>JAQPPZ010016601.1:2606180-4099860 GCA_028583015.1 Wollemia nobilis | reverse complement strand
TGAGGCAACATATATTTATAGTCTAACACAAAGACCATTTCTATGTTCTTGCATTGTAGCAACACCATAAACTCTAACACATATTAACTTAGTGGCTATTTATATTTTATTCATTCCTGTTATTTCCTTAATACTTGAAACAACAACATTGTAAATGTTTTTTGCATTGCAATTTTCCACCACCTTGCGTAGTCCAAGTAAATAAGGTTACCTTAAATGAATTTCCAATGTGTAAACATGCATGCAAATCCAAGATGTGCTGTCAACAACAATAACCTCATCAATTGATAGTGAAATGAATTTGGCATTTTATATTTTCTCTTTGACATCATCCTACTCAACCAATGATAGAAATTTTGCCATTTTCCAACCACTTCAATCTAACCAATGGGTGCTAGGTAAGTTCTAAACATTAGCTAGTCGAAATAGAGATTTATAATCAAGTAAATCAGATATAGGTCTACCTTTTTTAAGAATAGTGAGTACAATAGCATACTGTAAACTTTTTGAAACTAAAGTGAACTTTTCCATTTTTTAAAATTGAGATTGAATCATTGCACCTTTCTCAACCAATTTTTTCTTTTTTTTATTGCTTTATCATATTCTTGTGCATATCTGATATGTGCACACTCTGATGCATCCTTCCACCAATAATTTTTTTGTACTGGTCCATTACTTCCTTTTGTTTTTATATAAACCTTTCCACAATTTTTTTCTACTGTATCTTTCTTAACTTGCAATCTGTGATCTTTTTCGTATTTCCAACTACAAATTACGCATCTAAATTTTGTTATTACCTCATTACTATTCTCTGGTAGCACTGGCTCAACAAATGGAAAATCTGAAATCCAATTATACTTAAATGATCTGTTAATTGTCCATCTAGATGACCTTGCATGTTTATATTTTTTAGAAGAAGATTCTTCGAAAGTAGGGATTGCATAAGAACAATTATTTTATTTTCCATTTGGCATGTTAGTTTCAAGAATCTCTTCATATTTTTGTTCCATTTCTTTAATAAAATTCTCATCTGTGGATTTTTCATTATCGTGGATATGTGGAAGTGGAGGCATACTAGGGTCAATAGTGTTTTTTGTAGAGATAATACTAAGGTCAATACTAAGGTCATTATTATTATTCTTTTTAAAAGCATACCTTCTTTTATAAAATAAATATAAACAATGGACAAAGCCATCAACCAAAAATCACCCTTCTTAATGAATGAAGACATTATATATAAAATTAACAATGTACATAAATTAACTGGTTAGTAAGTAAAGTCGTTCATACCTTCAATTTGTGCAGATGTTGATGGCTAACTGTATTTTAAAATTTTATGAAAGCATTTGAGGATACTCCTTTTATACGAATATTGGCCTTCCTTTTTTCCACTACCAACAGGTGGCATTTTACCTATATAAATAGAAGAGTAACATGAACATCATTTTAAAAAATAGAAATAACTGGTAAAAGAGAGAACTACTATTCAAGACAACAAAATATCTGACCCAAGAAGGCTTGAGATTGGTACCCAAATAATATGAAAATCTTCTTATTGAGTATTAATAAACAAGAATATATAAAAAGAAATATAAATGGTAACAAAAACTTACCGATAAATGATTGTCATTGTATGTCACAAGCAGGCTTGAGATTGGTGCCCAAATAATAGGAAACCCTCCTTATTGAGTATCAATAAACAAGAATTTATAAAAAGTAATATAAATGGTAACAAAAACTTATCGATAAATGATTGTCGTTGTATGTCAATCACCTTGTGATAATCACCTTGTGACAGTCACCTTGTGATAGTTGCCTTGTGTTAGTCGCCTCGTGTTAGTCATCTTCTACCAGTCACTTATGTCGATCGTCTTATGATAGTCACCTTATGCTAGTCACTTCTATCGGTCACCTTGTGATAGTTGCCTTGTGACAGTCACCTTGTAATAGTCATCTTCTATCAGTCGCTTCTACCGATCACCTTGTGTGAGTCACCTTGTTTTAATTAAATGAGAATATAAGTGTCGATGTCAAGGTTACCTATATATAGTGGGGTACAAGAGGTGAATTGGGTGGGATAATGTTTTTATAATTTTAAGGCAAAAATTAGGCAAGAAAACTTATTGTACGGGGGTGAATTTACCCTAAAAAATTTGATCCCGTAATTTTTGGGTGAATGGGCCAACCTCTAGGTTCCCAAAATTAGCAAAATAACAATTGTGAAAATCCTAAAATTTGCTCTAATTTTTGAAATTTTTCCTTGTGCATAACCCTAGAAAACATAGAGAAAGGAACACAATCTAAGTTTGTTGAACTTCTCTTTACCAAATAGAAAAATGATATTGGTAATTTATAGGTGAGGCTAGTAGCCCCTAATGAGATATGATTACCATCTCATGGAATATAAGGGGTGCTAATGTCCCCTCAAAGTAGAAGAGTATCAGGGACCTTTGTTTAAGTAATAATCTCTATATTCTTTGTATCCATGAAACTAAAATGACAAAGGAAGAATTTTTTAAAACTATGAAAGTAGTATGGTAAAGATGTGAATGGGATGCTATGGATTCTAAAGGAGTGACAGGGATAATTCAGCATATCATAATCTTGTTAGAGCCTCTTATGCAACCATTCATAAAACTAGGCATTGGATAGCCTCATTAGTCACTTGCTTCTTTGTAGATATTTGTTTCATCCTTATCAATATCTATGAACCTATAACTCAGTTAGGAAGATAAGAAGTATGGAGTGGGATCAAAGCCTTGATGAGAAGTAAAGACCAAGAAACTAGATTCATGATCATAGAATATTTTAATGTCATAACTAAGCTATAATTATGAGATATTTCATAATTTTTATTCAAAATAGTAATCTATGGGAGGTTAAATTTTAAGAGTACAACTATACATGCTCCAAAAATAGAAGAGGTCAAAACCTAATAGTAAAAAAATTAGATAGATGCATACTCTCAAATCATTGGCTAGATGAAGGAACTTGTGCTAAAATGAATTGGTTCAGATCATTGGCCAATATGAGTTAAAATGGTGGTAAGTGAATTCAAAAAAGATAAAATTTTAAATATGAGAAAATTTGAGAATACCATCCTCAATTTATTAATATGATAGTGTGAATATGGATTTCTTTAGGAAATGGTGGGTTGTATATATTTCCAAAACAAATTAAGTTAATGGCATATAGATTAAATCAATAAAATAAGAACCCTTTTGGAAATATTTTTTAGAATAAATATTAACTAAAAGATAAAATTTCAAAATTCCAAAAAGATAAGCATAATAATCCAATATTAGAGAAAAGGAAGTTGCTTAGTGAATATCATAATATTTTGAGTAAGGAAGAGAAATTTTGGAGATTAAAATTGAGATAGACTTGCTTAAAATGGGATAAAAATATTATTTTTTTTATAGTATGGCAATAATACAGAGATTACCATCTAGAATTAGTAAAATTAAATCAGTAGAAGGGGTTTGGATTTAAGGCCAAAGTGAAATCAAAAATGAGATAAAGTTTTTTTACCAAAATATTCTAGGATTGGAGGAGCTTGAAGTTCTTAGTAATAAACTAGTACAAGAAGTAACTTTAGTTATAACAAATGAAGATGGTAGGCAATTTATGGAACCTATTATTATAGAAGAAGTCTATTTAGCTTTTTTATCTTTTGATAAGGATAAATCCCTAGGTCTAAATGGGCTCTCTACAACATTATATTTGCATAATTGGGATATAGTGAAGGATTCTTTATTGGTGGTAGTGGAACAGTCTAGGGCTAAAAAATACATACCTTATAAAATAAATGCAATATATCTTACCTTGATTACAAAGGATGCAAAATTGTTTGATTCATTTAGATCCATAAGCCTATGTAATATGGCATATAATATAATCTCCAAACTGATGAAAAATCAGTTAAGATCATTGTTAGACAAAATTATTTCAAAAGAGAAAGGAGGATCTGTGAAAGGGATACAGATTATATACAATATTATAGTAGCCCATGAAGTTATACATTCAACAACTTGAAGAAAATATAGAGCAATTATCTTAAAACTTGATATGAGTAAAGTCTATGATAGGGTTAAATGGGACTTTCTTTTAACAATTTTTAAAAAGATTGAATTTGGAAAGAAATGGGTCAGATGTATTAAAGCTTGTGTCTCTATAGTATCATATTCAATTTTTGTCAATAGGTTAGTAACATAATCATTTAAAGCCAAGATAGGTCTTAGACAAGGAGATTCTCTATGATTGTATCTATTCATTATTATGGTAGAGTTATTGGGTAGGAACTTGAAGAAGGTTAACAAATATGGGCTAATAAGTGGACTTAAGGCTAGTAATAACATTGACAACATCACCCATCAAAAATTTATAGATGATACATCCCTTTTAGAAAGGTAGGGATAAACTAGGTCATAGCTTTGAATAACTTATTACAGGAGTATGAAAGAGCATCAAGGTGAAAAAATTAATAGGACAAAATCAAAAATTTACTTCCTAGACACTCCATCTAGAATCAAAGTAGGCATATACAAGTTACTTCAAATGGAGGAGGAAAATTTATCAGAAACTTATCTAGGGGTGCCCTTGTTTGAGGGGAGAATGAGGATAGAACTGTGGAATCTAGTTATAAGTAAAGTTCATAATAAACTACCAATATGGAAAGGTCGATGGTTATCATTACTAAGAAGAGTGCAATAAATTAAATTAGTTTTAAATACCATTCCAATATATTATATATCCTTGTATACTATGCCAAAATCAATAGAAGAAAGTTTGATCTATATTATGTGGTCATTTTTATGGTCAGGATTATATGATAAAAGGAAATTTCTCTTGGTGAATTGGAGCAAGGTGTGTGATGATAAAACTATAGGAGGTCTTATTTTAAGAGTTCTTACAAATGTAAACTTAGCTCTTAGGGGAAAAGTAATTTGGATATTGTACAAAGAGATTCAAAGACAATGGGTAAGAATTCTTCTAAGTACATTGAGCCCAATGACCCAAGATTAATATTTACTATATTCTCACTACAAGATGGTGTTGCACTATGGAACTATTTAAGAAAATAAATTGATCTAGTGGTTAAATTTCTAACATGGGTGGCAGGAACTGGATAAAAAATTTCTATTTGGATGGATACTTGATGTGATAAAAAACCACTCAATATAGATCCCATGGATGATATTACTTCAAGATAAATATGATGATAGGGTTTCAAACATTATGTACAAGGATCAAGAAGGAAGATACAAATGGAAAGAATATTTTTTTACAAGTATACAAGACATTGATGATGGTTATGCACTATAGAATCGTTTAAAATAATCTATTGATCTAGTTATTAAATATCTTAGATGGGTGGTGGGAACTAGAGGTTAGATGGATACTTGGTGTGATAAATAATCACTCAATCTAGATCCAATTTTGAAATCATGGATGAGATTACTTCAAGACAAATATGGTGATAGGGTTTCAAACATTATGTACAAGGATCAAGAAGGAAGATACAAATGGAAATAATATGTTTTTACAAGTATACAAGATATTGATGATGGTTATGCACTATGGAATGGTTTAAAAAAATAAATTGATCTAGTTATTAAATATCTAACGTGGGTGGTGGGAACTAAAGGTTAGATGGATACTTGGTGTGATAAAAAAGCACTCAATCTAGATCCAATTTTGAAACCATGGATGAGATTACTTCAAGATAAATACGGTGATAGGGTTTCAAACATTATGTACAATGATCAAGAAGGAAGATACAAATGGAGAGAATATTTTTACAAGTATACAAGATATTTATGCGAGGAGGTAGTTGAAACAAAAGATAACAATAGTGATTATTTTGAAGGGAGCTGAGGATAAGCTGATTTTAAAGTTGAATAGCTAAGGAGAATGCACAATAAGAAATGGATATAATTTAAAGCAACAATAAAATAGGAATACTACAAGAATATGAAGAGATATTTGGGATAGCTTAAGCATTTCTAAAGTCAAAATATGTTTTTGGCTAGTAGGTCATAGAAGAATTTTATCTTTGGATAACCTTATGAAAATGGGTTTCCATGGCCCCTCACAATGTGTTCTATGTAAAATGAGGAGAGTATAGACCATATCTTGGGACAGTATTCAATAGTTTGAAAACAATGGAAATGGATTCTTAATATGTTTGGTAAATGCATGGCGATGAATGGTAGAATTGAAGAATTATTAAACCAATAGCAGAGCCATTTTAAAAATGAATTTTTGCAGACAATTTGGGATATATTAAAATATATAATACTTTGGATTGTTTGGTTGGAAAGGAAATAAATTTAAATGTAATAAAAAGGAAGATTTATTTATACATATAGGAGTCTAAACCAACCCTATCAACTCATCTAATTCCTAATCTTGAATTAGAGAGTCTTGATAGATGGATTCAAATCATCAAATGGAATTATGATGTTGTATACAAGAGAAACAAAAATATAGCAAATAATATAAAGTGGAAAACACTAGAAGTGGAGTTGGTCAGATAAAATTTTTATGGAGCATCTAAAGGAAATCCAAGACTAATAGTAGGAGGAGAAAAAATGATAAATAATAGGGGAAATATTTTGTCTCATTAAACTTTCAATAGTGGATTTAAGACAAATAATGAATTTGAAGCTTGTGCAACTTTGTAAGGGTTAAAAACATGGAGACAAATGAAATGGAATAGAGTATGGGTATAAGGTGATTCACTAATAGTAATAAATACAATTTTGAGGAAATTAAAGGATCCATGGAACATACAAGAGATAATTGTAAAAATACAAGACCTTGCTATAGAGTCTAAGAAATCAAGATTACACATATGTTAAGGGAAGGAAACAAATGTGCAAATAGGCTAGCCAATAGAGGGGTTTTAATTAAGGATCATGAAGTTAAATTCTTTTTCCATGGTTAGAGGAAGTAGTAAGTTTAGCTAAAGTTGACAAGAAAATGTTGGCTTCCTGAATCAAATAATAATTAAGATTTACTTTTATGTTTTCCATTAGTAATATTTACTTTATTTTATAACATTAAGTGTTTTCATATAAACTATTTATTAGAATTCATGTGATTGCACTTATGCTTCAAGAAGGAAACTAGCAATCCAGATCTACTAAAGTAGACTATGATAGTGCAATGTTTTGGAAATATTAATCTATTAATATGCAATGCATATATCGTAGAGGTGGAGTTTTGGTATTGTGAATGTTATTGTAAGAAAAATTCAAGAAGAAGGATGTTGAATTTTGGTATTTGTATTCACACAAAATATTGAAGATCCAAAAAATGAAAATCAAGAATTTAAATTTTTTATGAAAGTAATGTAGGTATCCAACAATAGCAACTCAATTGAGATAAGAATTAAATTTGTTTATAAAATCTCAATATCTAAAGGAGAGAGTTGTGATTTATCAAGGGTGGGGGACTTGAGTACAACCCCTTGTTCTCTAGAAAAAAAAATATGGTTGAGGAAGAGGGCCTCAAACAAACAATTAATGAGCTCCAAAAGATGCTTCAAGAGTTCCATTTACTCATTTTTCATAAAAGGGCGAGTTTGTCTAAAATCTATCAAAAATTATGGATACTTTGTGATGTTGGGATATAATACTTTTGAAGTAATTAAAATTATTTGCTCTCAAGGGTTTTCTTTATAAAAATATCTGGTCACCTAAGGTCCTCTCTAAATACTCAACATTTCTTTGGCTAGCAATCCAAAGCAAATTTCTTATACATGATAGTTTGCAAAGAAGAGGATATTGTGGACCTTTTAGGTGTGCTTTATGTGAAGAGGAGCTAGACACATAAAATCATTCACTTTTTTCTTCCATTACCTAGGGTTACTTTTTCATGTGTATGGGTGTGAGTGAGAGAGAGAGAGAGAGAGAGAGAGAGAGAGGGGATGTAACAAAAAAATCGAATATAGAAATAGTAATAGCAAACTCAAAAATACATGAAAGGAACATTCACTAGAATTGTAAATCAAATTTAGTAGGAAATAAATATCACAAGTTACATATTTTATATTCCAAATCAATAAAAAACCTAGCCACTCAGAGAGGGTAAAGTCTCATAGCCACTTGGAGAGGACAAAGTTTCATACAAAAAATAGATGTGACTTAAGATAACAAGTATGAATGATGTCTTAAGTATAATATAATTTCTCTATGGGAATATGCATGTAATTCTTATAGAATACTAGCCTTGACTATGGATAACAGAGGAAGATAAAGTTGATCCTTCTTATGGAGAACCCCATCAGCATATGAGAATAAGAAATGGGGTGAAGATCCAACCTCTACAACATGAATGATGCAAGTAGTCTTTGGATCTAAACACCATTCTCCCAAAGTTGTGAAAAAAATATGAAGATATTGGACTAGCACTAACTTAAATGATGTCCTCATGTTTGAAATACAAGGCATCGACCATATTGTTCATTCCCTTATTGTGCTCAATGGTAAAATCATAACCCAATAACTTGGTCAACAATATACTATGTTTTAGACAGTATCAATGTTTTAATAAAATCTTAACTCTTATGGACTATCTTGATAATAAATGATAGCCCAAAAAAATAAGTCCTCCATTTCTCTATAGCATGCAAAATGTCTAACATCTCCTTCTCATAAGTATATTGTATCAAATTCTTGAAAAGAGAGTTGCTTAATTTAAAATTCCAAGTGGTATCCATCTTACATCAAAACAACTCCAAGACCTATTTCTAAAGCATCACCTTCAATGACAAAAGGGTTTCTTGAAATTAAAAGTAGCCAAAATAGGGGTGATACACATAGCCTCCTTTAGATAATTAAGGCTTGAGAAACTACTTTTGACAAAACAAAATCATCCCTCGTAGTGAGAGTGGTGAGAAGTGTTGTAATATTGATATAGTTGTGGATAAATTTATTGTAATATGTTATAAGACCTAAAATTCTATGAAGTTGCTTAAGGTATTTATGTCTATTCCAATATTCTATGGGTTTGATCTTATTAGGGTCCACCTTGACCCGTTCCTAAGATACTATATATCCCAAGTATCCTACCTTATATACCCCAAAGTAACACTTGGACTAGGTAGAGCTTAAAGGAGTGTCTAAGAAGACTAGACTTCCAAGCAATTGACCTAGGTAAACAATCCATAACCACATTTCTTTAAGATATTTTCCATGTGGTGTGAGTTGACCACCTTGGAAGGAAGATGTTTGATTCCTTGGAGACAAATAAACCTTTTTGTCTTCCACACATTTGACATACAATAATTATATATTAATAATAACATATCTGAGCTACCAAATACATTATGCTACCAAGGTAACATCTGCACTATCTAGATTTATGGAAAAAAAATGGTCATACCAAATAAAATCTCCCATTTAGATGCTAATATTAGTCATTCAACCCAAACACTGATTTGTGCTCCCATATTCAATCAATACCTAAAATTTATTCTTGGTCATAATATTATTGTACAATCCCAAATATTTCATTATTTTATTATCCATAATTTTATGGATACTACCTTAATCGATCAACACATTAGTACACTAACATTTTATGAAGCCTTAGATATTGATTATGTGGTTGGACTAGATCCTCATTAGAGAAATGTGGAGAAAGCCATGGTATTGAGGTAAAAGTATCTTTTTCAAACTTATAAAGAAACAATGCTTTGAAATATGATCACAAAAGAGAGTGTTTTATCAAAAAATTTCCCATAACAACCATTGATAAGTATGGGTTATAAACTTAGTAATATCCAATATGATATGACCTTCTTTAGGCATACAATGTATATAGATGATGTTGTCCATCTTGGATATCCAACCAAGTGGATTCATTCCCTCAAAGGTTGGAATGTTGATGTGTGGAACAAGAACATCATAAGGCCAAGCAAGTAAATTAGTAGCACCTCCTATAGAGGGATAAATATTAGTAGCATAACCTATGTTAATTCCACCTGTACCTAGAATAGTACCTCTAGTATCTTAGGGATCTATGTCACTGCTATAGTTATTCCTCACTACTCATTCATGCCTATGGTGAAGCCCTGGTCACAGGTAATCAAAGCTTTTATCTTAATAGGAGGGAGTTGAGATAAATCTTGATAGTTAAAACTTGTGCAAAATTATGTTAAGAAAAAAAAATTTATAGATGAAGCAGTAAGGAGAGATCCATAGAGACCTTTTATTTCAAAATAGTTTTGATATTTGAAGCCTTGCGATCCTCAATTAAGCACCAACAATAATCCCTAACCAATATGTAATATGACCTTGTATTTTAAAAGAACCAAGGGCACACCAAAAATTTAATTTTCTACCAACACTTGGGTCAAATTCAAATCACATTGAGTTATGATAGAGGTAGGTGAGTCGAGTTAGTACATTCTTGATTGATTCAATAAATACCACCTACAATTGAAGAACATGTGCTTATACTGAGAGGGGTGCGAACAGTATAATATAAAACTTTTAGCTTTTTAATCAATATGATACCATCAGCAATATTAAAGCAATAAACATCACATAAAGCATCACACACATGAGAGACATGATTTAATGTGGTTCACCCAATGTGGGCTACTCCATGGAGAAAATATTCCTTATAAACTTTTCTCAAATAAATTATCTTGGGAATCCTTTCCCTATTACAATGTTTATGGACCCCTGTCCAAAGGAGACACCAATACCCTAATCAATTTTGTGGATCTCTATCCACAGGAGAACTCCTTTCTCCTCTGCTTTGGTTGGTGATCTTCTAGAAGAATTGTTTCTCCCACTGCTCTAGCTAATGGATCTCTATCCACTGAAGAAACTGTACTCACTACCTTGGCTAATGGATCTCTATCCATTGGAGACTTTCATCCTCTATACTTTGTCATCTCCAAAGCTCTATCTTGAATCTGCACTAAATGCAGTTCTTCGGTCTAGCACAAATCTACTCAATCTCTATCTCTGGTCCATCACAAACCTGTCCTCAAATATACACCAAACTTTGTCCTCAAATTTGTATTGTAAGCTTGCATACAAGCTTACACCAATCTATCCACAAGTCTTCTCTAAGCCTTACCTCAAATCTGCTCAACAAGTCCTCACTATAACTTGTCCAAATATTCTCAACAAGTCCTCACTAGAACTTGTCCAAATATCATAGAAACATAAAGAGAATTGTTAGAGACTCAATATGCTTCACATTCACCACAATGCTCAATCACTCAATGAATTAAACTTTGCTTACAAACCCTAGTCCAAGCATATGAATACTCACTCAAATGTTTCCAACAATGCTTATCAATCAATCTCACATAACAATGATACTCATGATCTTTACAAACCCTAGTTCAAGTTCACTCAACTAATCACTTCAACAACAATGCTAATCAAACAAGGTTTTATCAACAACTCTTTATTCCAGAAAACCTTGAAGAATTAATTCAAAATATACTCAACAATGCTTACCAATCAATCATTTTCACTCCAACTTTGCATTCACAATATTCAACAATCACTCACTAGGAATATGTGCCCATACCTTTTGTTTTATGTAGAATTCTTTGTGTTTCTTCTTCTTCATCATTTGATTCCTCACGAAACTCTTCTTTACAACTCCCATATTCCTGATACATAATTTGTTGAACTAGTTCTCTTGAATCTATCTTCTCATCAATTGTTACATTTATACTTTCCACAATAGTGTGTTTTATCTTGTTGAATCATCTATAATATTTACTCTTAGTGGAATAACCAATAAAAATTCCCTCATCACATCGTGGATCAAACCTAAGTTTTGATCTTCTCGTATTATGTAGCACTTGCTTCCAAAAATCTTGAAGTGTTTTACAGTTGCCGGTATTCCTTTCCAAAGCTCATAAGGAGTATTGTGATGGTTTACCCTCATTTGAGCCCTAGTGATTATATATACTACTATGTTGACTGATTCCCTCCAAAATCCATCTGAAAGTTTGGACTCATCTAACATATCTCTAGCCATATTCTTAACGGTTCTATTTTTCCTTTCAACTACATTTTATTGAGGAGGTCTTGTAGCTGAGTATTCTCTCTTGATTCCATGTTGTTCACAAAAATATACAAATTCATTTGAGGTAAATTCTCCTCCTCTGTCATATCTCAAACACTTAATCCTCCTGCTAGTTTCATTTTCAACCAGTTCCTTAAATGCTTTGAATTTTTCAAATGCATCTGACTTCTCTTTTAGGAAGGCTACCCAAACCATTCTGGAATAATCATCTATAAAAAATATAAAGTAACTCTCACCCTGAATACTCTGTGTTCTGGTAGGACCACATAGATTGGTATGTATTAGACTTAATGGCTCAGATTACATATATCCCTTTGACTAAAATCTTGTTCTATTTTGCTTTCCATGTTGACAAGGTGCACAGATTGTGTTTTGTGGCCTCTTTAGCTTGGGTAAATATCTTACAACCTGCTTATTGCTTATGTTGACTATGTTGTCAAAATTAAAATAACCCAATCTCTTATGCCACAACCAACTCTCATATTCTTGTGATAAAAATTACTTTTCTCCTTTGATCTCACTAAGCATGTATAGATTTTTTGGATTTCTTCTTGCATTTGCAATGACTTTTCTAGTTTATGTTTTTTTTATCTCACACCTATTTGGGTAAAATATAACCATATTCCCTTGATCACAAAGTTGACTTATACTTAGCAGATTATGTTTTAACACTTTGACATACAACGCATTTTATGTTCTTATTTCCCATTATCCAAACTCATAGTTCATCTTCCACCAATCTTTGTTGATCCATTATCACCAAAACAACTGATCCTCTATTGGTTTCTTTTAGTACAATGAATTTTTCTTTGTCTCCTATCATGTGTCTAGAGAAACCACTATCAAGATACCATTTTTCTTCTTTATCCTAAGCATGAAGGGTTGTTTGAACTAACATTGATCTAGTCTTTACATTTCTCTTTTCCTCTTTTCTAGTTGTTGAAATTGGTTTTCTTTTACTAGACTCAAGAAATATCATTTTACACCATCTAGACTTGTGCCCAAAATTATTGCATTTGTAACATATAATATCATTATCCATAAGAGGTGCAAAAGAATTAAAATTTCTGTTAACATTATTTTTTGCATGAGCAATATAATGTACAGCTCTATGACCATATTTGTTACAAGAAAAACAATGACCATGGAAAAAATGATGTAACGTGTTTGGATGCCTCTAATATTGTGGTTGAGTGCTTCTCCTTTTTTTATTAACTCTCATACAAGGTTCTTCTTTGCTTTCTTCCTTTCTGATGTCTTTTTCCTTTGAAGTATTATTTGCTTGCCTATATTTATTTTAAGTTTCTCATTTTTGAATACTTGACTCTTCTTTCTATTTCCCATGCTCTATATCTTGTAGTACATTAGTCCTTTCAACTTCATTCCTTAGATAAACAATTTTTGCTTCCAATATTTCATATTATGTTTCTCTTGCTCTTAATAGATCTGTCATATCTTGCTCAATATTCTTTCCTTCTTCTACCTTTATCTTAAGTTCTATGAGACTTTGTAGAAGTTCCATCTTTGCTTCTTCATCCTCTTGAATTTGTTCCTTCAGGCTTGAGTTCTTTTCTCTAATCCTTTCTAAATTCCTAAGAGTAGTAAATAATTCCTCTTTTATATAAAAAATGGTCTCTTCTTCATTTTTTGAAGTCATGTGTGTTTTCGATGGATCCTCCTCCAAGATTTTAGTCTTTTCACAGAGATACCTACTCTGATATCGATTGAATAACATGTACTTATATTGAGATGGGGGGTGAACAGTATAAGATAAAACTTTTCACTTTTTAATCCATATGATACCATCAACAATATTAAAGCAATAAACATCATACAAATAATCACGCACATGAGAGACATGATTTAACATGGTTCACCCAATGTGGGCTACTACATGGAGAAAATATTCCTTATAAACTTTTCTCAAATAAATTATCTTGGGAATCCTTTCCATATTACAATTTTTATGGACCCCTATCCAAAGGAGACACCAATCCCCTAATCAAGCTCATGGATCTCTATCCATAGGAGAACTCCTTTCTCCTCTACTCTGGCTGATGATCTTCTAGAAGAACTATTGCCCCCACTGCTCTGGATAATGGATCTCTATCCACTAAAGACACCTATCCTCATTACCCTAGCTAATGTATCTCTATCCACTCGATACTATCATCCTCTATACTCTGTCACCTCCAAATATTTGTCTTGAATATGCACTAAATGTAGTTCTTTGGTCTAGCACAAATATGCTCAATATCTGTCTCTGGTCTGGCATAAACCTATCCTCAAATCTACACCAAACTCTATCCTTAAATCTATATTATAAGCTTTCATAAAATCTTACACCAATCTATCCACAAGTCTTCTCTAAGACTTACCTCAAATTTTTTCAACAAGTCCTCACTAGAACTTGTCCAAATCTTCTCAATAGGTCCTCACTAGAACTTGTCCAAATTTCATAGAAACTTAAAGATAATTGTTAGACTCGATATGATTTACATTCACCACAATGCTCAATCACTCAATAAATTTAAATTTGCTTACAAACCCTAGTCCAAGCATATGAACACTCACTCAAATATTTTCAACAATGCTTATCAATCAATCTCACATAACAATGATACTCATGATTTTTGCAAACCCTAGTTCAAGTTCACTGAACTAATCACTTCAACAACAATGCTTATCAAACAAGTTTTTATCAACAACTCTTTGTTCTAGAAAACCTTGAAGTATTAATTCAAAACACACTCAACAATGCTTACTAATCAATCTTTTTCACTCCAACTTTGCATTCACAACATTCAACAATCACTCGCTAGGAAGATGTGCTCATACCTTTTGTTTGATGTAAAAGTGCCCTTAGAAAACCTGTCTCAATCACAATTTCCTTCTTTCCAATTTCAATGGTTAGATGACAAATATCACTCTTAACACTTTCTCAAATATTCCTTAAACAAAAATAATCAAATCTCAAATACACCTTATTGCTCCTTTTTGGAATTAGCATCCATCAAATCATACATGAAAATAATTATTTGGATACGCCTTCTAATCTCCAACTTAAAATAATATCCAACACCACAAAACCTCAAACAATCTTCCTAAAACACCTTATTACCCTTTTCAAACACTAAAGCAAATAACACCAAAAATTTATTTTGCATCAACCTTATAACTCCCCTTAAAACCTTACAAGCCAAATAAAATATGCAAAAATTATTTTTTTAATAGCTCAAATAATTCCTCCAAAAATTTTGGCACTCAACTTAATGCATAACTTTATTCCCTTTCAAAAAGGGTTTTTGCATGATTCGAACCACCATCTCCCCAAGCACCAAGTGCCTTATTACTTTGGTGCCCACCATGTGGGCTATAGGCACCCACCTAAAGGAAGAAAGACTTCCTTCCTTTTCAACCTTCGTTCATCATCGATTTCAACACAAAACAAAAAGTCCTCTCATATATTTGAACCTGCGTCAATCGTTGCCCTCACGTATTGCTTCCACTGCGGTTGCCAACTGCGCTACTAGAGCTTGGTGACCAAGGCTCCCTCCTTGGTGGATGAAATACTTTTGCCTCCTCTAAGAACCAAAAGAAAAACAAAATCCTCTTGTTGCACAACATGATTCACGTAAGCTTGCATAGCATTAAAATTAATTCGAAGGCATGAGAGACTTTGGCTAAGGTGGGGTAGTCCCCCTTTTATACACACTTGGTTAATTTACTTCCCACGTCGACGCTAGAATTCAAATTTGAAATTCAAATTTTGATTTAATAACCCACCTTAGGGTTATTTAAAATTAACATAAATTAACTTATAATTAATATTAAAATTAATTAATAATTAATTTAAATAACTTATAAGTTAACTAAATTAATTAATAATTTAATTTATAATAAAAATTATATTAATTAATTTATAATTAATTTAAACTTCCCTGTATAATATTATAAAGAAATATTATAATATTATTAATTTGGGCTTTTCTTTTCACTTTAGACCACATATGACTTCCTGAAACCAGGCCTTGATCAACTAAAACTGGAGAACCTGAAACTGTTGTTGCCCACTGAAACTTCCACTGATTGGTGCTAAAAGCTTGACATCAATTACAACTCATCTACTCAAAATGTCCAAAAATCTCCCCCTTTTTCATTTATGGAAACCCAAATTCTTTTTCCCAAAACTTGACTTTTTTCCTGTTCTGCTCTCCCTAGGAAATTGCTCTCTCCTTAAACCAAATCTATCCCCCTTACTCAAATCTCTCCCCCTTTGACATCAATGGCAAAGGGTCACCTTTGGGACACAGGGATAAGAATGAGTCTCTTATCTTAGCCCCTCCCCCACATCCTCTTGAGGTGGTTAATTTTGGGGTGGGAGTATCACTCCCAATTTTCCTCGGAGATACTCAAAGGTCTCCTTTGAAAGTGGCTTAGTGAAAATATTTGTTATATGTTCCTTTGTAGTAGCATATTCCAAATTGACCTATTTATATATCACCTATTCTCTTAGAAAATGATACTTGATTGGAATGTGATTTATCCTGGAGTTCATCACTCGATTCTTTGAGATACTTATAGCACTTGTATTATCACATAATATAGGAATAGGATGGTCATGTTTTATCTTGAAGTATTCTAGAGTTTGATTCATCCATAATATTTGTGTACAACTGACTACTGATGTAATATATTCTGCTTTTGCTTAGATAAGGATACTAAACCCTTCTTCTTACTTAGCCAAGAGATTAAACAGACTCCAAGAAATAATTCTCCTCCACTTGTGCTCTTTCTATCATCAATGTTGCCAGCCCAATCTACATTTGTATATGTTGTGAGTGTGAAACTATCACTTTTGGGATACTAGAGCCCAAAATCCATAGTCCCTTTTAGATATCTAAGAATTCTCTTTACTGTTGCCACATGTGTTTCCTTAGGTGCTTCCTGAAACCTTGCCAC
The DNA here is from genome assembly GCA_028583015.1 of Wollemia nobilis. Classification (NCBI taxonomy): domain Eukaryota; kingdom Viridiplantae; phylum Streptophyta; class Pinopsida; order Araucariales; family Araucariaceae; genus Wollemia; species Wollemia nobilis. The sequence goes on along the minus strand of JAQPPZ010016601.1, from coordinate 4,082,829 downwards.
TAATCCCACTGACTACACTATGTTTGGTCTTGTAGCTATAACATACAAGCTGCCAATCATAGATCTGTATAATCTCTTATCTACCTCTGGATATTCATCATCCTTACTTAACTTGCATCCTATGACCATGGGGGTACTTATCGGTTTGCAATATTCTAACCTAAATTTCTTTAGCATCTCTTTTATATACTTGGTTTGTGAGAGAAACAATCCTTTCTCTGATTGTGAAATATGAAGTCCAAGAAAGAAGGACAACTCACCAAGCATAGACATCTCAAATTCATTATGCATGTTCTTTGCAAATTATTTGCACATCTTATCATTGTTTCCCCCAAAAATGATGTCATCAACATAAACAACCGCAATTAGTAGATTATTCCCTTCATTTTTTATGTATGAGTTGTTGTCTGCTATTCCTTTTTTGAATCCTTGTTCCTAAATATACTTATCCAAATATTGAGTACCATGATCTAGGAGCCTGCTTTAAACCATACAGTACCTTTTTCAATCTGTATACATGATCTGGTTTGTCTATTAATATGAATCCCTTTGGTTTTTCAATATAGACTTCTTCTAGAACACCATTTAGAAATGTTGAATTAACATCCATCTGATATACCTTGAAGTTTTTAAAACTTGAGAAGGCTTAAAATATCTGTATGGCTTTAATTCGTACAACTGGAGCAAATATCTCATCAAAGTCAATTCCCTCTACCTGTGCATAACCTTTGCACACTAACCTTGCTTTATTCCTTACTACCTGTCCATCTTCATTTAAGTTATTTTTGAATACCCATTTTGTGTTGATCACATTCTTTTTCTTTGGTCATGGAACAAGTTCCCAAGTCTTTCTTTTCTCTATTTGATCTAATTCCTCATCCATTGCCTTAATCTAGAACTCATATTCACTTGCCTAATTGAAATCCTTTGGCTCAATATTAGATAGCAAAGAAAAATTTGCTTATTGAGATGGTGTTATTATCCTTCTCCTTGTTTGTCTTTCATCTGGATTCCCAGTGATTAGATCTTTTGGATGATGCTTATGTACATACCTAGATAAATTTTTAGGATGAAGTCCTTGTGTTTCTTCTTCTTCATCATCTGATTCCTCACGAAACTCTTCTTGATAACTCTCATCTTCCTGATACACAATTTGTTGAACTGGTTCTCTTGAATGTATCTTCACATCAATTGTTACATTTATACTTACCATAATAGTGTGTGTTCTCTTTTTGAAGAATCTATAAGCTTTAATCTTAGTGTAATAACCAAGAAAAATTCCCTCATCACATCATGGATCAAACTTGCCTAAGTTTTGATCTTCTCATCTTATGTAGCACTTGCTTCCAAAAAACTTAAAGTTTTTAATAGTGGCCGGTATTCCTTTCAAAATATCATAAGGATTCTTGTGATGTTTTACCCTCATTTGAACCCTAGTTATTATATATACTATTGTGTTGACTACTTATCTCCAAAATCCATCTGAAATCTTGGACTCATTTAACATAGCTCTAGCCATATTCTCAACGGTTCTATTTTTCCTTTCAACTACACCATTTTGTTGAGGAGTTCTTGTAGTTGAGTATTCTCTCTTGATTCCTTATTGTTCACAAAAACCTAAAAATTCATTTGAGGTAATTTCTCCTCCTCTGTCATATCTCAAACACTTAATATTGGTTATATTTTCAACCAGTTCCTTAAATGCTTTGAATAATTCAAATACATCTAACTTCTATTTCAAGAAGGCTACCCAAACCATTCTAGAGTAATCATCTATAAACAATATAAAGTAACTCTCACCTTGAATACTTTGTGTTCTGGTAGGACCACATAGATCAGTATGTATTAAACTTAATGGCTCAGATGACATATATCCATTTGACTTAAATCTTGTTCAATTTACTTTCCATGTTGACAAGGTGCACAGATTGTGTTTTGTGGCCTCTTTAGCTTGGGTAAATCTCTTATAGTCTGCTTATTGCTTATGTTGACTATGTTGTCAAAATTCAAATGACCCAATCTCCTATGCCACAACCAACTCTCATCTTCTTGTGATAAAAAGCACTTTCCCCTTTGATCTCACTAAGCATGTATAGATTTTTTGGAGTTCTTGCATTTGCAATGACTTTTCCAGTTTCTATTTTTCTTATCTCACACCTATCTGGGTGAAATGTAACCATATTCCCTTGATCACAAAGTTGAATTATACTTAGCAGATTATGTTTTAACCCTTTGACATACAACACATTTTATGTTCCTGTTTTCCCATTATCTAAACTCAGAGTTCCTCTTCCACCAATCTTTGCTAATACATTATCACCAAAAATTACTGATCCTTTATTTGTTTCTTTTTGCACAATGAATTTTTCTTTATTTCCTATCATGTGCCTAGAGCAACCACTATCAGGATACCATTGTTCTTCTTTATCCTGAGCATGAAGGGTTGTTTGAACTAACATTGATCTAGTCTTTAAATTTCTTTTTTCCTCTTTCCTAGTTGTTGAAATTGATTTTATTTTACTAGATTAAGGAAATATCATTTTACATCATCTAGACTTGTGCCTAAAATTATTGCATTTATAACATATAATATCATTATCCATAAGATGTGCAAAAGAATTAAAATTTCTATTGACATTGTTTCTTGCATGACCAATACAATGTACAACTCTATGACCATATTTGTTACAAGAAAAACAATGACCATGGAAGAAATTATGTAACCTGTTTGGATGCCTTTGAAATTGTGGTTGAGTGCTTCTCCTTTTGTTATTAACTCTCATCCAAGGTTCTTCTTTGTTTTCTTTCTTTCTGATGTCTTTTTTCTTTGAAGTATTGTTTGCTTACCTATATTTGTTTGAAGTTTCTCCTTTTTGAAGACTTAACTCTTCTTTTTGTTTCCCATACTCTATATCTTGTAGTACTTTAGTCCTTTCAACTTTATTCCTTAGATTAAAAAAATTTGCTTCCAATATTTCACATTTTGTTTCTCTTTCTCTTAATAGATCTGTCATATCTTGCTCAATATTCTTTCCTTCTTCTACCTTTATCTTAAGTTCTGTGAGACTTTGTAGAAGTTCCATATTTTCTTCTTCATCCTCTTGAATTTGTTCCTTCAAGCTTGAGTTATTTTCTCTAATCCTTTCCAAATTCCTGAGAGCAGTAAATAATTCCTCTTTTATATCAAACATGGTCTCTTCTTCATTTTCTAAAGTCGTGTGTTTTTGATGGATCCTCCTCCAAGTTGTTATTCTTTTCATGGAGAGACCCACTCTGATACTAATTGAATAACATGTGATTTTTGAGAAGGGGGGGTGAACAGTATAAGATAAAACTTTTTACTTTTTAATCAATATGATACCATCAGCAATATTAAAGCAATAAACATCACACAAAGCATCACACACATAAGAGACATGATTTAACGTGGTTCACCCAATGTGGGCTACTCCACGAAGAAAATATTCCTTATAAATTTTTTTCAAATAAATTATCTTGGGAATTATTTCCCTATTACAATTTTTATGGACCCCTATCCAAAGGATACATCAATCCCATAATAAAGTTCATGGATATCTATCCACAGGAGAACTCCTTTCTCCTCTAATTTGGCTAGTGATCTTCTAGAAGAACCATTGCCCCCACTGCTCTGGCTAATGGATCTCTATCCAATAAAGAAACCTATCCTAACTGCACTGACTAATGGATCTCTATTCATTGGAGACTGATGTTCTCTATACTCTGTCACCTCCAAAGCTCTATCTCAAATCTACACTAAACACAGTCCTTCGATCTAGCACAAATCTGCTCAATCTTTATCTCTGGTCTGGCACAAACCTATCCTCAAATTTGTACCAAACTCTATCCTCAAATATGTATTGTAATATTTCACAAAAGCTTACACCAATATGTCCACAAGTCTTCTCTAAGACTTACCTCAAATTTTCTTAACAAGTCCTCACTAGAACTTGTCCAAATATCATAGAAACATAAAGAGAATTGTTAGAGACTCAATATGCTTTACATTCACCACAATTCTCAATCACTTTCAATCACTCAATGAATTAAACTTTGATTACAAACCCTAGTCCAAGAATATGAACACTCACTCAAATATTTTCAACAATGCTTATCAATCAATCTCACATAACAATGATACTCATGATCTTTCCAAACCCTAGTTCAAGTTCACTCAACTAATCACTTCAACAACAATGCTTATCAAACAAGGTTTTATCAACAACTCTTTATTCTAGAAAACCTTGAAGCATTAATTCAAAACACACTCAACAATGCTTACCAATCAATCCTTTTCACTCCAACTTTGCATTCGTAACATTCAACAATCACTCACTAGGAAGATGTGCCCATACCTTTTGTTTGATGTAGAAGTGCCCTTAGAAAACCTGTCTCAATCACAATTTCCTTCTTTCCAATTTCAATGGTTAGATGAAAAAATATCACTCTTAACACTTTCTCAAATATTCCTTAGACAAAAATAATCAAAGCTCAAATACACCTTATTGCTCCTTCTTGGAATTAACATCCATAAAATCATACATGAAAATAATTATTTGGATACACCTTATAATCTCCAACTTAAAATAATATCCAACACCACAAAACCTCAAACAATCTTCCTAAAACACCTTATTACCCTTTTCAAACACTAAACCAAATAACACCAAAACTTTATTTTGTATCAACCTTATAACTCCCCTTAAAACCTTACAAGCCAAATAAAATATGCAAAAATTAATTTTTTAATAGCTCAAATAATTCCTCCAAAAATTTTGTCACTCAACTTAATGCATACATTTGTTTTCTCCCAAAAAGGATTTTGACATGATTCGAACTGCCATCTACCCAAGCGCCAAGTGCCTTGGCACTTTGGTGCCCATCGTGTGGGCTATAGGCACCCACATGAAGGAAGAAAGACTTCATTCCTTTTCAACCTTCATTCGTCGTCACTTTCAACACAAAACAAAAAGTCCTCCCACAGATTCGAACCTGCATCAATCGTTGCCCTCACGTCTTGCTTTCGCTACGGTTTCCAGCTACGCTACCAGCACTTGGTGACCAAGGGTCCCTCCTTGGTGGATGAAATACTTTTGCCTCCTCTAAGAACCAAAAGAAAAACAAAATCCTCTTGTTGCACAACATGATTCACGTAAGCTTGCATAGCATTAAAATTAATTCGAAGGCATGAGAGACTTTGGCTAAGGTGGGGTAGTCCCCCTTTTATACACACTTGGTTAATTTTCTCCCCACGTCGGCGCTAGAATTCGAATTCAAAATTCAAATTTTGATTTAATAACCCACCTTAGGTTTATTTAAAATTAACATAAATTAACTTATAATTAATATTAAAATTAATTCATAATTAATTTAAATAACTTATAAGTTAAGTAAATTAATTAATAAATTAATTTATAATAAAAATTATATTAATTAATTTATAATTAATTTAAACTTCTCTGTATAATATTATAAAGAAATATTATAATATTATTAATTTGGGCTTTTCTTTGCACTTTAGACCACATCTAACTTCCTAGAACCGGGTCTTGATCAACTGAAACTGGAGAACCTGAAATTGATGTTGCCCACTAAACTGCCACTGACTGGTGCTGAAAGCTTGACATCAATGACCACTCACTCTTGACATCAATGATAACTCATCTCAAATTGTCCAAAAACCATAAGATATCTCCATTAAATGGATCAAACATTCATTCAAGACAATTATGGTGATGATAGTCTCAGACCTAATAGCTATTATGATCAATGGGATTTCATTTAATTGTTTAGAATCCCTAGGAGTAGTCGATATTGTTAGATCCACCTATAGATAATTTTGGAGGGAATTTTTTCCTATTATAATCTATAAAAATCAATAGTGTAGATTGTAAAAAATAATTGGTAAGTTTACATTTGTAGTCTCTTGTAAACTCTCCTTTCATTTCTCTCTGTAGAGTAAACTCTTGAGTGGTTTATGGGAAAATTGAGCCCCCACATTAGGCATAATATTTGTAAACAATTACTTGTATTTATATGGAGTCTTGTGCCAATTTTTAGACTAGCCATTTGTGGTTCTCTCTTAACCCATTTTTGTATGTGGTTGTGTACTCTAAGTTTTTCACCTATTTTTGGATTTTGCTTATGTATATGTGTGGGGGAAGCCCATGTTACTTTTTAGACTAGTCATCTATGGCTCTCCACTTGTCCCATTTCCTTATGTGGGTGGAGTTCATTTATGCTTAATTATGTCAAGGAGAGGAAGTATTCACTATTGACACATAGAATCCAGGCCTGTTGTACAAAGAGATATTAACAAATATTTTGGTGCATTGCCACCCTTTTATTTGTTGAGTTTTTTCTTGTGTTTCTATTATCCCTTTCCCCTAAACTTAAGTGTAACTAAAATATCACATCTTAATAAGGAGTCAACCTTGTAAAAACTCTAGGAGACCCTCAATTGAGCTAAAACCCATGCTCTCAGCTACGATCGTGTTGTGTTGCTCTTCATGTGGCATGATTGCCCTCCATCAAGATGATCAAAAATAATAATAGTTTAATGGTATTCCCAATAGGACCCCAATGACATATCATTGGTTCCAAAATTGCAACAACAAGTTAGGCTTAGAATTCTCACTTGTTGAAGCACCTCTTATTCACCTGGTGATTCCACTCTAGAATTAACATTTGAAGAAGCCATTGCAAAAGATACCAAATTGAGGATATAGTGAGGGTCTTAATCTATTTGCTTCTATAGAAAGTAATTCTCACCTAGAAACTCCACATCAATAGAAGAAAAATAAATATATGTAAGTAAATTTTATTTACAAATCTTCTATTGCTATATTTCAAAACATGATCAGCTCCTTAGTCAATGACTCCCCAGGCCAAAATGATTCAAGCTCTCTATGTCCCCCAAGGCCACCTAGTGTATGGAAAAAAACTCCTAGAGTTTGTACTAGCATTATTGCTAGAATATATTGGCAAGGGTCTAATTACTCCACTAGAGCACTATAGTACCCCATAATTACAACTTAGTTTTCACCCCATTTTTTTTGAAAATTTTTGTCAATTTGATGTCTAGGTGAGCTTAGGGTGTAAGGCTCAATTTTTCAATGATTCCAAAGAATTAAGTTTGGGTTTAATCTAAATTTTTGGCTTACAAAAGTGTTGAGATTTGTGCATCTTGAAGACTTGGATCTAGTGGCAATGATTTGGATTGAGCATTTTTTAACATTTGTATCTTAAACACATTATTTCAAATTAAATGCTGCAGAAAATTCAAGTTCTAAAGTCTGTCAAAGGTTTAATTAATTAAATTTCATTTTAGGGCTGCTCCAATTTCGTCACTTTTGCCCTACATTTGGATGCAAATTGATATGGCCATAACTTGAGGTAGAAGACTTTGTTTGAGCTGATTCAAAAACTGGGGGAAATAGCTTGATCTAATATTCACAATGGCACTAAATTTTAATAATTTTAACTTCAAGGTTTTTCCAAAAATAGCAATTTATAGCAATATTCTGTGAGCTTTAAAATGATATATCTCATTAACCATGTTGAATTTTTTGATAATCTCAACTGATTTGAGTACCCATTTGGCCCATTTAGATTCTTGTGAATTTTTGTAAGATTTTGAGCACTTTGAATTTTACCCTATTTTTGGAGCAAATGAAAATCTAAGGGGCGTGTGAGTTCATGCACCCCATTTTAAATTCATGCACCTGATTTCATATGGAGCATACAAATATCTTAAGGGGTGCACAAATTTGTGCACCCCGATTTAAAGTTGTGCACCCCATTTCATATGGAGTGCATGAAGGTCTTAAGGGGTAATTTACAATAGCATCATGTAAACTTTAAAATGATGTATCTCATGAACCGTGATGAATTTTTTGATGATATCAACTGATTTGAGTATCCATTTGGACCATTTAGATGCTTGTGAATTTTCATAATATTCTAAGCACTTTGAATTTTACCCTATTTTTGGAGCGCACAAAAATCTAAGGGGCGCACGAGTTCGTGCACCCCATTTTAAAGTCATGCACCCCATTTCATATGGAGTGCATGAAGGTCTTAAGGGGCACACAAATTTGTGTGCCCAAATTTAAAGTAGTGTGTCCCATTTCATATGGATCACATGAAGGTCTTAATGGGTAATTTATAATAGCATCATGTAAACTTTAAAATGATGTATCTCATGAACCGTTATGATTTTTTGGATGATATTAACTGATTGGAGTACCCATTTGGCATTTTTATATGCCTATTAATTTTTGTAATATTTTGAGAACTTTGAATTTTACCATATTTTTAGAGCGCACGAAGGTCTAAAGGGTGCATGAATTGTAGAATGTGGTAGATAGCAGGTCAAAGGATCAATACAATGTATTCGATCATTCATAAATTTAAGGAGTGATGGGGACCCATAAGAAGAGGCACCCGATAATAAACAAGGCAGAGTGGGAGCCTACACAGCAAAGGACGTAATTGATCAAGGTATGCTAGAGCCGCCTTCTCAAGGTGGTGGGGAGGTTAGCACGTATGAGGAGCACTTATAATAAGAATGGCATGGGCCACCTACCCCTTTTTTTCCCTGCCATAATTTTTTACATGACATAATATCAGGCTAGATATAGGGTTGATGGAAAAGCAGTTATAGCACAGCCCAATCTCCTCCCAGCATAATACATAGAGGAGTGTTGCAATAAAATAGATTATCAAGCCTTAGAGAGCAAAAACTTGAGTCTAGGTATAATCATTTCCTAGAGTTAGTCATATTTCCTTTCTGTGTGTTTTATCCCTTCTCACACTATCTCTCCCTCTAACATTTTCTAGGGAATTTCCAAGAAGCTTTGTTGCAGACATTATTTTCTATAGATGCGCCAGAGTTGGAGACTCTCATGTCACCGCTATCGGGATGGAGAGAAACAATCTCTTGTTACAATATTCGAATAGGGCTGCCATTTTAACCACTTTCATATAAGACCCAAGCATTCTATCACACTTTTCATATGTAAATCTTTTTATATGAATATAAAATCCAACTCTATTCCTGGTATTTCTCGTGTTTATGGTTTATGTGTCTTGCTTATTTACATATTATAGTAATATGAATGTGTGAATGATGCTTTCCCTCACTAGTTTAATCATTCTCATTGATTACATAATTTGAATGAATGTGGATGAACTAGTTCTTCTTTCCTGTTCTTTTCTTTATTTATAAAAATTATAAATCTGCTATGACTACCCAATGGACATGGTACCAGTCTAGTCTTAATGATTTTAATACTACTTGGTTTGGTCAAAAAAATAGAAACAAAAACTGATATAATATCATTGAATCTGGTAAGATATGGATTATAGCATCATAATGACAAATATTCGAACCCATTATATGGGGTTTCCTTACCCGACCTGGTCTATCTAGATTCTTGTAGATAATCTATTCCTAGGTCAAAGAGGTAGATCCACTAGAGTCTACAAACTAGTTGTGATTCTTGAGATCCCTGCGATGTGACATATTTTAAAAGAGGTAAGCAGGAAATCCCCACAACATTTTTTGATGCCATTGTCGAGGAGGATCCTTTAAATTTTTTTGTTATTTTACTCCCCCCACGATATATTCACATTGGCCCATCAAACTTATGCCACAGTTTTTGGCGTCGTTGCCGAGGAGGATCCTTTAAATTTTTCTTTTATTTTACTCTCCCACAACATATTCACACTGGCCTGTCAAACTTACGCCATAGTTTTTGGCACCATTTTCTAGGAGGATCCTTTAATTTTTTTTGTTATTTTACTCCTCCATGATAGATTCACATTGGCCCATCAAACTTATGTCATAGTTTTTTGTGCCATTGTTGAGGACTGATCTTCTGTTTAAAATTTTCAAAATTTTCTTGGTTATTCCTTGTGAGATTTAGGATTAGTGGGTTGAGCAATCTTAGCCATAAAGCATCTCTTATTTTTTCACACTGTGTTGGTGACTCTAAAGAACCCACAACCAAGAAGCTAAAGCTGATCTGGTGGCCACAATAAGAAGCAGAAAAGAACTCTACCCCAAACTTCTAGATCCACAGGTACTTTTTCTATTATGAGGAAATAAGAAAAATCTTTTGCTTTCTACCAATTAGGACCATGACAGTGCTAGTCCTTTTCTAAAAATATTCCTATTTGTCAAATGTTGTTCCCTCTATCATGCCTCCCGTGTTAGCCACCTTAGTAACACATATGGCCAACCCACTTTTAAACAACTGGCATACAAATATGTATAGGCCTTTTATGTTACCCCTCGTGTTAAACCGATTACCCCCTAAAGCCCATAAATACATACCTAAATTCCTGGGGGATAACACTGTAACCAGGGAAGACCACATTAAATATTTTTTGTATGCCATGGAAATATTAGAAGTTGAAGAAGAAGATATGGCTCTTAGGCTATTTTTCTAGACCCTAGAGAAAGATGATTTAAATTGATTCAATAGTCTTCCCCCACATTGTATATTAGATTTCCAAGAAATGGAAGAAGTCCTTTTAGAAAGGTATGGTGAGGAGAGAAATATATGCTCACTCATAACTTAATTGGTTTCAATAAAAAAGAGAAAAATGAACCGGTTAATGACTTCAAAAAAAAATTCATCAAGGTTAAGAACAAAATTTTTGATAAGATAGCTCTTAATGATCAACAATCCATTTGCTTTTATAAAAATGCTTTCTTTGTAGAATTCAATTATGAACTATGGAAAGAGCAAGTAAACACTATTGATGAGTGCATGAATAAGGTTGTTCACGTAGAAAGGAATATGATCGGTAGTAAATTCCCTTTCTATTGCCCTATATGTAATTCACCTCATAAGCCTTCTAGTTGTACCATCTATTTAGCTTCACATCCTAGCCTGATCCTCAAGGATCGGCCTAGTAAAGAAGTCAAGACCAAGAATAAACACACTAAATCTAAAGAAGATATTGAGGTATATCAAGAACAGAGAACATTAATATCCAAAATGGGGCAACATCATCCTAAAACCTCTAATGTCATACTTGATGAAGTCAAATGGGAACCGCTTATAGTAGTAGTGGATATTTTTCAAGAAATCCATACCATGGACTTTGAGAGTACAATAGATAAGATAAATGTTCCTAATATGGGTGATATGAGAGAACAACACTCATATGCAGAGGCACTATCAGATAAAACAGTGTAGATTAGAGAAGAAGAAATTGATAAGGGGGCAAATATTGGGGTATTTTTAAGTCCAATGCGGAAGAGAACCACAGAATAGAATGGATTGATCATAAATCATGGGTTGAAGAAGATATCAACATCTACCTTATCAGTAATGAGCAAGGGACTTTATTTCCCAAAAAATAACATCATCAAGCTCTTGATGAAATCCCACAAGATCAATCTATAACAACAGAAGTTCTAAAAAGCCTTCAAATCGATGATTTCGATATATTAGAAATGTCAAAACAAAATTCAGAGGAAGAGGCATTGTCCAATAAAATTGTATAGGTTGAATATGAAAAAGTAGATGGAAGGCCAATAATTAAGGATGATTTATCCAAATATGTAGTTCTTGTGAAACCCAATGCAAAGGAAGACCCTAAAACAAAACTAACTAATCACAAGCCTAAAAGTATAGTTAAGTCTAAAAAATATACTAGTCAAAGAATCATAGCACAAAAGGAAGATGAATTTTCTAGGTATTTTAAGCTTATTAATCAGTCAAAAATGAGGCCCCTCCATGTTTTCCAAAGATATATATTGAATTCAATGAACGACTACTCTGTTTGCAATCGTCTACCTGATAATAGAAATTCATATAAAATCAGAGTTGATATGTTGAGTCTTTCTTCTACAAAAAACTATCTCCCTATTTAAGTCAGATTAAAACAAGCCAAATCAGATGAAATCGATAAATTCATAGTACTCATTGGTCTAGAAAATGAGGTTGGTCCCTTTGCTAACTTCTCCATCATGTCCATTAAAAAATATTTTGTCCTAGGTAATATCACATATGTTACCTCATTTCAGAGTAAAATTCCCAATGCCCAACCCATCATTAGGAGGCCCATAAAATTGGCCAGTCTAACAGAAGATACATCATAAAAAGGATAAGGATAAAAAGAATGCATAAAATTTTACTGTAGTTTGTTTTTCTCTGGAGTCATCAAGAATTGAGAGTGTATCGGCCATCTAGGCAAAAACGATAGGAATTTGAACTCACTCTACATCCTGAGGTCATTAAGTTATTTTTGCAAAATGAAGTGTTACCCCCATCTTGTTCTAGGTTTCATAGAAATTATCCTAGAAAAGTTGATTACCCTTGCAAATATTTCAATGATATAATTTCCTTTTTGTTTGCCTCATCACCATTTGTATCCAGCAATGATTATGATTTTATCTCCTTAAAAAAATTTGTTGCACACTGCAATTTTGATATACTTGTTCTAATCAGTCAAAGAAAGAAGACCTAGAGTAAGGGCAGATGACACTGAGATCTTGTGGACCAATTTTTAGGTAATTATCCAACAAGTCAATCAAAGAAAGAAGACCTAGAGTAAGGGCAGATGACACTAAGATCTTGTGGACCAGTTTTTAGGCAATTATCCAACAATTTTGAAGCTTAAATAGATTAGAAGGAAGGTATGGTGTGTTATGCTAAAGCTTTACATCTTCCACATATTTTAAGGATATTCCAAGATCAAGAAGAACAAAGTCATCATTGACAGGATGCTTTGAGCCAAAAACATATACACTCTTATTTTTAGCCTTACATATTTCTAACCCAACATGAGCTTTGTAATTCATCATAATTCTTCTCAAAAAGAAGAAAAATATAAATAATGCAAAGCAATAAAGCAGCTATATGTTTGGGGTATCTGGATGACCTCTATCGAGGCTATAGGCGCCTGGATGGCAGTAGAGTAGGTATAGAAGAAATTGAGGTCATCTCCATTAGGGCTATAGATGCTTGGTTGATAGTGGAGCAATGTAAAGGTGAATATCATTCAGAGTGAAATACTTAATAGGCTCAAATCCTGCCGATATGATAAATTTTTGACTAATCAAGAAATAAGAATGAATGCACAAAACACACACAAGCCTAGGCATGATGACATATAAAATTCCAAATAAATCTGCCTCAACTCTATCTTAAGACATTGTTGATAGATTTGTTGCCCCATAAGTCAAAGTTTGTCTGATTTTAAACTAGGTCATCGGGTTTTACTAATCAGAACCAAGGTCCATCCTTTAGTATTTTCTCTTTGTTACCTTTGTTTTCCTTTTTGGATTTTAGTCTAAATTTTTGTGGTCTCTTTATTGTCAACCAAAGATTCTGGAGTTCTCAGAAGCATCCATGTTCCATTCATACTATTTGTCCCAATCAGAGCCCGTGTTGTAACCCATAGTTACAACTTAGTTGTCATCCCATTTTTTTTGAAAAATTTCATCAAATTGATGTCTAGGTGAGCTTAGGGTGCAAGGCTCAATTTTTGATGATTCCAGAGAATTAAATTTTGGGTTTAATCTAAATTTTTGGCTTGCAAAAGTGCTGAGATTTGTGCATCTTGAAGACCTGGATCTAGTGGCAATGATTTGGATTGAGCATTTTTGAACATTTGCATCTTAAACACATTATTTCAAATTAAATTTTGTAGAAAATTCAATTTCTAAATTCTATCAAAGGTTTAATTAATTAAATTTTATTTTAGGGCTACTCCAATTTCATCACTTTTGCCCTACATTTGGATGCAAATTGATATGGCCATAACTTGAGCTAGAAGACTCCATTTGAGCTGATTTGAAAATTGGGGGAAAGAACTTGATCTCATCTTCACAATGGAACTAAATTTTAAGAATTTTAACTACTAGGTTTTTCCAAAAATAGCAATTTATAGTAGCATCATGTGAACTTTAAAATGATGTATCTCATGAACCATGATGAATTTTTTGATTATCTCAACTGATTTGAGTACCCATTTGGCCCATTTATATGCTTGTGAATTTCATAAGATTCTAAGCACTTTGAATTTTACCCTATTTTTGGAGCACACAAAAATCTAAGGGGCACGCGAGTTTGTGCACCCCATTTTAAATTCATGCACCCCATTTCATATGGAGCGCATGAATGTCTTAAGATGTGCATGAATTTGTGCGCCCCGATTTAAATTTGTGCGTCCCATTTCATATGGAGCGCATGAAGGTCTTAAGGGATAATTTACAATAGCATCACATAAATTTTAAAATGATGTATCTCATGAACCGTAATAAATATTTTGATTATCTCAACTTATTTGAGTACCCATTTGGCCCATTTAGATTCTTGTGAATTTTCATAATATTCTGAGCACTTTGAATTTTATCCTATTTTTTGAGTGTACGAAAATCTAAGGGGCCTGTGAGCTCATGCACCCCATTTTACAGTCATGCACCCCATTTCATATGGAGTGTATGAAGGTCTTAAGGGGTGCATGAATTTGTTCACCCTGATTTAAAGTCGTGTGCCCCATTTCATATGGAGTGCACGAAGGTCTTAAGGGGTAATTTACAATAGCATCATGTAAACTTTAAAATGATGTATCTCATGAACCATGATGAATTTTTTTATGATATCAACTGATTTGAGTACCCATTTGGCCCATTTAGATGCTTGTGAATTTTTGTAATATTTTGAGCACTTTGAATTTTATCCTATTTTTGGAGTGCACAAAAGTCTAAAGGGTGCATGAAATTTTATAGAATATGGTAGATAGTAGGTCAAAGGATCAATCCAATGTATCTGGTCATTAAAAAATTCAAGGAGTGGTGGGGACCCACCAGAAGAGGTTCCTTATAATGAACAAGGTGGAGTGGGGCCCAGCACAGCAAAGGATGTAACTGATCAAGGCACGCTAGAGCCACCTTCTCAAGGTGGTGGGGAGGTCAGCACACAAGAGGAGTAGTTATAAGAAGAATGGCATGGGCCACCTATCCCTTTTTGTCCCTGCCATGATTTTGTACATGATAGAATATTATGCCAGATGTAGGGCTGATGGAAAAGCAGTTACAACACAACTCGATCTCCTCCCGGCACTATACATAGAGGAGCGATGTAGTAAAATAGATTATCAAGCCTTAGAGAGAAAAAACCTGAGTCCAGGTATAATCATGTTCTAGAGTTAGTCATATTTCCTTTCTATGTGTTTTATCCCTTCTCACATTGTCTCTTCCTCTACCATTTTCCAGGGACTATCCAGGAAGCTTTGTTTGTAGAGATTATTTCCTATGGACGTGCTAGAGTTGGAGACTCTCACGTCACCACAATCGGGATGGAGAGAAACAACCCCTTGTTATGATATTCAAACAGGGGTGCCATTGTAACCACTTTCATATAAGACCCAAGCATTTTGTAGGGCTTTTCATATATAAATATTTTTATATGAATATAAAATCTAACTCTATTCCTGGAATTTTCTATGTTTATGGTATATGTGTCTTGCTCATTTGCATATTATAGTAATCTGAATATGTGAATGAGACTTTCCTTCGCTACTTTAGTCATTCTCATTTATTACATCATTTGAATGAATGTGGATGAACTAGTTCTTCTTTCCTATTCTTTTCTTTGTTCATGAAAATTATAAATCTACTATGACTACCCAATGGACATGGCACCGATCTGGTCTTAATGATTTTAATATTGCTTGGTTTGGTCAAAAAGAACAAAAACTAATATAATATCATTGAATCTAGTAAGATATGGGTTATAGCATCATAATGGAAAATATCCGAACCCATTGTCTGGGGTTTCCTTATCCGACCTGGTCTATCTAGAGTCCTGTAGATAATCTATTCTTGGGTCAAATAGGTAGATCCACTAGAGTCTACAAACTAGTTGTGATTCTTAATATCCCTACGATATGACATATTTTAAAATAGGTAAGCAAGAAATCCCCATAACAAGCACCTAAAGGAACTAGTATTTGTATACCAAACATGTAATACTATAGAGCAAAATGTGGCTTTGAGGCTATTAGCGGTATTACTCAAAGGACAGGAATTCAAAAATTATGAATATCTTTCTCCTTATTCAATCACAAAATGGAATCATTTGGCTTCTTTACTTATGAACGATTTCATAATAAAAGTTAAGGAAAAATATGTCAAAATCAAAAATAATCCAACCAAGGAGGAAGAAGTGCATCCCACCCATTGTGTTGAACAAAACACCATCCAAGTTACCCCTAATAGATAAATATTCAGTTGCTCACAACCCATAATAGGGAAAAATCTATCAAAATAATTGGCTAAGGAGGAAGTTGTCATCCAACCCCAATTAATTTGGTAAATTGAGGAGATAGGGCCTGGAGCAACAAAATGGACACTCTCAAGGCAAACCCAATCAAAAATTTTGTCTTCCCCACCTTCATTAGCATATGAGAATATGATATTAATGGAAAGGAGATCTCAGGGGATGAGTGCTTTAGGGCCTACACACTATATAGATATGAGTTATAAAAAACCATTCTATTTTATCTCTACTAGCATGAAGGTAGCCAAGTTAAGAAATCCATTAATCATAAGCCCTTTTATTTGTGATGAACAAAAGTGCCAATGACTTATTATAGTATGGGACCTAGGCCCAAATAAATACAAAGTTGGAGGTATAGGCTAATTGAAAGTTGTGTCTCTCTTTCCAACCATAAAAAATTATTTATGAAGAAAAGAAAACACACTCATTAGGTTTGAAAAAGGCACTAGGGTTCTTTCATTATATTAAAAATATCCTTATCAAGAAGATAGTATTCAATGGGTAAAATCTTAAAAGGGTGATAGGTGTACACCTTTGATCTAAGATTAAAAAATGAGACTTGATCGATTGCAAATCAAGGCACATAGACCACAGGTTTTTGTTAATCAAGGAAAAGCTAGAAGTATTATTCTTGAAGTAAATATAATGCCAAGAGAAGAATAGAGGTATAATCACCAAAATAATACAACTACCTCCATGCATAGTTGTTTCTCTTAAACCACAAAACCCTTGCAAGTAGCATGATAGTAAGTTCCAACCTAGGATTCGATATGAAAAATCCAATAGTATCTAGTTAACCCAAGAAAATAAGCAAGAACACAATTACCCCATAGAATTCTACAAAAAAAAAGGGTAATGCAGATGCAACTGGTGAAAATTGAGCTGCCTAAAAGTATTGAAGATGAGGCCAAGAGGGTTTGTGACCCTAATCTATAAAAATATGGGATATTCCTAAAAAGAGAAGCTCATCAAAGACAAATGGAAACTGAAGAGGAATATTTTGCAACAAAATTATGGAATAGTTGTCTTGTCCAATACCTCCTCCCATTAGTGTACACCTATTATGAGCTGGTAAAGACATGAAAAGGACAATATGATCCCCACTCCAAAATGATTCTATGGTCCCAGGGCAATGCCTTTCAAATAAGTATATCTAAGGATGTTATTTAAAAAATACTTTCAATACTAAAGGGGTTTAGAATAAGCTCAAAAGTTACAAAAATATATTATTTAAAAATCATATACAAATTGGGTTGTTTAAACCAAGAGCTTGTTAAGGCCATAAATACCATGTTGGAATTTCCTGTTGAAATGGTATTTTTACCCAAGAATCCATAGATGTCTTAAGTATGGTAGCTTTCATCTTTGAAGCCCCTAGAAACATATAAATAACAAAAGAGATGTTGGTCATCGTGCACCAACTTAGGAATAACGTAAAGAAGAAATTACTTTCTCTTGACTTCAGTGATTTCATTGTTCGATGGATTCATAAGGGATTGATCAAATTCGAAGGAAATAAAAAATTTAGGTATTACTCATTTTTAGTAGATCTTATTCTATACCAAAATAGCTAGAATTTTGAACACCTAAATTTTAAAAATAGAAATGAGCAAGGGGAGGCAAACCTTATGACTGGTTGGATGGAGATCCTATATCACCATTTCTCTTATTTTGTATTTTCAAATAAATTTTAGGTTCCTATAATAGCAGCATTCAAGGGAGAGGATCCTAGGTGGATATTGGGAGAAACCATAAACATCCTAAAAATAAAAATAAAATGATATTGGCATTTCTTGGAGGAAGAAATTGTAGTTCATGTATTTGGTTTCAAGGGAGTAGTTTTATTCTTGTTGGCATACATGACCAATAGGGTGGCATGTATTAAAATCTTAAGGAAAGTAGATTTAATAGATTCTGTTAGCTTTTGATGAGACTATAGTATAGGGAGTACAACCATAAGATGCAAGATAACTAATCTAAGATATCTATAAACTAATGGCACAATAATATGCAGGAAAATAATGAAATGAACATCTGCAAATAACTTAGAAATATGCCATTAATGTAAGTGATGAAAATAGTACAATGCTATATAATGAAGGACATGAACACTCTATGAATAGATATGAAAGAACTATATTGCACCATACTACCAAACTATAACATACACTCACTATATTTACTACTACTCCTACTACTATCCAAATCACTCACTATGAGCCCTTTATATAAGAAGATATATTTATTGGCCCTTAATTTACCTAGGACTCATGTACATGTGGAATACATGTACATTTACAACGTGCACATTGGTACTTGTGCATTTGTTACATTAATTGAGGTAACTAGCTAACTTTTATCTAAAGTAAACTCCTATCCTAGTTATGTGCCAAAGGTGGTACATTTATATAACCCAAATGATGTAATATACTCTAACAGATTCTACCTATGCAAGTGGGAAAAATAAGTTAGGATTTTACAAAACTCCATTTCAATTGGAACTAATAACCCAAGATATAATGATGGTTGAGGAATTAGAAGTAAAGTTGAAGCAACTAGAATTAAAGGTTTTGAAAAATACATGGAGCTACAATCCTGATAGAAAATTTATAGCATGGTTAAAACAATACTCATATCTCCAATAAAAATTGAACATAAGCCAAGACCCTATCTAGAAAAATATAGGAGCAAACAAGAAGGGGTATTCCCTTACTCAAAAAGGAACTTTTCCTATAGTGAGAGCCTCAAAAGAAGATATACAAAAGTTTCTATGAGAAGATAAGAGACTTTGACCCTATATTAACAATTGGGGCCTCCGTACAAAAAATGCTTAAGAAATTTGGATGGAGTGATAACAAAAATCAAAGTATGGTGGAGATTCTACCAAGAGATTGGCCAAATAAGGGTACCCTATGGAAGCCTAAATCCTAATGAAGACAAAGTGTTCAGTATGGCTTATGACCAAGAGCACCCAAAGGAGGAGTCACCAAAAAACAAGAAAAATGAGGTTACAAAGACAATTCTTGATCAAAAGAAAGCTACAAGGGCTTCATCAGGTCACTTGAGGGAGGAGAAAGAGCAAGAAAAAAGAAAAGAGGGACCTCTACCAAAGAAATAAAATATGATGATTCAACAAGAATCATCAGAAGAAAAGGAGATACATGAATTCCAATTTTAGAAGGGGGCTCAGTGGATTTGAGAGCAAGAAATTGAGCCTAGCATGCAAGCATAAAAGAAGCAAGCATTAATGGAATATGGCAACATTAGTGACCATATTAGATAAGATAACTATTTCAATGTAAATGAGAGAAGGGATTAGGCATTTAATGGATCCTACAACCCTATTGGATGAATGATCGTTATCTCTAAAAGTGATGAGCTTAGCAAATAAAGCCCTAGATGTGGTCATTATAGTAGATAACAACCCCAAAAATCCCTCCAACCACTCAAGTGACCAAATTCAAAGGACTTCACATCCTCCTAATGACATTTCCCCTTCCTAATCGAAATCTCCTTTTAGAAAATCACATGATGAACAAACTCGAGGATTGCAAATCCTTCACCGGTAAACAAAACAAATAAAACAATAGAAGAAAACACTATTCTCAAGATTCCAAGCCTTCACCTAGATGGATTTCCATTTTGTTCCTCAAGATGAAGCTTTAAAAATATCCAAAAAGGATCCTTTGGTGGAAAATATTGAAGATCAAATGACAAAACAAGATTGGCATATAGTAATAAAAAGTCTTAATCTGAAAGATATGTAAACCAAATATAGGATGTGATTCAAGCAAGAAATAAAGAAAATATTTTAACACAATTGTGAGACTCTAAAGTTATATTAGAAAATATAAGGGCTAAAATAATGAGGAAAATGTTGTGGTTTTGAAGCAGAGACAAAATCTTTTCAACATGAAGTAGACATATTAGTTAAATACTTGGAAGATCAGCCTATAGATCCCCTCATAAAAACTAAGGAATAAATCAAAGGACTCTTAATATAGTTAATTGAACAAAAGGTTGAATCTTATGTGGAGAGGCGGAGCATACAAGAGGGGAAACAAATATGGAACAAAGAAATAGAATGGAGAAACAATAAAATATTTAGAGCCTAATTAAGGAATTCACTGCTACCTATTGGGATCATATCATCAATATGGCTCATCCACTCTACCAGATATTCAATTTTATCAAAATAGCAATTGAGTTGGAAACATAGGTCAGGCATGACATTGAATCAAACATGGATAAGATTTCTATAAAGCTAGATGAAGCCAAGACATATCAATAAAAGTTGATTTTGATAAATCAATGTGAAATGGAAGCCATGGGACTCCCTGATACAAAAGCATCAATGCAAAATATAATGACCCTCATCCATAAGGAGAGAATTGCACATGCATGTGAAGCCCAAATCCTATCATTAAACAATGGCTTGATATGATTTAAAGTTGAAACTAATGTATTATTACAAAAGGGACTCCCTTTCCCTTAAAATGAATAAAATAATATGATGATAGATCAGGGACATATACAACTCCTCAGAGAATACAAGAAAATTAGATGAACCCTAAAAAATAGTCAAAATCACCAGAAGCAGAAAATATCATGTAGGCAATTGAGCCATTCCTTGATCTTAGGACCCAAACATATCAAGTTACTACAAAGATCAAAATCCTCCCAATAAATAATAAAATCAAATCAGAAGCTAAACACAATCATTTTAAAGCAATTCAATGCCAATTGGATGAAGAACATGCAACAGTTAGGCTATCATTGGAGAAGCTTCCCACCATATAATCTTATTTTATTAACAATTTGTTTAGTTTTTTTTGTGTTTTCTTTTGCAGGGATTATAAAATTTGGACTCTGAGCCCAAGGATAAAGGTAATTTTGAGTTCTCCTTAAAGCAAGCTAGAAGGTCCTTATGAGCATCCAAAACTGTATCAATTCCTCACTAATAATTCATTCCTAAGACGAAGCCCTGATCACAGGTAATCAAAGATTTTATCTTGAAGAGGAGGGAGTTGATATGAATCCTCGTAGTCAAAACTTGTGCAAAATTTTTTAATGGAAAATTTCTAATATATGAAGTGATAAGAAGATAGAGTCAAAGAGATATTTTCTTTAAAAATAGTTCTAATACCAAAAGTTTTGCAATATCTTATTAAGTGCTAGCAACAAAATTCTTGACCAATCTATAGGATGACCTTAGATTTTGAAAGAACCAATGGCACACCAAAAATTTAATTTGCTACTAATGCCTAGGTCAAATTCAAAAGCACGTTGAGCTATGATAGAGGTAGGTGAGTCGAGTTAGTACATTCTTTATTGATGAAGTAAAGACCATATACCAAAATACATCTTAATTAAATGGCTCAAGCATTCATTCAATACAAGTACGGTGATGACTATCTCAAACTTGATAGCTATTATGATCAAGGGATACTTTAGTTAATATTCAAAATCCCTAATAGGAGTACCTAAGATTGTCAGTTCCAACTACAAATAATTTTGGAGGGAAATTTTCCTTGTTGTAATCTATAAATAGCAGTAGTGTAGACTATAAAAAAGTATCGACAATTTTACATTTGTATTTTCTTGTAAACTCTCCTTTCATTTCTCTCTATAGAGAAGTTGGCTCTTGAGTTACTTGTGGAAAAATCAAACCCCCACTCCTGGCACAATATTTGTAAATAATTACTTACATATATGTGGAGGCTTGGACTAATTTTTGGACTATCCATTTGTGGTTCTTCGCTTAAAATATTTTTGTATGTGTGTGTGTGCTTGTAGTATTTTACCTGTTCATGGGTTTTTCTTATGTATTTTTGTGTGGGAGACCCACATCAATTTTTGGACTAGCCATCTATAGCTCTTCGCTTGGCCCATTTCTTATGTGCACATATATGGATGTATTTCATATGTGCTTAACTATGTCATAGAGAGGAAGCATTCACCACTATTACATAATATTTAGGTCTATTGTGTAGGAGGATCTTAGCAAATATTTTTGTGCATCACCATCATTTTCCTTTTTTGAGTTGTTTTTTCATTTGTTTCTCTTATTCCTTTTTCCCTAAACTTAAGTGCACCTAAAATATCACATATTAACAAGGAGTCACCTTGTAAAAACTCTTGGAGGCCACTGATTGAGCCAGAATTCATTCTCTTGGTTGTGGCCCTGCTATATCTCTCCTCTTGAGGCATGATTTCCCCATTTTAGGATAATTGGAGATAACAATAACCACCATAGGAACCAAAATGTCTATGTCTACAAGGTAGTTGGTGGTAGATGTTAGTGTCATTATATTAGTAACATCTCAAATTAGGTTCCTACTATGTGCTCTATGTCTTCTATATAGAGACTTATCGAAACTCATGATCTAGGGAATGCTTGATATGGGAAGGATCTAAATAGTATTGAATAGAAGCCAATGTTACTCCATGTCTACTTAGATTTCCTTAATGGAGGACACCATTTGTGTCAGTTAAGAACGTGCCTCTTCCCATGATAAAATATAATTTTGTATATCAAATTTTATTGCTCTAGGCAAGGAAAACTACCATTTGGAGGAGTAGGAGGGGTAGTTGTGGTGCCTAGAAAAGAAAGGACATGCAGGTAAAAGTTATTGATAGTTGAATGGATATTATGGTGCTTGTTGAAATTTATGGATTAACTTTATTTCTACTCATACATGCATGCTTGGGTAGACCATGTGCTATAAACACCCATTGATATATCACCAATGAATATAAGTAAAGGGTTTTCTCATACATTAGGAAAAAAAAGCAAAACCCTAAACATACCCTTTGAGAATTTTTAAAAAGTGTTGCTAATAATACCCCTTATTTTAATCGTCCCAATGAGACAACCACAATGAGACGGGTCTCCTATAAGGGTCTTTGTACCTTGACAATATGTATTTATTTATTTAAAATTAAAATTTAGGAAAAGCAAACAACAATGGTTATATTACGATATTATAGAAGAAAATGCTTTAAAATATAGAACATAAAAAAGTTGATAAAAATTACCTAGACAATAGGAAGTAGATATGATTCCAAATCCATTTTGCTTCCAGTCTATGTAGCTATAAGGACCTAATTTTTTCCAAATGATTATGTTATTTTGGAATGAATCAAATTTAAAATATCATGTATGTACAGGTTGTTCAAAAGATGAAATATTTAGAGAAGCAAATGAAGATTTGGAATGTCAAATATTATGGTAAAATATTTAAAGAAAAGAAACAAATTGAATCCAAGCTCAAAAATTTACAATAGATAGTAGAAATTAATCGAATGGATCAGGATTCTTATGTGAAAGAAAAATAATTAATTTATGATTATCATAATGCATTGAGAAAGGAGTCATATTGGTTCCAAAAATTTAGAGAGAAATGACTCATGGAAGGAGATAGAAATGCAAACAAATAAAGCTATAACAAAATATTTTTTTCTTTTTGTCATATCAAAGATATTTTAACACCAAATGGATGAAATATTGAAATCTTGAAAAAATGAAAACTTGATGAAGAATGTATCTATGGAGGAGCTCCATGAAGCATTTTCTCTTTCCATCATAACAAGGCACCTGGTACTGATAAACTTTATACAATTTTTTTCTAGAATATTAGGATTTATTGAAGAAATATATGTTAGTTGCAGTTGAAGAGGACCAAAAAATGGAGGCTATAATAATTTAGATCAATACCACTTTTATTATGTTGGTTCCCAAGAAAGGCAAGAAAAAATATTTTGATAATTTTCATCCAATAAGCCTTTGTAATATGATTTATAAGATCATTTAAAAAATTATGGCAAATAGGTTGAAGGGCATTCTAGGTTGTGTTATCTTAGAGGAACAAGGTGGTTTTGTTCATGTTAACAAATTCTTGATGGTATTATTGCATAGGAGGACATGCATTCTCTTCATTCATAAAAAAACTAGGTATGCTTATGAAATTAGATATGAACAAAGCATATGATATGGTATCCTAGAATTTTGTACACGTTATTCTTAGAAAGCTTAGTTTTGATTATAGTTGGTGTTAATGGATTAAATTTTGTTATAGCACTGGAAATTTTTTCTATTTTGATCTATGGTTCTCCTTCCAATTACTTCAAGTCATCTTGTGGACTTCATCAAGGTGTTCCACTATCTCCTTATCTACTCATTATTTTTGTGGAAGCATTAGATAGAACTTTCTCAAAAAAAAAAATGAAAGGAAAAATCATAGTTATTCAAATTGCAAAAAATGGTCCCTCCAAATCTCATCTCCAATTTGTTGATGATACTTTTTCTTTTGGGTCATCCCTCAATTAGTGAGGCCATGTAGTTTAAAATAATATTATCATACTATGAAAATTTTATTGGATAGTTGGTTGATATTATAAAATCCAATATTTTTCTAAATACTATCCTATATATACAACAAATTATTGTGAATATTGTAGTGTTTAGAATTGAAAATTTTCCATCAACCTACTTGGTTATTTATTTGCCTTATAAAGGAAATAAAAAGGATCTTTGGATCTCTTTTTTGGATAGAATGAAAGCTTTTTTGGTAGGTTGTAAATGTAAGTTCTTAACCATGGAAGGAAGGATACAACTCATAAATACTACATTGCAATCCATCCCTATTTATATGATGTCATTTTCAAGATTACCAATAGGTAAAGTATTAGAAATTGATAAAATTCAAAGATACTTTCTATGGAAAGGTTGTGAGAAAAAATTAGGTTTTCTCTTTGTAAGTGGGATAGGGTTTACAAAGGAGAGAATATTAGAGGAGCAGGCTTGTAGAATTATAGACTTATGAATTTGGTATTAGGGTCAAAGCTTGGGTGGAGATTATTTAGAGATCAAGGAAAGAATTGGGTAAAAATATTACTTAAAAAATATATAGGTTATCTTGATGCAATGATTTTATTTAGGAAAATAATCCTACCCAAAGGATCATCAATATGGAACTTCATTTTAGATAATTTACAATTGATAAAGAAACATATTAGATGGTTACTCAATGAGAGGAGTTGTGCAAGTTTTTGGTATGATGCTTGGTTCAACCCTTATCCTCTTATCTTTGACTCAAAATTATAACAATTGGCTCAAGCATGACTAGAATATAAAGGTCCAAATATCAAAGACTATATTAATATGAGCAACAACTCTAAATCATGCATTTCTTTTAGTAACCTATTTGAAGAAAAGGAAAATTGTAGACGATCTTCAAAATATACTTCAAGATTTTTATTGTTGATTTTTACATGAAAGGATGAGTTGGTTTGGATTTGATCGAAGTATGGTGGATACTCAGTCAAGTTGGGATATGAGGATTTAGAGCAATCAAAATTTCCTTCTCCCAAATATTTTTCTTTGAAGAATTTTTGGTCATTAAAGGCTCTTCCTAGGGCCTCAACATTCCTTTGGTTAGAAATTCAAAGTAATATTCTTATAGGAGAGAGTCTACAAAGAAGAGGATATTATGGACCTTTTAGATGTACCTTGTGTGAGAAGGATTTAGAAACATCAAACCATTTAATTCTTCATCATCCCTTTCCTCACACCATTTGGGGTTGCTTTTAAAAAAATATGAAATTATATTGGGTGGCTCCATCAACATTGAAATAGATGATGTAGATGCAAGCTTACTATAATGGTAAGTTCTTTGGCCTCTCTTTGAGAGGTCCAAGGTTTAAAACCCACTCAATATGAGGGGATCTAGACCCCTCATAAAAATATGTGTAAACTCATTGAAAAACATTGAAATATTTGATGAAATATTGGATTAATTATTTCAAAGCTATAGCATTATGTATTTTGTCGAGGGTTAGCCCTAACATTATTTGTTGGAATTTATGGATTGAAAGGAATAATATATTTTTTTAAATAAATATCAATATCATTCCCAAGTTTGAAACTATATTATTTCCTCTCTTACATAATGTCTACAAATATGATACTCATCATAGGAAGTCTCAAGTGTAGAAAAAGAGGTGCTAATAACTTGGCTACAAGATTTGAACATACATGGAATAGTCATCTATGATAATGGAATTAAAACAAAGGATCTACTTCAATATAGGGTAAAATGAAAATTAAAAACCCTCTCCTAATTTCATTGAGCTCTGATAATAAAAAAAAAACTCTCAGCTTTGAATTTGAGCTAGGGAAAAACTAGGGCATCAGTTGGGTAGCCAAAGAGATTTCTGGTTACTGTGGATTTGAATACAAGATTGTTGCCCCCGGAGGTTCCCATTGGGACACCTCCGGATCCTCTTCTAGAGAGACATAGTTCTTTTGCAAATTTGTTAAAGGATAAATATCCATCAAAGACTGAAGAAGCACAAAAAACTGCATTAAAAATGCTCTTTACGGCTATTGTAAATAGATCAACATCTCAACGATTTAATGGATGCTTGCCACAGTCAAAATCAAGGCCAAATATTGTCATTGAGTAAAGGATGTGTTGTGGTTGATCCACAACACACCCCAAAATTGGGGACCCACCTTTTTGCAGGCTTACAGGGAAGGATCTCAGTGACCCAGATGCCAGAATTGAAGAAAGAGAGAAAATGCACAAGTGTAGAAAGAGGTCGCGAAATCGCGACAGGTAGCGAAATCGCGACATGTCACGAAATCGCGACCGAAACCGGAAAATTGTCGCGAAATCGTGACATGTCGGAAAATCGCGGTCAGCGCGGTCAACGGCAACAAAACAGAAAAACTGTCGCGAAATCGCGACGTGTCGGTGACCAGGAGGAAAAAAGTGTCGCGAAATCGCGACGTGTCGGTGACCAGGAGGAAAAAAGTGTCGCGAAATCGCGACATGTCGCTGAGGAGAAAAGAAAAGGTGTCACGAAATCGCGACATGCTGTTGGGAAGAAAATAAATGATGTCACGAAATCGCGACACGCCGTTGGAAAAGGATGAGAATGGTCGCGATTTCGCGACGTGTTTTGCCGAAGCGTACGGGTGATGAAAAGTGTCACGATTTCGCGACGTGTTTTGGAAAGGTGTACGGAAGCGGAAAAACGTCGCGATATCGCGACAGGAAACAGCTAAAGGACTCGAAGAGGAAAGACGTCGCGATTTCGCGACCGATTGCAGCAAAGGTGTACGGACGAAAAAGGGTCACGATTTCGCGACGTGTTTTGGCAAACTGTACGGACGGAGAAAATGGTCGCGATTTCGCGACGTGTTTTGACAAACTGTACGGAACATAAAAATGGTCACGATTTCGTGACGTGTTTCGGGGAAGCGTACGGAAAGAAAAAGCGGTAGCGATATCGCGACAGAAAGCTGCATGAAGGTCCGAGGGGGAAAAATGTCGCGATATCGCGACAGGTTTTGCCAAGGTGTACGGACGGGAGAAGGGTCACGATTTCGCGACGTGTTTTGACAAACTGTACGGAACAGAAAAATGGTCACGATTTCGCGACGTGTTTCAGGGAAGCGTACGAAAAGAAAAAGCGGTAGCGATATCGCGACAGAAAGCTGCATGAAGGTCCAAGGGGGAAAAACGTCGCGATATCGCGACAGGTTTTGCCAAGACGTACAGATGATGAAAGGTGTCACGATTTCGCGACGTGTTTTGCCGAAGCGTACGGATGATGAAAGGTGTCGCGATTTCACGACGCATTTTGGCAAAGTTGTACGGTGCAAGGAAGATGTCGCGAAATCACGACGGAAATGAAAATCAGGCTCAAAGTTAGGAAGCGGTAGCGATATCGCGACGGTTTGTCGAAAGAAGGCAAGAGGATGATAATGGTCGCGATGTCGCGACGTAAAGTTGCCCAGGAGGTCCGAGAGAAAACGGTAGCGATTTCGCTACATTATTCAATGACAACACCACTTCGAAAAGAGAAGGGCTTAAGGCCAAAAGTGGTAGCGAATCGCTACCACATTTCAAAGGGAAAGAGGCCAAGGTGGTAGCGATATCGCTACCACATTTTGAAAAGGGGTCAAAGTTAGAAAGTGGTAGCGATATCGCTACCATTCGAAGAAGAAGGCTCAGGATGTTAAAAGGGTAGCGATATCGCTACGAGAAGTGGCCGGAGGTAGACAAATGAGAAACGGTCGCGACATCGCTACGGGGAGCGGATGAAGGCGTACGGCAGGAAAGCAGGTAGCGATATCGCGACATGTCGCGATTTCGCGACATGTCGCGATTTCGCGGCCGGGAAGGTGAACAGGCGGACTTGCAGTTTTGTCGGGTTTTTGCACAGGAAAGCGTTACAGGGGGCATAGAAAATGCGTGACACGTGGCGTGCAGGTGTCAAACTTGCAGAGGCGTTACATGCAGAGATGAATTTCGGAGCGTTTCCAAATTTGAGCGTGAATCAAGGCAAGGAAAGGCAGGAATTTGAAGGGTCGCCCACAGGAAGAGGAAATGAAGCGACGGAGGAAATCGAAGAGCCATAACAATGCTATAAAGCCATAATTGCAAATCGAAGAAGGGGTTGGAAATTGCCGAATACGGAGTTGCAGAGACGAAAGCTTTGTGCTATTCTGGGCCCGTACTTGGGCAATTTCCTTCTTTTTGTTCTGGGATTTTCTTTTACACCTGGAACATTCTTGAATGTAATCGAGATATCATTTAAATACAAATACAGAGAGTTGGCATCTTATTGGATGAGAAAGAAGGAGTAACTTTTGCATGCATGATTTAACGTTTATATTTCCCTTCCAGATTTCTTAGGTTTTTAGGTGAAGTTAATGCAAGATCTCTTGGTTGCTTCATGCGAATGCCTGTTTTCTGGAATTACCACAAAAACCCTCGAGACTCGCACCTGGCCTATTTGGATTGTGTGGATGTGCAGGTTCATTAGGTTAGGTTGCATGTAGAAAGCCTCAGTATCTTCGGTTTCATCAGATTAATGACAGCTTTCTGACTGTAATCTATTTTTATTGTTACTTTTGTTTACTTTTGTCTTTGCTTTTCAAACCCATATTTTATTTTCAGCAGTTTAATTACTGTGTTTGAATAAATCACTGAAAATCCATCAGAATTTAAGGTTTAAACAGATTTTATTCATTTTGAGTCCATTGAAAGTTCAAAATTGATAAACCACAGTGCCCCTTGTTAACATCCACTTGCAAACCCTAAGGTGTTCTTAGCATTTCATTTTAAACAAAATCCTTGATAATCAATAATTAGCATAATAAGAACCTTGGAGAAATCGTTTTTCTTTGCAAGCAGAGGATTTAGGACTCGGATCCTACAGGAGAGTGTGTTTTCACAATCGGGTTAAAACACCACTCAACAGATTGGCGCTAGAAGGAGGGCCGAATCGGTTTATCTATTTCAATTTTTATATCTGAATATTTTGTTTTTGATTTAATTCTGAAATTATTTACGGCTAAACTGCAACACTGTTTTTGTGTTTGTTGCAGGTTTTCTTCGAACTAGCCGAGGGTTTCCTCAGGCAGGCTGGACCCACCACGCCGTATTGCGACCAGGTCTCAAACAACCGGAGAAACCATTTTTCACGACCTTACTGGTACTCCCAAGGGTAAAGTCAAGCAAGTCGTAAGCACTCCAGTAGCAAAAGGCCTGTTTTCTCCAGGAACGTCGAGTGGACCTACGCCAGTAGTATCTGTTGCCCCTAGTGTGCCTATAGTTTGTAACATTTCTTCTGCTATTGTAGGTCTGTCTACATCAATTCTGAGTCAAATGGCTCAAGCTCCAGCAGCTCCTTGGTATGGAGCTAACAATACTCCTTTGAATATTGCTGGGATATCCATGAAATCCCCAAGAACATTGAAATATTTCTGCCTAAATACAAGCCAGATGGCCTAAGAACAGCAGAATAACATATCCAAGCCTATAGAGATGTTTTAATTAGGCCGCAAGTTCAGCATGAAGATGTAGCCTCGCAGACTTTTCCCCATGAGCTTGGATCCAATAGCATATGAATGGTATATATGCTTGCCAACTGGTTCAATCACCTCTTGGACACAAATGGAAAATGCATTTGTCAATCAATTTAGGTCGCCCTTAGATCCCGCAACTATTTACAATCAGTTTATTACATGCAAACGGGGCCAAGGGGAACCAATCCGAATGTTTAATCAGAGATTCCAAAAGAACTATAACAGAGCAATTAGACATTTTGCCATCGATCCTGCAGTAGCTTTGCAGATATATTTTGGGGCATTGGACCCCATGACAGCCATGTTTGCAAGGCGTAATCCTCAGGTCACCACGCTAGCTTTGGCCTATAATGAAGCCATGACTATTGAGCAGCAGTTGACACCGCAAGGCTACGGGTTTACCCAGATGCCTATGTTGGGACAAGGTGCTCCATATGGTCAAGTTCCCCAGGCAAATCAACTCATGGCACCACAAATGCCAAGTATGAACGCCTTCCCATATCAGCAATCGTATCCACCAAAGACCCGCATATGCACCCATTCCAATCCAACCAATCACAGCCATTCCACCTGTTCTTGCATTTTTGCGAACGATCAATCAACTACGCAGAAACTAGTCAAGTCAATCCTCAAGCCATAGTTCCCTGCTCCGAATCCAATTAATCCACTCGAACCCCACCCAAATGTGGAATCAAGACCCCATCAATTATGCAAATCCAATGGGGGTTAACAACAATGTGGTTTCACTGAAGGATGTATTTTCGGAAGTCGAAGAGCTCAAGAAACTAGTGCATAAACTAAGTAATGACAGTGGTTCAACAAATAGAAGCATGAGTCCCGTGCCCCTCACCCAAGTCAAAATTTTAACAATAGAGGGAGGCACTGGAACACTAAGCCAAACAATGGGGGAGTTCCTGCTCCCATTGCTAATCAATTAGATGCTTCTGTAGGCCCTAGCCAATCCAATTCCCTTTTGAATCTTTCAGATTTGGCATGGGAAAGAGGGTGCAGGTTACATAACACAAAAGAACACAATGAGAGGAATTGTCCTGAGATTGCTAGATACACTCATTGTCTTCAGGCACAAGTTGATGATTTGGAACTGGTATCAAATGAGGATCCATCGTATCAAGAAGATGAAAATATTATGGTGATGGAAACAGTATATCACCAAGAGGGTGAGAGCGAGGAGGAAGAAGACGAAGTTTTGGAACAGGAGGTGCAAGCTTTTCGAGATTTTAGAAAGGGGACTCATGGGTACCATTTGAGGAGTAAGTCTAAAGCCCCTAAAACCTCATCAACACCTCCAAACAGTTCTATTCTTCCTCCATATACAAAGGCAAGTAACAACCCTCCCCCTCCACTCAGAAGAGAAATGTCTAATGACGTCCGTAAGACAATCAAATTCGAAAAACCAAATTATGACGTAGTGGAGGATATGAAGAAGTCCAAATCTAGCCTTTTATTCCCGGACGCAGCCTAAATTGCCCGGTCAAAAGGAGGCATTGATAAGAGCTTTGAACTCACCCGATCCGATGTGGAAGGAAAAAGAGCTGAATCCCATCCGATTTTGCGAAAGGAGAGAAGGGATGTCCCGCCATTCTTATTAACTCGAGAATTGCGGGTAAGAACTTGCATAACTCGTTTGGTAGACACAGGAGCCACGAGCAACCTCATGCCTACGGAGATATGTCAAATGCTGGGTCTACAACCGGTTTCATCCAAATGCACGGTCTTGCAATTGGACCGTTCATAGGTAAATGTAGTAGGGACCTTATATGATGTCAAGATTCAATTAAATTCTGAACCCAGGGTCCAGAAGGTTGTAGACATTTTGGTGGTTAACATCCCGAGTAGGTATGGAATGTTACTTGCGAGAGATTGGATGAAAACGCTGAATGGCTATTTTGCAACAGACTGCTCGCATATGTGGCTGCCATGGAAGGGCATTGCTAACCAAATCAGAGTGGAAAACGAACCGAGGCTTAAGGAGATTATAACAGATTTTAACAAGCCGAATGAGGTTCAGTTTTCTGAGCCATACCTAGGGGTCTATGCTCTTGATGTTGAGAAAGCTGCTGATGAACTTAAAGAAGAAGCGTGTCATGGTGGTTCTTCCGAGGAAAAGGATCACACGTGGTTGCTCAAGTTTGATGGATCAAAATCTAGACAGGGAGCAGGGAGCCGGAGTCGAGCTCACCGGTCCAGGAGGTAAACCATTATTGGCTGCCTACAGATCGCAATTCCCTTGCACAAACAATGTGGCGAATACGAAGCATTGATCTACGGTTTACGTCTAGCATTGAGCAAACATGTTAAATGCTTGAAGGTTTTGGGAGATTCTGGAGTTGGTTGTCAAGCAAATCAAAGGACAATATACATGCCGCGACAAAATACTGAGCCTTTATAGGACTAGGGTTATGGACCTCATGGAGGAGTTTGATGCATTCAACATAGCCCTTATTTCTAGGAGAGGAAATCGAATAGCAGACTCTCTTGCAATCACCGCGGGCATGTTAAACCCGGTGGATATAAAAAGATGTAAAAAGTTTTCCATTGAGCTGGTTCCTTGTCCATCAATACCTGATAATGTGAAGAATTTCCAGGTTTTTGAGTGTGACAGGCACATCTTCAAGTTTGTCACAAACTCGGGTATTTTTGAAAATCAAGTGATCGATGAGGAACAAAGGTGGCAGGATGAAACAGAAGAAAGTGAAACTGCGTATCAATCCAACAAAATTCCTAAAGACGTGGTTTCATTAGAAAAGATGTTCGACATGGAATGCAAGAACAAGAAAAGAAAAAGAGTCCCGCTCCCCAAAGATGCATGCGATTCAATTAATCTGGGGAGTGCAGACAATCCAAAGGAGGTGTACATAGCAAAGGCATGTACAGAGGAAGAAAGGAGCAATATAATACGGAGCTTTGAAGCATTACATATATTGTATTGCTTGGAACTACAATGAGTCAAAGACTTACAACCAGAACATTATCACGCATACCATACCTTTGAAGCCAGACTCCAAGCCTTTTAGGCAAAGACAACGAGTTGTTAACCCGCTATTGGAGCCTTTGATCGAAAAGGAGGTTAAAATACTATTGGAGGCGAAAATCATTTTTCCCGTTAGGCACTCAACCTGGGTGGCTAACCTCGTTCCAGTGAGAAAAAATAGTGGAGAGATTAGGCTGTGCATAGATTTTCGAAATCTTAATAAAGCCTCCCGTAAAGATAATTATCCATTGCCATCAATCGATGAAATCTTGCAAATGGTAAATGGATCAGAAATGATGTCCTTTCTCGATGGATATTCTGGGTACAACCAAGTTCTTATACATCCAGATGACAGGATGAAAACAGCCTTCACTACCAAGTGGGGGACATTTGCATATAAGAGAATGTCGTTCGGACTGTTAAACGCTGGTGCAACTTTTCAACGCGCCATGGATTACGCATTCAAAGGACTAATAGGCAAATGCATCATCGTGTATGTGGATGATATCCCGCTTTTCTCGAAGAAGAGAGAGGATCATGTTAAAGACTTAAAGAAGGTGCTTCAAAGATGCAGGGAACATGGAATTTCATTAAATCCCAAGAAATGCATTTTTGGAGTGACAGAAGGGAAACTGCTAGGTCACATTATTTCAAAGGAGGGAATATCCATCGACCCAGAAAGGATACAAGCTATCCAAGACCTACCTCTCCCGAGCAGTAAAAAAGAATTGAGGTCTTTCTTTGGGCAAGTCAATTTTGTGAGGAAGTTCATTTCTAGCTTTGCTGAGATAGCTAAACCTCTAAACCAGATGCTCAAGAAAGATGTGGACGTAAGATGGAACGAGGAAAGTAGAGTGGCTTTCCATAATATCAAAGACGCCATTTCCAAAGCCCCGGTCTTGATAAGCCCAGACTATTCCAAGCCTTTTTACATTTATGCTTTTGCATCGGAGCACTCCTTGGCGAGTGTATTAACCCAAAAAGGCGAAGATAATGCCGAAAAACCCATTGCATTTTTAAGTGCCCCCCTAAAAGATGCCCAATTAAGGTATTCAATCCTTGATAAGCAAATGTACGCACTTTTTAAAACTGTGAAAAAATTTAGGCATTACATCGTACACAGTAGAATTATTGCCATTGTGCCCGATTCTCGTCGTCAAGACCATGTTTTTACAAAATGAACTAGGTGAAAAGAGAGGAAAGTGGATTGCAACCATCCAAGAATTTGATCTCGAAATCCAACCAATGAAACTAGTTCGAGGACAAGGACTGGAAAAGGCGATCGTAGAAAATGATCCGCAAATAACAGGTCAATGCTCAAATACAGAATACATGGCTAAGGAGGACTGGTATGTTGATATTGTGCAATTTTTATTGACTGGTAAGTGCCCTTCTAATTTGAATTCAACACAAAGGAGAGCTTTAAGGCTTAAATCTATTAACTATCTGATAAAGTCTGGTGTGCTTTACAGAAAAATCATGAAGGTATCTACCTGAGATGCTTGAGCAAAGACGAAGCCGCCAGGGTGTTGCAAGAATTTCATGGCAAGCATGGAACTGGTCATGGTGCAGCCAATGCTACAACACACCAAATCCTACGAGCAGGATATTACTGGCCTCATATATTCAAAGATGCACATGCTCATGTGCGATCTTGTCACATCTGTCAAGTGGCTGCAAATAGAGAAAGAAATGCAGCCATGCCGTTGCAGCCTGTAGTCGAAATGAGACCGTTTGCACAGTGGGGACTGGATTTTATCGGGGTTATTAACCCAAATTCTTCTGACTCTCACAAATTTATTTTGACAGCTATAGACTACTGTACAAGGTGGACAGAAGCGATTCCCACTAAACATGCCACCACAGATGTTGTGATTAAATTCCTTGAGGATCAAATTATCACAAGATATGGAATGCCCGATTCTATTGTCAATGACAATGGTAAAGCTTTCATTTCCACACAATTTGCAGAGTGGGCATATGATAATAAAGTGAGCTTAAAGTTTGCATCCAATTACTATCCTCAAGGAAATGGGTTGGCCGAATCTTCAAATAAGAATTTGTTGAATACTATTAAGAAGTTGTTGGAAAAGAATCCTCGGGACTGGCATAGTCAATTAAAGTTTGCCCTGTGGGCAGATAGGACCAGAGTGAAAGAAGCTATAGGGAATACTCCTTATCATTTGGTCTATGGGCAAGACCCGATATTTCCAGAAAATTTGGAGCTGCAGACCTTACATTTCATACAAGAGTACATGGGGACAGATGATCAAGTTGAAGCTAGATTGAGCCGGTTATTGCACCTGGATGAAAAAAGAGAAGAAGCCATGAATCACATGAACAAACACCAGGAAGTCATCAAGAGATGGTTTGATAGAAGGGCCAAAGTTAAATCATTCAGAATTTCAGATTTGGTGTTACTATGGGACAAAAGACATGAGGAAAAAGGGAATCATCAAAAGTTTGATTGTCTTTGGTTGGGCCCATATCAGATTTCAGAGATCCTTGGGAAGAACACCTTCAGGCTAAAAACCTTAGAAGGGAAAGATTTCATGCTCCGGTTAATGGGCAGGATTCTAAAACATTATTTTAGCCCTTAGGTTGTGGAAGTTTTCATTTTATTCTTTTGGCTTTAACAAGGGGATTTTCAAACTGTGTTTTATTTATGATTGCTAGTTTAGCTAGGATTTTGTTTGCTAGATTTTGATATCCTGATTTTGGTGGAGATTTTCAGATTTTGGTTTTTATTTAGGAGTGCTAACCTAGTTAGGATTTTGATTCTGAATTTGATTTCAATTGTCATGTTTTGCTTTTAAAAATAATAATAATAAAATAAAAAATAAAAAATAAATAAAAAAAAAGTGAGATGCCAACTTATGCTTAGGATTAGGAGAATATGAAATATTGGAATTGTCTTGTAAAAGCTCCACAAGTAGCATAAAACTTTTTTAAGTTATATTGTTTGACTTTGTGATACATGAAAGAATCAGTTTTGCATGACATATCATTTCATTTGCATAGATAAAGCATTCATATTCCATCTCACCTCACATACATTTCATTTTAGTTACATATGCATCTTATGTACAAGCCATGAAAGTATGTCAAATCCTCTTAGGGTTGTGTTATAACATATATGTAAGTAGCTCCTAAGGTTGGAAACTGAGTCTTGAGATATCTAGAACCAAGCACGTCTCATAAATTAAAAAGGATCTTGAGCAAAATGATCAAAACCTAGCTTGGAAGAAAAGGTTGAGCGAAAGTGGTTTTCATGTCTATCCTATTATGCAACATGATCCTTAAAACAGTGGTTTTAACCACTTCCATAGAGCTTAAAGCTTAAAATCAGAGTAGTAAGGATAGGGTTAAATCCTCATCAAACTTAGGTTGAG
Organism: Wollemia nobilis; assembly: GCA_028583015.1. Taxonomy (NCBI): domain Eukaryota; kingdom Viridiplantae; phylum Streptophyta; class Pinopsida; order Araucariales; family Araucariaceae; genus Wollemia; species Wollemia nobilis. The sequence goes on along the minus strand of JAQPPZ010016601.1, from coordinate 4,046,241 downwards.
GATCCAATTCCCCAAAGCTTTGATTTGACCCACATGGAGTAGTAAGGATAGGGCATAAATTCTCATCTTGGTTGGTTGAGAATCCGATTCCCCAAAGCTCTTATGTCTTATTTCATAGTAAGTCTTGGATTGTAAGGATCGTACTATTTGTCCTCTGCAAAGGATGGGTAGTCATCCCCAAGGTTTAAGCAATAGAATTAATGATTTATATCTAAGGTTTGGATTGTAAGGATCGTACTACTTGTCCCTAACCAGGATGGGTAGTCATCCCCAAGGTCCAAGAAATAAATAAATAAATAAATTTTTCCCATCTCATCTTTATTTTGGATTGTAAGGATCGTACTACTTGTCCTCTCGCAAGGGATGGGTAGTCATCCCCAAGGTCCAAAGAAATGGAGATAAGTTTTGGATTGTGGGGTTAGATATGCCCATGCATGGCATCATGTCTTGCCTAAAAAAGCAAGACCACCGATTGTCTAGAGGGTTAGACTAGCATGACCATTTCTTCCATAACTCGGTTTAATTATTTTGCTTAAAGTGAGGTAATGAACTCTAAATCGAATAGTAAGGATAAGGTTAAACTCTCATCTCGGTTGGGTGGGAGTCTGATTCCCCAAAGTTCTGATTTCACATTCACTTGCACATGGGTTTTAGATAGTAGGGACTCATAACCAACTTTGGGATACAATAAGGAAATGAACTAGTGGATCCTAAGAGGGTTTGGCAATCTTGAATGCTTGTACATAGTATTAGAAGAAGTACCATGCTCTTTATGGAAGGAAATCTCCTTGCACATTCATTAGGGTACACAAATCATTCACCATCCCATATATGCAGTCATGCAAAACTGATAATGGAATGTTGATCAATTTCAAACGATAGGGAATGAAAACACATTGCACACACTCGACTAATACTTGATGATTCTGATGATTCATGTACTTCTGATCTTTGGGCATTTGTTATTTTGCTTATGTGCTAGCATGTATTTATGAGTTTGTGATATGTTTCAGAGTTGGGTTCTTACTAAAATGCTCAAGAGCATTTCACAGTAGAGTCACCATTTGTTGTGGTTGATCCACAACACACCCCAAAATTGGGGACCCACCTTTTTGCAGAGCTTACGGGGAAGGATCTCAGTGACCCAGATGCCAGAATTGAAGAAAGAGAGAAAATGCACAAGTGTAGAAAGAGGTCGCGAAATCGCGACAGGTAGCGAAATCGCGACATGTCGCGAAATCGCGATCGAAACCGGAAAATTGTCGCGAAATCGCGACATGTCGGAAAATCGCGGTCAACGCGGTCAACGGCAACAAAACAGAAAAACTGTCACGAAATCGCGACGTGTCGGTGACCAGGAGGAAAAAGTGTCGCGAAATCGCGACGTGTCGGTGACCAGGAGGAAAAGGATGTCGCGAAATCGCGACATGTCGCTGAGGAGAAAAGGAAAGGTGTCGCGAAATCGCGACATGATGTTGGGAAGAAAATAAATGATGTCGCGAAATCGCGACACGCCGTTGGAAAAGGATGAGAATGGTCGCGATTTCGCGACGTGTTTTGCCGAAGCGTACGGGTGATGAAAAGTGTCACGATTTCGCGACGTGTTTTGGAAAGGTGTACGAAGAGGAAAAACGTCGCGATATCGCGACAGGAAACAGCTAAAGGACTCGAAGAGGAAAGACGTCGCGATTTCGCGACCGATTGCAGCAAAGGTGTACGGACGGAAAAAGGGTCACGATTTCGCGACGTGTTTTGGCAAACTGTACGGACGGAGAAAATGGTCACGATTTCGCGACGTGTTTTGACAAACTGTACGGAACAAAAAAATGGTCGCGATTTCGTGACGTGTTTCGGGGAAGCGTACGGAAAGAAAAAGCGGTAGCGATATCGCGACAGAAAGCTGCATGAAGGTCCGAGGGGAAAAACGTCGCGATATCGCGACGAGGTTTTGCCAAGACGTACGGATGATGAAAGGTGCGATTTCGCACGTGTTTTGGAGCGTACGGATGATGAAAGGTGTCACGATTTCGCGACGCATTTTGGCAAAGTTGTACGGTGCAAGGAAGATGTCGCGAAATCGCGACGGAAATGAAAATCAGGCTCAAAGCAGGGAAGCGGTAGCGATATCGCGACGGTTTGTCGAAAGAGGGCAAGAGGATGATAATGGTCGCGATGTCGCGACGTAAAGTTGCCCAGGAGGTCCGAGAGAAAACGGTAGCGATTTCGCCACATTATTCGTGACAACACCACTTCGAAAGAGAAGGGCTTAGGCCAAAAGTGGTAGCGAATCGCTACCACATTTCAAAGGGACGTAAGGCCAAGGTGGTAGCGATATCGCTACCACATTTTGAAAAGGGGTCAAAGTTAGAAAGTGGTAGCGATATCGCTACCATTCGAAGAAGAAGGCTCAGGATGTTAAAAGGGTAGCGATATCGCTACGAGAAGTGGCCGGAGGTAGACAAATGAGAAACGGTCGCGACATCGCTACGGGGAGCGGATGAAGGCGTACGGCAGGAAGCAGGTAGCGATATCGCGACATGTCGCGATTTCGCGACACGTCGCGATTTCGCGGTCGGGAAGGTGAACAGGCGGACTTGCAGTTTTGTCGGGTTTTTGCATAGAAAGCGTTACAAGGGGCACAGAAAATGCGTGACACGTGGCGTGCAAGTGTCAAACTTGCAGAGGCGTTACATGCAGAGATGAATTTCGGAGCGTTTCCAAATTTGAGCGTGAATCAAGGCAAGGAAAGGCAGGAATTTGAAGGGTCGCCCACAGGAAGAGGAAATGAAGCGACGGAGGAAATCGAAGAGCCATAACAATGCTATAAAGCCAGAATTGCAAATCGAAGAAGGGGTTGGAAATTGCCGAATACGGAGTTGCAGAGACGAAAGCTTTGTGCTATTCTGGGCCCGTACTTGGGCAATTTCCTTCTTTTTGTTCTGGGATTTTCTTTTACACCTGGAACATTCTTGAATGTAATCGAGATATCATTTAAATACAAATACAGAGAGTTGGCATCTTATTGGATGAGAAAGAAGGAGTAACTTTTGCATGCATGATTTAACGTTTATATTTCCCTTCCAGATTTCTTAGGTTTTTAGGTGAAGTTAATGCAAGATCTCTTGGTTGCTTCATGCGAATGCCTATTTTCCGGAATTACCACGTAAACCCTCGAGACTCGCACCTGGCCTATTTGGATTGTGTGGATGTGCAGGTTCATTAGGTTAGGTTGCATGTAGAAAGCCTCAATATCTTCGGTTTCATCAGATTAATGACAACTTTCTGGATGTAATCCATTTTTATTGTTACTTTTGTTTACTTTTGTCTTTGCTTTTCAAACCCATATTTTATTTTCAGCAGTTTAATTCATCGTGTTTGAATAAATCACCTGAAAATCCATCCGAATTTAAGGTTTAAACAGATTTTATTCATTTTGAGTCCATTGAAAGTTCAAAATTAATAAACCACAGTGTCCCTTGTTAACATCCACTTGCAAACCCTAAGGTGTTCTTAGCATTTCATTTTAAACAAGGATCCTTGATAATCAATAATTAGCATAATAAGAACCTTGGAGAAATCGTTTTTCTTTGCAAGCAGAGGATTTAGGACTCGGATCCTACAGGAGAGTGTGTTTTCACAATCGGGTTAAAACACCACTCAACAGGATGGTTGAAGAAATGATTTTCTATAGAGCCAATCATGATTTGATCTCAGAAATTCATGGGTATTCACCCTACCTTAAAATTTTTGCATTCCTGGTTCTGGAAAAATTGGGAGCCTCTTGGTGAGTATTATTTATGGTTTATTAGCAATGGATATTTTATTGTTAGTTTTTCTTCACTTACCGATAGAAATAGGGCTTTCGAATCAGAAAAGAAGAATCATGGTCCGACAGGATTATTTTTTCAACCCTAGAGAGTGGGATTTGATCCTCGAATTGAACTCACTACTGTCCCAGTTTGGATCCGTTTTTATGCACTTCCAATGGAGTTTTGTAGTGAGCAGGTATTGGAAATCATCGGTAATTCCCTTGGAAGACATTTGGGTGTTTCCAAAGACACAATAGAAGGAAACACAGCTATTTATGCAAGATTATGTGTGGAAATGGATCTTAGCCAGCCTCTACCGGCAGAGGTAGAACTTGAACTTGCAGGACTATCTTGGATTCAACAACTGGATTATGAGGCATTGCCCTTTAGATGCAGAGTTTGCCACAAATATGGGCATTTGGCTCGATCTTGCCCAAATAATATGAACATAAAAATGGAGGCTCCTCTAGGAATGTCAAATCTTTCTAAGGAGGGTAAGTCAACAATCAACAAAGAACCAACGAATATTTCTCAAGGTAAAGAAGCATAGGGAGATGGTTTTGAACAGCCCAAAATAAGGAGAAGGCAAAAGAAAAAATATGGTAAAGAGCAAACCCAACTCAAGCCCTCCAATAGGTATGAGATATTTAAGACACTAATGGACCAAGAAGAACAATTCATGGAAGGAGTGGATGGGAATAATGAAAATAATAACATCCATGTTCAAGTTCCTCTTTCATCTCCCCCTATCATAGAGCAGGTAATTGAGTACAGTGATTTACCGTAGTCAAAGAGTGCAGGGGCATTGATAGTGCATAACCAAGAGCAGCCAATAATTAAGGATGTCAGCATGGGCATAGCAGAAAAGAACAGATAAAGGCCAACTTTAGGGATAACTCACGTGGAAAAGAAATCAAAAAATAGCAACTCTCAAGGAGTGGGTAGAAAATCAAATAAGGAATTGATAGCAGTTCAAGGAGACAAACTGATCACTGGAGGATCGGTGAGGCCAATAGATTTTTACTGCTCTCAAGGTAACCAATGATTATACAATCATGGAATTTTAGGGGTTTAAATAGTGGAACCCATCAATCTTTTGTTCGAAGACTCAGAAAAATGTAAAACAGATTTTTTGCTTATCCAGGAGACAAAAATATCGTTAGATCTTATGTGTAAAACAGTTAACAGAATTTGGAGGGGTGCTGGTCATATGTAAGTGGCTGCCCAAGGTGCCTCATGGGGGATATTTATTCTTTGGAAATCTCTTGAATGGACTGCAATAGAACATTTAGCTTGGAGGGGTGTTCTCACATCACATTTTAGAAATAATGTCACAACTAAAAATGTTTTAATCACAAATTTTTATGGGGATCAAAACCTAGATGGTCAGATGCATCAATGGAAATTTGTGCATAACATGAGAGTCTCAAGGGAAGATTTAGACTGGATTATTTCTAGGAATTTTAATGCTAAATTATCCTCTAGATATCAGGAATGGGGAACCCCAATTTTGGACCCAGGGGATTGACTTATGATTGCCCAAGTCCAGGAATTACACTTGGTGGATATTAAATGCCCTGGAACCAACTATACTTGGACTAATAAGAGGAGGGAGCCACATAGCAGGAAGGTGAAGTTAGACCATTTTTTGGTTTCAAAGGAGGCATTTGTAAAATGGAATATAAAATTTCAGATTTTGGAGGGTCTAGTTTCAGATCACTTTCCCATTTTGTTGGAAGGAGGGATCAAGACAGTGCAGCATCACAAACCATTTAAATTTGAAAACTTTTGGTTACAAAAATAGGAACTTCAAAATAAAATTCCATAGTGGTGGGAAGAAGGTCACCCAACATATGGGACAACAATGTTTAGATTCCACAAACAACTTCATTATGTCAAAGATCAACTAAAAAAATGGAGGCGAGCTAACAAGACATACTTCTAGGTCCAAAGAGCTCCATTGGTGGCCAGATGGGATGAGGTTCAAAAACACTTTAGGGAAGGAACAATTACAGAGCAGCTCAAAGAAGAGGATGATGCATTGCGTAAAGCGGTTGAGGACATTGACAACCAAGAGGAGACCTACTGGAAACAGAGAGCAAGAACCACTTGGTTATTAGAAGGTGATAAAAATGCCAAATTTTTCCATCGGACTGCTTGTGCTAGTCGACAGATGAACAACATGGAAGCTCTTCAATATGAGAACAGACACTCCTTTGATACAATTACAGGTATGCATTTCCATTCAATGGATTATTTTTCTAAACTATTTAAGGAAATTATGGTGCAATATGAAGAGGCTCAAAAATAAGTTATTGCTATCATACCCTCTGTTATCTCTAAAGAAGAAAATTAGACCCTAATTAAACCCATTGATAGAGAGAAACTGGAGAATGTAGTCTTTGAAATGAGCACCGAAAAAACACCAGATCCATATGGCTTTCCAATTGAGTTTTTTAGGCATTTTGGGATAACTTGGAGTAGGATATAATGGTTGTTATAGAGGAGTCTAAAGGTAGTAAAAGAATGCTTAAAGCATTAAATCATACTTTCATTACCTTAATTCCAAAATGGGAGGAGGGAGTACATATTTCAGATTATAGACCTATTGCCTTATGCAATATCATATATAAAATAATCACAAAGGTAATGGATGAGCGGATAAAACCTCTTCTACATAATATTATCTCCTCAGATCAAGGGGGTTTTGTAGAGGGTAGGCAGATCTTGGATGGTGTGGTTCTAGCTTAGGAGGCAATCCATTCAATGCAAACATTTGGTAATAGAGGAATGTTCATAAAATTAGATATGTCAAAGGCTTATGATAGGGTGGAGTGGAGCTTCTTGTCAAATATGATGGCAGCCTTTGGTTTCTCTCAGGATTGGATAGAATGGGTCATGAGTTGTGTTTCTACTCCGACATACTCAATGTTAATCAAGTGTCTTCCCTCGCAACCGTTTGGAGCTACTCGAGGCCTTTGTCAAGGAGATCCTTGATCTCCCTATATTTTTCTCATATTGGCTGAAGGATTGGGTAGACTCATCTTGAGGAGAAGACAACAAGGTTTGCTAATAGGTATCAAGGTGGGTGAGGAAGTTTTGACTCACCTACAGTTTGTGGATGACATAGGATTGGTGGGAGTGGCCAGCTTTAGGGAAGCAAGAATGATTAGAGATACACTTAATGTCTACCTTAGGGCTACAAACCAAGTCATCAATGATAAAAAATACAAAGTGGTCTTTTTAAATCTTGATCAAAGGCTTTAGGACATAATTTTAGAGATCTTGGGATTCACAAGGACTTATCTCCCAGTGGTATACTTGGGGGTCCCTTTGCATTTTAAAAAAATAAAAATAGATATCTAGAGGAATATTTTAGATTTTATCAAGGACATAATTAATCATTGGTCTCACAAATTGTTAAGCTATGGGGGTAGATTAACTTTTTTACAGTCAGTCATTCAGGCCATGCCAATTTATAAATTTTCTATCCTTGTTGCCCCACATACCATATGGAAAGAGTTGGACAATATGGCTAGAACATTTTTATGGAAAGGAGTAAAAGGAGAGAGGAAATGGGCCTTAGTAGGTTGGGATAAAGTAAGCCAGCCCAAGGTAAAATGAGGTTTGGGACTGAGAAGATCAAAGTTAAATAATAAAGCTTTGGCTAGAAAGCTTTATTGGAGGTGGATTTCCCAACCAACTTCTTTATTCAAGAGAATCTTAACTAGTAAATATTTGGGACATGTAAACCCAAATTAGGTGGGTCATTTCCCTTTGGATGGAAATGGATCCTTAGTGTGGCAGGCTCTCAATTTAGGATCTCAGGTAGTAAAAGATAGATTATTTTGGAAAGTTGGGAGAGGGGAGAAGGCACGATTTTGGATAGATTCATGGGATCAATACCCACCTATCATTGTTGAATTTCTTGAATTGCAACCAATACAAATAGCCATAGAAACCAAGGTATGGGTCCAAATTAAAAATTATTTCAACACTAGTCAGCTAGGGGATTATAAGTTTAAGCAGTTTAAGAAGTTGGATGAGTGGCCAATTTCAATCCCTCCGAATTTGACACCCATCATGACTAAAATCTTCACAAAAATATTTCTCACAGGTAGAGACGATGAGGATGAATTAACTTAGGGCTATGGGAGCCTTGGTGTCTACACAGTGAAGGACAGATATGATAAGATCCTTCTAGAGCCTCCTCCTCATACATATCAGGTTGAGGATTGGAGATAGATTTGGCAGTCCAAGGGTTGGCCGAAAGTAAAATTTTTTGCCTGGCAGTTCATGCATAATGGAATTCTTACTTTTGATAATCTTAGATGCAGGGGAATCATTGGTCCATCTCAATGTGTTTTATGCTACAAGAGCGAGGAAACAACTGATCACTTGATGTTTGAGTGCCCATTCACACACCAGATTTGGGAGAGATGGTTTTTATATTATAAAATTCAAGTTAATGGTGATTTGAATCGAATTAATATTTGGGAAATATGGAAGAGGGGTAGATTTAAATCTAAAGCTCTTTGTATTGGTTGGGATCTTGGATTAAACTTTATTTTGTGGCAAGTGTGGTTGGAGATAAATGCTAGAATTTTTAGAGAAACTTTTTCTTCTTTAGATGGAGTTTGGCAGGTCATTTGGAGCAAAGTCACAGAAACTGTGGCAGTCTATGCTAAAGAGGAAACTCATGTTGTTATTGGGGCAATGGAGAAGGAAGTTGAAGTGCAAGAGGGATAGGACAGAGCTAGTTGTAAACCACACCCAGAAGGTTGGATTAAAATTAATACTGATGGAACTGCAAAAGGCAATCCGGGTAGAGCTAGAATTGGAGTGGTTTGCCGAAATCATGTTGGAACAGTGCTCTATTAGGAACTGCAAGGCTTGGGAAGAGCCACAAACAATGAAGTAGAAGCCTTAACTATCAAATATGCTTCTATTTGGACAGTAAAACAAGGTCATAGGAGGATAATCCTAGAATCATATTCTCAAATAATGGTTGGAGCTCTATATTGCATGAGGAACTTTGCTTTGAAAACATGGAGGTTGAGGATTCTTGTCACTCAAATTAAGGAATTATGGAGGGAATTAGATGATGTGATTCTAGTTTATGTGAGTAGAGATCTAAATAAAGTGGCAGACTTCCTGGCTAATATGGGTACTGAGAAGGAGGTAGGGGTTCAGTGGCACAGTGACATGGCTATTGAGGATGAGATGATTAGGCAGGTTGGTGAGCAAATCCAGTGCTTAGCTAATTTGGATAACCATTCCAGAAATACTATTTAGGAGATTTATGTTTCAATTTAGATCTTATTTTATAGTTGTAAACAGGTGAACAGTCATTGTAGAAATATGGTTTAAGATATTTGGCTCCAATGCAAATCTTCTTTTACTATTGTAAACATGTGTTCTCTCTGACTAAGGCTGGGAAAAGTCTCATCCCAACTTGTAAATGATCTTTGTTTTAATACAAGTTTTTTCAAATTATTTTTCAAAAAAAAAATTTAGTGAGCTCTCTATTACTTCCCAGCTGTTGGAAGCCTTTATATAGAGCGAGCTTTAGCTTTTTTTGTCATGCCAATGAGCCCGCCCTATAGTATGTCGAGCTTTAGTGATCCAAAAATTAGTTTTATCAAAATCAATTTTGATGGTGCTTCTAAAGGAAATCTAGGAAAAGTTGGTGGAGGTGGTGTTTTCAGAAATAGTGAAGGAAAAATTCTCCTCACTTACTCATATTCATATGTAACTTCATATAATAACTATGCAAAGGCTAGGGCACTTCTTACAGGGATTATAATTGCAATAGAAAAATGATGGAAATATATTTCAATTGAGGGGGTTTCACAAATTATAATTAATGCTATTAACAAAAATATTTGGAGACTAGATAAAACAATAATATTATTGTTGATTTTCATCCTATTACTAGAGGTAATATTTTGGAAGTGTAAGCATATTTATAGAGAAGGAAATAGGGTAGTAGATAATTTAGTGAATTGCATTGTTGATCTTCATCTTGGTGAAATTAAAAATTTATAAGGAAACAAGACAAGTGAGATTTTATCTCTTAATCAAAAATTTTTCAAGGAGCTAATTGTGGAAACATAGCACTTTGAGGAAATTGAATAATTTATTTAATAGAAAAATAAATGAAAATTTGTGATAAAAAGGCATGTTGGATATGGTTTAATTGACATGACAACAAATGTAATATTTTGGTATTTTGTTGGGAGTGGCCCCCAATAGAATCCACATATAACTTATTAAAAAAAGGAAGTATATATGTCTAAATGAGGTTCTAATATGGTTTAAGTGACCCTTTTCTACTTATTTGCAACACCACAAAGAGTCATGATCAATGCTCTAACACCAATTGTAATAAAAACAAATTTCTAAATATAACAATAATACAAAACTCAGAAATACACAAAAAGAAACATACATTGGAACAGTAAATCATTAAATAGTAGGAAATTAATAATGCAAGTAAAAAATTCTAGATTTTAAATTAGTATAAATTCTGGCCACTTAGAAAGGACAAAGTCTCATGGCCATTTAAATAGGTTGAAGTCTTATACATGCAACAAAAGTGGCTTAAGATAAAGTATGAATTATGTATTAAATACAATATAACTCCTCTATTTATAGACTAAAAAAATGATAACTTGTGGGTGAAATTTTGCACCCTTCACCCATCCTTCCCTTCAAGAAGTGACTCTCTTTGTTAAAAATAAGTGCACTAGTTTTGAAGGTGTAGACACTAAAATCTGGTCAATCCGATTATGCTACCATAAGCAATGGCTAAAATGACATACCAAGGCCCCTAGGGCAGCCCTCAGTAGGTATACAATGGTCCTAACCACTCAGTGCAAGGTTTTGGAAGGTTTCAGGCCACTTTTGGGACCTTTTGAACACCCTATTTCTATTCATCCCACCCTGGGATGAATACAAAACCTATTCATCCCACCCTAGAGCGAATAGCAGCATTCATCCCGGGGTGGAGCGAATAGCAGGTTTGACCGAAAAAAGTCAAATCTGGGCCAAAGGCGCCCAGTAATGGTCATATTCCTAGCTATTATTACCCACAAGTCAGGGCACACAATAGATCTTATGACATGCTCCATGAATGAGGCCAATTTGGGAGATTCTCTTCCCCCTCCAATGCATGTCGCCCTAGTGGCCAAGTGGCGCCTCTTGCCCTGCATGCCCTCGCATGCCTTTTGACCCATGAGCCTCCTTGGGCTATAAAGTGGATGCATTTTCCACACAAAATATAGAGAGGAATTTTGAGGACAAAGCAATGGAGTGCTGCCAAGATTTCCTTTCACCCTTTTGTGCCCATTTTTACCTCGAAATCTCTACCTAGCGAAGGAGGTTTGCGAGGGAACTAGTAGGCGCAATTTGTCACATAACCAAACCATATGAGTGAATTCCCTCACCAAATTTGATGAAAATACATCCCATAGTGTTTTGCATCAATCCTCAATGGAATTGGTGGCAAAATTTAGGCAGAAATGGTGGGCGTCCCACCCCCGGTGCCCCCCAATTTGTGATAGTCTTATTCGTCCCACCCTATGATGAATAGAAATATGTGCATAATTTTGTGACTATTTTTAATTAGTTATTTTCTACATGTTATTATTATGCTGCAGTTCAAATTTTATGTCATTATGAGCTATATTGGCCAAGATATTGCAATTTTAGTGTTTTGTAGGGTCTCATGCAGGTCTCTGGTGGTCATCTAAAGAAACACCTAAAATGTCACTGATTTTGCAAATATGATCAAATGGGTTTCTTTAAAATATCATTTTATGTATTCTTTCCAATTTTCATGTGTTTTGGATATGTGTAGGGCCAGAAATTGTTTGCTTTGTGTTTTGTAGGTTGCGCACGGTCATTGCAATTACGAGGCACCAACGGACTCAATATTAGTGCAATTTCTGGTGATATCTTCCCAAAATATTCTATTTTACATCCCTCTATAATTTCATGTCATTTGGAGTTGATTTGATGCTTATTCTCACTATTAGCTATTTGGCCCCTATGGGGATTGCATGTTTCTCATCACATGCACTTGCTATTTGACATTTTTTGTTTCCTTGTGTGTAGGTGCAGGTTATACAACACATTGGGGATCAGCATAGGACCTCAAATAATCAAAGATACAAGTGGCGGAAGCGTTGGCCCGCCCACTTCGATTGTGGGTACGAGGAAAGACACTGGATGTGCACCCAAGTTACTTGAAGGATTTTGATCCTTGGGCACCCGATTTGTAAAAATTTGTATCATCCATTTGAGCCCTCAAAGGGGAAATTTTGTAACCTAGATTTGATCTACCCAATTAATAAGAAGTCGATTTACTTTGCATTATTTCTTGTTATTTGCTATCTTTTCCATCTTACTTGCATGCTTCCGTTTGATGCTCATACGCAATAGGACATAGATACACATATTTTTTATCATAATTTGGTGCACCATTTTTCCCTACTTTAGTGGTGATCATGGTGGGACCTTGTCCCTTTTGCTTTAGGTGAATTTTGGAACTCATTTTTCATCTTTTCATGTTGCAGGTGCTATTCGTTCTGGACTGAAATGAACTCTGACCTGCTATTCGTGCCACCCTGGGATGAATGCGAATTCATCCCACCCTAGAATGAATGCAGACCTGCTATTCATCCCACCCTAGAGTGAATAGAAACCAGAGAGCTTTCTGAGCAGAATTCTAGAAATAGCAAGTTTTGGCAGTGATGAGGTAGGCATCTGAATCTTCCATCTCTGTTTTGCACTTTCAGAAACTATTTTTATTTGGTTTTTCTCACATATTTTGCTTGTTTAGAAAGGTTAAAAGTTAGTTTTCCTTTTTCTTAAACACAAAATAACAAAAACATATAAAAGGAGAAAAATCAAAAGAAATTCAAAGTAGGAATGCATCTCTTTGGATTGCTTGCTTGTAGCCTACCTAATGGGTAGGCTAGCATTTAGGGTTTTGCATTTCTAGATACATTTGTGAGTTATTTTTATACTAAATTTCTGAAAGTAAAATGCACCTTTTGCATGCATTTAGTGAATGATCATCGAATGCTTCTTTGCTTACTTTCTTTGGATTAAAAAGAACCACACACACCATGATTCACTTAAATGCTAGTGAGGTGGATTTCATCACCATCCACTAGTAGAGTTCAATGAGGTGGCTTTCATCTCCATCCATCATCTCAAATCCCATGAACCTTGTTCTTTTCCAAGGCCGGTTCCAAGATCCATCATAGCCCATGGGTTATAGCATGTATCTCTCTTCGGAGAGGTATATCATAGACTACGGGTGAACTGGGTGAGGAACTGGTAGGACCTGTGCTCCCTGGCCATGTGTGGACCTCATCACCACACATTATAGGTGGGATAACATGACCTAGAGTTCATAGCCAGGTTTTCGAGCTATGAGTATATAGGTGAAATCCAATTTAACATAAGATTATCATTCAACAATATTTCAAACATGTGACACAAGGTCATTCTTTACAAACAACACATCTGAAACACACAAAATAGTTTAGGGATTCACATCTAAAACTTAAAAGAGATAATCATTTGTCTTATTGAGTGTTTCCTTTCTTTGTTTGTTGTTTCATTAAGAATTTGTAAAGAAGATAATCATTTAGGGTTTGGTAGAGAGTTACGATGGTGTGCACCCATAGCCAAGCCCAATCATGGGTAGAAGCTATGGAGAGTGGACTAGGAGACATGAGTCATCTCTGCTATAGCCCTAGGGACTTGGTCATACCTCCCTGGTGAGCCTCTACTCACCCTAGCCCCAAGATAGTGGGGTATGATCCACACCTATGAGGGAGCCCTATGCGGGACACCCCTAGGGATGATGGACTTTACTTGGGAGAGTGTTCCCGGTACTTAGATACATCACACGCCTTCTTGAATGAAAGGCAACAACACATTGAGGTGCTAGTAGATAGAGTGGTGCCATGCATCCACATACCTATTAGGGCTGACATGCCTATTCATGGGCTAGAGCTTGACTTCACACATTGGGTAGAGCAGGTTGGTATGACCTTGCCTACACATCACCTTGATAGGGTACAATAGATTAGGCAAACTGATGGGTATGATACTCATCGCTCAAGGTGAGCTAACTCTACCCTGCCCTTCCTCATCCATGAAGGAAGGCATGAGGAGATCCTAGATTTTCCTCAGGAGTAGTATTCTATGCATGCACGATGTGCCTCTACGCCCATTGAGTATAATGAGCATATGCCCCAGCCCGAACCTCAAGTTAATGCGGTGACCCTCGATCGAGGGAAGCATGCGATGGATATCATAGATTATCTTGAATGAGGTCGGCCTCAGGGTGAGACTCCTAGGCCTCTTAGGCCCCACATAATGGAACAAATTAATCAAGCAGTTGCAAGATATGTGGAATGCCAAGCTTAGTTCAAGCAGCTTCGGTGAGACAAAGAGCAACTAGACCACTTGCATCAGCTTGAGAAAGAGAGAATCGAATGGTAGACCAATGAGCTATTCTAGAAGACTCTATGGGAGAGGGTTCCTACCCCTAAGACACATAGGTAGGAGGTCCACCCAAGGCAACCCACACTCATTCGAGATAGGTCTCCTAGACCTTATCCAGTGTTACCTCCATGACCTCCTAGGCTAGATCGGGATGTGCCTCCCAGGCCAAACATAGGGTGCCCACAATGGGTAGATAACCCTCTTTATAGACCAGCTCGAGAAACACCCTATGGGGCTTACACTAAGCATGAGCTAGAAGTAGAGTACTTGGAGATGCCTTACCAAGGTAGGGGGGACATGCCACCACCCCGCAATAGGTTGGAGGATCCTAGACCTCCATCATAGGATGTGAGCAAGGATGAGGAGATCAAATCCTCAGACCCTTATAAAGAGTTGCTAGAGCACCTAGAGTCAGTAGAGAACAAGACCTCTAGGTCTGGATCTCAAAAGCCCACTATGCACCAATTGCATAGTCAACCCATCCATCCTTCGATGCTTGCGCCTCCCTATCCAGAGCAATTTAAGTTACCTCAATTGGCTACATTTAAGGGAGAGGAAGATGCGTAGGAACATGTCACTAGATTCTTGGGCCAATGCTTTGGCATTCATGATAATGATGCTTTGCTTTTGAGGATATTCATGACTACCCTCTCGGGCCCCACCTCAGAGTGGTTTTACCAACTCCCTAAGCATAGCATCCACAACTTGGACCAACTTGCAGATGCATTCCTAGAATGCTTCACCTTCAATACCAAGAGGAAGGCGACGTTGGCCGATTTAGTTGGGTTGAAATAGTATGACGATGAGTCAATAACAAACTATGGCAATAGATGGTGAGCCTTACTCGCCAAGCTACCTTATCTTCTCCCCATGTCGGAGTTGACTCAGATGTTCTCCAAGAGCTACCTGAAGCCTATCTCCTTGTTGTTGTAGCTACAATAGTATGCGACTCTTGAAGATGCCCTAGCATAGGCTAGGATCATCGAAGAAATCAAGATTCAAGAGGGTAAAATTGTGAAGCCTCACAAGGAGTGGAACAAGAATGCTAAGAGCACCCCAATGCAGTCTAAGCCAGCAGTAGTGAATCAAGTTGCCATTAGTGTCCCGGGGCCAATGCAAGTCATGCCACCTCAAAAGCCTAATTATCAAGCCACACCCAGGAACTATGCCAAGGATAACCAAAATAGTCAAGGGCAAAATCAACAACGTCACCCCAAGTGATAGTTCACGCCTATTGCAGAGTCTATGGACTCATTTTTTGACCACCTCTTAGCGGCTAATGCGATCCACCTACCTGAGAGTCGACCTATCGACCCAAATGCACCGAAGCCCAAAGGATACAGAGAAGACCTATATTGCAAGTTTCATAGGCAAAATGGGCATGATGTGCAAATGTGCTACAAGTTCAAGCATTTGGTGCAAGACATGATCGATAGGAACGCCCTTCAGGTAGACAACCCTATCACACCAAACAACCAATAGATGGAGGTCTTCAAAGACCCCTTGCCTGCCCATGCAGAGCAGGCCAAGCCAATGCCCCAAGTGAATGAGGTTCACCATGCCCCCCTAAGTAGGGGTATGTCGACATGATCAACATTGTAATGAGGAATAGGTGGTACCCAAGTCTAGCCGTACCACCTATGGCTCAGAGTGATGTCCCCTCGACATCGCAGCCTTTACCACCTCCTATGTCGAGCCTCCCACCTAGGCCTATGGTCACCATTAAGAGCAAGCTCACTCAGATCTTAAGAACAACATCTGCCCGACTCTCCATCTATGAGCTCATTCAACAATCAACACCTCATAGAGAAGCCTTGATGGAGATCCTTAAAGCAATCGAGCTTCAGCCCTAGGAGTCTGACTCCTTCAACAACTTTGTGGGGCATGTGCGATAATGCATGGAACCGGTGATTACCTTTCGAGAAGATGAGCTTAAACTAGTTCCAAATGATATGGTAGATCCCCCTTTGCACATCATCGCATGTGTGAATGGAATGCCATACAAGAGAGTGTTGATAGACACTGGGTCTTCTAGCAATATCATCATGACAATAGCTCTCAAGCATTTGAAGCTCCCAGCATCCCACATTGTCGCATCTACCTACACCCTCCGAGCCTTCAATGATGCCATATGCTCAATGGTTGGTATGATCATCCTACCTATTCAGGTAGGGGAAAAGACCATCCCGATGTTGTGCCACATCCTGGAGGGTGAGATGGCATACAATATCCTGTTAGGCAGACCATGGATCAGGGATATGAAGTGTGTCCCTTCCATCGCTCACCAGTGCCTTAAGTACACTCATGAAGGGCAAGTTCATGTCATCCCTATGGACCTAGAGCCCTTCAAGTATTGCAATATGGTGCAGCAGCTCCCCGAGTCAACCTTACCATCAACTCATCTAGATTTTCAACCGAATAAATCTAGCCAAGGTTTGACTCCATCACCATCGTAGGCCATACCATCCACATCATCGACACCCCCATAGATGTCTAGTGCACCTATGGATCCTTTGCCTAGGAACCCAGGGAAGTGGCCTATTGAGGAGGCCCAACCGACCATATCCACCATCTCCACTGAGGAGGTTCCTAGCCAAGTAGATGAGGAGCTACCACATGAGATAAATGATGAATCAGATCAGGTCTCACTCTCATCCCTCTTCTATCCGTAGCCTTAGGTCATTATGCACCTAGCTTCCACCAGATTGGGGGAGTACATGGTTAGGAATGTTACAACCACCCCTGCTATAGAGTCGATGCAAGACATGGGTCGACCCCATCTTCCCATAGGCACCATCGTGCCTCTTGGCCTCCCCCCTAATCAAATGAATTTCATCTATGGGGGCCTTGACTATGGCATCGAACCTTATCAACAGTAGGAAGAAGATGAAGAGCCCTTTGGAGAAGATATTAACTACTTGTCCAACCCTAACTTTGCTCTGAAGTACCTTGACCTATGCAATTGGCATGGTTATGGGTTGGGCCTATATGAGCAGGGCACTCGAGTTCCCTACCAGCCATAGTATCAAATGCCTTATGACAAGTCTGGCTTGGGACTCAACACGCCTTTGCCCCTTGATGTCTTGGTAGATAACTTGGAGCACATGACTCTAAATTTTAGAGATGAGCTCATATGAGATCCTTTCACCAACCCCAATCATGTCTACTCACTAGGGGACTACTTCCCTATGCCCTTGGGAGATGATGAACCACCTCATGATGATATTCGCTCTTATGAGAGAGGTGAAGGTTCACGTACTCTTCCCCATGATAGTGAGGAAGAAGATCTAGAGTCCCCTTATGAGTGGACGTCAGATGATGAGTCAGATTATGGAGTCACACCCATTGACTCTAGTAGTTCAGATGGAGAAGGCCCTCGGGTCATCCCTATAGATGATGAGGATGAGTTCTATCTATGCATATTCCCATTACATCATCCCATCTGGTGACAACTTCTACCTCTAGAGGAGCAAGCTCACCCATAGCCACACCGACCACCATCGGTCATTCCACCACCCCCACAACCACCTCCTCAGGTCTTGCGACATCCGAAGGTCCGTGGACACCATCAGCCACATAGGGGAAATCATCCATCCATAAATATGATTTCCATAGATCTGTTCGAACCCCTACGAGATCCGAATAACCCATTGAAGCCATTGCACCTCGACTTGGGGGTAATCGACTTTGATCGGGAGATTCACCACCCTCGCCTTCTGAGTACTGGCCTTGCGATGAGATGCTACAACCATTTCATTTCTCTACAGGGCCAACTCATGATGTCTTCCATGCTGAGGAGGAACCCGAGGTTCCCATTGATGATTTAAACCTAGCTGATGACATCCATTTGATCCCTACTCCCCACCAGTTGGAGGAAGGGTCACATATGTCAATCGAGCCTATGATTGACAAAGATATCAACTCAGATCCTAAAAACCCATAATGTATCAAGCTAGGGGAAAGTCTATCCCCTGAAGAGCAAGCCGATTACATAGCCCTTCTCACAGAGAAGAAGGCAACTTTTGCATGGTCTTACAAAGACATGTCGGGACTGGATCCAAATCTAGTCACCCACAATCTGACGCTTGATCCCAAGGCCAAGCCTGTCAAGCAAAAGCTGAGAAATATGCATCCAACAGTGGCCTTAATGGTCAAATATGAGCTACAGAAGTTGTTGGATGCCAGGTTTGTCATTTCTGTAGACTATCCACCATGGTTGTCCAACATGGTTCCCATCAAGAAGCCTGACGGGAGGATTCACATTTGCACCAATTTTTGAGACCTAAACAAAGCGAGTCCTAAGGATGATTTTCCTTTGCCGAGCATCGATGCCCTAGTAGATGCCACAGTGGGCCACGAAATGTTATCCCTTATGGATGGCTTCTCTGGGTACAATCAGATTCGTATCAACCTGGAGGACCAACTCAAAATAGCGTTCACAATGCCCTGGGGAACATTTTGCTATAAGGTCATGCCTTTTGGCCTTAAAAATATCGATGCCACCTACCAGCGTGCCATGACATACATCTTCCATGACTACATGCATAATATTTTGGAAGATTACATGGATGACTTATTGGCTAAATATTTGTTATGCCATGAGCATCTCGATGTCTTGCACAAAGTCCTCGATCGCCTTATCGAGCATAATGTGAGACTGAACCCCAAGAAGTGCATCTTCAACATCACATCTGGAAAGCTCTTGGGATTTATAGTTTCTAAATGAGGCATCGAAGTGGACCCCAACAAGGTCAAGGCCATCCTCGAGATGCCTCCCTCGACTACCATCAAGCAGCTCCAAAGTCTACAGGGCAAGATCGCATCCATCAAATGCTTCATAGCGCAATTGTCGGACAAGTGTCGACCCATGAACAAGTTATTGCACAAGGGGGTCGCATTCCATTGGGATGACGAGTGTCAGGAGGCCTTTGACGCAATAAAATAGTACCTGGCTTCACCACCAGTGTTGGCTCCACCTCGACCAGGAGTGTCATTCCGCTTATACATCTCAGCCACTGAGATTGCATTGGGTGCCATGTTAGCCCAAAATAATGAACTGCATAAGGAACAGGCTACTTACTATCTCAGCCGCACCCTGGTCAGTTATGAGATCAAGTATGCATACATGGAGAAGTTATGCCTAGCGGTGGTTTTTGCCACCAAGAAGCTACGACATTACATGCTTAGCCATACCACGTATGTTGTATCTAAAGAGAATCCATTGCGATACATGATGAGTCACACTTATCATAGTAGTCACATGGCGAAATGGATCATGTTGTTGATGGAGTTCGACCTAGAATTCATTGGACAAAAATCAATCAAGGGTCAGGTCATCATCGATCAACTCGTAGAGGCTCCTCTCCAGGATGATCAGCCTCTTAGCATGGAGCTTCCCGATGATGGAGTCTTCCAAATATCAGAATCACCTGATTCTTATGAGCCTGAGCCATAGGTAGATATGACTCTATTTTTTTATGGCTCCAAATGTGAGCAAGGAGGTGGCATAGGGATCATGTTTTTCACACCGCATGGGGCTCCCATACCCCTATCATTTAAACTTGATTTCCCATGCACCAACAACAATGTCGAGTACGAAGCCTTGCTCATAGGTCTTCAAATGGCTATCGCCATGAAAATCACCAAGCTTAACATCTTTGGTGACTCCTTGCTCATTTTTAACTAGGTCAAAGGGATCTACCAGTGCAAGTGCCCAGTTCTGCAAGCCTACAAAGCCCTTGTGGATAAATTCTTGGAAAATTTTGAATGGTATGACATCGAGGCACTCCCTCGATCATCTAATCATTTTGCGGATACGATGGCCTCCTTAGGGTCCTTGATCCCATAGAACCCCGTTGATGAGATGACAACCATTCAGGTCAAAATGCTCTCGTAGTCTATGGTTGAGCGTGAGGATACTCAGGCCATGCCGAAAGTCCACTTGATTCAAATTGAACCTCATCAAGAGAGATTCTTGCACCTTCACGAGCGCTTGAATCATGCCGATTGGGGGACTTTGTTCCCTCAAGCCCCTTTTGATAGCAATACAATGCTATTCTTACAAATTCTTTCCCACTCAGCATTTGCTCGGGATGAATTTCAAGAGGGATAGGCAGTTCACGCGATCGAGGCTTCCTCACAACAGGACTGGTCCACACAAATCAGGGAGTATCTAAAGCTTGGTAATCTCCCTCCTAGATTGTCGCACGCCGCTAAAAGAATATTCAAATGGAAGGTGACAAAATATGTCTTGCTAGGAGATATTCTATATCGTCGAAGCTATGAAGGGATCCTCCTTCGTTGCTTAGAGCATCAAGAGTCGACTTGGGCAATCGCCCAAGCACACGATGGTACATGCGGTGGCCATTTCAGCGGCATGGCCATCGCAAAGTGCATTCTTCGCATGGGCTATTATTGGCCAACTTTAGAGTGAGATTGTTGTGCATATGTGAGGAAGTGTGTGAAGTGTCAACACCATGCTAACTTGACACATGTACCTGTTGAGTGTTCATTTGTCATATTACAAATAATAACATGCAACTTAGAGTCTCGAACGAAAGACTCTTTCTTGCAAAGAAATAATTTATTTATTTTCCTTCCTTTTATTATTTCTCCAAGTTTCTTTGTGAAATAGCTTTTACGTATATAAAACGAATTTCAATTTAATACATGCAACTGATATATCCCAGAATAACTCAAATCTTGCAGATAGCTGTTAACAAGGGGCCTTTGTTGATTCTCAATGAACTTTATAATCTTGACTTGTTTGATTAATCAAAAATAAACAAAACTCCTTTTGATGTTCTAATATTCACAATTTATTCTAAGGTTAACTCTGTTCGTTTTATCTCCATTCAATAGTTCTATTATTTCGGTGTTAGTCTCGACATGAAATTAAGCATATCAAGGAATAAAACAGAACCGTTATTTTGAATCGACTGGAAAATAATGAAGGATATTAAAATGGTTCACGATCTCCTCCCCGCAAAATCCCAAGTTAAGAGATGAAATCCCCAAAATAACCCAACCGATCAGATCTGTACTAACACACAATCTAATCAGATCAGATGCAAGACTCTAAGGAAAAGAATATAATTGCATCATTCTACCATTCACCTATCGTAACCCATCCCATGGCGTAAACTAAATAGATACAAGACAAAATGATGCAACGGAAAGATTGACAGTAAAACAATAGTTTTGGCTTCGATCTCCTTTTGATTTTACACACAAAAGTCGTGTTACCAAAGAAAAATCCTTTATTTCAATAAGTAATGCTTTTTTTTGTTACAGTCTCCACTCTCGTATCCATCTACATTTCTACTATTTAACCTTTCTGTCGCATGTTCTCGGCTACTCCATGACGCTTCATTTCGACTCCCGGGACCCTTCGCTTCAATTCCTGCCCTTTGGTATTCTAACCTTTGCGTGCAATCGTAACGTTCGATCTGCGGCCAGTAATTGTTGTTATGAAACGTTACTCTGGTTCTGTCATTTTTGCCACGTGTCCTGTGTCTCCTGCACCTTTCGTAATGCTTTCCCACGAAAATCCTGATAGAATTTGCATTTGGCCTCTTTCGTTTCCTAGCCACGATAATGCGACATGTCGTGAAATCATGACATATCGCGACATGTTCTTGGTCCGTACGCCCGCAGTAGCTCATTGTAGCGATATTGCTACCACTTTGGTTTCGAGCCTTCCTTTCAAAAAGTGGTAGCGATATCGCTACCACTTTGGTTCCGAGCCTCCCTTCGATGAAGTGGTAGCGATATCGCTACCACTTTGGTTCCAAGCCTCCCTTCGATGAAGTGGTAGCGATATTGCTACCACTTTGGTCTCGAGCCTTTGCTTCACGAAGTGGTAGCGATTCGCTACCACTTTTCCTTCGAGCCTCCGCTTCACGAAGTGGTAGCGATTCACTACCACTTTTACTTCGAGCCTCCGCTTCACGAAGTGGTAGCGATTCGCTACCACTTTTCCTTCGAGCCTCCGCTTCACGAAGTGGTAGCGATTCGCTACCACTTTTCCTTCGAGCCTCCGCTTCACGAAGTGGTAGCGATTCGCTACCACTTTTAACCTTGTGCTTCCTCTCGGCAACTCGTAGCGATGGAGAGACAGGTCGCGATTTCGCGACCCTTTCAACACTTAGGAATTTTTCTTCTCTTCTTCATTTTTAGAATCCGGGTCTTTGAGATCTTCCCTAAAACCTGCAAAAACAAAGGTGGGTCCCCACTTCTGGGGTGTGTTGTGGATGAACCACAACAAATGGCGACTCTATTGTCAAATGCTCTTGAGCATTTTAGTAAGAACCCAACCTAACACAAATCACAAATTTGAAAACATGGGTTAGCCCATAATCAATATAACTAATGCCCAAAATCAGAAGTACATGAATTATCAGAATCATCAAGTATTAGCTCAGTGTGTGCAATTAATTCCTTTCCTTATCATTTGAATTTGATCCACATTCCATCATCGGTTTTGCATGAATGCATATGCGAAATTGTGAATGATTTGCGTATCCTACTGAATATACCATGAGAAAATGTATAGTCACTCTTGAAGTATTATGTGCAAACATTCAAGACTGCCAAACCCTCTTAGGATCCACTAGTGAATGGTTCATTATATCCCAAAGTTGGTTATGAGTCCCTACTATCTCGAACCCATGTGCAAGTGGATGTGAAATTAGAACTTTGTGGAATCAGACTCCCAACCAACCGAGATGAGAGTTTAACCCTATCCTTACTATTCTGATTTAGAATTCTTTACCTCACTTTGAGCAAAATAACTAAACCAATTATGGAAGAAATGGTCAGGCTAGTCTAACCCTCTAGACAATCGGTGGTCTTATTTTTTAGGCAAGACATGATGCCATGCATGGGCCTATCTAACCCCATAATCCAAAACTTATCTTCATTTCTTTGGACCTTGGGGATGACTACCCATCCCTTGCAGAGGACAAGTAGTACGATCCTTACAATCCAATATAAGGATGATATGGGAAAAATTTATTTATTTTACTTCTTGGACCTTGGGGATGACTACCCATCCTGGTTAGGGACAAATAGTACGATCCTTACAACCCAAGATTTTAAATGTAAATGGAAAATATTAATCTTGTTACTTAGACCTTGGGGATGACTACCCATCCTTTGCAGAGGACAAGTAGTATGATCCTTACAATCCAATACTTAATACGAAATGAAACATAAGAGCTTTGGGGAATCAGATTCTCAACCAACCGAGATGAGAATTTATGCCCTATCCTTACTACTCCATGTGGGTCCAATCAAAGCTTTGGGGAATTAGATTCTCAACCAACCGAGATGAGAATTTAACCCTATCCTTACTACTCCGATTTTAGGCTTTAAGCTCTATGGAAGTGGTCAAAACCACTGCTTTTAGGATCATGTTGCATAATAGGATAGACATGAAAACCATTTTCGCCCAACCTTTTCCTCCAAGTTAGGTTTTGATCATTTTGCTCAAGATCCCTTTTAATGTATGAAACGTGCTTGGTCCTAGATACTTCAAGACTCAGTTTCCAACCTTAGGATTTACTTAGATTTATGTTATAACATAACCCTAAGAGGATTCAACATACTCAAATGAATTGCACCTAAGATGCATATGCCACTACGGTGAAATGTATGGAAAGTGAGATGGAACATGAATGCATTATTTCTTGAATTGCAAATGAGATGATTTGTCATGCAAAACTGACTTTTTCATGCATCACAAGCTTCAAATGATCTAAATTAACTGTTTGTATCACATGTGGAGCTTTTACAACATGATTCCAATGTTTCATATTCTCCCAATCTTAGGCATGTGTTCAACATCTAGCTTTTATTCCCCCCCTTTTTTTTTTTTTTTTTTTTTTTTTATTTAAAGGCAATGAAAAGGAAATCAAAGGAACACCACCACCTAAATGTCCAACCTGCACACAAACGCAAAAACCCAACATTAATACAATAAAAACCTGCAATAAAAAATGAATACATACTAACATATCAAATCTGCACATCAAGAAACTAAATTACAGCATTGACACAAAACTAGATATCTCCTGAAACACACACTTAAGTATCAAATCTGCACACAAAGAAACAGATCACAACATTAATACAAAGCTTAGACATGTCAAAAAAAAAATAATACACACCTAAACATGAAAAATGAAAGCAAGAAATTACAGCGTTATTACATATAATACAAAGCCCAACTACCTCATGCTTGAAAGTAATGCTTCAAGTGCAACCCATTGATAGGTAGTGCCAAATCCTTTCCATCCAAGGTTTTTAGTCTAAAACTATTTTTCCCTAGGATCTCTGAAATCTAGTAGGGACCTAACCAAAGGTAATCAAATTTATCATGTTCCCCCTTCTTCTCATGTCTTTTGTCCCATAACAGCACTAAATCTAAAATTTTAAACGCCTTGGCCTTAGACCTTTTGTCAAACCATCTTTTTACAATGTCTTGGTGTTTACTAAAATGAAGCATAGCTTCATCCCTTTTTTCATCCAAGCGCATTAATTGCGTTAGTCTAGACTCAATTTTATCATTAGTTCCAAAATAATCTTTCATGAAGTGCAGCGTTTGTAATCTGAGATTTGCGAGAAAAATGGGATCTTGTCCATAAACCAGATGGTAAGGAGATGTCCCTATTGCTTCTTTGACTCTGATTCTGTCAGCCCAAAGGGCCAACTTAAGCTTATTGTTCCAGTCCCGCGGATTCCTTTCCAACAATTTTTTTATGACAGTCAACATATTCTTATTGGATGACTCGGCCAATCCGTTACCTTGCGGGTAATAATTGGAGGAGAACTTTAAACTCACGTTGTTATCAAATGCCCAATTAGCAAACTCTAGAGAGGAAAAGGCTGAACCATTATCACTTACGATGGAGTTAGGCATCTCGAATCTAGTGACAATGTTATCTTCTAAAAATTTAATGACCACCTCTACAGTAGCATTCTTTGTGGGGATAGCTTCGGTCCATCTCGTGCAATAATCCGTAGCCGTCAGAATATATTTGTGAGCATCAAATGAATTGGGACTGATAATCCCAATAAAATCCAGGCCCCATTGCGTGAAAGGTCTGGACTCGATTACGGACTGTAAAGGCATGGAAGCGTTTCTATCTCTATTGGTCGCAGTTTGACATATGTGACATGACCTCACATGAGAATGGGCATCCTTGAATAGTTGAGGCCAATAATAACCGGATCTGAGGATTTGATGGGCTATGGCATTAGCATACCCATGCCCTGTCCCATGTTTACCATGAAACTCTTCGAGAATTCGCACTGCCTCCTCTTGATCAACGCAACGAAGGTAAATACCTTCATGGTTCTTTCTGTATAATGTGCCAGATCTAACTAGAAAATTAGCAGGACTTCAAACGCAAGGCTCTGCACTGAGTAGCATTCAAAAGTGATGGACACCTACCATTTAGTAGATAGTACACCACATCCGCATACCACTCCTCCTTGGTTACATCAGCAACTTCATAATGTTGACAAGGAATTGCGAGATCCTGTTCGCGATTGCCTTAGCTAACCCTTGCCCCCGCACTATCTTCATCGATTGAATCTCCGGATCAAATTCCCGCAAAGTTGAAACCCACTTACCACGTTTCTCACCTAATTCATTCCGAACGAACATGGCTTTGACAGCGAGGATCTCGGAACGATAGCAAAGACCCTACCGTGGACTATGTAGTGCCTAAATTTTTTTACGCGTCTTAACCAGCGCATACATTTGCTTGTCTAGGGTAGAATATCTCAGTTTCGCATCTTTGAGAGGACTACTCAGGAAAGCAATGGGATTTTCAATGCTGCCTTCACTCTTCTGAGTCAAAACACTCGCAAAGGAGTGATCTGAAGCAAATGTGTAGATATAGAAAGGCTTTGTATAATCGGGACTCACCAAAACGGGGCTTTAGAAATCGCATCCTTGATATTATCAAAAGCCTCTATCCTTTCATCTGTCCAAATGATCTGGACCTCCTTCTTTAGCATGTCGTTCAAAGGTCTTGCTATCTCTGCAAAATCTACGATAAATTTTTTGACAAAATTGATCTTTCCAAAAAATGATCTCAACCCCTTCTTGCTATTGGGACGAGGAATTTGTTGTATGGCTTCTATTCTCTCAGGGTCAATGGAAATTCCATCCTTAGATATTATATGCCCCAACAGTTTTCCTTCTGTTACCCCGAAGATGCACTTCTTTGGGTTGAGAGATACACCATGTTCCCTGCATCTTTGAAAGACTTTCTTAAGATCCCTGACATGGTTTTCTTTGTTCTTAGAAAATACAGGAATGTCATCGACGTAAACCATGATGCACTTACCAATAAGCCCTTTAAAAGCAAAGTCCATAGCTCGCTGGAAATTGGCACCTGCGTTCAATAGTCCGAAGGGCATTCTCCTATATGCAAAGGTGCCCCATTTTGTCGTAAAAGCAGTCTTCATACTATCACTAGGATAGATAAGGACCTGATTATATCCCGAATAACCATCCAGGAATGACATCATCTCCGACCCGTTTACCTTTTGGAGTATTATATCAATGGTGGGTAACGGGTAGTTGTCCTTTTGGGATGCCTTATTGAGATTTCTGAAATCAATGCACAACCTTATTTCTCCACTCTTTTTCCTCACAAGGACTAGGTTAGCAACCCACGTGGAATGCCTAACGGGAAAGATGATCTTAGCTTCTAACAGTCGCTTCACCTCTTTCTCTATAAAGGGTTCTAATAATGGATTAACTCGCCTTTGTCTTTGCCTGAAGGGCTTGGACTCTGGCTTCAGTGGAATCGTGTGCATTATGACATTCTAATCATAGGTTTTCAACTCCTTATAACTCCAAGCAATGCAATCTATGTATTATTTTAATGCATTTGCTATGGAATCCTTCTCCTGCTTGGTACATGCTTTTGCTATGAATACCTCCCGGGGATTTTCTGCACTTCCAATGTTAACCAAATCACAGGCCTCTCCAAGAGATGGAACCCTTTTACCTTTTCTTGGTTTGCATCCGATATCAAAGATTTTTTCTAATGAAGCTATCTCATCAGGCATCCTATTGTTTTTTACAGGATTTTTATCTTTCGAAACTACCTCCTCTACGTCCCTTTCTTCTTCATCTATGTATTGCTTTTCAAATATACCAGAATTAGTGACAAAATGAAATATGTGTCTGTCACTATCAAATACTTGGAAGTTCGTAACATTATCTGGTATCGAGGGACACGGGACCAACTCTATAGAGAACTTCTTGCATTTCTTATGGTCCACTGGCTTCAACATACTCGCTGCTATAGCTAGGGAGTCTGCCAAACGATTGCCCTTTCTCGAGATCAGATAAATGTTAAAGGCGTCAAACTCATCTATTAAATCTCTGACCCTAGTTCGGTAAAGCCTGAGCCGCCTGTCTTTGCATATGTATTGTCCCCTCACTTGTTTCACCACCAGTTCCGAATCACCAAGGACTTTGATATATTTAATTTTCTTTCGAATGGCCAGCTGTAGTCCAAGAATCAAAGCCTCATATTCTGCCATATTGTTGGTGGCAGGGAACTGTAGTCTGTACGCAACAAATATAGGCTCCTGGTCCGAGCATGACAATTCAACACCGGCTCCTGCTCCTTGTCTGGACCTGGATCCATCAAATCTTAAGGTCCAAATGTCTTGATGTCCTTCAGTAAATTTGTGCCCCATCCTTTCATCATGGGTATTTTCGAGTGCTTCTATGTCCAAACAGTATGCTCCCAACTCAGCTTCAATGTACTGGATCTCGTTTGGCTTGTTGTAATCTATGATCATCTCTTTGAGTCGGGGTTCACTGTCAATTCGAATTTGATTGGCCACTCCCCTCCAAGGCAGCCACATGTGTGAAGAGTCCGTCACAATGTAACCGTTTAGGTTCTTACTCCAATCTCTTCCCAATACCATGCCATATTTGATAGGAATATCGAGCACCAATATGTCTATGCGCTGTTGAACTATGGGTTCTGAATTGACTTGAATATGCACATCACCCAGCTCTCCTATTGCCTCCATGGTTGACCTGTCCAACTGCACCACCCTGCTCCTAGAAGGCTTTGGTGTAAGTCCCAATCTTTTATAGATTTCTAAGGGCATGATAGTAGCCGAGGCCCCTGAGTCTATTAAACAATTGTGCAAGTTTTTACCTGCAATTCTAATGGTTACCAAAAAGGGAGGCATATCTCATTTTTATTTTTGTACAACCACTTGGGACTCAGCACTTTTAGCTTCATGAACTTGTGCAGATGGATTTAATCCTTTTGGTGAACTCACTTCTTGGCCTAATAATCGGGCCATGTCATACATCGATACATTGGCCCTATTCTTCTTCATATCTTCCACCAAATCGTAAGTGAGCTTTTCTCGGATTTGGCAAGTTTTGCATCATCTTAGACTTTTCGACCTTCGATGGAGGAGGGGGATTGACATCTCCTTTAGGGTCAGGAGGGAGTAATTGATTATTATGAGGAGCAGAGGAAGTTTTGGGCTCTTTAGAACTCCTAGTGTAATATTTGTGATTTGCTTTCCCAAAACGTTTGTTTGCATGAACTTCCAAAGCTTCTTCATCTTCGCTTCCAAAAAATTCTACATCCTCCTCTTCTTCACTTTCATGGGAATGTATGACCTCTGTTAGCATAGACTTCGGTTTCACGTGGCCACAGTGTGGGCAATCATTATCACAAGATCCTGCATCTCCACAGTCTTCCGAAATGTCTACCTGGTTGGCAACGGGATTGGGTACCCGCCCGTTGTTAGGTCGCGTGTTATACATTCCTTTTCCTCTATGATTGTGAGGTCGGTTATGGCCCATCGCTCGATCAACTTTTTTATTGACATTCCCCACCGTTACTAACACCTTGGCCAACGTTTCTTTCATATTTTCTATGGTCGCTCGGACCCTTGTGGTTGAGGCACTGCAATTGCAAGTCCAGTTGTGTTGGTTGCATTAGCCACCTCCGGGTCGGGTACAATGGCTTGGGTTTGGGCAGGTGGATTCCATCCTGGATTCCCATTTTGAATGGATTGAGTTTGGTCAGGTGGATTCCATCCTAGATTCACACTTTGAATGGGAGTGATTGTTGGATAAGTCACTGAGCTTGGCGTGTTAATTGGAGCAAACCCCGACATGGTCAATAGATTATTGCCCATACCGAACCCATGCAAACCCATCGAGTTATTTTGAATCAAACTCTATGTTTGAACAACGGCATTCGGATAACCTAACAATGGCGTAACTTGGGTGGGTGTTTGGAAGTTGTTCAACATCGGAGCCTGTGGTGCTACTACCTGGTTCATCATGGCAAATTGGCTGTATGGGCCATATTGTCCCATCCCAGTCAATTGAGACAATCCTGGCGCTCGTCAGGTTCATCTCATTGTTCGAGAGTCATTGTTTTGCATAAGCCAAAGGAAGGGTTGTAACCTGAGGGTTCCTTCTAGTCAACAAAGATGTTAAAGGATCTAAGGCTCCGAAGTATAGCTACAAGGCAATTGCAGGGTCTATCGCAAAGTGACGAGTCACATTCGTATATAGCTTTTGAAATCTCTGATTGAACATTCGAATGGGCTCATTGGTTTGTCTTTTGCAAGATACGAAGAAATTGTATGTCATGGAGGGATCTACTAACTGTCTAAATTGCCCTATGAACGCAGTTTCTAGCTGGGCCCATGAATTTATGGACCCTGCTGGCAAATTTTGATACCATTCGTTAGCGATGTGGTCTAGACTAGCAGGGAAAACTCGACAGGCAACATCTCCGTGAGTAACCCCCTGCCTAAACATGTAATCTTTATAGATTTGGACATGATCTTCTGCTGTTGTTGGACCATCATGAATGAATTTGGGTAATCCCCTTTCAATGTTTCTAGGCAAGTCATGGACTGCCTCGGGAATATCTAAAGGGGAACTCTGAGCACCATACCAAAGGGTAGGTGGCTGTTGTTGTTGTTTTTGGGCCATGTTATTCAAAGGTGTCAACCCTGTGGGAACAATTGGAACTCCTGGAACTGTGGAGACAGATACAACTGGTGTTACTATCCCACTTGAACTTAAGGGTTTAGGCCCACTAGAGGTACTTGAGTCCAAAGAAATCCCTAACTCAAGTATACTGGGTGGTATTTCAACTTCTAATGTTTTGCTTTTCGGTCCCCTAGCAGTGGGAGAAAGGCTTTGGAAGATAGTTTCCCCTATGGTTTTAGACCTAGTAGCAATGTACTCAGGTTGGTCCAGCTTGGAAACTCTAGGACTCTAAAATATTTCTCAACTCTGCTGCCAGATAGTATGTCTGGTGTTACACCTGCAAGCACAATAGGTGGAAACAAAACTACCCACGTTAATT
This sequence comes from Wollemia nobilis, assembly GCA_028583015.1. NCBI lineage: Eukaryota > Viridiplantae > Streptophyta > Pinopsida > Araucariales > Araucariaceae > Wollemia > Wollemia nobilis. Next base: position 4,015,511 of record JAQPPZ010016601.1, on the reverse strand, counting down.
GTTAGAACAAATCAAAATTGCAAAGCAATACAGAAGGCCCTCCTTCTAGCGCCAAAATGTTGAGTGTTCATTTGCCATATTACAAATAATAACACGCAACTTAGAGTCTCGAACGAAAGAATCTTTCTTGCAAAGAAATAATTTATTTTATTTTCCTTCCTTTTATTATTTCTCCAAGTTTCTTTGTGAAACAGCTTTTACGTATATAAAACGAATTTCAATTTAATACATGCAACTGATATATCCCAGAATAACTCAAATCTTGCAGATAGCTATTAACAAGGGGCCTTTGTTGATTCTCAATGAACTTTATAATCTTGACTTGTTTGATTAATCAAAAATAAACAAAACTCCTTTTGATGTTCTAATATTCACAATTTATTCTAAGGTTAACTTTGTTCGTTTTATCTCCATTCAATAGTTCTGTTATTTCGGTGTTAGTCTCGACATGAAATTAAGCATATCAAGGAATAAAACAGAATCGTTATTTTGAATCAATTGGAAAATAATGAAGGATATTAAAATGGTTCACGATCTCCTCCCTACAAAATCCCAAGTTAAGAGATGAAATCCCCAAAACAACCCAACCGATCAGATCTGTACTAACACACAATCTAATCAGATCAGATGCAAGACTCTAAGGAAAAGAATATAATTGCATCATTCTACCATTCACCTATCGTAACCCATCCCATGGCGTAAACGAAATAGATACAAGACAAAATGATGCAACGGAAAGATTGACAATAAAACAATAGTTTTGGCTTCGATCTCCTTTTGATTTTACACACAAAAGTCGTGTTACCAAAGAAAAATCCTTTATTTCAATAATTAATGCTTTTTTTTGTTACAGTCTCCAACTCTCGTATCCATCTACATTTCTGCTATTTAACCTTTCTGTCACGCGTTCTCGGCTGCTCCATGACGCTTCGTTTCGACTCCCGGGACCCTTCACTTCAATTCTTGCCCTTTGGTATTCTAACCTTTGCGTGCAATCATAATGCTCGATCTGCGGCCAGTAACTATTGTTATGAAACGTTACTCTGGTTCTGTCATTTCTGCCACATGTCCTGCGTCTCCTGCACCTTTCGTAACGCTTTCCCATGAAAATCCCGACAGAATTTGCATTTGGCCTCTTTCGTTTCCTAGCCGCGATAACGTGACATGTCATGAAATCGTGACATGTCACGATATCATGACATGTTCTTGGTTCGTACACCCGTAGTAGCTCGTTGTAACGATATCGCTACCACTTTGGTTCCGAGCCTCCCTTCGATGAAGTGGTAGCGATATCGCTACCACTTTGGTTCCGAGCCTCCCTTCGATGAAGTGGTAGCGATATCGCTACCACTTTGGTTCCGAGCCTCCCTTCGATGAAGTGGTAGCGATATCGCTACCACTTTGGTCTCGAGCCTTTGCTTCATGAAGTGGTAGCGATTCGCTACAGCCTCCGCTTCATGAAGTGGTAGCGATTCGCTACCACTTTTACTTCGAGCCTCCGCTTCACGAAGTGGTAGCGATTCGCTACCACTTTTCCTTCGAGCCTTCGCTTCACGAAGTGGTAGCAATTCACCACCACTTTTCCTTCGAGCCTCCACTTCATGAAGTGGTAGCGATTCGCTACCACTTTTAACCTTGTGCTTCCTCTCGAAAACTCGTAACGATGGAGAGACAGGTCGCGATTTCACGACATGTCGTGATTTCGCGACCCTTTCAACATTTAGGCATTTTTCTTCTCTTCTTCATTTTTAGCATCCGGGTCTTTGAGATCTTCCCTAAAACCTGCAAAAACAAAGGTGGGTCCCCACTTCTGGGGTGTGTTGTGGATGAACCACAACAGTACCTTCCTAGGCCTTACAACCAATCCAATCGACTTGGCCATTTTCATAATGGGGGTTGGATTTAATCGAGAAAATATCCCCTGCATCCTCGGGCTGTCACACATTTATCATTATGGCTACCGATTATTTTACAAAGTGGGTGGAAGCAATTCCCCTTACCACTATGACAGGACCCCGCATAGCGGAGTTCATATTGTATAATATCATTTGTCATTTTGGTATTCCATCCAAGATCATTTCGGATAATGGGACATCATTTAAGAACAAATATGTGTGTGCTTTAATAGCAAAGTTAATATCCAACATAGCTTTTCGATGCCCTACAATCCGCAAGAAAATGGGCAAGCAGAGGCTTCCAACAAAACATTGATTATTATTCTCAAGAAAATTGTTAAAGAGAATCACATTGATTGGCACACACAAATACCCCTTGCTCTATGGGCCTACCGCACTAGAATTCGGATGCCCATTGGGGAAACCCTATTTTCTCTAGTGTATGGTGATGAGGTAGTCATGCCTCTAGAGCTGGAAATCCCATCGTTGTACATATCCATGCAAGATTTCATCGATGATGACACTACACGACAGGATTGCCTAGATCAGCTTATGGTGCTTGATGAACATTGCATTAATGCCCTCGAGCACCTACACGTTTACCAAGAGTGACTTAAGAGAGCTTACAATATGAAAGTCCATATTAGATATTTTTAGGTTGGTGACCTTGTTCTGAAAGAGAACCAACAAAATTCTAATTTTCCACCCCATCTGAGGGACAAGTTTGTGGTAAACTAGTTAGGTCCTTATGTCATTACTAGTTATATTGGACCCAAAACGTATCTCCTAGCCTCCCTTGAAGGCATCGAGGATCCTGAACCCTTGAACATCCTTCACTTGTGGCCTTTCCATGCTTAGAGTGTAGTGGCTCAACCTAAAATACTCCTAGGCGGTCTATAACTGTCTAGGTCACCCCAAAATGCTCCAAGGGTGCCTTTAACCCGCTTGGTCAACCTAAAATGCTCCTATGCAGTCTACAACCATCTAGGTCACCCCAAAATGCTCCAAGGGTGCCTTTAACCCGCTTGGTCAACCCAAAATGCTCTTAGGCAGTCTATAACCATCTAGGTCACCCCAAAATTCTCCAAGGGTGCCTTTAACTTGCTTGGTCAACCTAAAATACTCCTATGCAGTCTACAACCATCTAGGTCACCCCAAAATGCTCCAATGGAGCCATTAACCCGCTTGGTACACCTAAAATGCTCCTAGGCGGTCTATAATCATCTAGGTCACCCCAAAATGCTCCAAGGGTGTCTTTAACCCGTTTGGTCAACCTAAAATGCTCCTAGGTGGTCTACAACCATCTAGGTCACCCTAAAATGCTCTAAGGGTGCCTTTAACCCGCTTGGTCAACCCAAAATGCTCCTAGGTGGTCTACAACCATCTAGGTCACCCCAAAATGCTCCAAGGGAGATATTAACCCGCTTGGTCAACCTAAAATGCTCCTAGATGGTCTATAACCATCTAGGTCACCCCAAAATGCTCAAAGGGTGCCTTTAACCCGCTTGGTCAACCTAAAATGCTCCTAGGTAGTCTATAACCATCTAGGTCACCCCAAAATTCTCCAAGGGTGCCTTTAACCCGCTTAGTAAAAACCAAAATGCTCCTAGGTGGTCTATAACCATCTAGGTCACTTAAAAATGCTCTAAGGATATCTTTAACTCACTTGGTCAACCTAAAATGCTCTTAGGAGATCTACAATCATCTAGGTCATCCCAAAATGCTCCAAGAGAGCCTTTAACCCGCTTGGTCAACTTAAAATGCTCCTAGGTAGTTTATAACAGTCTAGGTCACCCTAAAATGCTCTAAGGGTGCCTTTAACCTGCTTGGTCAACCTAAAATTCTCCTAGGTGGTCTATAACCATCTAGGTCACCCTAAAATGCTCCAAGGGTACCTTTAACCTGCTCGGTCAACCTAAAATGCTCCTAGGCGGTCTATAACTATCTAGGTCACCCCAAAAAGCCCCAAAGGCATCCATAAGCCCTTTGGTCACCTCAAAAGCCCCAAAGGCATCCATAAGCCCTTTGGTCACCCCAAATACCCCAATGGCCCCCAATAAGCCCATTGGTCACATGCATGTATATCTATCAAATCAAAAAATAAAAACATCATATATGTCAATCAAAAACACAAAAATATTGCATCGCATTGCATCTTCAAATATCATCAAAAATATAAAAATATCATATTACATTTCATTACATCACATTTCATTACATTATCAAAATCATTTCCATTAGGCATACTCATTATGGTACTTTGCACTATAGAGTTGCTCATACGTGTCTAGCACTAAGACTGTACATCCTGCATCAGTCCCAAAAAAAATAAAAAAAAACAACAAAAACAAAAATAATTATGTCAAAATCATTATCCGCATCATTTCATTTTTCCACTTATCATGTTTACCTATAATTTACATTGGTCATAACAGTTTCTGTCTCCCGTCACATAGCCATTTATTCTAGAATGTCTTTACGGTTTTTAGTCACTCAGCCATCTCTAGTTTTCTTTTCAGATTTTGTAGAAAGCTATCATGATTTTTAATAGGTAGAATCTTGCTTAGATTATACCTTGTATACAACATATCCCAACACATTTACATATTAATAAATCCAAGTTTTTTGCAAGAAAATATGAAACCCACAAAGTATTCTAGGTTTCTTTAAGCGAAAAGGTCATCCTGCTTATCCCCCTGTGCAAATGGTTCAAGAATGCTAAGAATTGACAAAAGGACAAGCTCTTCCCTACCCAATTCCCCAAAATAAATAGTGGTTTTCACCACTATCAAAAATCCTAAAATCCCAAAAGTTCAAAAAATCAAAACCCCCAAGTTCAAAAAATCAAAACCCCCAAGCTCAAAAAATAAAACTCCTCAAAAGTCAAAATCAAAATCCCACAAAAAGCAAAAGAAATCAAAAGTCAAAATAAATAGTGGTCATCACCACTTCCCCAATCCCTTGCTCAAAGAAAACAAAATACAAAATAAACAGTGATTATAATCACTACATATGAGCAAGTATCCCAATAAAAGTGAAGAAAAGAATGGAGCTTGAGCTTGAATCCCTATAATTCTTAGTATTTGGAAAACCATTAGGTGATCCTCATTACAAGTTTGGTGGATAGCCTATCTGTCAATGGCAGTAGCCTGCTGCATGACGATATGTCTATCACATTAGCTTTTGCATATGTACAAACTAATGTTTGCATGTGGATGAGCTAGCTTTTGGTAGCCTATACTACCTAGTGGTCTAATCCAACCAAGTACAAACCTAGGATCATGATATTCATAGGGTGATCCTCATTCTAGGTTTGGTGGATAGCCTATTTGGAAATGGTGGTATATTTATGCTTTCACAGGAATGAACTCACTTGCACACACAAGGATATGAAGTATCTTGATCGTCCTCACATATTCATACTTTGTCAAAAATTCTTGCATAGTCAGTAAATAACTTTGATCAAGTTAATTAGAGTGCTTGAGTCTCAAGAAAATCTTATCTACATTCTTTAACATCTCATTTCACTTATTCCATTAATAACACATTTCCATATATCCAATGCACAAAATAGTACAAAAAGAAACAAAAGTAACTAATGCATTTTATACAGTCTATGGTGCTAACATAGTGTGTCAAATAATTAGTCGCAATTCATCATATCAAAGCAATCAATTCATCCATATCATTGTACATCCATGCATATACATAGCAGCAAATCACAACACAAAAGCATCCATATGCATACATAATAAACATCCACCACATTTGCATTACATCATAGAAGCATACATGTGCATACGTGGTACAACATCCATCAGTACTACAACAAATCACATAACAATATCCATATACAACAATCATTAGCATTTAACATACCATCATAAGTCATATCCATACATTACGTCCATCTCATAAAACAATAAATGAGACATATGATGACCATAGCAAAATATCATATATATATGGGGTAAAAATATACATCATAGTTTCCAAAAATGCCCCTAGGCTACAATAATGTAGATCCTCAGACCTCACCAATACCAAAAAGCAACAAGTCAAAAATATTCTCAATAGTATCCATCACCATGGTCATGCAAGATCGGTGTTGCGACTCGTACTACCACTTGTAGTCTAGATCCACTGTGATCCCCCAAGCCTATTTCCACTATCCCTGTCAGTACTCCACATGGATGATGACTACATATTCTCACTCTATCGAGTTTGATGTGAGCCACTAGTCTCCCGATCATTAGGAAGCCTCCCTCCAAGGTGCATCACCTCCATCTCCAGTCTATCCATGTAAGCATGTCTTCGTTGTCCCCGTGACTAGTAGGTCTCCACTACTAATTGTAGTAGAAGCACCTCTACCCATAGCCTCTCTGCCTACCCAATGCTATACCCATCCTTCCTAGGATCCTATGCTCTCAATTGTACCTATAGGGATAATATCTCATCCTGGTCCTCCTACGGTTGTACCCGAAGAAGATATCTCTCTCATCTGATCCTGAGAAACTTATCCTGTAGCTCCAGGTATCGACCACCCTGGGTACCCTATTGTACCTATGTCCCCTGGTCCTTAACCTCCCCCTCATCAACCTGATCCCCTAGGTCTAGCAGATCCACCTACTTGTCTATATTTTTGTGATGCCTGTGTGGCTCATCTACCTCTACCTAGTCCTCCTCCAGAGCATCCTACATCACCTCATCCGCTCCCCTAGTTGCCTCACCTTTGAGATCCCCTACACCTCACCATTGGCGCATCATCTCTCCCATGGGTAGGTGGAAGGTATTGGTGCATGAGACCCATAGGCTAATAAGAGCAGTCAAGTAGGCCTAGTTGCCTATCACAGGCTCCAATCGAGTAACCTGTTTGAGCCCCATGGCATCTAGCCACTCCCAGTTAGCCTCAGTCAAGGCATCTCGGGTGGTTTGGAAGAGCTTCGGTGTGCGATACCAACTCTTCACCACCTGGTAAATCAATAACTCAATAAGAACAGCAATAAACCGACATTTATTATGCCTCACAATAGCCCCCAAAAGGCCCAAAAACAAATGCACAAATAAACAATTACAACAATTTAATTCTAAAAAAAACAAAATTCAAAATACATGTTACATCTACCCTAGGGTTTCATTCCCTATCCTATGATGTGATATGTTTTAAAATTCAAAAAAAAAAAAATCAAAATTTAACATATTACAGTTACATTAGGGTTTCACTACCTTTCTCGTAATGTGATATGTTTAAAAAAAAATACAAAACTAAAAAAATTTTGGTATATTTTATCTACATTAGGTTTAATTGCCAAAGGTCAAATAAGGTAAAAATCTAGTATAGTCTGGATTAATTAGGTTTAATTACTTGTTTGATACAAATCAAATAAACGGTAAAACAAAATTGTAATTTTAAGAGCAAAATAATGAGGGAGGTGAGTCACCACATACCCATCTCGCATCGGCTCCTCCACTGGATGCCTCTACTTGCTAACTCATGGTGGCCATGGGGTGATTTTGACAGTGCTTCACTTCAGAAAAATAACCCTCCTCTTCCTCACCCCTCAAATTGCCAGAGAAAACATGCAATAATGAGCCCAAAACTTGCATTTGAGGTTTATATAGGCCTACAACAGTTCTATTCATCCCAGGGTGGGATGAACACACTTTTGGTCATTCGTCCCACCTTGGGATGAATACCAAATTTGTATTTGTTCCACCCTAGGATGAATACATAATTCATAAGTTAAAACAACTTAAACTGCACCAAAAGGGTCCAAAATCCCACAAAAATAGCTCCATTTTGGTCAAATTTTTTGTATCAATCAAGAGGTAAATAATAGCACTCCCAGATACTCATAAATAACCTTACCTAAATCCCTAACAAGGCTAGTATAGTTGGACCACCCCACGGGAATGAGGTTTTTCATTCCTTTCCTCCCGGAGGCAACAAAGAAAAGGGTCCCACAACCCACCAAAAATAAGTCAAATCTGATGGAATTCATTAAGGGTTAATATTTAATGCAAATGTCTCATGGATGCATAGGAAAGTTACTATTTCACTCCCCAAGAAGGCCATTGTGGCTGGACCACCCCACGGGAATGAAGTTTTCAACTTTTTACCTCCAGGAAACCTCCCTAACATCATCAAAATCCTTTCAAAACTATGTCATTTTTCAATGGATACAACTAAAGGTAACCTCAACAAAAGTCATCTGGGTCAAGTGACTTGTCACTTTTCTCATGAGTCATTCCCTCATTGACTCGTCGCTTGAGGGGGTAGTCATACTCAGTTCAAAATCAACAAGCACACACTCAATCAGGCAAATTGTGTTCGTTCAATGAATCTTTGACAAAGACAATCATGCTCTCACTTGGGGTAGCAAACAAGCACAAATTAAACAAATGCTTGGCATTATAGAATCATCTTTATGACTAAAAAATGTCCAAGATCAAGTCAACCTCACTAGAGAGGTTGTACTTGAAGCAAGTTCCTTAGCTCGTTAGAAGCAAGGATTTGAGAACACATGCTCTTTCCAGGATTGGGGCATCTAAAGTTGGTTAGGTTATTGAGTAACCCTAATAATTGAGCATTTTAGTCATCTATTTTTGCTCGATGCTGTGCTGCACACAACACATCCCAAAAAGGGGTATATGTAGACACTAAAATCTAGTCAATCCGATTATGCTACCATAAGCAATGACTAAATGACATACCAAGGCCCCTAGGGCAGCCCTCAGTAGGTATATAGTGGTCCTAACCACTCAGTGCAAGGTTTTGGAAGGTTTTAGACCACTTTTGGGACCTTTTGAACACCCTGTTTCTATTTGTACCACCCTGGGATGAATACAAAATCTATTCATCCCACCCTGGAGCGAATAGTAGTATTCATCCCAAGGTGGAGCGAATAGCATGTTTGATCAGAAAAAAATCAATATGGGCCAATGGTACCCAATAACGATCAGATTCCTAGCTATTATTGCCCACAAGTCAGGGCATGCAGCAGATCTTATGACATGCTCAATGAATGAGGCCAATTTGGGAGATTCTCTTCCCCCTCCAATGCATGTCGCCTTGGTGGCCAAGTGGTGCCTCTTGCCCTGCATGCCCTCGCATGCCCTTTGACCCATGAAGCCTCCTTGAGCTATAAAGTGGATGCATTTTCCACACAAAATAGAGAGAGAATTTGGAGGACAAAGCAACAGAGTTCTACCAAGATTTCCTTTCACCCTTTTGTGCCCATTTTTACCTTGGAATCTCTACCTAGCGAAGGAGGTTCGCGAGGGAACTAGTAGGCGCAATTTATCACATAACTGAACCATATGAGTGAATTCCCTCATCTAATTTGATAAAAATACCTCCCATAGTGTTTTGCATCAATCCCTAGTGGAATTGGTGGTAAAATTTAGGCAAAAATGGTGGGCATCCCACCCTCGGGCGCCCCTAATTTATGACAGTCTTATTCGTCCCACCCTATTATGAATAGAAATATGTGCATTATTTTGTTACTATTTTTAATTAGTTATTTTCTACATTATCATATTATGTTGCAGTTCAAATTTCAGGTCATTCTGAGCTATATTGGCCGAGATATTATGATTTTAGTGTTTTGTAGGGTCTCATGCAGGTCTCCGATGGTCATCTGAAGAAACACCTAAATTGTTACTGATTTTACAAATATGATCAAATGGATTTCTTTAAAATATCATTTTATGTGTTTTTTCCAATTTTCATGTGTTTTGGATATGTGTAGGGCCGAAAATTGTTTGCTTTGTGTTTTGCATTTTGTGCACGAACATTGCAATAACGAGGCACCAATGGAAACAATTTCAACACAATTTTGGGTGATATCTTCCCAAAACCTCTTATTTTACTTATCTTTGTAATTTTATAGTATTTTGAATTCATTTGATATAGGCGCACCATATATGATATTTTCTTGCTTGTGGGGATTGCATGTTTTACATCATACGCACTTGATATTTGACATTTCTTGTTTCCTTGTGTGCAGGTGTAGGTTTCATAGCACATTAGGAAGTGCAGTGCAAGACCTCAAGATCAAAGATACAAGTGGTGGCAACTTTGGCCCACCCACTTCGATTGTGGGTACGAGGAAAGACATTGGATGTGCACCCGAGTTACTTGAAGGATTTTGATCCTTGGGCACCTGATTTGTAAAAATTTGTATCATCTATTTGAGCCCTCAAATGGGATATTTTATAACCTATATTTGATCTGCCCAATTAATAAGAAGTTGGTTTACTTTGCATTATTTCTTGTTACTTGCCATCTTTTCCATCTTACTTGCATGCTTCCATTTGATGCTCATACGCAATAGGACATAGATACGCATATTTTTTATCATCATTTGGTGCACTTTTTTCCCTAATTTAGAAGGAACATCTATGGATGGGTGAAATACATGAGGTAGTAGTAGCAGCAACTATAGCAGACCAAACTGATGGGCGAACGGTGGATCAAAATAGGGTGGGCAACAAGAGCGGGCAGACACCCATCCTTAACTTTGGGTGAAACTTACCAAAAGAACTGCCCAACTAATTGGGAAAAAAATTCAAAGTGCTAGCACTGGTGGACAAGTCGTAAAACCTCACCCTTGGGAAGGATATAGAAACCCGCCCATCTCGCGTGGAAGATACAAGTACAAAAGGGGTGGGACATCAAAAAAATACTCACCCTCTCTCCCTAGTACCACCATGGGTGGAGAGAAGAACAAACAAAGTGCCCACCTAAAATGCAAGGCTCCCACCACCGCTAGAATTCAAATAAAATACTTTTTTGCTACTCCATCAATTCAGGTACCTGACAACGTACACAAAAGTGATGGTTTTTTTCCATGGCGCTCTCAAAGTACTTTAGTGCCTGTCATGCACTGCCTAACCAGAGGACCACTAGTAAAGGAAAATGATGGAGTAGTTGAGCAATAATGAACTAGGTAGAAGATTCGAAGGCCTAGATTTATTTTGAAGCACCTACCACCTTCTAGAAGATCGATGCTATCTAGAGTAGTGTACCAGCACGGTACTCATCAGTTGCAAGAGTTATCTTCCCACCTACCACCATTAATGTCCAAATTTTGAAATCCATGTAAATGTAATTATAAATAGTGGAATGTTGGTCATTCCTAAGGGTAGCTCTTTAGCCATTATAATTCTTATGTAAGGTTTCCCCTATGTAAATACAAATTCTACACTATTTGGTCTCTGGTTGTGTCCTCTTGTTCTTTACTGAATGCATGAATGTTCATTTTTGTTTGGTCATTTAAGTTATCCTGTGTTATTTTGTTGTCTAGATTCCATGGAATTTACTTAAGAGGCTCATGAGTGTGTATTTGTGAATATGGTTTTAGGGTTTATTTTTGCTAAAGCCATTCAAACAGGAGCACTCTAATTCTATATATTGGATCTCATGCACCTGTTTGTTGGTTCTGGAATTCACCTCCCATCCATTTCTAATTGGAGCTAGAACAAAGATACGATTGGGTGATCTATTAGGTGTAGGGTCTGTATTCATACAGGGTATCATGTTTGCATAAGTCTTGATGCAATTCTACTTGTCCTTGTGAGTTCTGGCTATGACCTTCCTTTATTTATTTCCTTCCCTTTTCCCTTTCCCTTGTTTTGCAATGTAGAGTAGTTGGAACCATCCTTGAAGGAACTGGTCTCCTCCAAAGATTGTTTGCCTCATCTCTCGACATGGTGGTTATTCTATGCTGCTTGGTGTTGACCCACCCTCCCTGACCTATGCGTAGTACTGGATCGTCGACCAATAATTTTTGGTGACTCTACTAGGGAACTCATTGAGTCCTCCTATTTTAAGAAATCAGATTTTGGTGACTCTCTAATTTACTTAAATCTTCTTAAAGTCACTTGGCAACTCCAACTACACAACACATCCAGATCATGAGACCAGTCACCCACCCGTACTAAAAATTCAAACATCCCAAAGAACTCAAGGTATGGTGAGTAGCCTTGACCTATTTGGTAGAGATAGTATGTTCACCTGGTGATTCTAACTCTGATTCTAAAATCATATTTGAGACCTTTAAAGACTAGTGCCTTAATGGCTCAATTTTTGTTCCCCTAATGGGATGACCCTGATCCATTGAACCTCCACTGCTTGCATAAGATTCCCAAGGATGCCCTTAAGGCCCTAACCAAATGCAATAGAACCTTGGGAATGGCTCAAGAGAAGCTTGAATATATTATTGCACTAGCACCCCTCCATGGTATTACTCATGAAGATGTCATGATCAGGCTTCTAGTCATCTCTATAAGAATGTTGATGTGGTACCGTACCCTTGAGTGGAGAACCATCTACTCATAGGTGGACCTAACGGGAGCTCTCATTGACACATTTAATTTCTCCATGGACCCCTTCCAACTCTTGATGCACCTCTCCTACATCAAGAGGGCACCTTTCATATCCCTCATCGACTTCAATATCTAATTTGAAAGGAGCTAGAAAAGGATACCTCTGGAATACCATCCATCACCCACCCAGGCCCACCTATACTATATTTGATCTTTGAGCTCAAATATAGGCCTCCTCTTTCTACAATCTAGGGAAAAAATATTCCCTCAAATATTTTAGTTGGTCATGTGGGTGGAGCAACTCCTACTCTAAGCAAGAATTACATCTTCAAGAGACTCTGCCCTCCCATCCTTGTTTCCATCCATCATTGCTCCCAACTCTACTACATAGTATCCACCATGGATGCCAACTCAAGTTGTGCGAGAGCTAAGGGTTTTTTCTAATGGAACACAAGGGGAAAATGTCATCTTGGACCCATATAGGAAAACTGTAAGCACCAGCCTTGAAGGAGACAATTCTACTACTTGCAACTTTTCCCAAGAATCAGAGGATCTAGACTTTTGCGGGAACACCACGCACAAGGAGAGAGTATTTTTTCATCCTTTTTGTGTCCTAGAGTGCAATGAGCAAGGGCCAAGTCATCTCCATTATGGCTTACCTAATCAACACCTAATTCTCGAGGAGGTCCCATCAACAACAAGCTCAATTAATGTAACCTATGAAATAAAATGTGCGACGACGACAATGGCATACCAAGCTAGGAATTCATAGCAGGCGGATAACAAAGATTGGAAACATTGGAGCCTATTGCTAGACAAACCAATACAATAAGGCAACTCCCACATGGAAAATCTTATTGCCATATTTATCATCAATTGCATAGGTACTGATGTGCATGATGATCTACCAAGTTGTGAATACTTCATGGTTTGGAAAGGGTGGCAATGTCGATCAAACTACAGAAGGTGCTTTAATTTTAGTACAATATGGTCTGGTCACTATAGATTCACTGGGTAACCTTCAAAATGAATCAATCATTATGGCATACCAATCATGTTGCAATTTTGTGTACATAAGCTGATAGTAAATAAAAGAATGCCAAGGTGGCATTACTCAGCAAAAGAGAAGGAACCCAACTAGGCATCTTTAATTTTTGAGAACTTATAGTTCTTTATTCACTCATCGTTCTTTTTAGTTTTTGTGACTTCGTAGCCCAATGGATAAGGACAAGACAATACAAAAAATTCAAAATGTATGTGGTTGCCAGCAAGATCCATGTAAGCAGGAAGGTTCATTAGTGCCCTAGAAATGGTACAAGTCAGCAATTCATATCTTGCCAAATCTTTCGAAAAAGGTGCTTATCCCACTTAACCTTCCTCTATATATATGCTTTCCAAACAACAATCTAAATAAGGGATGAATGTAGATAAAATATCTCATGGCATCCCTTCGATGGAAGGGCATTCTGCTAAAACCTGTTGGGTGGAAAGCCAATTCAAGAATAGGTAGATTACAGAAAGTTGTTTGCATTGAAAATAATGACTTTTGGCAACCTATATGTTCTTGAACCAACTTTGGGCTATAGAGGAGTATGTTTATGGATGTACGATGTTTGAACATATCCCACGAATCAAGAGCTTCAACCTACTACTCTATGGAAATATTTCATAGATCTGGTAGTTCTATTTCTCTTCTTCTAGGGTTGTGCTCAACATTGTGTTCCCTCTTGTTCTCTACTTAGTTGGCTTCTATTGTTAAAATGGTTGCCTAGTTTTGCAACTATCTCACAGTCCCTCCTCCTCCTTCTTTCCTCCATCCTGTGTGTTCCCCTTCGTGTGCCCAAGTACTCTTCTCCCATTTCGCATGGTCTCCCCCTCGCGTGTTTTGTCTTTTTTTTCCTTTTCGCTATGTTCCACCTTGTCATTTTTCTCTCCATAATCTATTTTGTTTCTACCTTCTCTATTCATCCCTCCTTTGTTCTCCTATTTTAAAGTGCCTTTCTAGCCAAGGTCTTTTTGGGTTCCTTAGTTTTACAGAGTAAAAAAACCTTGTAAGTCACTAGGAAGTGTAGGTGAAATTTTGTATCCTTCACCTACTCTTCCCTTCAATAAGTGATTCTCTTTGTTCAGGAGTGTGCCAATTTTGAATGAACATCAGTGGATGGTTGGAAGACATCGGGTAGCAGTAGCATCAACCTCGGTGGACCAAATTTATGGGATTGTGGTAGATCAAAGTAGTATGGATGACAAGAGTGGGAAGACACCCACCCTTAACTTTGGGTGGAACTTCCCAAAAGACCCTACCCAATTGGTTGGATAGACATTTCAAAGGGCTAGCATGGGCGAACAAATCATAAAACCCTACCCTTGAGAAGGAGATAGACACTCGTCCATCCTACATAGAAGATACAAGTACAAAAGGGGTGAGACATCAGAAAAATACCCACTCTCTCTTCCTAGTACCATTGTGGGTGGAGAGATAAACAAAGTGTTTGCCCAACATGCAAGGCTTCTGCCATCGCCTAAAATTCAAAAGAAATACTTATCCGCTACTCCAGCAATTCAGGTACCTGACAATGTACACAAAAGTGATGGATTATTGGCATGACACTCTCAAAGTACTCTAGTGCCTGTCATGAACTACCTAACTAGAGGATCACCAATCAAGGAAAATGATGGGATAGTTGAGCAATAATAAATTGGGTAGATCTAAAGACTCAAATTGATTCTAAAGCACCTACCACATTCTAGAAGATCGATGCTATCCAGAGGAGCAGTGTACCAGCATGGAACTTGTCAACTGTAAGAGTTATCTTCCTGCCTATCATCATTAATGTTCATATTTTGAAACCCATGTAAATGTAATTATAAATAGTGTAATTTTAGTCATTCCTAACGATGGCTCTTTAGCCATTATAATTCTTATGTAAGGTTTCCCCTATGTAAATACAAATTCTACATTTTTTGGTCTCTGGTTGTGTCCTCTTGTTCTTTATTGAATGCATGATCATTCATTTTTGTTTGGTCATTTAAGTTACCTTATGTTATTTTATTGTCTAGATTCCATGGGATTTACTTGAGAGGCTCAAGAGTGCATATTTATAAATATGAGTTTGGGTTTTATTTCTATTAAAGCCAGTCAGATATGAGTGCTCTGATTCTGCATCCTGGATCTCATGCACCTATCTATTGGTTCTAGAATTCCCCTCTTGCCCATCTCTAATGAGAGCTAGAACAAAGATACAGTTTGGTGATTTGTTAGTTGTAGGATCTATGTTCATACGGGGTATCGTGCCTGCATAAGTCTTGATGCAGCTATACCCATCCTTGTGAGTTCTATCTATGACCTTCCTTTATTTCTTTCCTTTCCTTTTTCCTTTTCCTTATTTTATGTTGTAGAGTAGCTGGAACCACCCCCAAAGGAACCAACCTCCTCCGGAGATCATTTTCCCCATCTCTCGATGTGATGACCATTCTATGATACTTGGCATTGATCCACCCTCCTTTTCCTATGTGTGGTGCCAGATCATCGACCAACATAACCCTGACCCTAATGCTCAAGGGTTAGCTAACTTAATATTAGAATTTGAGCTAATGATAATAAATATAACCAACATAGTTATATTGGAATTGTTACAAAAGAGCATATATTGGGTAGGTTCATTAATATTTGAGGCATTGATGAATTTTTGAACCAACTATTTTAGAACTTAAAATTATAAAGCATCTGTGAAGGTTGGTTCCTACCATTATTTGTTGGAATCCATGGCTTAGGAGGAATAATTAAATTTAAAAAAATAAATCTTAGAATCATATCCAAGTTTGGATTCATATCACCATATCTCTTATGAAATACTTAAAATCATGGTACTTACCATTGGAAGTATTGAGTATAGAAAAATATGTGCTAATATTTTGGTCACAAGATTCAAATATACTTGTAGGGTGATTTACAATAATGGAGTTAGCACAAAGGATTTGCATTGATCTATGGTAAAATGAAAATATACAAAAGTTGGATTTATCAAAATTAATTTTTATGGGGCTTCCAAAGAAAGCCCTAGAAAAGATAATGAAGGTGGTGTTTCTTGAAATAATAACGACCAAATTCTCGTCACCTACTTAAAGTCATATGAATCTTCAATGAACAACCATCCAAAGGCTATACCATTTCTTACAAGGATCAAGGTTATCAGTAAAAATAAAGACAATTCAATTAGTAAGGTACATACATTATTGTTAATATTATTATAAAATGATGTAAATATTGGATAAACAATTGCATTATTCTTGATGTCATGAGATGGGGGTAGTATCTTAGAAATGTTAGTGTACTTGTAGAGAAAAAACATGAAGACAAATCATTTATAATGTTGATTTTAAATTTTATGAGAGTCAAAATTTTAAATTTAATTAACAAGGGAGATTCTCTCTTGGTGAAAATAATATTAAAAATTTTGATAAAGTTACATATTAAGGAAGTTAAAAGGCTCAACAAAAATATGAGCTAAAAAAGATTTATAAAAATATTAATTGAATATGATAGAATCAACTTTATAAAAGATGTATATCAAGTGGCATTAGCTCAACAAGTTATATTTTTAATTATCCCAAAAACAAGCTACAAGAAAACACAAGAAAAGAAAATAATTTTACTTTTAACTATGAAGAGGGATCCATAAACCCCTAACCAACATTTGGTTTATCTATGGTTTTAAGTTTACTAAGTTTCCAATTTTTCCAATGAATTACATCTCAATCAATACCCTACACAAGTCTGTCTATTTAGGCATACTGTGTGTTACCATGAATAATATTATTCATCTCATCCTTCTTGATGAACTTAACTTATCACCTTCAGTACAGTTTAAGGTATACGTCCATCACCATACCATATACAAGTCCATCTGTGTAGGTATGCTACGCGTATTGCAAGTTAAACTATCCATATCATCTTCATGATGAGCTATCTTAACTCTAATTTAATCAATCAGTTTACTTAGTTAGCATTCTCCCTAAGGGGTCTTAATCCCTTAGGTTCTTTCTACGTTCACCCTAAGAGGTCTCATTTTATTAGGTTACTTTTATGTTTTGCAAAAGATAAAAATAGCTCCATCTACCTAATCAATTAAAGAACAAAATCCATAAAGCATGCAGTAAGTACTTAGAAAGGAAACAATGGTTAAATAAAGGTAAACATTAAATGAAAGAGAGAACTAGATAACAAAGCATAGATAATTCATAACAATAAATTAAAGATACATTTCCCATTCGTTCAATAAACTATTACATATATCCAAGTATGGTAAAACCTCCATACTTTTAAAGAATAAAGTAATACATCATATTCATCTAGGGATTTCTCCCTACAATTCTAATCTATTTGAGCATAAGTAAATTATTGCATTTATAGATCAAACGGATGCATCAGTTCCAACTACCTCTTTGGTCCTCCTTTCTTTCCATTGTTTGTTTAAGTATAGTAAGCGATCAGGAAAACCCATGGTTCTATAAAATACATGCATCTAAATGCATCTACTAGTAACATGAAACCAGTGCATTTATTGTTTACTTTGCAAAATTGCAACTATACAAATTTAATTAAGGCATTCATCCATCTAATACCTAGTTGATATCATAAGAATTTCTTCATTTCTATTTGTATCTCTCATTTACTCAAGGAGAGTCATCTCAACATGTACATCTAGACTTGTAAGTCTTACCTTAATCAAATCATATCAAAACCATTTTGCAACCAAGGTCTCATTCCTTAATTAAGCAAATGATCTAAGTCTCCTCTATTCGAGTTAATCAAAGTCTCATTTCTTCAATCAACCAAATAAAATTTTGTTCTTTTATTTACATTAATCAAAGTCACATACCTTTAATTAATAAAATAAACTACAATTCCTTTATTTACATTAATCAAAGTCTCATACCTTTAATTAATAAAATAAACCATATTTCCTCTATTTTTATTAATCAAAGTTCCATACCTTTAATTAATAAAATAAACCATGTTTTCTCTATTTTCATTAATCAAAGTCTCATACCTAATTAATAAACTAAACCATTAATAAAATAAACCATATTTCCTCTATTTTCATTAATCAAAGTCTCATACCTTTAATTAATAAAATAAATCATATTTCCTCTATTTTCATTAATCAAAGTCTCATGCCTTTAATTAATAAAATAAACCATATTTCCTCTATTTTATTAATCAAAGTCCCATACTTTTAATTAATAAAATAAACCATATTTCCTCTAATTTCATTAATCAAAGTCCCATGCCTTTAATTAATAAAATAAATCATATTTCCTCTATTTTCATTAATCAAAATCTCATGCCTTTAATTAATAAATTAAATCATATTTCCTTTATTTTCATTAATCAAAGTCCCATACCTTTAATTAATAAAATAAACTACAATTATTTTATTTACATTAATCAAAGTCCCATACATTTAATTAATGAAATATACCACAATTCCTTTGCTTTATAATATTTTATTTACTAAAGATCCTCTAGTCTTGTCTTTTTACCCATCTTGTAATGTAAAGGAAATTATTGATCAATTACCAAAAATAATAGATTTCTATCCAAATTGGATTATTGCAAAGGCTAAATATTAACAAACAATCTATGCTTCTAGGAAAATGGAAAGCTACCAACATCCTAGAATGAAGAGAATTCAAACAAAAAGTTCAAGAGAAGAAACTAGTCTCTGATCGATAAGGGAAAGACTTCTACACAAACCCTAAACCACGTGGCGCTTCACAAACCCTCCAGTGGTGATTTTCTAACAACACAGGCATTCAACCAAACATCTAGGGCATCATCACAACAAAGAGGTACAAGGGCTCAAATATAGCCAGTGGGTTCTACCCTTGAACAACAATGAACTAGGTAGGAGAAGAGGTCCAAACGAAGACAACCACAGTCCTCACAATGCTCTAAAAGAAGTGGAGTGACTGCCATGGCTTCGACAAAATAGGAATAACTCATAACCAAATGAGGTTCACCAATGACAAGGGTTGACTAACCACTAAACTATGCAAGGTGGATGATGAACATACTAGCAACATTTAGTAAGGTGACATCTATAGTCTGAGGTGCTCAAGGATGCAACGTTGGTTGACATATCCCTATCCAAACAATGCTCAATAGTTATCACGCTCAAAATGGGCTTCACCCAAGGTTTTACACATCTAACAAAATAACACTGTTGAGACACAACATTGAGGTGACTAGGTTGGTTTTAGTCAAATACTTAGAGCCAACAGCTCATGGTCGATCCAAAAGGGTTCTAAGCTCCAAAGGATAAAAATAAGTAACTAGTCTAGGAAGAACAAGAGATAAAATAAGATGAAACAGAAGCCTATGGATTCCAAAGCAAAGATATTGCTAAAATCCAAACTCAACTTCCTTAATAGTCCAAAGGGGTTGGTTTACTCGTACCAACCTGTGTATTCCTTCGAATGGCTGAATTTACTTCTCTTCTAATGTTATCCACACAAGACATCTCCTTCTCCTAGTTGTTCATGACTCCTCAATATTTTTCCCTTTCGTTCATGTCTAACCTCTATATTTCTTTTTTGCCCATATTAAAATATGGAGAGTTGGTTCAACGTTCTCTATCCCTTGTCCCATCCCCACATTACTTCCTATCTACCTCCATTTACTCCCCCTCCTCCATCTAGTGGTAGGATAGGATATTTCCATTTTAAAAATATTCTTTCCTCTTTTCAAAGTCGATCATAAATGAGATGCTTCTCCTCTAATCAATAGGAGACTTCTACTCTACCAACGGATGAGCTTGCACGTCCCCTCACTAGACTTTATAGAAGATATTTTTATTCAATTAAATGAAAAACTTCTATATCATTCAAATTAAGATTTTATTATTAATTTAAATAAATTTCTATTTTTATTTAAATTAATATTTTACACTAATAATATTATTTTATTATTAATTGAATAAAGTCTTAATATAAAATCTAAACAATATTCAACTATTATTTAAATTAAGGTCTTATAAAATTCTTAGGTCAAGACATTATTATCTATTTAATATAGATTTTACTATCTATTTAAATAAAGCTCGATTATTATTTAATATAGATTATTTTCATCAACATACAAGTTCTTTCACCATAACTAGCAAAATGCTATACTAACAACAATTTAGGGAATTCAAAGGCAACCAAATTTATGCACACATTCCAAAACCAAGATGTTGTTGAGTGATGAAGTAAAATATAATCAATCAGATGCAACAAATAAAAAGGGAGTCTTTCCATCAACCCCGTCACCCATCTTAGTCGAAGAATTTACAATAGCTATTAGGCTATCAACCGAGGCTCTAGGTGGTTGGCTATTGATTATTATCTCTTAAACCAATAATGCATGCCTATATGAAGGTAGTCATCCATATTACCCTCAAGTTGCCTTAATCATCACTTTCCCAACCTTAAGTACCTTGTTTATGGTGGATGATTTTATTTCTTCCACCCACGAGCATACCTAATCCTGCACATTGACAATCTATCAGTAGTACCATCTTCTTCAAAGATAAATCAATCTAAGCATTATATATTCATTCATTTGCAACAAAACTAAGTATCAAATTACTATTGATCATCACATTTTTTTCCATGTCATAACTCCTGCCAAGGAGGGTCATAATATACCACCCCCTCAGACTAAACATCGTCCCAGGTGTTTCTTGTTTTACAAAAATAAAAATTATTAAATTATATTTTCAAACAAGAAGAAAGAATATTTTTGCATGTCCTCCACTTTTTCCCAAGTGGTATTTCTTTCAAAAAAATAGTCCCATTGGACCTTACATTGTTCAAGAGTTCGGTTCCGCATAGACTTATAAAGAAGGACCAAAGAGGTAGTTGGAACCAGATAATAAAGCATAGATAATTCATAACAATAAATTAGAGATACATTTTCCTTTTGTTCAATAAACTATTACATATATCCAGGTATGGTAAAACCTCCATACTTGTAAAGAATAAGTAAATGTCATATTCATCTAGGGATTTCTCCCTACAATTCTAGTTTATTTGAGCATAAGTAAATTATTGCAGTTATAAATCAAACCGGTGCATTGGTTCCAACTACCTCTTTGGTCCTCCTTTCTTTCCATCATTCGTTTAAGGATAGTAAGCGATCAGGGCAACCCATGGTTCTATGAAAGACATACATCTAAATGCATCTACTAGTAACATGAAACTAGTGCATTTATTGTTTACTTTGCCAAATTGCAACTATACAAATTTAATTAAGGTATTCATCCATCTACTATCTAGTTGACATCATAAGAATTTCTTCATTTCTATTCTTATATCTCATTTACTCAAGGAGAGTCATCTCAACAGATACAACTAGAATTACAAGTCTTAACTTAATCAAATCATATCAAATCCATTTTGCAAACAACTAAGGTCTCATTCCTTAATTAAGCAAATGATCTAAGTTTCTTCTATTTGAGTTAATCAAAGTCCCATTTCTTCAATCAACCAAATAAACTTTCGTTCCTTTATTTACATTAATCAAAGTCCCATACCTTTAATTAATAAAATAAAATACAATTCCTTTATTTACATTAATCAAACTCTCATACCTTTAATTAATAAAATAAACCATATTTCTTTTATTTTTATTAATCAAAGTTCCATACCTTTTATTAATAAAATAAACCATATTTTTTCTATTTTCATTAATCAAAGTCCCATACCTTTAATTAATTAAATAGATCATTAATAAATTAAACCATATTTCCTCTATTTTCATTAATCAAAGTCTCATGCCTTATATTAATAAAATAAACCATATTCCCTCTATTTTCATTAATCAAAGTCTCATGCCTTTAATTAATAAAATAAACCATATTTCCTCTATTTTATTAATCAAAATCTCATACCTTTAATTACAAAAATAAACCATATTCCCTATATTTTCTTTAATCAAAGTCCCATGCCTTTAATTAATAAAATAAACCATATTTTCTCTATTTTCATTAATCAAAGTCCCATGCCTTTAATTAATAAAATAAACCATATTTTCTCTATTTTCATTAATCAAAGTCCCATACCTTTAATTAATAAAATAAACTACAATTCCTTTATTTACATTAATCAAAGTCTCATACCTTTAATTAATGAAATATACCACAATTTCTTTGTTTAATAATATTTTATTTACTAAAGATCCTCTAGTCTTGTCTTTTTACCCATATTGTAATGTAAAGGAAACTATTGGTCAATTACAAAAAACAAAAGATATCTGTCCAAATTGGATTATTGCAAAGGCTAAATATTAACAAAATAATCTATGCTTCTAGGAAAAAGGAAAGCTCCCAACATCCTAGAATGATGAATGCACAAGAGGATTCAAACAAAAAGTTCAAGAGAATAAACTAGTCTCTGATCAACAAGGAAGAGACTTCTACACAAACCCTAAACCACGTGGTGCTTCACAAACCCTCCAGCGATGAGTCTCTAACAACATAGGCATTCAACCAAACATCCAGGATGTCAGCACAACAAAGAGGTACAAGGGTTCAAATCTATCCAGTGTGTTCTAAACTTGAACAACAATGAACTAGGTAGGAGAAGAGGTCCAAACGAAGACAACCACATTCCTCATAATGCTCTAAAAGAAGTGGAGTGACTGCCATGGCTTCGAAAAAATAGGAATAACTCACAACCAAATGAGGTTCACCAATGACAAGGGTTGACTAACCACCAAACTATGCAAGGCGAATGATGGACATACTAGCAACTATTAGTAAGGTGACATCTATAGTCTGAGGTGCTCAAGGATGCAACATTGGCTGACATATCTCTATCCAAAAAATGTTCAATAGTTATCACGCTCAAAATGGGCTTCACCCAGGGTTTTACACGTATAACAAAATAATATTGTTGAGACACAGCAATGAGGTGACTAGGTTGGTTTTAGTCAAATACTTAGAGCCATCAGCTCATGGTCGATACAAAGGGGTTCCAAGCTCTAAAGGGTAAAAAGAAGTAACTAGTCTAGGAAGAACAAGAGATAAATAAGATGAAAGAGAAGCTTATGGATTCCAAAGCAAAGATATTGGTAAAATCCAAGCTCAGCTTCTTTAATTATCCAAAGGGATTGTTTTACTCGTACCAACCTGTGTATTCCTTCAAATGGCTAAATTTGCTTCTCTTCTAACGTTGTCCACACAAGACATCTTCTCCTAGTTGTTCATGACTCCTTGATATTTTTCCCTTTCATTCGTGTCTAACCTGTATATTTCTTTTTCACCCATATTAAAAGATGGAGAGATGGTTCAATGTTCTCTCTCCCTTGTCCCATCCCAACATTACTTCCTATCTGTCTGCATTTACCCCCCTCCTTCCTCTAGCAATAGGATAGAATATTTCCATTTTAAAAATATTCTTTCCTCTTTTCGAAGTCAACCATAAATGAGGTTCTTCTCCTCTAGTCGGTAGGAGACTTCTACTCTACCAATGGATGAGCTCGCACGTCCCCTCAATAGATTTCCCTTTTAGAAAATATCTTATTTAATTAAATAAAAACTTTATTATTTAAGATTTTATTATTAATTTAAATAAAATTCCATTTATTATCTAAATCAATATTTTACATTAATAAAATTCTTTTATTATTAAATAAATAAAGTCTTAATACAAATTTAAACAATATTCAACTATTGTTTTAAATTAAGATCTTATAAAATTCTTAAGTCAAGACCTTATTATCCATTTTAAGTAAAGCTCTACTATTATTTAAAATAGATTTTACTATCTATTTAAATAAAGCTCCATTATTATTTAATATAGATTCTTTTCATCAACATACAAGTTCTTTCATCATAACTAGCAAAATGCTACACTAACAACAATTTAGGGGGATTCAAAGGCAACCAAATTTATGCACACATTCCAAAACCAAGATGTTGTTGAGTGATGAAGTAAAAGACAACCAATCATATGCAACAAACAAAGAGGGAGTCTTTCCATCAACCCAATCACCCATCTCAGCCGAAGAATTTACGATAGCTACTAGGCTATCAACTGAGGCTCTAGGTGGCTGGCTATTGATGATTATCCCTTAAACCGATAATGCATACCTATATGAAGGTAGTCATCCATGTTACCCCCAAGTTGCCTTAATCATCACTTCCCCAACCTCAAGTACCCCATTTTTGGTGGATGATTCTATTTCTTCCACCTACGAGCGTACCTGATCCTGCACATTGACAATCTATCAACAGTACCATGTTCTTCAAAGATAAATCAATCTAAGCATTATATAGTCATTCATTTGCAACAAAACTAAGTATCAAATTACTATTGATCATCACATAGTTTTTCCATGCCATAAGTCCTACTAGGGAGGGTCATGACATACTACCCCCTAGGACTAAACACCATCCTAGGTGTTTCCTATTTTACAAAAATAAAAATTATTACATTATATTTTCAAACAAGAAGGGAAAATATTTTTGCATGTCCTCCACTTTTTCCCAAGTGGCATTTCTTTCAAAAAATGGTCCCATTGGACCTTACATTGTTCAAGAGTTTGGTTCCACATAGACTTAGAACGAAACTCAAGAATCTTCACCGACATCACTTCAATAGCCTCCGGGTTTGCCATCTGCAATTTAGAAACATCCCACACATGTTCAAGGTCAGCAACATATTTCCTAAGCAGGGATATGTGGAAGGTGTCATGGATCTTTGACAGGTTAGGTGGTAAAGCAAGTCGGTATGCCACCGGGCTAATATTCTTAGTGATCTCAAAGGGTCCCACAAATCGAGGATCCAACTTTGTGGATTTGATAGCACTCTTCATCGGTTTAACCCTTAAGAACACTTTATCTCCCATAGAGTACTCTCTTGGGGTCCTTTTTAGATCGACATAACTTTTCTGTCGATCAGCGACTTCCTTAAGCCTTTGTCTGATTACCTTTAACTGATCCTCCATTTCTCTAACCATATCTGGTCCAATCACAACTCGATCTTCTAGATTATCCCAAGACAATGGTGTTCTACACTTTTATCCATACAAGGCATCAAAAGGAGCCATTCCTAGAGAGGAATGATGTCCATTATTGTAGGTAAACTCTACAAGGTGTAGATAGTCTTCCCAACGAGACTTTTGATCCATGCAGTACATGCGAAGCATGTCCTCTAGTACTTGATTTACCCTTTCTGTTTGACCATCTATCTCAGGGTGGTATGCCGAGCTCATATTCAATTTCATGCCTACTGCACGATGTAGAGCTTTCCAAAATTTAGAAGTGAATCTAGAATCCCTATCTAAAATGATTATTTTAGGAAACCCATGCAATCGGAATACCTCTTTGGAAAATCTATTAGCCACTACCTGAGCATCATCCTTGATGTTCCCTGGTATGAAATGTGCAACCTTAGTCAATCTATTGACTATTACAAGGATTGCATCATGTTGATACCTGGTCTTGGGTAAACCTACTATAAAATCCATAGATATAACCTACCATTTTTGTGTAGGTATATCATGTGGATACAATTGTCCTATAGGATGCTTGCGTTCAACCTTAACCTTCTAACATTCGAGGCATCGAGCAATAAAATCGGTGATATCCTTCTTCATTCCTATCTAGAAGAAGGTTCTTTTCATGTTTTCCCTCATTTTGGCCCCTCTAGGGTGAGTAGAATAAGGGGATCTATGGGCTTCTTGCATTATTAGCTTCCTTAAATCACCCATTTTTGGTATGATGATCCTACCTTTGTAGCACAAAAGGTCATCATTCATGCTAAATTCCTTATTACCCTCAGGGTCTCTACTCATCTTAGCCCAAATTTCCTTGCAATACTCATCTTGAGATTGCTCTTCCCTCACTTGATCCATTAGATCTATGTGACTCCTGGTTATGGTTGTTATATGTGCTTCCTTCTACTTAAGGCATCAACAACCTTATTCTCTTTCCCCTTTATATACTCAATCTCAAAGTCATATTCAATGAGAAACTCGACCCATCTTCTCTGTCTCGCATTGAGTATAGGTTGGGTGAATATATACCTCAAACTTTGATGGTCAGTTTTTAACTCAAAGGGCCTTCCTACCAAGTAATGGTACCAAACTTTTAGAGCATGCACCACTATAGCTAGCTCTAAATCATGTGTAGCATAATTAATTTCATGCTTCTTAAGCTTCCTTGAAGTGTATGCTACTACTAACTCATCTTGTGAGAGTACTCCTCCTAACCCTTCTAGTGATGCATCCATGCATACTAAAAATTTCCCTTGAGGGTCTAGAATCTTCAATATTGGTGTTGTAGTGAGTTTATGTTTTAGCAATGCAAAGGTAGCTTCACACTTTTCTGACCACTTGAATTCCTTTCCCTTTTTTTGAAGGTTAGTTATTATTGTTACAATCTTAGAGTAATCCTTTATATAACATCTATAGTAGCCCATCATCCCCATGAAGCTTCATACTTCTATCACATTGGTAGGGGGTGGCCAATTCAGAATGGCTTCAATTTTCTCTGGATCTACTACAATCCCTTCTATAGATATAATATGCCCAAGATATCGTACCTTCGAGACATAGAAATCACTTTTTGCTAGATTTCCATAGAGTTGGTTCTCCCTTAGCAACTCTAACATGATCTTGAGATGTTTATCATGCTCCTCCTTGTCTCAAGAGTATATTAAGATATCATCTAAAAATATGAGGATAAACTGATCTAGATACCTCTTGAACACATTGTTCATTAGATTCATGAATGCAATTGGGGTGTTAGTTAGTCCAAAGGGTAGGACTGTAAACTCATAATGCCCATACCTAGTTTTGAATATCATTTTGTGAGTGTCCTCCTCATGTATTCTTAATTGATGGTACCCTAATTTTAAATCAATCTTTGTGAATATTATGGCATCTCTCAATTGGTCAAACAAATCTTTGATTCTAGGTAAAGGATATCGGTTCTTGATTGTAGCCTTATTAAGCATCCTGTAATCAATACATAATCTTAATGAACCATCCTTCTTTTTAACAAATAATATCGGTGCACCCCATGGTGACACACTTGGTTTTATCAATCCCTTTTCTAATAGCCCTTGTAGTTGCACCTTTAATTCTTGCATCTCAATAGGATTCATCCTATATGGAGATCTATGGATAGGTTTCACTCCTGGCATAAGTTCAATAGTAAAATCAAATTCTCACATAGGAGGAAGTCCAAGTAAATCCTCAGGGAACACATCCTTAAAGTCCTACAAAATTGGGTGTTTCTCCAACACTTCTCTTTTCTGATCTTCTCCAACTTCATTGAGTTTTATGACATAGACTATCCCTCCCTTCTTGAGGGCTTTCTTCAATTGCATAGTTGATAACATCTAGGGTTTGAATACCCCTTGCTCACTATGAATTCTTAGTCTTTCCTTACCTTTTTCTGAATACTCGATCCATCTATCTTGGAAATTGATCAAGGCTTTATGAGCCTATAACCAATCCATCCCTAGGATCACATCAAAAGCATGAAGTGGAGCTACATACAAATAACCTTCAGTGGTACCACTAGTTAGAGTAATCTCTACCATTGGAAAACATTGGTTTACTGAGTAGGTTTACCTAAAACCATACTCGACCTTCCATCCTTGGGCTAAATATCCTAGCCTTTTTGGCATATCCCTTACTAAACTAGAAGAAATAAAACTATATGTGGCCCCACTATCAATTAAAATATTTACTTCTTTATTAAAAATCTTACCTTTTATAAGCATTGGGATGGCTTGCCCTTCTAACTTCTGATTCTCGATTGTAACATAAATTCGGTGTGTGGGTTCCTTTCCCTTGGCACTAGATGTACTTGACCCTGGTTGATGTGGACATTGACTAGCATAGTGAGGGCCTCTACAATTATAACACCCATCCTTGGGTCCCTACCACTTTTCTAGGTTTCTGTTCCCCTACCTTACTTATTGGGGCTGAAGTTTATGGTTTCTAAGGCTGAGGTTTAGCATTGTTGGGATTGTTGTTGGTTTTATTTTGGAAGTTCTTCTTGAACCTTCTCTATTTCCCATCATTTATCTTCTTGAATTTTGGGGGTTCTTGACCTTTTGATCCTGTTCCTCTTCCCATTTCAAGAATCCTTGACTATTCCTTTTCCTAAGTGCTTGTTGATCTTGCTCAGATAGGATGGAATAGTTGAATTGTAAGTGAGACTCTACCTTCTTTGCTAGGTCATATGCCTTCTGTAGTGACTTGGGTTCATGCATGTTTACATCATGTCTCACTCTTGATTCTAACTTAAGAATGAACTTGTGAACCCTCATCTTCTCATCATAAGTGGGTACATACTTTAGTAATCATACCAAATTTTTGTAATATATCTCCATAGTTTTGGTTCCTTGTCGAAGGTTGGAAAACTCCTCAAACTTTAATGCATAAAAGTGTTCTGTGAGGAACCTCTTTTTGAATATTACAACAAAATATTTCCATTTAATATCAATAGGTTCAATCTTATTCTTCTCATAGTAAGTTTCCCACCAATCTAAAGCAACCCCTTCTAGGTAGATTGTGGCCCAAATTGTTTGGGTTCTTGGGGAATAGCCCTTCACTATAAAATAAACTTCTAATTCCCTTAACTAGGCTTCGATTGCATCCCCATCCCCTTCTCCATCGAACTTAGTGATGCAAATATTTTTTAGATCCTTAGCTAGTTCTTTTTCCAAAAGAGCTCTAGCTTCCAACTTTTCTGTAGTTAGTCCATCGGCTTGGCTAACCTCTGAACCTCTAGCTTGTAAATTTTGATTTGTAATGGTTTCCAACATTTGTTTCATCTGATCCTGCATGGTAGTAACCATAGTAGTGAGGTTTTCTACCTCTCTATTGGAATTTTTGGGATCCTCATCCCGAATCCCTTCTTCGACATTACTCTATCGAGTCTGCCTAGTTGAAGGTGTAGGCCTCTCTTTTC
Organism: Wollemia nobilis; assembly: GCA_028583015.1. Taxonomy (NCBI): domain Eukaryota; kingdom Viridiplantae; phylum Streptophyta; class Pinopsida; order Araucariales; family Araucariaceae; genus Wollemia; species Wollemia nobilis. The sequence continues at coordinate 3,986,308 of JAQPPZ010016601.1, read as the reverse complement.
TAGCCTTAGGTGCCATTTATCCTAATGACAACCAATAAGAGAAGGTTAGGTTACAGTTCCACCTTTGAACTGAACTACTAACACAAGCCATAATGTAGAGTTCTCTTGCTAAAAACATCAATAATCTAATTAGGGTAGTGTTCTAAGGTTATGATGTAACTTCAATGCCAAAGTCCATACTTACTATAAGTAAGGTATCATAACATTCTAATCACCCTTGGGGTTAATCCCCATTAGATTCTAGCAAGTAGGGGATTCTAGGTCTTCCTGACTTTAGCTTAAAACTTAAGCAAGCCTTCATAGAAAGACATCCAAATCCCTAAAACACATTAAGAAGCTCTATACCCTCGTACCTAGAGCTCTGATACCAGATGTAATGACCCCAAAAACTAGCTACAAGAAAACACAAGAAAAGAAAATATATTTTTTTAAACTATGGAGAGGGATTCATAAACCCCTAACCAACATTTGGTTTATCTATTGTTTTAAGTTTACTAAGTTTCCCAACTTTTCTAATGAGTTACATCTCACTCAATACCCTACACAAGTCCATCTATGTAGGTATATTATGTGTTACCACAAATAAGCTTATCCATCTCATCATTCTTGATGAGCTAAACTTATCACCTTCAGTACAATCGAAGGTATACACCCATCACCATACCATACACAAGTCTATCTATGTAGGTATGCTATGTGTATTATGAGTTAAGCTATCCATCTCATCTTCACGATGAGCTATCTTAACTCCGATGTAATCAATTAGTTTACTTAGTTACCATTCTTCCTAAGACCTTAGGTCTTTCTATGTTCACCCTAAGAGGTCTCAATATCTTTCTATGTTCACCCTAAGAGGTCTCATTTTCTTAGGTTACTTTTATGTTTAGCAAGAAGACAAGAATAACTCTATCTACTTAATCAATCAAGGAACAAAATCCATAAAGCATAAAGAAGTACTTAGAAAGGAAACAACATTTAAATGAAGATAAACATTAAATAAAAGAGAAATCTAGATAACAAAGCATAGATAATTCATAACAGTAAATTAAAGATACATTTCCCATTCATTCAATAAATTATTACATATATCCAAGTATGGTAAAACCTCCATACTTTTAAAAGAATAAAGTAATACATCCATATTCATCTAGGGATTTCTCCCTACAATTCTAGTCTATTTGAACATAAGTAAATTATTGCAATTATAAATCAAACTGGTGCATTGGTTCCAACTACCTCTTTGGTCCTCCTTTCTTTCCATCGTTCATTTGAGGATAGTAGGGGATCAAGGCAACTCATGGTTCTATGAAAGACATGCATCTAAATGCATCTACTAGTAACATGAAACTAGTGCATTTACTATTTACTTTACCAAATTGCAACTATACAAATTTAATTAAAGTATTCAACCATCTACTATCTAGTTGATATCATAAGAATTTCTTCATTTTTATTCTTATCTCTCATTTACTCAAAGAGAGTCATTTCAACAGATACAACTAGATCACAAGTCTTACTTTAATCAAATCATTTCAAAACCATTATTTCAAATAACTAAGGTCTCATTCCTTAATTAAGCAAATAATCTATATTCCTTCTATTTGAATTAATCAAAGTCCCATTCCTTTAATTAACCAAATAAACTTATATTCCTTTATTTACATTAATCAAAGTCCCATTCCTTTAATTAATAAAATAAACTATAATTCCTTTATTTACATTAATCAAAGTCCCATACCTTTAATTAATAAAATAAACTATATTTCCTTTATTTACATTAATCAAAGTCCCATTCCTTTAATTAATAAAATAAACTATATTTCCTTTATTTACATTAATCAAAGTCCCATACCTTTAATTAATAAAATAAACTATATTTCCTTTATTTACATTAATCAAAGTCCCATTCCTTTAATTAACAAAATAAACTATATTTCCTTTATTTACATTAATCAAAGTCCCATTCCTTTAATTAATCAAATAAACTATATTTCCTTTATTTACATTAATCAAAGTCCCATTCCTTTAATTAATAAAATAAACTATGTTTCCTTTATTTCCATTAATCAAAGTCCCATTCCTTTAATTAATAAAATAAACTATGTTTCCTTTATTTCCATTAATCAAAGTCCCATTCCTTTAATTAATAAAATAAACCATATTTCCTCTATTTACATTAATCAAAGTCCCATACCTTTAATTAATAAAATAAACTACAATTTCTTTATTTACATTAATCAAAGTCCCATACCTTTAATAAATGAAATATACCACAATTCCTTTGTTTAATAATATTTTATTTACTAAAGATCCTCTAGTCTTCCCTTTTTACCCATCTTGTAATGTAAAGAAAACTATTAATCAATTACCAAAAACAAGAGATCTCTGCCCAAACTGGATTATTGCAAAGGCTAAATATTAACAAACAATTTATGCTCCTAGGAAAAGGGAAAGCTCCCAATGTCCTAGAATGATGAATGCGTAGAAGGATTCAAACGAAAACTCTAAGAGAAGAAACTAGCATGTGGTCAACAAGGGAGAAATTTCTACACAAACCCTAAACCACGTGGTGCTTCATAGACCCTCCAACAGTGGTTCTTTAATAACACAAGCGTTTAGCCAAACATCTAGGGCATCAACACAACAAAGAGGTACAAGGGTTTAAATCTATCCAATGGGTTCCAAACTTGAACAACAACAAACTAGGTAGGAGAAGAGGTCCAAAAAAAGATAACCATAGTCCTCACAATGCTCTAAAAGAAGTGGAGTGACTACCATGGCTTAGAAAAATAGGAATAACTCACAACCAAATGAGGTTGACCAATGACAAGGTTTGACAAACTGCAAAATTGCACAAGGTGAATGATGAACATGCTAGCAAAATTTGGCAAGGTGACATTTACAATCTAAGGTGCTCAAAGATGCAGCACTGGTCAACATTTCCCTGGCCAGACAATGCTCAACAGTTGTCATGCATAAAACGGGTATCACTCAAGATTTTACACATCTAATAAAAGAACATTGTTAAGACATAGAAACGAGATGACTGGGTTGATTATAGTCAAATACATAGAGCTAACAGCTCATGATCGATCCAAAGGGGTTCCAAGCTCCAAAGGATAAAAATAAGTAATCATTATAGGAAGAACAAGAGACAAAAGAAGATGAAACAATAGCTTATGGATTATAAAGCAAATATATCACTAAAATCCAAACTCAACTTCCTTAACAGTCCAAAGGGATTGGTTTATTCATACCAACTTGTGTATTCCTTCAAATGGTTGAACTTGCTTCTCTTTGAACGATGTCCATGCAAGACGTCTCCTTCTCCTAGTTGTTCACGGCTCCTCCTCGATATTTTTCCCTTTCATTCGTGTCTAACCTCTATCTTTCTTCTTCACCCATATTAAAATATGAAGAGCTAGTTCAACATTCTCTCCCTTATCCCATCCCCAAATTACTTCTTATATGCCTCCATTTACCCCTCCTCCTCCCTCTGGTGGTAGGATAGGATATTTTTATTTTAAAAATATTTTTTCATCTTTTTGAAGTTGACCATAAATGAGGTGCTTCTCCTCTAGTTGACAAGACTTCTAATATGCTAATGGATGAGCTCACACATCCCCTCACTAGATTTTATAGAATATCTTATTCAATTAAATGAAAAACTTCTATTATCATTCAAATTAAGATTTTATTATTAATTTAAATAAAATTCCATTTTTATTTAAATCAATATTTTACGCTAATAATATTCTTTTATTATTAATTGAATAAAGTGTCAAATTTGGAAGTAGTAAGCGAAATTTAGATTTTTTAGAGTGACCTCCCACTCTAGGTGGGAGGTCACCTCTTCGCCTTCTCACTCCCTCCTCGACTACTCCTAGGGCTCTCAAGCGAATCTCTTGTTATGTTATAGAATTCCAAGCAGATCTCCTTTTCCTAGGGTTTCTGGCCCTTCATGTCTCTTCGTGGTGCTTGGAGGGTCTCCATGGCCATTTATGCTTCTTCCTATGGTGTTCTAAGAAATAGGAGGCAGATCTCTTTTTCTCTTGGGGGATTCGTAGCGCGCTCAAGAGATGCCCTGATGCAGGAGCAAGAGACCTCCTACTAGGGTCGGGAGGTCACCTCTTCATCTTCTTGCTCCCTCTATGGCTCTTCCTTGGGCTCCCTGGAGGACATTTGGCTTGTTATATTTTCCAAATAGATCTCCTAGTTCTCCTAAGGTTTCTAGCCCTTCCTACTGCTACTTGGTTCCTAAATGGTATCCAAGCCCTTTTTACATCTTCCTAAGGTGTTCCAAGTAAGAGGAGATAGATCCCTTTTCTTCTGGTAGATTTTGAGCACGCTTAGGAGATGCCTCGATGCGGGAGCAAGAGACCTCCTGTTATGGGTGGGAGGTCACTTCTTCATCTTCTCGCTCCCTCCTCGGCTCTTCCTAGGGTTCTCTTGTGGATCTATTGTTGTGTTGTGGTTTCCAAGTAGATCTCCTAGTTATCCTAGGGTTTCTTGCCCTTCCTGTCACTACTTGGTGCCTGGAGGGTCTCTAGGGCCTTCTTTGTTTCTTCTTGAGGTGTTCTAGGAAGTCTTCTTGGATGGTGATGCGTGTTTGAACAAACCTAGTTGGTGGTATCGATGTGGGTTTGGTTTTGCTTTGGATTGGGATCTAGTTTCTTTCGTTTCGCTTCCTTGGAGGATCATTCGTTGGTTTCTAGGCTTGGGGGAGGCCCTGATTATTCTCAGCTGAGTGGTTCCCATGGTTTGCATTTCATGGATGGTGGCTTAGGATTTAAGGTGGTTTTGTTTCATTTGTTCTACTTTTTAGGATGGCATTCCTTTGGTTTTTGGGCTTGAGAGAGATCATTTTGTTCCCAGTTGAGAGTTTCCCATTATTTACGATTCATGGTTGGTGATTTCGAGTTTTCAATGGATGCATTTTTTTGTTCAGCTTTTCAGGGTGGTCATTCACTACCTTCTCTGGGCTTGGGGAGGTTGCATATTCATAGTTGAGTGTTTTTCCTAGCTAGAATTTTGGGGCTCATGTCTAGGGATTTCTGGTGGATTCTTTCTCATATTTTTTTGGTCTTGGGGGGACCATGTATGGTAGAAGGATTCCATGGTTTCTCCATTGGTGGTAGGGTTAGGGTTTCTTGCTAATCTAGGTGTCCTCCTTCCATGGTTTGTCTTTTACTATGCTTAACCTTCTTCTCTGGGAGTTTGCATGGGGCTTTTGTAGATGGTCTTATTTATTTTATGGATGGACCTGGACTATTTTACAGATGGCCCTTTGCTAGTTTTTGGATAATCCCTATTCTGTTGCAAATAGTCATGTTTTTTTTATGGATGGTACTGTATGGTTTTTGGCTGCTCCTAATTCTATTGTGGATGGTCTTGTTTCGGTTGGTATATGATCATGTTTCATCTTTGCGGGTGGTCCTATTTCATCTGTGAACAGTCTTGATTCTATTGCATTTGGCCTTCTAAGTCTGCATTTTTCTCCTGTGTGGGAAAACCCTTTTCTTTTGGGTGTGAAGTTTTTTTCTTTATAGAAAAACCCTTTTCATTTTTGTGTTGACCTTTGAGGTTTTCCCTGCTGCCCCTACGAGGGCTTCTCTTCTCAGTCGGTGTGGCTTTCTCTCTTGCTCCTACGTGGGATTCTTTTTCTCTGTTTCAGCTACTTTTCTCCAATAGCCCATAGAGAGTCTATTTCTTCAGCTATTTTATGGTTGGGATCTCTTCTCCTGAATTGCTCCTCTTGTAAAATATTACGGGATCCTTTCAAAATCCCTCTTTACCAATAAAAAAAATAAAGTCTCAATATAAAATCTGAACAATATTAAACTATTATTAAATTGAGGTCTTATAAAATTCTTAGGTCAAGACATTATTATCTATTTAATATAGATTTTACTATCTATTTAAATAAAGCTCAATTATTATTTAATATATATTATTTTCATCAACATACAAGTTATTTCACCATAACTAGCAAAATGCTATACTAATAGCAATTTAGAGAATTCAAAGGCAACCAAATTTATGCACACATTCCAAAATCAAGATGTTGTTAAGTGATGAAGTAAAAGACAATCAATTAGATCCAGCAAATAAAAAGGGAGTCTTTCCATCATTCTCATCACTCGTTTCAACTAAAGAATTTATGATAGCTACTAGGCTATCAACTGATGCTTTAGGTGGCTAGCTATTGACGATCATCTCTTAAACTAATAATGCATACCTATATGAAGGTAGTCATCCATGTTACCCCAATTTGCATTAATCATCACTTTCCCAACCTCAAATATCCTGATTCTGGTGGATGATTCTATTTCTTCTACCCACGAGCATACTTGATCTTGCACATTGACAATCTATCAGAAGTACCATGTTCTTTAAAGATAAATCAAAGCATTATATAGTCATTAATTTGCAAAAAAAACTAAGTATCAAATTACTATTGATCATCACATAGTTTTTTCCATGTCATAAGTCCTGCTAGGGAGGGTCATGATAATATTCTTCAACTTTTAAGGAGGAGACCTAGGTTCAAATCATGTAAAATAATACATGCACATTTTCCAAACTATTGTAATACCCCTATGTGGTCATAATGTAATATGAGTGGAGCTCATTTCAGTCCCATATAACCAATTAATTAAAAATAAAATGGTATTAGCTCAATTGATTGTATTCCCCAACTTCAAGGAGGAGATCCAAGTTCAAATCTTTCCAAGCAATAATGCATAATTGCCAAACTATTGTTATATCACATATGCTCATGGTGTAATAGGTATCTATTTCAATCCCATATAACCAATTGAAGCAAAGAAATATTTATAAAATATGCATTCTTTTAATATTAGAATTGGAATAACTTTAAATAAAAGTCATAATTTATTAAAAAATGTAATATGGAATTCAAATAATGGGTTAAAGAAGCTTTTATTTTTTAAAATATGATGAATAAATTTATAGTTTTGTATGTCTAAAATATATAGTATATTTTCAAATTATTATCTATCCAAACATAAATGAACTAATCAAAATTAGAATTAAATTGAGCTTATCTATACTATCACAATCATGTTACCATGGTATTTCAAGAAATGCAATTTTGTATGTTTTTTCTTGCAAAAATTAGACTTTTAAAATTTCATATTTTTAACCATTTGATCCAAAGTAAAGTAACTTATAAGGTGCACAAGTTTTGAGCATATTAGACCATCCATTTTCCTTTATTCCACACTTTGCATGGGAGGAGACACTTGTTTTGTTCTATCTACCTTTAAGATGTGCATACCTTACCTCCTCGTATTCAAACCTCAAATATCTTATTTAAACTATTTCATATCGTTTAATAAATTATATGTTTTTATCATATAACAATTTTTTATAAAAAATAAAATATCTAATAATTTGAAAAATAAAATGTTAAAATTATAATTATATGATATATAATTGATTGAGTATCTAAAAATTACTTTTGCGATCACAATTCTAAAGTATATTAATTCTCTTTAAAAACTAACAAAGGTTAGATTTTTTGGTTAGAAAAATGACAAGAGTATGAGTGGGAGCTAGGGGAGGTGCAGAATTAGGAGATGTTATAGGCATAGATCTAGAAGCAAGTTCAAAGGTGAGGACAAAATATAGGATAGCCTTTGGGAACATCATAGTGTATATGGTTAGAGTCTTTCCATAGAGTTGCAAGAAAACTCGTGAATACTATGACTTAACATTTGATCCACTAGTTTGATGAACCAACTAGTGAAGCTCATCTAAGAGATCTAGAAAAAATTACTTGAAGTCCTTTTTATTATAGGGAATTAATTCTTAGATGACTGGGACACATCCTACAATAGAAATCTAGGAGATCTCAACTTCATTACCCAAATTTTGGAGTGCCTTCATAGTGCAGAAATTAGTTACTACAGAGAGGAGAATACTTCAGAAGAAACTTCTGGAAAATAATAGTAGTGAAGTCAGGAGATAGGAGATCTCCATTGATAGATTGAAGAAATTCACAAAAATAAAAATGCCATAGAATCCTTAATTCAAAAGAAAATGTTATAGAAGCCTTGATCCAGAATTAAAGGCCATAGAAGCCTTGATCTAGAAGAAAATGCCAAAGAAGCCTTGATCTAGAGGAAAAGGCCATAAAAGCCTTGATATTGAATAAAATGCCACAGAAGCCTAGAAAAGGCCATATAAGCCTTGATATTATAAAGGCCATAGAAGCCTTGATATTAAAAAGGCCACATAACCTTGAAAAGGCTATAGAATCCTTGTTCCTAAAGAAGACTCCAAAAGAGAGTACCTAATTTAGAAGTAAATTTTAGTACTAATACTTTTTTGCAAGAAAAGGAGATTTAGTAAGTTGGGAAAGCTTCCTAAAAGAAAGTTAGAAATAGTATCTTCTTCATAATCAATACAACACCTAAAGCAAAAGAGATCAGGAGGAGATCTCATTGAATAACTTCTAGACTAGGAAGTAGAAGAAGGACTAGGAGAGTCCTTCTTGAATCTAGAAGTAGCAGAATCAGAGATCCAAGAGGTCTCACTGCCAACACTTCTAGAAGTAGAAGGTTGAAGATAAGGTCTAAAGGAAGACCATAAGAAGATGAAAGATCAAAGGCCTTGGCAAGGTCTTCATAAGCATCCAGTAAAAGGCTAGGAGAGCCTTACTAAAAAATCATCAAAGAAGAACTCACTGGAGAAATCCACTACCTAGGAGAAGCCCCCGATAGTGAAGTACTTGGAACAATTATCATCATATGACAACAAGCCCAAGAGGAGGAGAATTTGGCAAGGAGTGCTAAATCTGAGCAGAAGAAGAATCTAGTGAAGACCTCAAGACATTCAGAATCTTGAGAAGAAGATCCTGCTTGAAGTCAGAATTTGACAAAAAGACTTGAAGATAGAAGAAGCTCATCAAATCCAAGAGATTTGAATATTACCTCTTACAGTAAGAGAACACCACTTCAAAGATACAAACTTCTTCAAATTTACAATAGGAGGAGACCATAAAAGGAGAATAAAGTCACAATATCTTAGGCTTATGAAAGAAAGTTCAAGATCATATTTTGGTGAAGAAGGAGCTATTCAGAAAAAAAAAATACAACTAGGAGGAGATGTCGATGGGCGGGAAGTCATCTGCGGGGGAGCTCGGGAGCGGCCATGGTTCGATTCTTGGGCGCAGCGGAGCAGTCGGAGGGCACCAGGATTTTGGAGGTACGAAAGCGTCCGTACCCATTGAAGAAGACCGGGCTGACGACGGTGTCAGTCGGGGTAAGGACCCACCAGACAAAGGGGGTGGTGGGGCTCAAAAGACTTATGCTCAGGCAGCGGCCTCAGAAACCCTAAACGGTTTCTCTACCAAAGAGTTGTTTCTGGTTGGGGATGAGCTGGACATCCCGACGGAAGTCCTTTCAAGCTTCATGGAGTTTGAGAAATTTACCCTCATAGGCAAATTCATTGGCGGCCGTCCCGACATGGAAACCATCCGAAAGTGGGCAGCAAGCAAATGGAGGACTTCTGGTCATATGGAGCTGGCGGCCCTATCCCGAGGTTTTTTTGCCATTAGACTGAACAATAAGGAGGATTACTATAAAATTTTGGCTGGCGGGCCATGGTTTCTGGGCCGCAAAAGTTTATTCCTTAGGAAGTGGGACATGGATTTCAATCCTGACACCCAGAACATCAACATCGCCCCAATATGGGTTAGGCTCCCGAGTCTTCCCCTCTTTGGTTGGCATGAAAATGTCATAAGGGGTATTGCGCGCTCCATTGGGGAGTTGGTCACCATTGACCCTCCCACCCGAGCTCGAACCAGGTTTGTCCAAGCCCGTTTTTGCGTTCTGGCAGATTTGGAGGCGGAGCTCCCAACTTCCATCACTCTTCGGTCTGGAGATACCATTCTTCATAAACAAGCTATTGTCTATGAAAATAGACCAGCTTTCTGCCCCCAGTGTCGGTCCCAAGGGCACCTTCAGTCCCAGTGTCCTCTTCAAAAATTGGGTAAGCAGAAGCATGAAAATGGTAATCCCCTGGAGCATGGTGAAGGTCAGGCGAAGCAGTCAAATCCAAACGTGAAAGGCCATTCTCCAGGCCCCTCCAGAGATTGTGATGGACTCTCTCAGCCTGAAGAGAATCCCACTCTTCAATCGGACCCTGAGCAATTTGAAGCTGACAATCAGCAAGGAACAGACTCCCACTTGGAAAGTGAATCGCAGGAAGAGAAGGAATGGACCCCATCCCAAAATATGACACAGGCTGTTTCTCTGCTCCAAGATATGGGTCATCCCGATTTCAGCCAGTCGCAGACACTGCTAGAAGATTACCTCTTGGGAAGGAGGGGTGAGCAGTCCGGTCACATTAGCCCCCGAAACACGAGGAGCCAAAAGCAAAGTGTGGATTTTGGTAGTGAGAGGAAGCAGGGTCGTCCTCCTAACAAAGACAGGCGAGACAAAGAGACAACAATAGACGTTGCAAATGGAACCCAGCGTTTGTTGGTTCTGGATGACTGTGATGCTCAGACGGATGAAGCGCATGCATCAAAACCTCCCCCTCAGCAAGGAAGGGGAGGCAAGAAAAACCTCAAACTGTCCAAATGAAAGTCCTCTCATGGAATGTGAGAGGACTGAACGGTGCAGCCAAACGAAGGTTAGTGGCTGATCTCCGTAGGAGGACTAACCCGTCCATCCTTATTTTGCAAGAGACCAAGATCGATGCTATTTCCTCTGATAAAGTTGCGAAGGCCATTTGGGCCAAGGCAAATTGTCTGTCCAGCCCTGCAGTGGGAACAACGGGAGGACTCATGGTTCTGTGGGACCCATCGAGGTTTGAGGGCAGCCTGCTGTCAACTTCCAACAGAATCATCAATGTACTGTTCCAGTCCAAAACCACCAATTTTTCCTGGATTCTGTCCAACGTTTATGCTTCAAATTCTGCCACAGAGAGAGCAAAAATGTGGAAAGCTATCTCTCAGATGAGGGAGAATTTTAGTAATTTTCCTTGGGTTTTAGGGGGCGACTTCAACTGTCCCCTTCATCCTTCAGAAAAAAAAGGAGGGTCCGACCACTCCAGCCGTAGCTTGGAGGATTTCAGAGATTTTGTCTCTACTAATGGCCTGCTTGACATCGAACTCAAAGGGGCTTCCTTCACCTGGAGTAACAGAAGGATTGGGAGCGGTTTGATTCAGGTCAAGCTCGACAGATTTTTCATTTCCCAAGAAGCCATTCCCATCCTTGGCGGGGCTATCCTTTCAGCACTTCCAAGGATTGGGTCTGACCATAACCCTATCTTCTTGGAGGTGGACGATGGGCCTATTTTTAAGACCCCCTTCAGATTCGAATCCATGTGGATTTCTCACAAGGACTTCAAAGGATTGGTTTCAGCGTGGTGGCAATTGAAGGTGGAAGGAAGCGCTCCTAAGAGGGTGGCTTTAAAGCTCAAGATGGTCAAAGAAAAGTTGAAGGTTTGGAATAAAGAGGTTTTCGGCAACATTTTTGAGTCCAAAAAATCCATCTTTGAGAACCTAAAGGTTTTGGAGGAAAGGATGGAACTCGAGGGTTACACTGAGGGTCTCAGGGAGGAAGAGCGGAGCCTTTTGGTGGACTTTCATTCTATTCTCGCTAGGGAGGAAATTTTTTGGCGCCAGAAATCTCGTGACCTTTGGTTGAAGAATGGAGACTCCAACACGAGGTTCTTCCATGCGTCTACTATGAGGCACAGAGGGGTCAACAAGATCAGAGAAGTGGCTTGTAAGGATGGGCGCATTACCAGGGAGATAGAGGAAATCAGGAGCGAAGCGGTTGACTTTTTTTAGGATTTTCTCGGCACTCCTCCGGACGACAACCTACAGGTCCAAAAATCTCTGCTTGCCAATTTTTTGACTAAAGTTCCCCATGAGGTAAGCATTAAGCTTCTGGAACCTTTTTCCTCATCCGAGATTAAGGAAGCATTGTTCTCCATGCAACCAGATAAGGCCCCTGGCCCCGATGGCTTCCCCCCGATTCTTCCAAGTCATGTGGGAGGTCGTGGGTCCGGATGTGTGCGATGCTATTCGGGTTATTCAAGCTTCCAGATCCATCCACCCAAAACTCAATTCCACCTTTCTTGCCCTCATTCCTAAGTCTCCTGCCTGCAAAATTTTCTCTGACTATCGACCCATAAGCCTGTGCAATGTTTTTTACAAGATTCTCACCAAGTCTATAGCCAATAGACTCAAAACAGTCCTCCCCCTCCTGATTGATCCTTGTCAGGGAAGCACTGTTAAAGGCAGAAACATCCTTGATGGTGTCATCACTGTCCATGAGACCCTCCACTCCGCTTACCGCTCCAAGAATGCTGCTCTTTTTCTTAAGCTCGACATGAACAAAGCCTTTGACCGGGTTGATCAAAAAATTTTGTGTGCAGTCCTCCTCAAGTTCGGCTTTCATCCCCACTGGATTGACCTTGTCTACAGTTGTATATCCACTCCCTTTTTTTCTATCTTGGTCAATGGGTCCCCAGCTGGGTATTTCCAAAGTGCCAGAGGCCTCAGACAGGGCGATCCTTTGTCTCCCATCCTTTTCATTCTTCTGGCAGAGGTTCTGAGTTGGTCCATGAAAGAGGCTCTTCGTCAAAACAAGATTTTTGGCATTTTGTCGACTTCTAGGGTTGATCCTGTCACTCATCAACAATTTGTGGATGACACCCTCATCTCCACTGGGGCGTCTGTTGCCCAAGCCAAATCGCTCAAGCGGATCCTGTCCCGTTATGAGCAAGCTGCAGGGAAAAAGGTCAATTACATCAAGAGCAAAATCTACTTTATTAACACTCCCCTGCGTAGGCAACTTCGGATTGCTAGAATTCTTGAATGCACTATTGATTCCCTGCCTACGTCCTATCTGGGGTTGCCTCTGTCTTTTAGTGGGCGGGCCAGTGGAGACATGTGGAACATGATTCTTGAGCGCCTTCACAAGAAACTCGACACTTGGAAGGGCAAACTCCTGTCGCAAGCCGAAAAAGCCACCCTTACCAAAGCTTGTCTTCAGGGGATCCCGACCTACTTTATGTCGGTGTTCATGCTTCCGATTGTTGTTCACTCCAAAATCGAGAAGATTCAGAGGACCTTTCTATGGTCTGGCAACGAAGAGAAATCTAGACTCCCCCTTGTTGCCTGGGACAAGGTGTGCTTGAGGATAGACCAAGGCGGCTTGGGGTTGAGAAGATCAAGACTTATGAATTTGGCTCTGATCGCGAAGCACGCTTGGAGGATTCTTTCTAGCGACCCGGTGGAGTGGGTTAAGCTGGTTAAAAAGAAGTATCTTGGCCCCAATTCCTTCTTGGATGCTGAGACCTCCTCCGTGGCGTCGACTTTTTGGAAATCTGTGCTCCAAACCCGACATTTGATCAGCCTGGGAGCCCGCTGGATTTTGGGTGATGGCAACCTCATTTTCTTTTGGAAGGATAGGTGGGCGACTGAGGAAGCCCTTGGGTCGAGGGTGGATCTTGCTGGGCTGAGAGGGTTGACTGACCCAAACTCCCAACTCAGGGTGGCGGATTTCATAGACCGGAGCACCCGTTTTCCCCGGTGGAAGCTTCCAGTTGTGGAGGGGTTTAATAATGAGGTTACCTTTCTTGCTAATATCCTCCAGTCGGTTTTAATTCCTTCTGCTAGGAGGAATGACAGAATCATCTGGAGTGGTACGGAGGATGGGCTATTTTCTGTTAAATCTGCTTATGAGTTTCTCACCACCAAGACTGCTCTCGACTATAGGTGGAATACTGTTTGGAGGAAAGGGGTCGTCCCTAAAATCAACTTTTTTGCATGGATCGCTTTCCACAACAAAGCCTTAACTATTGACAACCTTCACAAGAGAGGTTTTGCCTTCCCCAACAGGTGTTACTTGTGTCTAGCAGATTGCGAGATGAGGGATCATTTATTCTTGCATTGCCCATTTTCCCACTCTGTTCTTAGCATTGTCCTATCCTCCTTCCAAATCCTTTGGTGCTCTCCCCGTTCCCTCAGAGATGCTTTCCACCAATGGCCTAATCCTTTCAAGAATCCTAAACTCCGCTTCCTCCTCGAGGCCTCCTTCCACCATTCAATTTGGCAAATTTGGTTAGAGAGGAATGCCAGAATCTTTGGCAGAGCTCCTAGAGGGCCTCCTTCTATTGCTCAAAGGGCGTTATCCTACGCCATCGAGAATTCTATTGTTGTTCCCAGTCCCCATCCCCACCTTTCGAGCGAAGAAGCGATTCTCAAAATAATGAATCTCTGGCCGTTTTTGGATGTTGTTAAAGGGCCCTGTCGAAGGAGTGTTGTTTGGACCACGCCCCCCATGGGGTGGATTAAATTAAACTTTGATGGAGCGGCTAAGGGTAATCCTGGGCCCGCTGGTGCTGGGGGTGTTGTTAGAGATCATGATGGGAATCTTGTGATGGCCTACTGTGAAGAGTTGGGCTCCCAGACGAATCACTATGCCGAAGCCCGAGGCGCTCTGAAAGGTATTCGGATACTCTCTGAGGACCCTCGACCTCTAATTATTGAGGGTGACTCGCTCAACATCATGAATTACCTCCTTGGCACCAAAAATCCTTCTTGGAAAGTCTACAACATCATCCTCGAGGCAAGAACGCTTCTCTCCCATCGTGGTAGGTGGAAAGCAAACCATATTTTGAGAGAAGGTAATCGCGTGGCTGATCACATGGCCAACAAAGGGCTCGCGACCACGTGTCCGGTCGTGTGGCGGTCTCGCTTCCCATCCGAGGTGGAAAGGTTGGCCAGAGCGGACATCCCTTCATGAGGTTTACCTCGCACAGTTTTTGGAAAGCCCCTTCCGACGAGTATCGGGGTGGCGTGGCAATTCTGTCTACTCCCTTGGGCGAGTGTGGGCGCAAGTGTCTTGTGAAGCGCACCCCTGTTTCCAAAGCTATTTGTTTTTCAGGTCTCCAGGACGCACCAGATTTGGTGCCTTGTAGGCTCTCAACTCATTTTTCTCCACCAAGGCAGTTTATCTGTTTTGTCCGATCCTGGCATTGGTTCACGGTTGGCATTTCAAAGTACCCCTTTCCAATGATGCCCATGGGAGAGTCATGGCAATTCGCTTCTGGACCTGGCTGCTTCCATTCTTACTACCGTTAACTCCATGATTACAATCCTGAAGCAGAACCAGAAGCGCCAAAATTCGGAAGGACAGGAGTCGTGATTAGCTGTCCATGGTGTCTTGTCTATTTTGTTTTCCGTTTTCCTTGTTTCAGTTCTTCGGCCTCTACTTGGTGTCCTCTCGGGTTTGTCCTGTTTCATTTTTTCGTTGGGTTTCCAGGCCTAAAAGCCCTTTTTGCAGTCTCCAAGTCTTTAGCATTAGGATGGCTTTACTTGCAATTAGGCTTATTGTTACAGCCAAGAGGTATGATGCATTATTAGAATTGTGGCTAATTTTGTACATAAGGTTTTGGGATCCTCTATAAAAACCCACTGTTAATATATTAAAATAATTACCAAAAAAAAAAAA
Source organism: Wollemia nobilis (assembly GCA_028583015.1). NCBI lineage: Eukaryota > Viridiplantae > Streptophyta > Pinopsida > Araucariales > Araucariaceae > Wollemia > Wollemia nobilis. Next base: position 3,970,808 of record JAQPPZ010016601.1, on the reverse strand, counting down.
AGGAGCTATTCAAAATAGTCTACAAAGAGTTGTAAGATCTTACTCAAGGTAGCCACTTGGTGATCTTAAACACCAAGATCTACATCCTCTACAAAAGTGGTAAAGGAGCTACAAAATATTTTAGAAAAAGGTAAGCAACTATTGGTGTAAGATTTGTTAAAGCGCCTTAATTTGGATTAAAGTTGCAAAAAGAAGATTTGTATTATAGTCTTTAAATGTGCAAAAAGAAAGGTCATTTTTAAGGTTCATTTGCACATTACGAGTTTATTAGATTTTATAATTTCAACTATATATCAACTACCTATCATCTACTTTGGAAAGCAAAAGAAGACTATCTCCTAATACCTTGCTTATAAGAAATTTGCAAAATAATTATTGAAGACTCATTTCATATTATTCTTGATTAAGTTACGGTAAACTTATTAAGTGCACTTATAATTTTTTTGAGATTTATTTGGAGTGATAAGGTGTAATTGTTAGTGCATTAAAAATGAAAAATTAGTGGGTTCATTTGCACTATTGTATTACTCTTAAAAATCTTAGTGTTTGTGTACTTGAGAAAGGCAAAAAATTAGAATTTGTCAAAGTGTCTAAATACACTATTGGCACACAAAAAACTGCAACTTATAGTGGCCAAGAGAAGCTACCAAAAATTTTGGAATACTCTAAAACTTGGAGAAGAAAACAAATAACCGAAATCAGAAATAGAAGCTTCAAATATTGAGACTTGGTGATTCTCAAATCCAAAGCATTACAGGGTTTGGTGTAAGAGAAATAAAAGTGCAAAAATTGCATCAAATAAAGAGCTTCTATCTAAGCTTAGATTTATCATAAAAGTATCCAAGAAAAAATGGTAAGGTGTCTAAAAAAAGAGACAATCTCAAAACCCCTACATTGCATTCAAAATTCTGCCACAAAACCAAAATTTTAGACCTACAAAAAGAAATGCAAGGAAGGGTGCAAGAAAGGTATTCTATTCATAAATATTGGTACATTATATTGCACTTCTCTAACACATTATACATAGGAAAGAGGATAGATATGAAGGTGCCATAAAGACACAACATTCTCTAGAAGAGTGCATCTGAATACAAGCATCCAAAAGCCTCTCAAAAGAGCCTACGTCATACGTAGGTTGGACAACCATAATAGGTGACCTACAAGCACAAGAAAGGAGGCACATTGCTCACTAAAGGGGATATATCCAACAGCACATAAGCAAAGGAAATCAAAGCAAGCAAAACTAAAAACATACATCCAAAGGAAGGAGCATTCAATACTACCATTGGAGCATCAAGAAGTCTCCACCATAGTGCTACCGTTCAAGCTCCACCAAAGCTCCTCCATCTCTCCACCAAAGCACCACCACTAGCATTGCTTTGCTAGAACCATCTTAGCTCCATCGAAATAGAACCAAGAAGAAGGTGGAAAAGTACATAGAAAATATTGTAAGAAGGTGTTATAATAATAGGGCATGTAAGTGATATTTGTCATCCTCCAAAGGAAATCCTAAATTCTCTCAAAGGTACATTGGAATTTCACGCATGTGAGGAAGCATTACAACAAGTCTTTGGCACCCATAGACCATGTGGAAGAGGAGTTACATTCATCCATAGGTGTTATCATACGGATAACACAAGAAGGGAGAAAATGCTTCAAATATTACACTTGCAACATACATCCAACAAAGTTTTGAATGTAACCAAAGTGACACTTGTCACTAGGTTGACCACCTATTAAAGGCTCCTTGGACCAAGGAGGACATAGCAATTTAGCATAGTAATTCGGTGAAGTCTTCAATGCATTTCCATCCAAGATATGGGAGTCATAAAAACATGAAAGCAAGGGGTAGAGCCTCCAATGCTCTGGTCTAAATAGGTCAAAGGTATAAGTTTCAAAGGCCACATTTGGAACATTAAATACAATCTAGGTACAATCAACTCTTTTGGAAAATACAATCAAAGTAGATACAGTAAACATTGCAGCCATTACACATCTGAAATCAGTGTCGATTATTGCTTGATATAAGGTAAGGTTTATTCCCATATTTATATGCTTTCATCTCTAGGGAGTTATAAGATTGAATTTAGAGGAATATAATTATATTAAAAGCCATACCTCAAAGAGAATCATTTATCAAGCTAATATAATATTTGTAATATAAAAAACTTAGGAGTAATAAGATTTACTACTAGAGATTAATATTAAATTATTGCAAATATTATTGTGATATAATTTTTCCAAAATTAAGGAGTTATAAGGGTTACTACATCAAACTAATTAATTTGGAAATTAGATACACTTGAACTAAATCCTAAAGGTATATTAAAGAGATTTTTATCAAAGCATTTCAAAGGTTAGAAATTTATAATATTATTGTCTCAAAACTTCTCAAGAGAGACAAAAGAAATCCAACATTAAAACCTCTTTAATTTTGGGAAAAGTGCTTAGTTCAATAGGAGCAATAAAGGATAGTAAAAGTTGATTTTGATATTTACAAAATCAACCAAAATTGAACTATAATTTACAAAAGCACTTTATATCTTATCCAAAACATACTAGGGAGTGAAAAGGTATTCTACAAAACTTGGTAATATCATCTTATCAAAAATTATCAAGTTGCAAATCCATTAGCAATATATAAGCTTTCTACAAAATCTAAAAATCGTTAAGAGTGTATACTCTCATTACTAAGGAGACATAAGGAAGCCTACAAAAACCAAGGATTAATAAATGTTTTATCAAATCAAGCTTATAAAGTTCTATCAGGGATCATATATCCTAATAGGGAGCCATAATGATCTCTACTTTCCAAAATACTACAAACATCAATAAGGAAAAAGCCAGTGCCATAAAACATGGGATCATGAATCTACTCATGAAATCTGAAATAATGATAGATATAACTTCTAAAGTAATCCATAGTGAAGCCTGTCAGAGTAATCGGTAGCAATGTATTATTCAAGACCTGATTAAATACATAATGATATACCCATATTAGTCTGTGGAATATAGAACTAATCAAACAGACTAAGTCTACTTTAGGTAGTAGTTAAAACAAATAGATACGCCTACCCTAGAATGTAATATATGCTAACATCCCCCCTTATTACATTATTTGTGTAATTGAATAACTACTAGCTATGCTAACATCCCCCCTTATTCTATTATTTGGGTAATACATATAACTGTCCCAAAAATAGTGAAGAAGAAGAGAAATGAAAGAATGGTGGCTCGTGCTTTGTCTTCGACTCTGGCTCTAGCTCATGGCTTTGGCTCTAGCTCTAAGCATACCTCTGGATTTGTACCACTGGGTCTATCTTGGGATCTTCCTGTGAATCTACCTCTGGATCATTACCTCTGGATCTGCCTGTAGATCTACCTCTGGAACTTTGTCTTTGGATTTGTCTTTAGGTCTGTCTCTGTGTCATTATCTCTGGGACTGCCACTCAGTCTGTCATTGGATTTGCCTCTGGGTCTACCATATATTTTACCTTTTTGGTAGAATCCATACAACATTTCTTTCATCATGGTCCATTGTGTGATATCTGTCCATCCATAATCTATATGAACCTTGTTGGCCATTTTCACTTTGTACCAGCAACTTGAAGAAGAGTGATTCATACATCCACAAGAATCACAAGGATGTAATCTCCAATAGTTAGCTACAACATTTCTTGTCTTTCCATAGTGACTGCAACAATGCTTTTTAGAAGATGGAGGAGATTTAGGTTTTACAAACATGGAATTACTGGTACTTGTATGTTCAGTATAGCCAAGACCTTCATACTTTGCCCTGACATTTAGCATTATAGGAGTTTTAATGCCTTGTTCATGTTTACCTAATCTCTCACCATTGAATCCCATTTTCTTCATCATTTTAGATCCAAATCCTTTGGTGTGTTTTTCAAAACACCTAATTTCATCATATTCATAAATATTTTTAACAATATGGCATTTGTCATTATTGATGAGATTATGGAGTTCTTTAGGAGGTTCAAATTTTAAGTCACTAGTGTCATAAGAAAAATTGGCTACTATGATGAGATCACATGTGCTACAACTGATATCTTCCAACATAGGCATAAGTTCACCTGTATCACAACAAGCATTGGCCATCATGGGCTCAAGGTCACATGTGTCACAACAAGCATTCACCACTATGGGCTTAAGGTCACTTTTGTAACTACAAGCATAGACCATTAGGGATTTGACCTTTGTTTCCTCACTAATTTTCCTGTTCTCTTTACGCTATGCAATGTCAAGAGCATAAAATGACATGTATATTCCCATTATAGCGCCAGTAGGGATTAGAACACCATTTTTCTACATGTCTTCACAAGACGCAAAATCATTTATTATGGCATCTACACCATTCCTTAGTGTGAGAAATGTGTCATTTTCAAAAAAACCATCTCATCCATGAATGGAGAAAAGTATGGAATTTTAACTGATTTAGCAACATCAGTTGGTTTTGGGATAGTTTTCTTCTTTGATATGGCCATTCTTAAGGTGTTGGTCTCTGCCGAAAATGCACCTTTTACAATAAATTTTGCAAAACAATAATTTGACTAAGGTGTCGGTCACTGCCGAAAATGCACCCTTATAAGTCTTCCCCCCTTGGTTTTGCAAAATTATATCTCCCCTTAGTGCAAAAGAGAAGAGGGTGGAGATAAAAAAATGATATCCCCCCTTAGTGCAACAAGATGCAACTATAAAGCTTCAAATGTTGTTACAATGTGGGGTAGGAAAGAAATGTGTTATCCCCCCCTTTTGTTGCGAAATTATGGTGGAGAGAAAATATTGATCCCCCCTTAGTGCAAAAAGAAATGCAACTAGAAAGCCTCTTGGGCTTTTACAAAACTTGCCTCTTTGACAAAAAATGTCACCAGAAGAATCCCCTTTTATTACAATGACTTCAAAAAAAAAAATTATTTTGCTACTTATGAAGTCTTAAAGGGCCATGTTGCAAGATGTTGGAAAAAGTGTGGTGTTGGTCTCCAAAAAAAAATTAAATATAATGTTTGAAAGTGATTTTTTTTTTTAATAGAATCAAAACTTTATCAAAATAAATATAATATTTCTTAATTAATTTTGCTACTTATGAAGTCTTTATTTTGCTACTTATGAAGTCTTAAAGGACCATGTTGCAAGATGTTGGAAAAAGTGTGGTGTTGGGTCTCCAAAAAAAAAAAAATTAATGTTTGAAAGTGATCAAAACTTTATCAAAATAAATATAATATTTCTTAATTAATTTTTAAAAAATAATTAAGAAACATAAAGTATTTAATTAAAAAATAAAGTTTAGAAACATTAAAAATAAAAATAAATAAATCAACTTAAAAACCAAACATTAAAAAAAATATATACCTTGTCTGCCAAGTAAGTGTCAACTGCTCCGAATCTGTCCAATCCAAGTCTGAGTCCAGGTGCCCAATCAGGTTTCGTGTCCAGTCAAGATCTGCCACCTAGGCCTAGGGCCTAGGCTAGATTCCATGTCACGTCGCGTAATCAGGTTTCATGTCCAGTCACGTTCTGCCACGTAGCCTAGGGCCTAGGCTAAAATCCATGTCACATCGCGTAGATGTCCAATTTGTTGTTGAGTCCCTTGCTCGCGTCTAGGTTAGGTTGCGGTTCCCTCCGTCGTCCAGTCATGTCGGCCACGTTGTCCACGTGGATGGTTGGGTCCCAGTACGTCCCAGTAGTCTTAGATCCTAAATGGATCTGTCGATATCCATCTTAGGTTTGCCTAGATTAACAACTACACTGGTACATCTTAGGTTCGCCTAGATTAACAACTACACTGGTACAGGGTTGTCCAGCCTGCTACCTCAGCGTCATAGAATTACTATGACTGAAACCAATCACCACTTAGCAAATCCATGTTGTCCACGTGGATGGTCGGGTCCCAGTAGTCTTAGATCCAGAATGGATCTGTCATCGATGTCCATCTTAGGTTCGCCTAGATTAACAACTACACTGGTACAGTTGCAACAGGTTGTCCAGCCCGCTACCTCAGCGTCGTAGAATTACCATGACTGAAACCAATCACCACTTAGCAAATTAAGACAAACGATGGAATCAAAATTCATCCTCCATAGTCGAAGTGAGGTCTCCTTGCACCCACTTTGATACCATCGGGTTGTCCAACCCACTACCTCAGCGTCGTAGAATTACCATGACTGAAACCAATCACCACTTAGCAAATTAAGACAAACGATGGAATCAAAATTCATCCTCCATAGTCGAAGTGAGGTCTCCTTGCACCCACTTTTATACCATCTCAGAGTAATCGGTAGTAATGTATTATTCAATAAGTGAAGTCTACTTTAGGTAGTATTTAAAATAAATAGATACGCCTACCCTAGAATGTAATATACGCTAACAAAGCCTTAGAAGATAACTTTGACACTATGGAATTCTATCTTCAAGCCCATCTCAATGAAGCTATTGGTAATGGAAAATGTGACATTACACTTTCCTTGGACCTCGTGAGCATATTATACATGGAATTACTCACATATAAACACTACAAGAATGAAAACGTAGAACAAAAAGGATTTGATAAAACTACTAAAAAAGAAGGTAGAACTAGATGAGTCATATCTAGAAAATTTTTTGCAATCCTCATGCAGATTTGGCACTTCAGGTTCTACTAACTCAAGATCTTATCATGATGCTCTAAGTGGTTGTTCAGAAGCTTTTGTAAAGATTGAATACAAGAAAAGAGAATCTTTCCTACATGAACCAAGCAGCAACACAACCACCTATGAAAGCATAGAGATTGGATTCAAAGGCAAATCTAAATAAGAAGAAGGAGATGAATCCAATGAAGGAGGAATACACTGTGAGGTCAACTAAAAGAAGAACCTACAACTTTAGTCTATTTTACCTCATCTGAGGACTAAAGAAACTATAGAAGAACCAAGTACAAAGTTTTTCAGCAAGAATAATAGGTTTTGAAGATACTAACTGCTTGCTTGAACAGGTTATAAAAATCAAAGAAGAATAATCATAATCTCAAGATAAAGAGGAAGATCCACATTGAAGACTAAAGTCTTCAATACCTAAATATTGTAATATAAGGGGGTGTTAGAAATAGATTATATTACATCATTTGGTTCATGTAAATTTACCTTCCTTGGTACATACTTAGGATATTATATTACTTTAGGGGGAAGTTATCTAGTTACTTCATGCAATGTAATAAATGCACAAGTATCAATATGCAAGTTGTATATGTGCAAGGTATCCCTTGTACAACTAGGTAGAGTGTTGGCCAAGGAACCTATATTCCTATATAAAGAACCATATATAGTAGTGTAGGAGAGTGTAGTAGTGTATAGTGTGTGAGCTATAAGCTCAGAGCTCATTCATTGAGCAGTAGCTTAGATCATGCAGTGTTCATTTCCTCCATAGCTACTTTTATATTTATTTTCATCATTTTATTTATAGCATATTTCAGTTATCTCACAAATTTACTTTCTTTCTTATTATTATGCATCTTGTGATTTTTATCTCCCATTACATGTTGTATCAAAAGCTAATAGTTTAACCCAAGCTTTATCTTGTGTCCAAAGATATCCCACAACATTAACTTTCAAAATTAGTTTTATAAAACCCTAAAAAAATACGATCAGTGTTAGAGGGCCTGCTTAAGTTGTTGTGTAGGAGAGCTATGGAGTGCAGTAGTCAAGCCATCTAGGTCCTTCTAGTTGACCTTTAGAAATCAAGAGTGAATGTTGACCCTTTTTAGAAATGAACACACAAAATGCAATGAGACAAAACTGTGTGGAAAATAGAATGTAAACAGTAGTTTTTTGTTCTAAATGCAACATGTAAACACAAACCTAGGGTTTGGGAGTGAATATTTCCCCTAGACTTGATGCAACCAAAATCATGCTCTGTATGGGGTATCCATGATCTTGGATCTATTGAAATCACACCTTGTAAATATGGGGCATGATTTCACGATAGGTCAAATAAAACACCAGATCTATGCGAAATGAGTGAAAACAAGAATGTAGGTAATAATCTAGAAACGATAAAATACATGAAAAACCTAGTGGTAGAAAAAGAAGGAGATAAAAGTATGAAGATCTCCATAAGATGTTTGACTCCTCAAGGATCCAACACTTCTCCACCAAGGGTATCAAATCAACAATGCAGCATAATAACACTAAAAGAATCTTGCCAAAGAACTTGTGATTCTTCTCTTAACTTGCTAGGTGGAATGTTTGTTATTATTTTTCTCTTGATTGCTTTAGTGAAAAGGAGATCAAAAACCCTCAATTTATAAGGTATTTGAAACACAAATGGGTAAGAAAATCCTAATGGAGGACTAAATTTAATGAAGTCGACTCAAAAGTTGGATTTTCTAAGAGAAAACCCTAACTTGCAAAAATTGCACCCCATAAGGGCCAACTGCAATTTCAAAAAAAATAGGAAAAAAGAGAAACGAGGGGAGATGAGTAGTCCAAACTTGCATTTGGGAAAGTTGGAGGGTCTCTCTAAGGTTCTAGGTAAAATGACTCACTTGGGTGGGTCAATTTTTCATATTTACATTTACCCCCTCTTTGATGCATTTATGGTCTAATAAATGCATCAAAGAAATATGTAGACACCTATGGGCAAAGCATAGCAAATGAAAAATGTGTGGTCAATTTAGAATAAAGGGATGGTGCAAAAAAATGGTATCATCTAGACACTTTCATATTTTTACATGCAAATCGAGGTATTAGGGACATTAATGCCTCTCAGGCAAGGATGCCCCTCGAGTTTCAAAAGGAATGCCAAATTCCTAAGGAAACTCAAAATGGTTGACTAAGAAGAAAACAAAGCAGCAAAAAAAAAAAAGAAAAAAGCACAAAAAGGAGGAGAGAAGAAAAGGGAAAGATTAGGCTTTACTTGCATTGTTAAGTTTTTTTTAGTATGATAACCACAAACATAATGAATACAATGCAAAATTATCTCAATTAAATGAAACTCATGAGTGAATCTGACTAAATAAAATGTAATCTAACATGCAAGCTAAAATGAATGCAAAGTAAAATGTATGGATGGGCGGATGGTAAGAAGAAAAGAGAAGAAGAAAGAAACAAATAATAAAATAAGAGATAAAGGTGAAAGAAAAAGAAAGTGAAAGCTCCAAAATGTCAAAAGAAAGAAAAGAAGAAATTAGGAGCAGAACCCTTCTAAGTATGTATGCTCACAAGTGAACGAGATGGAGGTTACCCCTTGCATGTGGCCATGAAGATATTCTTCAAGGGTGTTATGCTTACAAATATGGACAAGCGTGGAGTAGTACCCACTATGGGTATAGTGCTCACTAAGATGGTCAAAGAGAAAGAGATACCCGCTAGGATGTATGCTCATAAATGACCGAGATGGAGGTTGCCCCTCACGTGTGGCCATGAAGTTATCCCATATAGGGTGTGTTGTGTATGAATTGTATACCAAAGCGAGTACTATCCAATAGGGATGTGAAGTAGAGCAATGTGAGTGTATGCATATGATATAAAACGTCAAAAATAAAACAAGAAAGTGTATGTGTGCATCTTTAGTGAAATATCAAGAGCTAAGAGGTGTGTGTAAGATGGTCAGTGGTCGTATGGGTGCCAAAAAATAATATCCTAGAGGTATCTATCCTATCTCATGAGGACATCTTAGTAGGTGAAATATTAATAAGGAGAAGGTGTGAGAAAAGCAAAGGCAAAAGCAAAAGTAGAAGAACTATATACCTTAACTTGGAGAGAAATTGGTGATCATTTAAAACATTTAAGGTCAAGGAATATAAGAAAAGAAAAAAGGAGAAGAGATGGGTGAATGAGAATGCGTGGAGATGGACCCTAGGTTGGGGATTTTCAAGGCATCAAATCCCTAGTGTGAGTTTAATGCATGTGGGCTAAGACCTAACTAGGTGTCATCACTTGCCATTATCGCGAAATCCTCAAGAATCTATATGATCAATCAGTCATGCAGATATGAGCAAGAAGCAATGCAATTATATGACAAGAAAAATGCAAATGGAATAGAATGTTAGGTAAACCATGCAAATTATGATAGGCAAACATGCAATATGAACAGGCAAACCAAATATTATATAAAATCTAATCTAAAATGTAAAATGGGAATGCAAAGTGCCAATTTATGCATAGTATTTTTTATATGCATTATGTTCATTGGTTCTTTAAGTTCTTTACCATCCAAGGGGGAACCAACCTAGGGTGCACCAAAGTTACCACATTGCAAAACATCATGTCAGTGGTAGAAGGTAATTCCTCATCCTCATCACTCCACCCCAAGATTTGATGATCTAAATATTCAGCATAAGTAATAAGGTGATCATCATTATCAAATGGTAAAGGTTGGTTTTTATTGGGTATGTAACCTATGCCACATCTCCCAGGCCAAATCTCAACATCCAAAGCCTCTTGAATGCCTCTCTATTGGGGTCCCAAACCTTTACATATATATCCCATACTAGATAGGATCTTTTTGAGGAGTGGGTAATCATCATATAAGTAACAATGGGTAAAATTGATATTCTCACAATGACACTGAGAGGGGGGGTGAATCAGTGTAGCAATTTAAAATACAGATCTACAACTCTTTCAAACTTAAGCAGAGAGAACTTAAAACAGATACAACAAATAAACAAGAGAGCAATCCACAACACAAGATTTAACGAGGTTCACCAGATTTGGCTACTCCTCAAAAATTAGACTCGCTTGGACACCCATCCAAATCCAGCCTTTGCAAAGCACCAACTTTACAAACAATTTATCCGCACCAACAGAAAGGAGCACCAACCCCCTAATGCCAAGCACCAACTTGGACTTCAGATTTGAACAGAATTTTTGACATAAAAATGCCTTCTCTACAACAAGACCCTCACTGGTCTAAATCCTTTATAACAAAAACTTCATATTCTTACAGCTCTGTCTTCTGTATATTTTTTAGCAATATACTCCTCTGTACTTTTACAACACTCTGTTCTATACTTTTATAGCACTCTGTTCTGTACTTTTACAGCACAGTCTTCTATACTTTTATAGTACTCTATTCTGTACTTTTATAACACTATTCTGTACTTTTACAGTACTTTTCTTTTAGACTTGTTCTATACTTTTACAGTATCGTTCGTACTTTTACAAAACTTTTATAACACTCTATTCTATACTTTTACAACACTACTCTCTGTATTTTCTCTGCACAATACTCTTTTTACACTTCTCAGCAAAATACACTCTCTTGATTAATTAGCTTTCACAACACCTTTTTCCTTTTATCCGGCAAGTCACAACACTCTTGCCACGTGTAGAGCTCAACCCTAACCCTAACTTTCTGTACACGTAAAGCATTCTTACAGCACTGCATACTGCGCTGTTAATAGCCTTAAAAGCTTACTTACGTCTCTGATAGACTTATCTGCCCACTTTACTGCTCTGATAGCCTTTTCGGCTCTTTGTAAGTAAATCCGATGTTCTGATAGATTTATCTTTCTATTTACAGCTCTGACCGTCTTACCTACCTTTTTATGGCTCTGTCAACCTTACCTGCGTATTTACAGTTCTGACAATCGAACTCGCTTCTCCCGATAACTCGCCGCTCCGATAGACTTTTTGTCTTCTTCTCGGCATGCAAGCATGAAAATGGAACATGTCACGAAATCGTGACACTTTTCTCCCTCTTCTCTGACACTTTTGCCAAATGGAACATGTCACGCGAAATCGTGACACTTTTTGTAATGCTCCTTCCAAATGGAAAACATGTCACGAAATCGTGACATCATTTTCTCTCTCCTCTTTCCTTCATGCCAAAAATGGAACATGTCGTGAAATCGCGACATCATTTTCTCTCTCCTCTTTCCTTCGCTTTCGCCCACGAAAATGGAACATGTCACGAAATCGTGACATCATTTTCTCTCTCCTCCCGTGAAAACTCGACATGTCACGAAATCGCGACATCATTTTCTCTCTCCTCTTTCCTTCGCTTTCGCCTACGAAAATGGAACATGTCATGAAATCGCGACATCATTTTCTCTCTCCTCCTGAAAACTCGACATGTCATGAAATCGTGATAGTTTTTCCACTTAGCTTCTTTGCCTCCAACATGTCACGAAATCGTGACAGTTTTCATGCGCTTTCTCTCTCCTCCGTTATGTCGCGAAATCGTGACAGAAAACATGTCGCGATATCGCGACAGTTTTTCAGCATTTTCTCTCTCCTCCTTTTTGTCGCGAAATCGCGATAGAAAACATGTCGCGATATCGCGACAGTTTTCCAGCATTTTCTCTCTCCTCCTTTTTGTCGCGAAATCGTGACAGAAAACATGTCGCGATATCGCGACAGTTTTCTTACTTGTCTTTTTCTTTGATTTTTTTGAATCTGGGCCACTTCTGTCTTCTTGGAAATTGACTGTACCTGTTCTGACTGACCTCTGAACATCTGTCCACTGCATCAACAATTGATCTATCTGTCTGAGTTGACAACAATGACAATATTGTTTCTGCACCTTGCTCAACAATCTCCCCCTTTGGAATTGTTGGCAACACATGTTCAATTTCCAGAAATTCTTCTCCCCCTTTGACAATAATACCAAAGGGCTGCAGACTCCCCCTGAGTCCATGCACAACATTCTCAGGCACACACTATTACAGTTAGCAAAAAATACAAACAAGAGCAAACAAATATATATTAAAGGGCTGATAATCAAATATATAAATGCTCCCCCTGAGAATGTGTTCCCAAAAGCTAGTCAGTTCTTGGGTAGTGTGACCACACCCAACTTACTGCGGAGATATTCAAAAACTTCCTTGGGCAACGGTTTAGTGAAGATATCTGCTACTTGCTCTGTAGTTGGAACAAAGTCCAATTTAACCTCACCTTCTGCAACTTTATCCTTCAAAAAGTGATACCGGATTGCAATATGTTTGGTGCGGGAATGCATAACCGGATTCTTTGAGATGTTAATTGCACTGGTATTATCACATTTAATTGAAATTGGCTCTTTGAAATTAATACCCAGATCTTTCAGTGTTTGTCTCATCCATAAAATCTGTGTACAGCTTGTTGTTGCTGCAATGTATTCTGCTTCTGCTATGGATAGAGAGACTGATTCTTGTTTCTTGTTGTGCCATGCTACCAACCTTGTCTCCAAGATAGAATGCACCACCACTGGTACTCTTTCCGTCATCTATACATCCTGCCCAATCTGCATCTGAATATGCAATCAGAGTGAAGTCTTTTCCTTTTGGATACCATAACCCATACTCCATAGTACCCTTGAGGTACCTAAAAATTCTCTTCACAGCTGTCACATGAGTTTCTTTTGGACTAGCCTGAAATCTTGCAACCATGCAAACTGCCTGTAAGATATCTGGTCTTGTGGCTGTTAAATACAGTAGGCTTCCAATCATAGATCTGTACATGGTTTGATCTACATCTGGAGAATTGTCATCCTTGCTCAATTTGCAACCTGTTGTCATGGGAGTGCTTACAGGTTTACTATCCTCCATTGTGAACTTTTTCAGCATTTCTTTCACATATTTAACTTGAGAAATAAAAATGCCCTTTTCACTTTGGTTAACTTGCGATCCGAGGAAATATGAAAGTTCACCAATCATAGACATTTCAAATTCTTTTTGCATTTTATTTGCTATGTCTGTACATGACTCATTATTGCTGCTGCCAAAAATTATATCATCAACATAAACAACAAGGACAATAAGTTGGCCATTGTCTGTTTTGACATATAAGTTACTATCCACCATACCTTTCTTGAACCCTTGTTCAGTGAGATAGTTGTCAAGTCTTGCATACCATGCTCTGGGTGCCTGTTTCAAGCCATACAAAGCTTTCTTTAACTTGCAAACAAAGTTGGGATTATCACCGAGTTGAAAACCATCTGGCTGTTCAATATACACTTCTTCTTCAAGATTTCCATTCAAAAATGCTGATTTCACATCCATCTGATAAACTTTGAAATTCCTGTGGACTGCTAAAGCCAGAAACATTCTGATTGCCTCAAGTCTGGCCACTGGTGCAAAAGTTTCCTCAAAATCAATACCTTCAACTTGAGCATAGCCTTTACAGACCAATCTTGCTTTATTCCTTACAACCTGTCCGTCTTCATTCAATTTGTTTCTAAAAATCCATTTAGTACCGATTATGTTTTTACTTACAGGTCGTGGTACTAACTCCCAGGTTTTGTTTCTCTCAATCTGGTCTAGTTCTTCATTTATTGCCTTCATCCAACTTACATCTGTGCTTGCTTCAGCAATATTTTTGGGCTCAATGCTGGATAATAGGGAGTAGTTACTTACTACTCTTCTTCTTGTCTTAACACCAACTGTGGGGTCCCCTATAATTTGTTCTCTGGGATGATTTTTTTGCCAGCTTCCAGTTTTAAATTTATTGTTTTCTTCTACTTCTGAATCAATACTTAAATCATCTGGGTCAATTTTTTGATTCTCTTCTGATTCCTTTTCTTCATCTCCTTCAATAACTTCTTCATAAATAGGGTAGTTATTTTCACAGCTGACAACTTGTTTCCTATCTTCATCAAATTTAACATCAGCACTGTCTACAATTTTCTTTAGCCTTTTGTTGTAGCATTTGTAAGCTTTGCTTTTTGATGAATAGCCAACAAAAATACCTTCATCAGCTCTATCTTCAAATTTACCAAGATTATCTTCTGTTCTTTTGATGTAACACTTGCTGCCAAAGACTTTGAAGTATTTTGTTGTTGCCTTCTTGCCGAACCAAAGCTCATAAGGGGTTTTGCTTTCATGTGTCCTCAACATGCACCTATTTTGGATGTAAACTGCAGTATGGACTGCCTCTTTCCAAAATCTGTCTGCAATTTTGCTTTCAGTCAACATTGTCCGTGCCATTTCCTATACAGTTCTGTTCTTTCTCTCAACAACACCATTTTGCTGAGGTGTCCTTGCTGCTGAAAACTGTCTTCTGATCCCATATTTTTGATAGTATTCTGCAAACTCTTCTGAGATGAACTCTCCTCCTCTATCTGATCTTAAGCATTTGATCCTCTTTCCTGTTTCATTCTCAACTTGGTTTTTGAAAGTCTTGAACATTTCAAAAGCATCAGATTTCTGCTTTAAAAAGAATATCCAGGTCATTCTGGAATAGTCATCTATGCAAAGCATAAAGTATTTATCACCATTTATACTTTGAGTTCTCATGGGTCCACATAAATCAGTATGAATTAGTTCTAAGGGTTTGTTGGTAAAGTACTCCTTTGATTTAAATGTGGCTCTAGTTTGCTTCCCCTTTTGACATGAAGCACAAATACTATTTAGTGGTTTGCCAATGGAAGGTATATCTCTTACAACCCTTTTTGAACTTATTTTAACCAAATTGTCAAAGCTGATATGACCGAGCCTTTTGTGCCACAGCCAATTTTCATCTTCTTGTCCAATCAAGCATGCTCCTTCTGAGGTCTCTGATAGAGTATACAGATTTCCAGAAGTCCTTGATCCAGTAGCAATTAACTTCCCACTGTTAGCTTTTCTCACTTCACAGCCCTGCTTCTTAAAAACTACTTCATGACCTCTGTCACAGATTTGACTTACATTGAGCAGGTTATGCTTCAGACCAATTACAAACAAGACTTCTTCTGATTTGATCTTTCCATCACTGATCTTGACAGATCCTTTGCCAACTATCTTTGCTCCATCATTATTTCCAAATTTCACAGAACCACCTTCATAATTCTGTAACTTCTCAAATTTTTGCTTGTCACCTGTCATGTGACTGGAGCATCCACTGTCAAGTATCCATGGTGCTGATTTGTTCTGTGCTTTAAAAGTAGTCTGGACAATCAAAGATTCCTTTTCTTTCCATTCTGGTTTGATAGCAGATTTGGCTACTTGTTTTGCCTTTCCCCTTTCATTAGCCTGTGCCTATTTTTTAGTAAATTTCTTGTTTTGTTTCAACCCATTCGGTTGAGATTTTCTACCCTGATAATTATTTGCTGCAAAAGTGCTTCTACAGTTTCTTGCAATATGTCCAAAATTATGACAGTTATAACATTCAACTGCATAATTCATTAATGGAGAAAAAACATTTCTACTGGTGAAATTCCTTTGAGCTACATTATAACTGCAATCTGAAATCTTATGACCATAAGCATTGCATTTAAAATAGTAACCAGAAAAGGAATGATTAAACCTGGGTGCAGGTCTTTGCCAGTTTGAAGTAGGAGCCATGAATCTTCTCCTTCTAGGATGTGTGACTTTTGTGAATCCATCTTTGTCAATACTCTTCTTGAGTCTGGCATTATTGCTTTCTTTGGCATGATTTGTTTTTTCTTGATCAACCTTGATCTTTTCTTCTTTCTTTATGGGTTCTACATTTAAGGCCTTTGAACCCTTTGATGATTCTCCTTCATCGAAGCCCAAACCAAATTTGATGTCGGAAGGCCTTTGGTTATTTAAAATTTTATCCAGCTTTACAGTACTTTCTTCAAACTTATGATAATAGCTCAATTTCTTATTCATCTCCTCTAGTTGCATCCTTAACTTAACAATGTCTTCTTCTAGCTTGCTGCATTCAACTGTCTTTACAGTTAATTGTTCATCAAGAACTTTAGACATTTTCTTGAATTCATCTGTCTGAACTTTCAAGCAGTTTATTATTTCATTGGCATCTTCAAGCTTTCTTGAAACCTTTTTATTCTTTTTCCTTTCTGTGCTCAGTTCTTTAAGAGCAGCAACTAACTCACCTTCCAGATAAACTTCAGCCTCATCCTCAGGTTTTTCATTACATTCTAATTTTTCCTCAGTTATTCTTTCTTCAAAAGCCATGAACAGAGCTTCACCTGCTTCTTCTTCAGAATCCTCACCGGAGCAGTCTTCAGAAGAGCTGACATTCTTGGATATGAAACTTTTCTTCTTGAAGTTGCTTTTTTTGAACTGTGGTTTCTTCTTCCAGTCACTTCTTTCTTGGTGTGTCCCTTCATCATTTTTGTTTTTCTCATTCATTGGACATTTAGCAGCAAAGTGCCCGACTCCTCCACAGTTGAAGCACTTAAACGGTAACTTACCTCTATACTTTCCTTTTCCCTTTATTAGTTTCCTAACAAAGTTTGCTTCTGTTTCATCTGAAGACTCTTCTTCTACAAATTCTTGATTAGCTTTTATATTTTTGTGTGCTTTAAAAGCAGCTTCTCTGTCAGAGGGCTTAGTTTGCCCTATTCTCATTTCATATGCAGTTAAAGAACCATGCATTTCATCCAAGCTAAAAGAATTTAAATCTTTAGCTTCTTCTATAGCAGAAACTTTAGAATCAAATCTTTTGTGAAGAGTTCTTAATACCTTTTTCACGATGATCGCATCTTCTATTTCCTCACCGAGTCCTCTAATTGCATTAATAATTCCATTGACTCTCAGCATATAGGCCTCTATGTTCTCATCATCATTCATTTTTAATGCCTCGAACTGAGCTCTATGAGTCTGAAGCTTGGCTTCCTTGATCTTGTTGTCTCCTTCATGAATGCTCTGTAGTTTGTCCCACATGTCTTTTGCTGTTTTACAGCTCATGATCCTTATCAGTTCACTATCTACTAACCCACACATTATAGCATTCTTTGCCTTGGAGTTATTCTCAAACTTTTTCTTCTCTATAGCATCAGATGGAGGAGTAGAGGATATTGTGTACCCACTTTCTACTGACTCCCAAATGTCATATCCCAAAGCACACAGATAAGTCTGCATCCTGAGTCTCCAGAAAGAGTAATTAGTTCCATCGAACAAAGGAGCTTTGTTGGATGAAAATCCTTCACCATCGGCCATTGTGAATCTTCCAAGATCACCTTAGCTGATTAAGCTAGAACAGGAACCTTGCTCTGATACCAATTGATATTCTCACAATGACACTGAGAGGGGGGGTGAATCAGTGTAGCAATTTAAAATACAGATCTACAGCTCTTTCAAACTTAAGCAGAGAGAACTTAAAATAGATACAACAAATAAACAAGAGAGCAATCCACAACACAAGATTTAACGAGGTTCACCAGATTTGGCTACTCCTCAAAAATTAGACTGCTTGGACACCCATCCAAATCCAGCCTTTGCAAAGCACCAACTTTACAAACAATTTATCTGCACCAACAGAAAGGAGCACCAACCCCCTAATGCCAAGCACCAACTTGGACTTCAGATTTGAACAGAATTTTTGACATAAAAATGCCTTCTCTACAACAAGACCCTCACTGGTCTAAATCCTTTATAACAAAAACTTCATATTCTTACAGCTCTGTCTTCTGTATATTTTTTAGCAATATACTCCTCTGTACTTTTATAGCACTCTGTTCTGTACTTTTACAGCACTCTGTTCTATACTTTTATAGCACTATCTTCTGTACTTTTACAGTACTCTATTCTGTACTTTTACAGTACTCTGTTCTATACTTTTACAAAACTTTTATAGCACTCTGTTCTGTACTTTTATAGCACACTGCTCTCTGTATTTTCTCTGCACAATACTCTTTTTACACTTCTCAGCAAAATACACTCTCTTGATTAATTAGCTTTCACAGCACCTTTTTCCTTTTATCCGACAAGTCACAACACTCTTGCCACGTGTAGAGCTCAACCCTAACCCTAACTTTCTGTACACGTAAAGCATTCTTACAGCACTGCATACTACTTGTTAATAGCCTTAAAAGCTTACTTACGTCTCTGACAGACTTATCTGCCCACTTTACTGCTCTGATAGCATTTTCGGCTCTTTGTAAGTAAATCCGATGTTCTGACAGATTTATCTTTCTATTTATAGCTCTGACCGTCTTACCTACCTTTTTATGGCTCTATCAACCTTACCTGCGTATTTACAGTTCTGACAGCCGAACCTGCTTCTCTGACAGTAGAACTGCCACTCTGACAGCTTTTTGTCTTCTTCTCGGCATGCAGACGTGAAAATGGAACATGTCACAAAATCGTGACACTTTTTGGCATGCACTAGTGAAAATGGAACATGTCGCGAAATCGTGACACTTTTCGGCATGCACCAGCGAAATCGGAACATGTCACAAAATTGTGACACTTTTCGGCATGCACCAGCGAAATCGAAACATGTCACGAAATCGTGACATCTTTTCTCTCTCCTCTTTCCTTCGCTTTCGCCCAAAATGGAACATGTCACGAAATCGCGACATCATTTTCTCTCTCCTCCCACGAAAATGGAACATGTCACGAAATCGTGACATCATTTTCTCTCTCCTCTTTCCTTCGCTTTCGCCCCAAAAATGGAACATGTCACGAAATCGCGACATCATTTTCTCTCTCCTCCCCGAAAACTCGACATGTCACGAAATCGCGACAGTTTTTCCACTTAGCTTCTTTGCCTCCAACATGTCGCGAAATCGCGACAGTTTTCATGCGCTTTCTCTCTCCTCCGTTATGTCGCGAAATCGCGACAGAAAACATGTCGCGATATCGCGACAGTTTTTCAGCATTTTCTCTCTCCTCCTTTTTGTCGCGATATCGCGACAGTTTTCCAGCATTTTCTCTCTCCTCCTTTTTGTCGCGAAATCGCGACAAAAAACATGTCGCGATATCGCGACAGTTTTCTTACTTGTCTTTTTCTTTGATTTTTTTGAATCTGGGCCACTTCTGTCTTCTTGGAAATTGACTGTACCTGTTCTGACTGACCTCTGAACATCTGTCCACTGCATCAACAATTGATCTATCTGTCTGAGTTGACAACAATGACAATACTATTTCTGCACCTTGCTCAACAAAAATAACACTCTACGTGACAAAGGTTTCTACCATGGATCTTTTTTTAGGCTATACCTACAAAGATAAAGGTACACATGCCAATGTATACAACTTCATCCTTATTACGAGGTAAACCCATAGTCCTTGGTGAAGGAGGTAACTTGGCAAGATCTAGAAGAGGCTCTTGAAAAAATGGATTAACCTGATCTCATGCTGAAACATTGATTATTGGTTCCTCACTCACTTTTAGATTTTCAAGTTGTTTAGTTTATGATATGAGGAAACTGATGGGCATAAATTGATATTATATTGAGCTTGCTCAACCATCAAACAATATTCAAATGTATGAGGGACACCCAAAATAGAGACAAGTTAATTCTTAAGTTTGAATTTCATACATTGATGAAGAATGGAAGGGACAACCCTCATTGCATGAATCTAAGGGTGTTCAAGAAGAAGGTTAAAATATTTAGGGCAAGATACCACATAGAACAAGGTATCTAAGATCTTAGGTCTGACCCTAAGGGGGAGAGATACGATACTGCAAGCCTCTTGGGACTCGTTATTGAAAGTTTTGATGATTGTATTGGATTTAGTTAAATCTTCCTCTTTTAATCCAAATTTTTTGGATAAATTGATAAGTGCATAAATTGAAGGAAGAATCGTTGTCTATCAAAATTCACTTGATAAATGTTTCCCCAATAAATATAGTAATATAGAGGGAAGAATACCCCCGTGGGTCTGAGGAAGGAATATCATCATCTAAAAATAATATATGATATATCCCAAAAGAAGCTACAACATCAGCTATAGCACTAGGGGAAATGTCTTGAGGGATAGATCGTTGTCTTAGGAGCTCCAGCAAGGCTTCCCTATGAATAGAAGAAGTTTGTAAAAGCTCTAAGAGGGATATATTAGCTAGGGTACTAGCTAACTGTTGTTGAATTTAAAAGGAGACTTCAGGTTGTGGTCTCAACACTAAAGGTGGATTTTCTACCCTTATGCTCCTTGTTTGGGTATTCTTAAAAACTAAGGGAGGTTTTGAAGGTGGGTTGGATGAGGAACTCATCTCCTACTAAGATCGTTGAGTCGGTTGAATTCGTGCTTATTACCTTGTGGTTTTTGCTATCATACCAACCATATTATCGTAGGGAGGGGACACATTCTAATATGACACTTGATTAGTAGTTTGTTGCTCATGTTTAGATATGGGGTCTTGAAAGATCCTCATGTCTTGATTTGTTGTGGGTTCTTATTGAGTAGGAGGTTGATTTTGTGTTGGAGGATTGGGTCAAGAGCCTTTTATAACAAGGTGACCATCAATTAAGTATTGAACCACATGTTTCAACCTCTTACAAGAGTTTTTCAAGTGTCCCTCTACCCTATGGTACTCACAGTGTTGACCAAATTTATATTGTGGTATCAGGTTACCTTATGGGTGGTAACTCAATCATGTTAGCTTCTAGAAGTTACTTTAGGACCACTGTCATAGGTATGTTGAGTCTTGTAAAATTCCTTTATGGGGGTTTTTGAGGTTGGCTAAGCACCATATTTTGTAGGGTGTTAACAACACTATTAACAGATCTACTATTCATTACCCCATCACCAACCACATGCTTTTTCTTATACTGTGTTTTAGTAGTCCTATCTTCTTTTAATTTAAGATGGCCTCTTCTAAATAGGGCTTGCTCTACCCTTCTTGCTAGATCTATTTCTTTATCAAAAGATGTGATAGTTGTCATTTCCAATGCATAAGATATTTGTTCTTGTAAATTCCTAATAAATATCTCAAGCATGTCTCAAGGAGGTAAGGTATATCTCAAGCATCCAACTACTATCCTCCAACAAGACAAAAAATCTGAAAAACTTTTATCCTTACCTTGTTTTAGTATATAAACATCTTTCATAGTCAAATTCTTTTCAACATAAGCGCTGAATTATTGAACAAACAATTTAGTTGTCTCTTCAAAATTCCTCAAATAATGATTGGGCAGTTGATAATACCATTCTAATGTCATATCACCAAGGCTCTTAGGGAACATCTTAAGTAACAACATATCATCATATATGATATCATTATATGTTGTCCTAAACATCCTTAAGTGTTCAATTGGATCTTATGTTCCCTTATAGATAGGAAAAACCAGCATTAAAAAATGCTTAGGGTAAGGCCTAGAGGCAACAATAGGATCTAAGGGTTGATTGCACATTTCTCTATAGTTTTAGGTGAAACTAGGAGGTTGTATCATATTCACTTTTGAAACCAATTGTTTCACCACATTTATTAAACTTTGCATATCAGGATTGTTGTTGTGCAATGCTCCTATGTTCCCTAGGGGAGGGGTATAAGTAGGTTGTTGAGATGGAACTTGGCCTATATTGGAGGCATTGATATTGTTATGGTATGGGTTGTGATATGTGGTATCTTGTTGTGGAGGATAATTAACATTTGGTGGAATAGAAGCATGAATGTTAATATGAGCATAATGAGGAGGAAATTGAATATAATATTGATATGCACTACTAGTTGTAGAAACTTGTGGAACCCTTCTAATTTTGGTGGTCATAATAGTGGCATATGTTGGTTTATGGTAAGGATTGACATGATGTGAAGATTCCAATAATGGATTGGTGTGAACATTCTAAGGAGAAATGATTGGATGATGAGAAGTTTCAACTTCCTCAAGTTAGGCTTCCTCATCCATAGCCTTATTCAAGGCATCTCTATGATATTTGTAGAAACTCTAGATGTGATCAAATGATTTAAAGATAAGGTTTCCATTGGATCCCTTAGTAGGATCAAGATCATTACCAACTTCTTCATTTTCTTTCTCTTTTAGATTAGGATGATCTCGATCAATCTGATCATCTTCTTGAAGAATCTCATTAGATTCTGAAGGTCTTTGCTTACTCCTAAGGTTAAAATCCATTAGGAGAAAGAGAAAGAGAAAGGATAGAGTAGAAAAGGAGGAATACTTAAAACTAGCAAACACATAAATTTTTTTAAAGATGTTATTAAATATTTTCTATTCTAAATAAACAAAATTAGTGATTTTATTTAAATTTTTCAAAAGAATCACACTAGGGAAGAAGCTTCCTAATTTGGCCACTAAGACGTGTATTCACATCGGGTTCACTAAATATGTAGAGGGAGAAAATGTCCCTACCGAGTATGATTCTCGATTGGATCCACTAGGATTCGAGGTGACCGTGAGGGTGTGTTATATTCTCTACACTCGAGGGCTTAGGCATCGAAGGGTTCACCAAGAATAGTTTTAGGACTCACTCTAAGTCCGAGGTGGAAATGTTTAATGTGTGATTTTTAAACTAAGAAAATAGAAGGATGATGCAAGACACACAAGATGCAAGAAGACAATGACTAACCCTAGTATGATTCTTGTATTCAATGATTTCTAACCCTAGGTTGCAAGAAATAAAATTATCTCTTTGAGCAAGGGCACAAGTGAAATGCACAAACAAGACTAAACCCTAAGATGCAAACTAAAATGCTCTTTTCTTTTGAATGCCTAAAATGTAAATCAAATGTTTCTTTTTCTTTTTCTTTTACTTAATCTATGTTTGGAACATAAATAATAAGATACAATGACAAATAGCCTAAATCTTTACCAAAGGTACTTATCTAATACTGTGTTTGATCCAAACTTTATCTTGCATCCAAAATATCCCACAACTTCAATCTACAAAATAACTTCACAAAAACACTAGAAAATATGGTCAACGTTAGGGGGCTTGCTTAGGCCATTGTATAATTATGCTTGGAGGCACAATAGTCAAGCCCCCTAGGTCCTTTTAGCTGACCTTTCAAAATAAAATGATCTTTGACATTTGGAACAAACACAATGAGATATAATAGCATGAAACAATAAACGATGTGCAAAACAGAATAAATACAAAGCTTGAACAAGAATGTAATTTCTAAACTAGGGTTTGGGAACAAATGGTTGCCCCCAAGATAATATGATATGAAATGCAAGTCAAACAGAATGATGAGAACTAGAACAAAATATAAATAGAGATGAAATATTAAATGAAATGCAGAACAAAATGGATACAAATCTTAAACAAGAATACAATTTCTAAACTAGGGTTTGGGGATAAATGGTTGCCCCCAAGCTAATGTGATATGCAAGCAAAATAGAATTATGGAAAATAGAACAAAATAAAAATAAAATGTAAATGATGTTATTATACCCTAAGAGAGTATGCAGACCTAGGTTTTAGGAACAAATCCTTACCCCAAACTTAACATAGCAAAAATCATGCCCTATATGAGGTGACCGTGATCTTGATGCTGCCAAAATCACACCCTGTAAATATGGGACACGATTTTGCAACAGAAGAACAAAAGCAACAGATCAATGTGAAATAAACAATAATAAATGTGAGATTAACAATCTACGAATGTAAATAAGAAAAGATAAAATGATCACAGTGAAAACGCAGATAAAAGGATGAAGATATCCAAGATGGTAGACTTCCACTCAAGGCTCCAACACTTGTCCACCAAGGGTAGTAAAACAACAACAACGTAGTAGGATAGAACACAAAAACTTGTTAGCACTTGGAAGAAGCCTTTAATAGATCACCTTCACAAAAATTTCTTAGCATCAAAAATCACTTGTTAAAAAGAGTATCCAAACCCTTTATTTATAAGATGTTTGGAAATAAAATGGATGGGAAAACCCTAAGGGAGGAACAACCTCCTTTAAGTCAACCTAAAAGTTGGGTTTTCTAAGAGAAAACGTAAACTTACCGAAATTGTGCCTTGTAAGGAGCGACCACGATTTTGGAAAAGCTAAAGAAAAGGAGAGGAAGAGGAGAAATAAAGGACCAAACTTGTGTTAGGATAAGTTTAAGGGTCTTTTCAAGGTTCTAGGGAAAATGACTCACTTGGGTGGGTCAATTTTCCATGTCTACATTTTCACGTCAAGTTCACCAAAGATCTAGAGGGGTAAAATTGCCCTATCGCGTATGTTGGATCTGTTGGGATCTAAGGTGACCGTAGGGGTGCGTTATATTCTCTACACTTAGTGGACAAGGGGAATTTTTCACCAAGAATGATTTTAGGAGTTGCTTCAATTCCAAGGTTTAAATGTTTAATGTGCTCAATTAAGCAATCACCTATATCTAGCCTCTATAAACTATACAAATAAAAGGGTGATGCAAGACACATAATATGCAAGAAAACAATGTCTAACCCTATAATGCTTCTTTGATTCAATGATTTCTAACCCTAAGTTGCAATAAATAAAAAAAATTTCCTTTGAACAAGGGCACAAGTGAAATGCACAAACAAGACTAAACCCTAGATGCACACTATATGCTCTTATTATTTCAAATACCTAAAATATGATCAAATGTTTTTCCTTTTTCATTATATTCTAGGTTTGAATAGAAATGAACAAAATAAATCAACAAACAACCTAGATATCTACTAATACACTTACTTGAACCAGTGTTTGAACCAAGTTTTATCTTATATCCAAAATTATTCCACAGGTTCAACCTGCAAAAATAGCTTTACAAAATCTTAGAAAAATATGATCAATGATAGGAGGCATGCTTAGGCCATTGTGTAGCAGTGCTTGGGAGTGCATCATTCAAGTCCCCTAGGTCCTTTTAGTTGACCTTTATGAATCAAGAGTGAATGTTTATCCTTTTTGGAAATGGACACACAACATGCAATGAAACATAACAGTGCAAAAAATAGAATGTAAACAACAATATTATATCCTAAATGCAACATGCAAACATAGACCTAGGATTTGGGAGCGAATATTGCCCCCTAGAATTGACACAACCAAAATGACTCCCTGTACGGGCATCCACGATATTGGCTTTATCGAAATCATACCCCGTAAATACGAGGTGCGATTTCATGATAGGTCAAATAAAATAACAGATCTATGAAAAATGAGTGAAAAAAAGAATGCAAGTAATAATCTAGAAATGAAAAAATGCATGAAACAACCTGTTGGTAGTGAAAGAGGTAGACAAAAGGATTAAGACCTCCACAATATGGTTGACCCCTATTCAAGGCTCCAACGCTTGTCCATCAAGGGTAGAAAAACAACAATGTAGCAGAATAACACCAGAAGAATCTTGCCAAAGAACTTGCAATTTTTCTCTTAACTTGCTAGGTAGAATGTTTATTATTACTTTTCTCTTGCTTACTTTGGTGAAAAGGAGATCCAAAACCCTCTATTTATAAGGGATTTGAAACACAAATGGGTGGGAAAACCCTAATAGAGGACCAACTTTAAATAATTTGACTCGAAATTTGGTTTTCTAAGAGAAATCCTAACTTTTCGAAATCGCACCCTATAAGGGTCGATTGCAATTTCGATAAAACTAGGAAAAAAAATAAAAGGGGGGAGAAGAGAGGTCCAAACCTGCATTTGGCAATTTGGAGAGTCTATTTAAGGTTATAGGAAAAATGATTCACTTGGGTGGGTCAATGTCTACACATAGGGCCTAAGAAAGGGCCAAATTTCAAGGGTTGGGTGGATGGGAGTGCAGGCACGTCAAGAGGAAAAAGGGAAAAATTAAACCCTTTTTTGTAGTTTCCTTTAAATAAAAATGTAAGGTATTAGTACAATTTCAACCCTAGGCTATGGATTTAGAAATTCAATAAGACCTTTTCAATGGAGGATGGGGTTCCCTCCATTACAGTTTGTGATATCATTACAAGAGGTAACATGTTGGATTTACAAAGTAGACTAATCTATAAATTCATAGGAGCGTGGCTAGGTTTGGTAGCTTTGAAGATATAGATCATAATTAAATAAGCTTTGAAAGTGGAAGCTTTGATCACTTTGATATCAAAGGGTTTCTTCTTGGCAACCTTCACCCAAGAGGAAGATTGTGATTAGGTCTACATAAGAGGGCCCTGGTTTTTGGGTGGTGTTGGTATATACATGCATTTCTAGCTACCAGGGTTTAACCCTCATATAAAATTTGTTACAAATGTCCTAATGTGAGTATGGTTGTTCAACCTACCCTTGGAATTTTAGGTAGAGGATGTCTTTGAAAATATAAAAAATGCTTTAGAGAAATTTGTCTCAATGACCCTTGTAACTAAAAACAAAGTCCATGCCATTTTTGCTCGCATCTATATGAGGGTATACCTACAAAAAACCCTCATTAAAACAATAGATTTTATTTCATATTTAGGTAGGTATCATTAGAATGTTGACAATGAAAATATACTCTTTTAATGTCGCCTATATCATGTATACAAACACTTGGTAATATTTTTCCTAACAAATAAATAAACAATCAAAGATGACCCTTAGTTTTCATGAAGGAGAAGACAGTAGGACTTATTCACCACAGAGCCAAACCTATAAAATAAAATGCAACAGGAAACACAAGAATCAAAATAAGAGGTTTAGAAATAATAAAAGAAGAGAAAATAGTTCTAGAGCCACAATATCCCAAGGAGGATCTAAAAGAAGGAAAAACTAATGTGGAAGATGAAAAATTGAACAAGAGGAATTCATAGAGGAGAAGGATACTCAAGAAACTTTTGTGAAGAAATCTAAGGAATGAAAAAAAAAGGGGGAAGAGGTGGAATGCAAGGTAGAGGAGGATTAACCTTCTCAAAAAGGAGGAAGGAGCACTCACAAACAAGTTGACATAGGGGGCTTTAAGCAAGGAAGGGGATAGTTCTTAGGAAATACTTTGCAAACCAAGGAAGCAAAAAAAAAGTGGTAGATGGCAAATAGAGTCATCTTGTTGATGCTTTATAGGAGGATACAAACCCCTAGCCAAAGGTAAAAATGAAATTATTACCCTAGAATGTGAGGGGTCTAAATGCCCTAGCCAAACATAGACTGCTAAAATCTTATATTTGTAGTCTATGTACCAATATAATATTATTACAAGAGATAAAATTAGGTTTAAATGAGTTAGGAAAAGTAGATAGTAAGATTTGGAGCAGAACCAACTTCTTGGGATCTCTAGTAGAGGGGACTTTAAGAGGTTTTCTTACTCTTTGGAATCTAGAGATCTTTGATGGATATTTGGTTGATCAAAATTGACATCATATTACAATATGCTTTAAGCATAGGCTCCTAGATAAAGTAGGATTCATCATAAATATTTATGCATCAAATTCCATCAAGCATAAAAAATATTTAGAATATACTTAAAGAAAATAGTCAAAATTTACCCACATATTGTAGGTGAGTTTGATAGGGTAGGGCAATCATCCAAGGGAGGTTTCTGGTTCGAATCTCCATATGCACATTGGGTACCCAAAATCCAGTTGATAATGCTGGTGCGATCAAGGTTGGGCATGAAATCTGGGTGATTTTGATGGTGTAGAACGCCCTGGTCATGCTTTCTTATACTAAGGCGGATTTGCAAGGGATGTTTTGCTAAATTTAAAAAAAAATAGTCAAAATTTTAAAAAATAGAAATGCATGGTAGTTGAGGATTTCAAAACCTTGTTAAGCTTGAATGAGAAGAATTGAGGAGTTCCTAGTTACATAATTCATGAGAAATATAGTAGATTTTTTGATAGAGACAAGCCTAATAGACCTACATTTGGAGGCAGACATCTAAACTTGGAATAACAAAGGATGAAGTACTAGGGTATTCATTTAGATTGGATAATGTCTCCTAAATGGTATCTGGAGGGTTTATACTTAGAACATATTCTCATATTGGATTTGACCATACTTCTTTGATTTTGGAAATGGGGAGAGATAAGAACAATAAAAACTACCCTTTCTGTTTTGAAATGATGTGGAAAACACACCTAGATCTAGAAGGAAAAATTAGGCAATGGTGGGGTACATCTGTAATAGGAAGCCATGTGTTCCAACTTTCTCAAAAGATAAAAATAATTAAGCATGAGCTAAAAATTTCAAATTGTGAAGTTTTTTAAAATATTTTTCAAATGAAGGTTAGGTTGGAGAATAGTTTAAAGAACATTGAGCAAAGGATGGAGTTGGAGGGGAACACTTGAGGAATTGATTGAGGAGAAAAATATGAATCCTTGTGAATACCTTAACGTTTTAGCAGTAGAATAAATCCACTAAAGGTAGAAGTCTCAATCCTTATCGCTTCAAGGAGGCAAAAACACAAAAAAAAATCATGTCACCACCTTACTACACTAGAATAGGAATAAGATTAGAAGAATCACTCTAGATCAAGGGGAGGTTATAGATCAAGAGGAGAGGATTGAGATGAAAGCTATTAATTTCTTTCATTATCTCTTGACAAAAGAAATGAGGGAGTAGAGTAGGCTCTAATGAACTCTTCAACAATGTTCCTCAAGTGATCATAGCAGAAGATAACAAGTTATTGGATAAACCCTTCACAAAAGAATAAATTGAAGAGGCAATATTCTCTATTGGTAATGAGAAAGCCCTGGGGTTGGATGAGTTCCAAGTAGGGTTCTTCCAAATGTTTTGGTAAATAATAAAAAAATGCTATAGCAGCTTTAAGGGAATCCCAAAAAAGAGGAAGGTTTTGAATGAATGAAATAATAATTTCATAGTCCTTATCCCTAAGAAGACCAAGGTGGAATCCTTTTATGACTTCAAACTGATAAGCTTATGTAACTATTTATAAGATCTTGACTTCTAGGATTAATCTTAGAAAACCAAGGGGATTTGTTAAGGGTCATGAAATTCTCGATGGGATTGTAGTGGTTCATGAACATTCCTTGGTTAAATGCAAGAGGAAGGGGATGCTAGTTAAGTTGGACATAAACAAGGTATATGATAGGGTCTCCTAAAACTATGCTTAAAATATGCTTAGAAAGTTGGGATTTGGGAAGGCCTAGATAGATCTAGTTATGACTTGTGTAAGGATTTTGAGATACTCTATCCTAGTGAATGAAGTGCCAACTAGTTTTTTTTGCTAGCTCTTGAGGTCCGAGACAAGGTGACTTATTATCCCCCTACCTGTTTATCTTGCTTGCAAAAGCTCTAAGCTAAACCTTACCAAAAACACTTAGACTAAAGAAAAGTCAAGGCCTAAAGGTGGGAAACACCTTGGAGATAATTTCTCATCAAATTTTTGTGGATGATATGATCCTTACTATCAAGTGTTATTAAAGACAAAGAATAAAAGAAAATGCTTGAGAGCTATGAGAAGGTTGTAGGTCAAAAATTTAATAAGGAGAAAAGTTTGTTGTATTTCATCAATACCTTGACAAGGACCCAAGGTAAGAGAAAATAAATTATGGGTTATAAACAAGACTCCTTACCCTTTTTATAATTGGGAATACCTCTTTTCATGGGTACAAAGAAACAAGAACATTGGAACCCTATTTTTGATCGATTCTAAATGAAATTGGTAGGGTGGAAGGAAAAATGGTTGATTCAAGCTAGGAATATGCCACTATTGTATGCGACCCTTCAAGCCCTCCCCACCTATATCATATCTCTATTCAAAATTTCAATAATGGTAGTATTAGTATCTTTTCTAAAGAATCTCCTTTGGACATAAATGAAAAGAGAAGACTATCTCTCTTGAAATAGAAAATAGTTTGCCAACCTAAGAAAAAGTAAGGTGTGTGTTTAAGGAGAATAAATTTGATGTGCATAGCCCTAGGTCAAAAACAAACCTGGAGATTAATGAGAGAACTAAAAAAATTTGGTTCAAGATTCTCTAACATAAATACCTAGAAGGCAGGGATCCCGAGAGAATCCTCAATGAGGAAGAGCATTACAAAGGTTTGATCATTTAGAACCATCTACTAGAAAACAAGAACCTTGTGAGAAATATAATGAAATAGAAGGTGGAAATTGGAGAGTGCATTGACTTCTAGGATGATATTTGGTTAGCAGGGAATTCTCTATGATAAAATAAGACCTGGAATGCACTAGATTAGAATACATGAAATATCTGTTACAACCCCAATATAGCTTAGACGACTATATTTCTAATATCATTATTTGTTTATTGATTTAATATTATAAATAGAGTAGATTTATTTTGAGTCATCTATCATCATTAATCTAAATTGCATATTCACAAGGACGAAGACCTCCTTAGTGGTGAAGGACTTAGCCCTCCTAAGTGGCAAGCATTATTTCATTTTCCTTCTTGATTACTTCTTCATATTTTATTGTTGATTTGTTATGCTTCAAGTGGTATCCAAGCTGAAGATCTTGTACAAATTATTGTTGTAATAATCCATCAAGTTCAAATTTTTAAACTCCAATATTGAAGCATTGGCCATACTATAGTCTCAAAGGTCAAACGATCCATCATTTCATTTGGGGTGGTGATATTACGTTTGTTTGAATGTTGTAATTCCACAGACAATCAAGATAACTCTCGATGGTTCGATTCAATCAACACATGAAAGAAATTCTGTATTAAATTCCTTCGATTCCAGGGAATGGTTGATAATAGCCAGGGCAGGATTCAAACGTAGTCATCCAACATTTTAAGTGTAGCTTCGCATCCAAGAAAGAGCAGTAGATAATAAATGTGGTCATCTTCAAGCAACACCACAACAACCCTAGATTTGTCATCCTCCAATCAGCGTGCAGAAAAGAACTTGAATCGGTTTGCTAAGATGTTCGTTATCACCAAGAAAAATCCTAAAAAAAATTGAAGTGTACAAATAAACACCACATCAAGCTTTTCTTTCTGGCGAAGGATAAATCGGGTAAATCGGAACAACGTAATACATACAGGTTAATACAAGATTCGGCTATCATCTTCGTTAAAACTTCATCAAAAGGTGAGCGTGTATAAACGTACGTGTATGTAAATTTATCCTTAAATTCCAATAACATCTTTATAAGTATATTTCAAGGGCAATGCATCAATCTCTATTTCATTTGTCATTTCCTGGTTAACACAAACTCAAACCCAAAGAGAGTCCAAAATTTAATTTTCATCCATTCTATCACTGGTGAATAATCCTCAATCAAATTTTCACTCCTTACTTGTCGTTCATCGCACTTCATCCAACAAGAATTCGCTCGATATTTCACATTCGATGATTTGTATTTTGAGAAAACAAAAATAATTATCCCACATTGTTTATGTCGTAGCCTTAAAAGGGTTTAATTACATCTTAGCACCAATAACCTGCTGTGACTTCGATCACATGAAACCTTTGAGCCTCACACACGTGCGTAGAAATTATCTCATTGTGACGTGTCCTTGTCGCCTAGTGCTTTTGTTATCATCGAGTCTTCATGTACCTATGTTGTGTCATTGGTTGTATCGGTGGAGGGCTATGATGTGTCTTTGTGCTAGTATCCTTGTCGCCTAGTGTCTTTGTTGATCATCAAGTCGTCGTATATATGTGTCGTGTCATTGGCTATGTCGGTTGTGCATTATCACTGGTTGTGTTAGTTATGGACTACGATGTGTCCTTTTTGCCTAGTGTCTTTTCTAATCATTGATTCTTCATTTCGTCTAGTCTGTCGTGGTTGTGATGTGTCCTTGTTGCCTAATGTCTTTGCTGATAATCAAGTCTTCATTTCATCTAATTCGTCATTTCATACCTTGGTTGTCATATGAAAGCTTATCGTCTTCATTTCATCTAATTCGTCATTTCATACCTTGGTTGTCATATGAAAGCTTATCGTTATCGCGTCTAGCTGTTGGGAAAAGTAGAGTCATCGCTTGTTGTTGTACAAAATTAGTCGTTGTCATGTCTAAGCCATTGGGAACAATAGTGATAGTTGTTAACATTATCCTAGCCATTCGAGTTACTTGTCATTGGAGTTACTGGTTGTTGGAAGGCCATTGATATTTAAATTCAAACAAATCTGTATCATAGTTGGAGTGAAAAAAGTGAGCGAAAATAAAATTTATTTCAAAATTAACAATTATTTTGCAGAAATCAAGTCAAAAATTTGAGGAAATTATCATTGAAGTCAAATCGGGCAGCAAATTTTGGAGAAATTTGTAGTAGTAATTCAAATTGGATAAAGCAAGTGCATGAGTGGCAAGTGGACTAAAGGATCAAACGGTCGATTATTGAGCATAACTAATACAAATGAAGGACTTTTGAAGTCACCAAGAAGACCTCCACATAATAAAGGTACACAATACAAATCTCCTTTACGCATTAACAACTTTGATCCCAACCATCCTACTATTAACCCTATGGCTCCTTCCAACTCATCCCATGAAAATATTGCACATGAGGAAATAGAAAACACCAATGCAAGTAACCAAGATGTCTAATCATGTATAACTCAACTAATGACTAGTATGAGCACCATGAGTTCAATTTTGCAACAATTATTGAGGAAAAAAAATCAAGAAGCCCCTCATTCCCCACATAACCACCATAGAAGGCAGGATAATGAGGATCAGGATACTGAGGAAGATTATCAACAAGCAAGATGGCCTACAGGTATTAATATTCCTCATGCTGATATACCTACATTTGAGGATGGTGATCCACGTGGTTGGATAGCTAAAATGGAAGTTCCTTATGCTTCTTCCAAACTAGGTACTGAAGCTTACCAATGGTTTGCTTGGCAAAAACATCAACATAGTTGACCCCTCATTTGGCCTGAATTCAAGAAGTTTTTTTCAAAATATTTAATGAAGGGAGTTCATCCTCATATGTAGTTTGTCTATTGGTACTTAAACAAACTAGCTCGATAAGAGATTATATTTCATAATTCACTAGTCTTATCGCTTATATAAGAAATTTACCAACCGATGTGGTAGTTCTAGCTTTTAGACATGGGTTGAAAAAGAATATTTAAATTGAAGTAGACTTACATGATCCATACTCTTTAGATAACACTATAAAGATTGCTAAGTTGGTCGAGAAAAAGGTGCAAAATTAGACATCCTTCAGACGTGACTCCTATAGTCATCCTCAATATCACAACAATTTATTTTGTAGGAATGACCAACCATCAAGATATTACTGCTATAAATATTGCAATCATCATCCAAAATATCAAGCATGTGTACCAAGACAAAACTTTCAAATAGAATACGATAGCAAGGAAGACGAAGAGGAAATAGAGGATATCAATTCACATGACTCATCTGCGCCCAAAGAACAAATTGAATAGAATGAAGCAATAGGTGACAAAGATGCTATGGCTATCTTAGTACATGCTCTTATGGGATTAATAGCTCACCATACAATCAAGGTACCAGAATTCATTTGACAAAAGAGGATAAATGTGTTGATCGACTCAGGGAGTACTCACAATTTTATTGACATTAAAACTGCTAAGGCATTGAACTTACACATTCACTCCTCCAATAAAGATAAGTTTCAAGTTTTGGTTGCAAATGGAGGAAATGCTCAATGTATTGGTAGAAATTATTCTGAAGAACACAAGCTTATACTGAGAGGGAGGGGTGAACAGTATAGCGCCCACTTTTTACTTTCTTTCAAAACCAATATCAATTAATGTCCTTAATTGCAATAACCAAATATAGAAGTGTGCATTAATAACTCGGATAGCAATAGTAAGCAAGAGCACAAGTCACCACACACAATTGAGACACAAGATTTAACGTGGTTCCCCCAATGTGGGGTACTCCACAAGATAATATCCTTATAATATTTCACACAGAAATAAGGATCCTTATCCAATACAATGATTACTTTGATCTACTCAAAGCTAGGCAATACACTGATCTGCTCAGGTAGGCAATCCACTGATCTGCTCAACTAGGCAACACACTGATCTGCTTAGGTAGGCAATCCACTGATCTGCTCAGCTAGGCACTCCATTGATCTGCTCAACAAGCTCACATAGAACTTGTCCAAATCTGCTCAACAAGCTCACACAAAACTTGTCCAAATCTGCTCAACAAGCTCACATAGAACTTGTCCAAATCTGCTCAACAAGATCACACATAACTTGTCCAAATCTACTCAACAAGCTCACACATAACTTGTCCAAAATTGCTCAACAAGCTCACAAATAACTTGCTCAATAATTCAATCTCATAGGAGCATAAAGAGAATTTTTAGAGACTCAATATGTTCTTATACTCAAATCCAATCTCAACTCAAATCAATCTTATAGAAGCATAAAGAGAATTGTTAGAGACTCAATATGTTCTATCCTCAAATCTCAATCTCAACTCAAATCCAAAATATAGAATAGTTTGTTTCATGGAACTTGAACAACCACTTCACACAATCACTTGACTAGGCTCAAACAACTCTTCTCAACCAACTACCACAAGGAACAACTCTTTCTTACAAACCCTAGTCCAAGCATGTATCAACCAACTCAAATGTTTCCAACAATGCTCAACCACAAATCTCACATAACAATGATACTCATGTTCTTCTCAAGTTCAAATTCTTTGCATAACCAATGGGCTTCAACAACAATGCTTATAAAACATTCTTCACATAACAATGATACTCATGTTCTTTTCAAGTTCTTTGCATAACCAATGGGCTTCAACAACTATGCTTATAAAACAAGGTTTAACCACAACTCTCAAACTAGAAAACCTTGAAGCATTCAACCAACCACTTTCGAAAAGGAAACCACAATCAATCCTTTTCTCTCCAATGATATTTCAGAAATCAACCACCATAATCAATCAATAGGAGAATGTGCCCATACCTTTTATGAAGATGAAGAAACCTCTTTGGAAATCTGCCACACTCAACAAAATTCTTTTTCAACTTTCAACAAGGGTTAGAGATCATGATTAATATCATAACAACAATATCCAAATAACACCTTATCACTCCTACTCAACAAAATGCATCATGTCCCCTTATGAAAGAATTAATCACTTTTGAAAAAGAACAAAACAACCTTCACTTTTGAACCCCTTTACAAAAATAGAAATATCTCTTTACATACACCTTATTTCTCCCTCTAAGCAAGTTAATCAAATAGCCCTCGAAATAAGCTTTCCAACGATATATAATATGATATACTTCTAAAAGGAAAAACACTAGAAATTTCTCTTTTTCAAAAGTGGATCACAACCCTTATTCCTCCTAGAAATAACAACAAGCTTACAAAACCTTATAACTCCCTATCTCTAAAAAAATTATTTTTCATACACCCAAAGCATTCACAATATCAACTATGCAAGGAGCTTCTCATAAATACCTTTAATTTCAAAACCGTGGCCTTAACCTTTGAAAACGTTTCGCAAAAATTGATGAGCGCCTTCACACTTACGGGAGTCGAACTCTGTTCCTCCTTGCTAGCATTGTGAGACACTAACCACGTGGGTGCAAGCCCACATTGGAAATAAATCCCAACCTTGTTGTATAAACTGTGCTCGATTGTTCTTAAAATGAAAAAATGTTTTCCACCAAAACTTTTGCCCTTGCGGGATTCGAAACGCAGACCTCCCTTGTGCCAAAGTTATCTCTTTCCAACTACGCTACGTTGTCCAACGTGACGTCAGGTCTAGACATCCTCGATTTTCTTTAACCCTCAAAAATGACTTCTTTATTTTTCGCCTTCCGCTTCCTCCACGCACGAATTACTCTTCGATTTTCTCAACCTTGGCATACTCAATAGGCAAAGTTTTTAACCATTATATATACACATTATAATGCTTCGAAAGACGTCGATGGATTATAATCAAACCTTCATTCTTTTGGACGTCGACGATAATAAAATATTAAATTTAATTTTAATTTTAAATTTAAATTTTAAATAATTTAAAATTTAAACTTAAATATTTAAAATTAAATATCTCCTTCACCGGGGCACCTTTTTCGATGAAACAAAAAGCCAACCTGGGTTTTAAGAAAAACCCATTTCAAATATGCCATCCATGGTTTTAAATAAAACCTTTTATTTTTCCTGCCTTGGTTTTCACAAAAACCCTGTATATATCCATGCTTTCCAAAATATCATAAATGCTTATTTATGAAATACTTTGGCCACCAAAACTCAATGTGATCCATGTGACATCAATGATCCATGTGACATCAATGACAACATAAAATACCTCAAATTTCCAACAATCTCCCCCTTTGTCATTGATGGCAACACCTCTAATGCAAATCACCACAGTCACTGCAAAAACCATTTCTGAGAATCAAAGTTGCTCCCCCTGACTCAATACTCTCTTTGGAGGTTGCTCCCCCTAACTCAATGCTCTCTTTGGAGGCTGCTCCCCCTAACTCAAATCTCTCCCCCTTACTAAAATCTCTCCCCCTTTGACATCAATGGAAAAAAGGGACACCTATGGGGCTAAAAGATATGACTCTTAAGCTTAGCCCCCTCACCACCTTCTCTCTTGAGGTGATTAATTTTGGGGTGGGAGTACTTTTACTCCCAGTTGTTCTCTCAAATGCTCAAACGTTTCTCTTGGTAATGGTTTTGTAAATATGTCTGCAATATGATCTTTTGTAGGAACATATTCCAATCTTACTTGTTGCTCTGTAACATGTTCTCTTAAAAAGTGATACTTGATTGGAATGTGCTTTGTTCTGGCATGCATTACTAGATTCTTTGAGATACTTATAGCACTAGTATTATCACACAGAATAGGAATGGGATGATCATGTTCTATGCTAAAATATTTGAGAGTCTGTTTCATCCATAATACCTATGAACAACATGTTGTTGCTGCAATATATTCTACCTCTGTTGTGGAAAGTGACACTGATGGTTGTTTCTTACTTAGCCAAGAAACTAAGCAATCACCAAGAAAGAATGCTCCTCCACTTGTGCTTTTTCTATCATCAATGTTTCCTGCCCAATCTGCATATGTGTATGTTGTGAGAGTAAACTTACTGCTTCTAGGATACCATAGACCATACTCCATTGTTCCTTTGAGATATCTGAGTATTCTTTTCACTGCTGTCACATGTGATTCTTTTGGAGCTACTTGAAATCTTCCCATTAAACCAACTGCCTGTATTATATTTGGTCTTGTAGCTATAACATATAACAAGCTACCAATCATAGATCTGTATAGTGTTTGATTTGCATCAGGAGATTCATCATCTTTGCTTAATTTACACCCTGTAACCATTGGAGTACTAATTGGCTTACTATCTTCCATTTTGAATTTCTTCAACATCTCCTTTATATACTTTGTTTGTGAAAGAAATATCCCTTTTTCTAATTGTGAAATCTGTAATCCGAGGAAAAAGGTTAATTCACCAAGCATAGACATTTCAAACTCATTAGTCATGTTTCTTGCAAATTCTTGACACATTCTATCATTGCTACCCCCAAAAATAATATCATCCACATAAACTTCCACAATCATCAAATCATTTCCCTTATTTTTAATATATAGATTGCTATCAACTGTTCCCTTTCTAAAACCTTGCTCTCGAAGATATTTATCCAGTATTGAATACCATGCTCTAGGAGCTTGCTTTAAGCCATAAAGAGCCTTTTTCAATCTACACACATAATCTGGCTTATCTGCTTGATTAAACCCATATGGTTGTTCAATGTAAACTTCTTCTTCTAAATGACCATTCAAAAAAGCTGATTTGACATCCATCTGATATACTTTGAAATTCTTGTAGCTTGAAAGTGCCAAAAACATCCGTATAGCTTCCAATATTGCAACTAGTGCAAAGGTCTCATCAAAATCAATTCCTTCTACTTGTGCATACCCTTTACACACCAATCTTGCCTTGTTTCTGATGACTTGACCATCTTCATTTAGTTTGTTCCTGTAGACCCATTTAGTACCAATTACATTTTTTCCTTTTGGTCTTGGAACTAATTCCCAAGTCTTACTTTTTTCAATCTGATCTAGTTCTTCCTTCATTGCTTTAATCCAACATTCATCATTTTATGCCTCTCTGAAATCCTTTGGTTCTATCTTGGATAGTAGTGAAACATTTGCTTGTTCTATTGAGCCTATGATTCCTCTTCTTGTTCATCTTACATCAGGGCTGCCAATGATCAAGTCCTCTGGATGATTTTTCTGAATATATCTTGATGTAGTTTTGGAAGGTATATTCTACAAATCTTCTTCATTTGAATCTTCACCCATTTCTTCCTGACAACTTTCTTCTTCTTCTTCAAGAATATCTTCTTGAGATGGCTCATTTATTCCTATTATTTCATCAACTCTGACATTTATACTTTCCACCATGGTATGTGTTCTTTTATTGTAGCATCTGTAGGCCTTACTCTTTGTAGAGTATCCAAGAAAAATACCTTCATCACATCTAGGATCAAACTTGCCCAAGTCCTTATCCTCTCTTTTGATATAACACTTACTTCCAAAAATTTTGAAGTAGTTTACCGTGGGAGATCTTCCTTTCCAAAACTCATATGGAGTCTTATGTTGCTTTGTTCTAACTTGAGCTCTATTCATAACATAGACTGATGTACTGATTGCTTCCTTCCAAAACCCATTTGAGATTCTTGATTCATTTAGCATTGCTTTGGCCATATTCTCAAGAGTTCTATTCTTTCTTTCTACTACTCCATTTTGTTGTGGAGTCCTGGCTACTGAATATTCTTTTCTGATTCCATGTTCTGCACAAAACTCAATGAATTCTATAGAGATGAATTCCCCTCCTCTATCTGATCGTAAACACTTGATCTTCTTTCTTGTTTCATTTTCTACCATTTCTTTGAACACTTTGAAATGCTCAAATGCCTCTGATTTCTCTTTCATAAAAACAACCCAAGTCATTCTAGAATAATCATCTATGAACAACATGAAGTAACTTTCACCTTGTAGACTTTTGGTTCTCATAGGACCACATAAATCAGTATGAATCAATTCTAATACCTTGGAAGAGGAATATTCTTTTGCCTTGAAACTTGATCTTGTCTGCTTTCCATACTGACATTGTGCACAAATTGTATTTGAAGGTCTTTTTATCTTTGGTAGATCTCTGACAATTTGTTTGTTGCTTATCCTTACTATGTTATCGAAGTTCAAGTGACACAACCTTTTATGCCATAACCAACTTTCTTCTTCTTGAGATAGAAGACATTTTTCCCTTTTTATTTCACTGAGCATGTAGAGATTGTTATTGGTTCTTTCTGCATTTGCAACAAGCTTCCCTATTTTTGTTTCCCTGATTTTGCATCCTGTAGAGGAAAAAGTAACTATGTACCCTCGATCACAAAGCTGACTTACACTCAGTAGATTGTGTTTTAGACCCTCAACATAAAGTACACCCTATGTAGTAGTCTTTCCATCATCCAAACTTAAAGTTCCTCTCCCTTTGATTTTAGCTGAAGCATTATCACCAAATATCATAGATCTGATGTTGTTCCCTTTTAAAGAAATGAACTTATCCTTATACCCAGTCATATGACTAGAGCACCCACTGTCAATATACCATTTGTCCATCTTGTAACCCAGTAGAATATGCCCTCAAGTTGTTAGCCTTTTTGAAGGAACCCGCTTTGATACCAATTGAAGAACACAAGCTTATACTGAGAGGGGGGTGAACAATATAGCACCCACTTTTTACTTTCTTTCCAAACCAATATCAATTAATGTCCTTAATTGCAATAACCAAATATAGAAGTGTGCATTAATAACTCAGATAGCAATAGTAAGCAAGAGCACAAGTCACCACACACAATTGAGACACAATATTTAACGTGGTTCCCCCAATGTGGGGTACTCCACAAGATAATCTCCTTATAATATTTCACACAAAAATAAGGATCCTTATCCAATACAATGATTACTTTGATCTACTCAAAGCTAGGCAATACATTGATCTGCTCAGGTAGGCAATCCACTGATCTGCTCAGCTAGGCAACACACTAATCTGCTCAGGTAGGCAATCCATTGATCTGCTCAGCTAGGCACTCCACTGATCTACTCAACAAGCTCACATAGAACTTGTCCAAATCTACTCAACAAGCTCACACATAACTTGTCCAAATCTGCTCAACAAGCTCACATAGAACTTGTCCAAAACTGCTCAACAAGCTCACACAGAACTTGTCCAAATCTGCTCAACAAGCTCACACAGAACTTGTCCAAATCTGCTCAACAAGCTCACAAAGAACTTGCTCAATAATTCAATCTCATAGGAGCATAAAGAGAATTGTTAGAGACTCAATATGTTCTTATACTCAAATCCAATCTCAACTCAAATCAATCTTATAGAAGCATAAAGAGAATTGTTAGAGACTCAATATGTTCTATCCTCAAATCTCAATCTCAACTCAAATCCAGAATATAGAATAGTTTGTTTCATGGAACTTGAACAACCACTTCACACAATCACTTGACTAGGCTCAAACAACTCTTCTCAACCAACTACCACAAGGAACAACTCTTTCTTACAAACCCTAGTCCAAGCATGTATCAACCAACTCAAATGTTTCCAACAATGCTCAACCACAAATCTCACATAACAATGATACTCATGTTCTTCTCAAGTTCAAGTTCTTTGCATAACCAATGGGCTTCAACAACAATGCTAATAAAACATTCTTCACATAACAATGATACTCATGTTCTTTTCAAGTTCTTTGCATAACCAATGGGCTTCAACAACTATGCTTATAAAACAAGGTTTAACCACAACTCTCAAACTAGAAAACCTTGAAGCATTCAACCAACCACTTTCGAAAAGGAAACCACAATCAATCCTTTTCTCTCCAATGATATTTTAGAAATCAACCACCATAATCAATCAATAGGAGAATGTGCCCATACCTTTTATGAAGATGAAGAAACCTCTTTGGAAATCTGCCACACTCAACAAACTTCTTTTTCAACTTTCAACAAGGGTTAGAGATCATGATTAATATCATAACAACAATATCCAAATAACACCTTATCACTCCTACTCAACAAAATGCATCATGTCCCCTTATGAAAGAATTAATCACTTTTGAAAAAGAACAAAAACAACCTTCACTTTTGAACCCCTTTACAAAAATAGAAATATCTCTTTACATACACCTTATTTCTCCCTCTAAGCAAGTTAATCAAATAGCCCTCGAAATAAGCTTTCCAACGATATATAATATGATATACTTCTAAAAGGAAAAACACCAAAAATTTCTCTTTTTCAAAAGTGGATCACAACCCTTATTCCTCCTAGAAATAACAGCAAGCTTACAAAACCTTATAACTCCCTATCTCTAAAAAATATTTTTCATACACCCAAAGCATTCACAATATCAACTATGCAAGGCGCTTCTCATAAATACCTTTAATTTCGAAACCGTGGCCTTAACCTTTGAAAACGTTTCGCAAAAATTGATGAGCGCCTTCACACCTACGGGAGTCAAACTTTGTTCCTCCTTGCTAGCGTTGTGAGACACTAACCACGTGGGTGCAAGCCCATGTTGGAAATAAATCCCAACCTTGTTGTATAAACTGTGCTCGATTGTTCTTAAAACGAAAAAAACGTTTTCCACCAAAACTTCTGCCCCTGCGGGATTCGAAACGCAGACCTCCCTTGTGCCAAAGTTATCTCTTCCCAACTGCGTTGCACTATCCAACATGACGTCAGGTCTAGACGTCCTCGATTTTCTTTAACCCTCAAAAATGACTTCTTTATTTTTCGCCTTCCGCTTCCTCCACGCATGAATTACTCTTCGATTTTCTCAACCTTGGCATACTCAATAGGCAAAGTTTTTAACCATTATATATACACATTATAATGCTTCAAAAGACGTCGGTGGATTATAATCAAACCTTCATTCTTTTGGATGTCGACGATAATAAAATATTAAATTTAATTTTAATTTTAAATTTAAATTTTAAATAATTTAAATTTTAAACTTAAATATTTAAAATTAAATATCTCCTTCATCGGGGCACCTTTTTCGATGAAACGAAAAGCCAACCTAGGTTTTAAGAAAAACCCATTTCAAATCTGCCATCCATGGTTTTAAATAAAACCTTTTATTTTGCCTACCTTGGTTTTCACAAAAACCTCGTATATATCCATGCTTTCCAAAATATCATAAATGCTTATTTATGAAATACTTTGGCCACCAAAACTCAATGTGACCCATGTGACATCAATGACAACATAAAATACCTCAAATTTCCAACAATTCCGTTTCAATACAAATGGAAAGTTATACTTGGCATGGAACTCTCTTTGTTATGATTTTAGAGAATTCAGAGGTTATTTTGGGAGTTGAATGGTTAGAACAATTGGACATGGTCAGTTTTAATTTCATAAAGCTTTTTGTGGAATGGAAATAAAATGGAAGGACCATTCGCCTCCAAGGAATTCCAAATCCTCCATCAAAGGTAGTGATTTCTCATAGTATGGAAAAAATATTAAGGAAAGAGAGTTATGGATTCATAGATCACATCAATTGTTTGGTGAAGCAAGCACAAGATATTCTTGAAATTCACTCAAAGGATCTTCAAGATATTGTGGCTAACTATGATGAAGTTTTCCAAGACCAAAAGGATTACCTCCCAAACGATCTCATGACCATGCTATACACCTGGTTCCAGGAAGCCTTCTTCCTAATGTTCGTCCTTATCGATACCCTCAACCTTAAAAAACAAAAATTAAGAAAATTGCCCAAGAAATTTTAGAACACGAAGTTATTCGTCATAGCACTAGTCCTTATTCTTCACCAGTAGTTTTGGTGCATCAAAAGGATAATTCTTGGCGTGTGTCTTGATTTTCGCCCTCTCAATAAAATCACCATCAAGGATAAATTCCCTATTCCTTTCATCGATGATTTATTAGATGAATTGCATGGTGTAAATTTTTTCATAAAATTGGATCTACGCTATGGTTTTCATCAAATCAGAGTAAGGGATGAGTACATTCCTAAAAACACCTTATGTACTCATGAAGGTCATTATGAATTCCTAGTCGTGTCTTTTGGTCTCGCTAATGCCCCATCCACATTCCAAAGTCTCATGAACCAGGTCTTTCGTCCATTCCTTTGCAAATTTGTCTTAGTCTTCTTTGATGACATTCTCATATATAGTAAAACATGGAAGGATCATTTGATGCATGTGGGAAAGGTTCTTCATATATTACACAAGGAAATTTTTTTTGTCAAACGTTCTAAATGCTCTTTTGGTTTTCAAGAAGTTGAATATTTGGGTCATATCATTTCTCATGAAGGTGTTAAAGTGGATCCTAATAAGATTAAGGCCATTCAGGATTGGACTTTACGTAAAACCATCAAGAAACTTCATGGTTTTTTGGGTCTTATCGGTTACTATCGCAATTTTGTGCGCAACTATGGTAAAATTACAGCCCCTCTCATAGCTATCACAAAAAATATGCTTTTCATTAGTTTGAAGCAGCCACTCAAGCCTTCACAGATCTCAAAGAAGCAATGTGTACTACTCCAGTCTTGGAAACCCTGGATTTTCACAAACCATTTGTGATTGAATGTGATGCTTCAGGAACAAGCATTGAGGCAGTACTAATGTAGGAAGGGCATCCCTTGGCATTTGAAAGTAAACAACTTTCGGGTAAGAATTTGGGAAGGTCCACATATGAGAAAGAAATGTTGGCTATTCTACATGCGGTTGAGAAATGGAGACACTACTTAATCAGTAGTCGCTTTATTATTAAAACATATCATAGTAGTCTCAAACATTTTTTAGAACAACAATTTTTTTATCCAGAGTAAAACAAGTGGTTGACAAAATTTTTGGGATATGATTTTGTAATCGAGTATAAGAAATGGAAATAAAATGTGGTAGTAGATGCATTATCGCGTAAATATGAAAATGAAGTGGTTATCAATGATATTTCAGGTTCTTGTTCCCAATGGGTTTCTCAGCTCCAAGAGGAATGGTTGTCAAATACAGAAACTGCTCAAATAATTTAGGAATTGATGTTAGGATCATCCAAGCATCCTCATTTTTCCTATGATGACAAGGTATTAAGAAGAAAGAATCACATTTACATTCCACACAATTCTACCATCAAATCCAAGATTTTGGAAGAATCGCATGCTTCTCCATCAACAGGACATTCAGGTTTTTTGAAGACATATCTACAGGTAAAACAATCTTTTTATTGGAAGGGATTAAAATCCGAGGTCAAAACATGGGTGGTCGAATGTGAAGTATGTTAGCGCAATAAGGGTGAAATAGTCAAATATCCAGGTCTGCTTCAACCATTACCTATTCCA
This sequence comes from Wollemia nobilis, assembly GCA_028583015.1. Lineage (NCBI taxonomy): Eukaryota > Viridiplantae > Streptophyta > Pinopsida > Araucariales > Araucariaceae > Wollemia > Wollemia nobilis. The sequence continues at coordinate 3,926,048 of JAQPPZ010016601.1, read as the reverse complement.
AATCACCAATGGAAACATATTTCAATGGATTTTATTGAAGGTCTTCCTAAATTAGAAGGTAAAACAATTTTTTTTGTGATAGTGGATCGCCTCTCCAAATATGCTCACTTCAATGCTCTACACCATCCATTTTCAACAAGCAAAGTGGATAAGGTATTTATGGACTCAATTTTAAATTGCATGGAATGCCCAAAAATATTGTAAGTGATTGTGATCCCATCTTTACTAGAAATTTTTGAAAAGAATTATTTCATCTTAGTGGTACCAAGTAAAATATGTCTTCTGCATACCATCCTCAAACAAATGGCTAGATTGAAATAGTTAACAAATGTTTGGGTACCTATCTAAGATGTTTTGCTCAAGATAAACAATATCAATGGAGTCATTAGCTTTCCTTGGCAGAACGGTGGTACAACACTTCGTACCATTTTTCCATCAATATGTCTCCATTTGAAGCATTGTATGGAGTCAAACCACCCACAATAACATGTTATGTTCCAGGCTTTTCCAAAGTGGCCCAAATATATGATTGGTTCCAACATCGACAATCAATGCTTAAAATTCTCAAAGACAATTTGGTCCAAGCACAAAATCGCATGAAGCAGCAATAAGATGCACACTGTTTCGAAAGATAATTTAATACAGGAGATATGGTGTTCCCACGTTTGCAACCCTACAAATAGCTATCATTGAAGATCAAGACTAGTCAAACATTGGCTCCAAGATGGTCCTTACAAAATAGTGCGCCACATAGGAGAAGTGACATATCAACTAGAGCTTCCTCCCTCATCCCGTATACATCCAGTATTTCATGTTTCCTATCTCAATAAGGTGATCGGACAAAAAATACACTCTCAGTTAGAATTACCAGTAATTTATGAAGAAGGACGTATATATCTCCAGCCAAAAGCAATTTTACAAAGCAGATCACGTATGCTGAGATCCCGTCACATCAAATAATTTCTCATCAAATGGCAGGACTTACCAGAAGAAGATGCTATATGGGAACCAAAAAGTATTTTCCAATCATTTTCAGCTTTGAGGACAAAGCTTTTCGAGAAGGGGAGCCATGTTACAACCCTAATATAGCTTAGTCGTATATATTTCTAATATCATTATTTGTTCATTGATTTAATATTATAAATAGATTAGGTTGATTTATTTTGAATATCTATCATCATTAATCTAATTTGTGTATTCGCAAGGACTAAGCCCTCCTTAGTGGCGAAGGACTTAGCCCTCCTAAAGTGGTAAGCATGAATTCTTTTTTCTTCTTGATTACTTCTTCACATTTCATTGTTGATTTGTTCTGCTTCAATATCTATGGAAACAAAGTGAGCAATCACTTCCATAGTTTTGGCAAAACAACATCAAGTGTGTCCTAGAGAATTGGACAAAAGAGGAGAACCGAAAATGGGTAAGTTTGAATCATTCTATGGAGACTTCATTCTTCTTATATTTCTATAAAGGGCATAGACATCTATTACTAATCAATAAGCCCAAATAGAGAATACTTAGTTAAAATTAATTATGAAAAAGTAACTAAGGTGCTAGTGAGAAGGTCTAGACAAATTTATGGGAAGATGTACTAATATTGAAGATCAAGGTTTTGAGCTAGGTAGTTGCTTATAAAAGAATGGTAACAAAGGATAATCTTCGAAAGAGGGGCTTTCATGGGCCTTCCCAATGCACTTTATGTGAGGAAGAGGATGAGACATGTCATCATATGTTCATGAAGTGCAAGTTTAGTGAAGATATATAGGAAAATATTGAAAGGGACTTCTCTATTGCATGGGTCAGATCAAAGGGGGTCAAAGACTGGTTAGCCCAATGGAGAAGTCTCTTAAAAAACAAGAATTTTTTGGCTCTCTAGAATATGACGCCCTTTTCTTTAGAATATATGGTTGGAATGCAATCGGCATACCTTTTAAAACATGAAAATTGATGTGATTAGAGTCTATAATAAAATTAAATCCTCAATGATAAAATAAATTACCAAAGTACACGTGAACAAAACACATACTTGAAAGCATGAGACCCTAGAAAGATGGTGCATTCATCTACCTTCTACCATAGGGAGTGGAAAACAAAAGTAGACAGAGCAAAGATAACATGAAAATGACCAAGGAAGAGGTGAATGTAGTGATAAATCACTACACCTTTTGAAAGTGAAAGTTTAAGTCATGGACAAGCACATGAGAAAAACCCGATCAAAAAGATCTGATGATTAGAGGTCGGATCTCATGACCAAAGAACATATGAAAGTTGAAAGTTCCTAAGTCATGGATAGAAGACAAGGAGCAAAAGTCCCAACAAAGATATAAGAGGTAAAAGTATCGAAGATCTTAAGACAAGCAATCCCAAATGATGAAGTAAAACTCCCAAAGAAGCCAACATCGATGCATCAAAAGTCAAACCAACAAGCTGTGCATTTTTTGAGGAAGATTGTCCTTTCCTCCAAAAATATATTGTATCTTCAAGAAAGGATGACAACAACATGGAGCCATGGTAGAAGCAACTCGAAGATCTAGAGTATGGATTAAAGCAATATTTTGCACCTAGGTGATGGAAATTCCCATAAATGGATAGATGACAACAAAGATGGTAGCTATTCATCCAAGGGCTAAGGATAAATTGACATTCATAACTTCAAATCCAAAGGATCTCAAAGGGATAAATAATTAGACGAGATGTAACGTAGTATCTGAAATGATAGCCACCTAGAAATATTTGCATGAGTTTTGAAGGGAAAATCCATCCTTTGTAATCTATAAATAGGAGTAGCAATAAATTTGTAAAGGATCGACACATTTGCAATTGTATACATTTATAGGCTTTCCTTTCATTTATTTCTGTAAAAATAGTCGACTCTTAAGTGGTTTATGGGTAATCTCAAACCTCCGCTTCTAGCACATTCTATGTAAAATCTTACTTGCATATATATGTATATGTATATGTATATGTATATATATACACACATAGGAGCTAATATTTATTTTTTGGTATAGCCATTTGTGGTCTCCTATAGGCCCATTTATGTGTGTATGTATTTTTTTGTGACCTTTTTCCTGAATCTTGGATTTTATTAAGTGTATGTATGTGTGAGGGACCTGCATCTATTTTCGGACCGAGTCACTTGCTTGGCTCTCTAGTGGGACCCGCCTTCTTATGCATGCATATAACTAGTAACTCTCATTTATGCTTCATTGTGTCAAGGAGAGGAAGTGTTCACTGCTAGCACATAGCGTTCATGCCTATTTTTGTAGGAAGATCTTAGTGGATCTCTTGGTGCATCACCCCCTTTTTTATTTTGTTGAGTTGTTTTTACTTTTACTTTCTCGCATATCTTTTCCCTTTGTTGAGCACAAGTGTGCCTTGAAGATCACATCCTAACAAGGAGTTGACCTTGTAAAATCTCCCTAAGAACCATGATTGAGTCAAACCCCGCGCTCTCGGCTATGGCCCCACTATGTCGCTCCCTACGAGGTGCAAGTATCCTTTCCCAAGACAATTGAAGATGATAATGATGATATAAACTGAATATCGATGAGGCTTCCAAAGGAAATCCCAACCTAGAAAGAAAAGGAGTATTGAGAGATGATACAGGTAAAATAAGAGTGATGTTTGTAAATAACTTCAATGAGACTACCAATATTGTGGTGGAATCCAAGGCGTTGCTCATTGAAGTTATGTTGGCAAGAAAAATGGACATAAGCAAGGTAGAATTGGAGTGCAATTCATAGGTGTTAGTGAATTGGATTAATGGCAAGAACAAATCTGACTAGTACACGATGGATATGATAGAAGAGATTATGGTTCTACTAAGTGGGTTTGAGGATACTAGGATTTAATATACTGTCCATGAAAGGAATGCTCTAGCAGATATAATAGCAAATAAAGGAGTTTTGGAATATAAGAGTTGGATTTGGAAGGAGGGTGAAGAGATTCTTGCCTTAATAAGGGTAGTTTGAGAGTCAGACTAGGTAAAATCAACAAAGCTAGAAAATGACAGAGTTTGGGTTCAATGATTTGAAGAAAAAGTTAACTTTTTGAAGCCTTTTTTGTCCATGATAGGAATAATATAGTTAGAGTTTGTATTTTGTGTTTTATAGGGGTTAGGAAGGTATATAATGTAGGAGATTTTGTAACTAGTTTGAGGACCCAAAAGGTTGACTCCTCGAAACCTTTTTAGTCCATGATACGAGTAGTATAGTTAAGATTTGTATTTTGTAGGGGTTAACAAAGCATCTAATATGAGGATTTTATACTGGTTTAAAGACCCCAATCAAAATCTCATTTACCATAATATTTTTTTTAAAATAAATTAAAATCAAATAACATTAATTCAACCAATTAAATTCTTTAATTTTGAAGATTCAAATCTTCTCAAACAATACATGCGTAATTACCCAGTGTTATAATACCACTATATTGTCACAATGTAATACATAAACCTATATCAATCTCGTATAATTTATTAAAAATATAATTAAATCTTCTCAGATAATACATACATAATTACCCATTGTTATGATACCATTATATTATCACAATGTAATACACAATATTTTTTTTTTTGGGTTACATAGATGAATTGGTTACAATCACAATTTTTTAGTAACTGCCAGCGCCCAGGGTTCAAATTATCAGCGAAGGCTTCCAACACACCCACCGTCTCGTTGATGGTAACTCGACGTGAGATGGGGATCGTCGGACGCATAGGGTTCGCACCGTATTCGTTAGTCTAGTTCAATACGTGGGTTCACAATGTCTTCGTCAGTTTGGTTCAACACGTGGCATGAAGGGGACCGCCTTCCAACACACCCACCGTCTCGTTGATGGTAACCCGACATGAGATGGGGATCGCCGAACGCACATGGTTCACACCGTCTTCGTCAGTCTGGTTCAACATGACACCCACCGTCTAGTTGATGGTAACCCGATGTGAGATGGGGATCGCCAGACGCACAGGGTTCGCATCGTCTTCGTCAGTCTGGTTCAACACGTGGGTTCACACTATCTTCGTCAGTCTGGTTTAACATGTGGCATGAAGGGGACCAACTTCCAACACACCCACCGTCTCGTTGATGGTAACCCGACGTAAGATGGGGATCGTCGGACGCACATGGTTCACACCGTCTTCGTTAGTCTGGTTCAACACGTGGGGGGACCGCCTTCCAACACACCCACTATCTCGTTGATGGTAACCCGACGTCTGGTTCAACACGTGGGGGGACTGCCTTCCAACACACCCACCGTCTCGTTGATGGTAACCCGACGTAAGATGGGGATCGTCGGACGCACAGGGTTCACACCGTCTTCGTTAGTCTGGTTCAACACGTGGGTTCGCACTGTCTTCGTCAGTCTGGTTCAACACGTGGCACGAAAGGGACTGCCAGACAAAAAGAAAATAAATCGCCGTCATCAATCAGGTGCAACACAGTCAGTTGCAACACAGAGAAATTGGATCAGACTACTGCAGTTGCAACACATAGAGAAATTGGATCAGACTACTGACTATGCATGATCACGCCCGTAAGATTGGAACTTGGATCTCCTCTCGGTAAGCGCCCCAACTTACAATCCATCAAAACCCACGGACACAATAATATCAATCCCATATAATCTATTAAAAATATAAAATTTTCCCCAACTTACAATCCACCAAGACCCACTTACACAATAATATCAATCCTATATAATCTATTAAAAATATAATTTAAAAAAACGAAGTAAGAAAGAAGAGAAGAATAGACTTAACAAAAACATATTACACGTCTAAAGCAAATCCCCTTTACAGATAATTTTTTTCATTTGATTTTTATCTTAAAATAATATCTAAAAAAAAATCCCATTAGGGCAAAAGCTTAATGTCCCGAGCAGCGGAACCCGCTTTTGCAGGGGGTTAACGGTGCCTGGTCGATCGAGCCTCGATGCCTTCTTCACATTCACAGTAAGCTCTTAACTCCCTAATGCCCAAGTTCTCACAGAACTTATATAGTCCAAAAAAACAGAGTTTTTATAAAGGTTTTATTTTTTATCTTCGTTATATTCAGATTCTCTGGGTTTTGGTTATTCCGTGTGCTGGCATTTGAGATGAAAGGAAAGAGAGTGGCATATTCAATCAGTACCAGAAACAAAAGCAAAAAGAAAACATTGTAAACACATGGTTACGGTTATGTTTAAATGTAGAGTGCAGAATAGGAACATCTCAGATGAGGGGGGTTTCAAGACCATATTCAATGTTTTTGCATTCTGTCCTCGGAAGTAAGATGGATTTTTTAGATCCAAGAATTGGGAACAAATTAATGGGTATCATAGAAGAAGGGAAAATTCGATTTTGGTCTAAAAAGATTTATGGGGACCTTAGAAATAGGGATTTCTGGTCTGGATATGGAACTGAGAGTTTTTTTTCTACTGTAAGCTCTCAACAGTGGGTTCCAGAATCCTTAAGTTTGGAGAAGAGTGAAGAATCCAATTGGGCTGACATTGGAGAGATCAAGGAAGATGGTGGGCATTTGGGCAAGAGAAAGGGCTTTGTTCCTTCACGGAGGCAGGCGGGCATTGTCAGTGAGATTCAAAATATCCTGAAATGTGGAGTCGACGTAGAAAGATTTCTTGATCATTTGGGTCCTTTGATTTCTGCCAGCATTGCATTTATGGTGATGAAGAGCGAAAAGGATGTTAAGCTGGTTTTCAGGTTCTACTTGTGGGCTGAGCAGAGGAAGCCCTTCGGGAAGAGTCGTGATTTACTTATGCTGATGATTGTGATATTGAAGGAGAGTAGGGCTTTTAAGGATGCTTGGGATATACTGAGAGAAATGAGAGGAGGAGGGGGAGGAGAAAAGAGGATCAGTGCTGCGGCTTTTACTGTTCTGATATGGGCATATGCAGAGGCGGGTATGGTGGAGAAAGCCATAGAGTCCTTTGCTTCAATGGAGGAGTTTTCCTGCAAACCTAACACTTTGACTTGGAATGTCATGTTGAGCATTCTTGTGGAGGAGGAAGTGATCGAGATAGCAATGGCTCTATACAATCGGATGCTGAATACAGATTGTCAACCTAATACTTCAACTTTTAACATCCTCATTAGAGGTCTCTGTAAGGCAGGAAAGGCCGAGTATGCCCTCGGCCTCTTTGATGAGATGTATGTTAGGGGAATCACTCCTAATGTCATGACTTACACAATTATTATTAAGAGTCTGTATGAGGTTGGGAAAATAGACCAAGCAACCCAGTTGTTTGTTTCAATGAAAGTAAACAATTGTTCTCCAGATATTGTTATGTATAATGTCATCATCAATGGTTTGTGTAAAGCTGGCAAAGTAGATCAAGCTTTTGAGCTTCTCCATATTCTCAAGGAAGAGAAAATTGCCCCAACTGGATATACTTATAGTTCCCTGATCGATGGGCTTTTCAAAGCTGGAAGGTTGGATGAGGCCTGTAAATACTATAGAGACATCTTTGAGGTTCATATTACTCCTGATCTGGTTTCATATACAATAATGATTAATGCATTCTGCGAAGCTGGCAGAATTGATGATGCTTTTCATTTTTTGGATGTGATGAGCAGAAATGGGTGTGTGCCTGATACATTCTGTTACAACACATTGATAAAGGGCCTGTGCAAGGTGGGACTTTTTGAAAAGGCCCAGTCCCTTAAATTAGAAATGACTCAAAAAGGCTGTCTTCTAAACATTATTACATATAACACTTTGATTTATGGATTGTGTGAGAAAGGGTTTGTAGATAAGGCTCAGGAGATGTTTGATGAAATGACAAAGAACGGATACGTTCCAGATGTCTTCACTTATAACAAACTGATTGATGCCCTCTGCAAAGCTGGTGACGTGTGGAAGGCATGTGAATTCTTTTACAAAATGGAAATAGGAAACAGCCCGTCTCTTTTTCTAAGTATTGCCCAAGGCAGCAACCATGTTGGAGATAGTTCTGACCTTCAAGCTTTAGCCAATGGAAGTTGTAGTACTAGTCACGTTCTTGAGGCATATAAACTTTCTAAAAGGTTAATGGAAAATGGTCCTGTTCCAAATGTAGTTACATATAATACAATGATCAATGGCCTTTGCCATGCAGGCAAAGTGAATGCGGCCTTAAAGCTTTTCAAAGCAATGCATGTCCGGAGTTATATTCCAGATGTAATTACCTACAATACACTCATCGATGGTCTTTGTAAAGTCAATAGAGAGAAGGATGCGTTTGCTCTGTTTGAGCAGATGGCAGGAAAAGGATGCAGTCCTGATGCAGCTACCTACAACACGCTTATGATATCATTGTGCAAGGATGGTCAGGTTGCTAAAATATTAAGAGCTTTTAAACTCTGGGTTGGTTATATTTCCCAGAGATGTGGTATGACAAATCAAGACTTGAGCAGGATTCAGAGTCTTCTTGACATAGGGAATTTCGAAGAAGCCCTCAGAACTGTAGTGGAAGTAGACTTGAAGAAAAATTCTGCAGATTCTGGAACATACTGTATTCTGATCAATGGTCTCTGCATAGGTGGCAAATTGGATGACGCCTTGAAGCTTTTTGCTATTATTCAAGAAAACAATCTTGATATTACAGCACCAACATATGTATTTCTTATTAGTGGTCTTTGCAAAGCAGGCAAATCAACCAAAGCTTTAGAGGTCTTTAGAAATTCATTGAAAGGGGATATCTTTTTAAACCGTTATGTGTGTGACAGACTTCTTAGGAGCCTTTGTAATCAAGGAAGAAACAATGAGCTAAATGAACTTGTAAATGAAATGATACATGCTGGCTATGGTTCCTCGATTGCAAATCATGATTAAGAGCAGAACTGTTTTGGGACAAGGGGGTATTGTGTCCACAATCTGATGCAAATAGTCTTTGTTCCTCTTTACCAGCTTTTGAACTCCACCAAAGATGGAGAAATTATGGAATATGTGTCCTGCCAGACTGCATTTCAATTCAGTGACCATTGAGTTCGGTAAGTCAATTTCTCCCTTTATTACTTGTCAATTTCTCCCTTTATTACTTGTCCAGTGATCGGTTTATTTGTTATTCATAAATACTTTGAATTCTGGATCTGAGATTGTATGGAACTATGCTGATCCCCTGTATGAATTTAGCTGATTCATCCCTTCTTATTTATGTTGTAAGTTATAAGTTATGTTTCTCTCTTTTTCAAACCTCTTCACTCTTGGACTGAAGCACAGTTGATATATATGTGGTACTATAATATAAATTTGAATGGCATGAGTTGTAGGCTTGTAATAGCACTTAAAGAAAGTTGTTTGTAGCTTCTAGCATATAATGAATAATGTCTTACTGAAGCCTCAAGTCTATCCCAAGTGACCATAAAGCTATGGATGCAATTTATAAATACACACTATAATCCTAATTTCATTTCTTCTAAACATTTGGGAATATGAGATGATCTAGCTTGTGTGTGTTGTATGAATATATGCAGACAGACATGCATGAAATTTTTATAATTGTATCATAATTGAAAGATGATCCTGCCCTTTGAGTATATTAAAGTACTTAACTCCGTTGCTCAATCTTGTGGTGAATCCTCTGACCTTAGATGATTTTTTGTTTAACATGGCTCAGACATTGGAATTAGTGTTGACCACCATCATTCAAGAGTGGCCATTATTTGTCTAAGAAGAATATTTTTGCAGCTGGTTGATCTAGGAAAATGAAATAACTGTTGTTGGGAAATTCTTGATCCTGCTCTTGCTTAAAGTTCTCTGCACTGTTCATATTTGCTTTCCCTCAGAATCCACTGCCGCATCTTTTCTAGAACAAGACTTGATAGCAGTTTAATTTCATTAAAGAGCACTACCTCTCAAGATCTATAAATGGAGTGGCATGTGCTTTTGATTGTCAATAAAAAAGATGCTGGGTACAGGTTGCATTCTAAAGCAAATGCTTGGAATCCACCCACACCTCGCTGCGAAGGAAGACAGTCTGTTCTACATTGAGCTGTGATTCTATATTACCCACACTGAAGTATTTCCTGATGGTGGTTAAGTTCTTGGTCCCAAACTAACAGCATCATCCACGTTAGTACTAATTCAACAGCAATAGTGTAAGTGTGGCATTAATCTTTTAATAACCATTGGAAGCTGAACTGCTTCATCTCCAAATAATGTCTTCTCTTTTCTTATTGTAAATGATTCTATAAAGATATATTGCTCGGTTGTGAAAAACAGTGTCATAGTCGTCTTTTTACAAAAATGCATTGTGTAAGGTTTCATTTGACCAGTGCTTCTGATGCAGTTATAAATTGATATCATTCTCTCTGCTTTTTGAATGGTTTTTGGATCTTTAATTATGCTCTGTGTTCTTTCATGAATTCATGTCTGTGATTTAATTTCAATTTTAAACAAATTTCAAATTTGGACAAACACTTTTTGAGCTAATAATATCAAGTTTATAATTCCATGATTTTAAGTTATATCCCTCGTTATTGGACAATGGTTGCCTCCTTATGAAAGCATTTCTGACAACCACTTTAGCTGCCACTTCGTGACCATGAATTCATGTCTTTTTCAACACATTAGATTCAGCAATTTGATGTATTGTTAACTGGATTGCTTCGAAAATCAGGATCATCAGCTACAAAATATTTGAAATGCATGCAATGTCACTCCAAGTTTGCAGTTTGCATGGCATTTTATTTGAATTCACCTTTCATTCAGTTTATCTTATCTACGTCTTTGTCAGCTTCATCATGCAATATAACTTAGAATTTGAAGCACGTTTTTAGGTTTTTTTTTTTATCCCCTAAATTCTTTTTAATGCAAAACATGCAAACCTATAACCATGGAAAATTAAAAAACATAGTGGTTTGATAACCTTTAATTATAAATTTGTTACCCTTTATGAGTGGAGGGATTGGTGTTCCGGCCCAATATTCTCTCTTCCAAGCAGGGTTATTTTTTAAATGTCCTGGCTTCTTTCTTATGACCGCAGAAGCCACCTCAAGAATACCTTTAAGATGCATTCATGGCAGATCACTCGTACAAATCATTGGATCTCAGATAACATCAACATCTTCCAATTTTTTATGGTGAAGAATCTGTCCTGCTGCTGCCATTGCCTTCTTTACTTAATCAGAAAGGTGGGGCTGTGTGAGAGGGAAAGGATTTTGTGAGTGAGATTGGTGAGGTACATCAGGGAGGCAGGACACTGGTAACTTCTGTCTCTTCACATGCAGCCACAGTAATAAACTTTTTACCTCATGCATCGTGATAAAGTTCATCTGCATTATGATGATATTTATTCAAATTTTTTGTTTATCTCATTTATGAGCTTGATTCATTTTATTTACAGGGCTTGAATCTGCTTAGTCTTTATTAATTGTATGCGTATGAGGCTGATCTTGTGACTTGTCTGCCTGGTGAACTGCAGGTTCCCTTCAAACATTATGCCAGCAGGGTAAGTCTAATGTGCTCAAAGAAGAACGCAAAATGGGCCTTTGGATAAGCAAGCAGTGGAAGGATATGATCTGGCAGATTAGAGAGACTCTTTTGTGTGATCAAGTACAAATGAAAACCCTAGTCAAATCTAAGATGACAGTTTTGACAGGGATTTAAAAAACAGGAGTCTGCTGGGCCATCATCTTGAAATGGTGTTTAAGAGGCAGAATTGGATGTTAATGGTGGTTGCTATAAACAAAGGGTTGTTTCCCCAGGAAGATTAGTTTTGATGGGCAATGAACAAGGTGGAGTTTACAGCTTTGTTCATGTGGTTGTAGGACGTTTTGCAGCCATTTTACAACACAATGTTTTGCCAAACAAGAAAGAGTGATAGTGTGGGTATCATGAGGGTCTTCAAGTCAATTATTGATGCAGGCAAAACAAGAGGTTTGTATCTTCTGATGTTTCAATCGGATTGATTTCTGGTCTTATATTTTGTCATTCAAGTTCATTTAATTTTTCCAGTGTGAATTTGTTTCAATAGAATTGTATTTGCCTTTTCCTGAACAGCTATGCAACCCTCAACAGACACAATGTCAGTGAAAATCAACTAGCAGACTGAATCTATTCCTTGTCTTGGCAGCCGATCACCGATGACTAGGGCCGCCACTCTTCCATCATTGGCTCCTGTTATGGTTGCTTAGAGTCAACAACAGAGTTAAATGTTATTCATCTGGTCAATAAAAAATTGGCGATAAATGTGAGGCTGTCTTTAGGTAACAACAGCAAGCATAGTATAGTAAACAGGGTTCATATGTTTTTAGACTTATTAATAAAATTGAGGTTCATTATTATTGGAAATTGGCATTGAACATTGTTTTTAATTCAAAAGAAATGAAGTTTGGGATATATTACAGAGCTGAAGCAAGTTTTGTCTTCTAAGTGTCATTGTTGATAGAAACTGTACTGTTATGGAATCCTATCAAATGTTGCAAGCCACTTATGACGAATCAAACAGATTGCTTTGTCTTGTGATCTAAAGCTCTTGCAAGTCTTAGTTTTTATGCCATTCTTTGGAAATAGATGATGTTCATGTTGACCTTGGCCAGAGTTGTCACGTGAATTCCTGATGAATGATATATGATTATATCACCGCATAATCAATTTTTGCATTCTCACCCTTTCTAAATTTTGATGCTTCATATGTGCTTTGTACTATAACAACAATAGTGATGTTTTGTGAGGCTTGTATCCTATTGTTCACGAGGACATCCTGGGATTTGGGCGACATCTTGGAAATGTGTCCTGCCATCCCAAAATTGCATCCTGCTGTTTTGGAAATGCGTCCCTCATCCTGAAAAGCCGTCCTGCTGTGCCCATCACAGTACTTCATGGAAAGTTGTATCTGACTTCTTTTTACTACTTTTTAGGTGGGGTTTTATGAGTATTTTATTATTCCCTGCTGCCCGGGGAAACTATAGGCAGTGCTTAGTGTGATTATCCTTTTAAAAATTGACAATTTTATATATAAATGTTTTGATTTGTTGTGCTAGCTGTGACAAGACTTAAGTACCCTTATTCTTGCCTTAATTTTATAAATAAGAAAATTTGAAAAAAATATTGATTTCCATGCGGACAACTCCAAAAATTGTTCAGTTTTCACAGAACCATAATTTGTCTTCAGGGGGCTGGAGTTGCAGTTGCTCCACCTACATTTTCAGGCTTCATCAAACGCAACATTTAACTGATTAACCTCTATTATCCTTCATTTGTTTGGATCCCTCTGTAACAAGCACAGTAATGTTGTTTGCACGGAACAATTATCAAGTTGCATGTACCTTTACCTGTGGAATATGCAGTCTTTCAGTAATGTGTTAAATACAAGAAATTGAAGGATGCTTATTATTAGGCATAATATAAATGGCTGATGCTGCTTTTTTTAATGGATTATATAGGATTGACCCCACCTGTTTTACTCATGACCACATAATCGTATTACAACAACCTCTGGCAATTATGCATGTATTGTTTGGCAAGATTCTAACCTGGGTCTCCTCATTAAAAGCGGAGAAGTTTAAGTAGTTAAGTTAATGCCATTTGATAAATGGCTGATGCTATTGTGCATTACTATTTTGACAATACTTTATGATGGTGAAAAACAGGATGTGATTGATCTTCTGGAAGGTGACCACACTGTGAATAGTGATATGAAATATCCATACAAAGATAAGAGGATTTGAAGTTGGGTCTTCATTTTCCCTGGCATCAACTTTAATACTTGCTAGCTTTAGTATCAGCTTCTTACAAGAGTTGCTTCCATGATCATTGCATGCTCCCCAATCTTCATGGGTTTACTATGCCATAATCATGCTTCTTGCAAAGCGGCACGTCTTTGTTTCTTCACGTTGTGTATGTATTTTTAAGGGCATCCATTTGTTCATCATGTTCCACATTTAAATAAGTTAAATACAGCCTCTCATCAATCTTCCTTGATAAGAGTTGAAATTCCTCTATTGGAGCTTCTTCCCTCCTTATCCATGGCACTACCTCTTGATCTCAAGAAGATTGTCTACAATTTTCTTTATTGTTAAATATTTTTGCTTTAAGTTCTCATGCCAATTGGAGAACCTCTTCTATCTTTCACTCTAAAATTTTACTTTATAGTTGTTAAATCATTACTGTATCTTTTTTTTGGTTGTTGATTTGCTTAGTTCTATTTGTGTAGAAATCTACCTTGTTACTTCAATGTCTTTTTGCTATGGTACCTAGGGATAGTTATATTGGCTTATGATATTAGATTGCATATGGGTATTATGGATATTGGGCATAGGTCAAACATAACCTTAGGTTGATTGTATTGTAATATTATATTATAATAATGAGCTGGATAAAGGTTAGGAGTCGGCTAGGGTTAGGGTTATGTTGTCTCCAAAGTAGCATTAGACATTGGGTATATAAAGGGATATTATTATTTTAAGGAATCATCTTTCTTATTGATTATTTCCTTGTAATCGTCTTTGCGCATGAAGTGTCCTCTCATTTTTGGAGATCTTGTGGAGTTATTCCTTACGAAGTATTATAGGTGTTACTCTACCTTAAGGGTATTATCTTTGTCTCATCATGTGGATTGTTATTATGGATAATAATTTGTCAAGGAATTAATTTGTTATTTTAGTATATGGTGAATGACTTATGCTTATGAGAAATAAATCTTCATAACAAGTGGTATCAAAGCAACGATTCTTGTGAAGTTGGAAATTGTTTTTTTTTTTTTTAAGATTAGCTCCTCCTACAAAGAAGTCCTTAGTTCAAGGTCAATAATTGGGATCCCCATTAACCAAGAAGATTAGGACAAGCAAAGTATATCAAGGGCATTCAAGCTCTCAAAACATTCAATCGTTCAAGGACAAACATCTTCATCAAATAACATTGACCTAAAAGGTTCTCTCGGAGAAATGAGAGGACGTTTTTCGCAGGACTGCTCAAACTGCTGAACTTGTTTTGGCCATATTTCACTCATCCGAACTTGGATTGAGCAGAAATTTTGAGGGTAGATGCTTGACAAACCCTAGAACGTCTCCACCAAATTTCAGATCATATGGAGCAACACAGATCCTAGTGCATCCCAATGTGTGAACAAGATTTTTGGCAAGCGACTGTTTAAGGGTTTTTTTTAGGTTGAGTGCAAGCAGCTCTAGAGGTTGGTTTTCGGGGCCTTCAAGCCCTAGCGACCAATGTTTTTGTGGTTTCTGCTCAAGAGTTTAGCAAGATATGTTGCAGGGGATCCAAGATGGGTTAGAAATCTGTCTTTCAACAGATCTTAATGTTGGGAACTTGATTGACAACGACTTCCAATTTGCCACACAAAAAGAAAAGTGAAACTCATACCTTTCCACGACGTCTAGGGCATGGATTAAAGAGATCACGAAACAAGTTTCAAACAACCGATCAAAAAATGGCTCGGATCTCAAGTGAATCTGGTGCTAAGGTGCACCCACAAAATAAATCCACTGTGGAAACCCCTGTCAAGGGTAAGAATTTCCAAGACTTAGCCCCAAAAATGAATTTTAGGGATGCCCTTCGTGGTGGACAACCTTAGCCTAATGCTAATATTAATCTTAGGGCTTCCCGTAAACCTCTAAGAATGCCTAAGATGGATCCTAGGAAAACGGAAGATGTCTTAAAACAGTTGATGGAACTCCTATTGTTAAGTTTGATATGGGTAACATTCAGACTGGCATTGAAGATTTGGAAAAAATAGGACTAATTTGTCGTTTCGTGGGTTTTCGTCCGAGCCTATCTGCTTTCAAACTCTGGACTGCAAAAAGCTGGAAAACTAAAGGTGAATTACAAATCTCTATTTATCCAAATGGTTATTTTCTTGTTTTATTTGCTAATAATGAAGATAGAGAGAAAACATTTCAAGGGCGTCCCTTGTTCTTTGGAAGGGCAGGGCTTTTCATGAAGCCTTGGCATACTAAATTTAAAGTCGAAGAAGAGATGCCTTCTACAGGTCTTGTGTGGGTTAGACTCTTTGGCCTCCCAATTGAATTTTGGAATCCGTTTGTTTTTTCTTCAATTGGAAACTCTTTAGGAACTTTTATGATGACTGCTGATTGTACTAAAAAATTTGAACATATTATTTATGCTCGGATTTGTGTTTTAATGGATTTTGACGAACCCCTATCTAAAAATGTCACATTACAGTATGGGGAGGACACTTGGGAACAAGTAGTGGACTATGAGAACATTCATTTTTGTTGTAGAATTTGCCATGAATATGGTCATTTGGCTAGTGTTTGCCCAAATAAAATTCTAGATCAAAATAAAGAAGATATAAACTCAACAGGTTTCCAAATGCCTAAGAAGAAGAACACTCAGAAAAAAATAGTTATGAAGGATCAATCTAAGTTATTTGCTAATATGTTTGAAATTCTTTCCACAAATGATGTCCCAAGTGAGGAAAAGGAAATAATGGAAACAAAAATCTTAGAAACACAATTTAAAGATGAAGGGAAGAACTTAGAGATAAACCAACAAATCAAAGGTTTTCAACAGAAAAAATGAGAAAATATACATAAGAAAAACAATCTTTTAAATGTTAAAACTTCAAATAATACAGGTTCCAATATAGACTCTGTTGAACCTTCTGGTAACACTTTGGCTGTGTACATGCATTCTTCAAGGTTAGAAGCCATCTCAGATTCAATTGGAGTAAGTCAAGAAATAGGGAAAAAAAATTGAAGATGGATTCTAATCAAAAGGCAGGTCGCAAAACCAATCAACATCATAGGGCAAAAGAAGGTGAAAAACTTGTAGAGGAAGGTAAGATTAATACCCTTCCCAACTTTTTTAGCCCTAATATTAATGAAGATCATCACTTGGAATATTAGAGGACTCAAAGGGAGTCTTTCAAAATAAAATGAAATTAGAAGAATGATTAAGATAAATCATCCACATCTTGTTTTCCTTCAAGAAACGAAGATGTCAATAGAGGAAATGAAATCAATTGCTAGTAAAATTTGGTCAGCTAGAAAAGTGGTCTCCCTCAGTTCTCAGGGGACTTCTGGTGACATTGCTTGCCTTTGGGACCCAAAAGAGGTAGTTATTCACCATATGGTTGGTAGTTGGGGTCTTTTGGCTATAACTATTCAAAATAGACATTCCAACCAAATTATGCTCTGCATTACTGTTTATGCTCCAACTACTTTGGAGGAAAAAAGAAGACAGTGGAAGGATATAACTTATATTATCTCTCATTTTCTTGAAGCTTGGATCTTGATCGAAGGAGATTTCAATACCATCATCTATTTGGATGAGAAAATGGGGGGAAATAGAAATCTGGACAGGAGCACTGACCTCATGAGCAAATATATTGCAAACCTCCATCTTGTGGACATCCAACCAGATAATGACCTTATGACTTGGTCTAACAGAAGGCAAGGCTTAGCTTGTATAATGGAGAGATTGGATAGGTTCTTACTCTCTGACAATTTCTTAATCCATGGTCACATTCCTAAAGTGAAGACCCTTAACAATGCTAGTTCGGATCACTAGCTAGTCATGGTGGAAATGTGGAAAACCAATGTGAGTTTCTCTCCTTTTCGATTTCAGTTAATGTGGCTTAGAGACAGTTCCTTTAGACCTCGAGTGCAACAATGGTGGAAGGAAGGTAAACCTAGGTATGAGACTAAGATGTTCTGTTTTGCCAAAAGATTGCAATATATTAAATCCAAAATCAAGATTTGGAACTGGAAGGAGTTTGGGGATGTTCATAAAAAAAAACATGAAGTTATTGCTCAGCTTGAAAATTTGAATAAGAAAATCCGTTTAGATGGCCTCATAGAGAGTAGAAGTGTAGATGAAATTAATCTCACAACTCAGTTAGAGGAATGGGAAAAAAGAGAACTCTTATGGAAGCAAAAATCTAGAATTCAATGGCTCAAATAAGGAGATCAAAACACAAATTTCTTCCACAAATCTCTTCTAACTCGAAGATCTCACAACTTTATTTCTTGCCTGAAATCAAATTCTGGAGATATTGTCTACACTTGGGATGACATGAACTCTATTGTTGTTAATTACTTTTCCAATATTTTTGCTGCTACTCCTCTTGACTCGGCTTCTCAACAAAATGTTCTTCAAGCAATCATTTTGAAGAGATATACCCAGGCTTATTCCAGAATAATAATGCAGAAATAAATAACTCAGAAGAAAATAACAACTCACAAAATACATGCACATAAAACACAAGAGATTTATCTTGGTTCACCTGATATGGGCTACATCCAACAAACCAGAGTTACACCTCCTTTTATATTATTATTCACCTTGCCCATAATGGGACATTACAATCAATATAAAGGAAACTCTTACAACCCTAAACCACAACGTGGTATTAGAATATTGTGGGCATAATACCATGGGCTAAAACCACCCATACCCACCAATCACGGGAATTCCTCCAACACCTCCGAAAATAGCTTTGAGAATATCTTCCAAAAAAAGGGGCCCAAATTTTTTTAGGGATTAAAGCTAACAATTGGTTTATGATAAAGGAGCTTTAGGAGGTATTGCAATAGTATGGGGTAAACAAAAATGGGATAGACATTTGCTACAAGTAAAAAGTTATCTGGTTGTTGCTCTATTTTGTAGAAAAAAGAAAAACATCAAAGTTGGGGTTATAAATATATATACTTTGACTATAGTTACTCTTCATAAAAGATGTTAAAATAACCTCAATATATTTTTGTCAAATACAATGATGACTCATAGTTATAAATTATGGATTCTTGGGTTGGGTTGGAGTGGGAGGAACTTCAACATAGTTCTATCTCCTTGGGAAAATAAGGGTGGTACTCCTAGATAATTTTAATCAATGCAAGATTTTGCTTTTGTTAATTCAAATGGTCTTTGGGATATTTTTCCTTCAAGTTGATAATAGACACATTGGGAAAACACATATAGCCAAAAGATGGGATAGATTTTTGTTATCCAACACATGATTGCAAACAAAGTATACAATATAGATTAAACATTGTGAGCAAGATAATCTCACAAATCCATTTTCTTGGGATGTGATTTACTCAATAATCCATTTTGCTTTTAATCTAGGTGGCTCTAAGACCCCAATTTCTTCCATATGGTTATGTTATGATAGGATGAAGCAAATTTTGAATGTTCATGTATTTATAGATTTGTTCAAAATATAAATTATATGAAGGGACAAATGAAGATTTGGAATGCCAAAATTTTTGGTAATAAATATAAGCCTAATAATTTAAAAGGGAGTAGATATCAACAAAATGCGCTAGGATACTTATCTGCAAGAAAAATAATTACTTTATGATTATTATAATGTATAAGGGGAAGCCATATTGCTACTAAAAATCAAGGGAGAGATATGGCATAAGAGGATATAAATACTAAATTTTTCATGATAGCCAAAACAAATTTATATTTTTATCAAATCAAAAGTATTTTAACTTTGGATTGAAGAAATATTGAGAAAGAATGAGATATTAGAAAGGAAGCAAATAATTATTCTAAAGATATTTTATTAGATGTTGGGTAAGATAATGAGGATTAAGGTAAGCTTCTACAAAATATTCCATCAATTATCACACAGGAATATAATGTTGACAAAAAATATCTATACAAAGAAGCTATAGGAGGTAGTTTTCTTTTTTCATCTAAACAAGGCACCTGGCCCTAATGAATTTCCAATAATTTTCTTTAAAAAAATATAGGTTTTTTCAAAGAGTAATATATTGGCTATAGTTGAAGAGGATAGGAAAAAGAAGACTATAATAAGTGAGATAAGTACCACCTTTTTGCATTGGTTCCCAAGAAAGACAAGACAAAATACTTTGATATTTTACATCCAATAAGCCTTTGTAATATGCTTTATAAGATAACTTCTGAAATTATGGAAAACAAATTGAAAAGCATTCTAGATTGTGTTATCTCATAGGATCAAGGTGGTTTTATTCACATTAAAAAAATTCTTGATGGTGTAATCATTACACAATAGTCCATACATTCTCTTCATTCCAATAAAAAATTGGTATGCTTATAAAATTAGATATGAATAATGCATATGAAAGGTTTGTTGAAATTCTCTATATGATATTTTCATAAAAATTAGTTTTGATGAAGGATGGTATGGCTAAATTAAATGTTGTTATAATATTCTATTTTGATCAATGGATTCCTCATATGATACTTTGAATCATCTTATAGACTTTACCAAGATGACCCACTATTCTATTATTATAATTTTGAGGCATTAAGGAGACATTTTTAAAAGGCAAAAGTGGATGGAAAAGTTAAAGGTATTCAAGTTGCAACAAATGGTCCCTTTGAATCTGATCTCCAATTTGTTGATGATACTTATCTTTTGGATCATTTTTTAGTTAACAAGACCATGAATTTTAAATCAATACTATCATTCTATGAGAAGGTTAGTAGATGGTTAAAACTAGAAAATCCAAGTTTATTTTCATTAACATTGCCCTAAATATATGATGGATTATTGTGGATATTTTTGTTAGAAATAGAGCATATTACATTATTTGGGTCATGTAAATGTACCTTCCTTTGGTACATACTTAGAACATTAGGTTAATTTAGGGGAAAGTTATATAGTTACTTCATGCAATATAATAAATGCACAAGTGTCAATGTGCAAGTTGTAATTTGCAAGGTGTCCACTTGTACAAATAGATAGAGTGTTGGCTAAGGAACTTATCTTCCTATATAATGGCCATAGATATAGACACAATCACAATCAGTATCACGATTAGTGTGTGGTAGATAGGAAGTAGGGTAGTGTGTGTGAGCTATAAGCTCAAAGCTCTTTCATGGAGCAGTAGCATATAGTATGGAGTGTCCATTTCCTCCAAAGTTACTATTGTAATATTTTTGCCATTTCTATTTATAGCATATTTCAACCATCTCGCAGATCTACTTTGTTTCTTTCTGCATATTGTGATTGGTATATCCCATTGTATGTGGCATCAAAATCTAATAGTGGTATTAGAGCTACGATAGATCAAGCCACAATAGGTCTATAGGGAAACCATCATTATTATTTGATCCTGAGTTTTTTGAGAACCTGATGCGCCATTGGACCAATCACTGTTAAAATTTCTCAAAAGAGTCTAGGTGGTAGAATTAGGGAGAGTTACAAGTGAGGATTGAAATATCAGTTTCAAAAATAGTAAGATTGCATAGGGCTATAGTGTTTCCATAGTTTTGAAGGAAAAATCGTGAAGACTAGGACTCAACATTTTATCCACTAGGTTGATGAATCAACCAGTGAAGCTAAGAGATATGGAAATACTTACCTGAAAGTTTTTATTATTGCAAGGAATTAATACTCAGATGATTGGTATACCTACTACAACAGAAATCTAGGAGACCTCAACTTTGTTTCCCGAAGGTCGGAGTGCCTTCATAGTGCAAAGATTAGTTATTGCAGAGAGGAGAATCCTTCAAAAAAATATTCTAGAAAAGAATCGTGGTTAAGTTTGGAGACATGAGATCTCCATTGATAGATTGAAGAACTTCACAAGAAAAAAAGGCCACAAAAGCCTTGATACGGAAGAAAATGCCATAGAAGCCTTGATCTAGAAGAAAAGGCCATAGAAGCCTTGATAAAAAAAAAAAAGGGCATAGAAGCCTTAATATTTAAGAACAGGCCATAGAAGCCTTGATATTTAAGAACAAGACATAGAAGCCTTAATATGAAGAATAGGCCACAAAAGCCTTGATACTAAAACAAGCCTCAGATGCCTTTTATCCTGAAGAAGATTCGAGAGGAAAGGATCTAATTCATAAGAAAATTTCAGTACTAATATGTTTTGTTGCAAGTAAAGGTGATCCAGTAAGTCGGGAAAGATTTCTACAAGAAAGTTAGGAAGAAAAGCCTCTTCAAAATAAACCCAATACCTGAAGCAAAAGAGATTAGGAGATCTCATTAAAGAACTTATAGGCTAGGAAGAAGAAGAAGAACTAGGAGAGTCTTGCTCATATTCAAAAGCAACAAAATCAGATATCCAGGATAAGATCTTAATGCAACACTTCCAGAAGTAGAAGGTTAAAAATAAGATCTATAGGAAGACCAAAATAAGCTACAAAATCAAATACCTTGACTAGGTCTCGATGAGCATCTAGTTAAAGGCTAGGAGAGCCTTCTTGAAGAAATCCTGAAAGGAGAACTCACTGGAGAAATCCACTGTCAAGGAAAAACCCCTGATAGTGAAGGACTTGGGATAATTGTTGCCATATGATAACAAGCCCAAGAGGAGGATAATTTGGCAAGGATTAGTGGGACCGCCAAAGCAGGGGCCTGTTGTACAATACTTCCTCTGTAAAGGATGAGACACATCCAACATTCTCCCACTTGTTGAATACTTTGCATAAAGGCTATAATCAATGTTAGTTCCAACACTCGGTCTTGCCAGACCAATTTCAATTGTACAAAATATAAACTTTTCTATGCTAACTGCCTTGTTTAAAGCATCTGCAACATTTTCCTTGGTATCCATGTTTTCCAACAACACTTTCTTCTATTCAATCATGTCCCTACTGAAGTGGTACTTTGTATCAATGTGCTTTGTTCTTGAATGGTAAGTGGGGTTCTTTACCAAAAATATAGCACTTTGGATATCACAATTTATCTTCACAACTCCTTGAAAGAACCCAATTTTAGCACATAGTCTTTGTAGCCATATTACTTCCTTACTTGCATCAATGGCTGCCATGTACTCAACTTTAGTGGTTGAAAGAGCAACAACAATTTACCTTTTGCTCATCCAACTAATAGCCCCTCCAAACAAGTTGAATATATATGCACTAGTAGATCTTCTATTGTCAAGATCTCCAACCCAATCTGCATCAACAAAACCTTCTATATCCAAGGATTTGTTTTTGTTTCCTATACCTTCATAACAAATTGAAAAATCAAATGTACCATGTAAATATCTAAAAACCATTTTTACAGCAGTCCAATGCTCTTTACCAGGCTTAGACATATATCTGCTCAAAACTCCCACTGCATGGGCAATATTTGGTCTAGTACACACCATGGCATACATTAAACTCCCTACAAAATTTGCATAAGGAACATGGGACATTTCTTCTACCTCTTATTCTATTTTTGGACATTGTTCAATAGACAATTTTTCACCCAATGGAATAGGTACCTTCACTGGTTTGCAATCCTGCATACTGAATCTCTTCAATACTGTCTCAACATACCTTTTCTGATTCAACCACAACTTTTTGTTTGAACGATCTCTATTTATTTGCATACCCAAAATAAAATTTGTAGGGCTAAGATATTTCATGTCAAACTGTGATGCTAACTGAGAATTCACTCCCATGATCATTTCCTTACTGTTTCCAATTAGTAACATATCATCAACATACAAAACTATAATGAGAAGTTCATTACCAATTTGCTTTGAGTATACACAATGATCAACATTGCTACAAACAAAATCAAATCCTAAAACATAAGTATCAAATTTTTGATTCCACATTCTAGGTGACTATTTCACTCCGTATAGAGATTTCTTTAACTTACATACAAAATCCTCCTTTCCTTCAACAATGAATCCTTCAAGCTATCTCATATAGATTTATTCCTCCAAATATCCATGAAGGAATGTAGTTTTTACATCCATTTGCTCTATTTCAAGATCAAATGTAGTAGCCACAGATAAAAGAAATCTTATTGAGGTTAGCTTTGCAACAAGAGAAAATACTTCACCATAATCAATTCCCTCTACTTGAGAATAGCCTTTAGCAACTATGCGAGCTTTATATTTCTCCACTTTACCTTCAACATTCTACTTCTTCTTGAAGATCCATTTGCAACCTATTGCTTTTCTTCCACCAAGTAATTTTACTAGATCCCATGTATTGTTCTTTTTCAGGGCCATCATTTCCTCATTCATGGCTCCTTCCCAAAGGTTTACCTCTTCAGAATTAACAACTTCTCTAACTTTCCTAGGATCTTCATCAGTAACAGATAAAACAAAGGAAGAAGGAAAAGTATATGGACTATACCTTTCAGGTTGCCTTCTTTCTCATGTTGATCTCCTTACCACAGGTGTATGAACCTCTGGTTCATCCTCTTCTGATGAGTGGGATTCTTCTTCCATGAGATCAAATTGTACCTTTTCAGGTTCTTATTCTATTACTTCCTTCCTGTGATCACTTTTCATTTCTCTAAACACCATATCTCTACTGTAAACTATACTTTTAGTTTTTGGATTCCAAAGTTTATATCCTTTAACACCATATTTATAACCAGTAAAGATACATTTAACATCCTTATTATCAAGCTTACGTATTTTCTCCTTTGGAATATGCATGTATGCATCACAACCAATAAATATAAGATGTGAAAGAGAGGGTTTCTTACCAAACCATGCTTCAAATGTATTTTGATCCGACAATGCTGATGTAGGAGATCGTAAGTAACATGCTGCATTCATTACCTCTGCCTAGAATTCCTATGCTAGACCAGCACCATTGAGCATACTTCTAGCATTTTCCATCAGTGATATGTTTAACCTCTTAGTAACTCCATTTTTTTGAGGTGTATATGGAGTAGTCTTCTATCTTGCAATACCACATTGCTTACAAAAATCCTCAAATTTATTTGAATAATACTCTCCTCCATTATCAGACCTCAACACCTTAATATTTTTTCCAGTTTGATTTTCAACAAGTGCTTTAAATTCTCTAAACTTATCAAACACTTCAACTTTACTTTTAAGAAAATAAATCCATGCATATCTTGAAAAGTCATCAACGAAATAAGCATAGTACCGTGATTGTCCAAGGGATGGAATAGGAACATGACCAAAGATATCACTATGAATAAGATCTAATATCCCTTTTGATCTTGCAACACCAGATGATAAACTCACACGATTTTGCTTGCCATAAATACAATGTTCATAGAAATCAAAGACCATTGAGCAATTAGGGATACCTTGAACCATACCTTTCATGTACAGGGTATGCAATCCCTTTTCTCCAATATGTCCCATTCTTTGATGCCAGAGCATTGAAATTTTATTTGATTCAACCTCAAGAATAGTCGAGCTATTACACTCATTTTTCATAGTGCTTCCCAATAGCTTATACAAGGTTCCAATACGAACTCCTCTTGCTAACACCATAGATCCATGAACCATTTTGCATGAATCCTTACTAAAATTGATGTTCACTGCTGCATCAACCATTTTGCTTACAAAAATTAAATTTCTAGCAAGGCCTTACACCTGGGAGGGTTTTAACCCTACCATCCTACAATAATATTTTCACTCTTCCATGACCAATGATTCTAAGTGGTGAATCATATCCCAAAAGTACGTCCTCTCCATCATATATTTCATATTCACTGAACCACCTCTATGAGGAGTCATATGAAAAGAGGTACTAGTATCGATAAACCAATCTTTACTATTTGAACGTGTGGAGCAAGATGCCAAATATACATCTCCTCCTTCATCAGTGGATTTATTTATCTATGTGGAAGTGGATTCATCAGATCTCTTTCCAGAATCAACATTCTTTGATCTACAATCCTTCCTCATGTGTCCAAGCTTAACACATTTCCAACATTTTCTCTCAAACCTTCCTCGAGACTTGGATCTCCCTCTAGAATTAGATCTATCCCTATATCTCATTTTATATTTTTCCTTGGCACACCCTTTCACTGTTAGGGCATCCTTTGATGTACCCTCCATAGATTTTCTCCTCATATTATTTGATAATAGAGATGCCACAACATCTTCAAACTTCAATGTGAATGAAGTTATACTACCAATTGCTACAACCAAGTTATCCCATGAATCTGGTAAAGAGCATAGCAAAGTAATACATTTATCTTCCTTACTCAACTTAATTTCAATATATGTAAGTTGAATTACCATCGTATTGAATGCATTAAGATGATCTGCTACTAAATCTCCTTCATTCATCCTCATATTATACAATTTCTTTTAGAGGAATAATTTGTTCACCAGGGACTTAGATTGATATAAAGCCCCTAACTTCTCCCAGATATCCTTTGTAGTAGCTTCTGCAAAAACATTGATTAAGATTGAATTTACAAGGCATAGTCGAATTAGATTCCTCGCTTTCTAATTCAACTTTTCCAATATTCATCGGATGTACGAGCAGATTTTTGTTCAAAAATAACATACCACTGATCTCTGTCCACGAGCAGATCCTCCATATTTAATGTCCATAACTCAAAAATTTTTCCATCAAATTTCTCAATCTCTATCCTTGAATGATTTGGCATCATTTTACTTCAAGCTCCTTCTACGTAAAACTCCCACTCCAAAATAGGTTTTCTATAACTCCTAGAAATCCTAGATCCTCTTCAATGAACTAAAACCCTAGCAATAAAGACATCCTTCTATGGCTAACAATATGGCTCTGATACCATATGAAGAGATATACCCAGACTTATTCCAAAATAATAATGTAGAAATAAATAACTCAGAAAAAAATAACAACTCACAAAATACATGCACATATAACACAAGATATTTATCTTGGTTCACCTGATATGGGCTATGTCCAACAAACTAGAGTTACACCTCCTTTTCTATTATTATTCACCTTGCCCATAATGGGAAATTACAATCAATATTAAGGAAACTCTTACAAACCTAAACCACAACGTGGTATTAGAATATCGTGGGCATAATACCATGGGCTAAAACCACCCATACCCACAAATCACGGGAATCCCTCCAACGCCTCCGAAAATAGCTCCAAGAATATCTTCGAAAAAAGGGGACCGTCGAAGCAGGGGCCTGTCATACAGTACTTCCTCTGTAAAGGATGAGACACATCCAACACCCTTATCTTATCACTTATGAGGATAACTCTAGCTCTTGTTACTATTAATGAGCTTCAATAGGTAGTTTTTAAAATGCAAAAAGGAAAAATCCCAGGTCTTGATGGTTTTCCCATTGAGTTCTACCAAGAGTTATGGGATATCCTTCATGCTGATTTATTAGAGGTGGTGGAAGAAGCCAGGAAAACCAAAGAAATTTTGAAGGTTATCAATAAAACTTATTGTACTCTTGTTCCAAAATCTCAAGAGGCTGATCATATCTCAGCTTTTAAACCTATTGCTTTATGTAATGTTCTCAAAATCATTACTAAGATCATGGCAGAAAGGTTGAAGCCTCTTTTGCATAAGATTATTTCCCCTGAACAAGGGGGTTATATGGAAGGGCATGAAATAGTGGATGAGATAGTTCTTGCTCAAGAAGCCATCCATTCCATGGATATGCAAAAATATCCTTCCAACTCATTTTGTTAGACTTATCCAAAGCTTATGATAGAGTGGATTGGCACTTCCTTATCAATTTTTTGAGGTAATTTGATTTCTCTCAGGATTGGATGGATTGGATTATGAGATGTATCTCTTTAGTTTCCTACTTAGTTCTTATCAATGGTAGGTCTTCTCAGTTGTTCCCAACTTCCAGAGGTATTAGGCATGGTGACCCCCTATCTCCTTATTTATTCATCATTCTTGCTGAATGTTTGGGTAGGACTATAACCAAAAAGAGAGAAAATAAAATCCTTGAGGGAGTTACCATTGCTCATGGAGCTACACCTATATCTCATCTTAAATTTGTTGATGACTCTACTCTTTTAGGTAAATCTACAATTAAGGAAGCTTCTAATATTAAGCATATCATTAGTTGTTTTTCTAAGGCTACCGACCAATTGATCTATGAAGACAAATCTAAAGTCATTTTATTTCATTGCTATCCCAAACAGGAATCCATGGTCTTGGATAAATTAAGATATAATAAGACCTCCATTTTGATCACTTATTTAGGTATTCCCATCAATATTCAAAGACAAGAAAAAAATATTGGAATTGGTTGTTGAACAAAGTCAAGAAGAAAATTGGAAAATGGATCAATAGGTGGATTTATTCTAGGGGTAGAATCACCTTGGTAAAATTAGTCCTTTAGGCTATTCCTATTTATGTTAATACCGTGTTGAATATCCCAAAGGTTGTTCTTTGAGAACTGGATCAAATCAGTCATTGGTTCCTTTGGAGTGGTACTAAGGAGAAAAGAAAATAGGCCTTGGTGAAATGGGACACTTTATGTCTTCATAAGAATGAAGGGGGTTTAGGATTTCGGTCTGCTATTAATAAAAACAAAGCTTTAGCTGCTAAGTTATATCAGAGGATTTTGCATAACCCCAATTCTCTTTGGGCCAAAAATCTCCGTGCTAAATATGCCGAGAAAAAAAGTCTTGAAGACCTTGTTCACTATCAAATGCCCACCAAAGGTTCTTCCATTTTAGCAGTTCTTAATACTGGTGAGGATTTGATAAATAAAATATTATTTTAGAGCATTCATAATGGTCAACAGGTAAAATTTTGGACAAATTCTTGGGATGGTCACAAGCCTTTGATAACTCAGTTTCCCGATAGGAGGCCTTGGATGGAGGAGCTTCACCGAGCTAACTGGATAAATATGACTAATTACTGTCGATACCATACTGGTAATTCAGAGGTTGGTAGATATTGGATCCCTATTGAGGACTGGCCTATTCAAATCCCAGAAAGGAAAAGACAAGATATCCAAGGCATCCTTCATATGAGATCTCTCTCTTGGTCCCATGAAAAAGATTGTTTTGGATGGAACAACACTACTAAGGGCGAGTATTCAGTTGATCAAGGTTATTTGGACTTATGCCATAATAATCTCAACCAATCTTCTCACATATTTTCTTAGTTGTGGGTTTAAAATCTTTGGCCTAAGGTGAGGTTCTTTACTTGGATTTTATTGCATTGCAGGGTGCTTACTGGTGAGCAACTTATGAAGTGTGGTTTTCATGGCCCTTTTAGATGTGAAATGTGTGGAGAGAATGTGAAAACTCTCATCCATATTTTATTTGAGCGTACTTTATCCTTTGAGCTATGGAGGAGAATGCCCACTTTACTTGGCTTACAATGGTCCAATTTGTTTATTGTTGAACAACTTTGGAGGGATTGTCCTAAACAAGAGGGTGTTGATCATTTTATTAGGTAGTTAGTTTGGATGGGTTCTACCATTCTTCTTTGGAATATCTGAAATGAAAGAAACAACTAAATTTTTAATCAAGATAGGAAGGATATTCAATATATCTGGCAAAAGACCATTGCCAACTTAGTTGAATCAGTCCAACAACTCCTTAATCACCCCCAAAAATCCTACCAAAGATAGGATTAAGTGATGCAAAAATTGAATATTCACTCTTCTAAGGGCAACCAACTTAATGAGAATGTGAGTAATTTCAAGATGGATAGAACAACGAATTGGCAACCTCCTCCTAAGGATTTTGGAAAATTCTATACTGATGGAGCCTCTAGAGGGAACCTTGGAAAAACTAGTGTGGGAGGAATTGATAGAATTTCAGATGGCTCCCTGATTTTTACTTTTTCTAAAAATTTGGGTATTCTATCCAATAACCTTGCTGAGGGGTATGGTATCCTCAGAGGCCTTCAAGAGGCTACTAAGGTTGGATGGGAAAAGGTGCTAGTTGAGTCTGACTCTCAACTCATGATTAATATTTTGAAGACTCATTCTAAGAATCATAAGGTTGATTGGAGAATAAAAATAATTATTGAGAAGATTCAGTTAATTTATATGGGATTCTTGAAATTTGATTACAATCATGTGGTCAGAGATCGAAACAACAATGCTGATGCTTTAGCTAATTGGGCTTTGGACAAAGGTGATCTTACTTGCTACGCCCACCCTCCTAGATTGTGGGCTTCACAAATAAGGGAAGCTCTTCTTTCTATCATATCTTTGGATGGCTCCAGTTTTGGAGGCACCTAGTTTCTTCTTGCTTTATTTTTGCTTCTCTTTGGTTCGGTCAGGGTATTTTATTGCCCTATATCAAACTAATATTTCTCTTGTTTCCTCTGTTGATTCTTGCCTTAAAAGTCTTTTGGTCTAAAAAGGTCATTGTTGTGTTCAATTTTTTTCTTTTTTCTTTTTTTGTTTAGTTTTTTGAGGTGTGTGTGTGTTTTTTGTTTTGTTTTGTTTTTATGTTTTTTGTGTTGTTTTTTGTTGTTCTTGTGTTTTTGTTGTTTTGTGTTTTTTTGTGTTTTTTGTTATTGTTCTTGTATTTTTGTTGTTCTTGTTCTTGTGTTTTTGTATGTTTGTGTTAATTGGTGTTTTTGTGTTTTGGTGTGTGTTTTTTATGTTTTTGCTTTTGTTTGTTGTATGTTGTTGGTTGTTTTTTGTTTTATTTTTATTTTTTAGGTTTTGGTTGTTTTTGTTTTTCATGTTTTTGTTGGTTGCGTCTTTGTAGTGTTCTGTTGTTTTTGTCATGTTTGTGTTTTGTTATCGTGTTCTTGTGTTTTTTTGTGTGGTTCATGTTTTTTTTTTGTATCTTATTGTGTTTGTGTTTGATTGTGCTTTATCTTTTTGACACACTCAAGGAGCATGTTTTTTTTAATATTATTGTGTTTTTATGTTTGTGTGTTCTTGTTTTTTATTGTTTTAGTTTTGCTCCTTGGGTATGTCAAAGGTGGTAGGCCAGGTGCGAGCCCTGGATGATTTTGGCGGAAGAGATACCCCTTCATCCTTGGGTCTTATCCAAAATTGGCATTCCTTATGGGATATTTTCCACAAAAAAAGGCTCTCTCTCTAGAAACTCATTCTATTGAATTTCCAAAAAATAGTTGAGATTTATTTTTAGTTAATTTTTATAATACTATTAAAGCAATTTCATCAATAATGCTTTATTGATTACACTGAACTATTCTACAACTCTTCTATGTGCCTACCAAGTTAGCATGAATTTCAATATTTTACATGTCATAATTACCGGTAGTTGTTTATAAACACCCATAAATTCTTTATAAGACCAATAAAGGACATTATAAATGTTTTAACTTTCTAAATCTATATAAGATTAGTGAGTTTTCTATTTACTATCAATGCCCCTTTTGGGACTAGTGTGATGGTTTTCTAATTCCATCTATGCCTATCATTAGACCAATGAGTTTTCAATTTACTACCAATATCCTTTTTGGCTTTTTAACTCCCATCTATATCTAAAGTAAGAGCAATTGTGTCATAAGTAGAAGTAATGAGTTATAAAAAGGTTTCCATGATCATGACAACCTTTAAGGTTTGATATTTGAGTATTTTTTGTACTCGATGAAAAGTTTAAGGTCACAACTAGTTCATTACCTTGTTTGGTATGTGGTGTCTTCTCTAGTTTGCAATCACTTATTATGCATAATTGGTCTCTTAGAAAAAAAAAAATGGTAAAATCATTTATAAACATGTCTATAACTAATTCTACCTTATCCTTTGTTGCTATCAACTTTATTTTGTAAAATTAAATATTTTAAATGAAGTCTATTCCCATTCCACATGAACTCATGGGCCATTTATTATAAGAAAAATTTCCTTTAACTTGTCCATATAGAGTACATTAATCTACTTCTCATGAATAAATAAGTTACAAAATGCAATTATATTTTGGAATAGTACTTTATAACTTATTTTTAATTGGTTGTAAGAGATTGAAACTGGCCCCACTTGTCTTACATTATGACCACACAATAGTATTACAATAGTATTACAACTTAATAATAATTATAATTATCAAGTTGTAATACTATTGTGTGGTCATAATGTACTACAGGTGTATCGCTTAGCAAGTTTTGCACTTAGGTCTCCTTAGAAGTCAAGGAATTCAATTGAGCTCATGTTATTCGATACTATTTTACAACTTCAAGTATTTTAAATACATTTAAAAAGATAATACATCATTAAACACTTCAATTACACTTTACAAGGGAAGTACTTCAATCACTATTTAAAAAGAGAATTGAATGACAATTCAAATTGATATAAATTAAAAACAAA
Organism: Wollemia nobilis; assembly: GCA_028583015.1. Lineage (NCBI taxonomy): Eukaryota > Viridiplantae > Streptophyta > Pinopsida > Araucariales > Araucariaceae > Wollemia > Wollemia nobilis. Next base: position 3,894,199 of record JAQPPZ010016601.1, on the reverse strand, counting down.
TTTCATAAATTTCTTCTTTCCAAAAAAAAAAAAAAAAATCTAAGTTATATATTCATTACCCCTTGCATTGGCCAGCAAAGATCAATTTTTCTTTCAAATGATCACAAAGAGCAATTAAATTTTAAATGGTTGTGATAATATCATGATATTTTAAGTGTGAAAATTCATGTTCGTAGCTTGGTTCAGTTGATATGAATGGTTGATGAAAGAGGGAGAGCATCATCTAGCATTTATCCACCCAACCAAAGTGGTATCACAACTAGAATACACTCTTCTCAACTCCATCTACTAGAGTTTTGAGCCCCCAAGGAGGAGGCAGATGCATAAGACCAACAAAATGAAGAATGGAAACATGGTTGTAATTCTATATCACGCTCCAAAATGGAGGTAGCTTTACTTAAAAAACATAAGTACTTTACTCATAACTTAATCTAGATTTCAATACAAGGATCAATTTGTACTTAGGTAAATACATCTACTCGGTATCTCTATAATGTTCATCCGTAATTATAAACACTAGCATGAAATCATACATATTGAATGCATCTATCTATGTGTATACAAATAAGCATATTATCCCTATGTTTTCTTGCACTTGTTGAAACACGTGTCCATATCTCTTCTTTGAAATTTCTAATTGTCAAAGGTCTAGAAAAGTGTGCATTAATGAAATAAAAAAATCATGGCTTTACTTATTACTTCCACAAAGTCAAATCATTTGTATGTGCACAAGTTGCTAGACATTGTCATGGTTCTAATATGCTAACAAACATGAGATCATATTACTATGACATTCATGTGTAAACAACAAGAAGTTACAATGTTAGTTATAAAAACATATACTACAATTCTAGCTTATCTTAAAATATGCAATACCATATTCAAACATAAATCCTCTTGCATTCATGGAGTAACTCAATTTCAAATGCAATGAAACTTAAAAATTATGGAGACATTCAAGCAAAGTTGCTATTACTACTTTTGGTACCTAGTCTCAATGACTTTTGTCAGCATTGCATTTTTCCATACTAAGTTTTTAATAAGAAAAGAGCTCATGCAACTATCCTTGCATATGCATTTAGTGATGCTACAGTAATTAATGGTAACAAACTATTATCAGTAGGATATTGACATGCATAGTAATAGATGTTTTGAAGCTACAACCACAATATCTTAAACAAGGGATGCATCTACAATAGCATATTCCCATTCTCTACATTCACAAACATGATACAAGAAGATCTCTATAAATGAGACCAAATTAGTCAAGAAAGGAAATTTATATTAGGTGACTCAGATTATCTATATCCTCTCATCTAAGTATTATGCCAAATAGAATCAATACTTCAAAGAACAACCATCCAACCTATCTTTTTAGATTAACCAAGCAAATTATGCAAATTAAAAGATGTTATGCCATTCTCATGACCAGATAAAAGTAATAGTTCTTAGGTTTGACCAAAATAACAATGCACTTACAACAGTCAGTCCCATACTTATATCATTTGGGTGTCAAATTTATCTTGGAAAAAACCCTTAGATTGTCTCACATTTCAAGCAATTTCAAGGAAATACTAAAAAAACAAGACGATTTTCCATTTAAAAGCAAGTTCATTGTACACTAGCTAGAGTTGATAAGACAAACAATACCCATTTTGTGCATGGGTCTGAGATATACTTAGACAAGAAGATCATACCATTTTATTCACTTCATCCCAACTCTAAACTTAGCAAAATATAAATGCTAATAGAGAAAAATCATAGGCATGCAAACATCCAAACACATTAAGGTTAAAATCACAAATACCAATTTTAACTCCATTTGAAATTCTCACCAATACAAGTTTGAATTTTTTTTAAAGGAATAGGGATTTTGTTTGATTTTAGCAGAGTTTCTAGTAACAAAATGAGTCATAGGTTGAAGCCCTTCAAATATCTATGTCATAATAATAAAAAAAGAAATCCCATTCAAATGAATTCAATATTTCATTTCCCTATAATACATTCACAATTTAGAACTCTCCTTTCACCCTTTTAATCAAAGATTCCCCTTTAATTTAGACCCATTACAAAATACCACAATGTACTTTAAAATCAATAGTCATTGCAATAATTCCAAACAAGGAAAGCATCAACCAAATATTCAAGGAAAAATGCATAACCTAGACTTGGAGATAAAAATCCAAAATTCCTCCTTCAAATTTTTTCCTCTTATTCTACTCGAGCATATATCTTAATCCCCCATGACCTAGATTTTAAGGTTTTCCAAGGAAATCCCAACCAATCTCCAACATTCCTACCATTCAAGAAAAATATTTTTGACCAAGCAACGTTTTCCCAAGACCCCCCTTTGCATGGTCACCATCAAAATAATGTACCCTCAAGTAGAAGACAAAGAGTCTTTGCACCACTCCCAAACTTCCCTCTCAAGCCCCACTATGCTAGTAAAAATGGATGACTTCAAAAAGGAGGATATACCATAAGTGGCTAAAACCCTACATATTGGGTGCTAAGATAATTCAAGGTAAAAATAAAAAGTTCTAATGTTTTAGAGTATTAAATACCATAACAAGGATATGGAGGTCCTATCATTAGGACTTATTTCTTCATAAATTTTTTGCAAGATGAGGATTTGCAAAGTAAGGCTCCCTTTGCTCATGCCTCGAGGTCTGAGGTTTAAAACAAAACTCAACCTTTTTCCAAATGGGATAAATCAAATCATACATTTTTAAATACAATTAAAAATTAAACATTTAAAAAAAACTCATACTACAATCAATTTGACACAATAATCAATAATACACTTCTAGAATAACCAATACTTTTCCACTTTATCAAACATTTCATATAATTTAAATGCGGCTACTTATGGTGTGTGGTTTTATTTTCCACTATCTATGTTCATTGCTTTTATGCTTCTTGCCCTCTCCTTGATGATACCCCCCCTCACTCCATCTTATGTTTGTTGCTTTTATGTTGCTTGAACTCACTCCATATTGTAGAGGGTGACTTGTCAACACTTATAAAATGGTAGTTAGTCCATTGTAGTCAACTCGTCATAATTTGTATTTAATTATTTTAATAAATTAAATTATCATAAACATAAAATGTTGAGTCAATAATGCCACATCAATAAATAATTTTATTAATTTGAAAATAAATATTATGATTAGATGTTGCAAGAATTGGGATCTCTCTCTCTCTTTCTATTATATATTTTTCATTTCTTTGTATTTTATCAATTGCTTCCTTTACTTTCTACTAGTTAGATATTGCTTTTTCATTATATGATACTAATACTATGCTTGCCTTGACACCTACATCATCCCTTTAGGAGTACTTACATACTAAAACTTGATTTAACGTTTCTCACCTTTACATTATTCTTTTGGTATTTTATCTAGGTTTAGGTATGACCTTATGTTGCCTTAACCTATAGGGTGTAGTGACTTCCTTAGCTTGTCCAAATCTAAGTACAGTGCCAACTATACTTAGCCCCCTAGTTGTTAGAATTTATACCCATTTTCATAAAGAAATAGAAGCAATCCATCCACTCAAATCTTATTCAAAAAGCATAAAATAATAAAAGAGAAAGCAAGAGATAAAATTAATGGGTTCTCTTAATCACCATAAATAATCATTGTATTATTCATGGATAAGGATCACAACACTCCAATACAATGGATGGAGTGGTTGGGGGGTATTTATACCAATACCAAAAACCCCAATTACATAATTAAGTTAACCTAAGCCAACATAACAAAAGGGCTTTAGGTTAATTATAAAATATAAGATGGGCTTAACTATAACAAGTCTAACCACTACCATAGGGTTTACATAAATGAATAAGTAAATGCATTGTACAATTAATGCCTATAGGGTTACATAAAAGTAAATCATACAATGTTAGCCTTGACCATCAGTCATATTACACTTCTAACACCCCCTCATAATCTAAATTGAGGGGCTAAGGAGAGAATACATTAATAACAATAACATCTTTCCCTCAATAATAGATGCTCTAGTGGACTTCTATAGTTGAGGAAGTTCCATTTGAATTCCCATTATTGTCTAGAAACCCATTTTAAATCATTCAACTTCAATACTTTATAGCTTTAGCAAGCAATTTTTGGTTGGATATCCTTCCTTCTTACAATATCTACATATGGTCTTTGAATTATTTGAAGACTTAGCCATACCCTTGGATCCCTAGGTCTTTGTCTCCTTGAGTTTAAATTCCTTTGCATGAGCCTATAATGGAGAAGTACCACCACAATTCTTCATTGTTACCTAAAAATGAATTAGGAGAGAAAAAATTTGATCAATAAATTTTTTTTTGGTGTTTCTAAGTAGATAGGAACCACATGAACCATGAGGTTTAACATCTAAAAATTTTGAGATATTAGAAAGGACTATTTTGACACATATTACATCAATATTTTCTCTTAATGCCTTAAATATCACAATAAGTCCTCAACGTAATTAAACTCGACCAATTTAATAGAAGAAAGTTTTAGTTCCAAATGACTTACATAAGTTGTATTCACTTTTCCAAATAACTCATGCAATTTTGATCATACCTTGATAGGTTCATTTTATTCTTTGATATGGAAAAGCAATTATAGTTCAATCAACAAGGAAAATAGGCAAAGATCTTCTTTTTGATTATGTTGGCATGTCTCATTATCAAGGGTTCTTGTTTTCTCCTCTTGGAAGATGCACCATAGGTTCTTACTATGCAATAAACCAGTCATTGAGTTGACCATATGTTATAATTTCACCCATTGAGATCGGTAACATAGGCTTGAGGATCCTTATTACACAATTCAACTTCCAACACTATAACAAGTCCTTAAACTAATGTCATTGATCTAGGCATGTGACCTTTTTGTAGTATAGCTTTATGATTGAAAATGCCCAATTTGTTTTTTTTAATCCTAACCGCATTGTTAGGGGCATAAATTTATGCTCGAGACTCTATTTTGATCCATTCAAGAAGCATTAGAAATATTAGAGAGAGAACACACATTTTTAGTGGTAAATTTTTTATGGACAACCTGCCAACATGTTTGTTAAAAAAAACACTCTGAAGGCCTTTAAAAATATAAAACAAAATACTTGATAAAAATAGTTTTTTTTTTTATATTTTTGTAGCCAAAATGTATCTCTAGCTATGCTGACACATCAGTAGAAGACAAAATACAAAAGAGCAAGTCATAATTTTATAATTTTCATTTAACATGCACTTCATAACTTATGGAAGGTGAATCACCACATTACCATATGGGTGACCTTCTAACTCAAAGAAGGTAAACCACCACATTTCCATATGGGTGGTCTTCCATGTTCAATATGATGAATTTACAATACACTAATTCTTATATAAATAGAGATGCACCCTTGATTGTAAAAAGCATAAGTAATGCATGCAACCTCACACTTCTTCTTGGAGATCACTTGCATTGTACTATGTTTTTTGAGCAATAAAATCATTTTGTTATTTTTTTGATATATATCTTTGTTCTATTTTTTTATACTTTGTTATTTTTGAATTGCACTTTTTATGATATTTCTTAACTCAATATTTTGAGTTTTAGATTAGTCAACAATACTTTGTTATAATTTTGACTAATCTAAAACTCAATTTTGAGTTTTGGACTAATGGTATCAGAGTGGTCTATCTTTTGAGTGCATAGTGGGAAAATCACCTTTTCACTCTTAAAATTTCAATCCCTATTTGAAATAAGTGGGAAGCATATTGCAACATGGTTACAAAAGAGAATGAAGATGAAGTAGTTTTTACATGGGATAATTTCATGGAGGATGCCAAGGAAGAATATTATCCTATGGGATCCTATAAAGACCAATACATGCAATAACAACAATAGTATCAAGGTAAATACCAATATATTCAAGATTATACTTATGCTTTCCACTCCATGGAAGCAAAGCTAGGTATTCAAGATATTGAAAGTCATTGAATCCTCAAGTACCGTAGTGGGCTACAACGGTACATTCGAGAGGATTTGGACCACTTCAAATTTAATACATTGGGAGAGGCATATAAACTTTTCAAGCTGAAGTATAAGCACAATAACAAAAATATAAAATGAGGTGCAAATAACAAAAACCAAAACACTAAGTACTAGCCAAAGAAAAGTAAGAGTGGCCCTCCAAAGAATTTGAATAAAGGAGTTAGCCCAAAATCATAATTTAAAGCAAAAAAAAGACTCCCAAGAAAAGAATTCCTTGAAGGCCAAGAGTGGAAAATGGTATGATTATCAGAAGAGAAAATTATATTCGAGGGAGGACTTTCAAGCAGTCTAGTCTTTTGTTTCTAAGTCATAACCCTCTACATCCACTACACCACTGCATTCACATCTGTAGGCTAAAGGATTTGAATGTGCCTATTACACCACACACACAACCATATAATGTTGGATGGTTACAACAAGGGAGAGACATTTGTGTCAATTAAAAATGTCTCATCTCTCATGCCATCAAGTCATTCAAAGATGAAGTTTTGTGTGGTGTTGTATCCTTAGATTTTTATGATGTGATTTTGGGCCAATTGTTTATATGCAAAAGACATTGTGTATATGAGTCTAGGCCCTATTAAAGTGTCATCATTAATATCATAGGTCGGTGCTTTAAAATACTAGAGATATCTCCTCCTACCTTTATTTCCTTAAAAAATGTTAAACAATGCACAAAGATGATAGCAAAAACAAGAAATTTTATTATGTTGATGATCAATCCACAAAGTAGGAGGATTGTATCTACATCAATTGTAGACCCTACATAGCAAAATCATATGGACTAGATTGTAGCAAAACATGATGACTTATTCCAATCACCAAATGGGTTCCACTTCATTGTGATAAAACATTCCATTGATTTAGTTATTGGTTCTCCTTTGTCAATTGCACCTACTTATCATTACTTTATCCTTAAAAATGATGAAATATGGAGGTAAACACAATAATTGATTCAAAAGGGGCACATCAGATCAAATGCTTCATCATGTGGCAGTATAATTGTCTTAGATACAAAGAAATATAGAACATGGAGACTCTATATTGACTATAGAGCTTTGAATAAAATCACTATGAAAAAATATTATCCACTTCTTTAGATAGAATACTTGTTGGACCAACTTTATGGTGCAACGTTCTTCAAAATTCATCTCAAATTTGACTATCATCATATATCCATAGAGACCACTAACATATGGAAGATTGCATTCAAATACAAGAGGGTTTATTTGAGTTTGTATTTATGCCTTTTGGCTTGACCAATACAACTGCCATATTCATGAGGATGATGGATGACATCTTGCATCCCTATACTAGCTAATGTGTGGTTGTCTACTTAGATGATATTCTCATCTATAGTAAGACACAGGAGGAACATATACAACATGTTTAATAGGTATTTAGATTCTTTAAAGATACAATCTATATTCTAATTTAGAGAAGTGTTCATTTGAAATTACAAAGATTTAGTACATTGGGTATATTATTGACAAAGAGGGAGTTCATGTTGATCCTAAGAAGATTAAGGTAATTACAGATTGGACAACCCCAAAGACTCTAACAGAGCTTCATATCTTTTTAAGTCTTGTCAATTTATATCAAATAATTGTATTAATATTATTATGCATTGTTTGGTCACTATTCCATGTGACCAAAGGAGGTGTCAAATCCAAGTTTCATTAGGGAGATACAAAACAAAGGGTATTTAAGAGGTTTAAGGACCAATTGTGTTTAGATCTTACACTTTTCTTACTTGATGTACATCAACCTTTTGAGGTAATGATTGATGTATCAAAGTATGCATTGGGAGTTTTTCTCACACAACATGGACATCTAATTGTCTATCATAGTAAAACATTCAATAATGTAGTTTGAAAATATCCCACACATGATAAATAACTATATGCCATTGTCCAAGAATGTAAAAAATGGAAGCATTACATCTTATGCAAGGGAATCATCATCCATACAATTAATATACTGATGGAGTTCATTTAGATATAAAGTAAGCTAAGGAGTGAAAGACATAAAAAAGGCCACATATTTCCAATAATTTAATTTGATCATAAAGCATAAGAAAGGGAGTCCTAATTCAACAACAAATTGTTTGAACTAACCTCCAATTGTAGTACTCACAACCATTATTGATTCCTATGGGTATGATAACTCTAATTTGTCTACCTTTTATGAAGTCAATTTTTATTTTGTAAATGCATACCAAGCTCTTTGTGTGGGTAAGCATATTTCTGATTTTTATTTGCAAGATAACCTCCTCTACCACATGGGACATATTTGTGTACTAGCTAGTGAGCACTTAGATAATTTGGAAAACATACTTTAACAAAGTAGTAGATCACTTTGGGTGGAAAAAATATTGGTAGTTCTTAAAAAATATTTTATTAGCCTAATATGAGGAACAATGTCAAGAGGTACATCAAGTCATGTACCTCTATGCTATTGCTAAACCAACAAACAAGCAAGGAGTGTATACACCATTATCAGTGATATCCAAGCCTTGGGAATTTATCTCCATGTATTTCCTCTTAGGTTTTCCCACATCTAAACATGGTAATGATTGTGTTTTTGTAGTATTTGATTTTTTTAATAGCAATCATCATTCCTTGTAAAAAATCCATTTCAGATGAGGATAATTCTAAGCTTTACTTTAGTCATGTGTGGATCAACATTGGCTTGTCAATATCCATTGAGTCTGATAGAGATAATAGCTTTTTGAGTATTTTTTGGTCCATCTATAGAGCATGCTAGATATCAAGTTGATCATGTCCATAGCCTTCCATACTTATATTGATGACCAAATAAAAGTTATGAATTGACTGATTTTATATATTTGAATGTATAATTTGAAGCATCCACTCACATGGGATGAGATCCTCCTCTACATTTAGCATGGATATAATTAAGATATGCATAGTTCTGCAAAACACAATCCATTTCATGTTTGTTTCATGTTCCAACCCTTAGCACCTACTATATAGCTCTCTTTATGCAACCCATGGAGTACTCACCATATGGACAAAAAGAAGCTAAAAAGGTAGCATGGTTTGTGGAATATATTCAACACATCTAACAACATGTCCATGAACTCTTAGAAAATATAAACAAATACAAGCAATGTTATGACTAGCATTGGGTCTTAGATCAATTCAAAGTTGTCAATAAGGTATGGTTACATATTTAGAAAGAGAAACCTATAGGAACCTATAGGAAGATAAAACCTCTTCACTATGAACCATACACCGTCACCAAGAAGGTTGGATAAAATACCTTTGAATTGAATCTTCCATATTATCGTAGTTTGCATCCAATATTCAATGTTGAACTTATTAGTTCCTATTATCCACATTTTCAAACACTGTCATAGTAGTAGAACAGTAGGACATTAAATAATTAAATCTAGACAATTTAACACGATTGGATAAGGATCATATTGTTGACACATGGATGAGCACCACTAGAAGGCAATCCACTCAGTTGTATAGATTGGTCAAGGCAACAAAACTTGGTCATCGAGGGGAATTGATGACAAAGACTTAGATCAAAAATAATTTTTGCACCTGATATCAAAAGTTTATGTAATGAGGATCACTATTTTTCAAGGGGGGATGAATGATCCAAGGATGTAACTTTTTTGCAGCATGGATTTATGCTCGAAATACCTAAAAAAAATATTTTTTGATCATAAACATATTGTTAGGGATAAATTTGTGCTCAAGACTTCATTTTGATCTACTCAAGAAGAATTGGAAATATTAGAGAGAAAAATATTTTCATAGGAAACTTTATTATAGACAAGTTGCTAACACATTTGTGGAATAAATGTTTCAAAGGCCATAAAAAAATGTAAAACAAAATACTTTCTTGTTAGCAAATATGAAGGATTATCTCACAAAATTCACTTCCTATGAAAATAAATATATCATAAATATCAAATTATCAATATCAAATAGTGAAGGATGTATACGAAAAGATCCTTCTAGAACCTCATCCTCATGCATTTCAAGTTGAAGATTGGAGAAATATCTGGCAGTCCAAGTGTTGGCTAAAAGTAAACTTCTTTGCCTTGCAGTTCATGTATAATGGAATTTTTTCTTTTGATAATATGAGATGTAGGGCAATCGTTGACCCATCCCAATTTGTTTTATGCTACAAAAGTGAGGAAACATCTAACCACTTGATGTTTGAGTGCCCATTCAAATGCCCGATCTATGAGTGATGGTTTTTAGCTTATAAAATCTAAGCCAATGGTGATTTGAATCAGATTAATATTTGGGAAATATGGAAGAGGGACATTAATTTTTTAAGCTCTTTATATTGGGTGGAAGCTTGGATTAAAATTTATTTTGTGGTAAGTGTGGTTGGAGAGAAATGACAAAAAATTTAGTGAATCATTTTCATCTGTGGATGGTGTCTAGCAGGTCATTTAGAGCAAAGTCATGAAAATTATGGTAGTGTATGGTAAAGAGGAAAATTAGGATGATATAGGGATTATGGAGAAGGAAGATAAAGTGTAGAGGGGAAGGATAAATCTAGTTGGAAAACACCCCACGAAGGCTAGATTAAAATTATTACTAATGGAGCTACAAAATATAATCTGGGTAGAGCTAGAATTGGAGTTGTTTACAATAATCATGTTGAGATAGTGCTCTATTGGGAACTGTAGGACCTAGTTAGGTCTAAGAATAATCAAGAAAAAGCATTAGCTATCAAATCTGATTCTATCTAGGTGGTAAGACAAGGTTATAGGAGGATAAATATAGAATCAGATTCTCAAATTTTGGTAGGAGCTCTGTATTGCATAAGAAAATTTTCTTTGGAGACATGGGGGTTGAGGATTCTTATCACCCAAATTAAGGAGTTGTGGAGGAAATTGGATGATGTGATTTAAATTTATATGGTTAGAGCTTTGAATAAAGTGGTAGACTTCCTGGCTAAGATGGGTTCTAAGAAGAAGGTAGGGGTTTAGCGACATAGTGACATGGCTATTGAGGAGGAGAGGATTAGGCAAGTTGGTGAGAAAATCTAGAGTTTGGCTAATTTGGATAGCCATTGTAGACATATGGTTTAGGATATTTTATTCCAATGCAAATATCCTTTTAGTGTTATAATAAAAAGTGTTTAGTTCTTAAGATCTTGGGTTTTGGAGTTATGGAAGTTTATTGGAAAGTTAAAAAGAGTGAATGGGTTCTCTTGTTGGCTAATGCTAGAGGAGTCTCGTTCCAACTTGTAAATAATATTATTTTAATATATTTTTTTGAAAATTATTTAAAAAAAATACTTTAAGGATTTAATACCTTTATTTCTATTGTAATCATCTGGTGTGTTCCAAGTAATTTACTATTTATGAAATCCGGTTGTTTCAATATTCTTCATCAAATTTTCCTACATTGAATTCTCTTTCCTTGATGTCAATGAGATAACACTTGTGTTGGTTGTGATTTCTTCATATTCCAGCTGTTAATCAGGTTGTAAATTCAGCTATGATTGCTTTAGATCTGCTAAATAAAAATTCCAACTAGATTACCTTCATTTAAATATAAATTTTCACCATACAATGATAAGTTAGAAGTTTATTTCTCTTACCTTAACCTTAGAATATTCAACTTTATTATGTGTGAATGTTGAACATTATTCTAGTCTATCATCTTCATCTTGAATCTTAGGCTCCCACTGTGTCTTTGCTCACATTTGCAGTTTAATCTTCAATTTAGCATGATATGGTCCTCAGAAGATCCATGTCTACTTCAATCAAACATCCTTTGTCATTCTATAGCAAAATATTCTTCTCTTATAACAAACTGTGTCCTCCAATAAAACTTTGTTCTCCAATCAAATATCCTCTACTTTAGCAATATTCAATCCAACGCTACTAATTCAATGTTGGTCGACAATCCATCACCACACATAGGATGATGCAGATGAATCAGTTCCAAGCAATGTAGAATGATTGCCATATCGAAAGGATGGGGTAGACGATCTCTAGATGAGGTCGGTTTCCTCGAGGTGGTTCCAACTACTCTACGCTGCAAAATGGGGGAAAAGGGAAAGTGGAAAGAAATAAATAAAAAGGTCATAGCCATAACTCACAAGGATGGGTATAGTCACATCAAGACCTATGCAGGTGCAATACCCCATAAAAAACACAAGCCCTACACCTAACAGATCACCCAACGATGTATTTTTCCATATAATGAACATGCTCCTCCTTAGTCACTCAAGTACAACCCATGGAATCAAGATAGTAGAATAACACAATGAATTAAGCAGCTAAATAATTGAATATTCATACATTCAATAAAGAACAAGAGGATGCAACTAGAGACCAAATAGTGTAGAATTTGTATTTATAGAGGGGAAACCTTACATAAGAATTATAATGGCTAAAGAGTTGCCCTTAGGAATGACTAGCATTCCACTATTTATAATTATATTTACATCAGTTTCAAAATCTAAACATTAATGGTGGAAGGTAGGAAGATGGTTTTTGCAATTGATGAGCATCACCCTGGTACACTGATCCATTAGAAAGCACCTATCTTCTAAAAGAGTGGCAGGTATTTCTAGATCAATCTGGACCCTTCGATCTTCTTCTCAGCTCATTATTGTTTTACTACCTCGTTCTTCTCCTTGACTAGTGATCCCTTGACTATGAGGTGGGTAACAGGTATTAAAGTACCTTAGGACCATCGCACCAAAAATAAGTCACTTCTATGTATGACATATGTTTCACCCACATTACTTGGTCCATTGAGGCAACGGGTTAGTCTTCCTTTGATCCACGGGTGAAGGCAATAATTTATAGTATCGTGCAGGTTCTTCCTTCCACCCACAAGGCTCCAAATAAGGTGGGTGTTTCTCATATGTTTCACCCATATTGCATTCCTAAATTCCCACCAAGGCTGGGTGGGAGTCTTCCTTATTTCTCAAGGGTGGGCTTTTAGGATTTGTCTGCCCATGCTAGCCGCTTAGAACATCCATCAAAGGATTTGGGTGGGTTTTTGGGAATATTCCACCTAAAATCTTAGGAAAAAGGTCTACCTATTCCATGACCCACCTTGCTTAATTATGCCACCCTACCAACACTTTGGTCTACCCATGATTGTTGCCTTCGCCACTTGGTACCTTTCACCCATCCAATAATGTCTTAAAAAAATGAGTAGACTCCTTTCGGGTAGAGGGAATCACACACACTTTAGTGAATTACAGGGGTTTTCTATCTCATGGAAAAAAAAGAACTCAAAAGGATTAGCAAATATAACTCTGACAATAGGGAAATGAAGGAGGGGAAGGAAGGGCACCAAAGAAAGGAGGATGTAATGAAGGAGAATATGCAAGGAAAAAAATGAGCGCAAAAATAATTTGGAAGAAATGAGACATCTAACATGATAAAAAGTAGAGTGGAGGGAAAGGAACAAGTTCCTGACTGATAAATGCATAGGGGAGCAACAAGAAAAAGAAAGCCAAAAGGACAGGGCCAAGGCAACCAACATAGAGAGAAATATTGTGAAAAAGAGTAGTAGGAAGACAAGTAATGGAAACAACAAGAAAAAGTCTAAGAAGCTTGTTGTAAGACACACAGGCGGAAAGAGGAATAGGAAACAACAAAAATAGTGAAGCTTTTGTTACCAACCAAAAGAGTTACGGGCAATAAAGGGGAGAAGAAGGCGAAGGGGAGGAAAGGGCAGGGAAAAAAGGAGACACAAAGGGAAAAGCAGTCCAAAGCATGTCAAGTGAAACCAATGGGGCATAAACCCTTTTTCACGAGGTGCTCTTATGGATTGAATTTCCCTAAACACAATCCATCGAAGACTTGAGATATTCCAAGAGCAGATAGATTGCCATTGTATTTTATCTCTTCTATCCCAAGCTCTCTTTTTCAAATAATCCAACAACGATCCTATTTTATTGGTTGTTATCAACCAAGAGGTCATTTTAGCTTTAACCACATCTTGTGGTTTACACTTTATGATATCAATTATGTCTTACCGTAGGATCTATTTATAGTACACCCACCTTATCTTGTGCTTGCATTTGTGAGTTTCAAGGCTTGTTGCAGCTCTAAGTGAGAGGTCTTGAAAATTGTTGAATGTATCCATTGGGCTACGAGGTCATGATAACAATGGATAGAAGAATAGAGAACTAGGAAGACAACATAGAGATAGAGGGGAATTTTATATTTCCTAAAAAATCTCTGGGAAAATTCTTGTTGATGTCCTTCGACTCCTGACCAAGTGGTAACTTTTCATAAGACCTTGTTGCACCAATGGTCGATGATAAAACTTGTGATTCCCAACACACTAGCCCTGCATAATGTAAGGCTATATTTATTGATCATAAAATTTTAGCATGACAAGCACGCCCGAGCCAGGGTCTCAGATGCTAATCATCCTTTGAATCTAAAGTGGCCAGACTAGATCACATTTTATTTGAGGCACTATTTGTGATCTATCTGGTGCTTTTACCACTGGCTTAGAATTATGATAAAATAATTATTCTTATTTTCTTTCCTGAGTGTATAAACACTCAAGCCTTCGAAAGCTAGGGTGATAATGTATTTTGCCATTGTATTCTGCCTTTCAAGTGGTGAGTTATCAAGGACCATATTTTCATGTCACCCCTTTTCAAGATTGACCAATTTTACCAATTGTTTTATTGACTCTTCCTCTATCATTGAGTCATTTTCTTTCTCATGAGAATCCATGTCCTTACACATATCCCCTAGGATATGGAGTTGATTGGTCACACCTTCTTTATGGATGTGGGATTCATGTCAGACCTTCTCCTGATCTGTGACCACTTCATGATCTAGCACTAGTTCCTAGAGGGAGCTGATGAGTTGGAGCCTCCACATCAGAACTTGCTCAGCTCTAACAACCTCCTCATAGAGTTTGAGAAAACAAGTTTCCGTTGACTGGTGTAGGAGAAGACTGATATCAGGACCAAGAGCCCGAATGTAGAATAGATACGCCTAGGTGGAGGTTGGGAGGATCTGCAATGGAATTCTCTTACAAATATTTTCAAAATGGACATTGAATTATGCTACACTTTCAAGAGGGCTCCTCTTGATAAATGTGAATTAATTTAGCTACTAGAAGGGTTCTCCACTTCTCCAAATGCATCCATGAGAGGCTCTGCAAAATTTGCCCATGTAGAGATGCTTTTTGACTGCAAGGTCTTGTACTAGAGCCATGATTTACCTTCAAGGGAAGCCACCAGTAGCCTGATCATTGCATATTTGTGCACGATATTGTGAAGGATGGCCATAGAAGCCACATTTTCAAGGTGTTCCTTCATAACTCCCTTGATGCCATTGTATTTTTGCAAGGCATTGAAGGTGGCTTCTGGAATATCATACCAATGAGGGAGATTGAGGGGACCAGGGTCATTCCACTAGGGGAAATATGGCCAAGCCATCAAGGCACCAGTCTTCAAAGGTCCTAATTGTAATGTTGGAGTTTGAGTCACTAGGTGAGCATACTATCTTTGCTTGTGAGGTCAAGGTTTCTCACCATACCTTGAGTCCTCTAGGATGTTTGGATTTTTAGAGCATGTAGGCAACTAGTCTCATGATATGGATGTGCTATGTAATCGAATTCACTAAGTGAATTTGAGAATATATAGGTAAATTAAAGAGTCATCAAGCTCTGATTTCATAAAACATGAGGAATCAGTGAGTTCCCTAGAAGAGTCACCAAAAACTATTGGTTGATAATCCGACATAGCAAGTAGGGCGGACCAGATGGATCAGTGCCAAGAAACATAGAATAGTCATCATATCAAAAGGATAGGGTGGATGATATTTATAGAAGTCCAGTTCCTTAAGGGTGGTTCTAACAACTCTACATCACAAAACAGGGGAAAAGGGAAATAAAAAAGAAATAAATAAAAAGGCCATAGCTAGAACTCACAAGGATGGGTATAACAACATCAAGACCTATACAGGTGCAATAACCCATTAGAAATAATAAGCCCTATACCTAACAGATCATCCAATGACATATTTATCCTAGATCTTTATCAGTGGTGAGTGGGAGGTAAATTCCAATACCGACGAGCAGGTGCATGAGATCTAGGATGCAAAATCAGAGCACTCCTATTTAGGCGATGTTAGCAAAAATAAACCCCCAAACCATATAATGAATATGCTCCCCCTTAGTCACTTAGGCACACCCCATGGAATCTAGATAGCAGAATAACACAAGACAACTTAAGCGACTAAAGAATTAAATATTCATACATTCAGTAAAGAACAAGAGGACGCAACTAGAGACCAAACAATGCAAAATTTGTATTTACAAAGGGGAAACCTTACATAATAATTGTAATGGCTAAAGAGCCACCCTTAGGAATGACTAGAATTCCACTATTTATAGTTATATTTACATTAGTTTCAAAATCTAGACATTAATGGTGGAAGGCAGGAAGATGGTTTTTGCAGCTAACAAGCACCACCCTGGTACACTGCTCCATTGGGAAGCACCAATATTATAGAAGAGTGGCAGGTGCTTTGGATAAATTTGGACCTTTCAATATTTTTCTCAACTCATTATTACTCTATTACCTCATTCTTCTCCTCGATTGGTGATCCCCTGACTATGTAGCGGGGAACAGGTATTGAAGTACCTCTAGAGCGTCACACCAAAAATAAGTCACTTCTAGGTACAACGTTAAGTACTTGGACCACTGAGGCAATAGGATGGTATTACTTTGAACCATGGGTAAAGGCAAGAATTTCTAGTACCAGTCAGGTTCTTCCTTCTGCCCATAGGGTTCCAGAGAAGGTAGGTATATTGCATTCCTAACTTCCTGTTAGGGCTGGGTGGGAGTCTTCCTTATTTCTCAAGAGGAGCTGGATGGGTTTCTGGGAATATTCTACCCAGACTCTCAGGAAAAATATCCACATGTTCCACAACCCACCCTGCTTAATTTTGCCATCCGTCCAACACTTTGATCCACCCATCACTGCTACCTCCGCCACTTGGTACCTTCCACTCGTCCAATAATGTCTTCAAAAAATGAGTGGACTCCTTTTAGATAAAAGAAATAAATTCCTAAAGGGAAGAGTGGGTGAAGGATGCAAAATTTCACCCACACCCAACAATAATCATCCTCCAATAAATTTCTCCACCAAATATCTTTACGTCTTTCTCCTCCAATTATTCAAGCTTCTGCTTCCCAATAGAGTATCTTCCATAAATTCTAAACGTAAGAAAAATTCCTAGTAACCATGAAGTATCTTCTTGGTATACAATATAATGGCTCTAATACTGTTGCTAGCAAATATGAATGATTATCTCACAAGATTCACTTCCCAGGATAATAAATATATCATTCATAATATATCATTGAAATCAAATTATCAATATAAAAATGATCAAAATGCATCCATGAAAATCAATATCATAAAATCACTCAAAAATATTTATTGATCAAAACTCAAGCTATGCATAAAGCAAAGCTTATATGAGTTATAGATTACATTGCTTTGCCTCAATATAAAGATACATGAGATATTTCACATTACATGACTCTTGGATTTTTCTCTCCTCAAAATCATGGGAGAACTTGACTCTTCATATGCCTTTCTTACATAATAAGTCCCACATATTACATAAAGATAAAGTATCTCATGATTGCATATAACTTCCTACTTCTAAACTAGACACATCACTCAAAGACTCTTCACTTCCTAACTAGACACCTCACACACTTAATTACATGACACTTGCACACTCCTACAAACTTGACACATACTTTATACATAAAATCAAACTCACACCCTAAACTAAATATTTACAATGGGAAAAAATAATGTAATACCTCCAACATTGCTAAAACTAATAATTTTATATTTTTAGATTGCCAAAATGCATCTCTAACTATATTAACACATCAATGGAAAACAAAATACAAAAGTACAAGTCACATTTATGTAATTTCCATTTAATATGCACTTTGTAACTCATGGAAGGTGAATCTCCATATTTCCATATGGGTGACCTAATTTACGAAAGGTAAACCACCATATTTCTATATTGGTGACTTTCCATATTCAATAGGGTGGATTTCCAATACACCAATTCTTGTCTAAAGAGATATGCACCCTTGATTATAAAAATCATGAGTAATGGATGCAATGTTATAGTCTCATATCTCCTCTTAAACATTGCTTGCATTCTACTTTATTTTTAGCAATAAAATCATTTTATTATTTTGCTTATATATATCTATGTTATGATATTTTATACTATGCTATTTTTGAATAACACTATTTTATGATCTTCCTTAACTCAAAATTATGGGTTTCAAATTAGTCAAAATTCTAAGTTTTGTATTAGTCACCAATGCAAAGAGATCAAAACCCTTCCATATGTAAAATTTATGGACTCCCAAAAAATTTTCCTAACGAACCTCAAAAATAAATTAAAAAAACCTTCAAACCCTAGAAAATCAATACCTGATCATAATTTTCCACTTATTTCTCGTTGATTCTTGATGACTTCCACTTACTTTGTGTCACCTATTCACCATTGGACTATTACAAATTAGAAACTTTCTCAATTCTATTTGGTTGAAGGCCACAAGATACTTTTTTCCCTTTTTAAGCTTTAAAAGGAATATTTGAGCTTGGGTTGGTCAGAAGCTAAGTCTTTCACGCTAACCAAGTTGTGAAGATTTACATTAAGGAATTAAAGGATTTTAATTCCCCTAGATCACGATCCTTCCCTTGGTTGAGAGTAAAATAGACAACCAAAAATCTTAACCATAGAGATTCAAACACACACCCTAGCATTTCCAACATATACTTAGACTAGCTAGTAAATCTAAGTGAGCAACCAAGTCAAGGTTGTCAAGACCTTCTTGAAGAATACCGTATGACCCAATAGAAGTGAAAGTTTCCCACAAAAATGGATGGGCATGGGTTTTAAACCCAAAACCTTATTCTATGCACACACCAATCAACTGCACTGTAGTTGGATAGTCATACATACTTATTGATCTAAGATACAATAGGATCATCATTATTGTGTGTTATATTATTAAGAGGAATAAAAAGATATGGGATTTGAATTGAAATCATGACAACCTTTTTGTCCACCACTATTTCATGTTGAACTATCCACTATGGCACCCTTTAAAAACATAATCATGCCCATTTTTCATTATTCCTTTATGCTATGAAGTGATACAAACACTTCAAGAAATTGGCACTCATGCGAAGAGGTGAAGATTTGAATCCAATTTTTGTTCCCTCCAACACTTTTTAAAATAGAGTGTTGTAGCCTCCCTATGAGGTAATATGGAGGTGCCCATCATGTGATATTGAAAATAAATCTGCATAAAAGCTTCCATAATGGTGGAAATGAGAGTGGAAAAGCATGAATTCCCTAGATTAATTATAATCATGAACAAGAAAATGTGGAAGAAGATCTCCTCTCTACCTATTATTCTAAATATGCTTATGAAGCTTTGAAGAGTAATTCACCCAAAGAATTGGAATAAGGATCTAAGGCTTTAATCTAACTTTCCACTTGACCAAGTGATGTCATTCCACACCTGCTCTAGTACCATATTGAAATTCATACTTATTTACAAAAACGAATAGAATAAATCCATCCACTCAAATATTATATAGAAAGAACAAAAATATGAAAGAGAAAGTGAGAGATATAGAATTTATAAATGTCCTTAGCAGCTATAAATAATAATTGTATCCATAGATATGGATCACACTGATTTGATACAATAGATGGAATGGTGGGGGGTATTTATACCAATACCAAATTACATAGTTAACTTAAGCTAACATAACAAGAGGACTTTAGGTTAATTACAGAATATAAGATGAGTTTAAACATAACAAGTTCAATCGTAGTCCATAGGGATTACATAAATAAATAATTTAATATGTTCTACAATGAATTCTTGTAGGCCTATACAAAAGTACATTATACAATGTTGGCCTTGGGTATAAGTCAAATTATGCTTTCAACACTACTTACAATTGTATTCACTAAACTACTTGCTAAAAACATTAAATCCATATTGTTTTTTGAATAATATGAATAAATAAATATGGGACCAAACATCCATTAACCTATGGAAACATGTAAATGGAACATAAAAAAAACAACCTACATTTTCAACCTATATATTAATGCACTCACAATGATGAAAATACACATAGTGTGACAAATTTCAAAGCAGATGACTTCCATTTTTGTAATTGAATTTAACTTTCATTGCAAGGGAAAATTGAAACTATATTTAGCAAAGATGAAATTCTTTGGTTATTAGTCTTCTGCAATAAACCAACTCCATTTTTTTGTTTCAAAACATTGAAGATCTAGATAAAATTATACGAGTGCTTCAATAAAAATATAAGTGTTCCCTATGTAAAACTCAACATCATGTTGAGATTCATATTGGGGTTCTCAGGTATATGATTAAGATAATTAATGTAGACAAGCATTTTTGTCTTTGCCTCAAAAGTGCATAAGGTGTTGAATAGCTTAGGGGACAAGAACACCATAAAGGATTGTATGTGCATGATCAACAACATGTCTCAATATGACTACATGATTGTAGACTTGGATGAGTTTAAGGTTATGATAATAACAATTAATATTAAATATAATTCCATTTATATATATGTATAAGATGGTTTGTAAAGATCTATTTGTGTAAACTCATTTTTTAATCATACTTTTATTTTTAAAGGTGTTATTTTTTCCTATCAAATTTTATTTGCAAATAAAATATTGCTTCATGTGCAAATTTTTTGCTTTAGTGTAGAGGAGAGGCAATTAGGACTAAGGTATATTTGAGGTCAAACTAACTAAGGTCCATAAGGCCTAGTGCTACCTAATATGTTCCTAGCATGTGCATATGAAAGAGGCTAATAGAGTTTGAAGATAACTATGTTTGTCTTGATAAATTGTCTTTGAGGTTTAAATCGATCATTAAATTCATTTTCTTAGTAAAGATTAATTTTTAAAAATATATGTTATCTATTTACATTATTGTAGACACCTAAAACGCGTCATGTCGATGGTGACTACTCATATGGGACATGCTACAAGACCATATGGAAGATCTTGGACAGACTCCAAGATAGAGCAGTGGTTTTAACCACTCAATTTGGGCTCCTTGGCCTAATCAGCTCAAACCATTGTTGAGACCTATGGTCTACTATATGAACCACTGTTGACACCTATGGTTTATAGTCTAGGCCGCAGTTATCACCCGTGGTCTAGAACTGAAGTTCAGTTGGCCTTCATCCGAGCCAAATCGGTTTGAATGACCATTTGTTCTAGAAGAAGGTAGTTGAAGGACGAAATATTCCAGAGGCTTCCAATCCAACTGTCCCAACCACCTCTTCTTGATCTTGGCTTCTCCATGAAGCCACCCCTAGCCCTTGGGTAATCCTATAAGTACCCCTCCAAATTAGGGTAAACTATCAAGTGTGCATTGGAGATTAAAGCAGCGAAGCCCTATCGGATTGTAGACTCACTTGAGTGTACTGAGAGAGTTTTGTTGCCATTCATTTGCCAATTCATCAAGCATCATGTCAATTTGTGCCATGGATGCCCTAAGGAGCTAGAATGCCAAGAAATGCAAATTCGAGCAAACGGAGGCCCAATTGTGCAATTCAACCGCCAAACCAGTCAGAGGACATCAAGGCGACCCTTGACCATCAATTTGACAAGGAGGATCAAGCCCACAACCTTAGATTTGGAGGGCAAAACTACTTTGTTGCTCGCCGTGATTGACAACCATGGTGTACAATGCAGACCGCTCATTTGAGCCACGGTTTGCAATCGGTGAAAGATCTCCTTACTATTTCTTTTTGCATTATATTTCATTAGGTTAGATTAAGCATCTTAGTGGTTTATTTAGCATTTTAGAGACTCTGAATTAATAGAATTAGGGATTTCACCAAGTTTACTTCATTATGGCAAATATGACATAATTAGCTCATTTTCATGTTATCATGCTTCATTTCATGCAATCAATCCACTAGATAGATAGTTGTACTTCCTAGTTACATGTTTCAATTAATATTTTCAAGTATTGCATAGGGTTAACATGCTTTATTCACTTTCTTGATTTTATTAGTGTTATGGCATCTTTATGTTCATATTCCTTAAAGGGCCTCATCATGAGAGGTTGCCTATGCTATTAATGCTTTTATGTTGTTTATTGACCGTAGGAAGCAGATTCAAAGGAGATTCAACCATCCAATTCCTTCCTCAACATGGAGAAGAGGGTCAACTCCACCCTAGAGCAGTTCGTGTCACCCCGAAGGGCCTAAAACTCACATTTACCCTTGAGAGGGAACATTGCTTTTCCTATTGTAATAAGAGTATCAAAATGGTATCCCTAAGAGGGACGTAATTGTAACTGGAATTGGCTTATTTATAATGGAATAAAAGTGTTTTTCTTCTTCCCATTTGTTGTCAATTTTGCATGCATCTACTTTGTTTCTCTTATTTCATTTTACACAGTAGGAAGCATAGGTGTGAGGCCATTTTGGTGGTCACAGAAGGTGATCACGGTGGAACTCCGCATTTTTAGCATTTGATTTCTGACCTTTTTGTGTTTTTGGATATCAGGTGCAAACCGTGGTTGATAGCTGCGATCTCATTGTTGGCCCATGGCTTCAAGATGCGGTCTACAGTAGCAACCACATGATAGAGCTACGGTTTATAGCAGACACAATAGACAGTAGGGATTCAAAGCTTTATCAGATGAGGATCAGAGGTAGGTCCTATTTTTAACCCCTGTTTCTATTTTTACTGCCTGTGTTTTTCTAGTTTGCGTGAAAAGGAGATTTAATTAGGACACATAAAAGAAAAGAAAAATGAATTAGGTCCTAGGGTTTCATTCTTTTTATGTTTTAGCTAGGCACTGCTAGGAACAGCGGACCTCTGAGTGTAGTCCGCCCTAGAATCCAATGTGCTAGATTAAATTGTGTGTTGGTTTGCATGTCTAAGGCCCAATCAGTGGCCATTTACATCGTAAGGTGCATTGTCAAAAAGAGCATGTAGGATGTAGCTTGCATTTTTTGAATTTGAAAAGTTCTTTCACTGCATACCATGTAGGAAATGAGCATGAATGTTGTATGATGCATTTTATTTTCATGCAACAATTAAAATGAACCACACACACCATGTTTCAATTAAACGCTAGTGAGTTGGAAGTGACATCCAACCACTAGTAGGGTTTCAATGATGGTGGAGGTGATTTCCATCCATTGGCCCAAATCCCACGTACCTTATGTTCTAGACCAATACCGGATCCGAGAACCTTTCGTAGCCTAGAAAATTTGCATATACTCCTCTTCGGAGGGTATGACACTGACTGGGTGAAAATGGGTGAGGATCTGGGAGGACCTGTGCTCCCTGACCATGTGTGGACTTCATTACCACACATTATAGGTTGGATTACGTGGCCTGGAGTTCATCGCCAGGTTGTCGAGCTACGAGTATATAGGTGAAAGCCTTAAACTATTGAGCATTACATCAACAATTTCAAACATGATGAGAGTAGTTTAAGTTTTCAAAAAATCTCAAATACACTAAACCAGTTTTAGGACACACATCTAATCCTTAAAAGAGATAATCATATTGTCTACTTTGTGTGTTTCATTATTGTTAGGGAAATCAACATAAGATCCTTGATCTAGGGCCAAACCCTAACCCTAATAATAATAATATACTTTCAAATTCAGAGAATCATGTAAATCGGAGCTATAACAAAAATGTTATTTTGGTTTTATGATTACTCTATTTTCGAAGCCAAAAATTGGGAAAAACTGCACTAAAATGGTCATAAAATGGTCTAGACAACTCCAAAAATTGCCAAATTTGTTTTGTTGTCTTAGTTTAGCCCTTGTGCACCTCTCACAAAAATTTTGGGTCCTAAATCTTCATGGTTCAAAATTTCCCAAAAATTCCTAAAAGTGGTCATTTCACCATGAGCCCCGGTTGGCCAAATATTCCAAAAATACTAAATTTTGACCCGAAAATCATATTTTTGAGTTATAGCTCATTGTGATCAGCTCATCACATTGATCATTTTGATATATAACACTTACAACCTTTTTTTGGAAGTCAAAATTCATAAGGTCATGGTCAATGCACGAGGCCATCCCCGGTCTAAGACTGAGGTTGCACCCAATGCACCACAGGGTCTGGATCACCCTAGAGGTAGCACACCTACCCAAAACATACCTGAATACACTTCAGGTAGTCTCAGAGGAGACAACACCACTCATAATGGATCTCATCAAGGAACCCCGCTCAGGAGAATTAACAACAGATCTTCTCGTGACCTAAATGAGAATACCTCTAGACCTACCACATCTCATTACATTGAGAGTTCAAATCAGTCCAATGAAGGGTGAGATAGAGGTAAGACAACCATTCACATGCCTATTATAATGCCAAATCCTTCTGAACATGGAGGATGTCATTTGTCTTACCGTAGTGTTGGCGAGGAAGGTACTCCTCTTGCCCAACCTTGGAAGTCCCATCACCTTGACTTCTTAGATCAAGGTGCTGGAAGATCCCACCATGGGATGTTTGAGCATGGGAGCATATGTCATGATCGTACCCCTTGTGGATTTTCTAGATCTACTAAAGAGTACATCATGGATGAAGGAACTATCATGCAGTTGCATCCTATCCGTACCCATAGTGAGTGTTCCCAGCGAACACGTGACACCCCCACAACATCCTTGCATGAGGATTGCACCCCAAGGGAAGAACATAATATCAGTGCAATCTTGACTCATCGAGGAAAAAGAGTTGCCAACCTTGTTGCATAGTTTGAAGCAAACAAGAACCCTCACAAGGAGTTGCAGAGTCCTAGACCTAGCATAACAAATCGATCAAATCGAGCACATAGGTCAGATGCAATTCAAAGAGAACAAATGCTCCAAGACCAATTGGAGGGTTTGCGTATTGAGCATGAGTGTTTAGAAAATCTAGAATGAGAAAGTGCAAAACAATAGTGGTTGCACCTACAATGGTTATATGAACACCGCTTAGAGGAACGACGCCTCCTTGATCTAAAGGAGCAAGAAAAGTGATCAAATAGATTGGCTCGATCTGAATTACCTCCTCATAGTGAGTACAGGTAGCAGCACAATGAGAGACATGCTACTTCACACCTTGAGCTGCATAATAGGAGAGTAGATGATTATGTTTGCCATACTTCGCAACATGCTTCTCGACCATGAGAGCATTTAGTTCCAAATAGGCATGAGCATAGTCAATATGAAAGATCAGAGTCAGATGACCAGGATCAACAATATCCTGAACCATCTTCTGTAGATGTGGCCGATGAATACAATCGACCACCTCGTACTCAAAGGAACTTACCTCCGCTTGCACCTCGAAGATCCCTTCGGGAGGAAGAGATCATCTCTTCTCAAGCCTACAAGGTGCTTATCGAGAGAGTCAAATCTCTCGAGAAACAAGATGTGGCTGGTCAAAAGCCCACTTTAAGCAAGATACACAATCAACCATTGTGTCCATCAGTGCCAAGCCCTGCTTATCCTAAGCATTTTGAAATACCTAAATGGGATAAGTTTAAAGGTGATGAAGATGCGCAAGAGCATATAACAGGCTTCATGAATGCATGTTTCCAGCTACAACATGATGATGCCTTGATGTTAAGAACTTTTGTTATGACCCTCTCAGGTGCAGCTGCTGAATGGTTTAATCAATTACCTAGGCACAACATCACCAACTTTGAATAGTTGGTGGATGCTTTCCTTGAGCGCTTCTCATTTGGCACCAAAAAGAAAGCTAATCTATCTGACTTGGCCAATCTATGTCAAAATGATGATGAGCCAGTCATGGATTATGGGGATAGGTGGCAAAAATTAATAGCAGAGTTACCATTCTCTATTCCCACTACTGAACTTACCCGAATGTTTACCAAAATTTGTGCCAAGCACATATCATTGTTGCTCCAGTTGCAACAATATACAACATTCGAAGAGGCTTTGGCACAAGCCAAGGTCATTGAAGATATCAAGCTAGAGGAAGGAGACCTAAAGCTCCATAGCGAGAAAGAATGGAACAAGAGCACGCGATATCAACCACAGTAGGTTGAGCCTACGCATGTCAACCAGATCATGTTAAACATTCCAAAAGAAGCACAGAGCCAACAACAAGAGAACTATCAAGCTCAAACTCCTCCTGCGCATCACAACCAGTGCAATAGGGATCAAGGCAAGGACAAACAGAGATGTCCACCTCATAAATATACACCATTACCTGAATCTTTGGCATCAATTTTCAATCGCCTTTGCGAGGCTAAGGCCCTAATATTGCCTGAAGTACGCACCTTGGATCCTAATCACCTCAAACCTAAAGGGTATAGAGAAGATCTCTATTGTGTTTATCATCGGTAAAATGGCCATGATATCCAGGATTGTGTTGCATTCAAGAATGTAGTGCAGAATATGTTGGATAAGAACAAATTGCAAATAGATAGCCCTTTAGCTATCGATAATCAAAACATCAACATATTCAAAAACCCTCAACACAACCATGAGGTCAACAACAATCAAGTTGAGCACATCAATGAAGTGCACATAGCCCCACCTGATGAGGGTTTTATCGGTATGATCAATATTACAACACAAAGTAAGAGATGCCTTGATCAGCCCAACATACCAAAAAATTCAACTAAAGTTGATAATCTATCATGGTCCACACCAACAATGAATTTAATTCACTCACCAAAGGACCCTATGATTACCTTTCATAGATAGGAGATTAAGCCAATCTCTAAGGATGAACCCGATCCTCCGCTACATATCATAGCGAGCATCAATCAGATCTCGTACAAGAGAGTCTTGATTGACATCGGGTCATCTATCAACATCATCATGGCTACAGCTTTGAAGCATTTAAATTTGTCGCCTTCGCACATTAAGGACTCAACATTCACATTGAGAGCCTTCAATGATGCCACATCCCCAACAATCGATACAATAGTCCTACCTATACAGGTTGGGATAAAGACAATTCCTACGTTGTGCCATATCCTAGGGGGTGAGAGGCAGTATAACATATTGCTAGGTAGACCATGGATGAGGGATATGGAATGCGTGCCTTCCATAGTGCACCAAAACCTAAAATTCATACACCAAGGACAAGTGTATGTGGTCCCCCATGATCCGGAGCCATTCAAATATTACAAGAAAGTCGATGAGCTACAAGAAACTCTAGTGGCATGCGAGCCTCAAAATATTCATTCGAATAAAATCATCAAACATGCAACTAGGGCTTGCATCAAGAAATCGCTACCTTCTCCCATCACCAAAAATCATGGTATCATATTACTTGATGAGGAGAAGAAAACATCAGTTAGCATGACTGATGCAAAATCATCTCGACTAGTTGATGATTTACTTACAACTGATCTAAAAGCTAAAGCACCTTCTCAAGAGTTCATGGGAATGGTCGACATTAAGACAGAGGATCAAGGGATTCTAAAGCAGATAGAACAAGAGAGGGGGAAATCAGATGTTGCTTCCACATTGAAAGGGCCAGAACCTTTGAAATTAGTCACTCCTGACTCATTGCTCATGGTGCCTCTTCAAGAGAAAGAATGGGTGCCTTCCCCACATCAAACTGGGGGTACTCAAGCTTACATAGTTCAACAGTACAAAGTGAAACAAAAATCTGAACTGAGTCAAAAACATGAGCATGTGGATGCCACTATCAAAGTGGACCATCAAGAAGCATCCACATCAACCCAAATAAAGGAAATAAGTGATTTACAATTACCTAATGGATCTCTAGCATCCACTTTTTCATTTCCTTCAATAGACAAAGGTATTTCAAGTCAATCATTGGAAATACACATGAATTCCTTGTCGGTATTGCAAGCCATTCTCAGTCGTTTAGAGAAAATGGAACATCGAATGGATGAGCAAGATAAGGCATTGCATGTTATCATGAACCAGCTTGAAAACCTAGGATTACAAAGGCAACCCACATCTGAGGCTGACTCATCTCCTATGCAAGCACAGGAAAAACCTCAGCAAGAGCAAGAGCCAATTCGGCCAACTCAACCATTGGGTCCTCATGACAAACCAATGTGGGTCAAGCACCCAAAACAATCGTAGCGCATTTGGACTCCTCTAAATGAGTCCATGTCTGACATCTTTCAAAAGCTGCAAGAAGCTAAGGTCATCACCTTACCTAACATCAAACCTGTAGATCCAAATCGAGTCAAACCTAAGGGTTACAGAGAGGATCATTATTGTCTCTATCATAGAATGGAGGGCCATGGCATTTGCGATTGCTATGGATTCAAGCATGTGGTTCAAAACCTCATAGATAGTGGGATTTATCACATAGATGGTTCACTCATAGTGCCCCAACCTACTAAAGTAGAGTCTTCCTCATCCCAATTGTTACCTCAAAGGCACCCATCGCCTCGTAGGCCTAACAAGACTCTTCGATGAGTATTTGCATTTCAGATGACTACTGCAACTTTATTCCAAAATTTGTACGAGTCAAATGCATTTGTATTGCCTGAGGTCAAACAAAGGAAGCCAAAATATGGGCCCATTGATGAAAGCTTCTTTTGCATATATCATCGTATACATGGGCATGACATTTATGGTTGTTATTCATTTAGGAAAGTGGTTCAAAACCTGGTAGAATGAAACGAGATCCATGAAGACGGTTCTCTTGTTCACCCCCACCAAGACATAGGCACTCCATAGAGGTCCATGCCTCAATTGGGAGAGTTGATTTTTGTCACTCTTCCTAAGCAAGCTGATTACATTTCAGTAGATAACATGCACACTGGGGGTCTTCAAGGTAGCATACCTTCCCCACCATCCACACCAAATTCAATGAGGTAAAGTGAGGATCCTAGAGGTAGCACACCTCCTTCACTTTCATTGAGGGGCACACACACTAGGGGTACCTAAGGTAGCGTATCCTCCACAAAATGCTCCAAAGGCATTTGTAAGCCCTTTGGTCAATCCAAAAGGCTCCAAGGGTTTCTCAAAGCCCTTTGGTCAATCCAAAAAGGCTCCAAGGGTTTTCTCAAAACTGCTTGGTCAACTTAAAGGCCCCAAAGGTATTCATAAGCCCTTTGGTCAATCCATAAAAGGCTCCAAAGGCATCTGTAAGCCCTTTGGTCAAATCAAAATTTTAAAATCCATAAAAAAATTAAAAAGCAATAAAATCCAAAAAAATTGGAAAATATCAAAATTCAAAAACATTTGCATTTCATTTGCATCTTTGCATTTCATTTGCATCATTGCATTGCATTATCCACATGCATTTCATCTTTGCATTGCATTAGGCATATTCATCCGCCGCACTTGCATTGGAATAAATTGTGTTTACAATCTTACAAATGACACCATGTTTGTGTTTCAATCATGCATCTATGCACTATATTTTTCATCCATTTATCACCCTTGTGAGTAATTGTGTTTTTCAACACAACCCATCTTGTTGCTATGAAGAATATACTAGGGTTTTTCGGTCATTCAACCATACCTAGAGGTCTTCTCAAGAGTTGATAGAAAGCTTGCTTTGCTTTTGTAGTTGAGGTCTAGTTAGTATAGCCCTTAGCATATCATAATCCTATCACTAATCAACAAATTAAACAATCCTAATAAGGACTAGGGGAAGATGAAAGCCACGAAGCAGGACCAGGTATCCTGAGGTGAAAATATTTATTCTTGCTTATCCCCCTATGCGGATGGTTTGGGAAATGTTGGCAATTGGCAAAAGGACAAGTTTATTCCCTACCCAGAATCCCTTGCTTACGATAAAATGAGCAATATCCTAGAGTGATATCCTAGATCAATCCTCCATATTGATACCCTAGATCGATATCATAGATCGACATCCCAAATTGATATCCCATATTGATATCATAAGATCGATATCCTAGATCGATATCCTAGATCATTGATATCCTAGAAATAGTTCCCCAAAGCAAAATCCCCAAAGGAAGTTTTTGAAGAAAATTATCAAATGTAAATTCCAAAAAGTCAAGTCAAATGAAGACAAAATTGTACAAAGAAAATCAAATCAGTATCAAATCCCTTGCTCAAAATAAAAAAGAGAAAGTACAAAATAAACAGTGATTTTTATCACTATAGTACAAAAATAAATAGTGATTTTTATCACTTTATATGAGCAAGTATCCCAAAAAATTGAAGAAAAGAAGGGAGTAAACTTGAATCCCTGGAATTTTTAGCACTACTGTACCTTACGCATGATGATATGTCTGATACATTAGCATTTTGCTTGTGTGCAGACCAATGTTTGAATGTGGAAGAGCTAGCTTCAGGTGTCCTGTATCGCCTAGTGGTCTAGTCCAACTAAAATCTAAACCTAGGATTGGATAGACATGTGCGGACCCCCAATCTTAGCAATGGGCTAAAAGAATCCCACCTGACATCGGGGTATGCTTATGCCTTATCTTAATATACTCATTTGCACACACAGGGATAATGAATAGTTAGGGCCTATCCTAGCGAAAGCCTTATGTTTCAGAAGTCTAGTATGGTCAGTATACAACTTTTGATAAGTCAACTAGGGTGTTTGAGTCTCATGGAAAACCTCAAAAATTCCCAAATAGCAACAAACAATTTTCAATGCAAATCATCAAAACATCAATTTATTTTATGAGAGTTTGTTTATTAGAATTATTTGTAATATATGTTAGATACCGGATGGATGTCAAAAATGATATTTAAACGACCACTGACTATGTTATCCATATTCTTTTAATTTACAAAAGCTCATGAATAGAAACCATATATAATTGCATCTCACATATGGGTGTACTATCTTCATAAAAAGAAAAAGCAACTACAATCCATGATTGTTATACATTCGGTGGTGTCATCCATTAGATTTTCAAACTCATCTTGCATTCATACATTATGTTTTAAGTGATTAAAGCATACATGTCCATTTCAAAAACGCATTCTCAAAGAAACAAAGAAAAGTATGCAGTACATACATGGCATAGATTATGTCATAACAACATAAATTAAATGCATACAAGTGAAGCAAAGTATACATGCATTTAGCATCAAAATATTGCATTCATATA
Source organism: Wollemia nobilis (assembly GCA_028583015.1). Classification (NCBI taxonomy): domain Eukaryota; kingdom Viridiplantae; phylum Streptophyta; class Pinopsida; order Araucariales; family Araucariaceae; genus Wollemia; species Wollemia nobilis. The sequence goes on along the minus strand of JAQPPZ010016601.1, from coordinate 3,863,024 downwards.
CAGTCATCATAAGTAGTGTTGAGTGAATATTTTGCCCTATAGCAAAATGATCACCACAACTAGAGTCTGAAACAAGAAACTCTCGCTTGCAAAGAAATTAAATAGCATTATTTATTTCTCCAAGGTTCTTGTGAACAAACATTCATATTGCATATAATCACTCAAGACTAAAGCAAGTAAATGAATGTATACCAGAATGACTTAAACCATGCAAGTAACAGTTAACAAGGGGCCTTTAATGATTCGAACAAGTACTTTGCAACCATAATCCATTAAGTCAACCAAATGCGAAGATAGCTTCTTTTAATGTCTTGAGATTAAAGTAATCTACCCAAAACCCAGTTAGTAATCTCTTTTATCTTCAGCTTAAAAAGATTCCAAATGAGAAAATGTGTGGTATGAGCCACTTCATTTTAAGCTCTGTGCCTTTAACATGAGGTTCATTTAGAGTTAGCGGGTTCGTTTTATCTTCATTTAAAAGTGTTCCACTATCCCTATGTTAGAATTTGGTGTTAGTAAAGTTAGCAATGTTAGCATTAAATGTTAGCAAAAATTAGTAAATTAGCAAGCTAGGATTCATTCACTTGATCTGATTTAGTGTGCATTTGTAATTAGTAGCCCTCCTAAACCTATATTTTATCTGAAAATTAGATGAAGGTGTTTGGAGATGCAAGAATGAAAATCTAAATTAAAGAAGTGGATCTAGAAGCGACTTTCTCTTCTCTTCTATTAATCCCTGGTTTTCTTTGGGAAACATTAGATCTATAAACAAACCCTCCAATTTATGGTGCGAGCAGATCACTTTCTCAAGCACAGACACAGAGCATACTCTTGGCAGATTTATTTACCTTCTTTATAACTTAGATTATTCATGGCAATAAATGAACTATTTATGAACATAAATTTTGGAAAAGGACCAGAATCGAGAAATCAGCTACCTACAAGAATTTTGGAATGGACCAGAATCCAGGAACGATTAGCAAAAATTTTGGAATGGACCAGAATAGAATGAAAACAAATGCAAAAATTCTAGAATGGACCCAAATCAGAACAGTAGATTTTAAAGCAAGACTAATCTAAATATCAGAAAACTAACACATAAACATTATTTACAAAAGTTAGCTGGAAAAACAAAACAGGACATTAATTTGGTTAGCAATCTCCTCCCTGCAAAACCCCAAGTTATGAGATGAAATTCTAAAACAACCTGACCTAACAGACTTGCAACATAAACACAATCAAATTAGATCAAATGCAAGACTCTAAGGAAACAAATAATTGCATCATTCTATCATTCACCTATCGTAACCCACTTTATGGCGTAAAAAAATAGATACAAGAAGCAATAATGCAACGAAAAGATTTACAGAAATAGCAGAAGTCTTAGTTTCAATCTTCTTTTGATTTCACACACAAGAGTTGCTCTTGCCAAAAAAAATCCTTTATTCCGAAAAATAGTCTTTGTTTTTTTTTTCTACAATTTCCAGCCGTTCTCCACTTCTTTGAATGGCATATTTAAAACTTCTAAAATTTTTTTGTTTCTCCCTCCATGACTATTCATTTTCTCCTTCCCTTGTGCATGCATGTGTTTTTATTTCCAAAAAAAACTTTTCGTTTCTATTTTGTGGCCCTTCGTTTCATTTTCTCCACATGGGCTTGTGTTCGTTTCCTTCCGTGTGTAACGACCATCTTAAATGATTTCAAATCATTAAAGATTCCTTATGTAACATTTTGTCTTATTCATTGGATTTTGTCCTTATGTCCACGTCACTATGCAATCTTCAGTTTCACTGTCCTGGTGTTCATCACTAATATCAGACACACTGTCAACTACTCTGTTCCCTTGGTGAAAATGCAACATGTCGCGATATCGCGACACTTTTGCCTCCTTGCTCTCTTTTGTTGCTTTTAGTCACGAAAATGTAACATGTCGTGATATCACGACACTTTTTCTCTTTTGGCCATGACAATGCAACATGTCGCGATATCACGACACTTTTTCTCTTTTGGCCGCGAAAATGCAACATGTTGGGATATCGCGACACTTTTTCTCTTTTGGCCGCGACAATGCAACAGGTCATGATATCACGCCACTTTTTCTCTTTTGGCCACGACAATGCAACATGTCACAATATCACGACACTTTTTATCTTTTGGATGCGACAATGCAACATGTCATGATATCGTGACACTTTTTCTCTTTTGGCCACAAAAATGCAACATGTCGCGATATCGCGACACTTTTTCTCTTTTGGCCACGATAATGCAACATGTCGCGATATCATGACACTTTTTCTCTTTTGGCCGCGATAATGCAACATGTCGCGATATCACGACACTTTTTCTCTTTTGGCTGCGACAATGCAACATGTCGCGATATCGCGACACTTTTTCTCTTTTGGTCGCGAAAATGCAACATGTCGCGATATCGCAACACTTTTTCTCTTTTGGCCGCGACAATGCAACATGTCACGATATTGCCACACTTTTTCTCTTTTAGCCGCGACAATGCAACATGTCGCGATATCACGACACTTTTTCTCTTTTGGCTACGACAATGCAACATGTCGCGATATCACGACACTTTTTCCTCCTTGTGGTGTTTTGCTTTTTCTTTGATCTTTAGCATATGGGCCACTTCGGTCTTCTTGGAAAACATGCAAAAAAGGTGGGTCCCCAATTTTGGGGCATGTTGTGGAGCAACCACAACAAATGGTGACTTTGTTGGGAAATGCTCTTGAGCATTTCGGTGAGAAACCCAACTTGGAAACCTACAACTCAACTGCAAGCGTTAGCAAATATCCAAAGAATGTAAATAAACCAGAAATATATGAAACATTAGAATTATTTAGCATCCGCTCAATGTGTGCATAGCGATTCATTCTTTATCGTTTGAAATAGTTCCCCATTCTATTTCAAATTTCATATGAATGCATATAATGAATCATGGAGGGTCTATGCAAGATCGAATGTATTGCCAACATAATGAACTATGGCTGACCTGCTTTACCAAGACTCTTAACTTTTAGTAGCATGAGCACAAACATTAAAACTATCAAACCCTCTCAAGACAAATCATGCATGAATTGAGTTCATATACCCAATATCAAGGTTGGTTATGCACCACTGCCATATTGAATCAATGTGCATGTGTAAGTGAAATCAGAGCTTTGGAGAATCAGATTCTTAACCTAAGCGTGATGAGAATTTAACCCTATCCTTACTACTCTAATTTGAGTTCATTACCTCATCTTAAGAAAAATTATTAAACCTATTATGGATAATCGCTGAGCTAGCCTGTCCGTGTGAGCGGTCAGAGGTCTTGCTTTTACATGAGACATGTCACCATGCATGAGCCTACTCCACTGCCAGTCAAGCGTTTATAGCCCTGGTGGAGATCAGCCCCATAGTCCAGGCTTTGGCTTTGGATTTTTTGAATTTTAGGGATGACTACCCATCCTTGTGAGGGACACGTAGTATGATCCTTCCAACTCAAATGATGTGATGGAGGTGGATTAATGATGGATTTCTTGAATTTTAGGGATGACTACCCATCCTTGTGAGGGACACGTAGTACGATCCTTCCAACTCAAATGATGTGATGGAGGTGGATTAATGATGGATTCCTTGAATCTTAGGGATGACTACTCATCCTTGCAAGGGACATGTAGTACGATACTTTCAATCCAAATTATGTGATGGAGGTGGATTAATGATGGATTACTTGAATCTTAGAGATGACTAATCATCCTTGCAAGGGACATGTAGTACGATCCTTTCAATCCAAGTGATGTTATGGAGGTGGAGTAGTAATGGCTTCCTTGAATCTTAGGGATGACTACTCATCCTTATGAGGGACATGTAGTATGATCCTTTCAATCCAAGTGATGTTATAGAGGTGGAGTGGTAAAAACCACTGTTTCATGGACTATGTTTTGCATGATGGGACAGACAAGAAAAATTCTTTTCGCCTCACTTTTCCTCCAAGTAAGGTTTCAACCATTTTTCCCAAGATGTTCTTTATATGTGCAGAACATGTCTAATTCAAGACAATGCGACATCAGCTTCCAACCCCAAGACCTTACTTAATGTTTATTGTGCAATGATCCTAAGAGGGTCTGACATGCTTTTGGTGGTTGTATTTGAAATATGGAATGGAATGAGACTCGAGGCTATTATGCAATGCATCATGAACACAAATGGGTAAGATGGATTATACAAAAATGCTTCACCCTATCTTGCAAAATTGACAACTTTCATGTATCCCAAATTTCAAACGATATTCTTTAATGTGTTTGCAGTGCTTGTGGAGATTTCTGTAATACAATTATATTGTTTCATATACTTCTAGTTTTAGAACATTGATAATGATACAAACTAACCACTTTGCTATCCTTTTTTATTTTATTTATTTATTTATTTTTTTTATCAAGCCCAAAACTGGTCCCATGACCAACACACTAAGCTAAGAAAAGAACAATGCAATCAAAATGCCTCCAAAACCTCTTTCAGAATAATCTCATCATGCTAAAATAAAGGTTGAAGGCAAAAAGCCTAACACACACCTAAGAAAATCAAATCTGCACACGCAGAAACAAAGCATGACATATTTACATATAATACAAGGCCTTGCCATTTCAGGCCTGGAAATAGTGCTTTAAATGCAGCCCATTGACGGGTAAAGCCAAATATTTTTCGTCCAGGGTTTTTAATCTAAAGTTGTTTTCACCTAGGACTTCTGAAATTTGGTAAGGACCCAACCATAAGTAATCAAATTTATCATGATCTCCTTTCCTCTCATGTCTCTTATCCCACAACAACACTAAATCTAAAACTTTAAATGTTTTGACTCTAGACTTTTTATCAAACCACCTTTTTACTACATCTTGGTGTTTACTAAAGTGAAGCATAGCCTCATCCCTCTTTTCATCCAGATGCATCAATTGTGTTAGTCTAGTTTCAAGTTTATTATTAGTTCCAAGGTAATCTTTCATGAAATGTAATGTTTGTAACTTAAGATTTATGGGAAAAATAGGATCTTATCCATAAACTAAGTGGTAAGGATATGTTCCTAATGATTCCTTGATTCTAATTTTGTTAGCCCAAAGAGCCAACTTAAGTTTGTTATGCCAATCTCTAGGATTTCTTTCAAGAAACTTTTTAATGACACATAACAAGTTCTTATTCGAAGACTCAGCCAATCCATTACCTTGTGGATAATAATTTGAAGAAAACTTCAAACTCACCATGTTGTCGAATGCCCAATTTGTAAATTCCAGAGAGGAGAAAGTGAAACCGTTGTCACTTATAATGGAGTTAGGCATTCCGAATCGAGTGACAATGTTATCCTCTAAGAATTTAATAACAACTTCTGAAGTGGTATTTTTAGTGGGAATACCTTTCATCCATCTTATGCAATAATTTGTAGCCGTGAGAATGTATTTATGGGAATCGGATGAATTGGGACTGATGATCCCAACAAAATCCAAACCCCATTGTGCAAAAGGTCTAGACTCGATTACAGATTGTAATGGCATAGAAGCACCCCTTTCTCTATTTGTCGTGATTTGACAAGTATGACATGACCTCACATGAGCATGAGCATATTTAAACACTTGAGGCCAATAGTAACCAACTCTAAGGATTTGATGGGCTATGGCATTAGCAGACCCATGTCCTATCCCATACTTATAGTGGAATTCCTCGAGTACTTGTGTTGCCTCTTTTCAATCAACGCAACGAAGGTAAATTCCTTCATGGTTTTTCTTGTATAATGCACCGGATCTGATTAGAAAATTAGCAGATTTTAAATGCAAGGCTCTTTGTTGAGTAGAATTCAAATGTGGTGGACACTTACCATTCAGTAAAAAATACACAACATCTATGTACCACTCATCTTCAGTTATATCTGCTATTTCATAATGCTGACATGAAACTAAGGGATCATTTTATGCTATGGCCTTAACCAACCCTTGTCCCCGCACTATCTTCATAGGTTGAATTTCAAGATCAAATTCTTGAAGAGTTGAGATCCACTTACCTCACCTTTCACCCAGTTCATTCTATATAAACATGGCTTTAATTGCAGGATCTGGGACTATAGCAAACACCCTACTATGGACTATATAATGTCTAAATTTTTTTACAGTCTTAAATAGGGCATACATTTGCTTGTCGAAGATGGAATATCTCAATTTTGCATATATGAGAGGAGTACTAAGGAAAGCAATGGGATTTTCAATGTTGCGTTCACTCTTATGAGTTAAAACACTCACAAAGGAATGGTCTGAAGCAAATGTGTAAATGTAGAAAGGCTTCACATAGTCAGGACTCACTAAAACTGGGGCTCTAGAAATCACATCCTTGATTCTTTGGAAAGCATCCTTGTTTTCATTCGTCCATTTGATTTGGGCCTCTTTCTTCAACATATCGTTCAAGGGTTTTGCAATTTCTGAAAAACCTGAAATAAATTTTCTAACAAAATTAATCTTCCCAAAAAATGATCTCAATTATTTTTTGCTATTGGGAAAAGGAATCCGTTGTATGGCATCTATTCTTTCAGGATCAATGGAAATTCCATCTTTGGATATTACATGTCCCAATAATTTTCCTTCCATTACCCCAAAAATGCACTTCTTTGGGTTGTGTGAAATGCCATGTTCCCTACACCTTTGGAGAAATTTCCTTAGATCCTTGACATGGTTCTCCCTGTTCTTAGAAAATATGGGAATATCATCTACATAGACAATAATGCACTTACCGATGAGTCCCTTAAAGGCAAAGTCCATGGCTCGTTGGAATGTAGCACCTGCATTCAATAATCCAAAAGGCATTCTCCTATATGCAAATGTGCCCCATTTTTTGGTGAAGGTGGTTTTCATCCTATCATTAGGATGGATGAGGACTTGATTGTATCCTGAATAGCCATCTAGGAATGACATCATTTTTGACCCATTTACCTTTTGAAGGATTTCGTCAATGGTAGGTAAAGGGTAATTGTCCTTTTGTGAGGCCTTATTCAGATTTATAAAATCAATACATAGCCTTATCTCTCCACTATTTTTCCTCATAGGGACCAAGTTAGCAACCCATGTGGAATGCCTAACAGGAAAGATGATTTTAGCTTCTAATATTCGCTTTACCTCCTTTTCTATCAAGGGCTCTAGTAACGGATTGACTGGCCTCTATCTTTGCCTAAAGGGTTTAGAGTCTGGTTTCAAAGGGATTGTATGCATTATAACATTCTGATCATAAGTTCTCAAATCCTTATAGCTCCAAGCTATGCAATCTATGTATTCCTTCAATGCATTGGCAATGGAATTCTTTTCATGTTCGGTACATGCCTTTGCAATGAGTATTTCATGAGGGTTTTTTGCACTTCCAATATTGACTGAGTCACAAGCCTCTTTGGGAGGTGGAACTTTTCTCCCTCCGTTCGGTTGGTATCCAATATCAAACATTTTATTTAATGAGGCTATCCCATTTGGCATCTCATTCCATTTTCTAGTAGCTTCCATTTTCAAACCTACCTCTTCTTCTCCCCTCTCTTCTTCATCAATAACCTAATTTTCAAAGATACCAGAATTAGTAACAAAATTGAATATATGTCTGTCCCTATCAAAGACTTGGAAATTCATGACGTTATCAGGTATCGAGGGGCAAGGGACTAATTATATGGAAAATTTCTTGCACTTCTTGTGATCTGCTGGTTTAAGTATGCTAGCAGCTATGACCAAAGAATCTACCAAACGATTGCCTTTTCTAGAGATTAGAGATATGTTAAAAGCATCAAATTCGTTTATTAAATCTATAACTCTAGTTCGGTAAAGGCTGAGCCACTTGTTCTTACATGCATATTATCATTTAACTTGTTTTACCACCAATTTAGAATCACCTAAGACCTTGATACATTTGATTTTATTTCAAAGGGCCAATTGAAGTCCAAAAATCAAGGCCTCATATTCTGCCACATTGTTGGTGGCTAGGAACTGTAATCTATATGCAACCAACATAGGTTTTCTATCTAGAAATGAAAGTTCAATACCAGATCCCACCCCTTGTTTGGACTTGGATCCATCAAATCTTAAAGTCCAAACCTTATGGTGTTCTTTAGAATCATTGCATCCAATACTTCCATTTTGAGAATTCTTAGGAATTTCTACATCCAAGCAATAGGCTCCTAATTCAGTTTCAATGTATTGAATCTCATTAGGTTTGTTGTATTCTGTTATCATTTCCTTGAGACTAGGTTCACTATCAATTCGAATTTGGTTGGCCACTCCTCTCCAAGGCAACCACATATGTGAATAGTATGTTACAATGTTTCTGTTTAAGTTCTTGCTCCAATCTCTTCCCAACACCATGCCATATTTGATAGGAATGTTAAGTACCAATATATCTATGTGATGTTGAACCCAAGGTTTTGAGTTGACCTAAATAAGAATATCCCTTAATTCTCCCACTGCCTCCATGGTTGATCTATCCAGTTGCACCACCTTGATTTTAGAAGGTTTTGGTGTAAGTCCCAATTTTTGATAGATTTCTAGGGGCATAATGCTAGCAGAGGCCCCTGAATCTATTAGACAATTGTGTAGATTTCTACCAAGCAATTCTAATGGTTATAAGAAATGGGGGCACGTCTCGCTTTTCCCTTTTCAAAACCAATTGGGATTCAACACCCTTAGCTTCATGAACTTGGGTAGGTGGATCCAAACCTTTTGGTGGACTTACTTCTTGGCCTAAAAATTGGGACATATCATACATTGAGACATTGGCCTTAGTTTTCTTCATGTCTTCTATCAAGTCATAAGTGGGTTTTTCCAAATTTGACATGTTTTGCACCAACTTAGACTTCTCCACCATTGATGGAGGAGGTGGATTAACATCTCCTTTGAAATTAGGAGGAAGTAATGGGTTGTTTGGAGGGGTAGAGGAAGTTTTGGGATCCTTAGAACTCCTTGTGTAATACTTGTGATTTCCTTTCCCAAAACATTTATTGGCATGAAATTCCAATGTTTCTTCATCTTCTTTTCCAAAAAACTCCACATCCTCCTCTTCTTCACTTTCTTGGGAATATATAAATTCAGTCAATATAGACTCCTACTTTCCATGGCAACAGTGTAGGCAATCATTATCACAAGATCCTGACTCTCTAAAATCTTCTGAGACATCTTCCTGATTGGCTATGGGATTGGGTACTCGTCCATTATTAGGATGTGTTTTGTATGTTCCTTTTCCTCTATTGTTATGAGGTTGGTTATGACCCATGACTTGGTCAAATTTTTTATTAACATTTTCCATAGTAACCAAAACTTTGGCCAATTTTTCCTTCATGTCTTCTATCACGGATTTAGGCCCATGTGGTTGGGGCACTGTAATTCTGGGCCCAGCTGTATTTGCTGCATTAGCCACCTCTGGAATAGGTACAATGGCTTGGGTCTGGGCACTTTGATTCCATCCTAGATTCACACTTTGAATAGGAGTGATTGTTGGATAAGTAATTGGGCTTGGCGTACTAATCAGAGTAAACCCAGGTATGGTCAGCAAGTTATTGCCCATACTGAACCCAGGCAAGGTCATCGGGTTATTTGGAATCAATGCTTGTGTTGAAACATAGGCATTAGGATAAGTGGGAAATGATGTGACTTGAGATGGTTGTTGGAAATTATTCATTGTTGGAACTTGTGGTGCCATTAATTGATTCATCATGGCGAATTGACTGTATGGACCGTATTGTCCCATCCTAGTCAATTGAGACAACCCTACTCCGGGTAAATTCATTTGTTGTTCAAGGGTCATTGTCTCCATATAAGCTAACGAAAGCATCGTAACCTAAGTATTCCTTCTAGTCAAAAAGGATGCTAACAGATCTAAAGCTCTAAAGTACAGTTGTAGGGCCACCGTAGGATCTACTGCAAAATGGTGAGTTAAATTTATATATAGTTTTTGGAACCTCTGATTGAATGTTCTTATGGGCTCATTGGGTAACCTTTTGCATGATACAAATAAATTATAAATTATGGAAAGATCCAACAACATTCAAAATTTGCTAATAAAGGCAGCTTCTAATTGGGCCCATGAAGTAATGGATCTTGCGAAAAGATTCCTGTACCATTCATTGGCCGTACAGTCTAGACTAGCAGGGAAAATTCGACAAGCGATATCTTCATAGGTAAATCCTTGTCTAAACATGTAATCCTTGTAAATTTGGACATGTTATTTAGCTGTTATGGGACCATCATGCACGAATTTAGGCAATCTCCTTTCAATATTTCTAGGCAAGTCATGGACTACCCCAGGGATATCCAAGGGAGAACTTTGCGCACCATACCAAAGGGCATGTGGCTGTTGTTGTTGTTGTTGTTAGGCCATGTTATTCAAAGGTATCGACCCTATAGGAACTTTTAGAGTTAATTTAATGTGCACTATGCCAGTTTGACACTTGTCAGTTTCATTGACAAGTGTCATGTTCATCATATAGGCTTATGCCTATATATTGTAACCATTTATCAATAAAATAAATCCCTTTAGTTTGATTACTCCTGACATTTGGTATCAGAGCAGGCTTTACCTGCCCTGTGAAACCCTTGAGGGGGGATTTCCCTCATGGAAATCCTCCCTCCCCCTCATCCTTTCCCCCATTTTTTTTCCAAGCCTAGGGAGTATGCTCTCCATTTTTTTTAAAATGGATCAGAAACCAGATAGCTTGAAAAAAATTCATGGCTGTCTCCACCATTATCATATGCTGCTCTGATGATGAGCATGAGCGTAGTAATAATTACTATGAGGACAGATCTGTGTTGGGTGATAGATGTGTAGATAGCTTATTTGGTGCTATTGGAGGCTCGGAGGGAAATATTTGTGATGCTGAAGAGGTCGACAACGAACTATCAAAAAACGAAATGCTGTCAATACTGTTTTACAACTTTTTTTTCTGAAGTAAAAACGAAGCTGGAGACTATTTTTTATTTTTCGTGGGCAATACTGTTCTCCTTCTCTTGCCTCGGCCTCACTTTGCAGTCGTGGCGGTATTTTTTGCCATTTTAAACTAAGGTTGCAGGTTGCAGAGGAGTTATCAATATGGAAGGAAGAGAAGCAGATCAATGCAACAAGTCTGAGAAAATCCCGTTGCTTACACCCTATCAATTGGGCCTGTTCAGTTTGTGTCATAGAGTGTTTTGGTGCCATTGACGAGGTAGAGATCATACAATAGCATGCCGTAGCCTCATGCGGTCCTCTAATAATCGCAAAGGGCCAGTCCCGAAGGTTTGCTCATCGCAGAAGCCACAAGCATCTCTGAAACTGCCCAAGGTTATCTAGATACACTTGGAATATGGACGGAGGAGCAGGTGGAGGCATGGAAGCCCATTGTGAATGCTATGCACGAGAAAGGAGGTGTTTTCTTCTTGCAAATCTGGCACATGGGTAGAGCCTCCCTTGTCGAGTTTCAACCCAATGGAGAATTTTTGATATCGTCAACAAGCAAAAAAATATCGAGAACAACTCTGTGACCCAACGACAAGGATTTGGTGGAATTTTCTCCTCCTCGAGCTTTGAGAATAGATGAAATTCCAAAAATTGAGGACGACTTCTGGATTGTTGCCAGAAATGCCAGGGCTGTAGGTTTTGATGGAGTTGAAATTCATGGAGCTCATGGATATCTTATTGACCAATTTATGAAAGACAGTATAAACGACAGGACCGATCAATATGGTGGTTCACTAGAGAACCGTTGCAGGTTTGCTCTGGAGGTTGTTGAAGCAGTGGCAAATGAAATCGGAGCAGATCGAGTTGGCATCCGGCTATCTCCATTTGCAGCATATTTAGAATCTAGGGACTCAAATTGGCCAATCCAGATTTGCCCAGATGATTTGAATTAAATGCTCCTCTCAACAAATACAACAGAGACACTTTCTACATCCCTAACCCTATTGTTGGCTACACAGACTACCCATTCCTGTAGCTTCGCCTACATGTCGAATATCCCATCTTTCTTAATAGTTTTGTTTCATGTCAGGGAAGTGGAAATGAACATTATTGTATGGCGCTTCCTTGCGTGCCTAATTTTTGGTTTTTGTCAAAGGACGACAATTTTTCCTGCCCTTGTCTGCTGAATATAATCCTGGAATGGATTATGACAAAATGTTTATGACAGACAGAGAGTAGTATCAGAGTGTTTTAACATGGGAAGGAGAGTGCGCCACCGGCATGGCCGAGGACTGCTGTTTGATGTTGAATCTTGCTGTATTTAAACTTCAAATTGATATGGATATAGGGAGTTCTGTTTTTAATGGAGAGTTGTTACTGCTGCTAACTTGTTGTTACAGGCGGTTATGGGTTGTTGTGTTCATGGCCGATATGGATTAATAATTGCTGCCACCTATTGGTTGAATGCTCGACCTTTCAGACACACTGTCCTATTTCTGTCGTGGTCTCCATCTGGTGGTTATTTGGTCAAAGCATTTTATTCAAATATATGGCCATATAGTCACATAGATATTTTAAATGTTTTGTCACGTATATTTTATTGGGAGGGCCACTTTAATTTAATTGCAAGAGGGAGTGCATGTGGTCGAGAGTTGGTGGCCGACCAAGAATATAGGCCACATTATGCATTTAATATGCAAATTTTTAATGTAAGAGGGATATTTGTATTGGCCGACAAAGTGGCCTATTTGACTATCTTTAATGTATTTCCACAAGGGGAAATTGAGAGACTATTTTTTTTTCCCGCCAGAGAGCGATGCCGCCACAGTGCGAGGTTTTAGTTGCTGTCTTAGAGAGGCATGTTGTTTTTCATTATGATGAAGGCCCCTTTGATGGTGAAATATAGGGGTATTTATAGTCGTTGGAAACATTTTTCCATGACGGACACAATGGTGGTGTCAAATTGTAATTTTGAGGCTGTTTCAGTTTAGTTTTTTTAGCCTCAAAATTTTTCTCCCTTGGAGTGCACTTTCGGTTGTACCCGACACTCCCAAGGTACTTTCATATGTGATCCTTGTAACTAGTGATCTTTTCTATACACTTGGCGAATGCAGTGGCTGGTTACCCATGCATTTCGGTGGGATGACTTGGTCACCATAAGGACACTTATACTAGGGACTACAGACAAAGACACCCTAGACTCTATCCGAGGTTTTTTTCGGATCTACTTTTGAAGACTACAGACGAAGACACTTTAGAAGATTCTCTTCTTTTCTTCTTATATCCTCTTTGGATCTATGGCTCATTTTTATTGTATTGAGTGCATTTTCGGCAGAGACCGACACTCTTATATGGCTCGTTTTTCCTTTCATTAGGTGCATTTTCGGTAGAGATCGACACCTTCTAGATTGAGTTCACCATGAGGAGGGATTTCATACTCATGGTGAATCTAGTCAGTGACCTACAAGAGGCAACATCCTCTGAGGATGACCTACAGAGGCAACAGACCCAGAAGTGGTTGACCCTGAGGCACCCATGATGACCCCGAGGCACTTAGATGGCTAACCCAGTGGCAACAAACCCGTGGAAGTGGCTGACCCTGAGGCAACAGACCGAGATGTATACACAGTGGATCTAGCATTATTCACAGTTGGAGAGCCAAGCGCAAAGAGCACAAGCCTAGACCAAAGAAAAATAGGATGATAGGTTATTTTTTAGAGAAGTCAACATTAAGGGGGAATGTTACCTAATGTTGACTTGCTTTGTTTTTTCTTTAGTTAGGATAGTGCACTTTAAGGGGGAATGTTAGAGTTAAAGTGCACTATGCCTTCACCTTGACACTTGTTAGTTTCTCTTGACAAGTGTCATGTGTTGAATATAGGCTTATGTCTATATATTGTAACCTATTTTTATCAATAATAATCCCTTCAGTTTGATCCATCCTGCACTTAATACAATAAAATGAGCCATAGATCCAAATAGGAGGAGAGAAGAAGAAAATAAGAGACCGACACTCTTATATGACTCGTTTTTCCTTTAATTAGGTGCATTTTCGATAGAGATCGACACCTTCTATATTGAGTTCACCATGAGGAGGGATTTCATACTCATGGTGAATCTAGTCAGTGACCTACGAGAGGCAACATCCTCTAAAGATGACCTGCAGAGGCAACATACCCAGAAGTGGCTGACCCTGAGGCACCCATGATGACCCCGAGGCACTTAGACGGCTGACCCAGTGGCAACAGACCCATGGAAGTGGCTGACCCTGAGGCAACAGACCGAGATGTATACACAGTGAATCTAGCATTATTCATAGTTGGAGAGCCAAGCGCAGAGAGCACGAGCCTAGACCAAATCAGCAATAAAGGAGGATGTAGATTTTTGTTAGAGAAGTCAACATTAAGGGGGAATGTTACCTAATGTTGACTTGTTTTTTTTTCTTTAGTTATGATAGTGCACATTAAGGGGGAATGTTAGAGTTAATGTAATGTGCACTATGCCAGTTTGACACTTGTCAGTTTCATTGACAAGTGTCATGTTCATCATATAGGCTTATGCCTATATATTGTAACCATTTATCAATAAAATAAATTCCTTCAGTTTGTTTACTCCTGACAGGAACAATGGCGACACTTGTAATAATGGGGACAAACACACTTGGTATAGCTATCACGTTTGAAATTGTGGGCTCAGGCCCACTAGACGTACTTGAGTCTAAAGACGCTCCTAACTCAAGTACACCGGGTGGTATTTTGATCTCTAATGTTTTTTTTCTCGGCTTTCTAGCAGTGGGATAAAGGCTTTGGAAAATAGTTTCCCCTGTGGTTTTGGACCTAGTAGCTATGTACTCAAGTTGGGCTAGCTTGAAAACTCTAGGAATCTAAAAGAATTCTCTCAACTCACTTGCAAAATGAAACAAATAAATGTTATACCTGTAAGCACAATAGGTGGAAACAAAAATACCCAAGTTAATCGTTAGAATAGATCGCAATCACAAAGCAATAAAGAAGGCCCTCCTTCTAGTGCCAAAATGTTGAGTGAATATTTTGCCCTATAGCAAAATGATCACCACAACTAGAGTCTCAAATAGGAAACTCTCGCTTGCAAAGAAATTAAATAGCATTATTCATTTCTCCAAGGTTCTTGTGAACAAACATTCATAGTACATGTAATCACTCAAGACTAAAGCAAGTAAATGAATGTATACCAGAATAACTTAAACCATGCAAGTAATAGTTAACAAGAGGCCTTTAATGATTTGAAAAAGTGCTTTGCAACCATAATCCATTAAGTCAACCAAATACAAAGATAGCTTCTTTTAATGTCTCAAGATTAAAGTAATATACCCGAAATCCAGTTAGTAACCTCTTTTATCTTCAGCTTAAAAATATTCCAAATGAGAAAGTGTGTGGTCTGAGCCACTTCATTTTAAGCTCCGTGCCTTTAACATGAGGTTCATTTAGAGTTAGCGGGTTCGTTTTATCTTCATTTAAAAGTGTTCCACTATCCCTATGTTATCATTTGGTGTTAGTAAAGTTAGCAATGTTAGCATTTAATGTTAGCAAAAATTAGTAAATTAGCAAGCTAGGATTCATTCACTTGATCTGATTTAGTGTGCATTTGTAATTAGTAGCCCTCCTAAACCTATATTTTATCTGAAAATTAGATGAAGGTGTTTGGAGATGCAAGAATGAAAATATAAATTAAAGAAGTGGATCTAGAAGCGGCTTTCTCTTCTCCGCTATTAATCCCTGGTTTTCTTTGGGAAACACTAGATCTATAAACAAACCCTCCAATTTATGGTGCGAGCAGATCACTTTCTCAAGCGTACATATAGAGCATACTCTTGGAAGATTTATTTACCTTATTTATAACTTAGATTATTCATGGCAATAAATGAACTATTTATGAACATAAATTCTGGACAAGGACCAGAATCGAGAAATCAACTACCTACAAGAATTTTGGAATGGACCAGAATCCAGGAACGATTAGCAAAATTTTTGGAATGGACCAGAATAGAATGAAAACAAATGCAAAAATTCTGGAATGGACCCAAATTGGAACAGTAGATTTTAAATCAAGACTAATCTAAATATCAGAAAACTAAAACAGAAACATTATTTATAAAAGTTAGCTAGAAAAACAAAACAGGACATTAATTTGGTTAGCAATCTCCTCCCTGCAAAACCCTAAGTTATGAGATGAAATTCTAAAACAACCTGACCTAACAGACCTGCAACATAAACACAATCAAATTAAATCAGATGCAAGACTCTAAGGAAACAAATAATTTCATCATTCTATCATTCACCTATCGTAACCCACTTTATGGCGTAAACGAATAGATACAAGAAGCAATAATGCAATGGAAAGATTTACAAAAATAGCAGCAGTCTTAGTTTCAATCTCCTTTTGATTTCACACACAAGAGTTGCTCTTGCCAAAAAAAATCCTTTATTCCGAAAAATAGTCTTTGTTTTTTTTTTCTACAATTTCCAACCCTTCTCCACTTCTTTGAATGGCGTATTTAAAACTTCTGAAAAAATTTTGTTTCTCCCTCCATGACTGTTCATTTTCTCCTTCCCTTGTGCATGCATGTGTTTTGATTTCCAAAAAAAACTTTTCGTTTCTATTTTGTGGCCCTTCATTTCATTTTCTCCACATGGGCTTGCGTTCGTTTCCTTCCGTGTGTAACGACCATCTTAAATGATTTCAAATCATTAAATATTCCTTATGTAACATTTTGTCTTATTCATTGGATTTTGTCCTTATGTCCACGTCACTATGCAGTCTTCAGTTTCACTATCTTGGTGTTCATCACTAATATCAGACGCACTGTCAACTACTCTATTCCCTTGGCGAAAATGCAACATGTCGCGATATCACGACACTTTTGCCTCCTTGCTCTCTTTTGTTGCTTTTAGCCATGAAAATGTAACATGTGATATAGTGACACTTTTTCTCTTTTGGCCACGACAATGCAACATGTCACGATATCGCGACACTTTTTCTCTTTTGGCTGCGAAAATGCAACATGTCGCGATATCGCGACACTTTTTCTCTTTTGGCCATGACAATGCAACATGTCGTGATATCATGACACTTTTTCTCTTTTGGCCGCGATAATGCAACATGTCACAATATCGTGACACTTTTTCTCTTTTGGTCGCGACAATGCAACATGTTGTGATATCACGACACTTTTTCTCTTTTGGCCGCGAAAATGCAACATGTCGCGATATCGCGACACTCTTTCTCTTTTGGCCGCGACAATGCAACATGTTGCGATATCGCAAAACTTTTTCTTTTTTGACCGCGACAATGCAACATGTCGTGATATTGCGACACTTTTTCTCTTTTGGCCGTGACAATGCAACATGTCGCGATATCGTGAAACTTTTCCCTCCTTGTGGTGTTTTTCTTTTTCTTTGATCTTTAGCATATGGGCCACTTCGGTCTTCTTGGAAAACATGCAAAAAAGGTGGATCCCCAATTTTAGGGAACGTTGTGGAGTAGCCACAACAAGTAGTATACCTACACATGTATATCATTGCATTCTAAAATCATACAACCATCATCTAGCTAGTGCATGTCATCCATACATCACATCATATAACATCAAATCAATATAAGCATTGCATCCACGTGCATCTCAAAAATGTAAAAATAACAAAAAAATCAAATAACTCAAAATCCAAATGTGCCTTGTACCTAGTTATTTACCCTATACACTTGGCGGTTGCAGCGACTTGCACTCCATGCAATCCGACAAGATGAGTAAATTACCATAAGGACATTTGGGGAAAATTAGTCATCGTTGAATTGTTATGCTTCATTTCAATCCCTAAGAAGGCCTTGACGACCAGATTGCTCCATGGAAACGTTCTTCTATGATATTTTCAACAGATCATCGATAATATGATTCACCATATGCCTAATTGGAATTGCTTTAATTTCAAATCCTTAAGAAGGCCTTCGTAGCTGGATAGCTCCATGGGATAGAAATAGACAATTACTATTAACAGTTGCAATCATAGCTGATTAGGCCTTGCCAAGTATTCAAATGCTAGATCTTAATTTATTCAAACCTTTCATAAGTGGTCAAGCGACCTCGTCGCTTCATTTAATTGTCATTACCCTCATTGACTCGTCACTTGAGGGGGTAGTCATAATATCATAATCATAATCAAAGTCAACATAAGATCCCTTGATCATAGATCCCTAGATCTTGTCAAATTGCATTCATCTTACGAATCATTACCAAAAATTATCATAAGCTTACCCTTTGCTGGGGTAAAAAACAAAAATTATGAGTTAAGCCTTTATCACTCCATCTATCGATCCTATCCGATTATACCAATAAATACCAAAGCACCAAATGTAAGCCTTCCATCCAGTTGAAATAAAATTTAAGCCTTCCATCCGATTGGAAGTAAATTTAAGCCTTTCATCCAGTTGAAATTAATGATTCTAGGATGCATGTCCTTTTTGTAGGACCTAGGGCATCTAATGTTGATCAGATCAATGATCATCATGCAACCTTCGACATTATTTTAGGTGGTGTATTTTTGCTCATGCTTTGTTATATTTCACAACGCATCATAAAAGGAGCATCTTTAGACACCTAAAATGTGTCATGTCGATGGTGACTACTTATATGGGACATGCTACAAGACCATATGGAAGATCTTGGATAGATTTCAAGATAAGGCAGTGGTTTTAACCACTCAATTTGGGCTCCTTGGCCTAATTAGCTCAAAATGCTATTGAAACCTATGGTCTATAGTTTGAACCACTTCTGACACCCATAGTTTATAGGTTAGACCGTAGTTGTCACTCCCAATCTAGAACTGAAGTTCAGTTGGCCTTCATCTGAACCAAATCGGTTTGAATGACCATTTGTTCTAGAAGAAGGTAGTTGAAGGATGGAAGATTCTAGAGGCTTCTAATCCAATTGTCCCAACCACCTCTTCTTGATATTGGCTTCTCCATGAAGCCACCCCTAGCCCTTGGGTAATACTATAAGTACCCCTTCAAATTAGAGCAAACTATCAAGTGTTCATTGGAGATTAAAGCAGCGAAGCCCTATCAAATTGTAGACTCACCTGAGTGTACTGAGAGATTTTTGTTTCCATTCATTTGCAAATTCATCAAGCATCATGTCAATTTGTGCCATGGATGCCATAAGGAGCTAGAACTCCAAGAAACTTAAACTCTGGGAAACAGAGGCCCAATTGCGTAATTCAACCGCCAAACCAGTCAGAAGACATCAAGGTGACCCTTGACCATAAATTTGACAATGGGGATCAAGCCCATAGCCTTGGATTTGGAGGGCAAAACTACTTTGTTTCCCATCATGTCTGATAGCCATGGTGTACAGTGCAGACCACTCATTTGAGATACAATTTGCAATCGATGAAAGATATCCTTACTGTTCTTTTTGCATTATATTTCATTAGGTCAGATTAAGCATCTTAGTGGTTTAGTTAGCATTTTAGAGACTGTAATTGATAGAATTAGGGATTTCACCAAGTTTACTTAATTATGGCAAATAAGACATAATTAGGTCATTTTCATGTTATCATGCTTCATTCCATGCAATCAATCCACTAGCTAGATAGTTGTACTTCCCAGTTACACATTTCAATTAATATTTTCAAGTATTGCATAGGGTTAATATGCTTTATTCAATTTCTTGATTTTATTAGTGTTATGGCATTTTTATGTTCATATTCCTTAAAGGGCCTCATCATGAGAGGCTGCCTATGCTATTAATGCTTTTATGTTGTTTATTGATCGTAGGAAGCAGATTCAAAGGAGACTCAACCATCCAATTCCTCCCTCAACGCAGAGAAGAGGGTCAACTCCACCCTAGAGCAGTTTGTGTCACCCCAAAGGGCCTAAAACTCACATTTACCCTTGAGAGGGAATATTGCTTTTCCTATTGTAATAAGAGTATCAAAATGGTATCCCTAAGAGGGATGTAACTGTAAATGGAATTGGCTTATTTACAATGGAATAAAAGTGTTTTTCTTCTTCCCATTTGTTGTCAATTTCACATGCATCTACTTTGTTTCTCTTATTTCCTTTTATGCAGTAGGAAGCATAGGTGTGAGGCTATTTTGGTGGTCACAATTATTTATTACAAGGTCATGTTTATGTTTCTTTTCCAAAGAGATTTATAAAAAATATACCATGAAATACCTAATGACTTAAGTTATAAGAGTGACAAAATAATAATGATAGATTGTTGGGGGATGTAAGATAGCTATTTATTCATGACTTTAATGGTATTTAAACACATTGTATTTTTTAACATGATTAATTAAATATAACATGCTTAGTATATTTATTTTTATTTTTATAGGTATTGGATTTACTTTCATGTCATCTTATTTTTTAGTAGATAATTTTTTTATGGGAAACACATATTCCAATTCAGCCTTGGCAAGTTCCTTGAGAGCAAAACATTCTTAATCATCAGAATTCAATTCCACTTAATTCAATTTTTAATTATAATATTGTAAACACAATATAACATTTGATATTATTATGTATGCAATTTAATAATAACATCTATAACTTCATCTAAATATTTTAACTAGGAAATTATGAATCGATAGAGCTAGGGCATTTTTTTTTTTAAATGAATCATATTTTAGGATCCATATCTTTGCATAGAGTTGCTTGATTTAGATGATTATTGTGTCATTTTGTGCAAAATTTAAAAATATTTGAAATGAGTGGTCATTTGAAACAATCCAAGTAGTATTGAATGCGATATGACCATGTGAAGACAATTGTTAAAAACTAGGACATCATAAGGGTAAAGTTTTCCTTTAAAATGACTAATCTTTAAGGAGCCATTTCTTTATGAAGGCTTGTTTTATTTAGATGATTCTTGGATAAATTTGTGTGGAATTTATTTATTTTTAAATGCATGGTCATATGAAGGAATTCAAGTGGTATTTAAGGAGATAAAACCTTGTGAAGTCAACCATATAAAACAAGGGTAGTGATGATTTTTCAAGTCACAAAAAATAAAATTGCAAATATCTGTAAGTCAGGGTTTGGATGATGGGAGGTGCAACGAAGGCCTAGGGCATAAATGAGGTAGGACATTTGGTCTAGGCATATAAATTTTTAGCTTTCTTTTTCCTCTTCATTATATTAGAAGTTTTGCATGCAAATTATTATAGGTTTATTTTCAAATAATATAATCACTATAGGATACACTAGTAAATTTTAGTAGATTTTAAGTTATAGTTTTCTTCCATGGATTGATTTACAACTAAATTCTTATAATCATCCCTAGTAGTAGAGGTTAGTGAGGACCTCATAGAGAAGCAATCCTTATTGCTCAAATATAGGGTAATTATTTGTAAATTTAATGGGTCTTGGCCAAGGGCTTTTGCCTTGCGAAAATGAATTGATTTGAGTTAGAAGTCTTTAGGAGTGAGTCTATCCTTTCCTTCGAAAGGTTTCTTCCTAGCCATTTTTTTTTGAGGAAAGAGATAGAATCCCAAAAGGGGATCCTTGTTTTATGGGAAGAACAAGACTCTTCCTTAACCACTGGTATGAAGGCTTTGCACCTGAAAACACAAATCTATCCCTAGTACCAATATGGATTAGGATGTATGGTTTACCCATGAATTTTAGGAAATGAATACCTTCAAGGCAATAGGAAACACTCTAGGAAAATTCCTTGAGAATTTAGAAACTACAAAAGATGTATTCTTGGCTATTTATGCTCAAATATTGACCATGATTGATATAAGTAAACCTTTACGAGAATCAATCATAGACTATATTGATAAGTTGTGGATCCAAATCATAGATTATGAAAACATGTCTTTTATATGTAGAAGATGTCGTGAGGTGGGGTATATTGAGAGATCATACCCTAAGAAGAGTCTAGAAAAAATATATGTAGAAAACCATAGGAGAAACTTACAATTAAATATGAATGAGGATGGTTTTCAACTTCTAAAAAATAGGTTCAAACAAATGAAAGTAAATAAATAGTAGAGACTAGTAAGGAAGAATATTGAAAGAAATATCAATTCTTTTGATCCTTTAGCCTTGTAAAGCAAAAATCAACAACACCAAGATAGCAATAATAGAACCAACACAAAATATATTGCACAATGAAGAGATAATATTGTATTAATGTCGTGGGAGCCTTGATATCCAATGTTACAATATAATGTATGTTGATACAATAGTTATAATCAAAGGATTTGAAAACCCTTGTTTACAAAGAATATTTGGTGTCTTTTGTGTTATCTTTTACTCCAAAAAAGTTGTATGTGGGATTGAGTATCCCTACGGGACTAAATAATCTACAATAGCCATCAAGGATATAATTTCTATACCTAAAAATAGATCAACAACACCAAACATGTCAGTAGTATATGCACGGGCTCCACTATATGAGGCCCTCTATAAAAGAGATAAATCTATAAACCCTAATGTTGTAAATAATGGAATGCAAACTGAGTATAGAAAATGTAATATGTAGAACAATAAAAATATTTTACCTTGTTGAAGATACCTTATTTGTCTGATCCACACTTCTACTTCTATGACCTGATGGTGTATAAACGCTCACAAGCGTTTGAGGGTTTATTGGTGATAAAATAGAAGGCTGAGAAATGAAGTGGCACATTCTAGAAGGGATATGAATGCCCTACAATGTTATTGGAATGATCAATAGTGTTTGGAGAATGTTCGATAGCATTCAGGGGTTTTTAGTGAGAGTACTGTAGAACCAGATCTGGTTTGTAGAGGATTTGGGTGATAAAAATGGAAGATACAAATGCGACAATGGGAGAGGATGATAGAAATATGCTAGGTTTTTAGAGGGGGATGGATGCAAGGGCTCGCAAACCTTCACAAATAAAAATACCACTTAACCTCATTCATGGGAATGAATGAACTTTTATAACTTACCTTTCAACATGCTAGAGTTTTGACGACACCAATGAGTGGTCAAGGTTAAAATGTGATGAAAGGATAGGATTATGTCTTTGAAATATGACATAGATCAAGTCAGATGGTTGGTAGAGATTATGTTGTGATGAAAGGTTGTGATTTATTCATATATATATATATAATGAAAGAATGTGATAGGATGATGCATGGATGACAAGTGGCTAGGATTTGATATCTACATATACCCCTTTTTGTATCACATTGCACGAAATACAATGCAATGCAAAAATAAGAGACACCTGGTTTTGTGAAGCAACTTTCTTTTTTTGGACTACAAGAAGATCCTAGAGATAAAAAAGGTTGGTGTAGCTTACCCCCTCAATTTGCGAATGAGTGAAGAATGAATGTCACGAGCCAATTGACATAATTGTGGGTGATAATGTGGGTGTAAATGTATGTGAATAATGTAATGTGAAATGTGAGTGATGTATATGAATTCTATTTTTGCCCTAATAGAAAAGGGGTTTTTGACATTGTGGATGATATGAATGATGTAAATGAATGTGAGTGACATAGATGATGATGCAATGATTGATTCTATTATTGCCCTAATATAAAAGAGGTTTTTGCCAATTGTGTGTGATGTAGATATGGTGTATTCTATTTTTCCCCAATATATGCAAGGATTTTTTTGGAAATATGGATGATTGGAATGATGTAAATATCAGGAAAGTGACAGATGATGATGCAATGATTGATTATGTTCTTTTCCCCAATAGATAAGGGGTTGTTGCCAATTGTGGGTTATAATGTGTAATGTAAATGAGTGTATCTCAATGTGGAAAATCAAAATCAAATGTGGTTGTCCCAAGCTTGGGGTGGTCTTGTGCTGTTGAAGAATATACCTTTTGGTGTCATTGAAATACAAATTGATGAAAATACAAGATGACATAGAGGAATATAACCGTATAGTGACTATTGTAAATTTTATTTTCACAAAACCAATCATCCTAAAGTCCCACATCCTCTATTATTGTATGTGTAAAGGAGATGATGTACTAAAAATTATCCGTGTTTCAAGCCCCATGGACAAGACCATCAATGATATCATTTGAGCAAATTAATCGAAGCATAGTCTCACTCAAAAAATGAATGACCAAATGGATTTTAATTTTGAATAAGAGAATGGTGAATGATTACATGAGCATATGTACTTGTGGTGATTTACCCATCCTACCAAATTGCATGGATAGACAATCACTACAATCACCAAGTTAAATAGAGTAAACCACTAGATACAAGATTCGCTTGAAAATTGTGAGTGGAATTGGAAAATGTTGAATGGAAATACAATGATAAATGTAGTTGGTAAAGTGGAATGATGATGTATGATGTGAAATGTAGATGGATATGCATTGATGAATGAATTGGATGATTTTGTGAAATTTAGAATTATTTTGGAATGTTTTTGGAGCAATTGTGGATAATTTCGCAACTTGTGGTTGTAAAAGAAATCTAATCACCCAAATCAATCCATGTTATCAAAAAATGTGATGAAATGCTATGATGATAAATGGATGGTACAATGAATGTGGCCATTTTATGAAATTTTGTGCCATTCTGAGGCTTTTGCACGTAATTTTAGTATTTTTGCGAATGTTGATCGCAAATAAAAATAAAGCATCCAAAGCAATTCATATCTTCACAAAACATAATGGGATGATGAAATGGATGCATAGATTAAATATGAGGTGATTCTATGGAGGTAAGCTACGTTTTTGAGCTATTTTGATCTTTTTGCAACATTCTGGAACCAGACGCTAGCCAGCATCCATAGTAGGCACATACATAGGAGATCATCTACCACATGGTAGATGTAGGGTAGCATTTGACTGCACTTTGTAGAAATCGATGGGTGTTTGAGTGCACCAAAAATAGCTATAAAATATCTATCGGGACAAATCTAGATTCATTCTTGAATTCATGAGTTCTAGAAGTAGCATCTAAGGAGTGAAGGAGTGTGAGTCTGAAGGAGTGTGAAGGATGGTGATGGAAGGTGTGGATATCATAGCAGGCATGGAGGTGCAAGTGGCTGAGGTAAGTGCCCTTGGCACTCTTGTTTGGATTATTGTAATGTTTTTTTTATAATGCATTTTATGTTAATGTATTTGTTATTGTGTTTTGCTATAGTTGATGATCTTGGAGGCTTGAAATCGATTCTCATTGATTATACCAAGGGTGAGAAAGGTATTATAGAAGTTCGAATGGGATAGGTTGGAGGATATGGGGTTGGCTAGGGTAGCATAAATTGAGGTGGTGAGGGTAGATGAGGGACATATATCAACCTTGGCTAAGATATGGGATCCAAATAGGAGAAATTTCTAGCTACCTATAGGGGATATGACTAAGATACTGGAAGATGTATATCACATATTTCGAGTGCTAGTGGAGGTGTTGCGTATCCAAGTTGAACATGATAAGGAGTATGAACTGAGGTAAGTTTTTAGAGATGGATGGAAGGATACGAATATCTAATATGGAGGGATAAGGTATTTTTCCATGTATACAAGGAAGGAGGTGGAGGCATTTCCCACCTTAATCATGTTTTTGTTAGACAACATATTGGTGCCTAACAACACTGGGTATCAGTTTCTATGGAACATGATTAGGCTAGTGTACAACATGATCAAGGAGACTTGAGTATATGCATGGGCATCGACTCTACTAGATTAGATTTATATGGAGCTATATAAGGTGATGAGGTGAGGGTAAAATGGGTTGGGTTACAGTTTTGGGGCTAGGATCATTTCAGTGTGGCTCATATTATGGGGTTGTCTTATGAGGAATGAGATAGGGATAAACTCTATCCTTTTATATGGTGGGTGATTGAGGAGGTGCATATGATTTATCTTGGTTGTAGTGGCTGAGAGTGCAAGAATCTATGGGTAGGGCTAACACCTGATCAGGTGTGTTGGAGGCCATGGTAGGAGGCTAGGTGGCCCAGTGATGGAGAGAAACTATAGAGGACTTGACAAGCTAGATGGATGGTTGGGTGGCACGAGAGTAAGGTGGATATAATCCAATTATCATAGGTTCTATGATAGTTTGGGATAAGGTAAGGAGTTTTAGAGACTCTAGTGCTCTATAGGTGTCAATTATATGAGTTGAGTCTACCATGTGTGGAGGAGTTAAGTGTAGACTATATGGATGATAAGGAGATAAATATCCTAAATGTGGATGATGTCAAGACTACATCAGAGTATGATGTATGTTTTGCTTCAAAGTCACTATGGATGCTGAGTCAGGTGGCCTACGAGGGTGGTGGAGATGAGGAGGAGGTATTGATAGAGGAGGCTCCCTAACATTAGAGATGTTGTCAATCCAATAGAGGGAGGTAGGAGAGGGATGTAGTAGAGCAACGTCTAGAGATTGAAGGTGATGATATTGATAGGGATGATATGGAGGAGGTTTTAGAGAGACCTCCAAGTTGGAGTGAGGAGGAGTGGGCTAGGTTTGAGGTAGAGTAGGACCAACTCTACTAGATGGTGGTGGAATGAGATATCGATATAGCTTGATTACAGATAAATTTGGATGCACAAGTTTTGACAGGTGGAGGTGAGGATATGATAGTGAGGATCCAAGCAGAGCTAGCATAGAGGAACTCTCATTAGAGGTATGAGTTACTACACCTTTGATACTAAGATAGATATATCTAATATTTAGAGGATCTACTCATGCAACACCATATTGGGTTGCCAGATCAACCTTCTTCCTCCGTAGTGGATTCTATTAGGTGTAGTGACTCTAGGCACAATGTCTCTAGATCTAGGGCTCCTTCAAGGTTATAGGGGTTTGCCTATGGGTGTTAGATAGTGCTTAGATGCACTTTTTGTATATGAGCCTTGGTGCTCCATTGTATATAGCCTTTGGGAATTCATTGTACATGTGATTATATATACATGGATTTTACTTTTGTGTGGATGAATTTGTGTGGATGTGTGTGTGAATGCATATGTATGTGTGATGGATGTAATAATAATGTGAATGAATGCAAATGAACTAATACAATAATGATCATTTGTAGTTTATATTTGCTTGACCATTGTTGATCATTGTTATGTAATTAGGGACACCAAATGGGTGGTATGTGAAATGGAAAATTCTTGTTATGATATGGTAATGATATGGAGGGTGTGTTGGCTTATGGTTGGCTGATCTGAAACTATTTTGTAGAGACTCAAACATACTAGTGATATCTAACAAAATCACTAAATTCTATCTAATTTCTCTAAGATCAAATCTGTGTGTAGTGAAATGTCCAACTACCGAATCATGAGCATGGTAATGACCCAAGTAAATCGAGAACCAATATGTGTGCAAGTGAGTTCATTAACCCATATTGAGTAAATTGAGATGAAAACTTGTCATAGAGGAGACCAATAAGCTAGCTTGTCCTAATGTGCGGTGAGAGGTCTCTTTAAGAGAGACGTGTCACCATGCATGAGTGTACTACACTACCAATCAAACATCTATATTCTTGGTGGAGATTAGCTCCATAGTCCAATGATCTGATCTCTAAGATTTGGAGATTCATACTACCTAACCATTTGGATGTAAATGTAGTTCTATCCTTATGACTTATGGATATGTGGTGTGTGATGTGTAAAAGAGTTAGAGCTTTGGGGAATTTGATTCTCAACCTAAGTGTGATGAGAATTTAACCCTATCCTTACTACTCATTCTTTTATTTTGGCAATGTGAGTGTATCGCTCCAAATTTTTCGCATCCCTACCTTCAGGCTATAGGATCCGCGCCCGAAAGGAGGATGGGAAAAGGATGATGCGGTACCTCGGACGAGAGGACTTTGCGAAGGTCCCGCCTCTCAAGGGAGGTGTATTTTGGTGATTTTTCGATGGATGGTGGGTTCACCAGGAAACATTTAATGGCGCTTTCCACGCCTAGGTTTTGGAATGTGTTTAATGAGTTCGTTTTAACCTTAAACATTCATCCTAGGTTTGGCCGAATGAAACTAAATTAAACTATATGAAAATGCAATTTTTCATGAATACAACAGACATATTTGAAAGCAGAGAATAGAGAATTTACAGGAGGAAAACGGAGAATACCTGATCCGGATGTCTGAAGAAGATTCTGATTTTGAAGCAGTCCCGATCGTCTGAGATTCGACAGAATCGTCTGCAATCGTACGAGATCGTCGTCGAGATCTGACGAATTCGTCAAAACCCGCAAAATAGAGAATAGATGCAAAATGCAAGAAATAACACTATGCTAACAGAGGCAAATTACACCAAATGATAATATGAATGCTGAACACTATTCAAGAACAGAAATTAATGCAAATTACTGTGCTTAAATGGCAGATCATAAACTTAGCATGCAATCTAAGCTAAATGGGTGAACTCCAGATGCAAAATAGGATAAAAACTGAATATATTATCTAATTTGCAAAACAAAATAACAGAGACAAAGTTGAGAAAAGCAAACTCCGTGCACTCGATTGCCTCGATGTGGGCTGCAATCGAGATCGTCTCGCATCGCATACGAAATCGTCTCGAATTCGACAGGATCGCCTCCGATCTGGACAGGTTCGTCGACGACGATAGGTGCTGGCTCCAGTTGAAAATCAATGATATACCTGCATCAAAATTGCTATGGGACTAATGCAAAAATAATATTATGATGTTTTAGCGTAGAGGGATTCAATTTGCAGATAAATTCAGCCAGGGGTTGGGGAGGGAAAATCCTAGAAGTTAAATAGGCTTAGGGGGAGTTGTTGGGAGGTTGGAGATCATCCCAATTTGGGAGATCTCCAACGGGGGAGGGTCCCAACGACGCAGACACGCTTCTGCCCGGATTGGAGACCCGTTGGAACGGATTCCAACTATGCAAATTCAGTTTTGCGACAAGATCGTCTGGACGACCTAGTCCAGACGAAATCATCAAATCTGAGGCGATATCGTCTGATCGGCGACGATATCGTCAAACGGTCAAAACAACCTCTAAAAATGGCACGAAAAAGGGGGAAACGGATTTCCCGACGGTTAACGGGCGGTTTGGGAGGTTAAATTTGATTTTTAAATTATTTACTAAGGTGAATGTAAATATTATAATTTTGACTGCGCCAATTTTAGGGTGCTACATTTTGCCCCCTCTTTAGCGAATTTTTCGAAGAAAATGCGTTAAAGATGAGTTCTTCTCGATCTACGAGAAAGCAAAAAATTATACCCATTTTTAGGCGACGATTCTTGGTCGAATCGTACGACAGCTTACTATGGTGCCCCCTCCGTGTTTTTACCCAAATCGAACGTTTGAGGTAAAAACGCGAAAAAGCAAAAAAATATTGTTGAATAAAATTAAGAAAAATAGGGTAAAACCCTAATTCATTGTTACTGTTCATTTTTCTTGTTTTAGAGCTCTGAAGCAAAAATGGTCGAGACAGCGCACAGATCTGCAGAGGTCCGACGCGGTCTACGGGTAAGGGTCTAAACTTAGTTTAGAACTGATTTAATTTGAATTTACATGCTTTTTAGATAGTTTTTAGGTGAATTTTGAGCATCGCGGCCGTTTTTGGGCCGTCGACGTCATCGGGACGAAATCGTCCCGATTTCGACGAAATCGTCTCAATTTCGGCAATTTCGCCCGAGGGCGAAATCGTCGAAAGGGGGACGATTTCATCAAATTAGGGACGATTTCGAACTACGAAATCGGAGACGATTATGCTCAGATTTGGGACGATATCGTCCAATAGTGGGCGATATCATCAATTGCAAAAAAATTGAATTTTTAACTTGCATTATTGATTATGTGAATTATTGATTAATGATTATTTGTTGTTTATTGTTTATGTTGTTTATGTTTGCAGAGAGGATTACTAAAGAGCAGGGAGTGGAAATATGGAGGATTGAGAGACGACTTGGCCGCGCTCACACAGGCAGAGCGGGATCTGCTGGCACAGGCCGGCTTGCAGCATGTGGCGGAGATGCCACAAATATCCATAGATATGGGGCTACTGACAGCCCTAGCAGAGAGATGGTATCCGGGTTCTTCCTATTTTCGGCTACCGACAGGGGAGATGACTCCCACACTGGAGGATGTATGGAGGATTCTGAGAATCCCCATACAAGGATGGATGATCACTCCTACGGCCAACCAGGGCCACGCTATGGGACGGCTGTGCGGTGACCCGAGCTTCGCCCTAGAGAAGGGCGAAGTGAACATCGAGGCACTACGCCAGATGCCTGGGGCATCTACACTCACACGGGTACTATCTGGGGTGGTTGGTGGACTTCTGCTGTGCCACCAGAGCGGGTGTAGGGTACCATGGATGCTCGTAGATGTGATCTACGATATGCGGGACCATGGGTACAGGTTTTGCTGGGGCAGCTTTGTTCTATGCCGATTGTACAGGATCCTATATGGGGTCGTGTACAAGGGCGGCCGATGTCTGGTGATGACATCGCTACTACAGGTTTGGTGCTGGGAGCACATTGCGGTGCGGAGGCCGGTAGGGCTTCCACTGATAGGGGTAGACGGGGAGAGGCCCCGAGTCTTCTACTGGTGGCTCCGAAGAGGGGCACAGCGATGGATCGACCTGTCGATGTCCCAGAGACTACTTGATGAGTTGATCCCAGATCAGATCACCCGGAGGCCATGGCGAGGGCACCTGTGGTGGGCCGAGGATGGACAGGAGCTGGCTCGCATCAGGCGAGTCCCGTCGGCTAGGATGGAGAGGGGAGAGGTGGAGCTCCACCGCTACGACCGAGTTTTGAGGCAGTTCGGTCTACAGCAGGGGATCCCATCTCTCAGGGATTATGAGTTTTCTCGGACTGTCCGGGATAACACCACGGTTAGCGGGGCTCCAGACATGCAACGATTCTGGAGTCAGGATGCGGATGATGCCCCCATCCAGCCAGTGGATGGAGATGACGCAGGGGTAGCTGACGGCTACGATGCCTGGTACGTAGGCATCCGCCCTCCTCGGATGACGAGGGCTCAGGGTCCGATCCACGCGGTCGTGCGTCGGATAGGGAGGCGGTGCCAGGCAGCGATAGAGGCGGCCCAGGGTCACGGCGGGAGAGAGCAGAGGAGGCCACGGGCATAGGAGCGGCCATGGCAGCGGGAGAGGAGGGAGGAGAGACCCCCATCTCCATAGAGGCCACCATCGCCCGATAAGGGCAAGGGTGTGGACACAGGAGAGAGTAGCGAGATGGCTACTCTCCGGGCGGAGAGAGATCGTCTGCAGGCTCAGGTGCAGACGCTACAGGATGCGGCTGCACGACACCATGCTGAGGTGTCACAGCTGCGGGATGAGATTGCACGCCTCAGGGCACGGGGCGGAGGGGCGAGCTCAGGAGAGCTGACACGGGCTATCGCCCAGTTGACATTCTATCAGACACTGTATCACCAGCTGGTGCCAGAGGCAGATAGACTACCCCTGCCAGCGAACATCGCAGATCCGATCAGGATCGGGTCATCGAGGACCACGTCCCGGTCGAGGACTAGGACGACACAGACTGCGATGGGGCCACCTCGTCCACCTCAGGGCGGGGGAGGAGATGAGGCAGAGAGCTCGAGGGGCTCTCGAGGCTAGAGGGCTGCACATTGATGTTGTATTATATATATTTTTTTGTTTGATAGAGGATTGAGTATGCCGAGGTACAGATTGTGGCATACCAATCCAGTTTTGATGATGTACATATATTTGTGACATATATAGATGAGATATTTTTGATCATATGACTTGTGCTTATGTGATTTTTATGATGCTTTTAATGTTTTGATTGATTGATTCGATGACTCATGTAATTATGTCATTTTGAAACATTATAATTTTGATGTCATGCTGTAAGATTTTAAATGAAATAATCTGATGTAACAAATTGGTTGTTTGTAATGAAAATGTGATAAAAAAAATAAAAAGAGACTTCTAACAATAATTTCAAAGGACATTGTCGCTATTATAGACCATTTCATGGAGTCGCTGCTCACTCGGTCGTCAAGCTAATCCCAGGATAGAAATATTGCGAAAAGTAAAAAGAGTGCTTAAGAGACTGTCTTAAGACTTTGGTGCAATGATGAAAAATGATGGTGATGATAATGATTTGTTTTCAGATTTTCATGAAAAATATTTGTACATGAAATATTTTAAAATGATTTTTGCTAGGCATAAATTCCTAAGTGTGATAAAATTTGTGAATAATTCCTTAGGAATTATACCATCATTGCAAAGTTAAAGGTTGACATAATGATATGAAATAATGAAAATGGGTTTGATTTTGAAAAGCATAATTTGTGTAACATAATGAAGTCATATGGTTTTTATGATTTTTGATAAATGGGGAATAAAAATTGTTACAATGGTTTGCGCTAGGCATAGAATATGTAGGTATAGACTTATACCATCATCGCGAAAATCCAAAAAAAAGGTTATTTTTATTGCATGATTGATGTTTGATGAACAGAAAATATGAAAATGAGGACTTGCGCTAGGCATACAATTCCAATTTTGGTTGTGGAACTATACCATCGTCGCGAAAGTCAACCAGATATATATGATTTGATTTGTGTATTTTGAAAGAAATTTTTGATTTTTCTATGATATAGTTGTCTTTGTGAAAACAACTGTACTTGATTTATTCCCAAACAAGTTGCAAAAATAATATTTCAAAGTATTTTGAAGACAAAAGTTAGATTTATAAGGAATCCCATGTGCATATGTGAATTCATTTCCGATCTTGATTTATCATAATGATAGACAAAATCTCTCAAATACAAATGTGTGTGCAATTGCATTGTTCATTTACCAGTTTTGAGCAAGATACTATGATACAAGTGATTTGAAGAAACCAAATAAGTGTTCATTAACCATGATGTAGATGCATATAACCATATTAGACCACTATGTAGATCGGATTATCAAGAGCTAGCTAATCCATAAGCAGACATAGGTCTGTACAAAAGAAGGTCGCTAATGTGACAGACATATCGCCACGCTAGGAGTTACCCAAGGCCAAGCAGGTTGGGCACAAACCACCTGTTATGGGGCTTACCTCACAGCTTTCGAATAATTGAGAATTCCGAGGATTCAAGCTCATCAACCCTTCTTTTCTTTTCAAAGGGTAGGGAAAGGGATTTTATTGCTTTCGCTTTCGCTTTTTGAACTTTGCTTATTTTTCTTTTTGTATTTCTTTTGCTTGATAATGCTTGGAACATTGCTATAATGATATAAAAGAACATTTCTCTTTTCTCTTTTTCTTGAATTTTTTCTTTTTCTTTTTCTGTTTGTTCTAGGGATACTTGCTCAGATTAGCTGTAGAGCAAGGGATTTTTATTCTGGGTAGGGGTGAGCTTGTCCTTTTGCCAATTCTCAAAGATTCTAGACCATGTGCATGATAGGATAGCAGGGGAAACTTTTCACTCAAGAAATCAGTTCTACTATGTAGCAAAACATGGAAATTACAAATATAATCATTTTATTGTGAAAAGATGTGCTTGGTTTAAGTAAATAACAAGATCAATTCTCTATGCTCAAACTTTATTTAATTGAATTTTGTGAACTTTGATATAAGAGAGATTAGTAATCATGCCGTATAAAATCAAGATATTTATTTGTTGTGAGTGTGCAAGTGAGGGATTCAAAATAAATGCTAATTTATCCAAAATAAGTTGAAACATATAACTGCAATAATTGTAAGAAAATATATATAAACACTTTTGAGAAGTTTTGAGAATGTTGACTCTCTCTTTCTTCTGTATATTGTTTTGGTTTCGAAAGAGTCAAGCATATAGCTGTTTTTAGATTTTGATTTTTGATTTTAGTTTTTGAGCAAACAATTTAACAAGTGCTTTAAATAAATGCAATAGATAGTTTTTGAAGATTTTTGGAGATTTATGAATGTTTTTGGGTGTTTTTGAATAAATTGAAAGAAATACAAGATAGTAATTTTGAACAAATATATACATGGATGAAATGACCAAATTTATGCATAGTAACGTTTGAGATGTAAAATATTCATAGGTTCTTTAAGTTCTTTACCATCTAAGGTAGATAATTTATATGCTCCTGATTCAAATTTTGCAGTAATGATGTATGGTCCGAGCCAGTTGGGCTCAAATTTACCTTTAAGTTCTTTGGTTGCATTTGTATTTTTTTGATTTTCTTTTAAAACAAGGTCGCCAATCTCAAAGGATCGATGACGAACTCTCTTAGCATATGATCTTTTAAGCTTGTTTTGGTAAGCACGGAGATGCTCCAAAGCATTGATGCATTTTTCATCTAGGAGTTCCAGCTGATTGAGTCTCGCCAAAGACGATATTCATCTCCTACTTCGGTATCTTGAAGTAGCAGAGCCAAAGAAGGAACTTCCAATTCAAATGGAAAACTGCTTCAGCACCATATACCAAAACAAATGGTGAAGTGCCCGTGGGGGTTCGAACACTAGTTCGATAAGCCCACAAGGCTGGATATAATTGAATATGCCAGTCACGGCCATTTTTATTGACCAATATTTTGAGAATTTTGATTAAAGTTTTGTTAGATGCTTCTGCTTGACCATTACCCTGAGGATAATAAGGGGTGGACCAACGATGTTGAATCTTATATTTTTGACATAATTTTTTAACATCTTTATTTTTGAAAGGAGTTCCATTGTCAGAGATGAGGTTGGCAGGAATTCCGAACCTGCAAATGATTTGATTAAAAATGAATTTAGAAACTTGTGAGCCAGTGCAAGAAGCTAAAGGCATAGCTTCAACCCACTTCGTGAAATACTCAGTGGCAGTTATGATGAACTTGTGTCCATCAGAAGACACAGGATTGATTTTGCCAATAATATCCAAGCCCCATTTAGAAAAGGGCCAAGGAGATGAAATAGCCTGCAACTCTTGTGCAGGCGCATGGACAAGGTCAGCATGTTTTTGACACTTGTCGCAATGGCGCACATACTCATGTGCATCCGTTTCCATGGTAGGCCAAAAGTATCCTATCCGAAGGAGCTTTTTAGCAATGGCACTACCACTAAAGTGTCCTCCACAAGATCCATCGTGGGCTTCACTCAAGGCTGATTTAGACTCTTCTGAATTTAAACATCTTAATAGGATACCTTCAAAAGATCTCCTATATAAAGTATTGCCAATTATTACAAAACGACTTGCTCGTCGACGTAATAACCGACGCTGGTTTCTATTAGAATTAACAGGGAAAGTCCCATTTTGGAGGAAATCATATATGTCTGTATACCAAGGTTCAGGAGTAGTTTCATTGATTAGAAACACATCCAAAGGCTCTAAGCATGACTTATTTGAAGCGGGTTCCTGGAGTCGATGAATAGTGATAGTCGCATATTCGTCATCTAACTCCAAGGGCAGGAGAGATGCAGCGGCGGCCATAGCGTCAGCTGCACGGTTGCTAGTTCGAGGAATGGCTTCCAAGGTAACTTGATCAAACAAGGACATTAATTGTAAAACATAGGCCTTATATGGGCGCAGTTTATCATCTCTGGTTTGATAAACTTCATTAATTTGGTTTATAACCAATTGGGAATCCCCAAAAACTAAGAGGTTTTTAATTTTTAGCGCTAAAGCAGCTCGTAATCCAAGGATTAGAGCTTCATACTCAGCAGTATTGTTGGTGCAAGCAAAGGTCAGTTTGAAGGACAGAGGAATAAGATGTTTTTGCGGAGATATTAAAATAATACCCGCACCAGCCCCACTCATGCATCGGGCTCCATCAAAGTATAAGGACCATTGTTCAACAAGGTCTCGCCTCTAATTGAAGGCATTCATCAGGAAACTCGATAATGAGGGGATGAGTAGACTCTAAGGGTGCAACAGCTAATTGATCTGCTATGATTTGACCCTTAACAGACTTTTGTCCTATGAATGTGAGATCAAACTCACTTAGAGCAAGAACCCACTTGGCTGTGCGACCCGATAAATAAGGTCGACTCATGAGATACCTTAAGGGATCGTATTTGGCAATGACATACGTTTTTTGGCTAAGCATATAATGTCGTAATTTTTGCGTAGCAAATACGACTGCGAGACATAGTTTCTCTAATGTTGTATAACGGGTTTCATAACTGATGAAGGTTCGGCTAATATAATAATTAGCACGTTCTCGCTTTTCATCATCGAGTTGAGCTAACATAGCTCCTAAGGCCGAATCTAAAGCGGAAATATATAGAAGAAATGGGCGATCAGATTTAGGCGGTGAAAGCACCGAGGGATTAAGGAGGTATTGTTTGAGAAGTTCAAAAGCTTCTCTACATTCTGTGTCCCAATTGAAAGGGACATCCTTCTTAAGAAGTTTAAGAAAAGGACCAGTTTTGTCCGCCAGCTTATCAATGAAGCGACGGATAGCTTGAAGTTTACCTTGTAAGCTTCGTAATTCAGATATATTAGTAGGTGCGGGCATATCGCTGATAGCCGCAATTTTGAGGGGGTCGATTTCAATACCACGTAAAGAAACTAAAACCCCTAATAATTTGCCGGATTTGACTCCGAATATGCATTTTGCTGGATTTAACCGAATGAGATATTCTCGTAATCGATTAAAAACTTTTCGCAAATCATCTAAATGATTATTTTCAATAAGAGAGCGAGCTATAATATCATCTACATAATCATGTAGGATATCATGCATCATATCATGAAAAATGTAGGTCATAGCTCGTTGGTAAGTTGCACCGACGTTCTTTAAGCCAAATGGCATCACTTTCCAAAGAAAAGGTACCCCAGGGGGTAATAAAGGCTGTTTTAGCCTGGTCTTCAAGAGCTATCCGAATTTGATTATAACCGGAGAATCCGTCCATTAAGGACATCATCCCACTTCCAGCAGTAAAGTCAATGATTTGATCCATATTTGGAAGAGGAAAGTCATCCTTAGGGCATGCAACATTAATATCTCTAAAATCAGTGCAAACCCTAACTTTGGTAGCTTCTTTCTTGGTGACTGGAACTACGTTTGAGATCCATTCAAAGATAATCAAT
Organism: Wollemia nobilis; assembly: GCA_028583015.1. NCBI lineage: Eukaryota > Viridiplantae > Streptophyta > Pinopsida > Araucariales > Araucariaceae > Wollemia > Wollemia nobilis. Next base: position 3,826,148 of record JAQPPZ010016601.1, on the reverse strand, counting down.
AGCCTGTATAAAGATAACATTCAGGAGTTTTTCTAACTCCCCTTTGACTAGCAGAGCCACTTTGGGATGCATTTTTCTAAGTTTTTGTTTAACAGGTTTAGCATCCGGATGGACCACTAGATGGTGCATGACGACAGAAGGGTCTAGACCTGGCATATCTTCATATGTCCAAGCGAAGACATCTTCATACTCTTTGAGGAATGCGATGTATTGTTCTTGTTTGTCTGGGCTTAATTCTGATCCAATATTGATTATGTGAGGATTGTCCTCAGTTCCAATATTAATTTTAATGACATTTTCTACCTCCATGTGTAGATCTCTTTCAAAGTTAGGTGGGGCGGGTGAAACGCCCAACTCTTGTAATTCTTGTAAGGTTAATTTAGATAATTCATCTTGAGGATCAGTGGCCTCAAGTTGGGCTATAGTTGGTATCGAACCATCAAAATAAAACCCATTATGCAACATCTCTTCAACAGAGACATCATGGAAGATATCTCCTTCCAACTCTTCATCGGGGTCAGCAATCATTTCAGGGTATGCTATGGATAGCATGTTGCATGAAAATGACTGATTTTGGAGAGGCAAATCAACATGTCTATCCAAATAATCTTGATAGGATATGAGGTGATCATCCTCTTCAAAAGGAAAGGGTTGTCCCTTACTAGGAAATAGGCCCACACCACAACGGGTAGGCCACGGTTCTACCTCGAAAGGTTCTTTCATGCCATTTTGGAAAGGTCCTAAGCCTTTCCCTTTATATCCCATTTTAAGCATCATGGGTTTAGCTTTAATATAATCATTGGTAAAATAGCACCGAGCGTACCCCTCATGGTGAGTTTTGATATTCCGAGGGATTCTTCCCTAGTCATATCCTTTATAAATGAAGGCACAACTCCCGACTTGGTAGGTGCTTCCCATAGGTTGTGGGAGGCCTGAAGTGCGAGGAGATGGCGGCAATTTATTTAAGAGGTTTGAATCGTGCATGAAAGCATTCATTTTTTTTTATATTAAAGTTGTAGATAAATCTGGTAAGAGGTCATCAGAAAGGGCATAAGATGTAGAAGGTTTATTACCTATGTCTTGAGATGTGGAAGGGATGATAGATGTGTCTAGAGGTTTTGAATTTATAGGAATAGAACTTGAAGGATTGGTTGTAGTTTTAAAATCTTTTTGAGGTTCTAAAATAATTTGTTTAGAGGGTTGTTGATCTTTATGGGAGGATGAAGTTAATGGAGGGGAACTCGGTGAAGTTATGGGTTTATGTTTCACAGTTTTAGATGAAGAAGAAGAACTAGAATGTGTGGATGACAGAGCAGGGCAAAATTGCACTCCAACTGGTTCTGCCAAAGCACACATATCAAAAGGTCTAGGGTCACCATGAATAGTGACCAACTGATTTTTAAACTCAAACTTAACACATTGGTGTAAAGTTGATGGGACCGCTCGCATGGCGTTGATCCAAGGGCGACCCAAAAGTATATTGTACGATGTCGGACAATGTACAATAAACACAGTTGTCTCAAGGGTTCTAGGACCAACTTGCAATGGGAGGGTAATAACTCCACATGTTTCTTGTGTTTCGTCATTAAAAGCTTTGATAATCATATCACTTTTCTTCATTTCATCACTTCTAAAACCAAATCGTTGGTAGAAGTCAAAGGTGCAAATGTTTAGAGATGAGCCATTATCAATCAAGACTCGTTTGACAGCCACATCTCCAATTAAAGCAGTAATATACAAGGGATTATCCTTGTGTAAACCGTGTTGTGGGATATCTCTATCCCGAAAGTCAATACAATCAATCTCTCGAGTGATGATAGTATTGGCCATAGCTTCAGGTTGAATGTTTTGAGGTACCATCATTTGGCTCAGCGTAAGCATCAACTCATCCCTATGGGTGGGAGAGGATCTTAATAAATCTAAGAGGGAAATTCTGGCCGTGGTATTAGACAATTGCTCATTAATGCTGTAAGGGGGTTTAGGTTGAACAATAGGAGCATGATTCCCTTTATTGGGATTTTTCAGAATGAATGGAGCTGATCCATCGTTCTGGTTTGGTTCTTGTTGGGAATTTTGAGCTTGTTGTCGGGTGACGACTCCGATGGTACCTACAATGTTATAGTGACGACGTTGAAACGGTCTCGGTTGAGAATTTATGGCTTGTTCATAAGGAAGGACTATATTAGAAGAAGGTCGAGTAGTGACTCTTCTAGGAAATGGTTCTTCTGGAACATTAGCATCTGTGAAAAGTTGAATAGGATCTGATTCATTTTCAGAACTATTCGATTGAATAGTGTCTACTTCACTTTCACTATCCGATTCTATATCACTAGAATTCGAAGTTTGAAAATTATGTAAGGTCCTGGTCGTAACCAGGGATAAGGTTGTGTCAAATATTTGAGAATCCTGAATAGGTAATTGTCCGCTAATGGTTCCTACATATCGAGTAGGAGGGGGAACATTATGATGTTCGATTTGATTGGCCACCTCTTTACCATGTCTTGGTAAAGGGTGTTGAAATATGTCTAAAGTTTGATTGGCATTTTGATTTTGATTTTGGGGAACATTCTTTTGAGTATTATTAGGAGGGTTTTGTTTGGGTTGGAAGGCTTGCACTTCCATTTCATTATTGTCAATCAAATCTTGTATTTTATGCTTCAATATTTTACAAGCGTTGGTAGAATGTCCAGGTCCTCTATGGAAATCACAGTGCAAATCAGCTCTATATCCGGGTATACTTGGGTCAGGCTCCCGGATAGCTGGCAGTTGGATTAAACCTCTTTCGAGCAATTGAGGTAAAATAGTTGACAAAGGTTGGTTTAATCTAGTGAACTCTCGAGGAGGCTTATCAGGAGGTTTCAATATGAATTTTTCTGTTGTCTTTGTTGCATTGACATTAGCAACATTTCTGCTGTCAGTGACTCCATCACCGACAACCTCGTTTGTTTTTATATTGATTTCTAGATGTTTTCTCATCATCCTTCTTCCTAAGTTGGCCTCTCCTAATGAGGGCATCTTCTACTCTTCGAGCTAAATCTATAGCTTGATCGAAGGTAGTCAAAGTAGTTGTTGATAGCTCATAAGAGAGTTGTTCTTGTAAATTGTTGATGAAAATGTCTAACATTTCCCTATGGGGTAGCACAAAGTGCAGTTTTCCTATCAATTGTCTCCATCTAGCTAAGAAATCAGCAAAGCATTCGTCTTTATCTTGTTTTAAATTGTATAGGTCTTTAATAGTTACATGCCTCTCGATGTAGGCACTAAATTGATGAACAAATGATTCAGTTGTTTCTTCAAAGTTTCTTAAGGAGTGAGTGGGCAATTGATAGTACCACTCTAATGCCATTCCACCTAAACTTTTGGGGAACATTTTTAGTAATAGCAAGTCGTCATGCGATATGTCATGACATGCTATCCTAAACATGCGAAGATGCTCTATGGGATCTTCGGTTCCTTTATATATAGGCAGGACGGGCATGGGAAAATGTTTAGGGTATGGTTGAGCTACCACTATGGGATCCAAAGGTTGACTACAGATCTCTCGATAATTATACGAGGGATGGTAGGGATCTATCTCGGTCCATACGTGAAGCCAATTGTTTCACCATGGCTTCCAGATTACTAGTTTGCCCCCCATATTGGTTTGGTAGGGCATTGACATAAGTATTATGGGCATAGGATGGAGGAACATGCAGATTAGATGCCATGTTATCGTTGTGTAAATTATTGGTAGGAAAAGTATTATGGAGGAAGTTTGTATTATGTTGTATTCCAGATTGTTGAAAGTTTGCATTTGGCTTAGTTTTAGGTTTCTGTTTATTTAAAGCATTTTGCTCAATAGTTCGGCGGAATAAAGTAGTGAAGGGAATCTTCTTTTGTGTGGGAGTGATTTTAGGTTGAATAACAGGTTCCTTAGGAGGTTGGGTAACCTGTTGTTTTGACATGCTTTGGGCTATAGTGACCATATCCGCATTGGATGGTCCACCCTTGTCACTTTCTTGATCAATGAAAGACAAGGGATTAGTCTCGCATATTGCACATATATTCCATGGTTGCTTGAGTTTTACTAATTTGCCCTTTATCAAGGCGAATGGCCACATTAAGGTCATCAATGTTTTCCATGAGAAATCTCTTGAAATGCTCTGCATTGTCAAAGGCAATATTTCCATTTGGAGCTATTCTAGGGGATGAGGATCCATCCTCTCTAACATTTGCTTCTTGTTCTTTATCTTCCCCTAAGTCTTCATCTCGATTGACCTAGAGTTTCTCCTTCCGGATTTGTATCTCCAAGAAGGACATTTGGGTTTTCAGTTGTATCTTGTAACCAATCTTCTCCTTCTCCTAGAGTTTCTTTACCATTCCTAAGTTTAGGCATGGTGCTAAGTTTTGATTTCAGCAAATATATATATATATATATATATATATATATATATATATATATATATATATATATATATATATATATATGCAACAAATTAAAAGGTATATATTTACTATATACCTAATGCAATATTGGAAATTGAAATGTTTAAGTTTTTGCTAAGTTTTTTGATTTTTTTTAGTTTTTCTTTAAATTTTTGAAATAATACAATAAAGACAACAAAATGAAACAATAAAATGCATGCAATAACAAGACTGAAAGTAAATGAGCTAGTCTTCTAAGAACAATTTATAAACATCATTAATAGGCTCTAGTTCTTCATGGGTCATGAAATGTTCTTCTTCAAATTGAAAGTTTTCTTTTAAGAATTTGATAAAAAGGGCTATGGTAATATTATCTGTCTTATATGCCGGTTGATAGAAGTAAAGCTCGTGGCAATACTCTCGATATAACACAAGCACGAGGAACTCTATTCCATCTTTCCCTATCTGTAAGAACAACCTCTTGGTCTTCTACAAGGCCTAGGAATCGGTGTACAATGTCTGCATTCTCGAGGTATTCCTCGAAGCTGAATAATTCTGAAGATACTAAAGCTCTCCTATAGGCTAACCATCTATGGCAAGCTCTCTCAAGTTCATGATAAAAAACTAACTGATGAGGATCCAGGATTCTATCCAAGACTAGCCTCTTAATCTGCCTTAAGTTGTGTGGACCTAGATGAAATGATACTAAGTCTCCCCGTCAAGTTCGTTCCACAAGGATTGATTTCTACTTGTTTCATGGATATTAAGGACAGAATTAACTTCTATAGCTGCCAATTGATTTTCTACGTTTATAGTAACTGCTAACCTCTTTTTAGGAGCTACCATCTAAACATGACTTTAAACCTTAAATGTTTTAAAATGCATCTAAGTTTTAGTTGTTCTAATTTTTTTTTTTTTTTTGTTTTCAAAAGGTTATGATGCATTCACGTCGGGTTCACCAAAATGTATCGCTCCAAATTTTTTGCATCCCTACCTTCAGGCTATAGGATCCGCGCCCGGAAGGAGGATGGGAAAAGGATGATGCGGTACCTCTGACGAGAGGACTTTGCGAAGGTCCCGCCTCTCAAGGGAGGTGTATTTTGGTGATTTTTCGACGGATGGTGGGTTCACCAGGAAACATTTAATGGCGCTTTCCACGCCTAGGTTTTGGAATGTGTTTAATGAGTTCGTTTTAACCTTAAACATTCATCCTAGGTTTGGCCGAATGAAACTAAATTAAACTATATGAAAATGCAATTTTTCATGAATACAGCAGATAGATTTGAAAGCAGAGAACAGAGAATTTACAGGAGGAAAACGGAGAATACCTGATCCGGATGTCTGAAGAAGATTCTGATTTTGAAGCAGTCCCGATCGTCTGAGATTCGACAGAATCATTTGCAATCAGACGAGATCGTCTGAGATCTGACGAATTCGTCAGACGAATTCGTTAGAAACCTACAAAACAGAGAATAGATGCAAAATGCAAGAAATAACACTATGCTAACAGAGGCAAATTACACCAAATGATAATATGAATGCTGAACACTATTCAAGAACAGAAATTAATGCAAATTACTGTGCTTAAATGGCAGATCATAAACTTAGCATGCAATCTAAGCTAAATGGGTGAACTCCAGATGCAAAATAGGATAAAAACTGAATATATTATCTAATTTGCAAAACAAAATAACAGAGACAAAGTTGAGAAAAGCAAACTCCAGGCACTGATTGCCTCGATGTGGGCTGCAGTCGAGATCGTCTCGTATCAGTACGAAATCGTCTCGAATTCGACAGGATCGCCTCCGATCTGGACAGGTTCGTCGGCGACGATGGGTGCTGGCTCCAGTTGAAAATCAATGATATACCTGCATCAAAATTGCTATGGGACTAATGCAAAAATAATATTATGATGTTTTAGCGCAGAGGGATTCAATTTGCAGATAAATTCAGCCAGGGGTTGGGGAGGGAAAATCCTAGAAGTTAAATAGGCTTAGGGGGAGTTGTTGGGAGGTTGGAGATCATCCCAATTTGGGAGATCTCCAACGGGGGAGGGTCCCAACGGCGCAGACACGCTTCTCCCCGGATTGGAGACCCGTTGGAACGGATTCCAACTATGCAAATTCAGTTTTGCGACAAGATCGTCTGGACGACCTAGTCCAGACGAAATCGTCAAATCTGGGGCGATATCGTCTGATCGGCGACGATATCGTCAAACGGTCAAAACAACCTCTAAAAATGGTGCGAAAAAGGGGGAAACGGATTTCCCGGTGGTTAACGGGCGGTTTGGGAGGTTAAATTTGATTTTTAAATTATTTACTAAGGTGAATGTAAATTTTATAATTTTGACTGCGCCAATTTTAGGGTGCTACAGTGAGTAGTGGTAAAGACCACTATTTTTTATTTTTGACTATGTGCATAATGGGACAAGCAAAGGTGACCATTTTTTGCTTCGAGGTTCAACCCAATCATGGTGTTATCCCTCTTTGACACAATATGTTTTTAATATGTGTGAAATGTGGTTGGTTCAAGAGTGTTAGAGTCAATCCCAGAACTCAATATTTTCTTAGTGAATATGTGACTTGGTCCTAGAGAAAACTTGACATGTATTGGAGATTGCTGGAAATACTAGGAGTGGCTGAGTAATAAAAAAACACGTAGTGGTAATGAAGTGATAGTACAAATGGTAAATTAACTTGTAAAATGGTGTAATGAAATTGATGTGAAATTAGGGATGCCCCTGATTAAGGCAACAATAATTATTGGGTCAATTAATATCTAAAATTAACAAATGATCCCTAATATGATGGATGAAATGCACTAAAAATAACCATGAATGTGATTGTGAAATGCAATGTGTATGAATGCAATGTTTTTGTGTATTAGCCATATATATATATATATATATATATGTAAATCATATTAAGCATGAAACACTCTCAAGTGGATGATGTTAAGTGGTTTAGGCTCTTCTTCTTCCTCTAGACTGGTAAATCTATATGCTCCTTGACCCACTTTTTGGGTGAAAATATATGAACCTAATCAATTAGCCATGAATTTATCATGAATACGTGATAATGCATTGGTGTTTTGTTGATTTTTTGAGGACAATATCTCCTACTTGGAATTCATGTGGACTTTGGTATTATAAGTATGCTTGAGGTGATCTTGATATACTCATAAATGTTCTAAGGCATTAATCCACCTTTCATAAAGGAGTGTAAGTTGGTCAAGACATGCTTGTCTAGCAGTATCATCATCTATGAATTCCTACAATGAAATTTACAATGAGGAGATCTCGAGCTCAAGAGTCATGATGGCTTCAACACCATAGACCAATGAGAATGGTGTTGTCCCAATAGGAGTGTGGATGATTGTTAGATAAGCCCATAATACCAAGGGGATCTACGTATGCCAATTTATATGATTTTATTTAACTAGTTTCTTGAGAATAGGTTTCAATATCTTATTGGTTTCCTCAGCTTGTCCATTTTTTTTATGGGTAATAAGGATTAGAGAAACTATGTTGGATATTTTATTTCTCACAAAGTGTTCAAACATCCTTGTTCTTGAAAGACTTACCACTGTCAGAGATGATTTTTGAGGGGATACCAAAGCGATAAATGATATGCTGAAGTATAAACTACATAATTCTAGGTCTTATCATACTGGTTAGAGGAATTACCTTGACCCACTTTGTGAAGTATTCAATGGTTGTGATGATGAATGTGTGTTATCCCAAGGAAGGAGGTGAGATTTTACCAATCAAGTCCAAACCCCATTATGAAAATGGCCAAATACTTTGAATAGGTTACAATGCTTGTGATGGTACATGAGTTAAATTAGCATGTTGTTGATATTGTTAACATTTCTTGACGTAATTGCAATAGTCGTGTTCCATGGTAGGTCAATAATAACCCATGCATAAAATATGCTTTGCGATGGCCATTCCATTAAAGTGACCACTACAAGTACCATCATGAGCTTCTTATATTGCTCTTTGGGCCTCTATAGGCTCGATACAATGAAGGATGACTCCATCATAACCATGTCTATACAACACATCCTCCAAGAGAGCAAAACATGCTACCTTTTGCTTGAAAGTGATTTTAGGAGTCTATGACATGTCAAATGAGAGTATTCCAAACTTGAGGAAGGCTTTTATTTGGCTAGACCAAGGCTCATGTGAATCTGCATGGATAAAGCAAACATCCTTCTCATATTTATATTCAACATGAAAAATTATAGATTTGGAGATCATTATGATAATTAATGGATGTACCTCTCCTTTGGAGTTATTTGGAATTAGTGACACTAGAGAGGCCATCGCATCTGCAAATATTTTAGTCAATCTAGGCAAGCTATCAATTTGATACTAGTCAAATTTTGAAAGTAATTTCATTGCTACTTCATGATAAAGTTTTAATACTAGTTCTTTGCATTGGTATTCTCCATTTAATTGGTGAACAACAAGTTAAGAATCACCAAATATCATGATATACTTTATGATTATAGATAAGGCTGCTTGAAGTCCTAAGATTAAGGCTTCATACTCTACATTATTATTTGTGCATGGGAAATCAAGTTTGAATGATAATGGAATCGGTACCCCCTAGGGTGTATGAAACATGATTCTTGCACCTTGTCCTTTTTTGTACTTAGAACCATCAAAGAATAGTGTGATATCGACATATTCCTTAGGAATGACATCTTCTTCTTGTTCAATGATGGTAAATATTAAATTATCTGGGAGCTCAATAATTAAGGGTTGATTACTAGAAAGTGGAGCTTCCACAAGCTGATCAGCTATTACCTGACCTTTAATGGATTTTTGGCTAATGAAATCAAGATTGAATCCAGTTAGGAGCATTATCCATTTTGCAGTGCAGGTGTTATTGTAAGTGCAAGACATCATGTAACATAGAGGATTATCTTTAGCTATGACATAGGTTGTGTGACTTAGCATGCAATGTATGAGTTTCTTGGTGGAAAAAACCACTGCTAAGTATAATTTTTTTACTTAAGCGTATATGGTTTCATAGATTACTAATGTTTGAATAATGTAGTAGACTGCTTGCTCTTGATTATTTTCATTCTTTTGAGTAAACATTGTCCCTAAGGTAAATTCTGTTGCTGACACATAAATATGGAAAGGGACCCCCAGACAAGGAGGAGTTAAGAATGATGGAGAAGCTAAGTATTGCTTGATGTCATAAAAACTTTTTAACATTCATCTATCCATGAAAATACCATGCCATTTTATAGCAAATTATTGAATGGCCTGCATTTGTCTGAGAGTTATGCAATGAAGTGACAGATCGATTGAATATTTCCTTGTAAACTATGCAACTCTTTCAAGTTTATTGGGGGAGACATATCCATGATGGCCTTGAATTTGTTTGGGTCCACTTCAATGCCTCTCTTGGAGACAATGAATCCTAGTAGTTTGCCTAAGGTGATACCAAAGATAATTTTTGGGGTTCAACTTTACATTATGCTCTAGAAGTCAATTAAAGACTTTTTCCAAAACACGGATGTGCTCTTATTGGGTTTTAGATTTTTCCAAGAGATCATCCACATAATATTAAATGATCTTATGCATGTAGTCATGGAAGATGTATGTCAATGAGGTTAATGTTAATTAGAATTGGTTTTACTAAATTGTATGGATTACAGAGTGGGTTGAATAAGTCAACATGATTCATATTGACTTAATGAGGGAATGGTGGTTGGCAATACTAAGGGTAGGTTTATCCTGTCTGCTAAGATCCATGAAGGAACCTTTAGAACTTGAATAGCAACAAGAAACACTTGTAAATGCAAATGAAAAAGGCCATGCACATGCAATGCTAAAATATATATTTAATTATGTACATATGTTACAAAATGTTTCAGTGAGGTGGATCAATGAAGTGGAAGTGGTGGTTCACTGATTGGTTCAACTCACTCCCTAGGGAGAAGAAAAAAAAATGGGTTTATGGATGGGTAACATTATGAGATAGTGCTCATCCTATTTGGTAAATGGAGTGATTTGAACCGATTCCTTTTTGGATTCATCTGAATCTATCGACATGATGTCGTATTCATCATCCAATTCCTTAAGGTCATAATTATAGGTGGTTTCCTCTTCTGAATTCAAATGAATATTTTGAAAATATTATTCAAGAAAGGAAGTGGAAGAATAATATTGGTATCCCAAACCTAAATGGTCATGCACTTCTTGATATGGAGTGTCTGATTTTGTGCATGCCCTATTCATGTTGTCCTAGGTTGTATCCTTGCCAATTGAATTAATGAAAGTATCATGAAGGAAAACCTGTCATGTGCTCTATGTTGGCACGTACTGGTTGTGTAGGTTCATCTAGAGAAGGTGGATCAAATTATGAATCGACCATATATAAAATTGATCTGATTGGGTGCTAAATTTATATTGTACACCGTTTCTATAGATAAGGGTGGATTGCATGGATGACCATAATCCTTAATATTTTGGATGTTTAACGGTGTAACAGTGGCATCTTGGACCAAGTATTCACTAATACCAAGATTATTGAGATGGAATACCACTTGTGAGGATGTGGATGAGGTGGATGCAGTAGATGTGGAAGTGGAAGGCTTATGGCTGATTGGTGACTCAGATAATGGAAGGGATGTGTTCTGGAATGGTATCTCATAGTTTATTAAATTAACTTGTGAGACATCAGTAGGTGGAGATGAAGGTGGATTTGGTTGAGAGGTTTGATGGATGGTTGATGATGCTGAGGTGGATGGAATTATAATGGGTGTAGGTTGGATGGGTGATGATGAATGAGTGGTGATTATAGGTGATGTTTATGTTGATGATGTGGATGGAATGGTAGTGGATGTTGATGTTGATGATGTGGATGGTGTGGATTGGGTTTGACCACATGTACATGTAATTGACTATGATGAATATAGGGGTGTGGAAGTGGAGTATTAATGTAGGTTAGTTACGGGGAGATCTTAAAAAATAAGAGCTTTTGATGAAAAGGTGGTGGATGGTGTGGTTTATGGTGTTAGGAATAAGTGGGTTGATGGAAGTGTAGGTTTATAGGGATTTGAAATGAAATTGCAATACTTAAATGATTTGATATCCATTGGTATGCAATGGACTTGTCCCTCATGTACATATTTTAAGCATTGATGTAGTATGGAAGGGACACATCTCATATCCCTAATACAGGGGCATCCAAGGAGTACATTGTAAGCCATGGACCACTCCAGGATGTGGAACATGGTATGCAATATTTTTACCCCCACTTCTATAGGTAGAATGACAGTGCCAATTATGGAATAAAGAACGATATTGAAATCTCTCAAGGTCAATGTGGATTTGGTAATGTGTGATGGTGAAAGATTGATATGTTGAAGGGTGTATGTGGTGATGATGTTGATGGAGGAGCTAGTGTCAATTAGCACTCATTTAAATGGATTCCTATCAACTTGAGTCATAATATTTAATGGAGGTGTAGGCCCAAAATGGCCACATCCTTAGAAAATTTTGAAAATTTATTCTAAGGCATAGAGAAATCTCTATTCCTCTGAGGATATAGAGTATTTTGGAGCGGATCCATGATAAGAGTTCTCCAATCCACTCAACACTTAGTGTTTTTTGACATAAAAATCTAAGTACTTCATTTCACTCGATGTCTAGTGTATTTGGTAGTGGATTCTGGTGAGGTTCCCAATCCGTAAATATTTTGAGCTTTGATGATGTCAGCACAATATAAAGTGCAGATTGGCGATTCTTCTTTATTCCACGCGCTCCAGTGACTAAGTGTTGATAAGATGCATTCTACTGAGTTCCAAGACTAAGGTGGAGTGGAATGGTGACAAGAAGGTTGGAAGCATTGTAAAGGTAACAGAATGGTGATAAGGGCTATTTGCATTACTTCCAGTGCAGATTGGCGATTTCGTAGTCAAACCGAGTCAAAGATGGTGGAGCGAGTTTCTAGGAGTAGATTTCAATCAATTTTTAAAGCCGTGGATGCGAGAAGTTAAATATTTTTAAAGGCTAAGTGAGCGGATTGATGATAGACTTGATTCCACTCGTACCTCAATGCATTTCTCACCGAAACTCGATTCCATTGGTCGAAGCCATCAAAGTTGACGTCAACGTTAATTTTGAGTGGAATGGCATTTTGTTTCTTCCCCACTAGTTTGCAGAGCATTTCTGAAGATTTAATCATAGTCATCCACTAAGAGCATCAATGGTAGATATTTTACTGACATTTTATGAAGCATACAAAGGTGGATTCTTGGTAGATTGAAGAATAGTCAGTTCAAAGTGGGAAGGTGAAGCGTCCAAGGGTTTTCAAGAACCAAGAACCAGAGTGGTTGAAGATCTATGGTGGAATGGAGTTTCAAAGAATAATGAATGGTCCAGATCTAGTTTATAATGGCTTGAGGCTCAACTACCATCATTGGACCAACAAGTTGTAGAGCTGAGCTACCATGGCGGATGACTTCCAGTGGATTTCCTAGACTCAATGAGCGAATGAGATAATGCCAGCGTAGCTCTCTACTGATCTATAAAATTTTAAATTCTTGTAATGTCTCCTCTAATTCTTTTAATTGTAAACTATAAATAGAGGTCGAACCCTCGATTTTTAGGGTCGGCTCTAGTGCGTTTGCTTGCCCTACTATGTAAATATTTTTGCAAACTAATGGAAGGAGCATTACTCAAATTTTTGACTCGAGACTTGTTATCTTTGATATCTTTCATTCAAGAGGTTCGAAGCTGTGAATTGCATTTCTATCAATGTTGTAATGGTTAGTTCATTCCATTTTCATTGGATTACTAGTTGTGAAGGTAGTTGAAATCTGTTCATAGTTAGATCTATGTTGGTAGGAAGTTTATTTCTACAAAATCTGATTATTGATCTATTCTGCTAAATTGGATTATCAATATATTGGATATTGGAATTGCTTCTTGGAACATATCTCTATTTTATGCTTTAATATATGAAGATTTCATGGTTTTGGGTGCTACTAATCTTGAGTGTGGGACACTAAAAATAGTTTGTTAGAGGTTTCTGCTATAGATGCCTATGTTGTTAGCCTATCCGACCACTATTAATGCATATTTCTCTAACCCTAAACCTTTTTCTAACCCTATTCCTCAAACCCTTATTGAGCTTAATTGAGTCAACATCTTACTAAGTTGACAAGGAACCAACCTACTCTAGAGGTTGGATTGAAGTAATCTTTGGTCCATCCAATGTTGAGTGTTGAGTTGTGACTATCGAGTGCAAGCCTGGATAGAAAATTGGAAGATAGACAGTTGTAGTATCAAGTAAAACTTGATGACAATTCAGTGCCCAATAGTTTTTGGCATGCCTGGTGGGACCTGTTTGCAAGAAACACTAAAACCCATCATATGATTTATTGTTTTATCTTTACCTAGAGGAATCAATATTTGGTGAATTATCTTGACCTTGCTAAGTGGTGATCAACAAATTCACCTAGTGACTCCCTGGTCTATAAACCCAAAAAATTTATCCCTGTAGATCATAGTTTTTCATGTATACCAGGTCATTCAAGAGGAATAACCTAGACTCCTTTTTCTACTATGAGCTACCTTATAGAGGGTCTATTGTTATAAGGAATTTAAATCAAGATTTTCATTTAGAAGAAAATCCTCCTAAGGAGAATCCTACAGTTAATCCAACAACACCTCCAATAGGAGTTACACCTAGAAACATGGCACAAAATGCAGTTCCAAATCAGCCCTTGCAGAAGTACCCCAATTGGAACACAGTTGGCCCCCTTAGACTAGCCCAAATGCATGAAATTCCTCAAGTTGTGTCTAAGGCCATTCCCACCTATGATGGATCTAGTAAAACTGCATATGAGCACTACCAAGATATTCTAAATCTGGCAGCAATACACAATATAAAAAATGAAGATGTTATTGTCAGGATTCTAGCCCTATATTTTAGAGGAAAGATTCTACATTGGTTTAGGACCCTTGAGGACAATACCATTACCTCATGGGTAGCATTGGCTGAGCCCTTTGTGGAGGAATTTAATGAATCTACTGATCCTTTTTCCCTCCTTAATCAGTTCACATCTATGCAGAAACATCAACAAGAAACTATTTCAGATTTCAATTTGAGGTTCAGTAGGACCTGGAAGAGAATTCCCCCTACAGCTAGACCAACTGCAAGCCTTGCTTACATGTATTATATCAGAGCCCTTGGATCATATTTAGGCCTACAAACCCAACAATCTAGGGTGGAGACCTTTCCATAGGTCTATAATGCAGTTGTTCATGCAGAAAATATCCTTATTAATGTGGGAAGATTACCTCCAAAAGTTGTGTTGCCCTACAATTTGGAAACCACTAATGTCCAAAGTCAAACTACTACTTCATATTATATGGACCCTCCTCCTTTGTCATCCCCATTCCCATATATGACTCCCATTCCTCAGTCAAAAGCACCATCTATTGCAGCTCCTTTCCCTCCACTTCCTTCCTAGATTCCACAAGAATCTTCTATCCTCCTTGATATCCATAATACTTTGAAAACTCTTAGCAACAAGATGAATTCAATGGAGAAGAGAGATATGGAGAGGTCTCAACAAAGGAGATTTCCTTATGTGAATAAATATCAAAGACCTGGTCCTAGCAATAGTACTAGGGTTAGAGTAAATGCAGTATATGAAGAGCTTGAGTGTTCTTCAAAAATAAGTCTGGTGAATGTATGGTGTTTAGTGTGCAATGATCCTCATGATTCACAATCTTGTGTTATGTACCAACACCATGTACAATAGGCTATGGAGAAAGTAGAAAGAAATCATAAAGGAAGAGTGAATATGCTCTAGCATCCAGAGCAGATCATGGTTGGAAAAGATCTTGATGAGGATGGACCTATTGCTGTCATGACAAGGTCAGGCAAGAAAACACTACAAGTTGATCCATAGAATATGGGTCAATTTTAGGTCCCCTCTCAGAAGAAGAAGGATCCACCTCCCCAAAGTAGTGATACTTTCCCTATTCCCCAGGCCAAAGAAAAAGAAGTCAGTCTTCCCAAGAGATTTGAGAAAGAAACTGAAGGAGATAGAATGAGGTCCAAGAATGAAGCTCAAGAGAGGCTTAGGTTCCCTTCCATTACCAAAAGGTAGAGAATTGAGGCCACTCAATAGTATAAGAGAAAATATGGTGAGCTAGAGAGAAGGCCTGAGAGACCTACCTCTACCAAGTCTGAATACAATATTATGGAGGAAATGAAGAAGATACCATCCAAAGCTAGTCTATATGATACTCTCTTCATTCCTGGCCAAATAGACCTACTAAAAGCTTCTCTGAACAAATATCCATAGGAAAAGTAGGCCACCACAATCCTCAACATACCCTCTAAAAAGAAATAAA
Organism: Wollemia nobilis; assembly: GCA_028583015.1. NCBI lineage: Eukaryota > Viridiplantae > Streptophyta > Pinopsida > Araucariales > Araucariaceae > Wollemia > Wollemia nobilis. The sequence continues at coordinate 3,810,349 of JAQPPZ010016601.1, read as the reverse complement.
TATCCCCTACCACTTTAAAGAATAAACCCCCTCCTTTTTATATCTCTCTAAGGATGGAAGGTTGGGTTGTCCGCAATTGTATGATTGACTCAGGGGCATCTACTATAGTTATGCCTAAAGTAGTTTGTGAGGATATGGGTATGGAATACACCAGATCCTACCCTAGAGTTCTATAATTAGATGGGACACTTGTGAAGATAGTGGGAGTGATAAAATATGTCTTGATGAGGCTACATAGAGCACCTGAGGTAACTATAGTACAAGAAATAGTAGTGGTGGATCTAGAGCCTTATTTTGGCTTATGCCTTTCAAGAGAATTCACTGCAAAGTTGGGTGGATGCATGTATATGGACTATTCCAGCATGGTTATTCCTTTCAAAGGAAAGAGGATAAGAATAACACCCGAGAAGCCTATGTCTTACCACATTGAAAAAATTGAAGAGGACATGTGCAATCTCACTCCTATAGAGGAATTTGAATTTGTGGATAACTTTGAAGAGTTGGAAATTGAAGATGAACTACCTTTCAGGGAGGATTATAGTCAATTTGGGATAGGTATGGGCACATACAATATTTCTGTAGAGATATAGAAAAAGGTTCCTGCTATATCTAACCAGTCCTTGAGAGAAATAGAAGTATGGACCATGCACTTTGATGGTGCCAGATGTAGAAATGGTGTTGGTGTTGGTGTAGTATTATAGTCCCAATCAGAAGGGACAAAGAGTTTCGCCTATAGGCTAACATGGTCATGCACTAATAATGCTAGTAGAATATGAGGCTCTATGCCTTGGACTGATGCAAGCTGAAAGCATGGGCATCAAGATCTTAAACATATATGGTGACTCTAAATTGATTGTAAATCAGGTAAGGGAAAGGTGCAGCAGTAAGCACCATTACCTGAAAGCATATAGAAATAGGGTATGGGATTTGATGGAATCCTTTCATGCCCTAAACATTAATTTTATTCCTAGAGGAAAGAATACCTTGGAAGATTCCTTAGTAGTAAGGGGAGCTAACTTCAACCCTTCTGTAGACATAGGAGTTAAGAAGGACAAAGGGATCAAAATGATTTTTAGGCCTGCAATGCTAGATAAGCAAATTTTTTGGTAGGTCTTTGAAAGTGATGAACAAATCATTGATTTTTTGGTGAGAGAAGCCTATTTATCCACTGTTCAAGAGGAAAATCTAGAGGAGATTGATCAACAAGATGTCATTCAACTCAAGAACAATCACATACCTAGAGGTTTGGTTACTCTAGAGAGCTTGTTTGACAATGAAGATAGGAAAAATATCAGATCCATGGAAGTCAATGAGAAAATCTATAAAGAAGTTGAAATAGAAAAAGAAAAGAAGCTCAAGGTTGGAATCCGATGTTCTCTAGAAGAAGAGGAGGATATCAAAGCTTTATGCCTAAAGTACCAAGACATTGTAGCTTGGTCATATGAGGACCTCAAAGTATATGACAAGAAGGTCATCCAACACACAATTGAGCTAGAGCCTAATGCAAAACCATTCAGGTAGAAATAGAGGCCTATGAATCCTAGGATCGAAGCCATAATGAGAGAAGAACTATTGAAGTTTCTAAAGGCTAAGATCATTTATCCAATCAAACATTCAACCTGGGTAGCCAACTTGGTACCTGTAAGGAAGAAGAATGGTGACATCCACCTGTGTGTAGATTTCAGAAATCTCAATCAAGCATCACTTAAGGACCACTACCCCCTCCCATAGATTGATCAAATATTGTAGATTGTGGTAGGGGTAGAAAGGTTCTCACTGCTAGATGGTTTCTCTGGATATAACCAAATTTGGGTGAAGAATGAAGATCAGTTTAAGACAACATTCACCACAAAATGGGGAACCTTTGCATATCAAAGAATACCTTTTGGGCTATCTAATGCAGGAGCCACATTCTAGAGAGCAATGGACTATGCTTTTGGGGAGCTGATTAACAAGGTCATTCTAATCTATTTAGATGACATGACTATGTTTTCCCACAACAAGCAAGACCACTTGGCACACCTAGAACAAGTCTTCCAGAAGTGCAGAGAATTTGGCATCTCCCTCAATCCTAAGAAGTCATTTTTTGTAGTTCATGAGGGAAAGTTGCTAGGCCATGTGGTCTCCAAAGAAGGTATGGCCATTGATCCAGATAGAATCAAATCCATTCTTGCTCTTCCACTACCTGTGAACAAGAAAGCCTTGTAGTCTTTCTTTGGTCAGATAAACTTTATCAGAAAATTCATCTCTAACTTTGCTCAGAAGGTGAGGCCTATATCTGAACTATTGAAGAAGGATGCAGATTTCAAATGGATTGAGGTAAGAAAGCAAGCCTTTGAAATCATCAAGCAATCCATTGCTATAGCTCTAGTGCTAGTCAATCTAGACTTCAGTAAAGACTTCATTCTTTATGCTTATGGAGTTGAGGAAAGCTATGCCTCAGTGCTCACCCAGAAGAATGATGAAGGAGAGGAGCATCCTATATTATTTTGGAGCTAGAATCTTCATGAATATTAGGTTAAGTATAATTTCATTGAGAAACAAGTATTTGCTGTAATGAAATCATTGAAAAATTTTAGGTAATACTTGGTTCAAAGCAAGACCCTGGTTTATGTGGTTCATCCGGATGTAAGAAGCTTTATTTTACAAGGAGAACTAGGAGATAAGAGAGCTGGTTGGATTACTAAGATCCAAGAATATGATGTGGAAATCCATCCTACCAAGTTGGTAAGAGGTAGAGCCCTATGCCAAGGTCTGATAGAAGTAGCAGTTTTAGTAGAAGTGATAGCTTGTCAATCAACAGTAGATGATCAGATTGAAGAATTATAGTCAGGTGAATCAGACTAGGTAGATCAGATGACTAAGTACTTTCAAACTGGGGTATGCCCTCCTAATATTAATGCATCATAGAGAAGAAGATATAGACTTCAGGCTTTGAAGTATGTCTTATTTCTAGAAGGTCTATACAAAAGGAACCTTGATGGAGTTCTCCTTAGGTGCTTAAAAGATGATCAACAACAAAATGTCATAGAGGAGTTCCATGGAGGACTATCCAAAGGACACTTCTCAGGAAGAGTAACAACTTTGAAGATTATCAGAGTAGGCTATTACTAGCCTACCATATTTGTTGACACCTTCAAAGTCACTAGAGCCTATGATAAATGCCAATGACATGTGGGAAGAACAAGGAATGCATCATTTCCCCTTAAGCCAATTCAAGTGGAAGAACCCTTTCAGCAATGGGGTTTGGACTTCATAGGAGTTATCAATCCACATTCCTTAGCTGAGCACAAGTACATTCTGACTGCTATAGACTACCTCACCAGATGGGTAGAAGCTATTCCTACAAAGAAATCAGACCAAGAAGTAGTGATAAATTTTATGGAAAGCTTGATTTCAAGGTTTGGTGTTCTAGAGGCTTTGGTAAGCGATAATGGACCAACATTCATAGGAGCCAAATATATTGAGTTTACCAACAAGTATGGCATTACCATAAAGAATACTTCAAACTACTACCCCCAAGGAAATGGACTTGCAGAATCAACTAACAAGAATCTATTGAGGATTTTGAGAAGATCATTAGAGGGTAATAAGAGAAGTTGGCACCTATTTCTGGAGCAAGCTCTATGGGTAGACATAATCACTATTAAAAATTCCATCAAGACCTCCCCTTATGCCTTAGTATATGGCAAAGAGGTAGTGTTACCTGTTCATTTGGAGATTCCAACACTCAAGCTGATAAACATAGAAGAGGAATCTAAGAAAATCTAGTGGAAACAAGGTTGACACACTTATTATAGTTAGAAGAGAAAAGAACTCAGGCATATGAGGATTTTCAAAAGCATTCAGTTGACATCAAGGCATGGTTTGACAAGAAGGTAAGGTTCAAGAAATTCCAAGTTGGAGATTCTGTACTCAGGTGGAATGTTGAAAGAGCTAAACTAGGACATCATCAGAAGTTTGACTCCTTCTGGGATGGCCCTTTCAAGATAGCAGAAGTTAAGGAGACCAATGTTTTCCAGCTTGAAGACCTTGAGGGAAACATACAACCGATTCTAGTCAATGGTTTTCACCTTAAACTCTATTTTGATTGAAATATAGCTCATTGTAATATATGTACATACTTTGTATCATATTATTTTTGCATTTTATTTCAAGTTTTCATTTTTGATAAAATGTTATAAAAAATATATAAAATAAAAAAGTTGCAAAATAAGCTAAGTGTCAGGAAAAGAGCAAGTTTCCATTCCACCCTCAAATGCACTAAGGAATAAGTAGAATGATGCATGAGTTCCAATCCACTCTTAAGAGAGACTAAGAGATAGCAGATCACGAGAGAGTTCCAATCCACCAAAGTTCATGACTATTGTCAAGCGAAAAATGGATCTCGCATCGCACTATTTTCAAAAGGAGAAATATTCACAAGTTAATATGCAAGTTTCCTGCACCACTCTAAGGAAAAGAAAAGGATGAATAATGTCATGAGTGTAGTAAGGTGTTTGAGTTTTAGCCAATCAGAAAGTAGCATAACATCTCCAAGCTACCAAAATGAATGATTTCAATTTGAAAAGCGTGCAAATGGATAGTTCTCACAATGGCCACATTAATGGTAGAAGGTGTGCATGCATGGGCAATTAAAAGTGCTAAAAATATAGAATGCATTCATTCGATGAAAGCAATGCTCACCAAGTAGAAAGAGTAAGAGAATAGCTAAGCATTATCTACAAACTCCAGAGAAGACATTCTAAAAATTGCTTGTAAAAATGGCTCCTAAGAAAGCACTAATAGAAATGTAGAAAAGAGAAGCAGAGCTAGATGGCTATGTGAATCATACTAGGCGGTTGGTAGATATGATAATGACCCAAGTAAGGAGGACCTTCTTGAGGAGTAATTTTGAATTTAGATACTTTGAAGGGAGACCAATTCGACCTCAAGGTATCATTGCTGTAAAATCCTTCTTATTTTCTTACATCTGTGATTCTGTTCACCATTGCCCTAAGTTAGTTTTTGCAATGATTAAATTTTATGACCCTAAGAAGAGGACAATGAAAACTCCTGATGGCATACCACTATTCACCATTACCAAAGAGCTTTGTCATGATTTTTTTGCCATAGGGGTGAGCCCACCCTTAGAGTCTAAAAAATTTGATATAGCAGAACAAGCTAGGGTTTATGCTTCATTAATGGCTTTGAAAGAAAAGGAAGTCATGGAAATATGGCTTCACTTCCAATTTAGAAGGATAAGAGAGGAAGATGAAATGCCTGAAGTTCCAATACCCATTGACCAATTTTCTAACCCAGAGCTCTATTCCATGCTAGCTTGTATGGAGGGTTTGGATTCTAACCAACTTGTGATAGATTGGAAAATAGCCACTGCATACTATATTTCTAATGAGAGAATGTATGAGGAAGATGTAGAAAAGAAGGGTGTTAGGGTCATTTACTTTGACTGGCTGAACTTTCCTAGCTAAAAGAATACATGAGCAATTAGTGAGAATGAAAAGGAATTCTGATGCACCCTCTTTTCGACATTGCTCAAGTCTGGTTTGGATGTTCTTTATTGCTGTAAGGAAAATGATGCCCTGGATTCCGATCAAGGAAAAGAATGATCAGGGAGACCCCATTCTTGTTTACTATTGGACTTCTCATCTGAGGAGCACTGAGTCCTTTTATAGATTTAACTTGGAATTTTTAGGGCCAACACTAAAGATAATGTATGGGAAATGCCCTAGGCTACCACCGCTAGCCAAGAAATTGTTAAGAACAAAGGGTGCCAAAGAAGGAGATTGGTACATCCTTACAGAAGGCACAATCATTAGACTATATGGCTTCACTGGTAAGCCTTTTTTGCTTCCTCATTTTGTTATAGATAGATTATTAGCCCTAGAATATTTGAGGCAAGCAGAGTTTATTAATATGAACTATGGCTCTAGAAGGAAGAGAAAATGTTTGTTGACCTACCATAGTGTTGATGACATAACCATCACCAAAAAGGGCCAGGGTGAACAAATTGACCAATATCTGGATAGGTTGGGCTTGTTCTACATTCCCCAGAGATGGAGATATGACCCGGATGATATATTCCACAAGAGGAACATAGCCCTGAATGGAGAGAAGGCCTACAAATTTGAGAAAAAATCCAGGCCTCATTTTGAACAGGGCAGAAATAATAAGGAAAATGCTCCTTTAGAGTGGAATGTTGCCAAGATGGAACAACTTCCTCCATGGTTAGATTTCTATGAGCAGGTTGTTGATTTTGATTCAGATAAGAATGAAAAACATCAGTTGTAGGAGTCTACCATCAGAGAGGTTGAGAACAAAATGAAATATAATGAAAACAAGAGTTGCAAGAGTCTACCATCGGAGATGTCGAGGGTAAAAATAAATGGAATGAAGCCAAGATAGTAGACTAGTGGAGGATGAGAGTTGAAATTGGTAAAGAGAAATCCAAGTTTGGATTAGTAATTGACAATGAGTTTTTTGATAGATATGACAAGAATATCACAACTTGGAAAGCAAAAGACCCAAAGAATATAGTGCTAATCTATAAGAAGCCACAACTAGGGTCAGATTCCCCATCCCCACCTTTGCAAGAAGAAGCTCAAGAAGAAGGAGTTGGTACTCCATTAACTACTACTAAAGTTCTGAAGACATTTGAGCCTTCAACTGAACAATTAGAGAATTTTCCAAAAGGGGCACAGTTAATGAGTAAGATGCACTATTCTAATGAGAGGGCCATTAGCACACCAGTCATTCAGATAACAAGTAGGCCCAAGCACCTAGCCCTGGGTGGAGAGCCCCCTACTATAGAGATATATTGGAATGAGAAGGATAAGAACTTTGTGTTCACACCGGTGAGTTTCACCACTACAACGACAGTGGAGTTAAATCCTATTTTTGAAGAGACATTGCAGGAGGAACCATTGTATGGGAAGGATTATCCGGAGAAGATATAGAGAATGAGAAATTGACAATATTGCAAGTTTTTAAAATAAAAGCTAAAAGAGCACTAAAGGGAACCCAAAATGAGATTTGTAAGAAACAAAATTTGGATAAGGAGAAAATTGTTAAGGAAACCCCTATTTTAGATGCAAAAGAATTGATACAACAAATGCAACAACAGAGTAAAGAGGTAGCTCTAGAACACCCTACATTTGTAGGTGAAGGTATGGTCTCTATCCCCTCTTCTCCTTCTCCTCCTCCTTCCCCAAAGAAAACTCCCTCCCCTTCTAAGCAAGAGGTTGTAACAAAAGTGCCTTCTCCCCCTCATAGTTCACCACCTATTTCACCAGTAAATACTGAGGGCCAAACCAACCCATCTCCTCCAAAGTCACCTAAAATTCCTTCTTCATCATCTGAAATTCCCCCTTCATCATCTCCCATAGTGAAGAACATAAGCTTATACTGAGAGGGGGGGTGAACAGTATAAGAACACTTTTTGCTTTTCTTTACTCAAGCTATATAATATAATATATCAATGCAATGTCAATAGCAGTAATCAAAGTAATGCATAAATCACCACACACAATAGAGACACCAATTTAATGTGGTTCACCCAATGTGGGCTACTCCACGGAGAGATATTTCACTAATATTTCCCCAATCAATATCTTGGGAATCCTTTCTCTATTACAATATTTATGGACCTATGTCCAAAGGAGACACCAATCCCCTAATCAAGTTTGTGGATCTCTATCCATAGGAGACACTAATCCCCTTAGTTGGTTTGTGGATCTCTATCCATAGGAGAACTCCTTCTCCTTTGCTTTGGTTGGTGATATTCTAGAAGAATTGTTGCCTCCAATGCACTAGCTTATGGATATCTATCCACTAAATAATCCTACCCTCACTCAAAAAACCTATATTCACTACCTTGACTAATGGACATCTATCCATTAGAGACTATTTTCCTCTATACCTATCACCTCCAAAGCTTGTTTTCAACTCTATCTCAAATATGCACTAAACACAGTCTTTTGGTCTAACATAAATTTGCTCAATATCTGATCTGCACTAAACACAATCCTTTGGTCTAGCATAAATCTGCTCAATATCTGTATCTGATCTACACTAAATATAGTCCTTCAGTATAGAAAAAATCTACTCAATATCTGTCTCTAGTATGGCACAAACCTATCCTCAAATATGCACCAAACTCTATCCTCAAATATGTACCAAATTATGTCGTCAAATCTGTCCTCAAGCCTTAACACAAAGCTTGACTCAATCACAAATAAATTTTGATAGATCTATCCTGAACCTTAACTCAGGGTTTGAACAAATAAATCAATCAACTCTACCCATAAGTCTTCTCAAAGACTTATCTCAAATCTGTCCAACAAGTCCTCCCTAGAACTTGTCTAATCTACTCAAAAATTCTTCATCAAGACTTACCTCAAATCTGCTCAAGTCCTCACTAGAACTTGTCCAATCTACTCAACAAGTCTTCACCAAGACTTATCTCAAATCTACTCAACAAGTCCTCACTAGAACTTGTCCAATCTGCTCAACAAGTCTTCACCAAGACTTACCTCAAATCTACTCAACAAGTCCTCACTAGAACTTGTCCAATCTACTCAACAAGTCTTCACCAAGACTTGTCTTAAATATACATTGTAAGCTTCCACAAAATCTTACTCAACTCAACTCAATCTATTACAGAAAACCTCTTCAATCACACAAACAAGATTCACATAGATTATTGTTTAACTTATAGAAATATATGGAGAATGGTTAGAGACTCAATATTTTTCACACTCACAACAATGCTTAATCACTTTCAATCTCTCTTGTTTTACCATAGAAGCATATAGAGAATAGTTAGAGACTCAATATGTTTCTGACTTACAAACACTCAATCACTTTCAATCTCTTTCTCAAATCAATTTAGAATATAGAACAATTTGTTTCACAGAACTTGAACTCTCACTCAAATAATTCCAATCGACTAAGCTCAATCAACTCCACTCAACAAATCACTCAATGAAACACTCCTAGTTCAAGCATATGAACACTCACTCAATTATTTCCAATAATGTTTATCAAACAATCTCACATAATAATGATACTCATGATATTTCACAAACCCTAGTTCTGCATATGAAGGCTCATTCAATATTTCCAACAATGCTTATCAAACAAGGTTTTTATCATTAACTTTCACTTAGAAAAACCTTTAACAATCAAACTAAACAATTCTTATCAAACAACCCTTTTCACTCCAACTTAGCATTTACAACATTCAACAATCACTCACGAAGAAGATGTGCCCATACCGTTTTTTGATGAAGAATTAACCTCAAAACTTGTCTCAATCACAATTTCTCTCTTTGCCACTCTCAAGGGTTAGATGACAAAATATCACTCCAAATCCCCCTCAAAATATTTCACAATTACAAAAAAAATTAAACTCAAATACACCTTATTAGTCCATATTGAAATTAGCATTCATCAAAACATACATAAAAATAAATCTCTTCTCACACCTTATAACTCCACTCTAAATAAATCAATCCACCAAATAATTAAATAAAACTAATCATTTGCACATGCATTTTTGGACTGTTCTAGGCGGGATAGTGCTATCCCAGACTTCTATGTAAAGATTAAAAAAAAAATTAGAAAATTTAATTTTGTCCTTTAAGGCTATCCTCTAGCCTTTCCTGTAAGGCTATCCTTAGCCTGTCCTGAAAGGCATTCTTTATGTCTTTCCTCTGGATTTTGGTGTCCTTTTCTTTGGCCTTGGGACCTTGATTTTAGTCTTATGAATTTTTGTAATCAAGTTTTGGGATCCTTGATAAAAACCCATTTTTAATTTAATTGACCAAAAAAAAATAAAATTAATCATTTAATTTTATCAACCTTATATCTCCCTAAGCTCAAAACTATACTAGAAAACCTTAGGAGCCAAAAATAATTTCTAATAAAAACTTTAGTACCTCTCAAAGTGCTCCTGACGGGATTCGATCTCGAGTTGAAGCACCTCCAGTGCTTTAGCCATGGCTACCCAGCCGCATGAGCTAAGCACTCACGTGGGAGGAAAATCACCCACGACGCTTTGTATCCTTCCCTGGCACCAAAAGCCAAAAGGACTTTGTTGCCCATGGTGTAAAAACTCACAAATGTCCTTGCTACGAATCGAGTGCAGCACCTTGCATTCTCGAAAGCACTACCAACTACCGCTAGCCCACATGGCTAAGTGGTGACAAGGCTTCCAAGCCTTCTCCTCCTTATGCACTTGTTAACTACCATGTGAGCAAAAACCCTTGCCTCTTAATCCATGTCGTTCGTTGTTTTCGCATGCACTTTGATTAATTCGTTTGAAGAATAACTTTGGGAATACTAAAGCACTTGGTATAAATACCAATGTGCTCTCCTCCTTAGCACGTCGGTGAGTAGGAAAATAGTCGACATCAATGCCATTTGATTTATTCGTTTTCCCTTTGCAACCCTAACCTTAGGGTTATTTAATTAAATTATAATTTAATTAATAATAAAATTATTATAATTAATTTAATAACTATAAGGTTAATTAAATTAAATTACAAATTAATTTATAAAGAAATTATTATAATTAATTTAATTATTTTAGGTCTTACCATTAGACCTTTAATCTTATAATAAAATATTATAATATTATTTTTCTTGGGCCTTCTTATTTCTCCTGTGGACCTTATATAACCACCTTGAATATTATAATGGAAGATATTATAATATTATTTCCCTTAGGTCTAGAAGCAATATTTCTCTTGCACTGATTACTGAAACTGACTCTTGACATCCTTCCTCTTTCACTGCTCACTGAAACTGACTCTTGACAACAACAAATCTTGCTCATATTTCCAACAATCTCCCCCTTTGTCATTGATGGCAACCCATTTACCTTTTACCATTTCTTTTACCTTTTTTTATTCTGATCCCCTTGAGAAACTGCTCCCCCTAACTGAATGCTCTCCCCCTAACTCAAATCTCTCCCCTTTGTCATCAATGGCAAAGGGTCACCTTTGGGGCTCGGGGCTAAGAATGAGACTCTTAGCTTAGCCCCTCCCCCACCTCCTCTTGAGGTGGTTAATTCTGGGGTGGGAGTATTTCTACTCCCAATAAGCACTGATCTTTACCTTTGTCCAATTCCTTCCTCATCTAATCCTTCTGATTCATCTTACTATTCATGTTATTGTTTGTCTCTGGAATCTCTGCTCTACACCAATTTTTTGTATGCCCATCATTGTTGCACTTATAACACTTAATTTTGTTATTCCTTGGAGGTGCAAATATCTTAAGATTTATCCTAGTGAAGCCATATCTATTCCTGTCATGAACCCTGCAATTTATTGCCTTGTGACCAAACTGATTACAAGAGTAGCAATACCCTTGAAAAAGATACCTATTTTTGAAATTCCCATATTCCTATCTTCCATGTGTCCTACATCATGAAGCCTTGTGCCCAAACCTATGACATGAGAAGCATCGTCCATTGAAACTACCTTGCCTTGATCCCATTGGTATCTTAGTTTCTTTTACCCTGTGCTGGTTATTGTTCCATCTGTTCCTCATTTGTACATTATCCTTTTTCTTATTGAAATTTTTATTTTCCAACTCATCCTCATAAGTCTCACTTTCTCTTACACTCTCTTCTTTTGAAGCTTCTTCTTCTTCGAAGCTTGAGATTGACTCCTCTCCTTGTTTTCTTTGTACCTGATCAAAACCAAGACCTGTCTTGTTTGATGTAGATATTTTTACCTTGATAATATTATCCAAGTTCTTTGAGCTTCTTCCAAACCTGTGTAACTTATCCTTAGACTCTTTTACTTCCTTCCTTAATGAAGCTACATCATGCTCTAACCTTTCACATTCTAAACCTTTACTTCTAACTTCTCTTTGAATCTTCTTGTCTTAGCTATTGATTTGGTTAGATCCTCTATAAGCTTTCCTTTATCTTCATTACATTCTTGAAATTTAAGCTTGAGTTTTGAGTTCTACTTTCTTACCTCTCTTAATGCATCAAGGGCATGAATAAGCTCACCATCAAGATCAACTTCTTTATCTGATTCTTCCTTTATTTGTTTGCCTTTGGGATAATCTTCATTCCTTTCTGATTTGTTTCCACTAGAAGTATTTCCTTCTTCTTCTATTGCCATAAGAATATTTTCTTCTGGTCCTTCAAATGTATCTTCATATTCATCATAACTGAAACTAAATCCATTCCTTGTACAACTATATTCAATATGACCAAAGTTACCACATATAAAATACTTGAGAATCATTGGTGACCTTTTTCTAAACACTTCTTTTTCTTTTGCTAGAAATAGTACTTCATATTTATCATTATATGATGAACTTTCATCACTATCACTTGAGATCTTACCTGTCTTGTCTACATATAAACTCTTATTATGCCTTTGGAAGAATTTATTTCCTTTCTTGCTTTGTTCATCCCTATTTTTATTTTGGTACCTGTGCTTTCCTGTTTACCTGTTCTTATGATTATGTTTCTCATCATCATTACTATTTCCAGCCTCTGGACAATCAATTGCATAGTGACCATATTTACCACAATTAAAACATCTAACTAATTTCATACCTTTATAATTTATTGAGTCCTTTTTTCTTCTACCATAATTTGCTTCTTCATAACTAGATAACTCATTTCTTGAATCTGACTTCTTATCATTTTTCTTCTTAGTAAATTTGAAGTCTACTTATTTTTGGGAATAGGTTCCTATCTTATTCTTATCTCAAAATTTGTGAGAATACCATGTAATTAATCTCTTGTCAAAAGATCAATATCTTTTGATTCTTCTATAGCTGAAATATTTTCACTAAACCTTTTTGGAAGCGACCTTAAAATCTTATCACACACATCAGATTCTTGAATTTCAAGCCCAAGTCCTTACATGGAGTTAACAACATAGTCTACATGAAGTAGATATGCAACAATGTTTTCTTCATACTTCATATTTAGGTCTTCAAATATTCCCTTGTAATTTTACAACTTTACCCTTTTGATATTTTTATCTCCTTCATATATACCTTGCAACTTATCCCAAATTTCCTTTGCTGATTTGCAGTGCATAACCTTTTTAAACTTTTTTTCATGCAAACCTTTCAAAATTCCATTCATTGATCTTGAATTGTAATGATGTATAAGCTTACCATATTTATATGTAGGTGGAGTAGCTGGTGGTATGTATCCATTCTCAACTGCTTCCCATACCTCATTTCCAAGTGCCATAAGGTGAATCTTCATTCTCATACTCCAAAGTACATAATTATTCCCATCGAACAATGGTGCTAAATTCCTTGAAGATCCATCTTTAGAATCCATATGTGTTCTTTTAAGCTTTTACTTCAAGTTGTTAAACTCTTTCGAAGGAACCCGCTCTGATACCAATTGAAGAACACAAGCTTATACTAAGAGGGGGATGAACAGTATAAGACCACTTTTTACTTTTATTTACTCAAGCTATATAATCTAATATATCAATGCAATATCAATAGTAGTAATCAAATCAATGCATAAATCACCACACAATAGAGATTCCAATCTAACGTGGTTCACCCAATGTGGGCTACTCCATGAAGAAAATATTTCACTAATATTTTTCCAATCAATTTCTTGGGAATCCTTTCCCTATTACAATGTTTATGGACCTCTATCCAAAGGAGACACCAATACCCTAATAAATTTTATGGATCTCTATCCATAGGAGACACCAATCCCCTTAGTTGGTTCATGGATCTCTATCCATATGAGAACTCCTTCTCCTCTGCTTTGGCTAGTGATCTTCTATAAGAATTGTTGCCTCCACTATGCTAGCTTATGGATCTCTATCCACTGAAGACTCCTACCCTCACTTAGAAGACTTGTCTTCACTACCCTGGCTAATGGAACTCTATCCACTGGAGACTATTGTCCTCTATACTCGATCGCCTTCAAAGCTTGTTCTCAGATTTATCTCAAATCTGCACTAAACATAGTCCTTCGATCTAACACAAATTTGCTCAATATTTGATCTACACAAAATACAATCCTTCGATCTAGCACAAATCTACTCAATATTTGTCTTTGATCTACACTAAATATAGTCCTTCGGTCTAGCACAAATCTACTCAATATCTATCTTTGGTAGATTTGTTCCAGAAGCCAAAAGGACTTTGGCATCTGCAACGCAAAACCTCACAACTTTCCTTGCTGCAAATCGAACACAACAACTTACATTCCTAAAAGTTCTACCAATTACCGCTAGCCCACCTGGATAGGTGGTGACAAGGCTTCCAAACCTTCTCCTCCTTATGCACTTGTTAACCACCATGTAAGAAAAAACCCTTGCCTCTTATTCCACGTCGTTCGCTATTTTTGCATGCACTTCGATTAATTCGTTCGAAGGATAAATTTGGGAATACCAAAGTACCTAGTATAAATACCAATGTGCTCTCCTCCTTATCACGTCGATGAGTAGGAAAATAGTCGACGTCGGTGCAATTTGATTTATTCATTTCCCATTTGTAATCCTAACCTTAGGGTTATTTAATTTAATTATAATTTAATTAATAATAAAATTATTATAATTAATCTAATAACTATAAGGTTAATTAAATTAAATTACAAATTAATTTACAAAGAAATTATTATAATTAATTTAATTACTTTAGGTCTTACCATTAGACCTTTAATATTATAATAAAATATTATAAAATTATTTTTCTTGGGCCTTCTTATTTCTCCTGTAGACCTTATCTGACCACCTTAAATATTATAATGGGAGATATTATTATATTATTTCCCTTAGGTCTAGAAGCAATATTTCTCTTGCACTGATTACTGAAATTGACTCTTGACATCTTTTCTCTTGTACTGCTCACTGAAACTAACTCTTGACATCAATGACAAAAAATATTACTCATATTTCCAACATATAGTTCCATCCTTTGCATTGCAACCTCCTCCATCATCTAAAAACCAAGCTATTTCATCCACATCCACTCACCCTCCTATGAGTTTTACTACAGTATCCATGAGTTTTCTAATTACAATAGCAGTGGTAGTCACAGATTCCATTGTAGTCACTTATACCAAGCCATCGATAATTGTTGATTCCGCTCTCTCATACCTTATAGCCTCTTCTCCTCCTCTTGTGAATTATCCTACACTAGCAACTTTGCAGAAGGAGAAAGAAGCTTCACAAAAAATTCAAGATTTTTAGGTAGAGAAGTTTTCCAAACCTTCCAAGAGGATGGCTATGAAGGGAAGAAACATGTTTGTTGATCCAGTTTCTAGGTGGAGGACATCCAAATCCATCATTTTTCTAGTAAGTAATCCTAATACTGAAATGACTACTCAAGACTACCATCTATAATAATACACAGAATATATTGAGCACTTACCTACTAAATATGAGTTGGTGATAGCTAAGGCTCACTTGGACACTTTCTATGTCAAGGATGATATATACAAAGAGAAAGTGGACAAGCTGGAGTGGACAATTGAAAAGCTTAAAAAAACAATCACCAACCAAAAACAAATAGAGAAAGCTCTTAGAAAGGAAGCAAAGAACTGGAAATATAAATTCCAAGAGGCCAATAAGCTTAAGGAGAAAATAGAGGAACATAAGAAGAAAAATGAAGAACAAGCCAAAGAAATATAGAGCTTGAAGCAGTAGCTTCAAATCGAAAAGGTTAAGTCTTCAGGTTTCTCTAAAGTTGGGCTAAAGAAAGTAAGGAAAGAATTGTTGTCTGAAGTTTTGGAAAAATGCTCAGAGTTACAGCCCATTATTGATTACATGGATGATATCAGAAACCTACTTCAGAATATTGAGGAAGACGTGGATATCTTCATTTGAGAAATTCAACCTATGGTAATTCCAACCGAGCAAATTTACAAGTTGGCAAATAGCAGGCTCGGTGAGACTGCTAAACCTATTCCTAATGAAGAATGGAATACTGCTAGGTTGGCTACCAGAGTTGTAGTAAATAAGCACAAAACCCTCCAAAAGGCTTGGTTGTTGTTTGATAAGGTTGAGAATATGATCCGGGATGTAGTGGAAATAAATAAAGAAATGATTCAAAATGGCTTCAAGGGGTTATGGATGGAGAATAACACTTTGTTATCAGTAGAAGAGATTAAGAAGAGTGTTGTCAAGAGTTTCCAAGATGAGTCTAAGATTTATGTTGTGGAGGAACCGATTGATAAAGAGCAAGTTTCACAAATGATTATTGATTTTACCAAACACAAAGATCTGATGGAGGAAATGGTAAATAAAGGAAGTGTTGCAAATTATGAAGACACTGGTGAGTTGGAGTATATTCACAAGCATCAAAGAGACTTCCAACCCCTTTGAAGTAGTCTAGAAGTAGGCTTTACAAACCTTGAAGTTGATGGTGCAGTTGTTCGGAAAGAATGCTAAAGAGGTGAATGAAAAAGAGTAAGAATCACCTAAAGAAGAGGTTGAGCAAGATCAAGAGGATAATACTGAATAAGAGACCCAACAAGAGGAGGAAGAACCAAATAGATCTGTTGTGGACCCTCAAGGGACACAAGCTTAGAATATTTTGTTTTGTACATTTTTGTAGTCATGCAAAAGTTTTATATATTTTTATTTGTTTTTACTCTAACATTATCAGAAGGCAATAATAAAAGCATGAAGCTAGAAGGCAAAAAATGAGAATTTTGTGAAGGTATTCATGTCATTTTTTAAGAGGCTTTAAAGGGAGAACATAGTTGTATTTTTGCTTGAGCTTAGAGTAAGTTTTGAAGGAGTAGCAGAGATATTTGTGTTTCCAGTATGATCTCGATATGAGCCATTACCTTCTTGGATATTTCATGAAGTTTTCAGAGGGTAATGATCATATAGAAATTATTATTTGAAGCATTATTTTGAAGACTAGAAATTTGTTTACTCCTGATGCCCAATGGTTAAGACTTTTAGTTCGATGGATTTATGAGAAAATCCACCAAGGAGGTGCCAGAATGTAGGCCCAAGATAGCCACATCCTTAGAAAATTTTGAAAAATTATTCTAAGGTAGAGAAATCTCTATTCCACTGAGGATATAGAGTATTTTGGAGCGGATCCATGACAAGAGTTCTTCAATCCACTCAACACTTAGTGTTTTTTGCCATAACAAGCTAAGTAATTGATTCTGATCGATATCTAGTGTAATTGGCAGTGGATTTCGATGAGGTTTCCAATCCATAAATTTTTTAGCTTTAATGACGTCAGCGCGATATAAAGTCCGAACTGGTGATTCTTCTTTTTTCCATGCGCTACAGTGACTAATTATTGATAAGATGCATTCTTCTAAGTTCCAAGACTAAGGTGGAGCAAAATGGTAACAAGAAGGTCAAAAACATTGTAAAGGCAAAAAAATGACAACAAGAGCTAGTTACATTTCTTGTAGTGCGGATTGGCAATTCCATAGTCAAACTAAGTCAAAGCTAGTGGAGCGAGTTTCTAAGAGCAGATTTCAATCAGTTTTCAAAGCCACGGATGCTAGAAGGACTTTAAATGCTAAGTGAGTAGATTGGTGATAGATTTGATTCCACTTATCTCAATGCATTCCTCGTTGGAACTCGATTCCACTAGTTGAAGCCATCAAAGTTGACGTCAACATTAATTTTGAGCGGAATGGCATTTTGATTCTTCCTCTCTAGTTTGTAGAGCATTTCTAAATATTTAATCATAACCATTCACTAAGAGCATCAATGACATAGGTTTTACTAACACTTTACAAAGCATACAAAAGCAAAATTTTACCGAATTTAAGAATAAATAGTTCAAAGTGGGAAGGCAAAGCATTCGAGGGTTTTCAAGAACCAAGAACCAGAGTGGTTGAAGATCTATGGTGGAATGGAGTTTCCAAGAATGATGAGCGGTCCAGATTTAGTTTCCAATGGCCTGAGGCCCAACTACCATTACTAGACCAAAAATTTGCAGAGCTAAGCTGCCATGGCAGATTTCTTCTAGTGGATTTCCCAGACTCCACGAACGAATGAGTTAATGCCAATGTAGCTTTCTACTGATCTATAAAATTTTAAATTCTTGTAATGTCTCCTCTTATTCTTTCAATTGTAAACTATAAATAGAGGTTGAACCCTCAATTTTAAGGGTCATCTCTAGTGTGTTTGCTTGTCCTACTATGTAAATACATTTTGTAAACTAATGGAAGGAGCATTACTCAAATTTTTGACTCAAGACTTGTAATATTTGATATCTTTCATTCAAGAGGTTCGAAGCTATGAATTGCATTTATGTCAATGTTGTAACGGTTAGTTCATTCTATTTTCATTGGATTACTAGTTGTGAAGGTAGTTGAAATTTGTTCATAGTTAGATTTGTGTTGGTAGGAAGTTTATTTTTGTAAAATATGATTATTGATCTATTCTGCTAAATTGGATTGTCAATATATTGGGTATTGGAATTGCTTCTTAGGACACATCTCTATTTTATGTTTTAATGTTTGAAGATTTCATGGTTTTGGGTGCTGCTAATATTGAGTGTGGGAAACCACAAATAGTTTGTTGGAGGTTTCCTCTATAGATGCCTATGTTGTTAGCCTATCCAGCCACTGTTAATGTATATTTCTATAACCCTATACCTCTTTCTAACCCTATTCCTCAAACCCTTATTGAGCTTAATTGAGTCAATATCTTACTAAGTTGACAAGGAACCAACCTACTCTAGAGGTTGGATTGAAATAGTCTTTGGTCCATCCAATGTTGAGTGTTGAGTTGTGACTATTGGGTGCAAGCCTGGATATAGAATTGGAAGATAAATAGTTGTAGTATCACGTAAAACTTGATGATAATTCAGTGCCCAATAGGAGTGTCCACTGATTTTGATGAAATTGGTTTAATTTCAAAATCATAGAATGTGATGGAAGGCTCCATGCATGTTCGAATACTCCCCATGAAATTGTTGAAGGCATTAGTGTCTTGGGATTGGAGTTCAATGGATTTTAGAATTTCCATTAATGCCTTGCAATGTGGGGGAGATTGTTGAATTAGATCATAGATAGATAGTTTGGCTAAAGCTATTTTTAGGTTGGTTGTCAACCGACTGCTTAGTAAGATGGGTATTTGTTAACAGTTTGAAGGATGAATTGGTTGGGATGAGTTGGTAAAAAATGAATGGGCGATGGTGAGTTGGTAGGTTGTGGAGACACACTTAATTGAGGTGTTGGAGGAGGTTGAACTACATGTTATTGTTCATTTTTTCTACTTATGCTTCTTTGTTCTTGGGTGACTAAGTGGATAGCCCCCACAAAATCTTGATATTGTTGCATGTGGTTAAATTGGTTAGGAGTCATGGTATTTGATCCCCCTATTATTTTTTGTTGTTCCTCATGATGAGGAAGTGACATTTGGTATATACCAAGGTTTTGGTTTTGTTGGGCCAAAGGACTATCAAGCTTTATGGCCTTTAGCTCTATCAAATCTTGTACCATGTGTTTAAATGACCACCAGTTGTTAATGGCATACCCTTTATGTCGATAAAAATGATAAAACAAGTATTCCTTGTAGCCCTTGCATTGTTTAACTTAATATTCTAGTATGATTTTGGGTAAGGCAATAGTGTTGGTGTCATACAACCTGCAAAAAAGGGAGTTGTATAATTCAGACAAAGGTATGAAGATGCAATCTTGTCGAGCAAATTATCGATGTTGGTGATTTTCCATAGTTGGAACTATGTTATGAAGTTTTTGGGGTGGGGGAACCACTTGATAATTGATTTTTTGTAGTTTTTATTGTACTGGTTGTTGTTATTGTTATTGAGTCATTGCCCACTGACTCAGAACCACTTAATTTACTTAACTCATCTTTGACTGGCCTGAAATTTTTTCTTTTGATTGGCCCTTATTCTGCCATTCCTTTTTATTATGTTTTATATTACTCTCTTGGATTTTTATCTCTTCAATGACATAAGCCTAGGCGAGAGCTTCATCAAATGTTCCATATTGTTGTAGTTGTAATAACAAAGAGATGGATTTTAAGCAACTCCTTATGAACATTCGGGTTAGTTCTTCCATTGGTAGGGAGAATGGTAACTTAGTGATAACTACCCTCCAAAATTTTCAAAATCATAGACTGAATCTTCTTCAAATTGTCTAAGGTTGTACAGGTTAGTCAATGTGGTTTTCTTGTGAACATTGAGGGAAAACCTCTCCAAAAATTTATCTGCCAATTTTTCAAATGTAAAAATGTTGTGGTGAGGAAAATGGTTATACCAGTCTTGAGCATCTCCTCCCAATGTATGAGGAAAATTTATGAGCATAAAAGCATCTTGATCTTGAATCTAAAAGCATGAGTGAATAAACATGTTGATGTGCTCTCTAGGGTCCTCAACCCCTTTAAATTTATCAATTTTTAGTATTATGAAGTTTGTTGGATATGACGATGATGGTACCAAAAATAGATAGGTTGATTGATTAGTTGTCTTAGGCTAGTATTATAGTACATCATATCAGGAGTATGCAACATCAAGCTATCAATTTGTTGTTGCATTTCTTGGATTTTAGGGTCTTCTCCATGTGTGTATAGGCTTTGAATTGTTTGATGATTGTGTAAAGGTGTAGGATGTTGAGTGGTAAATTATTGAGATGGAATGTGATGTTGATGACTTGATGGATTGAAGGGTATTTGGTGATGGTGGGCATGTTGTTGGATTTTGTGATCAAATTATTTTTTTTGATGGAGTGATGATGAAGTTTGGGGAATGTGAATGTGTTGGATTATGGAAGTGGGGTTGATATGAGTGAATGGGGATGTAGGTATAGCAACCTAAGAAGGTTGTGATACCCAATATGGATTTGAGGTGAAGAAATTATGTTGGCTTGGTATAGAATGAGGTTTAAAATCTACTATATGTGTTTGATGTTGGGAACAAGAATGAGTGTTGCTATCCCATGGGAATTTGGTTGAGGTGTTTCCATGCTTTTTGTATGGTAATTTTTGAAGTAGATTGTATGGGTGTGATGGAGGTGGATGTGGGTGAGGTGTAAGTGTTTGCAATGTTGGTGGATGTTGGTGGAGGATAAGTTGTGAAAGGAATCGCAACAGAATGAGGGGTAGTGGATGGCATGATAGATGGAATGTGTGAAGCTGCATTAACATGTACTTCATAGAGTGTATTGGTGTAGGTGGTAGTGTGGGTAGATGGGATGGAAGTTATTTGGCTATGTTGTGGTGGAGATATGTGATGTGAAGGTGCGGATGATACCTCAAAAAGAGGATTGATGTAGGCTTGGCTAAAATTATTTGGATGTGAGTGGGCAAGTTCTAGCTAATAATAAGAAACTTGGTTGTGGGGGATGAGTTTTTCTAATACTGTTATGGTTTGTCTTAAGTAAGCTCAAACCTTATCCATATATATGTATGTGATGCAGGTATCAATGGGTATATAAGACTTAGTTTTTTGGATGGAGGTGTGAATGGCTCTACGCATCACATCAACATTCAAAGTGAATATTGTGTGTGAAGGTCCTGCAGATAAACCAAAATAGCTTATCTATCCTAGGCTAGTTGGGTTAACCACAAATGTGGTTGGGAAAGAGGTGGGGTACTCCATGGATGAAGTGGGTTGGCTTGTAGATGCTTGACTCATGATTTTGGCTTAGCTTCGAGTTGAAACCATAAGCTAATGAAACAACTAGGGTAGTGGAAGTAAGGGATGTATGTGGAAGGGTGTAATGAAAATGAAAAGAACAAATAATCAAACAAACAATTGAATCCTATTTTGTAAAACAATTTTTTATTTGATTTTTTTGGTGCGATTTGTTTGTTTTTATTAGCCTAAGCCTAGACTATTATGCAAGATGGGTTCCTAGGGTGGATGACAAACGAGGATTTTTTTGGTGATGAAATCCAAAAAAATCACTCACGGGTTGCTAAGGTGTCTATGGGGCAAGACATCGGATGGATATGAAACCCACCGTTGTTGGTCTTGATCAATGGTTGGTGATGAAGTCCAACTCATTGATATTTAAAGTGATGTGTGCAATTGTGTGTGATTCCTTTTAAATTTTTAGTTGTCTATGGTGCTCATACAATGCCAATAAAATATCTTCTACATAGTCAAGTTGATGACCAAGAATACCAATACCAAGTTCTCCAAAATAACCTAGGGTACACCTCTTAAGATCCACCCTGAAATCAAGTGATTCTATTAGTGGAGGGTTCACCTAGTTATTCCACCCTAAATCATCAAGTGATTTCTATAGTGGAAGTAAGCTCGAGTACCAATAACTTGTTCCAACTTGAAAAATTAAGAAGCGAAAGACTTTAGCCTAAGTAGCTATTTATGCTTTTTTGTAACATTGCAAAAAACATACAAGGTAAAAGGTAAAAACACCATAACCAACAAAACCTTAAATCTAATGTGATGAATGTTCTAATGCCACTAACATGGATGCACAAATGCAGATCTATCATATGTGCAAAATATATGAAGAAATATTTGTAAATGCCTAATATGCAGAATGAGTTGCTTTCTAAATAGAAAATAGATATCTTATTTTTTATATTTCTTTATAAAGAAAAGAAAATATGAAGGTGAGGTTTGATTCAGACTTACCACAAAACCTACGCATTTCTTCCCAACCCTCTTGGATGCGATGCAAAGTCTCCTGAATGTGATGAGGAATATCCTAAATGTGATGAGGCATCTACTAGATGTGGTGGAGCATCCCTCGAATGTGGTAGGGCATCTATGTGACTACAGATCCAATTTTGCTACTCTCAAAAATCCTAGTTATGTGATTTTTATACGATCAAATCTTCAAAAACCTACAATAAAAATATAAAATGTAGATCAAATTGACAAGGTATTTAAAATAAGAAACCATTTGGGAGTCCCACCATGATCATTATTTTGTATTAAAAAATTGACAACACCAAGATAAAAATAATAGAACCAACACAAAATATATTGTGCAATGAGGAGATAGTATTGTATTAATGTTGTGGGAGCCTTGATCTCCAATATTACAATATAATGTATAATGATACAATAGTTACAATCAAAGGGTTTGAAAACCCTTGTTTACAAAAAATATTTGATGTCTCCTGTGTCATCGTTTACTCCAAAAAAGTTGTAGGTGGTCTTGAGTATCCCTACGGGACCACCTGAGCTGCAACAACCATCAAGGATATAATTTTTGTACCTGCAAATAAATCAACAACACCAAATATGTCAATAGTGTATGCGAGGGCTCCACTATGTGAGGCCCTCTATAAAAGAGATAATTATATAAACCTTAGTGTTGTAAATAATTAAATTCAAGCTGAGTACAAAAAATATAAGATGTAGAACAACAAAAATCTTTTACCTTGTTGAAGATACTTGATTTATCTGATCCACGCTTATGCTTCTATGATATGATGGCATACGAATGCCCACAAGCATTCGAGGGTTTGTTGGCGGTAAACTGGAAGGATGGGAAATACCCTGGATCATTCTAGGACTATGAATGCCCTACAATGTTCTTGGAATTCTCAATAGCATTCAAGGAACGCTCAACAATGTTCAGGGGTTTCTGATGAGAGTACTACAGAACTTGATCTAGTTCATAGCGGATTTGGGTGATAGAAATGGAGGATATGGAGGCAGCAAGGGGAGAGGATGATAGTGAGATGCTAGGGTTTTAGAGGGGTATGGATGCAAGGGATCTCAAACCTTCACAAATAAAAATACCGCTTAACCTCATTCATGAGAATGAATGACCTTTTATAACCTACCTTTCAACATGCTAGGGTTTCGATGACACCAACGAGTGATCGAGATTAAAACGTGATGAAGGGCTAGGATTATGTCTTTGAAATGTGACACGGATCAATTCAAGTGGATGGTTGAAATTAAGTCATGATGAATGGTTGTGATTTATTCATATATATATATATATATATATATATATATATATATATATATATATATATATATATATATATATATATATATATATATTTTAAGCAAAAAACCCCTTGCAGAGCCGCCTTGGTCTGAGAGACCACGAATAGGGGGTTCTACACCGTCAAAGTCACCCGGGGGTCACACCCGACCCCTGCCCGCACCAACATTATCAATTGGATTTTGGATACCCAATTCAGCTTTTTGGTAGGGTGGAGATTTGAACCTGGGACCTCCCTTGGAGGATTGCCCTCTCCTCTCCAACTCACCTACAACACCTGGGTAAAAAATAATTTATAGTGGAAAACACCCCTTTCGAGGTGCCACTTTCAACAGGTTGGGCATAGGAGGAATGGAGCCTTGTCGACCTCTACCAGCACATAGGAAATTCCTAACTATACCATATATCCGCAGGATGGAGACAAGGGGAATGGAACCTGGGTCGGCCTCTACCAACACCCAAGGCATTTACCATTGCACCACAATAAGCGATTATATATATATATATATATATATATATATATATATATATATATAATATAAAATATTTATATTTAAATATAAATATATATAAATAAATAAATAATGAATAGATGTGATTGGATGATGTGTGTATGACAAGTGGCTAGGATTTGGTGCCTACAAGCCTATGAAGAAAAAACAAATCAAATCTTAGAGGACACAATACAACATGTTCAAAATATTAACAAGAAATCGTCTATTTAGTATGATCCTAATTTAGGGATGAACATTCCCACTGAGCCTAAGGAAAGTTTCTCATTATATTTTGAAAACTATCTTTAAGTACTATGCACCATTTAGAGGAAGAAAAGTTATAGAGAAAATGCAGTGTTAGATGTTAATAACTCTACCATTAATAAGAAAATACCAAAAATGAGTAGGACAAGTTAAAATATTTTACAACAGAGTCACGAGAGGATAAATCTAATGAAAAGGAGAGTTGTGAAAGAATATTGAGAAATATAATAATAATACCTACTCCTAATATAGGTAAGGCAAAAATAGAAAAACACTCAAATTAACAAGTGAGAGCCAGGGAAGAAAGAGCAAACATAGAGAAAGGAACACAATCTAAGTTGGTTGAACTTCTATTTACCAAACAACAAACTAATATTGGTAATTCATGAGCATGTCCAGTAGCCCCTAATAAGACATGATTACCATCACATGGAATATAAGGGT
This sequence comes from Wollemia nobilis, assembly GCA_028583015.1. Lineage (NCBI taxonomy): Eukaryota > Viridiplantae > Streptophyta > Pinopsida > Araucariales > Araucariaceae > Wollemia > Wollemia nobilis. Next base: position 3,785,248 of record JAQPPZ010016601.1, on the reverse strand, counting down.
TCTAATACCCCTTCAAAGCATAGGTGTATCAGGGACCTCTATTTAAGTAGCAAGCCTAATATTCTTTGCATTTAGGAAACTAGAATGACAAAGGAAGAAGTTTTCAAAACTATGAAAGTAGTATGGAAAATATGTGAATGGGATTGTGGATTCTAAAGGAGTGATAGGGAGAATTATAACATGTTAAAATCTTGTTAGAACCTCCTATGCAACCATTCATAAAACTAGGCATTGGATAGCCTCACTAGTCACATGCTACTTTGTAAATATTTATTTCATATTTATCAATGTCTATGGACCTACAACTCAGTTAGGAATATTAGAAACATGAAGTGGGATTGAATATTTTATGATAAGTAAAGACCAAGAAACATGATTCATGACCATAGGATATTTTGATGCAATAACCAAGTTGGATTAAAATTTTGGTGAAATTAGGAAAATAACCCAAAGTATGAGATATTTCTTAGCTTTTATTCAAAACAATAATATATGGGAGGTTGAGTTTGAAGAGGACAACTATACATGGACCAACAATAGGAGAATCCAAAACCTAATAGCAAAAAAATTAGAAAAATGCATACTCTCAAATAATTGTCTAGATGAAGGGACTTGTGTTAAAATTAATACCTTGACAAGGATTGGTTTAGATCATTGGCCAATAAGAGTTAAAATGGTGGTAAATGAATTAAAAATATCATATTTTAAATATAAAAAAATATGGGAATATCATCCTCAATTTGTTGATATGATAGCACAAACATGAAATTCTTCAAAAACTAGTGGGATGCATTCACTTCTAAAACAAATTAAACCAATGACATATAGAAAATAATGAAACAAAAATAGTTTTGGAAATATTTTTGAGAAGAAACAAGAACTAAAACAAAAAATTTCAAAATTATAAAAAGGTGAGCATAATAATCTAAGCTTGAAGGTGTAAATCAAAAAACAAACAACACCAATGCAATGGATAAAGTAACAAAAAGCATAATAACAACACAAGATTGCACAAAATGAATAAGCTTTTATTAATGTGGGTAGATATCCTAATTATACAATGAATGTGCCCTAATATGGGGTTTTACAATGCTTTTGATACATATTTACAAGATGCTAGGGTTTCAAAACCCTAGTGCAATGAATAGTTGGTGTCTTCTCGCTCATCTTCGATCCAAACAAGAGTTGTGGGTGGGCTTGTGTATCCTTAGAGGGCCACCCTAGCTTCAACAACTTCTAGATATATGATCCTATACCTACAAATAGAGACAACAACAAAAAGAGATTAGAAGCACCTATGAGGGCTCCACTGTGTGAGGCCCTCAAAAAGATAAAACAACTAAAACCCTAGATGCTGCAATGTAATACTAAAAATAGAAGTGCAAGAATGTAAAATAAATGCAAATAACTTCTTACCTTGTCAACATGCTAATTTTTGTTTCTACTTCTATCATTGATGGTCGCGAGGATGCCCGAATGGTGCCCGAGGGTCGTAGGACTGCAGATCTACTATGGGAGATACCTAGAGGCATTATGTGAAGGCTGTGGATGCACTAGAGAGTTCCAAAAATACCTAGAGGTGCTCAACTAGCTCTGGGGGGCATTTGAGGGCTGAGGGAAGTGTCATGAAACCAGATCTGGTTCTACGTGGGTTTGGCGGTGGTGAAAGCAGATGATGCGATGGGGGACGATGAACGATGAAAGTGATGGCGAAGTGGCTAGGGCAATGGATTAAGTGATTCCAAGGCATTTAAATATTAGGGTATCTTAAGAGAGCTTAAGGGTTTGATTCATCAAAATGACTCCTCTTTTATAATCTTCCCTTGAACATGTTAGGGTTTCGATGACACAAAATGAGTGGCCAAGATTAAAACATGAGGAAGGGTGGAGATTAAGTTTGGGTAAGTGGCATGGATTGAGATGGATGGATGGCTGAGATTAAAACATGGTGGATGGCTAGGATTAATTTATATAAATACATATATATTTATTAAATATATATAAATATAATATAAAATATAATATATTATATATATATTAAATATATATATATCTATATATATATATATATATATATATATAATGGGTGGTTGTGATTGGAGGACATGGATGGATGACAAGTGGCTAGATTTTGGTGTCTACAGATGCCCCTTTTTGTATCGCGTTGCGTGAAACACAATGCGGTGCAAAAATACGAGACACCTGGTTTGGCATGATGAAGCAACTTTCTTTCCTTGGAGCGCAAAGATGATTTTGAAGATAAAAGAATTTGTATGTGTAGCTTACCCCCTCAATTGGTGAATGAGTGAAGAATGAATCTCATAAGCCAATTGATAAAATTGTGGGGAATGATGGTATGAATGGTGTAAGTGCAAGTGTATGATGTAAATGCGGATGATATGAATGATGTAAAGTGATGTCATTTTTGCCCCAATGGAGAAAGGGGGTTTTTGCCAAGTGTAGATGCCATGATCATGTAAGATGTATCCCATTATGGGAAATCAAAATCAAATTTGTTTACCCCAAGTTTGGGGTGATTCCATGTTGTTGAAGAAAGTGCCTTTTGGCATCATTGAAATGCAAAGTGATGAAAATGCAAAAAGAAAAGAGAAAAATAGTCTATCCTCGGGGCCACTCATGATTGTAGCTAATTCCCACATGAAATTCCTAAATGGTTGCTCTCAATCACTTTAACTAATCCTGATGATTGGTGTAATTGAAAGGAAATGATGAAAATTATCCATGTTTGGGATCCCATGGAAAAGGCCATCAATGACAGCTTGTTGAGAAAATTAATCTGAGCATAGTTGCACTTAAAAATGAGGGATCAAATGTAATTTGATTTCAAATAAAGAGATATTGGATGATGATAATGGCCAAGCATCCTTATGGTGATTTATCCATCTTACCGAATTGCATGGACAACCAATCATTGCAATCACCAAGGAGATAGAATAGACCACTAGATACGAGGTTCACTTGAAATTGTATGTGAACTTGGAAAATGTGCAAATATAATTATTGATGGATGAAAATGATGTTGAAATGAAGATTTGATGATGAGAAATGCATTGATGATTGGATTGCATGATTTTGTAAAATTTTGCATTGGTTTGGAGCATTTTGTAGAGCAATTTTGGATAATTTTATGACTTTTGGTCGCAAACAAAAGTTAACCACCCAAATCAATCCATGTTATCACAAATATGAATGAAATGATGGAGTGGATGATTGGAATGATGAATATGGTCATTTTGTGAAAATTTGGACCATTTTGGTGCATTTTGAGAGCTTGTAAAGTGATTTTATGACTTTTGGTCACAAGCAAAAATTAAGCATCCAAATCAATTTTTGTTTTCACAAAACATGATATGGTGATGAAATGAATGTATGGATGTAATTTGGAATGATTTTGTGGAGGTAAGCTACATTTTTGGATCATTTTGGTCTTTCTACAAATTTTGACACCAAACATCGACTAGCATTTGCAACATTCTCAGATGTTGGCATACGACTGGCAATCTATAAACTCTGGTCAGTATTTCAATGCACCTATGAATGCCCATGGGCATTCTAATGCACCAAAAATAGCTATAAATAGTCTATAGAGGTGAAATTAGATTCATTCTTTGCATTCACAAATTCTAGAAGTTGCGTCTAAAGGAGTGAGTGAGGAAGTGAGATGGAGTGAAGGAGTTTTTTAGCTCCAAACTGAGAGGTGATAGTGACACTTGAGGATGTATATTACATCCTTAAAGTATTAGTGGAGGGGTTACATGTTAAGGTTGGACATGATAAGGGGTATGAGATGAGCCAGATATTTGGATATGGATGGTGAGATGTGAGTGTGAAGGGTGGAGGGATAAGGTATTTGGTGATGTATGTGGATAAGAAGTTGGATGTATTGCCTACCTTGGTCATGTTCATGTTGGCCAACATAGTGGTCTTAAATAACATTGGTTGTCGGTTCCCTTGGAACATGATCAGGTTGGTGTATGATATGATTGATAAGCCTCGGGTGTATGCATGGGCACCTACTTCTAGCTTAGCTATACCAAGAGTTGTATGAGGTGAGGAGGTAAGGTAAAAGGGGCTAGGATGTAGTGTACTACTATAGTGTTGGGGTTGGGAGCACTTTAGTGTGGCTCGACCTATGGGCTTGCCTACTAAGGCATGGGATGGGGAGTAGCCCTATGCTATGAGATGGCTAGTGGTTGAGGAGGTGTAGTTGAGTCATCCTATCTAGACTAGCTAGGAGTACAAGGATTTATGGGTAGGGTTGACATCTATTAGGTGCTTTGGAGACCATGGTGAGGTGCTACTTGGACTAGTGATAGGGAGCAACTATAGAGAGTATGGTAGGCTAGATGGGTGGTTGGGAGGCATAGGAGTGAGGTGGAGCTGATCTAATTCTCATGGGTGCTATGATAGTTTGGGCTATGATAGGGGGTTCTTGAGGCACTAATGTTGTATAGGCATCATCGAGATGAGATGGGTCTACCTTGTGTTGAGGCATGGAGGGTGACCTATGAGGATGATGAGGAGATAGATCTCCTTGATGTGGATGATGTAGGGACTACCATGAAGTATGATGTATGGTTCACTACACAACCACCATGGGTACCGAGTATAGTGGATGAGGGAATGAGGATGAGGATGAGGTAGAGGTCAAGGTGGAGGAGGTATATGAGGCTCCTAGATATTGGAGATATCTTTGATCTAGTAGTCAAGGGAGGTGGGTGAGGGATGCAGTAGAGAAGCCTCTAGATATTGGAGGTGATGGAGGTGATGATGATGATATGGAGGAGGTTCTAGAGAGACCTCCTAGGTAGAGTGAGGAGGATTGGGTGAGGCTCGAGCAGATGGTGGTTGAGGGATATAGGCTGGATGTAGAGATATGCTAGGGTGGAGCTAGAGGTACAAAGTGCTAGGTGGAGGTGAGGATAGGATCATGAGGCTCTAGGTAGAGCTACTTGAGAGGGACCATCATCAGAGATATGATGTACTATGCCTTTAGGCTCGAGATGGATATATCTAGGATTTGGAGGATCGATTGATGCAGCACCACATTGGGCTACTAGATCCACCCTCCTCATCCATATCTAGGTCTGTTAGGCATAGTGAGTCTAGGCATAGTGGCTCTAGGTCTAGGGCTCCTTCAGGGTCATAGGGGTCCTCTTATAGGTGTTAGCTAGTGCTTAGATGCACTTTTTGTATATGAGCCTTGGTGCTCCATTGTATATAGCCTTCGAGAATTCATTGTATATGCAATTATATATTTATATATACATGGATTTTACTTTTGTGTTATGCTTTTGTGTGAATGCATGTGTATATGTGTGATGGATGATAATGCAATGATAATGTGTATGAATGCAAATGAATTAATGCTCTAATGATCATTCATAGTTTAGATTTTACTTGACCATGTATAGCATTGTTGTTTAATCAAGGGCACCAAAATGGTGGTATGTGAAATGGAAGACTCATGTAATGATATGGATGTTGATATGGAAGAAGATATGGATGTTGATATGGAAAATTGATTGTTTTGTAGAGACTCAGACATACTAGTGATATCAAACAAACTCACTAAATGTTATCTAATTTCTCTAAGACCAAATGTGTGTGCAGTGAATTCATTTACCGAATCATGAGTATGGTAATGACTCAAGGTAATCAAGAACCAATGTGTGTGCAAGTGAGTTCATTAACCCATCTTGAGTAAATTGAGATGAAACCTATTATGGAGGAGACCAAGAAGCTAGTTTGTCCTTATGTGTGGTCAGAGGTCTCTTCAAGAGAGACATGTCACCATGCATGAGCATACTCCACTACCAGTCAAGCATCTATAGCTCCGGTGGAGATTAGCTCCATAGTCCAAGAATATGATCTCTAAGCTTTGGGGATTCAGACTACCTAACCATCTGACTGGAAATGTAGTTCTATCCTTACAACTTGAGGATCTGTGGTGTGTGATGTGTAAAATATTTAGAGCTTTGGGGAATCATATTCTCAACCAAAGTGTGATGAGAATTTTACCCTATCCTTACTACTCTATCTTTTTTTTGGAAATGATTGTGATAGTGGTGAAAACCACTATTTTTTATTTTTGGACTATGTGCATGATGGGACAAGCAAGGATTACCCTTTTCACTTCGAGGTTCAACCCAATTATGGTGTTATCTCTCTTTGACACAAGATGTTTTTAAGATGTGTGATTGTGTTTGGTTCAAGAGTGTTAGATTCAATTCCTAGAACTCAAGATTTTCTTAGTGAAAATGTGTCTTGGTCCTAAAGAAAACTCGACATGTATTGGAGGTTTCTAGAAACACTAGGAGTGGTTGAGTGACCGAAAACACCTAGGGATTATGGAAATGTGGTTTGCAAATGATAATTTGACTTTATGGAATGGTGCAATGAAATGGATGATGATTTGAAGGTGCCCTTGATTAAGGCAACATGAATTTATTGGATCAATTATTATCTAAACTGAATAAATGACCCCTAAAATGTGTGAAATAGGTTGTGAATGCAATGTATGAAATGCAATTTGTGAAATGAAATGTGTGCAATGCAATGTGTGAAATGTAATGTGAAATGTAATGTGTGAAATGTAATGTATGTTTTTTTTGTGTATTAGCCATGTATATATATATATATAAATCACATTAAGCATAGAATGCTCTCAAGTGGATGATGTTAAGTGGTTCGGGCTCTTCAACTCCCTCTAGACTGGCAAGCCTATAAGTTCCTTTACCCACTTTTTGAGTGATAATGTATGGACCTAACCAATTAGCCATGAATTTATCATGAATATGCGGTAATGCATTGGTGTTTTGTTGATTCTCTTTAAGAACAAGATCTCCTACTTGGAATTCATGTAGATGAACTTTGGCATTGTAAGCATGCTTTAGGTGGTCTTGATAAACTCGTAAATGCTCTAAAGCATTGACCCACCTTTCATCAAGAAGCGTGAGTTGGTCAAAATGTGCTTGTCTAGCAGTATCATCATCTATGAATTCTTACAATGAAATTCGCAATGAGGGGATCTCAAGCTCAAGAGGTATAATTGCTTCGGCTCCATAGACCAATGAAAATGGTGTTGCCCCAGTAGGCATGTGGATGCTTGTTCGATAAGCCCATAATGCCAAGGGGATTTGAGTATGCCAATCTCTATGATTTTCTTTGACTAGTTTCTTGAGAATAGCAATTAAGGTCTTGTTGGTAGCCTCAACTTGTCCATTTGCTTGTGGGTAGTAAGGAGTCAAGAAACTATGTTGGATATTATATTTCTCGCAAAGTGCTTGAACATCCTTGTTTTTGAAAGACTTACCATTGTCAGAGATGATTTTTGAGGGAATACCAAAATGATAGATGATATGATGAAGTATAAACTCCACAATTCGAGGTCCTATCATACTAGTTAGAGGAATTACCTCAACCCACTTTGTGAAGTATTCAATGGTTGTGATGATGAATGTATGTTGTCCTGAGGAAGGAGGTGAGATTTTTCCAATCAAATCAAGACCCCATTGTGAAAAGGGCCAAAGGCTTTGAATAGGTTGTAATGCTTGTGATGGTACATGAGTTAAATTAGCATGTTGTTGACATTGTTGACAATGCTTGACATAAGTGCAATAATCATGTTCCATGGTGGGCCAATAGTAACCCATGCATAGAATACACTTTGCAATGGCCATTCCACTAAAATGACCACCACAAGTACCATCATGAGCTTCAGCTATGGCTCTTTGTGCCTCTGCAGACTCGAGATAATGAAGGAGGACTCCATCATAACCATGTCTATACAACACGTCCCCCAAGAGAGTAAAATGAGCTACCTTTTGCTTGAAAGTGCATTTAGCAGTCTATGACATGTCTGATGGGAGTGTTCCAAACTTGAGGAAGGCTATTATTTGGTTTGACCAAGGCTCATATGGCTTTGAATGGATAAAGCAAACATCCTTTTCATCCTTAGATTCAACATGGATAATTGTAGATTTAGAGATCATTGTAACAATGAGTGGTTGTACCTCTCCTATGGAGTTCTTTGGAATCAATGATCCTAGAGAGGCCATCACATCTACAAATCTATTAGTCGAACATGGTAAACTATCGATTTCATACCAATCAAATTTAGTGAGCAATTTCATTGCTACTTCATGGTAAAGCTTTATGGTAGGTTCTTTGCATTGGTATTCTCCATTGATTTGACGAACAACAAGTTGAGAATCACCAAATATCTTGATACACTTTATGCCCATAGCTATGGCTGCTTGAAGACCTAAGATTAAGGCTTCATACTCTACATTGTTGTTTGTGCATTGGAAGTCAAGTTTGAATGATAAGGGAATAGGTATCCTCTGGGTGTATGAAACATGACTCCAGCACCTTGACCTTTTTTGCACTTAGAACCATCAAAGAATAGTGTGATATCGACATCTTCCTCTAGAATGACATCTTCTTCTTGTTTAGTGATAGTGAATACCGAATCATCTGGGAGCTCAATAATCAAGGGTTGATCACTAGGAAGTGGAGCTTCCACAAGTTGATCGGCTATGACCTGACCTTTAATGGATTTTTGGCTAATGAACTCAAGATCAAATTCAGTGAGAAGCATTATCCATTTTGTGGTGCGGGTGTTATTGTAAGTGTGAGACATCATATAACGTAGAGGATTTTCGTGAGCTATGACATATGTGGTGTGACTAAGCATGTAATGTCTGAGTTTCTTAGTGGTAAAAACCATTGCTAAGCATAATTTTTCCATGTAAGCATATCTGGTTTCATAGCTTACCAATGTTCGACTAATGTAATAGACAACTTGCTCTCGATTGTTTTCATTCTTTTGTGCAAGCATTGTCCCTAATGCAAAGTCCATTGTTGAAACATAAATATGGAAGGGGACCCCTGATGAGGAGGAGTTAAGACTGGTGGAGAAGCTAGGTATTGCTTGATGTCATCAAAAGCTTTTTGGCATTCATCTATCCATGAAAATATCACCCCCTTTTGTAGCAGGTGATTGAATGGCCTACATTTGTCAGAAAGTTGTGCAATGAAATGATGGATTGATTGAATATTTCCTTGTAAACTATGCAATTCCTTCAAGTTTTTTGGGGAGGCATCTCCATGATGGCCTTGAATTTGTTTGGGTCCACCTCAATGCCTCTTTTGGAGATAATGAATCCTAGTAGTTTGCCTGAGGTAACACCAAAGACACACTTTTTGGGGTTCAACCTTACATTATGCTCTAGAAGTCGATCAAAGACTTTTTCCAAGACACCAATGTGCTCTTGTCGAGTTTTAGATTTTTCCAAGAGATCATCCACATAATATTCGATGATCTTATGCATGTAATCATGGAAGATGTATGTCATGGCATGTTGATAAGTGGCACCTACATTTTTGAGGCCAAAGGGCATCACCTTGTAACAAAAAGTCCCCCAAGGTGTAGTGAATGTTGTTTTGTGTTGGTCATCAGGATTGATTCGAATCTGGTTGTATCCTAAAAAACCATCCATTAGAGAAAGCATTTCATGGCTAGCACAAGTGTCGACAAGAGTATCAATGTTTGGTAGAGGAAATTCATCCTTAGGACACACTTTGTTAAGGTCTCGAAAGTTAGTGCAAATGTGTATCACCCTATTAGGCTTGCGAATGGGTACCATGTTTGAAAGCCACTCAGGATAGTCAATGGGGATAATGAAACCCACATCTAATAGCTTTTGAAGCTCTTCTTTGACCATGAGGGCAATGGTAGGATGCATCTTTCTCAATTTTTGTTTGATCGACTTAGCATCAGAGTGCAAGGTGAGATTATGGACAACCAAGTTAGGGTCAAGACCAGGCATGTCTTTGTAGGACCATGCAAAAATGCCCTTCTTCTTCTTGAGGAGAGCAATTAATTGCTCTTGTTCATCTATGGATAAAATTTTACCAAGTTTGACAATTTGAGGATTGTCTACATCTGAACTAAGGTTCACATCGATGGTATCTTCAATAGACATATGAGAACCTTCCTCAAGTTGATGGGGTATTGGGATTATATGAATGTCATCTATGACATTATCAAACTCTTCTGACTCAACCTCTTCTATGTCTACCTAGAAAACCTCAGGATCTAAAGGTGAAGGTGAAGGTGAAGGTGGAGGTGATGGAGGAATGTAGTTGGCTGAAGCCCTTAACAATTCCTTGAAAAGGATAAATTTGGAAAAGGATGGAGGTGAGGAAATCTGGTCCATATCAATAAGGCTCATGTCAATTGGAATTGGCTTTGCCAAATCGTATGGATTATGGAGTGGGGTGAATAAGTCAATAGGATTCATGTTGACTTAAAGGGGAAAATGGTGGTTGGCAATGTGGAGGATGGATGGATCCTGTCTTCTAGAACCGATGCTAGAACTCTGGGAACCTAAACAATAGTGAGCAACACAAATAAATGCAATAGGTAAAAAGCCATGTACATGCAATGCAATGATTTTTTATGTTATGTACATATATTACAAGAAAAATATCTAGTGAGGTGGATTAATGAAATGGAGGTGGTTCACCGGTTGGTTTGGCTCGCTCTTGTGGAAGAAGCAAGTGAAATATGGGTTGATGGATGGGGAACATTCTGAGGTAATACTCATCCTGTTCGGTGAATGGAATGATGGGTGTTGATTCCTCATCAGATTCATCAGAAGCTATCGATATGACATCGTATTCTTCATAGATTTCATCTTCAGAGTCATCAGGGTGATGGGTTTCTTCTTCTGAATTCAAATTAAGACTTTGAAAAGCTTGTTCAAAAGAAGAGGTGAAAGAATAAGGGTGATAACCTAGACCTGAATGGTCATGCACTTCTCGATATGGAGTATCAATGAGCTCATGCATTCCCTATTCATGTCATCCTAGGCCATAACCTTACCAATTGACTCGATGAAAATATCGGGATGGAAAACCCGACATGTGTTGTATGTTGGTAGGTGTTGGTTGCTTGGGTTCATCTTGGGAAGATGGATTGGATGATGAATCAATCCCCCCATACACAAAATTTATGCTATTGGGCATTGAACCCATGTTGTACACCACTCCTATGGATAAGGGTGGGTCACATGGGTGACCATAATCCCTAGTAGTTTGGATGTTAAGTGGTGTGATGGTGATGTCTTGGACCACATATTCACCAATACCAGGATTAGTGAGGTGGACCTCAACTTGGGATGATGTGGATGTGGATGTGAAGATTGGTGTTGGGCTATAATGGGAGAGGTATGGATTGGAATGGCATCTCACAATCCATTAATTTGACTTGTGAGACATCAGCTGATGTGGATGGAGGTGGATTTGGCTGAGGTGTTTGATGAATGGGTGATGATGTGGAGGGAGTGATGATGGAGGATGTTGATGATGATGATGGGGTTGATGTGGATTGAGCTTGACCACATGTACATGTAGTCAATGATGATGAAGATGGGGTATAGAAGTGGAAGCTTGATGTGTGGTAGTGATGGGGAGTTCCTCAGGAATAGGAACTTTAGATGAAGAAGTGGATGGTGTGGTGGATGATGTGGTTGATGATGTGAGGAAAATATGGGTGGATGGAAGCATGGATTCATAAGGATTTGAAATGAAATTGCAATACTTAAATGGTTCAACATCCATTAGTATGCAATGAATTTATCCCTCATGTACATATTTCAAGCATTGATGAAGTATAGAAGGGACACATCTCATTTCCCTAATCCAAGGATATCCAAGGAGTACATTGTATGCCATGGACCCTTCCAAGATATGAAACATTGTGTGCAATATTTTTACCCCCACTTTGATGGGTAAAACTATAGTGCCAATTATGGAATAGAGAGCATCGTTAAATGCTTTTAGGGTGAAGGTGGATTTGGTGATGTGAGATGGTAGAAGATTAAGATGTTGGAGAGTGGATGTGGTGATGATATTGATGGAGGAGCTAGTATCAATAAAAACTTGTTTGAATGGCTTCCTATCAATTTGAGCCATGATATGCAATGGAGGGTCCATTGATCCTGATGATATTGGTTTGATTTCAAAATCATAGAATGTAATGGTAGGCTCCACACATGTTTGGATGCTTCCCATAAAATTGCTAAAGGCATTAGCATCTTGAGATTGGAGTTCAATGGATTTTAAAATCTCCATTAATGCCTCATGATGTGGGGGAGATTGTTGAATTAGCTCATAAATGGATAGTTTAGTTGAAGTTATTTTAAGGCTAGTGGTTAGCTGGCTACTCAGAGAGATGATTGGCCTTGATGGATGATTGGGAGGATGAATGGGTGGAGATGGATGACTTGGAATATGAATGGGTTGGGAAGAATTGGTGGAGAATTAGATGGGTGATGATGAAGTGGTAGGTTGAGGAGACACACTTGCCTGTGGTGCTATGGGATATTGAATAGGTTGTTGTTGTGCATTTTGTTGATTTGTGCATTGTTGACCTTGGGTGACTACATGAATAGCACCCACAAAACCTTGGTACTATTGAACATGGTTAACTTGATTAGGAGGAGTCTTGGTATTTGACCCTCCTATTGTTGGTTGCGCTTCCTCATGATGAGGAAGTGGTGTTTGATAGATGCCAAGGTTTTGATTTTGTTGAGCTAAGGGACTATCAAGCTTGATGGCCCCTAAGTCAATTAGGTCTTGCACTATATCTTTAAATGTGTAGTAGTTGTTGATATCATGCCCATTTTTTTGATGATAAGGACAAAATAAATGTTCCCTATAGCTTTTGCTATGTTTGGTGGGATCATCTGGTTTGACCTCAGGTAAGGCAAGTTGGTTTGTGTCATACAACCTATGAAATATGGAGGTATATGATTTGGCTAAGGGGGTGTATTGGTGATTTTGTCAAATAGATTATCGATGTTGGTGATTTTCCATAGTTGGTATTATGTTTTGAACTTGTGATGGTGGGGGAACCACTTGATATGCAATTTGTTATGGTTGTTGTTGCATTGGTTGTTGTTGTTGAGCCACTACCAATTGGCTCATGACCACTTGATTTACTTGATTTGCTTGATTAGCCTGATTTGGCTTGGATTGGCTAGAATAGGTTCCTTTGGATTGGCCCTTGTTCTACCATTCTTTCTTTTTAGGCTTTAGCACACCTTCTTGGATTTTTATTTCCTCAATTATGCTAGCCTGGGCAAGAGCTTCTTCAAATGATCTATATTATTGTAATTGTAATAACTAAGAGATGGGTTTTAAGCAACTCTTGGTAAACAATCGAGTTAGCTCTTCCATTGGTAGGGAGAATGGTAGTTTTGTGATAACAACCCTCCAATGGTTTCCAAAATCATAGACTGACTCATCATCAAATTGTTTAAGATTATATAAGTCAGTCAATGAAATTTTCTTTCTAACATTGAGGGAAAATATTTCAAGAAATTGGTCCACCAACTGTTCAAAAGTATAAATACTATGATGAGGTAGATGGTTATACCACTCTACGACATCTCCCCCAATGTCTGAGGAAATTTTTTGAGCATTAGGGCATCTTGATTTTGAATTCTAAAACATGAGTGAATGAATGTGCTCACATGCTCTCTAGGGTCCTCAGTCCCTTTGAATTTATCAAATTTTGGTACTATAAAATCTATCGGATATGGTGATGATGGTATCAAAAAGTGAATTGGTTGATTGATAAGTTATCTTAAAGTTGGCTTCTGGTTCATCATACTAGGAGTATGTTGCATCAAGCTATCAATCTATTGTTGCATTGCTTGAATTCTAGGGTCTTCCCTAGGTATGTGGAAGCCTTGAATCACTTGATGATTGTGTGGAGATGAAGTGGTGAAATGTTGAGGTGTGATGAGATTTTGATGATTTGATGGACTGGATTGAATTTGGTGATGTTGATGATTGAATGATTGCAAATGATGAAATGGAGATGATGTTTGAGGACTATGAATGGGTTGACTTATTGGAATGGAATGGGTGTGGATTGATGGAGGTGTGGGAATGGAAACTATAGAAGGTTGTGATATCCATGATGGATTTGATGAAAAGAATGTAGGTTGAGTGGAAGTGGGTTGAGGCTTAAGATTTACCACTTGTACTTGTTGTTGGGGATAAGAATGAGCATTTTGTTGCTCCTTAAGCAATTTATTAAGGTGTTGCCATGCATCTTGTATGGCCATATCTAAAGTAGATGGTGTGGATGTGGTTGGAATGGATGAAGTAGGTGGAGGATAAGTTGTAATAGGGATTGCAATTGAATGTGGGGTAGTGGATGTAGTGGAAGTTGGAATTTGTGAAGCAACATTGACATGTGCTTCATACAATGGATTGCCATAGGTAGTGGTATATGAAGATGGAATGGAAGTGCTTTGAGCACATGACTATTGTGGAATGGACCAATGTTGGGAAGGTGTAGATGATACCTCAAAAAGAGGGTTAGTATACACCTGGGTGAAACTGGAAGGCTACGAATGGGTAAGTTCCTACTGAGAAGAAGGATCATGCCTGGGTGGACTATTGATTTGTTCTAGAACATAGTTAGCGGATCTTCGAAAAGCTTCCACTTTAGCCATGTCTATGTGGGTGATGTTATGATCTATGGGAGATGATGGCTCAGTTTTTGGAATGGGGATGTTGGTGGCTCTGTGTAACACATCAATGTTTGAGGTATACACAGTGTGTGATGGACCCATAGATAAACCAGAATAGCTTGTCTGTATCACACTGATAGGGTTAACCATAGAAGTGGTAGGGGAAGATGTGGAACACTCCATGGATGAAGTGATTTGGATGGCAAGGGCTTGACTCAGAATATTTGCTTGGCTTCGGGTTGAAACCATAAGCTAATGAGTCAGATGAGGGTGGTGAAGTGTGTGGAATGTGTAGAAAGAAAATGCAAATGGAGAACACACAGAATCAAACAAGCAATTTAACCCTATGCTTTGCAACATATTTTTTTTTTTTATGGGTTTGTGTGTTGTAGATGTGCTAACCTAAACTATTATGCAAGGTGAAATCTAAGGCTGGATGGCAAATGAGATTCTTCCTGGTGATGAAATCCAGAAAGTTTGCTCATGGGTGACTATGGTTTCTAAGGGTAGAGATTGATGGATGGAGATGAAGCCCACCATCGCCAAATCTCAAACAATGGTTGGTGATGAAATCCAACTCACTATTGTTTATTGTGAAACGTGCAAAGTGTGTGATTCATTTTAAGATTTGTGTTATCTATTGTGTTCACTCAATGTTGAAAACACACCTATTTCACTCATATACAAGGTTATGCACAAGGGCAAATTTCACAATTTATAGTGAATTTTAGGATTTAACATTTTTTATTTTGCTAATTTTAGGACCCTAGAGGTTGGTCCATTCACCCAAAAATTAAGAAATTAATTTTTTTGGGGTAAATTCACCCCGATACAATATGTATTCCTGCCTAATATTCTCCCTAAAATTATTTAAAAAAAATTATCCTGCCCAATTCACCTCTTGTACCCCCACTATATATAGGTAACCCTGGGAGCAGTAATCATAGTCTCAAGATGACTATCACAAGGCACCCGTAAAAAGTGACTGGTAGAAGCGAGTGACAAAAGGCGATCGACTAAAGTGATAGACATTGGGTTATTGACACACCATGACTTTCATAAAGTGACTGATACAATGCGATAGTCACAAGGTGAATGACACATCATGACTATCATAAGGTGACTGGCACGCATCGACTGTCACAAGGCAACTTACCCATTGTGACTGTCACCAGGTGACTGATATACCATGATTAGCACAAGGAAACTGACATGCCACGACTGACATTGGATGACTGACATACCATGACTGTCACATGGTGACTAACATTATGCGACTAACACGACATGACTGTCACAAGGCGGTTGGCACCCCACGACTATCACAAGGCAACTGCCAAAGGGCAACTGGTACGTCGTGACTATCACAAGATGACTATCTAAAGAACACAAGATTATACTAAGAGGGGGGTGAATAGTATAATACCACTTTTTACTTTTTATTTCAATTCAATATTATGTAGTGTATAGATAGCAGTATCAATAGCAATAATCAAAGCAATGCACAAAACACCATACACAATAGAGACCACAATTTACGTGGTTCACCCAATGTGGGCTACTCCACAAAGAAAAAATTTTACTAAAATTTTCTCAATCAATCTCTTTTGGTAATCCTTCCTAATTACAATGTTTATGGACCTCTGTCCAAAGGAGATGTTGATCCCCTAATCTCAAGTTCATGGATCTCTTCCATAGGAGAACTATTTCCCCTTCTACTCTGGCTAGTGATCTTCTAGAAGACTTTGTCTCTCTACTGCACTAACTGGTGGATATCTCTCCACTTGAAGACTCCTCACTCATATTTGTCTTCAATTATCCTGGCTACTAGATCTCTATCCACTGAGACTCTATCCTCTATACTCTGTCACCTCCAAAGCTCTATCTCAATACTGTACTAAAAATAGTTCAGTCGGTCTAGCATAGCTCTACTAAATATCTTACACTAAACATAGTACATTTGGTCTAGTACAATTCTGCTCAATAGGTCCACACAAAACCTACTCAAATTTGCTCAATAGGTCCACACAGAACCTACTCAATTCTGCTCAATAGGTCCACATAGAACCTACTCAAATCTGCTCAACAAGTCCACATAGAACCTGCTCAAATCTACTCAATAGGTCCACACAAAACCTGCTCAAATCTACTCAACAGGTCCACATAGAACCTGCTCAAATCTACTCAATAGGTCCACACAGAACCTACTTAAATCTACTCAACAAGCTCACTCAGAACTTGTCCAAATATACTCAACAAGCTCACTCAAAACTTGTCCAAATATGCTCAACAAGCTCACTCAGAACTTGTCCAAATCTTCTCAATAAGTCCTCTCTAGGACTTTCTCAAATCTGCATAGCAAGCTTCCACAAAAGCTTACTCAAAATCAGTCCACAAGCCTTCTCAAAGACTTATCTCAAATCTACTTAACAAGCTCACACAGAGCTTGTCCAATCTCATAGAATCATAAAGAGAATTGTTAAAGACTCAATATATTCTATACTCAATGCTTAATAATATCTCAATTCAATATCATAGAAGCATAAAGATAATTATTAGAGACTCAATATGTTCTATACTCAAATCTCAATCTCAACTCAAATCAATCTCATAGAAGCATAAAGAGAATTGTTAGAGACTCAATATGTTCTATTCTCAAATCTCAATCTCAACTCAATTCAGATATAGAATAGTTTGTTTCATGGAACTTGAACAACCACATGCATCCACTTGACTAGGCTCAAACAACTTTACTCAACTAACCACCTCAATAAACAACCCGTTCTCACCAACCCTAGTCCAAGCATGTATCAACCAACTCAAAATGTTTCCAACAATGCTCAAACACAAATTTCATATAACAATGATACTCATGTTCTTCTCTAACTCAAGTTCAAGTTATTTGCATAACCAATTGGCTTCAACACTGATGCTTATAAAACAAGGTTTAATCACAACTCTCAAACCAGAAAAATTTGAAGCATTTACTTTCAAAAATGAAACCACAATCAATCCTTTTCACTCCAAAGGTATTTTATAATCAACCACCATAATCAATCAATAGGAGAATGTGCCCATACCTTTTATGAATATGAAGAAGCCTCTTTGGAAATCTACCACAATCACAATATTATTTTGCCAATCCTCACAAGGGTTAGAAGATCACAAAATAATCAACATTACTCCACTTCACAATAATATTCACCAAGGCTTTTAATTAGAAAACCTTCTTAAGAATTAATGCACAACTTCCTTATCACTCCTAAAACCACTTGTACCATAAAATAAAATAAATCAAAACATTGCATAACCTTGTCACTTCAAAAACCACTTATACCATAAAATAAAATAAATCAAAACATTGCATAACCTTGTCACTCCAAAAACCACTTATACCATAAAATAACTCAAATATTTTATATCCTTCCTTTCAACATTTTTGCACTTAAAAAAATAATCACAAAGCCTTCTTAGGAAATATCCCACATTAATCAAATATCAAACCTTAGCCATATGCAAAAATTAAATCCACTATACTCTCCGTGAAAGTCGACGCTTAACACAACCTTAGAAAATTCGAAATATTTCATGCACCCAAAAATTTCGACGATCGAATTATGACATACCTTGCAAAATGGCTTCGGGTGGTTTTGACCCCGCATTCCTCCTTGTTGTGTGCCTTAGCGCATTATCCACCCATCGTGTGGGCTAGGCCTCCCACATGGAGGCTTTAAGCCTTTGAGACTTATATTTTCATCCTCTCCACCTATGCCTTGAAACTTGCTCCCTTGTTCCACGTGCAGTGCGCAAACGAAATCGAAAGGGGGGAATCAATGATTGCAAAGGAGGGGATAATCGACCTACTTGGTTGATAAAATCAACCCCTTTAAATATTTGAACCTTTGAATGAAAAAATATATGACATCAGCAGACATGGCGGGAAAACTATTTTATTTAATTTTAAAATTCAAACTAAACCTTTAAAATTAAATTTCTCCATCATCGGGGCACATTTTTCGACGAAACGAAAAGTCAACTTGAGTTTTAAGAAAAATCCATTTCAAATTTTTCATGGTTTTAAATAAAACCTATCCTTTCCTTGGTTTTCATAAAAATATTTTGCTAAGCTTCCCTTGAAGCTCCTTTTGGAACCAAATTCCATGCATCCCTTCTTGAACCTTTGATCAAAACCTTTGCTTCTCATGAAGATCTTTGTGGAGAAAAATCATAGTGCTTACTTACATAGGTCCTTTTGACATCAATGACAAATTTTATCTTAGGGACTCAAAATGTCCAACATTGTCAAAGGGTGACTGTCACTCGGTGACTATCACACGATGATTGTCACACGATGACTGACATACAGGGCCAACCATTTGCCGGTAAGTTTCTACTATCAATTATGTTTCTTTTTTATACATTTTTGTTCATTGACGCTCAATAAGGAGGTTTTCCTATTATTTGGGCACCAATATCAAGCTTCCTTGGGTCAGATATTCTGTTGTCTTGAATAGTAGTTCTCTCTTTAACCACTTAATTCCATTTTTCAAAATGATTTTCGTTCAATAGGTAAAATGTCACCTGTTGGTAGTGGAAAGAACGGAGGCCAGTCTTCCAGTTCCGATAAAAGGAGTATCCTCAAATACTTTCATAATATTTTGAAATCCAGTCAGCCATCAACATCTACACAAATTGAAGGTATGAACGCCTTTACTTACTAACCAATTAATTTTTGTTCATTGTTAATTTTATATATAATGTCTTCATTCATTAAGAAGGGTGATTTTTGTTGTATGGCTTTGTCCATTGTTTATCTTTATTTTTTAAAAGAAGGTATGCTTTTAACAGAATGTATGCTTTTAAAAAGAATAATGATAATGACCCTGGTATTGACCCTAGTATTATCTCTACAGAAAACATTGTTGACCCTCGTATGAATCCACTTCCACATAACTACGATAATGAAAAGTCCACAGATGAAAATTTTCTTAAAGAAATGGAACAACAACAGGAAGAGATTCCTAAAACAAACACGCCAAATGGAAAACAAAGTAATAGTTCTTATGCAGTACCCACTTTCGGAGAATCTTCTTCTAAAAAACATAAACGTGCCAGGTCATCTAGATGGACAATTAACAGATCATTTCAGCCTGATTGGGTTTTAGATTTTCCATTTGTTGAGCCAATGATTCTAGAGAATAGTAATGAGGTAATATCAGAATTGAGATGCATAATTTGCAGCTGGAAGCACGAAAAAGATCACAGATTGCAAGTTAAGAAAGATACAGTAGAAAAACATTGTGGAAAGGTTTATATAAAAACAAAAGAAAGTGATGTACCAATACAAAAAAATTATAGGTGGAAGGATGCATCAGAGTGTGCCCATATCAGATATGCACAAGAATATGATAAAGCAATGAAATAAAAATAAACTTTGGTTGAGAAAGGTGCAACGATTCAAGCCCAATTTTGAAAAATGGAAAAGTTCACTTTAGCTTCAAAAAGTTTACAATTTTTTGTTGTACTCACTATTCTTAAAAAGGGTAGACCTATGTCAGATTTCATTGATTATAAATCTCTATTTCGACTAGCTGATGTGCAGAACTTACCCAACGTCCATTGGTCAGATCGAAGTGGTTGGGAAATTGCAAAATGTCTGTCATTGGTTGAGCAGGATGACCTCAAAGAGAAAATAAAAAAGGCCAAATTCATATCACTTTCAATTGATGAGGTGACTATTGTTGACAACACATCTTGGATTTGCATGCATGTTTACACATTGGAAAATCATTTAAGGCAACCTCATTTACTTGGACTACGCAAGATGGTGGAAAATTGCAATGCAGAAAACATCTACAATGTTGTTGTTTCTAGTTTAAAGGAAATAGCAGGAATGAATGAAATGGAAATAGCCACTAAGTTAATATGTGTCGGAGCCGATGGTGCTGCTACAATGCAAGGGCACAGGAATGGTCTTTGTGTTAGACTACAAACATCTGTTGCCCCATATTTGATCCCTATTCATTGCATGGCTCATAGAATTAATCTTGCATATAAAATTGTGGATACATTTACAAATGTAGCTAGAGTGGAAGACCTTGTCCGTGAAATTCATGATTATTTTTTGCGTAGTCCAAAAATATTTTTAGAGTTTCAACAGTTTGCACTTGGAGTTACTGATGGTAAAAAACTCTTAAAAGACGTGGATACTAGGTGGATTTCAATGTATCAACCGACATATAGAGTTTTCAAAGAATATCAATCCTTGGCAGGGTTTATGTATGCAAACCGTAGGGCAGTTGATAAGGCTAAGGATTTGCTATTACGAATGAGTGACTTTGAAACACTTCTCACATTGTGTGGTATTCTTCCAATGTTGGAAGAAATGAATACTTTGATCAAAATTGCACAAGAAATATCGATATATATTGTGGATTTCATCAGGGCAAGAAAACGAATTTGCTTACATATTGATACGATGTACGCATCTGGTGAAAGTTTTATGGATCCCATGTTTGAGAGTTGGAGAGCATTGACAAACATGAATGATCCTCAGAACTTTTTGAAGTTCAATATAAACGATCATCTTTGTATTAATGTCCACGAAAATGAAATTCCTTTATATTATTTTTGTCAACGAATGGATATTGCTACAAATGAAGTTGAACAAATGCCCATAACATACAACAAATTTCATGTAGTTGTAATAGATACAAAAATTAAACTAAAACAAATAGCAGAATCATTGACAAAAGAGATCAGAGACCGTTTTCAAAGAGATGAATTGCTTGAGGCTATGGGTGTGGTTAACCCGACATTTTGGAATCCTTGTAATGAATACCAGAATATAAGTGGTTTGTTTCAAAAATACATGGGCAATCTTGCTAGCCATTTCGCTAAACCTATGGTATTCAATGGTATTGAAATCAATGACATTCTCAACAAAGATCTTTTGACAAACCAATCAAACTATTTTGGAACAACAATGTCTGCTCAAGTTTCACAATTTGCTAATCACCATGAAAGGGGTTCTATTTCACATTTCTGGAAATATTTATATCCCAGTAGTATCCTGCAACATACTATGAGTGAATATTTTACTTTGTATGAATTATGCCAAATGATGATTTTAGGATCTGTTGAGGATGAAAGGGTATTTAGTGCATTATCATATGTAAAATCTAAAGTTCGAAATAGATTGGACAAAAATTTGGAAAATTGTTTGAGAGTATATGTGTCGACCTATGAGGTTGAGAAGTTTCCTTATGAAAGAGCATTGTCATATTGGAAATATTTGGCAGAGAGAAGAGGTGTCATGAATACTCTGGATGATCAGGATAATGGTAACACTGATGACACTATGATGACAAATTTTTTTGGAATGAGTGCAGAAGAATTTGCACAATCTAAAAAGCGTTTGTTCCAGATTTCACCATTATGATGCAAAGATGCTTTCATTTCCCAATATTATATTGGGATTTAATTCATTTATTTGATTTGATTTCAAATATTGAGATTTGATTATATTTTGAGACATGTTTTCATGTATTTTGGAATAGAATATTGATTACTGAATCACAGATATTACTATTTTTTACATGTATTTTGATTTCATATATTATGCTATCAGGTGTCAAGAGAATATGTGTATATTATGATTTCGTATATTTTGAAAACCATGTATTGAAAACAATGTATGGCAAGCCATGTATTGAATAAAACATTTATGGCAAACAATGTATTGAATATACAATTTATTGAAAACAATGTATGGCAAATTGATTGAAACCATGTATTGAAATCATGTATACAATAAACCATGTATTGAAACCATGTATACAATAAACCATGTATTGAAACCATGTATCAAATTGATTGAAACAATGTATTGAATATACAATTTATTGAAAACAATGTATGACAAACCATGTATTGAAAACAATGTATGGCAAACAATGTATTGAAAAAAAATTGATTAAAACCATGTATTGAAACCATGTATACAATAAACCATGTATTGAAAACAATGTATGGAAAACCATGTAATGAAAACCATGTATGGCAATCCTTGTGTTGAAAACAATGTACTGAGTAAACCATTTACAACAAACTAGATATTGGTGCTCCATTATTGCATCCACATAATTCAAAATTATTTAATAAACCATTTATGGCAAACAATGTATTGAATATACAATTTATTAAAACAATGTATGGAAAACCATGTATTGAAAACAATGTATGGCAAACAATGTATTGAATATCAAATTGATTGAATCCATGTATTGAAACCATGTATACAAACCATGTATTGAAAACAATGTATGGCAAACCATGTAATGAAAACCATGTTTTGAAAACAATGTATGGCAATCCTTGCATTGAAAACAATGTACTGAGTAAACCATTTACAACAAACTAGATATTGGTGCTCCATTATTGCATCCACAAAATTCAAAATTATTTATTGCATCCACACAACTGATCAAAACATTAAAATATTGAAAGAAAAACTAAAAAGTAATATAAAATTTATGTAATATAAAATAATATGTTTTAAAAGATGTTAAAATACGAGTCTTTGAAACCATGTTCCTTTCCACCACAATGCCACATTCCAGAATCATCAAATAAGGAAACAACAGTTCTAATTTTCTAAGTTTTCTAAGTTTTCTTGTTGCAAAGTGCCTGAAGTGTCAGTTGCATCTACCTCAATATCCTTTGCTTCCAATGCACCAGACCATACCAAACTATCAGCTGTAGTGTTTATCCCTGATAGCAATAAACCTTCTTCCTTCGTGGGATCTTCTTTAAATGGTGCATTCAGCTCTTTCTCATTTTCTTTTATTGCAACATCCACATCCAGGCCCTTTTCTTTGATAAGCTTCTTCAGCCAATTGTTTTGTCGAACAGTGTGTTGTAGTCTCTTCTTCAATTCAATAGCATTAGTCACACTGATTTTTGCAGTCTTGATCCACGTTTTCATGGCTTGCACCTGCTGCTTTAAATGCTGATAATTAGACTGCAAAAAACAAGAGAAAAATATTAATATTAATTTTAAAAATATAATAAAGAAAAAAATGATTTTCAGATATGTGTAAAACTTACATCTGTTGTAAGTCTTGCAGTTTCTGCCACTGCTACCTTCTTCTTATCTAGTTCCCATTCATTGAAATATGCTTGGGCTTCGACATTCAGGTTCTCTAATCGGTCAAGTATAATGGCCAAAACTTCATCACTGCTTGTAGAATCGGCCTTGACGGTGCCATATTTGGCCTTTAGTAATAGAGCATCGAGCTTTTGTGGCTCATTCTCTACCTTTGAAAATAACTCCTTTCTATGTCCGAAGTTCTTGTATCGACCATTTATTGCTTTGATCATAACCTTGGCCCGATATTCCCATTGTCTTAATGTATCAATATCTACAAGAATATTATTAGTAACATTAGCCCTACAACTATTTGCTAATAAAATATTTTTTGAAAAGTTTATTTTATCATCATCGGTCGGATGATGATCGATGTCGACATGCTGGTGGGGGGAAGAGGAAACATCGGTGGCATCTCCTTCAACATTCTCCTGTGCTTCATCACCTAACCCTAGACCATGAAGCAGATCACAAGTTTTTAGTGGTAAATTCAAATTATTCATATCTTGATACATAAAATCATCATCTAGATTGGCATCTGGAGGGGGCATCTGAGATGCGCTTTCTACATTTGATAAATTATCAAGTGTTAAAATTGGGAACCCCATCCTTGAAACAATAGACTGACCCATAGTCTAAGTCTGTGTATTTAAGTGACTGTTGGTTCCTTGAAGTGGTTGTTGCGACGGTGTGAGGAACTATTTCCCACGCATGCGAGATTGGTTCCTCATCGGTGGTGCATGTTGTGGTGATTGTTGGACTTGTTGTAGATGAACTTGGCATTGATGGACTTGCGGTTGGACTGGCTGCTTTTCCTGTTGTGCACCCAGTGGAAGCATCTATTTTCTGAGTCTTTTAAATCTAGTCGGTCCCTCTACAAAATTTAACATGAAAATTATAAATTAAAACTAGTTTTAAAAACAATGCCATTAAAATATAATAATTTTAACTAAACATACCCGACTCAGACTCTGCAACCATTGTCGTTGATGGTGCAACTGTTGTCCTTTGCTCTAAAAATAGTTAAAATATTTTCTCAAACTAAATATAATTGAATATTGTTAAAATACATTATTAAAATTAGAACTTTTGAAAAATATGTTTACCTTGTGAGTTGGAGGTTTCATCTTCAATGTTCACTGTAGCAGATGCATGTCCAGAAGTTTGAGGAGCAACACATGTATGTTGTCCATCAGGAGACCTCCTACGTTTATGGGTGGAAGGTATCGGTGACGATTGGGACTGCGAGTCAGAATCACCAGACGCTTCTTGAATCCTGATGGCGGCATCCCTTTTACTGGACGAGTGAGCTGCTCTTCTCTGTTTTCAAAAGAAAATTAGAAAATAACAAGATTGATTGAAATTTGAAAAGATAGAAAAGAGAGACTATTCCAATATATAATTTTTTACCTGTATTTCATTCTCATTTAACCCAATACGCAACAAATCCGGGTGCAATGCAGTTGGAGGACTTTTTTGTTGAAGATTGTAATATGATTCATAAAAAAGACAAAGAATATAGTTGTTGGAGGTTACTGTATACACAATTGAATTTTTTGCATAGAAAGGAGGTCCTATTTTAGGCGGTTTGAAATGAGTGTGGACCAATCATATCTCCCTCCATCAATACAATGTATCAACAATGACAAAGCCCAAAAGGGAATTTTTGTAGGTCGGCCCTATAGAATAAGCCTTCCCAAGAACAATTCAATACATGCATAAAGAAATTTATCTATAACGTTGGAAATGTTCAAACCCCTTTTCGATTTTGAAGAATTAACTAAAAAATAGAGAGAACATTATTAGAGAATGGACATTGGAAACAACAAATACATCAAAATTAAGGATAAACAAAAATGAAATTTTCAAAAACTTACCTTTCAAATGGTCTGGATTCACGCCATATTTGGATGCCAGCATTGATTTGTCAGATTCAGTCAACGCGTACTGGTTGTTAACAAGGAGACCATCCAAAAATGGTAGTCTTGTTATTCATTGCACATCCGATGGGTTCACAGTAAAAACAACATCCTTGTTATCAACTTGGATCTGTACAGTGGACACATCATGGTTGTAGGAACTAACAATACGTTGCATCAGGGAGACGTTGACGTCCAACTGTGGCATCTTAATGACTCCAACAAGTCCGGAGGTGTAAAGCCAGTTGGAATCTCTCCCAGGAATGTTAAAAATATTCTTGACGTTCGGGCAATAGTAGCTCTTGAATGATACCTTGGAAGGGAGAGGAGAGGAACCGCTAGCCATTTCTGATAATGGTGGGAAAATACTGGAAAAATACCCTGAAAATGATCAAAAAATGCTCAAAAAACCTCCTAAAAAAGGTCTAAAAAATGATAGGAAAACAGCCTAAAAATGATCAAAAAATGCTCAAAAAACCGCCTAGAAAAGGTCTAAAACTGCTGTAGAAAATGCACTAAAAATACTGGAAAAAGCTCTAAAATTGCTCTGGAAATCATCGTGCGAAAGGTGAAAATGATGTTGCTATCCTATTTATAGAAGTCTGCATGCCTAAAGGTGATGGATGCATGACACGTGGCAAAGGAGAGGACACATGGCAGCATCTTATTGATGATGTTGGCGGTCGCATTCTTCCTATCACCACGTGATAGTCACCAAGTGATAGTCATCGTATGATAGTCACCCTCGATAGGCACCATGTGATAGTCACATCTCGTAAGTCACCACTTGATAGTCACCCCTTGATAGTCACATCTTGTCAGTCACTCCTTGCTAGTTGCATCTTGATAGTCACATCTTGACAGTCGCATCTTGATAGTCGCACCTTGATAGTCGCCCTCGATAGTCGTTGCTTGACACTCGCCTCTTGATAGTCACCTCTTGACAGTCGCCACTTGACAGATGCCACTTGATAGTCATTGCTATGATAGTCACAGTTTGACAGTCACGCTTGGCAGTCACCATATGGCGGTCTCCACTTGACAGCCGCACCTTGATAGTCACATCTTTTTAGTCACATCTTATCAGTCACCACTTGATAGTCGCCCTCGGTAGCCACTGCTTGATAGTCACCTCTTGACAGTCGCCACTTGACAGTCGCCACTTGATAGTCACCTCTTGGCAGTCGCCACTTGACAATCGCCTTTTGCCAGTCACGCCTGACTGTCGCCATATGGCGATCGCCACATGATAGTCGTGCCTTGACAGTCGCAGCTTGATAGTCACTTTTGTCAGTCGCCTTGTGACAATCGCTTCTGTCAGACATAATTTTTAAGGTTGAAAATTTTGTTGCATAGTTTTCAAAAAATCGCCAATATTTGATAATTTTTTTGCAAAAATTTGAAAAATTTGCCTCGATGTTTATACAACTTAGGACTAGATTCACCCCAATTTTATAAATACACTTTGGGGCCGACCCCTTATGCATAACCCTGCTCATCTAAGCTAGAAGCCAAGAACATCAACACGAAGATCCTCAAAAAAACACAGGGGTACACCACTTAAGACCCACCCTGAATCATCAAGTGATTCTAATAGTGGAGGGTTCACCCAGTTTTTCTGCCTTAAATCATAAAGTGATTCCAACAGTAGGAGTATACTTAAATATTGTGACCTTGTTCCAACTTAGAAAAGTAAAAATAAGAGCTTTCAACTCTACTATGCAGCTATTTTATGCTTTTGTAATTTCAAATGCAAACAACATACAAAAATAGTGAATGAATACATCAAAAAGCAATAAAAATCTAAAATAAATGTGATCTATGTGTAATTTATATGATGGATGTGAATGCCTAAAATGCAAATAAAAATGTAAATGCTTTGAACAAAAAATAAATGATTTTCTTTTTGTTAATTTTATTGTAAAAAGCAAGAAAATGAACATAGAAATGGGTTAGGGTTTGAATTAGGCGTACCAAGAAGCCTATGTATTTTTTCCCCACTCTATGAAACACACCCCAAAGTCTCTAAAATTTTGTTGGGAATTCCTTGAACACAACAGGGCATCCCTCGAGCATTGTAGGGCATTCGTGCAACCTCTGATTGAATTCTGCAACCTTCCAAAAATCCTAGTTTTTTTTCACTATTTTCATGTGAACAAATTTTTGGAACTTACAAGATGAAAACAAAAACAAAAATTAGTTGACAAAATAAATTAACATGAAGAACCCTTTGGGGGTCCCACTGTGATCACCATTTTGTAAATCAGAAAATGAACAACACCAAAGCAATGGATAAAAGTAACAAAAAGCACAATAACCACACAAGATTGCATAGAAATATTAAGTTTTTATTAATGTGGGAAAATATCTTGATTGTACAATAATTGTGCCCCTATATGGGGATTTTACAATGCTTTTGATATAGATTTACAAGATGCTAGGGTTTCAAAACCCTAGTGTAGTGAATAACTGGTGTCTTCTCACTCATCTTGAATCCAAACAAGAGTTGCGGGTGGGATTGTGTATCCTTAGAGGGTCACCCTAGCTTCAACAACTTCTAGATATATTATATTGTACTTGCAAACAAAGACAACAACAAAAAGTATATTAGAAGCACCTGTGAGGGCTCCACTGTGTGAGGCCCTCAAAAATATAAAACAACTAAAATCATAGATGCTAAATGTAATACTAAAAATTGAAGAGCAGGAATATAAAATAAGTGCAAAGAAACTTCTTACCTTTTCAACATTCTAATTTCTATTTTTGCTTCGATCGTTGATGGTTAGAAGGATGCTCGAACAGTGCCCAAGGGTCATAGAACTACAAATCTACTATGTGAGATGCCCAGAGGCATTCTATGAAGGTTGTAAATGCACTAGAGAGTTCCAAAAATGCCCAAACTCAAATGGATCTGGGGTGTTTTGGGGCTAAGGGAAGTGTCGCAGAACCAGATATGGTTCTGCACAGGTTTGGCGATGGTGAAAGCGACCGATGCGATGGGGGGTGATGAACGATGAAAGTGATGACAAGAGATTAAGGGATTCCAAGGTGCTTAAATATTAGGGTATCTTAAGAGAGCTTAAGGATTTTATTCATCAAAATAACTCCTTTTTTATAATCTTCCATTGAACATGTTAGGGTTTTGACAACACAAAATGAGCGGTCGAGATTAAAACATGAGGAAGGGTGGAGATTAAGTTTAGGTAAGTAGCATGTATTGAGATGGCTGGATGGTTGAGATTAAAATGTAGCAGATGGTTAATATTTATTTATATAATATACATATTTTTATTAAATATATATAATATAAAATATTAACATTTATATATTAAGTAAATACATATATATAAATAATAGGCAGTTGTGACTGAAGGACACAGATGGATGACAAGTGGCTAGATTATGGTGTCTACAGAAGGAAAGGAGGTTGCTTAGTGAATATCACAATATTTTGAGTAAGGAAGAGATATTATGGAGACTAAAATTAAGACAGACTTGGTTAAATGGACATACAAACACATTTTTTCATAGGATGGCAATAATATAGATATTAAACTCTAGAATTAGTAGAATTAGATCAATACAAGAGGTTTGGATTGAAAATTGGTGTGAAATCAGAAATGATACAAGGTTATTTACAAAATATTCTAGGATTGAAGGAGTTTGAAGTTCTTCACAATAAACTACTATAAGAAGTACCTTCAGTTATAACAAATAAAGGCAATAGGAAGCTAATGGATCTTATTACTTTGGAAGAAATTCATTTAGCTCTTTTCTCTTTTTATAAGGATAAATCCCTAGGTTTAGATGAGATCTTTGTAACATTCCATCAACATAATTAGGATATAGTGAAGGATTATTTATTAGTGGCAGTGGAATAGACTAAGGTAAAACCAATACATATCTTATAAAATAAATGCAACATATCTCACCTTGATTCCAATAAAGGATGTAAAATTGTTTGATTCATTTAAACCTATAAGCCTATGTAATATGGCATATAAGATAATATCCAAAGTTATGGCGAAGTGGAGAAGACCACTATTAGATAAAATTATTTCATAAGAGATAGGAGGATTTATGAAAGGGATATAGATTCTATATGGGATCTTATTAGCTCATGAGGTTATATATTTAGTAGCTTCAAGAAAAGAGAGAGCAATGATCCTAAAACTTGATATGAGTAAAGCCTGTAATAAGGTTAAATGGCATTTTCTTATTGCAATATTAGAAAAGTTTGGATCTGGGAAGAAATGAGTTATATGGATTAAATAATTTTGTCTCTATAGTATCATATTCAATGTTGGTCAATGGGTTAGTAATAGAATCATTTAAAGCCAAGAGAGGTCTTAGAAAAGGAGATCCTCTATCATCATATATGTTTATTATTATGGCGAAGGTATTGTGTAGGAACTTGAAGAAGGCTAATAAATATGGGCTAATAAGTGGACTTAAGGCTAGTAATAACTTCAACAACATCACCCATCAATAGTTTGTAGATACAACCCTTTTTTGGAGGGCAAGGATAAGTGCGAACATAGCTTTGAATAACTTATTAAAGGAATATGAAAGAGCATTAGAGCAAAAGTTTAATAGGAAAAAATCCAAAATTTACTTCCTAAACACTCCAACTAGAATCAAAGTAGGGATATGTAGGTTACTTCAAATAGAGGAGGCAAATTTATGAACAAGTTATCTAGGGATTCTCTTATTTGAGGGGATAATGAGGATAGAATTGTGGAATCTAGTTATAATTAAAGTTTGGAATAAACTACTAGCATGAAAGGTAGATAGTTATCATTAGCATGAAGAGTGCAACTAATTAAATTAGTCTTATAGGTTATTCCAACATATTATATGTCCTTGTATACTATCCCAAAATCAATAGAAAGAAGTTTAATCTTTATTATGTGGTCATTTTTATGATTCAAATTACATGATAAAAGGAAATTTCCTTTGGTGAAATGGGGAAAAATGTGTGATGATAAAACTAGGGGAGATCTCGATTTAAGAGTTCTTATGGATGCAAACTTAGCTCTTAGGGAAAAATTAATTTGGATATTGTACAAAGAAATCCAAAAACAATGGGTAAGAATTCTTCTAACTACATTGAACCCAATGACCCAAGCTTAATATTTATTGCATTCTCACTACTAGACGGTTATGCATTATGGAATAATTTTAAAAAATCAATTGATCAAGTGATTAGACATCTAATATGGGTGGTGGAAACTAGAGAAAAAGATTTTATTTGGATGGATACTTGGTGTGATAAAAAAATACTTGATCTATATCCAATTTTGAAACCATAGATGAGATTACTTCAAGATAAATATTGTGATAGTGTTTCAAAAATTATGTAGAAGGATTAGGAAGGAAGATACAAAAAGAAAAAAGATTTTTTTACAAGTATACAAGACACTGATGCTAGTCGACAATTGAGCAGAAAGATAACAACTATGATTATTTTTAGGGGAGTTGAGGATAAATTGATTTAAAATTTGAATAGCTTAGGAGAATACATAACAAAAAGTAGATATAATGTAAAGCACCAAAAAAATAGGAATACTACAAGAATATGGAGAGATATTTGGGATAGCCCAAGCATTCCTAAACTTAAAATATTTGTTTGGCTAGCATGTCATAGAAGAATTTTATCCTCGGATAACCTTATTAAAAGGGGATTTCATGGCCCCTCACAATGTGTTATATGTAAAAAGGAGGAGAGTATAGACCATATCTTGGGACATTTCTCAATAGTTTGGAAATTATGGCAATGGATTCTTAATATATTTGGTAAATGCATGGTGATGAATTTTAGAATTGAAGAATGATTAAAGTAATGGCAGAGAACTTTTAAAAGTGAGGCTTATAGACAATCTAGGATATATCAAAAGATCAATTCTTTGGATTGTATGGCTAGAAATAAATAAAAGAATATTGAAATGAAAGGAAAGAAATTTAGAGGTAATAAAAAGGAAGATTTTTTTAACCATATAGGAGTCTAAACCAACCCTATCAAGTCACCCAATACCTAATATTGAAGTAGAGAGCTTTGATAGATGGATTCAATTCATAAAATGGAATTATGACATTGAGTATAGGAGAAATGAAAAGAAGACAGAATATAAAGTGGAAAATACTAGAAGTGGAGTTGGTTAAGTTGAATTTTGATAGAGCATCTAAAGAAAATATAGGATCAGAAAGAGGAGAAATAATTGGAAGTAATAGGGGAGAAATTTTATCTCATTATGCTTTCAATAGTGGATTTAAGGTAAATAATAAAACTGGATCTTGGGTAGCTCGAGAAGATTAAAAAAATACGCAAAAAAATTAAATAGAACAAATGTGGATGGAAGGTGATTCACTAATAGTAATAAATGTAATTTTGAGGAAAGCAAAGGCTCCATAGAACATACAAGAGATAATTGTGGAAATACAAGACCTTGATATAGAGTTTTAATAAAACAAGTTTACACATGCATTAAGGGAAAGAAACAAATGTGGAGATAGGCTAGCTAATAGAGGGATTTTAATTGAGGATCGTGAAGTTAAATTATCTTTTTCATGGTTAGAGAAAGTAGTAAGTTTAGTTGAAGCTGACAAGAAAATGTTGACTTCTTGAACCAAATAATGATTTTTTATTTACTTAATGTTTTTTCTTAGTAATATTTGCTTTATTTTATAACATTAATGTGTTTTCATGTAAACTATTTATTACAATTCTTGTGGTTGCACTTATGCTTCAGGAAGGAAACTAGTAATCCAAATCTAGTAAAGCAGACTATGATAACACAAAATTTTGGAAATATTACTCTACTAAAATATAATTAATAGACATTAGAGGTGGAGGTTTGGTATTCTGGAGGTTGATGTAAAAAATATCAATAAGGATGCTAAATTTTGTAATATTTGTATTCACACAAAAATTGAAGAAGATCCAAAAAATAAAATCAAGAATTTAGACTTTTTAAGAAAATTGATGTATGTATTTAGCTATAGAATCTCAATTGAGATGAGAATTGTATCTCTTTGTAAAATCTCAAGATCTAAAGGAGAGAATTGTGATTTTTCAAGGTTGGGGGACCCAAGTACAACCCCTTGTTCTCTAGGAAAAAAACAAAAACATCTATAACTTTATTTTTTATGACAAGAATCACCACCATGTGGCCTTGTTTTCATTTAGTATTAGTCAAAATTCTAATGCATGTGAAAGGTAGCTATAGCAACATACATTTTCTTGTTTTACTGTATCATTTAAGCATATCTATAATTTTTAGGATTTTAAATTTTGAAAAGATAATACTAAAAAAATTGAGACATTATTTGGATGATATTTGGTTTTATAAAAGTATTGGATAGCTATAGCTTATTCTTAAAATCATTCATAGCATGCAAAGTCTCCCTTAATTATGGTTTTCTCAATGTTTTTTTAATTAAATAAAATAAAATGTATACTATAGAATATAAATTTAAAAACTATAAAAAGATAACATCATTCATAGTTGAGTTCAAAAGGTTTAGGGCAAAGGCAAAGACTTTCATAATGTAAACCAACATTCCAATCCTATGAGTGAATCTTAATATTTGACCCATGAATTTGAAGTCCAATTGGTGAGAATATTTAGCTTACAAATAGCCCAAGTTTGATAGTTGATAATGTTTACCTCACACAGAACCTACTATTATTCAAAATCTATAGGTGTGATAATAAATATGGTTTTTTTAATACTACTATGTGGTTAATTGTAATATGTAATTTTTTAGAATATTGTGGATGAAATTTTGCACCCTTCACCCAATATTTCCTTTTGTCTTCAAGATGATCTTCTAAGTTGGCCTATTTTTGAAGCATTTATCGATCGAGCAAAATATGATAGCGGTAGCACTGATGAGCAGCAACAAGTAGCAGGTGGGTGGAAGATTTAGGATATCCAAGAAAGTTTAATTCTACAAGTCCATAAGGAAATCGAGGACTATTCAAAGGGTGGGGCATAAAATTGATCGGATAGATCTTTAGGCTCTACCTCAAGGCAGATGTATCCTAAAATCCTACCCACTGGTTGGGTGAAAACTTTTACCCATACAAGGATGGAATTTTGGGATGCCTTCAAGGTAGAATAATTCTAGTACCCTACCCATCAATAGGGCAAAAAATTTGGAAGCCAGTAGGATGGATCTCATTCAAAACTTTGCCCAATCATAAATGACCCACCAAACACAATCCTCTCATGTCAAATTAGTAGCCCATAAAAATAAGTATCAAGATTTTCGTCCTAGAGATTTAGTGGTCATAGTACGAGGCGACAATGGGTGCAAATGTGGTAATTCAAATCACATAGTTCTTGAGGTGACCCACAGACTGGTTGAAGGGGTAAAGTAGATGAATATTAGTGGTTCGATAGCAATGTCAAAGCCTAGATCAGCGTAGAAGTACCTAAATCCCTCTAGACATTCACCATGATCTCGAGGAGCAGAGTACCAATCAAGAACCAATCTACTTTGGCAACGTCTTCCTGCATAACATCATTAATACTTGTAATTTAAATTTATTGTAATATTCTATATATAGTGGGATTCTAGCCATTCCAAAGGGTGGCTCTTTGGCTATTATAATTCATATGTAATACTTCTCACCATTGTGAATATAAGGATACTACTATTTGGTCTCTAATATAGTCTTCATGTCTTGTGTTCGAGTTAATATGCTTATTTTTACTTTGGCTCTCTAAGTAGATCTCATTTAATTCTACAATTTATATTTCTTGGGTTTTGCTTAGTAGTTTTAGAATTTGCATTCACCTTTGGTTTTAGAGGGTTTATTTTTGCTAAGTTTGGCTGGGTAGGAGTGCTCTAATTTTGAATCCTAGATTTCATGCACCTATCCATTGATTCTTGAATTCACCTCTTGGTCTGCTACACTAAATTTTTGTGTGAGGACCTGGTTAGCTAATTTGTTAGGTGGTACACGTGTTTCCATTGGTGGGGTTGGGTGAACGTATGTCTTGATGTGGCCATAACCTATCCTTATGAATTCTAGCTATGACCTCCTTATATTCCATTTCTTTGTGATGATGGTAGCTAGGACTTGAGGAACTGGCCTCCTCCAAAGATAAATTGCCTCATATACCCCCTTGATCGTAGTGGTGGTCATTCGATGTTGGCACTGGTCCGTATGTTGGTTATGAATATCTGCCCAACAGAAGTGTAGTTATGTTATAATATAAATGGGTCTATTTTTATCCCATATAACTAAAAAGAAAATTATTTTTTAAACACTAGCTTAGCTAATGACAACATGCCCAATTCACAAGTAAATTTGCATGTGTTTATATACACAGTGAACGCAAATGCATTAAAGCAACCAAATTCTCTCTCTCTCTCTCTCTCTCTCTCTCTCTCTCTCTCTCTCTCTCTCTCTCTCCACACACACACACACACACACATATATATGTATGTATGTATATGTATATGTTACAATGTCAATATATTGAAGTTGCTATATATGATATTTACTATAGGAATTACCACCATACAATCTTGTTATATTATTAATAATGAATGAGAATACTTCTAACTTTAAAAATATTAATAACTTCTTTATCACAATAATATTATAAAATTAAAAATAAATTTGCCTAGAGATTTAGGAAGCGAGTGTGGTCCAAGAGTAATTGTGAACTAATAATTAGCCTTATTGTTTTTGTGTTTTAGAAATCAAGCAAGGGTTATAGGTTTGATAAAGAAGCAATGTGTGAACAAGGAGCAAGCACCACTTGTTCTAGATCTTAGGAGAAACTAAAAAATAAAATATTCATGTGAAGGAAATATAGGTAATATAGTAGGAAAGTCCTTTTTGAAAGTCCTATTTGGAATTATGGATGCCCTAATTAACTATAAGAGGAAGAGCAAATTTGTGGCAAACCCTATCTAGATAGTAGATACTACACTAGGAGTGATTATCAAAGTTGAGAATATTGAGCATTGATATAATGATTCTTAAAAGTAGAGGATTAATTTGTAAGTTCCATAGATAGTGACCAATTTTTTTGAAGATTCAAAATTGAATCCAGTGGAAGTGGAGATTGAGTTCAAATTAATCTGTGACTTTTCTTTTGAAATAAATTTTCCTCATTATCTTCTCCAATTTATAAATAAGGGATAAAATGAGTGGTGGACCTTGGTTTAGGGGAAAAGATATATTATATTTAATACCATGAAGCAAGAATATTTTTGTAGAGACAAAGACTATTAAAAGGCTTTTGGTGTGGGTTAAGCTTTTTTTGGCTTCCTTATTAGCTCATCAATAATGAGGTTCTAAATAATATTGACAATACTCTAAGGGAGCTCATCTAGAAGGGACAAACTGCTAAAGAGAGAAGGCATGTCGTATACACTCAAATATGTGTTGCCATCGATATTTCAAATCCTTTACCACAATCCATTAGGATTAAATATGAATCAAGAAAATGGGATCAACAAGTGGATTATGAAAATATTGCATTCTAATATCGTAAATGTTATGAGACTAGACAAAAGGTAAAATATTAAAAAGTGAAAATGGAAAATGAGATGAAAATTTTGTGGCATGAGACAAACCTCAATATGAAACAAGGAGAACATATCATAGTAGACACTGGGTCAAATGGATTTTCCATTCCTAAGAAAGTGGTAAAAACCATTTGCATCATCAAATGGAAATATAATTTACTCGAGTCAACCACTAGAATAAAAAATGAGAAAAGGGATGAAGTAGAATGCACAAGTTCAAATTTAGGAGTTAAAGGTGCAAAGGAATATGGGAAGTAAAGTTTTAAAGTGAATGAGGTGAAGGAGGTCAAGGTTAATCTAGTAAATAAGTTTTGCTTTCTTCAAGTAGCATAAAATCCTCTACTCGCAATAAAAATGAAGTAGCATAGAGTGTATTTGTTATAGTTAGGGTTTCAAGAGCAACATATAATAAATGCTTATGGAGGATATCAATGGATATTTAGGGTTTTTAGAATAGCATAAGAAAGTAATTACCATGGAGGATCATCCTTGTACTTTAAGGTTCCTTGGGTAACATAAATATTAAAGTATTTATGAGGTTATTCCATGCATTTTGGATTTTTTAGGGAAGAATAATATTTAGAAGGTAATTCTCATTATAAAAATATGGAAAAAAATATGAAAGTGTTTATGAGACTATTCCATGCATTTTAGATTTTTTATGGTAGCATAAATATTTAGAAGGTAAGTCTCATTATAAATAATATGTAAAACTAGAAGATATTGATGAAGATAAAAGTGATGGTAGGAATGATAAAAGAAGAGAAAGGTCATCAAAGCATGAAGACTGAGAAAAAGAAACTCAAAGGGATATCCATTTGGGAATCCAAATAAAAATATCATAGGTGTTAACAAGAAATGGGGCTAAACCCACTAATAAAATAAAAAGTGATGACAAAAATGGTATCATGGGATTTAAGGGGTATGAATAAGGCCCCTAAAAAAAGAGTTATTAAGGAATTAATAGGTTGTTATATTTCTGATTTTATTTTAATACAAGAAACAAAATTAAGTAGAGAGAAGTGTAAAAATAATTTTTAAAATATTTGAAATATGAGGGGTTGTCTAGAGGTTTCTTTTGTAGGATATTTTGATGGTATTACAACAATATGGGATAAACACAAATGAGATGGATAAATTTTAGGAGCAAAAACTAATTAGGTTGTTGGATTGTTTTATGAGAAAGAGGAATACATTAAAGTTGGGATTAGAAATGTATATGCTCCAACTATAGTTACTCCTCATGAAACATGTTGGAATGACCTTAGCATATTATTGTTAAACACAATGATGATTCATAATTGTGATCTATTGATTCTTTGGGGTGACTTCAACATAGATATATCTCCTTTTAAAAAGAAGGGTACTTTGGTATGGTCCAAATTAATGCAATATTTTGCTTCATTTGTCAATTGAAATGGCCTTTGGGATGTTATTCCTTCAAGTTTTCAATAGACATGGGATAATAGATGCATTGAGCAAACTCATATAGAAAAAATATTGGATAAAATCTTGTTATCCAACACAGGGTTGTAAACAAAGTATACAATCTCTTCATATATTTTATTATGAGCAGGATCATATCACAAACCCTTTCTTTTGAATTTCTATTTACTCAATAATGGTCATCCTAATAATTTTGATTCTAGTCTATGTGGCTACAAGCCCCTAATTCTTCCATGTGGTTATTTTAAGTTGGGATGAAGCAAATTTTGAAGGATTATGTATTTATAGGTTTTTTCAAAAGATGAAATATCTAAAGGGTCAAATGAAAATTTTGAATGCCAAATATTTGAGTAATATTTTTTAAGAAAATAAGTAAATTGAATCCAAGCTTAAAAATTTGAAAGTGATAGGATAAATTAATGGAATGGACCAGGGTTCTTATGTGCAAGAAAAGCAATTGATTTCTAATTATCATAATACATTGAAAAAAGAAGAGTCATATTGGTTCCAAAAATCTAAGGAGAAATGGCTCAAGGAAGGAGATAGAAATACCAATATTTTTCATGTTACAACAACATCAAAAAAATTATTTTTGTTGCATATAAAATATTTTAACTCCACATGGAAGAAATGTTTAGGAACAAGAAGATATAAGGTAGGAAGAAATTAATTATTTCAAAAATATTCAAATGTTGAGTAATAAAAGGAGGCACAAGATAAAATTTTACATAATTTTTCACCAATTATCACATAGAGACAAAATGAAATGTTGATGGAGAATATATCTATGGAGGAACTACTTGAAGCATTTTTCTCTTTCCATCCTAACAAGGCACCTGACCTTGAAGGATTTCTTGAAAAAAAAAATCAAAAAATTTAGGAGTTATTGAAGAGTGATATGTTGGTTGTAGTTGAATAGGCCTGCAAAAGGAAGGCTACAATAAGTGATATCAATACCACTTTTATTTCTTTAGTTCCCAAGAAAGGCAAAAAAATATATTTTAATAATTTTCACCCAAAAATATTTTGTAATATGATCTATAATATCATTTCAAAAATGATGTCAATCATGTTCAAAACCATTCTGGATTATGTTATCTTAGAGGAACAAGGTGGTTTTGTTCATTGTAAATAAATACTTGATGGTGTAATCATTGCATAGGATATCATCCATTCTTTTCATTCCATGAAAAAATAGGAATGGTTATAAAATTAGATATGAAAAAAACATATAATAGGTTTTGGTGGAGTTTTCTACATGATATTCTCAAAATTTTGGTTTGATCAAGATTGGTATGAATGGATTAGATGTTGTTATGACACTCCAAAATATTTTATTTTGATGTATGTTTATCCTATTGGTTACTTTAAGTCATCTCATGGACTCTGCCAAGGTGATCCACTACCTCATTATCTATTTATTATTCTTGCATAGGCATTTGGGAGAGATTTCTTGAAGGCAAAAATGGAAGGAAAAATCAAAGGCATTCAGGTTGCAAATAATGGTCCCTCTATATCTCATCTCAAATTTTTTTATGGTACTTTTCTTGTGGGTCATCCCTTAGAGCAAGACCATGGATTTTAAATAAATATTATCATTCTATGGAAGGCTACTAGACAATTGATTAATATTATAAATCTTGGAAATATTATTAACCCTACCCTAGATTTACAAGGAATTATTATGGATATTTTAGGTTTTAAAATTAAAAATTATCCACCAACCTACTTGGGAATTCCTTTGTCTCATAAAGGAAATAAAAAGGAGCTTTGGATCTCTTGTTTGGATAGATGAAAGCATGTTTAGAAAGTTGTAAAGGTAATTTCTTAACCATGGTAGAAATGCTACAACTTATAAATACTATATTATAATTCATCCTATAGTGGCTCCTCACTACACTAATAGTTCAACCTCAAGAAATCAAAGGTAATATGGAAGAAGACAAAGAAATTCTAATAAGAGGAGATCATGTTTTTACAAAAAAATTGATTTGAGGACAATATAGGAGTTTCAAGTTTCCATGCGTAGCTTCTCTTGAGGAGCAGAAAGTGAAAGAAAGGATTGATTGGAGTAAAGAAAGGACATATCCTGATAATCAAATATTTTGGTAAGATTTGAAGAAATAGAAGTAGAGAAGTTCCAAAAATGTGGAATATATGAAAGAAAATCCCCAAAGGGAAGAACATTAAAATTTTGATAAAAATTTAAAAGGAATATTTTTCCAAACTGTTCTCAATGAGAGACTTAGTGTGATCTCAAAAGTTTTAAGAATCCTGATGTAGTCTAACAAGAAAAGGTTTGATAGATAACCAATACCTTGCATAAGAAATCTAAAATAATTGAGATTTTTCCTGAACTAAAATATTGGTATAATGAGCTATTGAATCCCAAGGAAGATCAAACTTGGTTACAAAAGTGATGTCATGTGAAATTCTAAAGAAAGGAGGTGAGATAATTTCAAACATAAGCATCGCCTACCAATATCATCTTGACTTGGTATGTTAGGACAAGTATTAAAAAATGAGCATGGTAGTTGTGATCCCACATCTAACAATAATAATTACAAAGGGTTTCCTCATTCACATATATAGGAGTAGTTGAAGTTGTCAAATTATCTTGCAAATTTTGGAGGGAAACTCTCCCTAATTATAACCTATATATAGTAGTATTTTTAGAATTGTAGGAGATCAATGAGTTGTATAGACTTTTCCTTCATTTTTCTTTATATAGTAGTATGTGCATCCCTGGGTGGTCTTGTAGGAAATCCAAACCCCTATTCTTGGTATAATATTTTTAATGATTTTTCTTACATATATATACACATACTAGAGACATATGCATCTATTTGGTTCCTGTGACCACCAAAATGGCCTCACACCTATGCTTCCTACTGTGTAAATGAAATAAGAGATACAAAAGAATGCATTGCAAAATTGACAACAAATGGGAAAGAAGAACACTTTTATTCCATTAAAGAAGCCAATTTCGGTTACAAATACATCCCTCTTAGGGATACCATTTTGATACTCTTATTACAGTAGGAAAAGCATATGAAATCCCTCTCAAGGGTGAATGTGAGTTTTAGGCCATTTGGGGTGACACGAACTGCTCTAGGGTGGAGTTGACCCTCTTCTTCGCATTGAGGAAGGAATTGGATGGTTGAATCTCCTTCGAATCTACTTTTTTGCGGTCAATAAACAACACAAAATTATTAATATAGCATAGGTAGCCTCTCATGATGAGGCCCTTTAAAGGATATAAACATGAAAATACCATAACACTAATGAAATCAAGAAAGTGAACAAATGATGTTAGATTTATGCAAAACTCATAAATATTTCTTGAAATATAGAAACAAAACATACTGCTATCTACCTATTGAATCAATTGCATGAAATAATGCATGGAAACAAGAGATTAGTACAAAATTGCCTAAATTGCCATAATGAGAATAACTTGCATGGATCCCTAATTATATCGGTTAGTGTCTCTAAATTACTAAGTAAACCACTAAAATGCTTAATCTAGTCTAATGAAGCACAATGCAAAAGAAACAATAAGGAGATCTATCACCTATTGCAAACTTTAGCTCAAATAAGTGGTCTGCACTGTACACCGCATTTGTCAGTAGCGATGAGCAATCAAATAGCTTTTCCCTCCAAATCAAGGGCTACGAGCTTGATCTTCCTTGTCCAATTGATGATCAAGGATTGCCTTGGTGTCCTTTGACTGGATTGACAGTTGAATTGCATAGTTGGGTCTCTGTTTGCCTGAATTTGTGTTTCTTGGCGTTTAACTCCTTAGGGCATCTATGGCATTAATTGACATGATGCTTGATTAGTTAATAAGTGGATAGCAACCAAACTCCCTCTAAATGCACTCAAGTGATTCCACAATCTGATAGGGCTTAGTTGCTCTAATATCCAATGCACTCTCTGATCATTTGCCCTAATTTTGAGGGGTACTTATAGGATTACCCAAGGGCTAGGGGTGGCTTCATGGAGAAGCCAATATCAAGAAGAGGTGGTTGGGACATTTGGATTGGAATCTATCATCCTTCAACTACCCTCTTCTAGAACAAATGGTCATTCAAACCAATTTGGCTTGAATGAAGGCCAACTAAACTTTATTTCCATATTGCAGGTCACAGCTGCGGCCTAGCTTGTGAACCGTGGGTGTCAACTCTGATTCAGACTGTAGACCGTAGGTCTCAACTGTGATTGAGACTGATTAGGCCAAGGAGCCCAAATTGAGTGGTTAAAACCATCGCTCTATCTTGGATTCTATCCAATATCTTCCATATGGTCTTATAGCATGTCCCATATGAGTAGTCACCATCGACATGACATATTTTAGGTGTCTATAGATGCCCCTTTTGAGATACGTTGTGATATAGAACAACGCTAAGCAAAACTAGACCACCTAAAATGATGCTGAAGGTTGCATGATGATCATTAGTTTGATCAACATTAGATGCCCCAGATCCTGCAAAAGGACATGCATATTAGAATCATTGCTTTCAACTAGGTGAAAGGCTTAAATTTTAAGAGCTTGTGCCCATCTCATCTTATTTGATGCAGCTGTGCATTCCATAGGTATCTTCTGGCCCATAGATCTGAAAGGCAGAGAACAACAAGCAAAACTTTTATAGTTGTTATTTACCCCAAGCAAAGGGGTAAGCTTATGATAGTTGTTGACAATTATTCGTAAGACAAATACAATTTTAACAAGATCAAGGGATCTACGATTTCAAGGATCTTTTGTTGATTTTGATTATGATTATGATATTATGACTACCCCCTCAAGCGACGAGTTGATGAGGGTAATGACAATGAATAAAGCGATGAGGTCGCTTGACCACAATGAATGATCTGAATAAACTTAGATTTGAGCTTTTGATTACTTGGCTAGGCCTAGTTCAGCTTATGATTGCAACTATTAATAGTAATTGCACATTTCTATCCCATGGAGCAGTCGGGCTGCAATAGCCTTTTTAGGGAATCAAAATGATACAATTACAATTAGATTTATGTTGAATCAAGTTGTTGATGATCTACTAAAATATATTTCATAGGATAAATGACATGAAATGCCTCGTTCCCGTGAAGCGGTCCAACCTTGAAGGCCTTCTTCAAGATTGAAAAGAAGCATATCAAATAAATGATGACAATTTTACCCCAAATGTCCTTATGGTTATTTACTCATCTCATCGGATTGCATCAAGCATCAGTCGCTGCAATCACCAAGTGTCTAGAGTAAATAACTGAATACGAGGTTTATTTGGATTTTTATTATTTGATGTTTTTTTTGTTAATTTGAATTGTTAATTGATCCTGGTGCTTGAAAATCATGAAATTTGTTAAATTGATTGCTCTTATTGAGATTATGATCCATTAGAAATCATTAATTTGCCATTTAATACCTTCCCATGATGGTATTTTAGCATATTTAATGCCAGTTGTGAACCATGTGCACAAGCTGTAGCTAGAAATTTCAAATTTGGGAACCGTAGCTCAGACTTGCGATCAAAACACCCTAATTTTGAGACCGCGATTGTTAGTTGTGGTTTGATGAAA
Organism: Wollemia nobilis; assembly: GCA_028583015.1. Lineage (NCBI taxonomy): Eukaryota > Viridiplantae > Streptophyta > Pinopsida > Araucariales > Araucariaceae > Wollemia > Wollemia nobilis. Next base: position 3,742,031 of record JAQPPZ010016601.1, on the reverse strand, counting down.
TTAGGAAAAGGTATATAAATTTTACCATTTAAAATTTTTATTATTATTCCTTGAAAGCAATTGCAACTGGAGAGCTCTGAGAGGTGAGGAAGCATTACTAACGCAAGACACTATTGAAACCACTTTCGATGACCTCACACACATCTCGATGGTAGACCTAGTGTAGCCTTCATCCAGCATAGGGATCAATGTGAGAAAGGTAACTCAAAATTGAGTCCTTGCACTCCTTACCAGTTTAAAATGAACCACATTAAGAAATGAGTTCAATTAACCTCACTAAATTTTTGGCAAAGAACCTCACACTAGTTTAGGCTAGATTAGGTTTAATTTTTGTGGGTGCCATATTTGGAAGTGACCCAAAAAAGGTCAGGTTCCTAGACCTCAGCTGGTAGATGCGGTTCCCAATTAACATATTGGGAGCCGCAGTTGTCAGCCACAACAGGATTCAAATCTCAACGATTAAATTTTGACCATATGCGGACCACAGATTTGACCTGCGATTCCACACTTTTGAAAAAAAAATCATTTTTTTTTTTTAGGTTTTTAGCAACTTTTTATATTTTTTGTCATTTTTAAGGTTGATTTTTATCTATTTTTAGTTATTATTAGTCATCATTTCCTTATACATTTTTGCTCTATAGAAATTGACCTCTAGAGCTAGGGAGCCAGATATCCTTTGCACCCTCCTGTAGCACCCTAAAATTGGCACAGTAAAACCTTAATAATTACAATTACTCTAGTAAATATTTAAATTCAAATTTTAACCCCCAAAACCGCTCCCAAATCACCGCTTAATCCGTTTCCTCCTTTCCCGTGCCATTTTTAGAGGTTGTTTTGACCGTTTGACGATATCATCGCCGATCAGACGATATCGCCTCAGATCGAACGATTTCGTATGGACTAGGACATCCAGACGATCTTGTCCATAAACTGATTTTGCACAATTAGCTTCTGTTCCAACGACGTCTCTAATCCGGGCAGAAGCGTGTCTGCACTGTTAGAGACCCTTCCCCATTGGATATCTCCCAAATAGGGATGATCTCCAACCTCCTAACCTCCCTCCTAAGCTTATTTAATCCTAATCCCTCCCCTTAGCACCCCCTTGGCTGAAATTCCCTGTAAATTGACTTCACACACATTAAGACATCCTAAATTGCTATTTGCATTAGTTCTATTCAAATTTTGTTGTAGGTACCTTAGTGTTTTTTAGCCAGAGCAAGCTTACATCGTCGTAGACGATCTTGTTCAGATCGAAGGTGATCCTGTCAAATCAAAGACGATTTCATATCAATGCAAGACGATTTCGACTGCAATCATCATTGGGGGCAATCAGTGCCCAAAGTTTGCATTTTCCTTTCTTCAATCTATTGTTTTTATTCTGTAATTAGCTGGTTCATTTATTATTTTATGTTATCTTGCATTTTGGAGTTCACCCATCTAGATCAAATGTATAATTATGTTATAATTGTCATTAAATCAGCATAATGCATTCATGTTTATGTTTGTAATTTTCAATTTGATATTGTTATTATCATTTTACACTGTTTCCCTTTGTTAGAATAGTGGTATTTGCTATGTTTTGCACCTATTTCTCTGTTTGCAGGTCTTTGACGAATTTGTCAGACGAATTCGTCAGATCTCAGATGATTTTGTCAGATCTCAGACGATCCTGTCAAATAAGAGGCGATCCTGACTGTTTCAAGAATCATAATCTTCATCAGACATCTAGATTAGGTATGACCTTTTAATATTGCTTAATTTCTCTGTTTTTTGTCTTAATTCTATTTTTTGTATTCATTTAATCTGCATCTTCATATAGAGTAACTTAGATTCATTTGGCCAAACCTAGGACTTGAATGTTTAAGGATAAAATTGAACACATCAAACACATTCCCAACCTAGGCATGGAAACTACCATTAAATGTTTCCTGGTGAACCCACCATCCATCGAAAAATCACCATAATACACCTCCCTTGAGAGGCAAGACCTTTGCAAGGCCTCTTAGTCCGAGGTACCGTGCCATCCTTTTCACATCCCCCTTTCGGGCACGGATCCTATAGCCTGAAGGTAAGGGTGTGAAAAATTTGGAGCAATACATTTTGGTGAACCCGACGTGAATGCATTTAAAACCTTTTGAAAACAAAAAAAAAATAAAAATAAAACAACCAAAACATAGATGCATTTCAAATCATTTACAATTAATAAGTTGCATGTCATGTTTAGATGGTAGCTCCTAAGAAAAGATTAGCAGTTACTATAAATGTTGAAAACCAATTGGCAGCCATAGAAATCAATTATGTGCTTAGTGTGCCTGAAACAGATAGAAATCAACTTTTGTGGGATGAAATTGATAGAATACTTAGTGTCATTTCATCTAGGTCAACAAAACTTAAACAAATCAAGAGGCTAGTCCTAGATAGAATCCTGGATCCTCATCAACTCGTCTTTTATCATGAACTTCAGAGAGCCTGCCATAGATGGTTAGCTTATAGGAGAGCTCTTGTGTCTTCAGAATTGTTCACCTTCGAGGAATACCTTGAGAACGCAGCCATTGTACACCAGTTCCTAAGTCGTGTAGAATACCAAGAGGTCGTTCTTATGGATAGGGAAAGATGGAATAGAGTTCCTCGATCTATGTTATATCGAGAGTATTGCCACGAGCTTTACTTCTATCAACTAGCATCTGAGATAGATAATATTACTATAGCTCTTTTCATTAAATTTTTGAAAGAAAATTTTCAATTTGAAGAACACTTCATGACTCCTGAAGAACTCGAGCCCATTAATGACATTTATAAATTATTTATAGAAAACTAGATCATTATTTTCAGTATTATTTCTTGCATATTGTGTTATTTGTTATCTTTACAATATTATTTCAAAAACAAAGAAAAACTAAAAAACATAACAAAAACCAAAACCTTTCATTTTTAATATTGTAGTAGGTATATAATTAATATATACCTCTTAAGCTTGTTGCATATATATATATATATATATATATATATATATATATATATATATATATATATATATATATATATATATATATATATATATATTTGCTGAAATCTAAATTAAACACAATGCCTAAACTTAGGAATGGTAAAAAAAGCTGAAGGAGAAGAAGAAGATTGGTTAGAATATAAAACTAGAGACCCAAATGTCCTTCCCGAAGATCCAATTCCGGAAGGAGAAACTCTAGATCAACCAGAAGATGACCTAGGTGAAGACAATGAACAAGAAGAAAATGTTAAAGAGGATGGATCCTCATCCCCTAGAGTAGCTCCAGATGGAACTATTGCTTTTGACAACGTAGATCATTTTTGGAAATTTTTCCATAATAACATTGGTGTTCTTAATATGGCAGTTCATATGGATAAAGGGCAAATTAGTGACACTCAAGCAGCCATGGAACATATGTTTGATGTGCGCACTAATCCCTTGTCTTTCATTGATCAAGAAAGTGATAAGGTTGGACCATCCAATACAGATATGGTCACTATGATTCAAAACATGCCAAAACAACAGGTTACCCAACCTCCTAAGGAACCTGTTATTCAGCCTAAAATCATTCCCACACAAAAGAAAACTTCCTTCACTACTTTACTTCGCCAAACTATTGATCAATATGTTTCAAGTAAACAAAAACCTAAAATGAAGTCAAACACCAATTTTCAACAATACGGAATACAGCATAATACAACTTCAAAATCCCTTCATAACACCTTTCCTACCAACAATTTACACAATAGCAACATAGCATCTAATCTTCATGTCCCTCCATCATATGCTCACAAAACCCATATCAATGCCCTATAGAACCAATATGGTGGGCAAACTAGTAATCTGGAAGCCATGGTGAAATAGTTAGCTTTGCGTATGGACCAGATAGATCCTTACCATCCCTCGTATAATTATCAAGAGATATGTAGTCAACCTTTGGATCCCATAGTTGTAGCACAACCTTACCCTAAGAATTTTCCCATGCCTATCTTGCCTATATATAAAGGAACCAAAGATCCCATAGAGCATCTTCGCATGTTTAGGATAGCATGTCATGATATATCACATGATGACTTGCTATTACTAAAAATTTTCCCGAAAAGTTTAGGTGGAATGGCATTAGAGTGGTACTATCAATTGCCCACTCATTCTTTGAGAAACTTTGAAGAAACAGTTGAATATTTTGTCCATCAATTTAGTGCCTACATCGAGAGGCATGTAACCATTAAAGATTTATACAACTTAAAACAAGACAAGGATGAATGTTTTGCCAATTTCTTAGCTAGATGGAGGCAGTTGACAGGAAAACTACACTTTGTGCTACCTTATAGGGAAATTTTGGACATTTTTATCAATAATTTATAAGAACAAATATCTTATGAGTTATCAACTGCTACTTTAATTACCTTCGATCAGGCTATAGATTTAGCTCGAAGATTAGAAGATGCCCTCATTAGGAGAGGCCAACTTAGGAAGAAGGATGATGAGAAAACATCTAGAAATAAATATAAAAACAAACAAGTTGTTGGTGATGGAGTCACTAACAGCAAAAATGTTGCTAATATCAATGCAACGAAAACAACAAAAAAATTTATATTGAAACCGCCTGATAAACCTCCTCAAGAATTTACTAGATTAAATCAACCCTTATCAACTTTCTTACCTCAATTACTCGAAAGAGGTTTGATCCAATTACCAGCTATCCGGGAACCTGATCCAACTATACCTGGATATAGAGCTGACTTACACTGTGATTTCCATAGAGGACCTAAACACTCTACCAACGCTTGTAAAAAGTTGAAACATAAAATACAGGATCTAATTGATAATAATGAAATGGATGTGCAAGCCTTCCAAACTAAACAAAATTCTCCTAATAATCCTCAAAAGAACATTCCCCAAAATCAAAATCAAAATGCTAATCAATCATTAGACATATTTCAACACCCTTTACCAAGACATGGTAAAGAGGTGGCCAATCAAATCGAACATCATAATGTTCCCCCTACTACCCGATATGTAGGAACTATTAGAGGACAATTACCTGTTCAGGATCCTCAAATATTTGACACAACCTTATCCCTAGTTACGACCAGGCCCCTACATAATATTCCAACTCTAGATTCTAGTGATATAGAATCAGATACTGAAAGTGAGATAGACATCACTTCAAACCAATTGAATAGTTCTAAAAATGAATCAGATCCTATTCAACCCATCACAGATGCTATGGTTCCAGAAGAACCATTTCCTAGAAGAGTTACTACTCGACCTTCTTCTAATCAATTCTTTCCAAATGAACAAGCCATAAACGCTCGACCGAGACCAGTTCAACGTCCTCAATATAACATTGTAGGTACCATTGGAGTCGTTGCAGACAACGGGCTCAAAATTCTCAACAAGAACCAAACCAGAATGATGGATCAGTTCCATTTGTTTTGAAAAATCCCAATAAAGGGAATCATGCTTCCAATGTTCAACCTAAACCCCCTTACAATATTAATGAGCAATTATCCAATACTATAGCCAGAATTTCCCTTTTGGATTTATTAATATCTTCTCCTACCCATAGGGATGAGTTGATGCTTACATTAAGCCAAATGATGGTACCTCAAAACATTCAACCTGAAGCCATGGCCAATACTATCATTACTCGAGAAGTTGATTGTATTGACTTTCGAGATAAAGATATCCCACAACACAGTTTACATAAGGATAATCCCTTATATATTACTACTCTAATTGGAGATGTAGCTGTTAAAAGAGTCCTGATTGATAATGGTTCATCTCTAAACATTTGCACTCTTGACTTCTACCAACGATTTGGCTTTAGAAGTGATGAAATGAAGAAAACTGACATGATTATCAAATCTTTCAATGACGAAACACAAGAAACGTGTGGAGTTATTACCATCCCATTGCAATTTGGTCCTCGAACTCTAGATACCACTATGTTTATTGTACATTGCCCCGCATCGTACAATATACTCTTGGGTCATCCTTGGATCAATGCAATGCGGGCTGTCCCATCAACTTTACACCAATGTGTTAAGTTCGAATTTAAAAATCAGTTGGTCACTATCCATGGTGACCCTAGACCCTTTGATATGTGTACCTTGGCAGAACCTGTTGGAGTGCAATTTTGCCCTGCTTTGTCATCCACACATCCTAACTCTTATTTTTCATCCAAAACTATGAAACACACACCCATAACTTCACCTATTTCCCCTCCATTAATTTCATCCTCCTATATAGATCAACAATCTTCTAAACAAACCACTCTAGAACCTCAAAAATATTTTCAATATACAACCAATCCTTCATGTTCTATCCCTATAATTTCAAAACCTATAGACCCATCTATTAACACTTCCACATTATTAACATCTATCATACCTTCCACATCTAAAGATATAGGGAATGATCCTTCTACATATTATGCTCTTTCTGATGAACTTTTACCAGATTTATCCACAATCTTAATATCAAAAAAACAAATGCTTTCATGCAAGATTCAATTCTTTTAAATAACTTGCCGCCATATCCTCGTACTTTGGGCCTCCCACAACCTATGGGAAGTACTTACCAAGTCGGGAGTTGTGCCTTCATTTATAAAGGATATGACTGGGGAAGAATCCCTCGAAATATTAAAACTCATCATGAGGGATATGCTCGATGTTATTTTACCAATGAATATATTAAAGCTAAACCCATAATGCTTAAAATGGGATATAAAGGGAAAGGCTTGGGACCTTTCCAAAATGGCATGAAAGAACCTTTCGAGGTAGAACCATGGCCTGCCTGATGTGGTGTGGGCCTATTTCCTAGTAAGGGTCAACCCTTTCCTTTTGAAGATGATGATAAACTCATATGTTATCAAGATTATTTGGATAGGTGTGATGATTTGCCTCTAAAAAATCAGCCATTTACATGTAACATGCTATCCATAGCTTACCCTGAAATGATTGTTGACTCCGAAGAGGAGTTGGAAGGAGATATCTTCCACGATGTCTCCGTTGAAGAGATGTTACACAATGGATTTTATTTTGATGGTTCTATACCAACTATAGCCCAACTTGAGGCCACTAATACTCAAGATGAATTATCCAAATTAACCTTACAAGAATTACAAGAATTGGGCATTTCACCCGCCCCACCTAATTTTGAAAGAGATCTACACATGGAGGTAGAAAATGTCATTAAAATTAATATTGGAACTGAGGATAGTCCTCACATAATCAATATTGGATCAGAATTAAGTCAAGAAAAACAAGAACAATATAGTGCATTCCTTAAATAGTATGAAGATGTCTTCGCTTGGACATATGAAGATATGTCAGGTCTCGACCCTTCTATAGTCATGCATCATCTAGTGGTCCATCCGGATGCTAAACCTGTTAAACAAAAACTTAGAGAGCTCACTGACCTAGAGCGGTAGTGGTTCGGTGTGGTTGACTTTGGTTATGTGCTTGATCTACCCACGATTAGGGTAGACCAAGCGTATATGACTACATTGGCCTGGTGCTATAATGCATGGACCAACACATTTTATCTACCCACAGGTGAAATAACTATTATACTGGAGGACGTCTATCGGATCTTCAGGATCCTGATCGATGGGGAGCCCATCACCTCCACTCCTTTCACTAGTAAGGAGGATATTTTTGATGATATTTTTAGTGACCGTAGTGAGGATGCCTAGGGCAAGACTGATCATGGGGGTGTCCACATCGGATACTAGTAGGAGAAGGGCATCTTCTTCATTCGAGAGGTTGTATTTATGCATCTGGTCATTCATATTGTCCTTCTAGACTCCTCAAGCACAAGAAACCCTTGGAACCTCCTAGCCATTGTCAAGAGAGTTACTCAGATTTCAATGCGATGGTCGTTGATCTTAGCCTAGGGGAGCACACTATTGGTGTAGTTATACCATGGGTTGTATCATATTATCCATAGGAGTTGGGTAGGTATCAGTTGCAACCTACTACTTCAGATCTAGGGCTAGCAGCACAACTAGATTGAGTAGTTGAAAGACTTACCATTCATCACTACTATTCCTATTGTACACCAGTGTCATGCGGCATGCTAGCCCCATAAGGAGAAGGGGTTCCAGAGCAAGTCCCATGTTGGGGATGTAGACCACTATATTGCTATATTTGCACAGCTCTAGGTGAACTATATAGAGTAGCACTCATACATGGATTGCCCTACGTGGTTGGAGGCTGGTGAGCGGTTGCACCAGGCTAGGAGGTACAGATGGTTACTTGGTCGTAAGGTTGAGATCCATGAGTATCAGTACTACTCATGGATCCTATGGTAGTTTGAGCTTGTACAATATATTTCGATGTTGCCTACTATCTATAGGCACCTAGTTCTAGAGAGAGATCTATAGTGGATCAAGCCAAAACCGCTAGGGGATGAGGTAGATGATTTCCAGGAGTCAGGCATGGCTAGGACTGGTACCACCCCATTGTATGATACTTTGTGGTCCCTTCTATAGTGGCAAGGAGAGGGGCCCCTCGACTGGATAGATGATGGCACTAAGTCTAATCCCAATGGGTGCAATATGCGCTAGCATATCAAGGGCAGATGGGGCGTAGAGGCCATTTTAGGTGAGGCTCCTTTGATTGAGGTGGAGGAGGATGTATCAGAGGAGGATGAGGTGCCTCTAGATAGTGAGGTGGGGTAGCTGAAGGCCCAGGTTGCTGATCTTCAAAGCCAGCTTGGGAGGCTACAAACTCAGCTACACAGGGATACCACTATCGGCATGATAGAGGTAAATCTCATGCATGGACAGTGACAGTGGCACAGCCATGAGGAGGAGAGGCCTCTCCTCAAGACACATCTCTCTATAGCAAATATAGATATTAGGAAGCTCACTAACGATTGTGACCTGGCATAAGCACAATTTGTTGTTATCACCACTGAGCGAGATATATTAAAGGCATCGAGGGGAGATCCCTCATCTACAAAGGTTGTTATGGCACCTCTCGCAACACCACCATATTCATTACCAGGAGGTCATGACCCCATGGCCAAGATCAGGTGGCTCACTTCCCTCGTGGATGAGGGTAATACTATACAAAATGTGAGGGTAGCTCACATCTCTCAACTAAAGGGCCACATCAAGCTGATAGGTGGGGAGATTCCAGAGGACATTTATTCTATAGGGACCCATAGGAGTAGCTCTAGTACCAGGACCAGGGAGACATGATAGTCTTCTACCAACTCGAGCCACAGGTATTGCCAAATAGAGGGGATTGGTTCCTATGTACGAAGCCTCTTTGGTTTAGGCCAGAGACAGGATCCTCAGCAGGCCACCTAGTAGGCGCCAGGGTAGGCTCCTAGATATGGGGTTGAGGGAGGTGGAGAGGGCTCCCATGCAAGTTGATCAGGCCATAGTTAGTACCTCTAGTTGATATAGGCTATATCATTTTTGGTGTAAGGTCTAAGGACCTACACGATTGTAGCCTGCAGGCATTTTGATGTACCCCTGATGTACTCTTTGACACACACACACACACACACACATATATATACATACATATATATATATATATGAGATTGATTATTTTGGCTCATTATGTGTACTTGCTTATTTTTAATTTTATTTTTATGTTATGCACATGGATGCATATGTTCATATTGATGCTATGCTTATGTTGGACATTTTGAGTCCCTAAGTTGAAATGTTGTCATTGATGTCAATAGAGCAATAAATGTCAAAAGGATCTATGAAGGGTTTTTGTGAAAACCAAGGCAAGTAAAATAAAAGGTTTTATTTAAAACCATGGAAAGCAGATTTGATCTGGGTTTTTCTTAAAACCCACATTGGGATTTTGTTTTGTCGAAAAAGGTGCCCCGATGATGGAGTTATTTGAGTTTTAATGTTTGGTTTAAATTTTAATTATTTAAAATTTAAATTCAAATTTAAATGGAAATTTTCTTGCCGAAGTCATCATGCAAATACAATTTTAATATTTCTGCCGATGTCTTCAAAATGTTATTAAACACTATATAAAGGGGTGGCAATTAAACCAAATAATCATCCTTGCTCTCATGTGTTAATTGCCTTGGAATTTGAAAGAGCTCGTACAAATTGTTGAAAAGGAAGCAGCAAAGAAAGTGCAGTGATTTGGAATCTAAAACGTGGTATGAGGCATGGCGCATTGGTGTATCAATTTTGCTAAGACTGTGGGCAGCGCAATATCAGGGATCGAATCCCCTTGATGGCAGCATGTGGAAAGCACTTTGGTGCTTTGTCCTTTGCAGCAGGTGGAGGAATATTAAAGGCCCTTTTGGGATTTGCTTTTCCAATGAGCGCTTTGGCTCGGTTGGAATCTTATCCATGACTAAGACGCTCACGATGTGTGGTAGACAGGGGTTCGAATCCCCTTGAGAGGTATTTACATTTTTGCCTTTAATAATTTTTATTAGCCCTAAAGTTTGGAGTTATAAGGTATTTAATGGGAATTAAATTATATCATTAGGGTTGTGATTATTATTAAAGCATATTTGATTTATGTTTTATTTTGATGGAAATGGAGAATTGATTTTTGGAGAAATAAGGAGTTGTTGTTAAAGTGATTTTGAGAGATTTATTGTGGGTTATTTTTAATAAGATTTTTCATTAAAATAGACTTTGGTGGAGGTGTTTATGAAGTTGGAGTGAAAAGGGTGTAAATTAAGTTATGCTTTTATTGTGATTATTTAAAATACCACTAACCCTTATTAATATTGAAAAGGAAAGTTGTGATTAAGTGTGGCAGATTTTGTGGACAACTTATTGGCATCAAAAAGGTATGGCCACATTCTCCTATTGATTTTTTGTGGTGGTTGATTTCTGAAATATCATTGGAGTGAAAATGATTAATTGAAGTTTCCTTTGTGAAGATGGTTGGTTGAATGCTTCAAGGTTTTCTGATTTGTGAGTTGTATTTAAACCTTATTTCATTAGCATTGTTGTTGAAGCCCATTGATGATGAAATGAACTTGAACATGATCTAGAAAATAACATGAGTATCATTGTTATGTGAGACTTGAGATAAAGCATTGTTGGGAGCATTTTGAGTTGGTTGATACATGCTTGAACTAGGGTTTGTGAGAAATGGTTGTTCCTTGATGTGATTGGTTGATTTGATTTGGTTTAGTCTAGTCAAGTGGATGTGTGAAATGGTTGTTCAAGTTCCATAAAAAAAACTATTCTATATTTTGATTTGAGTTGAGATTGAGATTGAAGAATATGACATATTGAGTCTCTAAAAATTATCTTTATGCTTCTATTGAGTTGATATTGGGATTTGAGTATAGAATATATAGAGTCTCTAACAATTCTCTTTATGCTTCTATGAGATTGATTTAAGTTGAGATTGAGATTTAAGAATAGGACATATTGAGTCTCTAACAATTCTCTTTATGCTTCTATTAAGTTGAGATTGGGATTTGAGTATAGAACATATAGAGTCTCTAACAATTCTCTTTATGCTTCTATGAGATTGAATTGAGATATTGATTGTACTTTGAGTATAGAACATATTGAGTCTCTAACAATTCTCTTTATGATTCTATGAGATTGAACAAGTTTTGTGAGAGCTTGTTAAGAATATTTGAGATAATTCTTTGAGAAGGCTTGTGGACTGTTTTGAGTTAAGCTTTTGTAAAAGCTTGCTAAACAGATTTGAGCAAGTCCAAGAGAGGACTTATTGAGCAGATTTGAGAAAGTCTTAGAGAGGATTTTTTGAGCAGATTTAGACGAACCTGTTGAGCATATTTGAGCAGGTTCTGAGTGAACCTATTGAGCAAAACTATACTGTGTTTAGTGCAAAATATTGAGCAAAACTATGCTAGACAGACGTAACTATGTTTGGTACAGTATTGAGATAGAGCTTTGGAGGTGAAAAAGTATAAAGGATAGAGTCTCAGTGGATAGAGATCTAGCAGCCAGGACAATTGAAGACAAGATCTGAGTGAGAAGTCTTCAAGTGGAGAGAGATCCACCAGTCAGTGCAGCATAGAGACAGAGTCTTCTAGAAGATCACTAGCTAGAGTAGAAGGGGAAAGAGTTCTCTTGTGGAAGAGATCCATGAACTTGAGATTAGGGGATCAGCATCTCCTTTGGACCGAGGTCCATAAATATTGTAATTTTGGAAGGATTCCTAAGATATTATTTGAGAAATATTTAGAAGAAATATTTTCTCTACAAAGGTAGCCCATATTGGGTGAACCACGTTAAATTTGTGTCTCTATTGTGTGTGGTATTTTATGCATTGCTTTGATTACTACTATTGGTGTTGCTATCTATACACCACATAATATTGATTTGAGAAGAAAAGTAAAAAGTGGTCTTATACTTTTCACCACCCCCCTCTCAGTATAATCTTGTGTTCTTCAATTGGTATCAGAGTAGGTTCCTTCATAATATTTTGACAGCTTGAAGTAAAAGTGGTCTAAGAACACAATGGATCAAAAGGATCAAAATAATGAGGTCTTCAATAATACAGTACCAGTATTTGATGGAAGTGACTTCCTATATTGGTGTGTGTTGATGAGATTTCACTTGATGGCACTTGGAAATGAAGTTTGGGATGCAGTGTAATTTGGGTACAATTCATAAATTAATCCTCCTACAGATAAGGAAGATAGGTTTCTCATGCATGCAAATTCAAGAGCTATGAATGCAATTATAAGAGGATTACGTAGATCAGAATATATGAAGGTAATGGAATGCAAAACAACAAAAGATATGTGGGAACTCTTGCAAACCACATATGAAGGAGATAAAAGTGTCAGGAAAGCAAAGATCAAAAATCTCAAAAGAGAATTTGAGAATCTAAGAATGAGGGATTATGAAAGCATTCATGACTATCTCAACAAGGTTGATGAACTTATACATGAGATGAAATATCTTGGAATGAAGGTTGATGAATCTGATGCTTGCGATGAGATCTTGAGGACTCTTCCAAAAATGTATAGTGAAAAAGTTTTTGCCATAGAAACATCAATTGATAGTGATAATCTAACAAGAAATGCTTTGCTTGGTATGCTTACAACTTTTGAGATAAGAACAAAAGATCTTATTCCTCCAAAAGAAGTTGCATTCAAAGTGGATAGTAAGAAAAATGGTAAGAAGACAGAATCAAGCAATGAATCTTCTAGTGATGAAGAAGCTAACTATGGTAGAAGAGATAAAGGGTTCAAAATACCAATAGATATGAGATCTATCAAATGATTTAATTATGGTAAGTTTGGACATTTTGCAACAGAGTGCAAAGAGCCAAAGATCAACAATGATGAAGAAAAATAGGATCACAGGTACAGGGAATCTGAAAATTACAAGTACCAGAAGAAAAACAGGGATGGACAAAACAGACAAGGGAAGAAGTTTTTCCAAAGGCAAAAGAGAAGCTACTATGCGGATAATCCAAGTAAGTACCAAATTGATAGTGATGCTAGATTTTCAAATAATGATAGATATGAAGTCTTGTTCATGGTTAAATAAAAATATCAAGTGAAGAAAAAGACTCCAGTTATTCTCAAGTGTTTTAGATGTGGTAAATTTGGACACCTTGAAGATGATTGCACAAGATATGGTTATAGTTTCAGTGATGATGATTTTGAAGATGCACTTGATAGATCAAATGAGATTCTTCTAATGGCTTTAGAAGATAAATAATTGAGTGATCTTATAGAAAGCAAGTCAAAAAAAAGAAATGATATGGACAAAGGCAAACAAATAGAGGACTACTCAATAGAGAATGGTTATGATCTCAAAGGTGAACTTATCTATGCTCTTGACACAGTGAAGAAGGTAAGAAAGCAAAACTCTAAGTTTGAAAGTCAGTTTCAAGAATGTGATGAAGAAATATTATTGCTCATAAAGGACTTAGAGAAATCAAAGGCCAAGGCAAGTAAGTTCATATAAAATTTAGAAGAAAAAACCTTGGAATGTGAGAAGTTAGCACAAGAAGTGGTTACTCTAAAGAAATATTTATAGGACTCCAAAATCAAGATGAAGATTTTCACAAATATCTCTAAGAACTTGGATAATTTCATTTGTGGACAACAAAGAACATCATGTTCAATAGATCTAGGTTTTGGAAAGAAACAGGAAAAGGCAAAGTCTACTTCAAGTCTTGAAGAAGAAGAAACAACATCAGAAGAAGATACTTCAGAAGAGGGATTCTCAGATGTGAGTGAAAGTGAAATTTCTAAGGATGAGTCAAATTGTAGTGGGTCCAACAGGGACAATGGGAAAAGAAGACACAGATGGAACAACAATAATAACAGGAGACCAATGAGGTCTAGTCAAGTAAGCTTCAATGGGAGATGCTTCTCATATCACAGGTTTGGTCACATTGCTTCATAGTGTAGGACACATGAAATACAGGTTTATGGAAGAGAATAGCTTTTCCAAGGATATTGTTATTCATGTAATGAGTTTGGTCATAAGGCAACAAATTGTAGGATTCATGATAGAAGAGGATATGACTTCACTAGGAGAAATCCTAAGACTATTGCACATCCAAGGAATAATAACATTAAGTGTTACAAGTGCAATAATGATGATCACATAGCAAGATGGTGTAGAGAAAATATTCCAAAAATACGTATGAATAGGAATAGGAATATGAACATGAATAGGAACAAGAATATAAACAAGAACAAGAATATGAATAGGAACAGGAACAGGTACAGAAACAAGAAGATGAACAAGAATAGAGACACATAAAAGAATGAGAACAAGAACAAGTACAATAACAGGAACATGGATGAAAACAAGAACGAGAACAAGAACAGGAACATGGATGAGAACAAGAACAATAACATGAACAGGGATGATGACTCGGAAAGAAACTGTGAGAGAATTCAGTAAAAAGAAAAAGGAAAAGACAAAGGCAGAGAACAGTGCTTTCGGGGAGTAGAAATACTCCCACCCCAGAATTAACCACCTCATGTGGAGGTTGGGGAGGGGCTAAGCTAAGAGGATTAATTATTATCCCCAAGCCCCAAAGGTGACCCTTTGCCATTGATGTCAAAGGGGGAGATATTTGTGTATTATGGGGAGAGTTTTTGGATATGATGAGAGATTTGATATCTAAGAGAGCATTGAGCCAGGGGGATCAAAGCCCCAGGGGGAGCAAAAAAGAAGGTCAATATTTAGTAAAAGGATTTGGGTTACCATCAATGACAAAGGGGGATATTATTGGATATTTTGAGTCCCTAAGCTGAAATGTTGTCATTGATGTCAATAGAGCAATAAATGTCAAAAGGATCTATGAAGGGTTTTTGTGAAAACCAAGGCAAGGAAAATAAAAGGTTTTATTTAAAACCATGGACAATATATTTGATCTGGGTTTTTTTTAAAACCCACATTGGGTTTTTGTTTCATCGAAAAATGTGCCTCGATGATGGAGTTATTTGAGTTTTAATGTTTAGTTTAAATTTTAATTATTTAAAATTAAAATTCAAATTTAAATGAAAAGTTTTCCGCAGACCTCATCATGCAAATACAATTTTAATATTTCCTCTGATGTATTCAAAATGTTATTAAACACTATATAAAGGGGTGGCAATTAAACCAAATAATCATCCTTGCTCTCGTGTGTTAATTGCCTTGGAATTCAAAAGAGCTCGTGCGAATTGTTGAAAAGGAAGCAACGAAGAAAGCACAACGATTTGGAAATATCAAACGTGGTATGAGGCATGGCGCATTGGCGTATCAATTTTGCTAAGACTGTGGTCAGTGCAAATATCAGGGATCGAATCCCCTTGACGGCAACATGTGGGAAGCACTTTGGCGCTTTTTCCTTTGCGGCAGGCGGAGCAAGATTAAAGGCCCTTTTGGCCTTTGCTTTTCCAATGAGTGCTTTGGATCGGTTGGAATATTAGCCATATCTAAGATGCTCATGGTGTGTGGCGGACAAGGGTTTGAATCCCCTTGAGAGGTATTTATGTTTTTGCCTTTAATAATTTTTATTAGCCCTAAAGTTTGGAGTTATAAGGTATTTAATGGGAATTAAATTTGATCATTAGGGTTGTGATTATTATTAAAGCATATTTGATTTATGTTTTATTTTGATGGAAATGGAGAATTGATTTTTGGAGAAATAAGGAGTTTTTGTTAAAGTGATTTTGAGAGATTTATTGTGGGTTATTTTTAATAAGGGTTTTTATTAAAATAGACTTTGGTGGATGTGTTTATGAAATTGGAGTGAAAAGGGTGTAAATTAAGCTATGCTTTTATTCTGATTATTTAAAAGACCACTAACCCTTATTAATATTGAAAAGGAAAGTTGTGATTAAGTGTGGCAGATTTTGTGGACAAGTTATTGACATCAAAAAGGTATAGCCACATTATCCTATTGATTGTTTGTGGTGGTTGATTTCTAAAATATCATTGGAGTGAACAAGATTAATTGAAGTTTCCTTTGTGAATATGGTTGGTTGAATGCTTCAAGGTTTTTTGATTTGTGAGTTGTATTTAAACCTTGTTTCATTAGCATTGTTGTTGAAGCCCATTGATGATGAAATGAACTTGAACATGATCTAGAAAAGAACATGAGTATCATTGTTATGTGAGACTTGAGATAAAGCATTTTTGGAAACATTCTGAGTTGGTTGATACATGCTTGAACTAGGATTTGTGAGAAAGGGTTGTTCCTTGATGTGATTGGTTGAGTTGATTTGGTTTAGCCTAGTCAAGTGGATGTGTGAAATGGTTGTTCAAGTTCCATAAAACAAACTATTCTATATTCTGATTTGAGTTGATATTGAGATTGAATAATAGGACATATTGAGTCTCTAAAAATTCTCTTTATGCTTCTATTGAGTTGAGATTGGGATTTGAGTATAGAACATATAGAGTCTCTAACAATTCTCTTTATGCTTCTATGATATTGATTTGAGTTGAGATTGAGATTTAAGAATAGTACATATTGAGTCTCTAACAATTCTCTTTATGCTTCTATTAAGTTGAGATTGGGATTTGAGTATAGAACATATAGAGTCTCTAACAATTCTCTTTATGCTTCTATGAGATTGAATTGAGATATTGATTGTACTTTGAGTATAGAACATATTGAGTCTCTAAAAATTCTATTTATGATTCTATGAGATTGAACAAGTTTTGTGTGAGCTTTCTAAGCAGATTTGAGACAAGTCTTTGAGAAGGCTTCTGGACTGTTTTGAGTTAAGATTTTGTGAAAGCTTGCTAAACAGATTTGAGCAAGTCCAAGAGAGGACTTATTGAGTAGATTTAAGCAAGTCCAAGAGAGGACTTATTGAGAATATTTGAGCAAGTCCAAGAGAGGAATTATTGAGCAGATTTGAGCAAGTCCAAGAGAGGACTTATTGAGCAGATTTGAGCAAGTCCTAGAGAGGATTTGTTGAGCAGATTTAGACAGGTTTTGTGTGAAACTATTGAGCAGATTTAGATAGGTTTTTGTGTGAACCTGTTGAGCAAATTTGAGCAGGTTTTGAGTGAACCTATTGAGCAGAATTATACTAAACCGACTGTATTGTTTTTAATGCAAGAGATTGAGCAGAACTGTGCTAGACCGATGGAACTATGTTTGGTACAGTATTGAGACAGAGATTTGGAGGTGATAGAGTATAGAGGATAGAGTCTCAATGGATAGAGATCCAGAGGCTAGGACAATTGAAGACAAGATCTGAGTGAGAAGTCTTCAAGTGGAGAGAGATCCACCAGTCAATGCAACATAGAGATAGAGTCTTCTAGAAGATCACTAGCCAGAGCAAAAAGGGAAAGAGTTCTTCTGTGAAAGAGATCCATGAACTTGATATTAGGGGATCAGCATCTCCTTTGGATCGAGGTCCATAAACATTGTAATTTGGGAAGGATTCCCAAGAGATAATTTGAGAAATATTTTCTCTATGGAGGTAGCCCACATTGGGTGAACCATGTTAAATTTGTGTCTCTATTGTATGTGGTTTTTTGTGTATTGCTTTGATTACTGCTATTGATACTGCTATCTATACACTCCATAATATTGATTTGATAAGAAAAGTAAAAAGTGGTCTTATATTGTTCACCTCCCTCTCAGTATAAGCTTGTGTTTTTCAGCTTATACGATGTGATGTATGGATGACATGCACTAGGTAGCTATTTTAATTTATGATTATGATGGTATGAAATGATCTAGAAGCTTAGATGTGCTATTTGTGATGGATGCATATGGATGCGATGTTTACTTTGAAATGCCTGTTTGATTTTGCTTTATTGTATGCATTTAATTTATGACAATATCACAATATGCTGGTGCAATGTATTTAATGCATTATTTACATGATGGTAATCTAATGTAAATGGGTCTTGCAACATGTCGCGATATCGTGACACTTTTTCTCTTCGATTGCGGTCTTCCATCATGTCGCGATATCGTGACACTTTTTCTCCTCGATTGCGGTCTTCCATCATGTCGCGATATCGCGACACTTTTTCTCTTTGGCAGCGGTCTTCCATCTTGTCGCGATATCGCGACACTTTTTCTCTTCGGCTACGGTCTTCCATCATGTCGTGATATCGCGACACTTTTTCTCTTTGACAGCGGTCTTCCATCTTATCACGATATCGTGACACTTTTTCTCTTCGGCTGCGGTCTTCCATCTTATCGCGATATCGTGACACTTTTTCTCTTCGACTGCGGTCTTCCATCATGTCGTGATATCGTGACACTTTTTCTCTTCGGCAACGGTCTTCCATCATGTCGCAATTTCATGACACCTTTTCTCTTCAGCCACGATGTCTCTTCTTGTCGCGATATCATGACACCTTTTCTGTTCAGTCGTTGTTTTGCATCATGTCGCGATATTGTGACACTTTTTCTCTTCGACCACGATTTTGCAACATGTCGCGATATTGTGACACCTTTTCTCTTCAGCCTCGATGATGCAGCATGTCACGATATCGTGACACTTTTTCTCTTCGACTGTGATTTTGTAACATGTCACGATTTCGTGACACTTTTTCTCTTCGATCGCATTTTTGCAATTTGTCATGATTTCGTGATACTTTTTCTTCTTTGGTCACGATAACGCTGCTTGTCATGATTTCGCAACTCTTCTCTTCTGGAACCAACCTTGCAACATGTCGTGATATCGTGACACTTCTTTTCTTCTAGCAGCAACCTTGCAATATGTCACAATTTTGTGACACTTTCTCTCCTTCGGCTTCAATGCCACTTCTTGTCATGATTTTGCGACTTCTCTTCCTCTCTTGGATGCAACGGTGCAACATGTTGTGATTTTGTGACATCATTTCCAAACTGGTCACAATTTCGTGACACCTTTCCTCTTGTGGCGTTTTGCTCTTTCTTTGATCTTTATTTCTTGGACCACCTCGGTCGATCTGGAAATCATGTAAACTCTTGTACAAGGTTCAGGGACCTTTCAACACCCTTTCTACCAATCAAAAAAAAAATCTAATGTAAATGAACTTGTATGCTGTAATCACTTAAAACATAAGGAATGAATGTAATATGTGTTTAACAATCTAATGGATGACACCACAAAATTTGTAAAAATCATGAATGTAATTGAAATTCCTCATTACAATAATTTAATCAATTAATCACCCATATATGAAATGCAATTATATGAAGCGGTATTATGCAAATGGTATAATATGTCACTCGATATTCCTTTTGCAATTTGAAATATATGCACAATATAGTCAGTGTCCATCTAGATATTGTTTCTTATATCCATCTAGTACCTATCCTATATCCTTGAAAACTTTGTGCTCTATGTAAATGATGGATCATAGATTCGATACATTGTAGTTTGATGATTGAAATGGCTTTATTTTATATGGTTTGTGATATTTGGTATTTTTTTGCTATTAGAGAAATTTTGTAGGTTTTCCATGAGACCCAAACACCCTAGTAGACTTCTCAAAAGTCACATACTAATTGTACAAGACTTTTATTGGACAAAGCTTTCACCACGAATGACCTAACTGTTCATTACCCTTGTGTGTGCACGTGAGTATTTTTAGATAGACCATAGGCATACCCTAGATGTTAGTCGGGACTCTTCCAACCCATATGCGAGAACAGGTTCCTCATATGTTCGTATCATCCTTGTTTCAAACTTGATTGGACTATAATGCTAGAAAACCCTTCTTTTCTTTCTATTCATAGGGATACTTGTTCATGTGTAGTGATAAAAATCATTGTTTTTCATGTTTTACTTTGAGTGATAAAAATCATTGTTTATTCCTGTTTTTCTTGAGCAAGGGATTTATATAGTGCTTTTGATTCACCATGTCACTCTAGATTTGAATTTGAACTTGATTTTGATCTTCACTTGATCTTTTATTTGAATACTGGGGGTTTTGACTTTTGAGATGTCAATTTGGGATATCGATTTTAGGATATCGATTTAGGATATTGATGTGGGGTATCGACCTCTGATGTTGATCTAGGATGTTACTCTGGGATATTTCTCCTTTATTTGTAAGCAAGGGAATGTATGGGTAGGGGAAATATTATCCCTTTGCCAAGGTTCACCACTCTAGACCAACCTATTTACAAGATAAGAAGGTAATAAAACCCATCTCCCTAAATACCCAGGACCAATTTCGCAGCTTTCATCCTCCCTTATCTTAGCAAGATTTTAAAAGTGTCAATTAGTGATGGGATCTTGATGTGTCAAGTACTATCACAACTAGTGACCTAATCTACAAAAGCAAAGTAAGCTTTCTACAACATTTGAAAGACCTACTAGGTATGGCTGAGTGATCAAAAAACTTTGGCATACATTCATACATATTTTATAGCAATAGGTGTTGTGTTGAAAAACACATTTGCTCATGTGAATGATGGATTTATGATAAATGCAAAGGTGCATGATTAAAACACAAACATGGCATCGTTTGTAAGACTAACAGACACAATCAATTCTACTACGGAATGCGACGGATGAAGAATATCTATATGCATTGTGACGCAGTGAATGCATGTGTGAATGCAAATGAAAAATACATAATGTAAATGAAAATGTTTTTGGATTTTATGCTTTACCATTTTTTTTTATCTAGATTTTAACTCCTATTATCTACTGTAAACCGTAGATCTATGGTGTAGTTGCTACTGTAGACCACGTTTTGCAACTGTGGGCCAACAATGATACTACAACTGTAAGCTACGGTTTGCACCTGATATAATAAAACACCAAAAATGTCAGATATTAGGGGCATAAATTACGGAGTTCCACCGTGATCGCCTTCTGTGACCACCAAAATGGCCTCACACCTATGCTTCCTATTGCATAAATGAAATAAGAGATACAAAATAATGCATTGCAAAATTGACAACAAATGGGAAAGAAGAAGAACACTTTTATTCCATTAAAGAAGCCAATTCTAGTTACAAATACGTCCCTCTTAGGGATACCATTTTGATACTCTTATTATAGTAGGAAAAGCATATGAAATCCCTCTCAAGGGTGAATGTGAGTTTTAGGCCATTCGAGGTGACACAAACTACTCTAGGATGGATTTGACCCTCTTCTTTGCATTGAGGAAGGAATTAGATGGTTGAATCTCCTTCGAATATGCTTTCCTACTATCAAGAAACAACACAAAAGCATTAATAGCATAGGCAGCCTCTCATGATGAGGCCCTTTAAAGGATATAAACATGAAAATACCATAACACTAATGAAATCAAGAAAGTGAACAAATCATGTTAGACTTATGCAAAACTCATAAATATTGCTTGAAACATAGAAACATAACATACTGCTATCTACCTATTGAATCAATTGCATGAAATAATGCATGGAAACAAGAGATTAGTACAAAATTGCCTAAATTGCCATAATGAGAATAACTTGCATGGATCCCTAATTATATCGGTTAGTGTCTCTAAATTACTAAGTAAACCACTGAAATGCTTAATCTAGTCTAATTAAGCACAATGTAAAAGAAAAAATAAGGAGATATATCACCTATTGCAAATTGGGGCTCAAATGAGTGGTATACACTGTACACCACAGGTTGTTAGCCGCGATGAGAAATCAAATAGCTTTTCCCTCTAAATCAAGGGTTTTAGGCTTGATATTCCTTGTCCAATTTATGATCAAGGGTCGCCTTGGTGTCCTCTAACTGGATTGGCGGTTGAATTGCATAGTTGGGCCTCTGTTTGCCCGAATTTGCGTTTCTTGGTGTTCTAGCTCCTTAGGGCATCCATGGCACTAATTGACATGATGCTTGATTAGTTAACAAGTGGATAGCAACCAAACTCCCTCTTAATGCACTCAAGTGAGTCCACAATCCAACAAGGCTTCGCTTATTTAATATCCAATGCACTCTCTGATCATTTGCCCTAATTTTGAGGGGTACTTATAAGATTACCCAAGGGCTAGGGGTGGCTTCATGGAGAAGCCAAGATAAAGAAGAGGTGGTTGGACCAGTTGGATTGGAATATTTCGTCCTTCAACTACTCTTTTCTATAATAAATGGTCATTCAAACCAATTTGGCTTGGATGAAGGCCAAATGAACTTTAGTTCTAGACCGTAGGTCATAGATGTGGCCTAGCATGTGAACCATGGGTGTTGGCTGCAGTTCAAACTGTAGACCATAAGTCTCAACTACGGTTCAGACTGATTAGGTCAAGGAGCCCAAATTGAGTGATTAAAACTACTACTCTATCTTGGATTTTGTCCAAGATCTTCCATATGGTCTTGTAGCATGTCCCACATGAGTATTCGCCATCGACATGACGCATTTTAGGTGTCTACAGTTTCAAATCTATTTGGTTCTCATACCCCAACCCATCTCCTTTGTGTGTGTGTGTGCTTGCATTTTAATATATGCTTATGTATGTCAAGGAGAGGAAGTGTTCACGCTAGTGTGTTACAGTCAAAGCTACTATGGGGGGATCTTATTTGGTATTTGGTAAATTTTTGCTTTGTTAGCTTATATTTTTTCCTTTTTTTTCTATATATTTTTTATTTCTCTAACCTTGTTTTTCCTATAAGTCATTAGATTAGAAAACATGTGCTTGAGATCACATCTTATAAAGGAATCGATCTTTATAAAAATCCTGGAGGTCCTCGATTGATCCAAATCCCATGATCTTATGAAAGGCCCTATTGTGTCACTCTATACAAGGCATAATAGCCCTGACCACCTGGTCCACACCATGTTCGACAACTGGGATGATCAAAGAGGACAATAGTTTAATGGCACACCATTGACATATCTTTGGTCTCATAAACTCAAAAATAATCTAGGCTTAGACTCTGGTGAGGGTATCTACCTATTTCTATTTTTTGAAACATTTCAAACTCACCTAATAACTCCACTCAAGAATGAAGATCTAGAAGAAGTTGTATGAAGGACACCAAACTAAGGTTTTGATGAATACCTTAGCCTATCTAATCTTAGAGCACAAATCACATTCACTTGGTGACTCTACTACAAATAAAGGACCCATAGGTACATAAACAAAACCTCACTATTAGAGCCTATCCATATTCCTCATTACAAGAACAAAAGAAGAGCTTTATCTGAACTAGGCACTAATGAGCTTGAGGGCATACTGCAATATCAAGAGGAAAGTTCCATTAGAACAGCCTAGTTTACATTATATCAAATATTCATAAATACCTAGGCCAGATATTGACTAGCTTCCCATAATAGAAACATAATGGGCTAAGGTGTAGGTGATAAAAAATAAAAGATACTCTCCTATCCTAGATGGTCAAATGGAACAAAGAGTGATTAAAGTATGGAACCCTAGTCCTCTTCAAGCATATCAAGTTACTGGTGTGGGTTCAATATAGAATGAAACCTTGATTTGATTCTCAATATATATAGAATATATTGGCCATTAGACAAAGGTAAAACTATAATATCTAAGGTAAGGTTATAAAGACGAAATTATCACAACAATAAAGGCAACCCCGACTTGTTAGATAAAGCACAAATTGACAAAAAGAGCTAGAAATATGGTGGTAGATGGACACCGCTAAAGGAAAATATTTTAAATTTGGTCAATTATAAATCTAGGTCCACAAACCAAGGAGTTTCATCAATTGAGAAAATATACGGAACGCCCATTACAACCAAACAAAGAAATATGCATTAATAATGATGAAAAAGGTTGAACAATTATATTAAAGCACTTCATCCACAAAATTATTCCACTCCACAACCAAAAAGTGTTGCAAGCATCAAATGCCAAAAAATAGACAAAACTCTTGAATATAAAAGCCATTAGCAACCATGGAGTCTAAAAGAAAGAGCAAGGCAATAGATGCACCATCAAATCTTGTTGCAAAGAAAGTAAAGTGTTACCAAGCCACGAGGATGAAACCCTTGAGGCATATAGAGGATGAAGACAAAAATACCATAGATCCTAAATTGTTAAAATATAGAAGGATGCTTAGAGATGAAGACTACCAAAAATATCTAGAATTTGAAGAAGAATCATTTACAACAAAGGTCTAAACTAGTTGCCTTACCCAATACCTATTACCACAGGTCCATATTTGTTATAAGCTAGTGCAAGTATATGCAAAAAATTATGAATCCCACATTAAGATGATTGTAGCACCTCATGATGATGCCTTCTAGGGAAGTTCGGCGAATGCTATAATGACCAAAGGGTTTTAGGATAAATCCAAAAATTACAAGTTTATATTACTCAAAGATTAAGGTTAAGATGAAATGCTTAATACATGAACTCGATAAAGCTAGAGAATCCATGTCACAGTTTCTCTTAGAGTGAGAGATGTTCACACAAGAAGCCAAATATGCTTTAAGTATGGCTAACAATGATCTAGAAATAACATAGGAAGAACTGGCATCATTTACATGCTAAAAAATAATATGAAAAACAATTTGCTAGCCCTTTATTTTAGCGATTTCATAGCTCAGAAGATTCATGAAGGACTAATCCATTTAAGGGGAAATCAATAATTCATGTACTACTCATTCCTAATTCATATAGTTTTACATCAGAATAGTTAGAAATTTGAACATTTAAATCTATGGATTGAAAATGAAAATGTGATGAGCACAAAAATGCTCATTTTTATGCATGTTTAAAAGGGATATTATATAAAAAAATTAATACTAGAATTGCATTTTTGTATAATTATTGCATATATTTAATAGAAAATGAAGTATTATGCTTGATTGGTGTTTTTAGTGGAAAATGTGTGTAGATGCAGGTTTTTGCTACTAATTTGGCATTTTTGAGTCAATGTCCCATTCAGACCTAGTAATGCATGAAGACATCTTGAAGAGAACTGCGGTGAATGGTGGAGGTAGGAAGGCACCTGTATCCCACTGATAGGCAGGCACCTGTATTCCAGCGATAGGTAGGTGTCTATATTCCAATGATATGCATGCACTTGTATCCTAATTCCTGTATGTCGATGATAGGTAAGCACTTGTATCCTAGTGCCTATATCCCACTGTAGGCAGGTGCCTACATCCAGCAAGAATATAGGAGTTGTATTCAACATTGACTAGTTAACCAATTGACCATGCAATTTTTAAGGAAGTTGTTACAAAAAGATAAGGAATAATCATTCTTACCTATGCACTCTATTAATAAAGCTATGCATGATTAAAACTAAATGGTCATACTTTTAATAGAAGAAAATAACAATTGTGCACGAAATAGCTATAGGAAATCATGTTGCATGATTAAAATAGAATAAGCTATTTTTGTAACGACATTGGTTGCATTCTATATAAGAACGCAAGCCATTCCTGAGGAGTCAATCAACAAATTATTTTATTTCTTTTGTACTGCATAATTTATAAATAAATTTTTTGAGTGTTCTTTTATTTGCATGGATTAAGAGTGTGATTTTTATATAGTCAACTATGCGGACCATCTATAGGAGCTTGGGCCCACTCCAAGCAATAATCCTCCCCTATTTATAAAAATTTCTACTTTATTATTTTCTGCATTTATTTTATGCTTTATTTATTTTAGTTGTGTGTTTATTTCTTGCACCTTTATTTCCAGTTGTGTGTTTATTTCCTACATATTATTTTCGCAATTTTAATTCTATTTTTATTTTTGTTATTTTAATTTTGTAGTGTGTGTTATTTATTTCTTGCATGTTTTATTTATCTACTTTATTTAAATGTATTAGTTTTACGAAGCTTGGTTGAACTGCAAATACATGAACAAATCAATCCTCCACCAAACCGATAGGCATAAAGGGACTCATTCCCCACACTACAAGCATATACTATGCGTGGCACTCACAAGTTTATGAACTATCGGATTGATAATTAAATGGAAAGAAAATAACTATTTTTTGAAACACCATTTTTTGCTCACCATTTTTTGCTCACCATTTTGGCCTAATTGTTGGGGAGTTTCAAATCTATAGTGTTATGATCCACAGGTTAGTTATTTTAAAAAACATGTTTAGACTACCTTTCCCGTAGATCCTCCATATGAGAAGCTTGAGTCCACCAAAGGCCTATAGAATCCAAGACACCTCAAAGCCACAACCTCAGGATATTTTGCGTTGGATAAAGAAGGGGATGGGACAAATGAAGACTTAGTAGTATCAAAGTTTTGACACAAACTAATATCTTATCACAAGCTCAAAATTCTAGAGGCTAGCTCGATTGCAAGCATGGGGGATACCCCACCTTTAGCATTACAACTAGCAGCACGATGAACATTATTACAAATTTCAATATAAAATAAATAAATAGAGTTTTTTTTTTGTTCACACCATTAGTTTAGGTTTTTCTTTTTTATTTTGTTATGTTTTGTAGGACAACATGAAGCACATTACAGACTGTAGGCATCCAAGGTAACCAGGCCTATAAGCAGGTGTTGCTCCATCCTGCTTTCCTCAAAAAAAGAAAAAATATATATAAAAAAATAAATGTTGCATAAAGCATTGGTTATGGAGATTTCACGAAGTGAGATATTTGTAAATGGAGTCAATAACAACACACAACAAAGCACAATACATTTATTGACCCACATAGACCAGGTCTTTAAGCTTCAAATTGATGGTAGTGTCATAATATTAATAGTCAACAGGCACCATTTATGGCCTTACCATGCACCTCATATTTGCGAGATCGAATCAAATTTAGGCATGGGGAGACCCCATATTTTCAAAACCATGCCAACAATTTGATGAATGCTCACGCATTCATCATGAAAAAAAAAAGAGAAAAAAAAATTAAAAAATACAAAACAAAATGAAAAAATGATGAGGAAAAGAGGCATGAAACATGTTTTGCTTAGCATAGATTTTCTTTTACTTGTGTTTTTATTTTGTAGGGTTATGTGGACTTAGATGCAATATATAGGCAATGAGGTCAAACTAGGCCTATGATGCATGAGGCCACGGTACCTATTTTCAATTTACATTTTTTGTTGTATTTGATTTTGTAGGACACATGGACTTTGAAGCAATATGTAGGCAACCGGATCAAACTAGGCCTATCAAATATGAATCTATACTGCCCTGTGTTTTTCTCACTTTCTAGGAGTGCAGTGATGCTAAAAAAGGTACCTACTTCCCACCAGAAAGGTGGTTCCTACATTTAGACTAGTGCAGAGGCACCTTCTTCCCACCTGGAGGAAGACACCAATATTCGAGCCACCATAGAGGTGCCTATCTTCCACCAGGAGGAGCAGTACCCATATCTAGACTAGAAAATAGGTGCCTAGTTCTCAGTAGGAGAGTGATACATATCTATAGAAACCAATGCGAAGGCGCTTATCTTCCCACAAAGAGAGCAGTGTTTGTATCCATAAGCAATAAAGGTGCCTATTTTCATTAAGGAGATAGCACCTATTTTCACAATAAACCAGACCTAGAGGTGCCTAGTTTCCATCAGAGATGCGGTGCCTATATTCATGCGAGCACTATGATATCTATTTTCTAGCAGATGGAGTATGCTGACTTTTCAATTGTTGATAATACATTATGTGTACTCCCAAGATGATAATAATGGAGGACATCCATGACCAAGTTCCAATAGAGAAGTGTGTCTTCCCACATGAGTTAATTAATATTTTTTAGCAAGAGACCTCAAAACTCATAATTATGTAATATTCAAGAAAAAAATTAAAATCAGAGCCAAATCATCTTATACGGATCACACAAAACATGGAAGATCGCAAGTCACCGGTTTATTGTAATGCATCAATCAACCAATTGTGTAGTACCACCTAGTGTCATACGCATCATGATCCATGAAAACTCACCCAGGTATGTACCAAGTTTTCTGTTATTTATGTGCATAATTATTACAAAAGACATCTCTGTGTTAAATGCCAAAATAAACCCATATGTTTGTTGTCCATACATGCAAACCCCATGTCAACAATCAGCCACATGGCATTGGGCATGAGAAGAATTGTAATCGATATCACTACACCCAGGCACACATTTTTGAAAGAAATATATATATATATATATAACTGCTTGGGTGAAGTAATATTATTTAAATAGTGGGAGGAAGCACTGGAGTGCTATCAGATAGAGGTGTAGTCGTTGTATATATATAATACGAAAGAAAAACAAAAAAATAATAAAAAAATGGGGAAATAAAAATATATATATACAATAGAACAAAGAAATAAGTGCAGCAACCATGGGAGGATAATTCAGAACTATACCCAAAAACAATAAACTTGTTGATTACATGGATGTAGCAAGGGAACAATTCGATTCTATGGGTTGGTTAGACTACTATAGTCTAGTTAGTCAACCAAGATGTTATCATGGCCCATGAATTTGCAATATCCATGGAGATATGATTATACAGATTAACATATAATGAAAATAAACATCAAACTAAAGCCACACGATGGACTGGAGAGTAATTTAAATGAGGGTCAAACTATTTGCATATACCTAGCAATCCCAGCCTAAGTAAAAAAATTCTATGTGGTCGCACATAGAAAATTTTGATCAGACTCTATCATGAGATTTGGAAGGCTCAAAAGAAGAGAAAACACTAATAGAGAACTCATAGTCAACAAAATTGTCATAATTTTAGTACGATTGGAGCCTTGGGAAATTAGGAATATTTCCTATGATAATGGGATGAAGCAAAGTCACTCTTGCTCTATATCTACCAACAACAACATTGAGGTAGCTACAGCATAAAGAAAAAAATAATAAAATAATAATAATAAATGGGGATAGTGCCCAGGCCTCCAATTGAGAGGAGAAATATCATGTTGTATAGGTAAAATTTTATGAATATAAACATATTGCCACAACCGAGAAGCAAAAATCCAGTCACATTATGTAGCAATTGATGATAACAGTACAACAACTGAAGAGCACGATGCAATAATTACAGTAATTGCTCACCGCTAAGGAGAATAGAACTGTTGTAGTTGTGCAAATGGATTGGGATATGGATCAAGAAATTGCTATTGTTGTGTATATGTTGTTTTTGTTATTGTACAAATGTTGTTGTTATTATTATTATGCAAATATTGTTGTTGCTATGTAGATGTTATTATTGTTATTATTGTGTAGATGTTGTTGTTGCTCTTATTGTGCAGATATTGATATTGTTGTTGTGTAGATGTTGTTATTGTTATGCAGATGTTATTTTTTTTGTTGTGCATATGTTAGTATTGATGTGCAAATGTTGTTGTGGATGTAGCTAGTCAGCCAAAAGCTAAACATTTTGTGACTACCTAGTCAGCCTGTGCATCAGTAGAACACTTTGTTGGTGCTCAATTATCTAGCCAATTGATAACTAAGCAATTTGTAGCTACCCAATTTGCTGGTAAGTTAGTAGAACATTTTGTTGTTGCTAGTAAGTTGGTTAGCCAAGGGTTGACCATTTTGTGGTTACCTAATCAATTGGTCAACCAGAAGCTAAACACTTCATAGCTGCCCAGTATTTTGGTGAGTCAACAAAACATTTTGCTACTACTCAATTAGTTGGTCAACTAGAAGTGAAACATTTCATAGTTACCTAGTCTGTTGGTAAGTTAGTAGAATATTTTGTTGTTACCAGTCAACTGGTCATCCAACAGCTAAATATTTAATAAATACCCAGTCTATTGGTGAGTCAATAGAACATTTTGTTGCTACCCAATCAACTGGTCAACCAATAGTTGAATATTTTATAAATACCTAATCTGTTGGTGAGTCAGCAAAATATTCTACTGCTACCCGATCAACTAGTTAGCCAAAAACTGAATATTTCATAAATACACAGTCTGCTGGTGAGTCAACATAACATTATTTTGTTTCCCAATCATTTTATCAACCAACAGCTGAACATTTGGCCACTAAATTTGTTGAATAGCATGAACCAGAAGTAGAACCACCCATAACAAACTATACCAAGGGAATATGTTATGAGGACATGTCAAAGGTTCGGTATGGGAGAATTATGAGCATAAAAAATGCTCATTTTTATGCATGTTTAAAAGGGATAATATATGATATATTTAACACTAGAAATATGTTTGTGTATAATTATTGCATATATTTAATAGAAATGAAGTATTATGCTTAACTGGTGTTTTTAGTGGAAAATGTGAGTAGTTGCAGGTTTTTGCTACTAATTTGACATTTTCAAGTCAACATCCCATTCCAACCTTGTAATGCACGAAGACAACTTGAAGAGAACTATGATGAGTGGTGGAGGCAAGCCCTATATTCTGATGACAGAAAAGCATTTGTATCTTAATGACAGGAAAGCGCCTACATGCTAGTGATAGGCAAGCATTTGTATCTCGGTGCCTATATGTCAGTGATAGGTAGGTGCTTGTATCCTTATGCCTGTATGTTGATGACAGGTAGACACCTATATCCGGATGCTTGTATCCCACCACAAGCAAGTGCCTATGTTCAGCGAGAATATAGGACTTGTATTCAGTGTTGACCGATTGACTAGTTGATCGGTTGACTGGTTGATCGATTGACCAATTGACCATGCAATTTTTAAGGAATTTGTTGCAAAAAGATAAGGAAGAATCATTCTTACCTATGCACGATTAAAGGCCACTCTATTAATAAAGCTATGCATGATTAAAATTAAATGACCATGCTTTTAATAGAAGAAAATAACAACTATGCACGAAACGACCATAGCAAATCATGTTGCATGATTAAAATAGAACAAGCTATTTTTGTAATGGGATTGGTTGCATTCTATATAAGAAAATAGGTCATTCTTGATAAGGAGTCAATCAACAAATTATTTTATTTCTTTTGAACTGCATAATTTATAAATAAAGTTTCTGAGTGTTATTTTATTTGCGTGGATTAAGAGTATTTTTACGTAGTCAACTGGGTAGACCATCTGCGGGAGCTTGGTCCCACTCCAGGCAGTAATCCTCCCCTATTTATTTTATTTTTTCTTTATTATTTTTTGCATTTATTTCCTACTTTATTTATTTCAGTTGTGTATTTATTTCTTGCACCTTTATTTCCAGTTGTGTGTTTATTTCCTAGCAATTTTAATTTTATTTTTATTTTTGTTATTTTAATTTTGTAGTGTGTGTTATTTATTTCTTGCATGTTGTATTTCTCAGCTTTATTTAAATGTATTAGTTTTACGAAGTTTGGTTGAACTACAAATGCATGAACAAATAAATCCTCCACCAAATCAATAGGCACAAAGGGACTCATTACCCACACTATAGTCATATATTATGCGTGGCACTCACAAGTTTATGAACTACTGGATTGATAATTAAATGGAATAGAAAATAACTATTTTTTGAAACACCATTTTTTGCTCACCAAAAGGGACAAGCAAACCATGTTTCCCATTGGATGGAAGGTATATATCAAGGCTCTCCCTATAGTCATTTTTCAAATGAATTTATAGTCCCAACAATAGCTACAATCAAAGGAGAAAAGATTAAGCAAATATTGAGTGGTACCATGGAGATTTTAAGAGTACAAATAAAAGGGGATTGGTATTTTATGGATTAAGGGACCATGATTCACATTTTTTGCTTCAACAAGTCATTCTTTCTACTACCAATATATGTAACTAAAAGAGTGGTGTGTATTACAATACTAAAGCAAGAATATTGTAACTAAAAGAGCAAACTAGCATTTTATAAGACCCCATACTAGTTAGGAACTATAACTTAAAATAAAATAAAAGTGGTTGAGGAACTAGAAATCAAAGTAAAAAAATTAGGGTTAGAAGTTCTAGAAGACACCTAGAGTTATGACCCAGATAATAAACTTATTGTGTGGCTAAAAAGTGCCCATATTTTTAGAAATTTTGTACATGAGCCAAGGCTTGACCTTGAAATATTCTAAAGAATATAGGAAGTAACTCTCCCTCTACTCAAGAAGGAGAAATTCTTATAGTGGGAGACCCAAAAAAGGCTATATGAGAGCTTATATAAAAAAAGTAAAATAATATGATCCCACACTCCTAATCAACATCACCATGCAAAAGGTATTGAAAAAAATGAAATGGAGTAGTAACAAGATCAAAGCATGGTGGAAATTTTATCAAGAGATTGACTAGACTGAAGCACCTGTTCAAAGATTAGACCCATATGAAGATAAACAATTCAATATGTGTTACAATGAGGAGCACCTAGAGGAGGTTCCAACCAAAAAATATAAAAGTGAAGCAACTACTCCTATAATGGATGTTGTACCACTAAAACCAAAACGGACCAAAATGGTCTTATCAAATTATTTGAATAAATAAATAATGCAAAAAGATCAAGTAAAGGAGAAACTCCTCTAAGAAAGTGAAATTTGATAATTCAACTAGAATCATTAGAGGAAGAAGAGAGACATGGAGCCTAATCCCTAGATATATCTCCTTGATCCTAATAGCAAAAACCAAAGTAACCAAAGTAAGTAATCAAATACAGGAGGAACATAAGCCAATAGAAGAAGATGTAGTTACAACATTAATGACCATTTTGGATCAAATAATAAGTCTATAAGGAATAGGGAGAGAAAAATGAGAGGACCTCCAATAGATTCTTCATCCTCCCCTAGGGAACCTCCAATTAATAAAAAAATACCAAACCAACCTACGAAGATCCTAGTTATAGTATCTATGATAGTTGATAGCCCCATAAATTCCTTTTTGTCTTAGCTTACCAAGGGGTAACCTACCAATATTCAAATGATATGACTTCCCTTCCATAAAAGACCTTGTTTATCAGGGCTTAGACTAATATTTTGCCACCTCAAGGATTTTAGAATGTTCAATAGTAAACAAAGCAGTTTAACCAAGAGAAATAGGCATTGTTAACAAAACTATTAGCCATGATCCAAATAAATTTCCAACTTTGATCTACAAAATAAAATATTTGTCTCAAGAAAAAAACCACTAGTAGCAAATCTTGAATATGATATGATAGAACAAGACTGACAAGTGGTAACAAAAGTACTTGATTTTAAAAATGTATGAACCAGAGATAAAATACAATTCAGGCAAGAAGTAGATAAAATTGTTGCTTACAACTGTGAAACACTAAAATTTAGATTAAAGGAGAAGGAAAGAAAATTGGAAATGATAAAGAAGACTTTGAATGACTCTCAAGCAAAGACCAAAACACTTGAAAAGTAGGTAGATGAGTTAGTTGAGAATCTAAAAAAAATAGTCTATAGATCTTCTTATAAAGACAAAAGAACAAATCAAGAGGCTCTTAAGAGATAATTGAACAATATGTTGGATTTTGTCAGGAGAAATGGGACATACATAGGAAGTTCAAAAAGATCATATGAAAAATTAAAACATGGCAATGTCGAAAGATCAAAAGTTTGATTAAAAAATTCAATAACACTTATTGGGATGATATTATCAGTGTGGTTAACTCACTTTTCTAGGTATTCAAATTCGTCGATACAACTGGCATACTAAGTGCTCAAGTAAAGCAAGAAATTGAATTCAACCTGATTGAAGCTTCTTTGATACCATCTAAAGCCAACATTTTCCTAGAAATATTAGTCTTAATGATAGACTCTAAGTTAGGGTCCATGGGAATTCATGACAAAAGTGTAACAATGCAAAAAATAATGTCTTTCATTCAAATAAGCGAGTTGTACGTATATGTGAGACTTAGACTATTACCTTAAATAATGTCGTTGCATGGTTCAAAGGAAAATTTGATATACTACTACGAAAAGGACTCCCTTCCCCTTGGAATAAAATAAACAAAGTTGTCTAGAAATAGGAGTACATGCAACTACTAAAAAGCTACAAGAAAAATAGTTTGTCATTCAAATACTGGCTAAAGTCTCTAGAAGCAAAAAATATTATGGGGGCAATTGGACTTATATTAAAACTCATAACTTAAACATGTATGGTTGCCAAAAACACAAGGAATCTCCCCAAAAGTGGCCAAATCAAGTTGGAGATAACCTATGACTGTTTCAAAATAATCTAATTCCCAGAAGAGGAGGAGTGGATAGAAATCAAGGAAGTGCTAGAAATGCTATTGGCCTTATTATTTTATTACTGTTCTATATTTTATTTCTTGTATTTTTATTTTTATAGGATTTATGAAGCTTTGACCCCACGCCCAAGGATAGAGGTGATAAGTTCTCCTTTAGCAAGCAAGAAGGCCCTTGTGAGTCACCAAAATTGTAGTGACTCCTCACTACACTAAGAGTTTGACCTCAGGAAGTCAAAGGCAATATGGCAGAAGCTAAAGAAATTTTGATCAAAGGAGATCATGATTTTACAAAAAATAGCATAGGAGAATGTAGAAGTTATGAGTTTTCATGTGTAGCTTCTCTTGAGGAGCAAAAAGTGAAATAAAGGACTAATCAGAGTAAAGAAATGATATATCCTGATAATTAGAGATTTTAGTAAGATGTGAAGAGATAGAAGTAGATAAGTTTCAAAAAGGTATAATATATGAAAGAAAAGCCTTAAAGAAAAAAAAACACTAAAATTTTGATAAAAATTTAAAAGGAAATTTTTGCCAAACTATTCTTGATGAGAGACACAATGTGATCTTGAAATTTTAAAGAAACTCAATACAAGCTAACAAGAAAAAGTTTCAAAATATAACCAATACCCTACATAAGGATTATGGAATAACTGAGATTATGCCTAAACTTAAAGACTAGTATGATGAGCTACCGATCTCCAAGGAAGATCAAACATGGTTTCAAAATAGAAGTAATACTATGTGAACTCGCAAAGAAAGTAGGTGAGATAGATGGGTATGTCATTATGAAGAAAGATAAGCATCACCTACTAATATCATCTTAGCTTGGCATTTTAGGACAAGTATTAAAAATAAGATTTGTATTTGTGGTCCTACATCTAACAATAGTAATTACAAAGGGTGTCCTCATTCACATTTGCAGGAGCAGTTAAGATTGTCAAATCAACCTGCAAATTTTGGAGGGAAACTCTCCCTAATTATAACCTATATATAGTATTTTTTTAGCATTATAGAAGATCAACAAGTTGTATAAACTTTCACTTAATTTTCTTTTATATAACAATAGGTTCATCTCTAGGTGATCTTGGTGGTAACTCAACCCCCACTCCTAGCATAATCTTTGTAATTACTTTGCTTGTAAATATATATATACTAGAGGCCTACACGTCTATTTGGTTCTAAATTTGTTTGGTTCTCTTTCCTTGAACCATACCCTTTATGTGTGTGTGTGTGTGTGCTTGCATTTTAATCTATGCTTATGTATTTCAAGGAGAGGAAGTGTTCACACCAATTCATTAAAGTTAGAGTGGTTGTGTGGGGGTCTTATTTGATCTTTGGTACATCATTGTTTTCTTAGATTATGTTTTTTCCTTTCTACTATCTTTGCTTTTTCTTTATCTGACTCTTTTCCTTCACAAGTTAGATTAGGAAATGTGTGCTTGAGATCACATCTTGTAAAGGAACTAGCCTTTATCAAAATCTTGGAGGTCCCTAACTGATTTGAACCACACGCTCTCAAGAAATACCATGTTGTGTTACTTCGCACAAGGTGCAATAGCCCCAACCACCTCATCCACACCACGCCCAATGGCTAGGACAATCAAATATGACAACACATACTATTTATATGATGTGACTTTCAAGATTGCCACTAGATATAACACAAGAAAATGATAAATTCAAAGAGATTTTCCTTGGAAATGATGTGAGAAAAACTTTGGGTTTCATCTTTGTAAGTGGGATTGGGTTTGCAAAAAAAATAATATTAGAGAGATAGGCTTGCAAAATTGTAAACTTATGAGTTTGATCTTAGGGTAAAACTTGGGTGGAGATTATTAATAGATCAAGGAAAGAGTTGAGCAAAAATGATACTTCAAAAATATATAGGTTCTTGTGATGCAATAAAATTATGCAGGAAGATAACCCTACCTAAAGGATCATCAACATAAAACTTAACATCATTTAGTTGATAATTGATCAAGAAACATATTAGATGGTAAATCAATAAGGGAAATTATAAAAAAATTTAGTTTGATGCTTGGATGGGACCTTATCATTTTATATTTGATTCAAAATAGCAACCATTAGCTTGGGCATGTCTAGCTTGTAAAGGTCCAAAGGTCAAATATTATATTAATGTGAGCAATAACTCTAGATTATGGATTTCTATTAATAACTTGGTTGAAGAAGATGAACTCAAACAAATTGCAAATGAGCTTTAAAATATGCTTCAAGAGTTTTCTTTACATATTTTTACATGAAAGGATGAGTTGGTTTAGAATATATCAAAAGATGGTAGATACTCAGTCAAGTTGGGGTATGAGGATTTTGAGCAATCAAAATTTCCTACTCCTAAAGATGCCCTTGGAAGAATGTTTGGTCATAAGAGACTCTCCCTAAGGATTTAACTTTCCTTTAGTTAGTAGTTCAAAGTAAGATTCTTATAAGAGGTAATCTATCTAGAAGAATATAGCATGGACTTTGAAGTGCCTTGTGTGAGAAGGATCACTAGACCATTTACTTCTTCATAGTCCCTTTGCTCACACCATTTGGGTTTACTTTTTCAAAAATATAAGAATATATTGGGTAGCTCAATAAACATTGAAAGAGTTGATGAAATGTTGGATTAATTATTTTAAAGCTAAAGCATTATGTATTTTGTGGAGGATTGGTCCTACCATTGTTTGTTGGATTTTGTGGCTTGAAAGTATTAGTAGATTTTTTTAAATAAATCTCAAAATCATGTTTGGAACCGAAATAAAATTAAGGTAAAGAATATAAAGTGGAAACCACTAGAAGTGGATTTAGTCAAATTGAGTTTTGATGGAGCATCTAAAGGAAATATAGGACCAATGGGAGGAGGAATAATTAGAAATAATAGGGGAAATATTTTTTCTCATTACACTTTAAATAGTTAATTTAAGACAAATAATGAAGCCAAAGCTTGGGCTTCTTTGGAAAAGTTAAAGATATGCAAATAAATGAAATGGAATAGAGTATAGATGGAAGGTGATTTACCAATAGTATAAAATACAATTTTGAGGAAAGCAAAGACTCCATGGAACATACAAGAGATAATTGTGCAAATACAAGACAATGATACAAAGTTTGAAGAAATTAGGTTTACACAAATTTAAAGGGAAGAAAACAAATGTACGGGTAGGCCAACCAATAGAAATGTTTTAATTGAGGATCATGAAGTTAAATTCTCTTTTCCATGGTTAGAAGAAGTAATTTGAAGTTGACAAGAAAATGTTGATTGCTTGAATCAAATAATGATTAAAAATTGCTTTAATATTTTCCATTGGTAATACTTGCTTTATTTTATAACATTGATGTTTTTTCAAACTATTTATTAAAATTCTTGTGGTTGTACTTATGCTTTAGGTAGAAAACTAGCATTCCAAAGCTAGTAAAGCAAACTATGATAGCACAAATTTTTGAATATATTACTCTACTAAGATCCAATTCCTAGACATTATAGGTGGAGCTTTGGTATTGTGGAGGTTGTTGCAAAAAAATATCAAGAAGAAGGATGCTAAATTTTGGAATATTTGTATTCACACAAAAAATTGAAGAAGATCCAGAAAATGAAAATCAAGAATTCAAACTTTTTATGAAAATGATGTAGGTATCTAGCTATAGCAACTCAATTGAGATGAGAATTAAATTTATTTGTAAATTTTCAAGCTCCAAAAGAGAGAGAGTTATGGTTTTTCAAGGGTGGGGGACTCGAGTACAACTCCTTGTTGTCCAATAAACAAAATGTCCAAATTTTGAACCATATTATTGCCTCTCTTACAATTTTTTTATAGATATAGTGCTCATCATGAGAAGTCTCAAGTGTAGAAAAAGGGATGCTAGTCACTTGGTTATAGGATTTGAATATACATGGAAGAGTCATTATGACAATGTTAAAACAAGATCTGCTTCGATCTATAGTAAAATAAAAATATCTAAAAATTGGGTTTATCAAAATTAGTTTTGATGGTGCTTCTAAAGTAAATTTGGAAAAAGCCAATAGATGTGGTTTTTTTTTTAATAATGAATTCAAAATTCTATTCACTTACTCAAAATCATATGGAACTTCAATAAATAACTATATAGAGGCGAGGACACTTCCTACAAGTATTAAAATTTCAATTTAAAAAGGATGGAAATATATTTCAATTGAGAGGGATTTACAAATTATCATTAATGTTATCAACAAAAATGTATCTGGGGATTGGATAAAAAGTAATATTATTGTTGATATTCATCATCTATTATTGAAGGTAATCTCTTGGAATTGTGAGTATATTTATAGAAAAGGAAATCAAGTAGCAAATATTTTAGCCAATCATGATGTTGATTTTTGTCTTGGTGAAATTCAAATTTTAGAAGGCAATTGGCCAAATGATATTTTATATTTTAATGGAAAGGATGTGAAGGATTTGATTGTAGAAACATCGCACTTTGATAAAGATGAAAAATATATTTAATAAAAAAAAGGAAAAATATCTTTGATAAAAGGGCAATCTAAATATGGTCTAAGTGATCTAACAATAAATGCAATATTTTGATATTTTTATGGGAATGACCCCCAATAGAAGTTAAGTATAGTTTATTAAAAAATAATATTATACAATTTATATTAAAATATAAA
This sequence comes from Wollemia nobilis, assembly GCA_028583015.1. Classification (NCBI taxonomy): domain Eukaryota; kingdom Viridiplantae; phylum Streptophyta; class Pinopsida; order Araucariales; family Araucariaceae; genus Wollemia; species Wollemia nobilis. Next base: position 3,702,988 of record JAQPPZ010016601.1, on the reverse strand, counting down.
CTTTAAAAATTTATTATCTTAAAATTAAATTAAAAGTTAAAAAAATTGTATCAAATGGCATTAGCTCAATCATTCATATTTCTCAACTTTCAAGTGTTGGACATTTTGAGTAGATGAGTTGTCATTGATGTCAAGAGTGAGTGGTCATTGATGTCAAGCTTTCAACACTAGTCAGTGGCAGTTTCAATGGGCAACATCAGTTTCAGGTTCTCCAATAAGTGCAAAAGGATAGTCCATTTTCAGTTAATCAAGACCCGGTTCCAGGAAATCAGATATGGTCCAAAGTGCAAAGAAGAAGCCCAAGTGAATAATATTATAATAATTTTTTATAATATTATAAAGGGAAGTTTAAATTAATTATAAATTAATTAATATAATTTTTATTATAAATTAATTTATTAATTAATTTACTTAACTTATAAGTTATTTAAATTAATTATTAATTAATTTTAATATTTTAATATTAATTATAAGTTAATTTATATTAATTTTAACTAACCCTAAGGTGGGTTATTAAATTAAATTTAATTTTGAATTTGAATTCTTAAGCATCGATGTGGGAGAAAATAACCATATGTGTATAAAAATGGGATTACCCACCTTACCCAAAATTACCATGCCTTCGAATTTAATTAATGCGAGCTTGTGTGAATCATGCTGCATCAAAGAGGAGTGCTTTTTGATTTTTGTGGGAAGTCAACGACGCACGAAGGTATAAGAGGAAGGAAGTCTTCCTTCCTTCACGTGGGCACCAATAGCCCACACGGTGGGCTCCAAAGCGCTAAGGCGCTTAGGCTTGGGGAGACGGTGGTTCGAATCATGCCAAAACCCTTTTGGGGAGAAGAAAAAGGTATGCATTAGTTGAGCACCAAAATTTTCGGAGGTATTAGTTGAGCATTAAAAATTAATTTTTGCATATTTTATTTGGTTTGTAAGGTTGTAAGGGGAGTTATAAGGCTTATGCAAAATAAATTTTTGGTGTTATTTGCTTTAGTGTTTGGAAAGGGTAGTAAGGTGTTTTAGGAAGATTTTTTGAAGTCTTGTGGTGTTGGATATTATTTTAAGTTGGAGATTATAAGGTGTATCAAAGTGATTATTTTTATGTATGATTTGATGAATGCTAATTTCAAAAGGGAGTAATAAGGTGTAATTGAGATTTGATTATTTTTGTGTCTAAGAAATATTTTGAGAAAGTGTTGAAGTGATATTTTGTCATCTAACCATTGAAATTGGAAAGAAGAAAATTGTGATTGAGACAGGTTTTCTAAGGGCACTTCTACATCAAACAAAAGGTATGGGCATATTCTTCCTAGTGAGTGATTGTTGAATGTTGTGAATGCAAAGTTGGAGTGAAAAGGATTGTTTGGTAAGCATTGTTGAGTGTGTTTTGAATTAATGCTTCAAGGTTTTTTGGAATAAAGAGTTGTTGATAAAACCTTGTTTTATAAGCATTGTTGTTGAAGTGATTAAGTTGAGTGAAGAACTTGAACTAGGGTTTGCAAAGATCATGAGTATCATTGTTATGTGAGATTGATTGATAAGCATTGTTGGAAATATTTGAGTGAGTGTTCATATGCTTGGACTAGGGTTTGTGAGCAAGGATTATTTCATTGAGTGATTGGTTGAGTAGAGTTGGTTGAGCCTAGTCAAGTGGATGTGTTGATGTGATAGTTCAAGTTCTATGAAATAAATTATTCTATATTCTGAATTGATTTGAGAAAGAGGTTGAGTGTTGATGAATGTGAAACATATTGAGTCTCTAACAATTCTCTATATGTTTTAAAAGAGTGATTGAAAGTGATTGAGCATTGTGGTGAATGTGAAGCATATTGAGTCTCTAACAATTCTCTTTATGTTTCTATGATATTGGACAAGTTCTAGTGTGGACTTGTTGAGCATATTTGAGGTAAGTCTTAGAGAAGACTTGTGGATAGATTTGTGTGAGCTTTTGTGGAAGCTTACAATAAATTGAGGATAGAGTTGAGAAGATAGATTGAGGATAGAGTTTGGTGCAGATTTGAGGATAGGTTTGTGCCAGATCAGAAATAGAGATTGAGAATATTTGTGCTAGATCGAAGGACTATGTTTAGTGCAGATTTGAGATAGAGCTTTGAAGGTGATAGAGTATAGAGGATGATAGTCTCTAGTGGATAGAGATCCATTAGCCAGGGTAGTGAGGATAGGTGTCTTCAGTGGATAGAGATCCATTAGCCAGAGTAGTGGGGGTAACAGTTCTTCTAGAAGATCACCAGTCAGAGCTAAGGAGAAAGGAGTTCTCCTATGGATAGAGATCCACGAAATTGATTAGGGGATTGGTGTCTCCTTTGGATAGAGGTCCATAAACATTGTAGGGAAAGGATTCCCAAGAGAATTTATTTGAGAAAAATTTATAAGGAATATTTTCTCCGTGGAGTAGCCCACATTGGGTGAACCACGTTAAATCATGTCTCTCATGTGTGTGATGCTTTGTGTGATGTTTACTACTTTAATATTGTTGATGTTATCATTTGGATTAAAAAGCAAAAAGTTTTATCTTATATTGTTCACCCCCCTCTCAGTATAAGCACATGTTCTTCAATTGGTATCAGAGTGGGTCTCTCCATGAAAAGACTAACAACTTGGAGGAGGATCCATCAGAAACACACATGACTTCAAAAAATGAAGAAGAGACCATGTTTGATATAAAAGAGGAATTCTTTACTGCTCTCAGAAATTTGGAAAGAATTAGAGAGAAGAACTCAAGCTTGAAGGAACAAATTCAAGAGGATGAAGAAGCAAGGATGGAACTTCTACAAAATCTCACAGAACTCAAGATAAAGGTAGAAGAAGGAAAGAAAATTGAGCAGGATATGACAGATCTATTAAGAGCAAGAGAAACAGAATGTGAAATATTGGAAGCAAAAATTGTTTATCTAAGGAATGAAGTTGAAAGGACCAAGGTACTACAAGATGTAGAGTATGAGAAATAGAAAGAGGAGTCAAGTCTTCAAGAAGCAGAAACTTCAAACAAATATAGGCAAGCAAAGGATATCAAAAAGGAAGAAAGCAAATAAGAACCTTGGATGAGAGTTAATCACAAGAGGAGAAGCACTCCACCACAATCTCAAAGGCATCCAAATAGGTTACATAATTTCTTCCATGGTCATTGCTTTTCTTGTAATAAATATGGTCATAGAGTTATACATTGTATTGGTCATGCAAGAAACAATGTCAATAGAAATTTCAATTCTTTTGCACCTCTTATGGATAATGATATTATATGTTACAAATGCAATAATTTTGGGCACAAGGCTAGATGGTGTAAAATGATACTTTCTGAGTCTAGTAAAAGAAAAACAATTTCAACAACTAGGAAATATGAAAGGGAAAATGTAAAGGCTAGATCAATGTTAGTTCAAACAACCCTTCATGCTCAGGATAAAGAAGAACAATGGTATCTTGATAGTGGTTTCTCTAGTCACATGATAGGAGACAAAGACAAATTCATTGTACTAAAAGAAACCAATAGAGGATCAGTAAGTTTTGGTGATAATGGATCAGCAAGGATTGGTGGAAGAGGAACTCTGAGTTTAGATAATGGGAAAACAAGAACAAAAAATGTGTTGTATGTTAAGGGGTTAAAACATAATCTGCTAAGTGTAAGTCAACTTTGTGATCAAGGGCATATGGTTACATTCCACCCAGATAGATGTGAGATAAGAAAATCAGAAACTGGAAAAGTCATTGCAAATGCAAGAAGAACTCCAAACAATCTATACATGCTTAGTGAGATCAAAGGGGAAAAGTGCTTTCTATCACAAGAAGATGAGAGTTGGTTGTGGCATAGAATATTGGGTCACTTGAATTTTGACAACATAGTCAACATAAGCAATAAGCAGGTTGTCAGAGATTTACCCAAGATAAAAAGGCCACAAAACACAATTTGTGCACCTTGTCAACATGGAAAGCAAACTAGAACAAGCTTTAAGTCAAAAGGATATATGTCATCTGAGCCATTAATTCTAATACATACTGATCTATGTGGTCCTACCAGAACATAGAGTATTCAGGGTGAGAGTTACTTTATATTGTTTATAGATGATTACTCCAGAATGGTTTGGGTAGCTTTCCTGAAAGAGAAGTCAGATGCTTTTGAAAAATTCAAAGCATTTAAGGAACTGGTTGAAAATGAAACCAGCAAGAGGATTAAGTGTTTGAGATCTGATAGAGGAGGAGAATTTACCTCAAATGAATTTGTAGAGTTTTGTGAACAACATGGGATCAAGAGAGAATACTCAGCAGCAAGAACTCCTCAACAAAATGGAGTAGTTGAAAGGAAAAATAGGACTATTGAGAATATGGCTAGAGCTATGTTAAATGAGTCTAAACTCTCAGATGGATTTTGGAGGGAAGCAGTCAACACAATAGTATACATAATCACTAGGGCTCAAATGAGGGTAAATCATCACAAGACTCCATATGAGCTTTGGAAAGGAAGACCGACCACTGTAAAACACTTCAAGGTTTTTGGAAGCAAGTGCTACATAAGATGAGAAGATCAAAACTTAGGCAAGTTTGACCCAAGATGTGATGAGGGAATTTTCCTTGGTTATTCCTCTAAGAGTAAAGCCTATAGATGCTTCAACAAGAGAACACACACTATTGTAGAAAGTATAAATGTAACAATTGATGAGAAGATAGATTCAAGAGAACCAGTTCAACAAATTGTGTATCAGGAAGATGGAAGTTGTCAAGAAGAGTTTCATGAGGAATCAGATGAAGAAGAAGAAGAAACACAAAGACTTCTTCCTAAAACTCCATCCAGGTATGTACAGAAGCATCATCCAAAAGATCTAATCATTGGGAATCCAGATGAAAGGTAGACAAGGAGAAGGATAATAACACCATCTCAACAAGCAAATTTTTCTTTGCTATCTAATATTGAGCCAAAGGACTTCAATCAGGCAAGTGGAGATGAGTTCTGGATTAAGGCAATGGATGAGGAATTAGATCAGATAGAGAAAAGCAAGACTTGGGAACTTGTTCCATGACCAAAGGACAAGAATGTGATCGACACAAAATGGGTATTCAGAAATAAGCTAAATGAATATGGACAGGTAGTAAGGAATAAAGCAAGGTTAGTGTGCAAAGGTTATGCACAGGTAGAGGGAATTGACTTTGATGAGACATTTGCTCCAGTTGCATGACTTGAAGCCATAAGAATATTTTTAGCCTTCTCAAGTTTTAAAAACTTCAAGGTATATCAGATGGATGTTAAGTCAACATTTCTAAATGGTGTTCTAGAAGAAGTCTACATTGAACAGCCAGAGGGATTCATATTAATAGATAAACCAGATCATGTATGCAGATTGAAAAAGGCATTGTATGGTCTAAAGCAGGCTCCTAGAGCATGGTACTCAAGATTGGATAAGTATCTTCAGGAACAAGGATTCAGAAAAGGAATAGCAGATAACAACTTATACATCAAAAATGAAGGGAATAATCTACTAATTGTGGTTGTTTATGTTGATGACATCATTTTTGGGGGAAACAATGATAAGATGTGTAAAGAATTTGCTAAGAACATGCAAAATGAATTTGAGATGTCTATGCTTGGTGAGTTGTCCTTCTTTCTTGGACTTCAGATTTCACAATCAGAGAAAGGAGTATTTCTCTCACAAACCAAGTATATAAAAGAGATGCTAAAGAAATTCAGGTTAGAAGATTGCAAACCGGTAAGTACCCCCATGGTCACAGGATGCAAGTTAAGTAAGGATGATGAATCTCTAGAGGTAGATCAGAGATTATACAGATCTATGATTGGCAGCTTGTTGTATGTTACAGCTACAAGACCAGACATAGTGCAGTCAGTGGGATTAGTGGCAAGGTTTCAGGCAGCACCTAAGGAAACACATGTGGTAGCAGTAAAGAGAATTCTCAGGTATCTAAAAGGGACTATGGATTTTGGGCTCTGGTATCCCAAAAGTGATAGTTTCACACTCACAACATATACATATGCAGATTGGGCTGGCAACATTGATGATAGAAAAAGCACAAGTGGAGGAGCATTCTTTCTTGGAGACTGTTTAGTCTCTTGGCTAAGTAAGAAGCAGTTTCAGTATCCTTATCTATAATAGAAGCAGAATATATTGCAGCAGTAGCCAGTTGTACATAGGTATTATGGATGAAGTGAACTCTAGAAGACTTCAAGATAAAACATGATCATCCTATTCCCATATTATGTGATAATACAAGTGCTATAAGTATCTCAAAGAATCCAGTGATGCACTCCAGGACAAAGCACATTTCGATCAAGTATCATTTTCTGAGAGAACAGGTGATAGATAAATAGGTCAGGTTGGAATATGTTACTACAAAGGAACAGATAGCAGATATTTTCACTAAGCCACTTTCGAAGGAGACCTTTGAGTATCTTCGAGGAAAACTAGGAGTAATACTCCCACCCTAGAATTAACCACCTCAAGAGGAGGTGGGGGAGGGGCTAAGCTAAGAGACTCATTCTTAGCCTCGAGCCCCAAAGGTGACCCTTTGCCATTGATGTCAAAGGGGAGATATTTGAGTAAGGGGGAGAGATTTGGTTTAAGGAGAGAGCATTGAGTCAGGGGAGCAATTTCCTAGGGGGAGCAAAATAGGAAAAAGGTCAAGTTTTGGTAAAAAGAATTTGGGTTGCCATCAATGACAAAGGGGGAGATTGTTGGACATTTTGAGTAGATGAGTTGTCATTGATGTCAAGAGTGAGTGGTCATTGATGTCAAGCTTTAGCACCATTCAGTGGTAGTTTTAGTGGGTAGCATCAGTTTTAGGTTCTCCAATAAGTGCAAAAGGATAGTCCTTTTGTTGATCAAGACCCGATTCTAGGAGATCATATGTGGTCCAAAGTGCAAAGAAGAGGCCTAAGAAAATAATATTATAATAGTTTTTATAATATTATAAAGGGAAGTTTAAATTAATTATAAATTAATTAATATAATTTTTATTATAAATTAATTAATTAATTAATTTAATTAATTTAGTTATTTAAATTAATTATTAATTAATTTTAATATTAATTATAAATTAATTTATATTAATTTAATAACCCTAAGGTGGGTTATTAAATTAAATTTAAATTTAATTGAATTTAAGCATCGATGTGTTAGAAATAAAAAATGTATAAAAAGGGGATTACCCACCTTAGCAAATTACCATGCTTTAATTAAATTAATGTGAGCTTGTGTGAATCGTGTTGCAAAGAGGAGTGATTTTGGTTTTTGGAAGTCAATGGTGATGAAGGATAAAGGAAGGAAGTCCTTCCTTCCTTCACGTGGGAGAATATAGCCCATGTGGTGGGCTCAAGCGCTAAGGCGCTTGGCTTGGGGAGATGGGGTTCAAATCATCGAAACCCTTTTGGGGAAGACAAAGGTATGCATTAGTTGAGTGCTAAATTTTTGGAGGTGTTAGTTGAGATTAAAAATTAATTTTTGATATTTTATTTGGTTTGTAAGGTTGTAAGGGAGTTATAAGGGTTATGCAAATTAAATTTTTTGGTGTTATTTTCTTTGTTGTTTGGAAAGGGTAGTAAGGTTTAGGTATTTTGTGGTGTTGGATATTATTAAGTTGGAGATTATAAGGTGTATCAAGAGTGATTATTTTTATGTATGATTTGATGAATTGTTATTTTCAAAAGGGAGTAATAAGGTGTATTTGAGTTTGATTATTTTTGTGTTTAAGGAATATTTTGAGAAAGTGTTAAAGTGATATTTTGTCATCTAACCATTGAAATTGGCAAAGAAGAAAATTGTGATTGAGACAGGTTTTCTAAGGGCACTTCTACATCAAACAAAAGGTATGGGCACATCTTCCTAGTGAGTGATTGTTGAATGTTGTGAATGCAAAGTTGGAGTGAAAAGGATTGTTTGGTAAGCATTGTTGAGTGTGTTTTGAATTAATGCTTCAAGGTTTTCTGGAATAAAGAGTTGTTGATAAAACCTTGTTTTATAAGCATTGTTGTTGAAGTGATTAAATTGAGTGAACTTGAACTAGGGTTTGCAAAGATCATGAGTATCATTGTTATGTGAGATTGATTGATAAGCATTGTTGGAAATATTTGAGTGAGTGTTCATATGCTTGGACTAGGGTTTGTGAGCAAAGATTATTTCATTGAGTGATTGGTTGAGTAGAGTTGGTTGAGCCTAGTCAAGTGGATGTGTTGATGTGATAGTTCAAGTTCTATGAAATAAATTATTCTATATTCTGAATTGATTTGAGAAAGAGGTTGAGTGTTGATGAATGTGAAACATATTGAGTCTCTAACAATTCTCTATATGTTTCTAAAAGAGTGATTGAAAGTGATTGAGCATTGTGGTGAATGTGAAGCATATTGAGTCTCTAACAATTCTCTTTATGTTTCTATGATATTGGACAAGTTCTAGTGAGGACTTGTTGAGCAGATTTGAGGTAAGTCTTAGAGAAGACTTGTGGATAGATTTGTGTGAGCTTTTGTGGAAGCTTACAATATAGATTGAGGAAATTGAGAATAGATTTGAGGATAGATTTGAGGACATATTTGAGGATAGAGATTGAGGATATATATTGAGGATAGATATTGAGGACAGATGGTGATTTGAGGATAGGTTTGTGCCAGACCAGAAATAGATATTGAGCAGATTTGTGCTAGATCGAAGGACTGTGTTTAGTGCAGATTTGAGATAGAGCTTTGAAGGTGATAGAGTATAGAGGATGATAGTCTCCAGTGGATAGAGATCCATTAGCTAGGGTAGTGAGGATAGGTGTCTTCAGTGGATAGAGATCCATTAGCCAGAGTAGTGGGGGCAGCAGTTCTTCTAGAAGATCACCAATCAGAGCTAAGGAGAAAGGAGTTCTCCTATGGATAGAGATCCACGAACTTGATTAGGGGATTGGTGTCTCCTTTGGACAGAGGTCCATAAACATTGTAGGGAAAGGATTCCCAAGAGAATTTATTTGAGAAAAATTTATAAGGAATATTTTCTCCGTGGAGTAGCCCACATTGGGTGAACCACGTTAAATCATGTCTCTCATGTGTGTGATGCTTTGTGTGATGTTTACTACTTTAATATTTTTTTTTTGATAAGTAGCTATTGTATTTACAGTGGGTTTTAACTAGGATTCCAAAACCTGATTACATAAGAGTTGGAAATAACATGTCAAGAATAAGCCATTACAAAAAAATTCTGGGCCCAAGGCACCAATACCTTGGAAATGAAAAACAAACAAAAATCCCACCCAACGGGAACAGGTAAATTTGAATAATCCCGCCCAGCGAGAAACCACCAATTTTGAAGGAAGGTAAGTTTGAAGATCCCGCCCAGTGGGGAGCAGCTGAAAACCGCCATCGTGTAAATCCCGCCCAACAGGAAGCAACAAAAAACCATTATAATATAAATCCCGCCTAGCGGGAAGCAGTCAAAAAACCACCAAAGAGTGAATCTTGCCCAGCGGGAAGCAGCTGAAATCCATCCCAGTGTAGATCCCGCCCAGCGGGAAGCAGCAAAAACCTCTACCAAGTGAATCCTGCCTCCCGAGAAAACCAGCAAGAAATGAGAAAAACCCGCCCAACGGGAAACCCAGCGGTTCTGGAGAATCCCGCCCCGCGGGAAACCATCCTGCCCAAAAAAAATGGGGAATCCCGCCTAGTAGGAAGCAGCTAAAAACTAGCAAAGAGGAGATCCCGCCCATCGGGAAGCAGCCAAAAAGCACCACCAAGAGAATCCCACCCCCAGGACAACCAGCAGGAAAAGACAACAGGTTAAGGGACCAGGGATACAGGGACTGGGGATCCCAGGCGGGAAGAGGTAACAACCACAAATATGGGATCCCTGGGAGCCTAGCCTAGGGGATCTAGGGTCTGCATGCATAGATCAGATCCCCCCATGATTTGAAAAATGTAGCAGAACCCAGAGAACCCCAACAGCAGGGGCCAAGAATCCCATCCTTGCACAGGAGAAACTTTAGGGAACTGGGACTGAGGCTAGGAATAACCCAGGCAGAGAAAAAGCCCCCCCCAAGGCCAAACAAATGCCCAGGGTGTCCACCAAGGAGCAGAACCAGCATGAAGAAGCCTCCAAGTGAGAAATCGAAGAGGGTCCTCCCCACAGGGACGGGACCAACAATAGCCATAGGATCCCAGAGAGGATTCACTAGCAAAAGGGGGAAAGAGGCCCCCCTAGACCACCCCCAAAGCAGTAAGGACCTCAAAGGAAACCCCAGGAAGTCGTCAAAAACCCAACCAATCACCCCCACCACCCAGAGAACCGCAGGGAACCAGATCCATGCCAAAAACCTACAAAAAACCCTAGGGGGAAGCCTGAGGAAAAAAAAAATGGAAGGGATCCCAAAAATAGCAAGGAACCCTGGGAAGCATCAGGCCAAAAACTCAAACAATGGAACCCTGACCGACTGGGAGAGGTGCAAAAAGAGGATAAGGATCTCCCTCAAGGAGATCATCTGCAATAAACAATCCCAGGGAGGGATGACCTGAGATGATCCAAGGACTGGGCAGAAACCAGGGGAGGGGGAGTAGGGAAGGGATCGGGACCCTCCCCTCTCTCATTTACTGCTTTAATATTATTGATGTTATCATTAGGATTAAAAAGCAAAAAAAATTATCTTATACTGTTCACTCCCCCTCTCAGTATAAGCACATGTTCTTCATCAAGGATGAGACCAAGGTTTAAATCTTGCTAAGTGGTACATGCTTAATTTTCAAACTATTGAAATAATTTTAATTACATCCATGAGATCAAAATAGTCTATGGGACCAAGAGCTTTAATACAATATGGGGCATGGTGTACAACTCTACTCACTTTTGAATTCAAACCTTAGACCTCCTATTTAGAGTTCCAAAGTTTGACAACATACAAGAAATAAAAATAGTCAACAAATTCAAAAAGCTCAACATCCTCTTATCATATTTTGGAGTGTGTTCCTTCAATTGTTGGTTTTGATGAGAAGCCCCTATTTTTTTCTATTCTCAATTCCTCAAAAAAATCTATTAGTGATTTTACTTTTAGAGTGTCCTCGTATGCAATCATGATGTCCTTGTAGGGTTCACATTTCATGATAAAATATTTTTCAGTCTCCATTACTCTTTTTTTTGTGGAAAACATCCTAGAAGGGATACCACTTTCGGGTAAGACCCAAGGAGGTAGGGGTATCTCTTCCATAAAAATCACCCAAGGCTCGCACCTAGCCTACCACCTTTGACATACTCAAGGAGCAAACCTGAAACAATAAAAAATAAGAGTACACAGACACAAACACACAAAAAGATTAAAAAAACAAAAAATAAAAAATGCTCCTTGAGTGTGTCAAAAAGATAAAGCACAACCAAACACACACACAATAAGATTAAAAAAAATACAACATGAACCACATAGAAAAACACGAGAACAATATAACAAAACACAAACATAACAAAAAATAACAAAACACTACAAAGACACAACCAACAAAAACATGAAAAACAAAAACAACCAAAACCTAAAAAATAATAAAATAAAATAAAAAAACAACCAACAAAAGACAACAAAGAAAAATAAAAACATATAAAACACTCACACACCAAAACACAAAAACACCAATTAACACAAACATACATAAACACAAGCACAAGAACAACAACAAAAAACACAAAACAACAAAAACACAAGAACAACAAAAAACAACACAAAAAACACAAAAACAAAATAAAACAAAAAAAAAAACACATATAAATAGAAAAGAAAAAATAAAAAAATAGAACACAACAATAACCTTTCTAGAACAAAAGACTATTAAGGCAAAAATCAACAGAGGAAACAAAATAAATATTAGTTTGAGCTAGGGAACTAAAATACCCTGACCAAACCAAAGAGAAGCAAAAATAAAGCAAGAATAAAATAGGTACCTCTAGAACTGGAGCCATCCAAAGAAATGATAGAAATAAGAGCTTCCCTTATTTGTGAAGCCCACCATCTAATAAAATGGCCATAGCAAGTAAGATCACCTTTGTCTAAAGCCCAACTAGCTAAATCATCAATACTCTTGTTCTGATCTCTAACCACATGATTGTAATCAACTTTTAAGAATCCCATCTATATTAACTAAATCTTCTCAATAATTCTTTTTATTCTCCAATTAACCTTATGATTCTTAGAAGGAGTCTTCAAAATATTAATCATGAGTTGAGAGTCATACTCAACTAGTACCTTTTTCCATCCAACCTTAGTAGCCTCTTGAAGGCCTCTAAGGATACCATACCCCTCAACAAGGTTATTGGATAGAATACTCAAATTCTCACAAAAATTAAAAACTAGGGAGCCATATGAAAGTCTACCAATTCCTCCCACACTATATTTTCTAGGGTTCCCTCTAGAGGCTCCATCAGTATTGACTTTTCCAAAATCCTTAGGAGGAGGTTGTCAATTCCTTGTTCTATCCATCTTGCAATTACTCACATTCCCTTTAAGTTGGTTGCTCTTAGAAGAGTTAATCTTCAATCTTTGCATAACTTGATCCTAATTTTGGTGGGAGTTTTTGGGGTGATTAAGGAGATGATGGACCGATTCAACTAAGTTGATAATGGTATTTTTCTAGATATAGTTAATATCCTTCCTTTCTTGATTCCTTTATTTCCAGATATTCCAAAGAAGAATGGTAGAACCCATCCAAACTAACTACCTAATAAAATGATCAACACCCTCTTGATTAGGCCAATCCCTCTAAATTTGTTCAAAAGTAAAAAATTGGACCACTGTAATCCAAGTAAAGTGGCCATTCTCCTCCAAATATCAGAGGCTAAAGTACACTCAATAAAAATATGACTAAGATTTTCCACATTCTCTCCACACATTTCACATCTAAAAGGGCCATGAAAACCATGCTTCATAATATGCTCCCCAGTAAGCACCCTGCAATGCAATAAAAGCCAAGTAAAGAACCTCACCTTAGGCTAGAGCTTTTGAGCCCACAACTAAGAAAATATGTGAGATGATTGGTTGGGATTATTATGGCATAAGGACAAATAACCTTGAGCAACTGAACACTCACCCTTAGTAGTGTTGTTCCATCCAAAACAATCATTATCATGGGACCAAGAGAGAGATCTCATATGAAGGATGCACTGGATATATTTTCTTTACCTTTCTAGTATTTGAATAGGCTAGTCCTCAATAGGGATCTAATATTTACCAACCTCTGAACTACCAATATGGTACCAAAAGTAATTAGCCACCTTTATCCAGTTAGCTCGGTGAAGCTCCTCCATCCAAGGCCTCCAATCGGGAAACTAAGTTATCAAAGGCTTGTGACCATCCCAAGAATCTATCCAAAAATTTACCTGTTGACCATTATGAATGATCCAAAGTAATTTTTTCTTTATCAAATCCTCACCAGTATTAAGAACTGCTAATATGGGAGAACCTATGGAAGGTAATTGATAATGAACAAGGTCTTCATGACTTTTTTTCTCAACATATTTAGCATGGATATTCTTGGCCCAAAGAGCATTGGGGTTATGCAAAATTTGTTGGCAATTTGAGTTGTTTTATGTTATCATTGATGTCACATGAATCATTGATGTCATATGGATCACATTGAGTTTTTATGGGCAAATGATATTTTGGAAAGCATGGATAAAATCAGGATTTTTTGTGAAAACCAAGGCAGGCAAAATAAAAGGTTTTATTTAAAACCATGGATTGTATATTTGAAATGGGTTTTTCTTAAAACCCAGGTTGGCCTTTCATTTCATCAAAAAAGGTGCCCCGGTGATGGAGATATTTAATTTTAAATATTTAGTTTAAATTTTAATTATTTAAAATTTTAATTTTAATTTTAAAATTAAAATTAAAGTTAGCGCCGATGTCTAAAGAAAGAGGGAAAATCAATAATACGTCAACGTCATCGAAAATGAGGAGAAGACTATATAAAGGGGGATCCTAAGGTTCATTTGAATTTAATCCTTGCTCGTGTTAATCATTGGCTAGCATCCGAAGAGAGCTCGTGCGAAAATTGTTTTGAAAAGGGAGACAGCGAATAAATCCAAGGTTGGTCGAAAGCCCAAGATATTGTGGGCAGAGTGGCACATTGGCAATTGGCTTTTTTTAAGGTGTGTGGCAGTGCTTTACGTCAAGGTTCGAATCTCCTTGACTGCATTTGAAGGCATTGGAATGAAAATGCTCGAAGCGCTTTTAGTTTGTGTGGAAGGGAGGAAGGACTTAAGGCACGTTGTGCCTTTTCCTTTTGAACGAGCAGCTAGCTTGTGTGGCAACCTTAGCTGCAACTAAGGCACTCATGATGTGTGCAAGTTAGGGGTTTGAATCCCCATGAGGAGGTAATTACATTTTGCTGAATTCAATTTGGTTGATGCCCTAGGATAGGAGTTATAAGGTGGTTAAGGAATAAATAATGTTTTTAATTAAACTTTATTTTTATAAGGGCTGTGATTATTATTTTAGAGGTGGATGAGTTGTTGATTTAATTTGATATTCATGAAATTGAAAAATTAAGATTTAGGAGAAATAAGGAGTTGTTATAAAATATTTTTGAGAGCCTTATTGATTATTATTTTTGATAAGGGTTTTTATTAAAAAATACTTTGGTGGATGTGTTTATTAAGTTGGAGTAAAAGGTGTAAATTGAGTTATGCTTATCTTGTGATTATTATTTGAAGTCCACTAACCCTTATTGAGATTGGAAAGGAAAGTTGTGTTTAGTGTGGCATATTTTGTGGATAACTTCTTGGCATCAAAAAGGTATGGGCACATTCTCCTATTGATTGTTTATGGTGGTTTATTTCTGAAATATCATTGGAGTGAAAAGGATTGATTGTGGCTTCCTTTTTGAAAGTAATTGGTTAAATGCTTCAAGGTTTTCTAGTTTGAGAGTTGTGTTTAAACCTTATTTTATAAGCATATTTGTTGAATCCCATTGGTTGTGAAAGAACTTGAAAAGAACATGAGTATCATTGTTATGTGATATTTGTGGTTGAGCATTTTTGGAAACATTTAAGTTGGTTGATACATGCTTGGACTAGGATTTTTGTGAGAAATAATAGTCCCTTGTGGTGATTGGTTGAGTTGAGTTGATTGAGCCTAGTCAAGTGATTGTGTGAGGTGATTGGTCAAGTTCCATGAAATAAACTATTCCATAATTCTAATTTGAGTTGAGATTGATTTGAGTTGAGTTGAGTTGAGATTGAGCTTAGAACATATTGAGTCTCTAATAATTCTCTTTATGCTTCTATGAGTTGACTTGAGTTGATTTGAGATTGATTTGAGTTGAGTTGAGTTGAGTTGAGATTGAGCTTAGAACATATTGAGTCTCTAATAATTCTATTTATGCTTCTATGAGTTGACTTGAGTTGAGTTGAGATTGATTTGATTTGAGTTGATTTGAGTTGAGATTGAGATTATAACATATTGAGTCTCTAACAATTCTCTTTATGCTTCTATGAGTTGATTTGAGTTGAGTTGAGTTGAGATCATTATGGATCATTTTTGTCATCCATTGAAGAGTACATTGCCATTCATTGTTGAGTTCATCTTTGAGCTTTACCTTGATAGATTTGTGGATGAGATTTGAGTACTACTTGAGCATGATTGATTGAGCCTTTGAGAAAGCTTTGTGGATAGTTTTGGGATAGCTTTGTGGACAGTTTTGGGACAACTTTGTGGACAGTTTTGGACAGCTTTGTGGATAGTTTTGAGACAGATTTGTGGACAGATTTGGGCAAGTTCTTGGTGAGCTTGCTAGAGAAGATTTGGGCAAGTTCTTGGTGAGCTTTCTAGAGCAATTTTGGACAAGTTCTGTGTGAGCTTGTTATTCAATTTTGGACAAGTTCTGTGTGAGCTTGTTATTCAATTTTGGACAAGTTTTGTGTGAGCTTGTTATTCAATTTTGGACAAGTTTTGTGTGAGCTTGTTATTCAGTTTTGGACAAATTACGTGTGAGCTTGTTATTCAGTTTTGGACAAGTTCTGTGTAAGCTTGTTATTCATTTTTGGACAAGTTATGTGTGAGCTTTTTATTCAGATTTGGACAAGTTCTGTGTGAACTTGTTATTGCCTAGCTTTGAGCAGATCAAAGAAATCATTGTATTGGATAAGGATCCTTATTTTTGTGTGAAATATTATAAGGAGATTATCTTGTGGAGTACCCCACATTGGGGGAACCACGTTAAATCTTGTGTCTCAATTGTGTGTGGCGACTTATGCTCTTGATTACTACTACTATCTGAGTTATTAATGCACACTGCTATATTTGGTTATGGAAATTAAGGACATTAATTGATATTGATTTTGAAAGAAAGTAAAAAGTGGTCTTATACTGTTCACCCCCCTCTCACTATAAGCTTGTATTCTTCAAAATACTCCAATAATAATTTAGCAGCTAAAGCTTTGTTGTTATTGATAGTAGACTAACCCCCCTTCATTCTTAGGAAGACATAAAGTATCCCATTTCACCAAGGCCCATTTTCTTTTCTCCTTAGTACCACTCCAAAGGAACCGATGATTGATTTGATCCAGTTCTCGAAGAACGGCCTTTGGGATATTCAACACGGTAGAAACATAAATAGGAATAGCTTGAAGGATTGATTTTACCAAGGTGATTCTACCCCCAGAAGAAAGCCACCTATTGGTCCACTTTCCAATTTTCTTCTTGACTTTGTCCAACAACCAATTCCAATATTTTTTTCTATCTTTGAATATTGATGGGAATACCTAAATAAGTGATTGGAAGGGAGGTCTTCTTATATCTTAATTTATCCAAGACCATGGATTCCTGTCTAGTAGAGCAGTGAAAGAAAATAACTTTAGATTTGTCTTCATTGATCAATTGCCCAGTAGCCTTAGAAAAACAACTAATGATTTGCTTAATAGTAGAAGCTTCCTTAACTGTAGCTTTACCTAAAAGAGTAGAGTCATCAACAAATTGAAGATGAGAGATAGGTCTAGCTCCATGAGCAATGGTAACTCCCTCAAGGGTTTTGTTTTCTCTATTTTTGGTTATAGTCCTACCCAAGCATTCAATAAGAATGATGAATAAATAAGGGGATAGGGGGTCACCTTGCCTAATACCTCTGGAAGCTGGGAACAACTGAGAAGGCCTACCATTGATAAGAACTAAGTAGGAAACTAAAGAGATACATCCCATAATTCAATCCATCCAATCCTGAGAGAAACCAAATTGCCTCAAAACTTTGATAAGGAAGTGCCAATCCACTCTATCATAAGCTTTGGATAAGTCTAAACAAATGAACATGGAAGGATATTTTTGCATATCCATGGAATGGATGGCTTCCTGAGCAAGAACTATCTCATCAACTATTTTACGCCCTTCCACATAACCCCCTTGTTTAGGGGAAATAATCTTATGCAAAAGAGGCTTCAACCTTTCTACCATGATCTTAGTAATGATTTTGAGAAGAACATTACATAAAGCAATAGGTCTAAAAGCTGAGATATGATCAACATCTTGAGCTTTTGGAACAAGAGTAATATAATTTTTATTGATAACCTTCAAAATTTCTTTGGCTTTCCTGGCTTCTTCCACCACCTCTAATAAATCAACATGAAGGATATCCCAAAACTCTTGGTAGAACTCAATGGGAAAACCATCAGGACCTGGGGTTTTCCCTTTTTGCATTTTAAAAACTACTTGTTGAAGCTCATTGATAGTAATAGGAGAAGTCAAAATAGAGTTCTCCTCATAAGTGATAAGAGAAGGGATTGCTTGAAGAACATTTTGTTGAGAAGCCGAGTCAAGAGGAGTAGCAATAAAAATATTGGAAAAGTAATTGACAACAATAGAGTTCATGCCATCCCAAGTGTAGACAACATCTCCAGAATTTGATTTCAGGGAAGAAATAAAGTTGTGAGATCTTCGAGATAGAAGAGATTTGTGGAAGAAATTTGTGTTTCGATCACCTTCTTTGAGCCATTAAATTCTAATTTTTCCTAAGATTTCTTCTCTTTTTTCCCATTCCTCTAACCGAGTTGTGAGTTTAATTTCATCTGCACTTCTACTCTTTGTGAGGCCATCTAAACGGATTTTCTTATTCAAATTTTCAAGTTGAGCAATAACTTCATATTTTTTTTATGAACATCCCCAAACTCCTTCCAGTTCCAAGTCTTGATTTTGGATTTAATGTATTGCAATATTTTGGCAAAACAAAATATCTTAGTCCCATACCTAGGTTTACCTTCCTTCCACCATTGTTGCACTCGAGGTTTAAAGGAACTATCTCTAAGCCACATTAATTGAAATAAAAAAGGAGAGAAACTCACATTGGTTTTCCACATTTCCACCATGATAGGCCAATGATCCGAACCAACATTGTTAAGAGTCTTCACTTTAGGAATGTGACCATGGATTAAGAAATTGTCAAAGAGCAAGAACCTATCCAATCTCTCCATTATACAAGCTAAGCCTTGCCTTTTGTTAGACCAAGTCATAAGGCCATTATCTGGTTGGATGTCCACAAGATGGAGGTTTATAATATATTCGCTCATGAGGTTAGTGGTCCTGTCAAAATTTCTATTTCCCTCCATTTTCTCATCCAGAGAGAGGATGGTATTGAAATCTCCTTCGATCAAGATCCAAGCTTCAGGAAAATGAGAGATAATATAAGTAATATTCTTCCACTTGTCTTCTTTTTCCTCCAAATTAGTCGGAGCATAAACAGTAATGCAGAGCATAATTTGGTTGGAATGTCTACTTTGAATAGCTATAGCCAAAAGACCCCAACTACCAACCATATGGTGAATAACTACCTCTTTTGGGTCCCAAAGGCAAGCAATGCCACTAGAAGTCCCCTGGGAACTGAGGGAAATCACTTTTCCAGCTGGCCAAATTTTACTAGCAATTGATTCCATATCCTCTATTGACATCTTTGTTTCTTGAAGGAAAACAAGATGTGGATGATTTATCTGAATCATTCTTCTAATTTCATTTTGTTTTGAAAGACTCCCTTTGAGTCCTCTAATATTCCAAGTGATGATCTTCATTAATACCAAGGCTAAAAAATTTTGGAAGGGCATTAATATTACCTTCCTCTACAAGATTTTCACCTTCTTTTACCATATGATATTGATTAGTCTTGCGACCTCCCTTTTGATTAGAATCCATCTTCATTTTTTTTTCCATGTTTCTTGACTTACTCCAATTGAATCTGAGATGGCTTCTAGCCTTGAAGAATGCTTGTACATAGTCAAAATTTTACTAGAAGGTTCAACAGAGTCTATATTGGGACCTATATTATTTGAAGTTTTAACATTTAAAATATTGTTTTTCTTGTGAATATTTTCTCCTTTTTTTCTATTGAAAACCTTTGATTTGTTGGTTTGTCTCTGAGTTCTTCCCTTTATCTTTAAATTGTGTTTCTAAGATTTCTATTTCCATTATTTCCTCTTCCTCACTTGGGACCTCATTTGTGGAAATAATTTCAAACATATTAGTAGATAACTTTGATTGATCCTTCATAACTAGTTTTTTCTAAGTGTTCTTCTTCTTAGGCATTTGGAAACCTGTTGAATTTATATCTTCTTTCTTTTGATCTAAAATTTTATTTGGGCAAACACTAGCCAAATGACCATATTCATGGCAAATTCTACAACGAAAAGGAATGTTCTCATAGTCCACTACTTGCTCCCAAGTGTCCTCCCCAAATTGTAAAGTGATCTTTTTAGGTAGGGGTTTGTCAAAATCCATTAAAACACAAATCCGAGCATAAATAATATGTTCAAATTTTTGAGTACAATCAATAGTCATCATAAATGTTCCTAAAGAGTTTCCAATTGAAGAAAAAATAGTCGGATTCCAAAATTCAATTGGGAGGCCAAAGAGTCTAACCCACACAGGACCTATAGAAGGCATCTCTTCTTTGACTTTAAATTTAGTATGCCAGGGCTTCATGAAAAGCCCTGCCCTTCCAAAGAACCAGGGACCCCCTTGAAAATTTTTCTCTCTATCTTCATTATTAGAAAATAAAACAAGAAAATAACCATTTGGATAAATAGAGATTTGTAACTCACCTTTAGTTTTCTAGCTTTTTGCAGCCCAGAACTTTGAAAGCAGATAGGCTCGAGACGAAAACCCACGAAACAACAAATTAGTCCTCTTTTTTCCAGATCTTCAATGCCATTCTGAATGTTGCCCATATCAAGCTTAACAATAGGAGTTCCATCAATTGCTTTAAGACATCCTGACTTTATTTTCTTGGGATCAATCTTAGGCATTCTTAGAGGTTTATGGGAAGCCCTAAGATTAATATTAGCATTAGGTTGAGGTTTTCCACCATGGAGGGCATCCCTAAAATTCATTTTTGGGGCTGATTCTTCAAAATTCTTACCCTTGAAAGGGGTTTTCATAGTAGATTTATTTTGTGGGTGCACCTTAGCACCAGATTCACTTGAGATCTAAGCCATTTTTTGATCAACTACTTGAAACTTGTTTCGTGATCTCTTTAATCCATGCCCTAGACGTCGTGGAAAGGTATGATTTTCACTTTTCTTTTGTGCAACAAATTGGAAGCCGTTGTCACTCAAGTTCACAACATGAATATTTGTTGAAAGATAGATTTCTAACCCATATTGGTTCCCCTGCAACATTTCCTGCTAAAATATTGAGCAGAAACCATAAAAATATTGGTCGCTAGGGCCTGAAAGCTCTAAAACCCAACCTCTAGAGCTACTTTCACTTAACCTAGATGAAACCCTCATGCAGTCACTTGCCAAAAATCTTGTTCACACTGTTGAAATAAACCGAACATAATTCTATTGATTAGAACCAGCTTAAATATTACATTGAGAGCCCAGATTAGCTCGTAATCGTAGGATCTAATCAACAACTTAGGTCTGTAAATAAATAATTAAAATAGACCAAATATTAGTACGCTAACAATAGCGTAACTAATCTAGGTAGTTAACTAACTACCCTATCAACATAAATAAAGTAATAATAAGAATTACTGTAGTAAATCTAACATCCCCCCTTATTACATTATTTATGTAATTTAAAAATGACTAACATCCCCCCTGATTACATCATTTGGTAATACAAAGAGAGCTGCGAAACAATTCAAATTTGACACGTGCAAGTGCCTTAGTGAAAATGTCTGCAACTTGAGCATTGGTGGGAATGTGTTGAAGCTGAATTCGGTGCCTTGGAACTTCGTCTCGAATGAAGTGACATTGTGTGTCAATGTGCTTGGTTCTTTCATGATGTATTGGATTCTTGACAAGATTCAAAACACCCATGTTGTCGCAGAACAAGTGTATTGGAGATTTTGATGGAAGACCCATACTTGTGAGGATGCGACGCAACCATATCACTTCGCACACAGCTTCACGTGCGGCACGATATTCTGCCTCTGTTGATGAAATAGCAACCACCTGTTGCTTCTTGTTGTGCCAAGAGACAGGACCGGATCCAAGATGAAACAAATATCCTGAAGTTGATTTACGGTCATCATATGATCCGGCATAGTCGGAGTCCGTGTATCCCCGTAAGAAGAATTTGTTGTTCCTCTTATATTCTAGGCCATATTCCATTGTGCCACGGACATAGTGAAGAACGCGCTTTGCCGCTTTCCAATGTGTAGTCTTAGGCTCCCGCATGAACCTCGAAAGATAGTTGACAGCAAATACGATATCTGGCCTAGTGTTGGTCAGATATATGAGACTCCCAATCAATTGGCGATAGAGAGTACCATCTACCTAAGGTGAATCATCATATCGTGATAACTGAATTCCTGTTTCCATCGGAGTTGACATTGGCTTGCAATCAGTCATGCGATATTTTTCCAATAGGGTCTTGGCATATTTTTTTTGAGACACTTTGATGTAGTGCTCCTGCTGGCTGACTTCCAGACCAAGACAATAATGGAGAAGTCCGAGATCTGACATCTCAAAATATTGACACAAGTCTCTTTTGACAGTAGAAATCATTGTTTCTGAACTCCCTGTAATGAGCAGATCATCAACATAGAGTACAAGCAACACTATTTTAGAACCCTGTTTCTTAAAATAGAGGTTTGCATCCGACGGACATCTCTTAAAACCATGTTGCAAAAGGTGATGATCCATTTTTATATACCAAGCCCGAGGGGCTTGTTTCAAACCATATAAGGATTTTACCAATCTGCAAACTTTCTGTTGTTGGCCTTCCACTTCAAATCCTTCCGGTTGAGTCATGTAGACTTCTTCTTGGAGATCACCATTTAGAAAAGCACTCTTGACATCCATTTGGTGTACTTTCCACCCATATTGCGCTGCCATAGCACAAAGAACTCGAATGGTTGTCATCCGAGCAGTAGGTGCAAAAGTTTCCTCATAGTCAATGCCTTCTCTTTGAGCATAGCCCTTTGCAACAAGTCGGGCCTTATGCTTATCTATTGTACCATCTGCCTTATACTTCACTTTATACACCCATTTGCAGCCTATGGGCTTCTTTTCGTATGGCAGATCGACAAGCTTCCAAGTTTTGTTTTTCATCAAAGACTTATACTCTGCATCCATAGCAGCCTTCCACTGAGGCTCACCAAGAGCAACTTGCACTGATGCGGGTTCAAGATCATCTATGGAAGACATAAATACCCTATCACTATCAATATCCATATCTTCTGTATCTCTCTCTGGATCTACAGAAAGTTCCTCAAAATATTGACACAGCTCATCAACCCCAGTATTCTCTGTTGCAGCTTTCTCCTGTCGAGCCATGCTACGAGTACGAGGCCTATCCAATGTCAAATCTGGTGGAGTGGATAGCTTAGAGTCTTTGATTGTATTTGTATACCACTTTGGATTCTTCTTCTGAGGTGTTGAAGAAGATGAAGACGGACCTCCAACTTTTGATGAAGGAGATTTATCAACCTTAGGTTCCACAAGGTCTAGGTATACATCTGATGTGGGTTCTGATGTGAAAGCCTCATCAAAAACTACATCTCTACTGATGTGTATCTTCTTGGTTAAGGGATCAATCAAACGATAACCCTTAGAGTGCTCATCATACCCAAGAAGAATACACTTCAATGTCTTCTCATCTAGCTTCTTCCTTTTCTCTTTTGGTATGTGCATGAAAGCTTTACATCCAAAAATGCGTAGATGAGAAATGGAGGGTTTCCTACCACTCCATGCTTCCTGTGGAGTCATTCCTTGTAGAGCCTTTGTGGGTGCCCTATTCAACAGATATACTATTGTGGTGACAGCTTCTGCCCAATATAGTTGCTCAAGACTAGCTCCTGTGAGCATGCAACGAACCATTTCCATGATGGAACGATTCCTCCTTTCAAGCAACTCCATTTTGTTGAGGAGTATAAGCAATAGTTAACTATCGTGTGATCCCATTTTCTTTCAAGAACTCAGAGAATTATTTAGAGGTGAACTCCCCCCTCGATCTGAGCGGAGGGTCTTTATAGAAGTCCCTGACTCCTTTTCAACAGATTTCTTGAATTGCTGAAAGAAGCCAAATGCTTCAGATTTCAGTTGAAGAAAGAATACCCACATCTTTCGTGAGTAATCATCTATGAATAACTAAAAATACCTCTTACCCCCACAACTGTTGGGAGTGAAGGGACCGCACAGATCGGTGTGAATCAACTCCAGAGGTTTCTTTGCTCTTGTAGAGCTCCTTTCAAAAGGCACTCTATGTTGCTTTCCTGCCAAGCAATTCGGAGCAAAACTGGTAAAGTGGTAGAAAGGGAAGGAAGACCTTTTACCATTTCATACTTACTTAACTCAAGTAAGTAACCAGAACTCAAATGTCCATATCTCTTGTGCCATAGGGAAGTTGCCTCCTTTGTAGAGACTGTCATGGCGACATGTGGAGTAGAGATAGCATCTAAGGCAAATAAGCCATGCTTATATGAAGTAGTGGCAATGTTCTTACCCCTCCTGGTAATAGAACAACACTTCTTGCCTCCCTCAACACTAAAGTTCACAACCATATCTTTGTCCAGAATTTGTGTGACTGACAACAAATTGTTTGCCAATCCTGGAACATAGAGAACTTTGTCAATCTGACACTTGCCATCAGGAAGAGTGACTGAAATAGTACCTTCTCCCTAAACCTTGTAGGTTTTATCATCAGCAATAGTGACAGGTTTGCCCTCTTTGGCCTCAAAAGACTCAAACCATGATTTGTCACCAGTCATGTGCTTACTGGCTCCAGAATCAACATACCAGATAGGATCCGTCTGCTTGGACACTGTGGTAGTCATGAGAACTTTGTGGGCTCTCTCAGAATCCGTGTCAGATTCTTCAACAACAACATTCACTTGTTGTTTGTTCTTTTGTGGTTTGTTCTGGCCTTTCTGTTTTGATTGTTTATTCTTATGCCAACATCTGTTTGTATCATGACCTTCTTTGTCACAGATCTTGCAATATCGCTTTTTCTATTGAGGTTGTTGAGTTTGTTTCCCTTTTGAATCCTTTTGTGAATTCCCTCCCTTCTAAAAATTACCCTTCTTCTGGTTCTGCCCTTTCCTGTTGATGTAGAGGGCAGTGTTAGAAGAATCATCTCGCTGTAGTTGGCGTGCCTCCTCCTCTTGAAGCATATTAACCAATTCTACAAAAGTAACTTTCCATTGCGACACCTGAAGGGAAGTGATCAACACCCGATAAGAATCAGGTAAAGCTCTCAATACAATTGAGGTAAGGAGCTTATCTTCAACTGGTTCTCCTAAAGAATTCAACTTTGCTTTCAATTCTGACACTCTGCAAAGAAAAAATTCAACTGTCTCCCCCTGCTTCATGCTTAGACTGTGTAATTGAGATTGAAGAAATAGAATAGTGGAATCATTCTTTCCCTCATAGATAGTATTAAGGGCATCCCATGCCTCTTTACTATTTGCACAGTCAGCAATATGGGGTTGAACTTCATCAACCACAGCAAGCAAAATGAGCACCTTTGCTTTGTTGTCTAGCTTGTCAAAGTCTTTTTGAGTAGTAGATGGATTTGTAGCACCAGAAACAGATGAAGGTCTTGTTGTTGCTCCAGATACAACATCCCATAAGTCATCCATGACTAGGATAGCCTTCATCTTGTTTTTCCATGGTGTGTAATTAGGACCTTTCAACAACTGATGAGAATCGGTCATTAATTTTGCAGACATGGTGAAGGTTCCTTATAACACCAATTGGTCCCCCTTTCGATATACCTTTTGCTAGGCCGTTATACCATACAAAATACCCGCCCTTACGTGAGGGAAACTATAGGTATTTAGAAAGATAAAAAAAATCACCCGCCCTTACGTGAGGGAAACTATAGGTAATTTTTAGAGATCATACGATACGTGGAACTTAAGCAGTAACTGAAAGGGAATAGTCTTGTTGATGGCACCTACCATAGAAAGTCTGCAATCCTCATGCGTGGGGCGTAACTTCCCCTAAACACTTTGGATTTCAGAACTTTCGTCAGGATTTATGCCTAAACACAAGAACTATTAGGGTAATGGATGGAGTAAAAAAATGCAAAATGGCAAACTTATCTCTCCCCGACGATTTATAGAGAACAAGCTCAGACGTCGTTTTGGCAGCTATATTAGGCGGCGGATACAATAGCGCAATCACGACAGCTTTACCTGTAAGTGCTGGCCAGAGGTATCACAAATACCGAACATCTGCAGTGCAATAAATTGCACGGATGGGTTTTAATTATTCCGGGGACTTAGGAGTGAATTTCATTTTAACTTTTAATGTTATAGTGCAAAAAATGAAATATGCAACATACAACATAAAAGTGCCCACAGAAATAACCCACTAGGTGTCGGGCGCGACCGAAAATGCACCTTTACAATAATGCCAAATTTGCTTTTCAAAAAATTACTCACTTTCCCCCTTGTGATTTTTGGAAAAAAAATACCCCCAAAAAAAATCTCTTAACAAAGCATTTTTTTATAATTATTATATATTTTTAAAGTTAAAAAAAATAATTTTAATTTATATAGTTTAAAAACTATGAAAATATAAATTAAAATCAAATTTTAATTTATATAGTTTAAAAACTATAGAAAAATAAATTAAAATTAAAATTTTAATTTAACTAAAAAAATAATAATTAAAAAAAACTTTAGAAATTTTTTTTTACCTTTTTTTTCTCCAAGGGGGAGTCGACGGGATTTGAACCCCCGACCTTGCAGGCTCCCTGAGCCTTACCGCACAGTCCACCACCAGGTGGACTAGCGGGCTGATCCGAAAGGATCAGGGACCCCCTCCTATTTGAGGAGGGTCCCTCAACCCCTTCCCCTGCGCGGCCGCCTGGCCGTGGCTTCCTCCGTGGCTGGTGGTGGTGGGAGGCCCATGACGACGTCCGCAGGAGGGCGGGGGGCGAGGGTGAAGGCGCGAGTAGTAGAGGGGGAGGAGCGCAGGGGGGAGTGGTCGCGGGGAGCGAGGCACGCGGGCGCATATTGCGACGTAGGGGAGGGGGAGGGACGGTGAGAAAAATCGCGAGAGGGGGGGACGATAAAAAAATCGCGGGGGGGGGGGGGGGATGATGAAAATAAATCACGTGCGACGCGTGGGGGGAGGGAGGGAGGGAGTGGCGTGAGAAAAAAAATGCACAGGAGGTGCGCAGCGCAGGTGGGGAGGGGGGGTCTGAGTTTTTTTTTTTTTTTTTTTAAATGCGTGCATAGAAAAACATGCACAGAGGAAAAAAAAATTCTCAGACCAGCAAGCTTCCGCTTCCTCCAAAAAAAATCTGCTTTTCTCCAGGCAAGACCAGCTCCACAAAAAAATGTCGCGTCCTCTCTCTCTCACCCTTCTGGCTCTGATGCCATGTTGAAATAAATCGAACAGAATTCTATTGATTAGAACCAACTTAAATATTACATTGAGAGCCCAGATTAGCTCGTAATCGTAGGATCTAATCAACAACTTAGGTCTGTAAATAAATAATTAAAATAGACCAAATATTAGTACGCTAACAATAGCGTAACTAATCTAGGTAGTTAACTAACTACCCTATCAACATAAATAAAGTA
Source organism: Wollemia nobilis (assembly GCA_028583015.1). Taxonomy (NCBI): domain Eukaryota; kingdom Viridiplantae; phylum Streptophyta; class Pinopsida; order Araucariales; family Araucariaceae; genus Wollemia; species Wollemia nobilis. The sequence goes on along the minus strand of JAQPPZ010016601.1, from coordinate 3,676,011 downwards.
ATAATAAGAATTACTGTAGTAAATCTAACACACACATAGGGATGTGCTAGGATTTGTGTTGCTCCAAATGATCTAAAAAATTATGGAGATGTTCTAGGGTTTGTTAGGCATCTACCCTCAAAATTTTAGCTCAATCCAAGTTCGGATGAGTGAAATATAGCCAAAAAAAGTTTGGTAGTTTGGAGTTCGGTAGTTTGGGCAGTCCTGCAAAAAACGTCCCTCACAATTTTTCAAACATGAAAGACATTATGGATGCCAATCTATATTTTTTCATTTCATTCCCAATCTGGTCTCCATTATTCTTGATATGCAAAAGACACATACATTTTCACCATACCTCTTGAGGAATTTTCCATCTATGTTTGAGATGATTTGAACTAAATCTTCGTTGGGCTATAAGTATTTTTCCTTCCTAAATTTTTATTCCATGTGACAAGTTTAATATTTTCTTTGATTGGATGGAAAAATTAGAGGTTTTGAAAGGCTCCTCCAAATATTTTACAAAGAAAACACAAATACTATCACAGAACCAAGACAACAAACAATAATCAAAGAGAGCCTACAATAGAACAAGCAAGACCTAGCCAAGACACATAGAGTAGGAATGAAAAAGACATAGCCACCCAAGGAATCAAACAAAGAAATACAAACACCTAAACTTAGTCCTGAGAAGAATCACCCGAGATAATAAGATCTATCATCGAGGTACTTGGGGTGTGCTTTAGAACCCAAGAGAGCTCATTAACAAAGTGAATGGTCTAGTTGGTATATCTCTTAGTCACTCTAAGGAGCTCCTTAACTAGATCAGAGGGGCTAGGCATTATAAAAAAGTCATCTTGGATCTTGCTCTTGGAGGGTGTGGCTATCTTTGTTCATCTCCCTTTTGAAACAAGGTACACCTCAGATTCTTTTGAGTTGAAATAATTGAGACTTTTTAGTCTCTTAACAACTTTGGACTTGATCCGAATTGATCTCCTCATTCCCTTGACATCTGACTTGGGATTCTTCAAAGATCCAGATTTCCTTTCTTGTCCAAATTAATATCTTTCAGAGAGGACGATTCAATATCATCATAATATTGATAGGATAAGGGAGAGGAGGGGAGAGAAGCCTTCTACATAATCTGAGGCTCCTCCTCCTTCAACTTATTACCTAGAATTTTATCTCCAGCAATATTTACAACAATAATATCCAACAATATATGTGATAAGTTTAATTTTCCCTCATATATTGTTTAATTTCTTTGTCGAAGTTTGGGACCTTATGAAATTTAATGCTCTATTTGTCCATCCATTTGTTGTTTTATTTCATCCATGTGTCTTTTTTTCTATTTAGTATTTCTTTGATTACCTATTTTGACAACTTTCTATCTTCCATTCTTTGTATTTTCTTTAGGCACCCCAATAGCCTTATCATAGCCTTTGTTTCTAGTGGAAAAGTATTTGTTTTAGTAGGTAAAATCTTATATGGCACTGATGCTTTAATTCTAAAAAAAATTGTAATCAATCACTTTTGAATTCTATCTATTCATCTCCATTTAAAATTTGATGTATTGCTATCCCACACCTCACACCCATATAGCGCCATTGAAATAACTAATAACCCAAAAAGGACCCTTATGATTTTCCAATCACACAACTTTACTTTTTAAACCATATTTAGCAATGAGTAGAGTACCCTCCATATTGATTGTATCCATTTCATCCTGCATATTCCCCAGATGAGTTTACTTTGAAAATCTAATCCAAGGTATTTTTATTATGTTACTACCTCTAAAGAATTTCTGTCAAATGAAATATATGGTTTTTTTTCTCTTTGATTAGAGAAGACCATAGTTTTACTCTTGCTAGTGTTTACTTGCATTCCAACTTCTTTACAAAAATGCTCTAAAACTTTTAGATGTTCTTTTATACTTGCATGTGTCTTGCTAATCAAGATGATATCATTGGCATGGAGAAGAAGTTTCACTAGATAATTAGCCAATATATTCCCTCTCCTCCCATCCTTTCTACCCATTCCTCCAATTTGTCAGTGTAAAGGCCAAATAAAGTTGGTGATAATGGATAATCATGTATTACCCTAATATCACTCCCAAAACACTTTGATAGTCCTTTTGGAGTTCTAAATTTTAGCACCATGTGCTCATAAATTTTGTGTATAGTTTCTCTATAGTTGGTTGGTACACCTATTTTTCCATTATTTTCCACAATTTACCTCTAGGTACTATGTCAAAATCCTTTTTAAAGTCCACAAAACAATAATAAACTTCTTTTTTACTCTATATACTCTCTATTAGGTGCCTTAAAGTAATGCAATGATCTATTATTGAATACTTGATCTAATCCTACTTGCCCTATTGCCTTCTTTCCTTAATTTTCCACCACTAATTGATTTTGATTTCTACCATGTTGCCAAACATTTTTGCAAAAATATGGTCATGATGTAATACAAGTGGGGCTTATTCCAATCCTATATAACCAATTTAAAACAAAATAAAAGTTAAAAGATTTGATGAGAATTTTCGTTTGAAAAATATATCTATCTATTTATATTTAATTAAAATATATATTTTATAGCAATCAATTAAAATATTGTTAAGGTTTGTTCACTATAATTCTAGCTAAATATTTATTTTTAAAAAATCCAAACACAAAGTTATTGTCCTTAATAAAGAATAAATTAAAACAACTAGATATAATATAAATGATTACTTATGTTCCTTAATAAAGAGAAGGATGATAAATGAATGTAAGGAGTCATAATGTTGTCACCTTTACCAATGGGGATAGTGAAACTAAATTTTAATGATGACATTTATAGAAACCTAAACCTAATAGATGCAAGAAGTATTTTTTGAGAGAGTAATGGTCCATTATTTTATATGTATGTTTTTGTCTTCTGCCATCCACTTTAATTTGGGTGGAGGCACTTAGTTTGATTATGAGAGTGATGATTGAACAAATTTTTAAGGAGTTAATTGTTAAGGGGGACTCAAATGTAGTGATTGATGCTTTTTAAAGAGTTTTTTAATTACAAACTTACTACTCTTAGGGAAATATTTGAGCCTTAAGCATAAACTATGAATTTAAAACTTTTTTCATATACTTCTTGAAGGTTATAAAGTAGGTAATAAACTTTCTAACATGACAATCGACTTGAATATATAATATAAATCTATAAATCTACATGTGATAATATAATATGTAATATAAGTTGTAAGCTTACTGTAGTGGTAAGGGCTTTGGCCTCTCTTTGAGAGGTCCAAGGTTCAAACCCCACTTAGTATGAGGGGATTGGGACCCCTCATAAAAATCCATGCAAACTCATTGAAAAAATATAATATATAATATAAATATATGCATGACAATGAAATTAAATAATGGATATAGTGGTAGATCTATTATTTCATAATCTTACCAACTCATGGTGATAAATTTTTTAAGTGGAATGATTGGGACATTCACCAACTCAGGGTGATAAATTTTTAAGTGGAATAATTAGGATATATTTTTAGCATTGTATTTTGATATCTTTATATTATTATTCATATAAACCTTTACTTTGCCCTAATATGATTGAATAGTTTAATATAATAAAATTATTTTCCTTTTTTTGAGTAAAATATAGATTATATTATGTCATTAACCAGACCACCAACAAAAAATTAAAATGAGGTCGATAAGGAGTAAATCATCCATAGCTAAACATACATAAGAATAAAAGCTAATAGCAACAAAAAGACTTTAGTTGTATCTTGTTGCAATACACCAGATATCAACACTCATCTATGGGAGAGCTTGTCATATGGTGAAGTTTTGGGCATGTCTTCCATTATGTCTTCTAAAGCCTTCAAGAAATAAATAGAAGTAACCAAATCCTAAACTTGCTCGTCATTATTTACAACCTTCTTTTTAGTTTCTTGTTGGACCTTTTGAAGATCTTATATTTGAGCATGCAAATGACACACTCTAGATTTTCCCTCCCTAGTGCAAATTATGTTGAGCACAAGGGCATGGTGGGTTAATGAATTAGTAATTCAATCCTTCTTGTTGAGCATGAAGAGACAAAAGCCAACTATTGGTGTATCAAGGGTAATCCAACTTACTTGGAACAAATTATGTTCCCTCTTGAAAGGGAATTTTGTTTCCCCCAAAGTTTGAGTATGCCAGGTCTTGGTTGATGTGAATAAACTCAAAGGTTGTTGATAATTGTTCCTTAAAGGGACCTTTGTTGGTATGACTCAAAAACATAGATTTCCTAGAAAAAATATTTTAAAATTCAATGCTTAACTATCTAAAAGCAATTCCACTATGTTGATTTCATAATATATGGGAGTTGAGTAGAATTAAAATTGGGCAAACAAAGATATATTTAGAGTTCTTAAAACTATGGTTTCCCAATCAATATCATTCATTGCACTTAAAATTATTATTGCACATATAACAATTTTGAAGCTATATGGAATTTTGAAAGACATTGTAGAAAACTAGCTTCAAATGGACATTAATCTACTGTTAATCTAAACATGTTCCAAAGAAAAATCAAAGGCTTTAAGGGTAAGAGAAAAGAAAACAACGCAAACAAGCTAGTATTACCCTGAACTTCAGTTTCAATCCGATAAAGTAACAATTCTAATTTAAAACCAATCCCAACCTGACCAGTATTCACACAACTTAAGATTTGAAACAATGCAATCTTCAAATGAGAGAAAGACTATAAAATGGACTAAGTACAACCAGCATTAACTTGCACAAATTGAACACAACAAATTTAAAAAGCCTTACCTTATAAAAATCTACATGAAATACATTCGATTTCATATTTATCCACTTCAATGGATTATAGGAACAAAGCTCATAACAATAATAGGCTTGGTTCAGGAAACCCATCCAATTACCAACAGAAAATGAAAAATAAAGAAGAAACTAAGGGAATTGTTATAGATGGTTTTCTAACTTTGTAACTGATAGGTGAGCCATTATTTATACAATTTTTTTTGCTCCTCATTTGGCCACCTTTTTACAATTTTTAAATTACATATTAAATTCTTCTTCTACGACATATTAGATTTAAAATTTATTCTCCTATCCATGGCGTGCTCCTTGGGATGGCTTCTACTGGACCTCAACCATACCTCATTAATTCTCTGTAAAATTTGGGTTGGTCATTAATTTCACCATGTTTGTTATCCTATAGAATTACACTTGCCTCATATGCATTAAGATCCCACATTCAACTTTTTTGAATTCCTAGTATATACATTAAATATCTTATGAGACAAAAATTAAAATTTTAAGTGTCAATTATTACTACCATTATCCGCGTGAGTGTGGTCTATCGGCAAGGACGCTACTTGTATTATCGATGATGTGACCTGGGTTCAATCCCCATGGCAGATGTGTATAAGAAGTATTACTCCAAAAAAAATTACTACCATTATTATTATATTATATTTTTATTTTTTATTATTTATTTATTTATTTTATTTATCTTATATCTAAGCCTCCCTCTCTCTTTTCTATATTTTTAAAACACTAGTGATTTTTCTTTCTCTAACAAAATTTTGTAGTTTCTAGTACTTTTTTGACAATTTTCTAGCCATTTACATGTTTTCAACCTTTGTTTTTTACATCCTCCAATGACTTTCCCGCTTTCCAATAACTACTACATTCCAATCACTTGTAATTTTATGAGAAATTTTACCATTTTTCAAGAATTTTTACCCTTGTGTTTTACACTTTTACAATATTGGGCTACATATATTCTTCTCGACAATCCAGTACTAATTTTCAATTACTAAGGTTTTATTTTCATTGGCATTTGTACTTCCCCATAAATGTTCGATGGTTCCAATGTTAATTTCCAACTACTGGAGTTTAAATTTGTTACCTTCTATATTTCCCTATCCATGTCCTGGTTTAGATAGTAGTAGACTTTAATTTCTCTATGGATCTCCAATTACCAGGGATTTTGATTAGTCGAATTTTAAATTTCCTCATGGATCTCTAGTTGTTTGGGCTTCTAATTGGAATTTCTTTTAATTTTTATTTTTTACTAGGTTTTCGGTTGGTAATACTTAAAATAATTTCATTTTCCCATGATTTATCATAAATTTGTCCATTCTCATTTCACCAAGTTGTTCAATTCTTTTGGTTTTTACAATTACCCACAAATCCCCTATTATCGGGCCTTTTGGTTAGCAGGTTTCTATATTTTAATTTTCCTATCCAGTTGTCGGGGCTTTTGATTGGGATTTCTTTCAATTTTAATTTTTCCATTTGGTTGTTAGAGCTTTTGATTGGGATTTTTTTAATATTAACTTTCCCCTCTGGTTGCTAACAACTCTAACCAATAAATTTGGGGTTTAATTACTTGTGTCTATTTTTGAAATTTTTCCAACTCATGCTTTATTGGACATTCTGTTGGACTTGCTCTTATCTTACCTGCAATTGAACTCTTCATTTATTGGAACTTTAATATTACTGCCATCCATATTTCCTCATAATATCCATCTGATATGGTTTTACCTGATTCATACCTATAATTTCCATGTCAGGGTAGCTAAGATAACCTACAAAAAAACTAGTAATTTAGGGCCTCAAACCTCCTCAAAACATAAGAAAATTTATATTTGTTGGAAATATCTTTTTGATTCGCATCCAATGGAGGTGGTTTCATAAAATTTTATTGAGTATTTTAATAGATATAGGTCCTGAAAGTGGAATCTACGTTATTAGGCAGGTATTTATAGTGAATCAGGGCAGATGAATAACATGTTAAAAATGGGCCATTCACGAGGTCAATTCTTCTCAAAACAAAGGTAATTTTACATTTTGGGAAAGCTATTTTGAGAGGAATCTAATGAAAGTGGTTTCATAAAATGTTATTAGGTATTGAAATATATATGGTGTCCAAAAGTGAAACCATTTGTGCTATCATGGGGAAATCCAAGTTTATAGTACCTAAAATTAAGTAGGTTTGGGGTGCTAAGGCTATGGGAACATAATCATGTGTATACTTGTTGGAAATATTATACTAAACCTGTTCTAATGGGATATATTGCTTGTCATTTTAAATATATTACCATACACAATGATGGTAATAAGCATAATGACAAACACAAGGTATGCAAAAATCTGGTATCCATAATTCAAAACTTACAATTGAGAACCTAAGTTTTTGGATGGATGGCTAGTATGCACAAACATAAGAAAATAAGATAAAAAACATCAAAACTTTCAAAAATATGGATCCCTACTCCATGTAGATTAGGGTGTGTTGTGCAAGCACAACAAAAAATGGTGACTCTACTAGAAAATGCTCCTGAGCATTTTAGGAATAAAATGAACACTCTTTGAAACAATGAAACTATAGGACCAACAAAACCAAAAAATTGACATCTATCCAAGGTTGGGGGTTAAGCCTTGAACTTGAAAGTAATACTCCATTTTTATTTCAACAAAAGTACATATGTGTGTGTATGAATTCATTTTATTCTATAATTAGTTAAAATTCGCCACCACGGTTTGGAAATCAGACTAGTTCACCCCTGAGCGAACATTTATTTATTAATGATGAACTTTGTCACATAAGTAGACATGTCACCAACTACTATATATTGCTTTGTTGTCATCCAAGGGTTTATAGCCCCAACAAAATCATCTTTGACCCCACTCTAGACCTTGCTCTATTGCCAACCAAGTTTTCATAGCCCCAGTACAGGTTGTCTGAATCACCCAAGCACTTGAGCCTCTTTCTTCTCTTTTTTTTAATTTGAGAACACATCCATTTTGCTCATTTTATAAATTTTTGGGTATGCTTTTGGGTTAAGGATCACTATGGAAAATAGGAGGGTGAACATTTAAATAGCTTTTGCCTAAAAATCAAACCACGATGGTTTACTTCCTCCTAATCTAGAATCTTCTTAAGGAATTTCCATTGTGTAGTATCATTTTGCTTTACTTCCAGATTGATTTGTTTTGCCCTAAAACATGGATATACACCAAATGGATGATTAATTCAATCTTAGGTTCATTAAGTTCATAGTAGGATTTTTATCTTCAAAATATGTACAAAATACTTCCAGCTTAGAGTAACTAGGAGTTGGTTGCACTTGGTTGATCTAAGATAGAGAGGGGAAGATGCAAGACAAAGCAAAACAAAAATAAAATGAAATAAGACCAACACACCAAAAACTAAAAACTAAAAACTATGTACAAGGCTTATTTACAAGGTAGGACTATAACACTCTCAGGCACTAGAGGAATTTTTGAGGAATTAACATTCACTGGTAATGGGATATCTTCTCCAATTAGGATTTTTAGCATGAAGGTATTTTCTTTGAGAATATTTGATATCTAAAAGAGTTATATATAATGGGTGTTAAACTTTTTGTGGTCGCCTTTATTTTCATGAGCCTTATCCCATAGTAACACCATATCTAAAATCCTAAAGGTCTTTATTTTATCCCTCTTATCAAACCATCATTTTATCATTCCTTGATGCTTGCTAAAATGTTGTAGTGCATCTTCCCTTTTTCATCTAGCCTCATTAAATTAAATAGCCTAGCTTCAACCTTATCATCAATCTCTAGGTAGTTTTTCATGAATTGCAGGATAAGGATTTTAAGGTTTGTCAGAAATATGGGATCTTGACCATAATTTAAATGATACAGGGATGTTCCTAACGAATACTTAACCCTCATTCCGTCTGACCATAGTGCGTACTTTAGTTTATTATGCTATTCTCAAGGATTTTTATCCAAATTTTATTAATTATTTCCAAAAGGTTCTTGTTAGTTGATTATGCTAATTTATTACCTTGAGGTTAGTAATTAGAAGATATTTTCATAACTACCTTATTATCATAAGCCCATTCAGCAAATTAGAAGGAATAAAATGTAGGGCCATTATCATATACCAGAGCATCCCAAACTTGGTCATGATGTTATCTTCAAGGAATTAGATCATTATCTTATTTGTGCAATTTTTGTATGCTTGAGCTTCAATCTAGCGGATGCAATAATCAATAGTAATCAAAAAGAATTTATGGCTCGTTGTTGAGTTAGGATTGATAACACCAACAAAGTCCAATCCTCATTGTGCAAATGGGTGGGCTTTAATCATTGGCTACAATGGCATGGGGGAATACCTTTCTTAACGAGATACAATATGGCAAATATGACATGATCAAGTATGTACATGTGCATCTTTAAATATGTGGGGCTAAGAGTAATCAAATCGTAGCATTCGACATGTTGTAGCATTCCTTGAGCCATGTCTTGTTCCATATTTTCCATGGAAATTTTTGAGCATTCCTTGGTCCATGTAATCTTGGCATCCTTCTTAAGCATCGCATTTAAAGATCAAAATATTTCTACAAAACTGGAAATTAATTTTATTACAAATTTAATTTTTCCAAAGAGGAATTTTAGCTCCCGTTTGCTTCTAGGGAGGGAAATATTTAGAGTTGCTTCAACTCTGTCTAGTTCAACCGGCTTCTAAAATAACATGACCTGAGATTTTTTCTTCTACAACTAAAAATGCCCTTTCTAGGATTTAGTGAAATTCCATGTTCTCTGCATCTCTGTCATATTCTTCTCAAGTCTTCCACATGGTCTCCACATTTCTTAGAAAAGATAATGAGGTCATCCTTGTAAATATCTATGTATTTCCCAATGAGGCCCTTGAAGGTAATTTTCATAGCTCTTTGGAAAGTTACTCCTGCATTAATCAAACCAAATGGCATCCTCTTATATGTAAATGTTCCCCATTTTGTAGTGAATGCAATTTTAATTCGATCCTTGTGATCTACCAAAATTTGCTTGTATCCAAAGTAACCATCTAGGAAGGACATAATCTCAAAGACATTCATTGTTTACAATACTTCATCCAAGGAATGGAGGGGATAATTATCCTTCTCTGATGCTCTATTACGATTTTTGAGATCTACACACAGACGTATTTCTACTTTCTTCTTACAGACTACAACCAAATTTGTAACCTAGGTATAATTTATTATAGGGAATATGATACATTTTATCAATAGAGTCTGTAATTCTTTGAGAATGAGGGGTTCCAATAGTAGATTCACTAGTCTATGTTTTTGTATGAAAGGTTTTGTTCTAGGATTTTGGGGAATGGTATAGGTAATAATGGACATGCCATAATTTTTCATATTTTCATAGCTCCATGCTATAACATCCTTGTAATCCTTCAAGGCCTAAATTATTCCCTTTTATCTTCATTAATGAAAGCTTTTCCCAAGAATATATTTTAAGGATTTTTAGAATCTCTTAGATTGTATGCTTCATATGACTCTATTTAGATGAAGCAATTTTCTACTTGTAAGTATGATAGTCCATATCAAACAAGTGTTCCAAAGAAACCATGCTTTTGGGAATGGTGTTTGTTTTTAGATTTAATTTACCTGCTCCACCTAACTCTTTATAGTTTCTATCTTCCTCATCTATGATTTTTGTGTCATATATACTAGATTTAGTTATAAAATCAACTATATGTCTGTCATCCTTAAATACCTAAAAAAATCATATGTTGTTTTGTATAGAGGGAGTGGCAACTAGTTCTATTGAGAACCACATTGCTAGTGAATCTACAGTGTGGTTTTTTATATGAAATGGTCTAGATTAAATCCTATGCATGGATACCATAATTTAATAGATGTTTATTGTGACAAGCATACTAGTTTTGCACTTGCTTGATCACCAATTTAGAATCTCCCACAATCCACACAAATTTAACTCCCTTATTGATGGTAAATTGCAATCCATGAATTAATACCTCATACTCAACAACATTAAATGTGCAAATAAACTACAATCAATAGTCAACAAGATTTGATTTGCCTTTGGGATCAACCAGTTCAATTTTAGCACCATTACCATGTTTACATTTTAACCATAAAACTTGAGAGTCCATAATTGGTCTTCACTTGCTTTTCGTTTACTTTATGGAGTCCCTGCTACTCGATTATTCTTTTTAGGTCAGGTTTCCACTACCACATTGTAGACTTCCAATTCCAACTCAATGTACAAAATCTCATTGGCATTGTTGTACTCAGTAATGAGTTCCTTAAGCTTGGGCTCTTTTTCTATCTAAAACTAATTGGCTATGCCATGCCAAAGAAGCCACATATGTGAAACAATTTTTGGCATATAACCATTCAATATTTGGACCAATTATGATTGAGAAATATCCCATATGCATTTGGAATATCCACAACTTGGATATCAATACATTATTGGTTCCTGGGTTCAATAGCCAACTGTATATGGACCTGATGTAGCACCCAAACCACATTTACCTTTGTCTTATCTAACTGAACCACCTTCTTGTTTGAGAGAGCAAGAGTTTGTTCTAATTTTTGGCTAACACCATACAACATCACATTTCCAGAAGCATCTGAATCCTCAAGATAATTATGTAAAAGAAATCTAGCAATTCTAATAGTTAGAAGGAAAGGTGGAGATTCTATTTTTCTTTATATATCACCACTTGAGCATCAAGTAGCTTTTTTCATATCTTTTTTATTTTGGCCAAAGAGAGTTTTAAGCAATAAATATTTTTGATCAGTTAACTGGGCTACCTCAAATAGAGAAATATTTTCCTTGGTTTTCATGAGATCTTTAATAATATTATATCTAATTTTGTTTTGTTCTAGAATTTTCTTTGTCTATTGTAATGGTGTAGTGGCTTTTGGATGAATAGGCCTTATGGGACCCTTAAGGGGGACTAGTTTTTTTATGGTTTGCTCATTAGGTGGGGTGGAAATTTTGTTAGGAGGTGTATGAGAAGTCAGTGGGGCTTTACCTTTACTCTAAAGAATAAAATTGTTACCTCTTTGAAATTGTCAGTAAGCTTGCACCTCTTCTTCCATGCATTCTTTAGGTTCCTCTTTATCCTCTCCTGAGATTTCATACACATCTAAAACTAAGATTGTCCCTCCATTTTGATTAGCTTGATTCTTTCAATCCTCATTGATGGGTACTATAAATTTTCTCTCTTTTTGGACAACATTCAAAGTAGTTTTAAACTTTGGATAGTCAGTTTCACCATGTTGAGCAATGGAAGGGATCCTACACTAGTTGGACAAAGCAAGATCAACAAAATTTATTGAAGTACCTAGGTTATTATTTGGTTGATTTTGGTTACCAATAGGATTTGGGAATCCATTATTTAGGTGGGTATTCCATTGTTGGTTAGTCCTTTGGAAGTTAATGTTTATATTTTGATTATAATTTGTAGGTGTATTTTGAGAAACTTACCTTTGTATATGAAGCATATCATTGCTCAATTTTTGAATATCCTTTGTATGTTGTCTAGATCAGGATTTGGATTGTTAGGTTGACTCGGTCCCGATTGAGTTATTACCTTATTAGTGGATGTAGATGTGTTTAAAAATATGGGTAAGACTTGTTGATTATTTTTTGGGGGTGTGTGATTAAGAATATTGTTTGTGGTCACTTGATTGTCCAAGTATGTTGGAATGGTCTATTGATTGCTCACACTATGCAAAATTTGATATAGGGGTGTAATATTAAAGGTTTGATTATGGTTTGGATACATGACTCCTGATAATGGGTTCAACATTGGGAGATGTTGTTTAAGGGCCTAATTTATCAGTAGTATCTTGTTGTAAGCTTTTGATTGCCCAAGTGAAGGTAATTTTTTACAAACCAAAACCTTGAGGTATTAATTATTGTTCAACTATTAGAGCCTCACTATATACCAAGGGTAAGGATGTTATTTGAGGAGCTCTCCTCACAAACATAGAAGTTAATGTATATTAATCTCTAAGGTACATTTGGATGGTTACTTCCTCTATGAGAGTATAAGGTGTTGCCAACCTGGTGTAAGTTAATGTTCATATTTTGATTATAATTTGTAGATGGGTTTTGAGAAACTTACCTTTGTAGTTGAAACATATCATTGCTTAATTTTTGAACTATCCTTTGTATGTTGTCTAGCTCAATATTTTGATTGTTAAGTTGACTTGGTCCTTATTGAGTTATTACCTTATTAGTGGATGCAAATGTGTTTAAAAATATGGGTAAGGCTTGTTGATTATTTGTTGGGGGTGTGTGATTATGAATGTTGCTTGTGGTCACTTGATTGTCCAAGTATGTCAGAATGGTATATTGATTGCTCACACTAGGCATCATTTGATTTAGGGGTGTAGATTAAAGGTTTGGTTATGCCCAAGTGAAGGAAATTAACCCAAACCAAAACCTTGAGGTATTAATTTTTGTTCAACTATTAGAGCCTCACTATATGCCAAGGGTAAGGATGTGATTTGAGGCCTCACAAACATAAAAGTTAATGTATCCAAAGCTCTAAGGTACATTTGGATGGTTTCTTCCTCTATGAGAAAGTAAGGTGTTGCCAACCTGGTGTATAATTTGTGGAACCTAGTGTTGAATAGTCTTAGCGATTCACTAGGTTCTCTATGGGCAAAGGCAAACTAATGATACATCACAACAAGATCAACAAGTATTCTAAAATGGTTGATAAATGCTACCTCTAGCTGAGCCCAAGAAGTGATAGAGCTTGAAGGTAAGTTGATATACTAGTCATATGTAAACTCATCCAGTGTGTGTAAAAACATTCTACAGGTAACATCCTCATGCTCAATTTGTAAACGGATTAAGGTGTCTTTGTATGCCTAGATATGTTCTTCAGTTGAACATCATTTTGTCATGCCTATACCGAGGAAGATATCTTTCAACATTCTTAGGCATATCATATGTAGACCCAAGTATGTTTAGATAACTACACCTTACTAACCATGGAGCAAGAGTTGTCATTGGTGGACCTTGGGGAATGGTAAAAGAACTAATAAAGGGGTTAATAACTTTAGGGGGAATATCAGTAGTTTGGGAAGTATTGGGTCTTTCTTTGTCATCTCTAGGTCTTTTTTATGGGGAAAGGCTAAGAAATTCAATGCTATATTCAATTGACTTGGACCTAGTGATGATGACCTTTAGTTCTAGCTTTGATAGTCAAAATGTGTAAACTAAGAAATTTTTAATTTTGAGAAATTGCCCTCCTAGACCCAATTTTTTAGAGTGTGCAAATGACACACTCTAGATTTTCCCTCCCTAGTGGTAGTTCTATTGATCATAATGCCATAATGGGTAAGTGAATTATAAATTCAACCCTCCTTGATAGGCATGAAGAGGCCAATTATTGGTGTATCAAGGGCAAGACAACTTACTTGTAATAGATTATGTTCCCTCTTGAAAGAGAATTTTATTTCCCCCAAGGTACGGGCATGCCAGGTCTTGACTAGTGTGGATAAACTCAAAGGTTGTTGATAATTGTTCCTTCAAGGGGTCTTTGTTGGTAAGACTCAAAAAGATATATTTTCTAGGTACAATGTTTTAAAATCCAATGATTAGTTATCTAAAAGCAATTCCACTATGTTGATTTCAAAATATATGGGAGCTAAGTAGAATTAAAACTGGGCAAAGAAAAGTATTTTTAGAGCTCTACAAATTTTGGTTATCAAAAATTATTTTTTCACATATAAGAAAAATGATTATTTTGAAGCTATATGGAATTTTGAAATACACTATAGAAAACCAGCTTCAGTGCTTCAAATGAAAATTAATCTACTCATAATATAAACATGTTTCAAAGAAAAATCAAAAGTTTTAAGGGTAAGAGAAAAAAACAAATAAGCTATTACTGCCCTGAACTTTAGTTTTGATCTAGTAAAGTAATAATTTTAATTTAAAACCAATCCCAACCTAACCAGTATTCACATAGCTTGAGGTCTTAGATGATGTAATCTTCAAAGGAGAGAAATATTGTCAAATGGACTAAGTGCAATCACCATCAACATGTGTAGATTGAACACTGTAAATTTCAAAAGCCTTGCATTATAAAGATCTACATTAAATACATTCGATTTTAGATTTTCCTGCTTTGGTGGATTATAGGAATAGAGCCCATAACAATATCAAGCTTAGTTTAGGAAACCTTGTTAGCTTTTGATGCAACATGTAATGGGAGATAGCAAACACAAGATGCAGAATAATATGAAATAAAGTAAATCTGCGAGATGACTAAAAATATACTATAAATAGAAATGATGGAGATGTTTACAAAAGTAGTTGTGGAGGAAATGAACACTCCATGAATATAGCTACAACTCAAGAATGGGCATTGAGCATATTACACCCCATCACACTACATCACACTGCTACATCATGCCACTCTGGTCTATACCACACAATGACTATGATGACTATGACTTGTTCTATACCTATGGCCCTTTATATAGGAAATAAGTTCCTTGGCCAACACTCTACCTAGATGTGCAAGGGACAGCTTGCACATGTACAACTTGCACTTTGACACTTGTGCATTTATTACATTGCATGTAGTAACAAGATAACTTCCCCCTAAAGTAATCTAATGTCCTAAGTATGTACCAAGAAAGGTACATTTACATTATCCAAATGATGTAATAGTCTATTTCTAACACCCCCTTGTATTACATTATTTGGATATTGAAGACTTTAGTCTTCAATGTGGATCTTCTTTCAGCTGATGATCTTCGACTTGTTCAGGCTCATCATCCTTGTCTTCTATCCAACCACTTTTATTGTTCTCTTTGCAAATGTCTTCATTTGGTTCTGAATGTTGATGACTGAGTAGAGCATGGTGTACTTGTCCTCTCATCTTCTTGATTTTGATTCTTCTATGCTTCCTTCTTTGATGTACTGGTTCTTCATTTTCTTGAACCTATTCCTTTGAAAATATGTTAGCATCATTATGAAACATCACAATATTCTGTGAGCTTTCCATTGAATCCAGGATATATGTATTTTCATGGATTGTTCCTGTTGCTTTTATTTCACCCTGTTTCATAATGAGACATGTATTGATTCCATCCATATATCCAAAGTTGATCATGTAGTTGTCTTCTACTAACTTGCTTACTGAGATGAGATTGAATGTTAGTTCAGGTACATACAATACATTTTGCAGTAGAAGATCTGGAAATGATCTGCTAGGTGTTACACATCCATATCCATGTATGGGATAGGTTTGGCTGTCTGCAATTCTTAATCTGTAGCCTTTAGCATCTTCAAGATAGTCGAACCATTGTATATTCCCTGTCATATGATGACTTGCCCCTGAGTCAATATACCACATGTCTTCGTGTTTTGTAGAATAATTTCTATTGGAGCAAATTCCACATCCATTATATGACATTCCTTTTTCCATTTGAAGAAGTAGAAGAAATGAGATAGGATTTTCTTTGTTGTCTACCTTATGACTCCCTATGTTAGGATATGTGATTCCTGAAGAAGAAATATAAGCTTGATTTGATAAAACCTATAATAATAATCCTTGTTTTGTAGACTACCTTATGTCTCCCAAATAAAGTGAGTATATACTCCTAAGGATTTTTAGGTTATGAGGAAAGCTTATATTTTGTAACTTGATAATCTATGATGCATGCTTGATATTACCAAGTTTTGTAGAATGCCTTATGACTCCCTAGTATGCTATGGATAAGATATAGTGCTTTTGTAGAATTATAGTTCAATATTGATTGATTTTGTAAGGTTTTGTAGAATACCAAAATCAATTCCTATTATCCCTTATTACTCCTATTGAACTAAGCATTGTTCCCAAATTTTAAAGAGGTTATAATGTTGGATCTTTTGTCTCCTTTTGAAAGGAATGAGACAATAATATTATGAATATCCAACCTATGAGAAAACTCTCTTTATGAATAACCCTTTGGGAATTAGGTTATGTGTATCTAATTTTCCAATTAAATGATTTGATGTAGTAGCCCTTATGACTCCCTAATATTTGGATAAATTAGATCACAATTAATATTTGCAAATATTCAATATTTATCCAAGTAGAAAACCTTATTACTCCTAGGTTTTATATTGCAAATATTTGATTTGATTTGATAAAATATTTCCCTTGATATATATGGCTTCCAATGTAAATAAATTCCTTTGATTTAACCCTTATAACTCCAAGGAAATAAAGCACATATTAATGGAAATGATTTTACCTTTCTTCAAGCACTGTTCGGCATTGATTTCAGAGAAGCTTGGACTACTGTTCTACGTAGACGTCATGGATGCTTTGGATGTATCCTCCAATGGAAGTGCTCTATGTTTAATGCATTCCAAATCTGGCATCTTCAAGTCTCTTCCCTTGACTTTGGTTGCCTTGGCATTAAAGGCTCGAACACCTTCTTGACTGCTGCAACTCGGCCCTTTTTCACTCGAATAGCGTGAGAGTAATTTCGATGTCGAAGAATGTTGCTTGACTTTGGTCATTGACATCCTTAAATGGGGATGATCCATCTCTTATGCGCCAAGTGGCACGACCATTACCTTTGAGCGCTTGAGGAGAGTTTGGTGCCAATGAACGCTTTGTCTCCTTCTTGTAATGTAAGAACATTACGTTCTTTAGTGAAACACTCGGTCTTCCTTCTTGACAAGTGTACTCAATGCACCAAATGCACCAGGTTGTATATGTAACTCCTCCTTGAAGATGAGCACTCTCTTGAATCGAGCGTTAGGGTTTCCCTTGAGTGACAAGTGTCACTTTCTTCTCTGCATGGACGTAGACCCTATTGTTGGTTTGAATGGATCCTTTGAGACCTTTTTAGTCTTGCAATCCTCCTCCTTTGCCTTCGTTCATCTGCACAGTCTTCCGTAGGGATATGGAGCAGGAGTATGGAGGCCTTGAGCACCGCTTTCAATGAATGTACATGGAGTAAGTAGTACTCCAAATGGTGCTTCAACTTTCTTTTTCTTTGTACTTGATTTTTGCCCTCCTTACGTAGACTCTCTTGCTCTTTAATAATGTTGTGCTTCCATGCTTTTGTACATGTATCTTGCAGGTTCGGCGCTCTTGAATGTGAGGAGTATGAGCCCTTCGTATGGCTCTCGAGCTAGGCTTGGATGGCTGCTTACGTACGGCTGCTTCCGACTGGTTTTTCCAGCAAGAGTAGTGCCTTTTAGGCACCTTTGAATCTGCCTATTTTCCCTGTATAACTAGATTAGAAATAGTGCACTATCATGTACAATAGTTTTAATACAAGATGACCTTGTTGCACTTTCTTTTGCACTCCTCTTTGTTGATCATAAATTCTGGTTTTTTAGGCAGAATATTGAGTGCAATATAGGGGTTTTGAGGTTGTCTCTGGATTAGACACCTTCCCCTATTAGCTTGGATATTTTATAAATGAATCCAAGCTTGTAACCATATGATAGAAGCTATTTTTCTGCACTTTTTTTCTTGTGCTTTGAACTTGAGACTCACCAAGTCTCGTTCGAGGCTTCTTTTGATGCTCTTATGGTGGTTACATTCTTCTCCAATGCTTGGAGGATTGAGCTAATTTTGTGGCTTCCTTAGGCCACTTCAAAGTTGCAGATCACAGTGCATTAATAGTGTCTATAGACACTTTGACAAATTCTATTTTTGTGCCCTTCTAATGAAACACAAACAATAATCTTTGAGAGCAATATAATAGTGCAAAATGAATCTAATAATATTGCACTAACAATTTCACCTTATCACTCCAATCAACTCTCAAAAGTAATGCACTTAAATAATTTACTGCAACTAATCAAGAATAATCTGAAATGAATCTTCAAGAATTATTCTAAAATTTCTTTATAAGCAAGGTAATAGGAGTTAGTCTTCATTTTCTTTCCAAAGTAGATGATAGGTAGTTGATAGATAGTTTAAGATTCTAAAATCTAATCAACCCCT
The DNA here is from genome assembly GCA_028583015.1 of Wollemia nobilis. Classification (NCBI taxonomy): domain Eukaryota; kingdom Viridiplantae; phylum Streptophyta; class Pinopsida; order Araucariales; family Araucariaceae; genus Wollemia; species Wollemia nobilis. The sequence goes on along the minus strand of JAQPPZ010016601.1, from coordinate 3,657,232 downwards.
AAAGTGCAAATGAACCTTAAAGAATCCTTTCTTTTTGCACATTTGAAGACTCTTAATTCAACTCTCCTTTTTGCAACTTTACTCCAATCAAGGTGCTTAAACAAATCTGAAAAGTAATCCACTTAATGAATTTACTTGCACCAATAGTTGCTTACCTTTTTTTTGAAAGCCCTTTTCGCCACTTCTGTAGAGGATGTAGATCTTGGTGTCTAAGATCACCAAGTTGTTGTCTTGAGTAAGATCCTGCAGCTCTCTGTAGGCTACCTTGAACAACTTCGTCTTCACCAAAATATGGTCTCCAACTCTCTTTCACGAGCCTAGGTTTTTGGTGGCTTGTTCTCCTCTTGTAGTCTCCTCCTTTTTGTTGTAGATTAGAAGAGATCTTCGATTCTGAAGTGGTGCCTTCTTGCTATGAGAGGTAATCTCCAAATCTCCTGGATTTGGTAGGCTTCTTCTATCTGAATCTTCCTTCAAGCTTCTTGTCGAATTCTGACTTCAAACATGATCTTCTTCTCAAGATTCTGAATGTCTTGAGGTCTTCTGAGATTTGGCACTCCTTGCCAAATTCTTCTTCTTGGGCTTGTTGTCGGATGGCGACAATTGTCCCAAATCTTTCACTATCTCCAATAGTGAATTTCTCCAATGAGTTCTCCTTGGAACTCCTTTGATGATTTCTTCAGTAAGGCTCTCCAAGCCTTTTACTGGATGCTCGTAGAGGCCTCTCCAAGGCCTTGCAACTCCTTCTGGTCTTCTTTGAGACCTTATCTTCAACCTTCTACTCCTGGAAGTGTTGGTGGTGAGATCTTCTCCTGGATCTCTGATTCTTGTTACCTCTGTATTCGAGCAGGACTCTCCTAGTCCTTCTTCATCAATGAGATCTTCTCCTGATCTCTTTTGCTTCAGGTGTTGGATTGATTCTAAAGAAGATACTCTTCCTAAAATTTTTGTAGGAAGCTTTCCCAACTCACTGAATCTACCTGTTCCTGCAACAAAGTATTAGTACTGAAATCTACTTCTGAATTAGATACTCCCTCCTAGAGTTTTCTTCAAGATCAAGGCTTCTGTGGCCTTTTCTTCAAGGCTTCTGTGGCCTTTCTTAAAGGCTTCTATGGCCTTTCTTCAAGGCTTTTATGGCCTTCTCTTCAAGTTGCCTTTCCTCTATCATGGTTCTTACAAGGCTTTTGTGGCCTTTTCTTCTGGATCAAGGCTTCTATGGCCTTTTCTTCTGGATCAAGGCTTCTATGGCCTTTCCTTCTTGTGAAGTTTCCAATCTATCAATGGAGATCTCCTGTCTCCAAAATTCACTACAATTCTTCTCCATAAGTCTCTTCTGTAGTGATCTTCTCTTGCAACAACTAATCTTTACACTATGAAGGCACTCCGACCTTCGGGTAACGAAGTTGAAATCTCCTAGCTTTCTATTGTAGGAGGTGTCCCAATCATCTGAGTATTAATTCCTTATAATAAAATAACCTTTAGGTTAGTTTCTCCAGATCTCTTAGATGGGCTTCACTAGTTGATTCATCAACCTAGTGGATCAAGTGTTGAGTCCTAGTCTTCACAAGTTTTCCCTTGAAACTCTGTGGAAAGACTCTAGCCATATGCAATCTCAGTATTCTAGAATATGAGATTTCATTCAGTCCTTACTTGTGGCTCTCCTTAATTCTACCACCAAGACTCTTCTGAGTATTTTTGATAGTGATTGGTCCAATGGCGCGTCAAGTTCTCAAAAAACTCTAGAGTCAATAATAATGGTGGTTTCCCTATTGACCTACCATGGCTCTGATACCACTGTTAGCTTTTGATGCAACATGTAATGGGAGATAGCAAACACAAGATGCAGAATAATATGAAATAAAGTAAATCTATGAGATGATTGAAAATATACTATAAATAGAAATGATGGAGATGTTTACAAAAGTAGTTGTGGAGGAAATGAACACTCCATGAATATAGCTACAACTCAAGAATGGGCATTGAGCATATTACACCCCATCACACTACATCACACTGCTACATCATGCCACTCTGGTCTATACCACACAATGACTATGAATGACTTATGTCTTATGATCTATACCTATGGCCCTTTATATAGGAAATAAGTTCCTTGGCCAACACTCTACCTAGATGTGCAAGGGACAGCTTGCACATGTACAACTTGCACTTTGACACTTGTGCATTTATTACATTGCATGTAGTAACAAGATAACTTCCCCCTAAAGTAATCTAATGTCCTAAGTATGTACCAAGAAAGGTACATTTACATTATCCAAATGATGTAATAGTCTATTTCTAACAAACCCATCCAATTGCCAATAGAAAACAAATATAAATGGTTTTCGACCTTTTTAACTGATAGGTGAGCCAATATTTATCCAATTATTTTTTGCTCTTTGGTTTTAGTAGTAGCAATCTTTAATTTCTCTATGGATTTTTTATTGTTTGGGATTCTAATTGGCATCTCTATTTCCTTGTGGATTTCTAGTTGCAATATTTTTATTGGAAATACTTAAATTAATTTTATTTCCCTATGTTTTATCAAAACTTTGTTCATTCTTGTTTCATCAAGTTGTTCAATTCTTTTGGATTTTATAATTACCCGTAGATCTTCGATTACTAAGCCTTTTGGTTAGCGGGTTTCTATATTTTAATTTTCTCATCCAGTTGTTGGGGCTTTCGATTAGGATTTTTTAATTTTCATTTTTCCCTTTGGATGCTAGGGATTCTAGTTGGAATTTATTTCAATTTAATTTTTTGCTCCAATTATTGACAACTCTAATCAGAATGAATAAATTTGGGGTTTAATTTCTTCTGCATCTACTTTTGAAAATTTTCCAACTCATGCTTTATCAAACATCTGGTTGGACTTGCTCTTATCTTACCTCTAGTTGAACTCTTCATTCATTGGTATTTTAATTTCATTACCATCCATAGTTCCTCATAAATATCCAGTCAACATGGTTTTACCTAATCCATAGCTATAATTTCCATGGTCATGATGGCAACTTAGATAGCCTATAGAAACTAAGTAATTTAGGGCCTTGAAACTCCTTGAAACATATGTAAATTTATATTTTTTGGAAATATATTTTTGATCCGCATCTAATGGAGGAGGTTTCAAAAAAAATTATTTAGTATTTCAAGATATATAAGGCCCAAAATTGGGAGTTGCATGATTAGGTAAGCATTTACAGTCAAATAGGATAGCTAGACAACATGCTAAAAATAGGCCATTCAAGAGGTAAAATCTTCTCAAAACATAGGCAAGTTCATATTTTTTGGAAAAAAAAATCAAGAGGAATCTAATATAATTGGTTTCGTCAAACTTTATTAGGTATTGAAATATATGTAGGGTGTCATGACCCTCCCCTAGCTAACATTTTTATATAAAAGATTTATGAAATTATTGTGATATCTTTAATGATAGATTATAAGGTTTTAAGTTATTTTATTGATAAATGGCATGTTACTAATGGACTAGTATTTTTCCATGAACAGACATCATCACAAGTGGGTGTGAAATTGATGGGTTATAGAGTCAAAATGATCTGACATATAAGATAGCTATTTAGAAACTAGTTTTACCTTTGCATTATTGACATGTTATACCTGCACTTACATGATAGATGGCATTAAATGAACATAACTGATATACTTTATGAAGGACTAAGGTAAGAAAGATTTTATACTGCTTCCTTAAGAGGATTTAAAGGTTAATATTGCTTTATTAAAATGATGAATATAAATAAAGGACCATTTGTTATATGTAACTTTAGAATAGAGGAAATAAGGACACTTATGACATAATGTTTGCATTAGCTTCGATTTGGCAAATGAACCCAACTTAGAAAAATGCATATGTGGATAGTTATGAGTTCATTACCGTAAATGAATTCTCTTTGTCTTCCACCTTAAACCTTCTTGGAGAGAGGAGGGGGTAATGGTGGAAGTTTGGAAGAACAAAAAGGAATGTAGAATTTGAGAATCATCTACATCATTGCACCAGAAGAGTGATCATTTGATTGAGAATTGAAGAGAAAACAGATATATAGCATTACAACATTGAAGAGCATCTAGGATTTACTTTATCATTGGAAATATTCATTTTAAGGTACACTATGCATGTTATCTCTTTGATGTAAATCTTTTCTTGTGTGTGTATTTTCAACATAGACCAAGTTGATTGCTACCTTAGATTGTGCTTTCAATTTGAAATATGGAATGTATATGCTTTGGAGAGACCCTAGAAGAGTATTCTAAGATTCTATATCTGGTTTTGCTTTATAGATTGACCGTTTAGGTTTTTTCACCATAGAAAAAATTTGATGAACATTACTCTCCTCTTAGAATTCTTTGCTTCACCATACATACCTTGGATTGTGCATCTAAGCTGAGTAAAACGTGTGATAGTAAATAGATTTAACTCATTGGTTGAGCACAAATAGGTGAACACTGTTCACATTGTGCAGCTTGTTTGGACACATAAAATATAGAATATAAAATCTAGTTTTGATTTATTTTAAGCTTAAACCTTAGGTTCAAATAACGTATCCATTAGGGTTAAATAGAAGGCACCAAGTGTCTTCTCCACCTTGGTTGATCAGACCCATCTTCGAATCAATTCACTATGCATTTTGTAGTACGTTGAGCTCTCCTTTGGAACAGTGATCGAAAACCAATTGCAGGATTGCACATTTTAATTGAATGATATAAGAGCTTTTACCCAGTTTAAAGTTAAGTAGGACCCACGCGTTCCTCTTGGAATGCGGTCAACTTATTTAAAATAGGTTTTAAATATACATTTTTGGGGGGGGGGAGGGGAGAATTCGTATGATGGGATTTCTCCTTGGCACATAAGAATGTGTATTAGAAGGGACTCACTACAATCTCTTTGTTAATTTTTTATAAAATGGGTTATGCACCTTTTATAGGGAAACAATAGGAGGACCATGGTGTTTTAGAATGAAAAATTAAGTCTTTTGAATAAGGTTATAATGAAATGTTATCTTCTTTGATATGTAATAGAATAGCTTGTATTCTTTAAAGAGAAGGAAACAAAAAGATAGTAGAATAAAAGTCATAAGAAAGGATGGTAATGTTTTATGGTATTTGTATTTATGTCCTCGCCCTAAAGAAAAACTTAAGAACTAGTTAGAGAAGTTTATTGGTTAATGAAAGAAAATATATTTGCTCTTTATTCTTGAAATTAAACTATTAAAGAAGAATTGATATATTATGGAAACATGATAATATTATGATTATGTTATTTAGAATAGGTGGAATAGACTTTTAGATCATGCTTATTCTCTGAAGAATAGAAAGATATTAGTAAGGGAATATTTTATTTTACAATCATGATAATCTTAAATGATTAAAGAATGTATCTTTTTGTAGTAAGATTATATTATGGATTTGTGAAGGATTAGTGATGTTTTGATGACTTTGTAAAAAGGGGCTAATTTATTATCTAAAAATGAATAGTTAGGTTTGATTTACGAAATATAATTATGAGCTATTTGTGATATGAATATTTGGATATTTATGTGAAATTGGTATTCTTTTTATGAAAAGAGAAATCTATTGTTTTATATAAATGAATGATGGATTGGGCATGGGGCCCAATAAATAGAAAGGAACTTATGGGGGTTCCACAATTACTCTTTTGTAAGAAATTACTCAAGGAGAGGACTCTTGAGTATTAGTAGATTGATGAATGAATGGGGTTTAATGAGAGGGAATTATGGGGTTCCCTCGCTTTTGTAAAAAGGAATTTACAAAATTCTTGTAATGAAGGGACATAAGAATTGTGAAGATTCTTATGCAATAGATTGAAACTATGGTCAAAAGGAATAATGGATTCCTTTTTGTAGATTGGCTAATAGACTTGCAATGAAAATAAATATGGACTATTTTAAGGTTGGGTTTTCTCCCAAAAAGGGTTCCCAAGGTATATGATGTGTCTATGTGTATCATTTGTGTTGTGGAATTGTTATTAGCATTTATTGATCTATTGCTATGAAATGTAAATGAAGAAATGAATTTATTTATTTTTCTTTAATGAGAAGTATCAACGTAAAGAAAGATAGATGTTTAGATTTTCTTTATTTCTTGCAATAGAATATGGATTATGCAATTATGGATTTTTGAAATTGAATGAATGGAATAAAAGGATAAAGATATCTCTTAGATTCACCTTGGGATTTGGGGATTCTTCTTTGAGAAGATTTTTTAATAGATTGTCAACCTAAATAGACCCCTAAGATTAGGATTGAAACTAAGGGAGACATGATGTGACAATCCCTTAGGGTTACAATGGGTACTTTAGTAATAGAATATTGAAGTGTGCTTCAAGAGATGGTGAGCTTAGAATTCCATTGTAACTAGATTCATGTGATGAGTTCTCCAAGAGAAAGTGAGATACCCATGTGATAGAGATGTCATGCAAATGATAGTCATAGGAACTTGAAAAATTGTGGAAGAATTCCTATGGGGGATGTCATTTGGTGAGGAACCCATTGAAAACCCTGATCGATTGATGGACAACCAGATGGGATATGCCTCACATGAGACAATCACCTCCATTAAGCTATCTAAAGGATAGTTTAATGGTGCATAATAGTTTTACACTAAAAGAGGTGTGTAAAACTATAAGAAGCTTATGCCTAAATACTAGTTAAGGAATGATTGATACTAGTAGGGGATTTGGCATCCCTTTTCTCAAATGAACAAGATAGGGTTAACCCCATGCTATGGTCAAAATATCCTTCAAAAGAGAGAAAGGAAATGGGGTGACCACTCAAAGGTGTCCTTTAAGTTGTATGGGTAGTGTACAAGGTAAACCCCAGAACTACTATGGGAGATTGGCCACTCCTATCCACCCGAGGGATGTTGCAACATCTGAAACTCACAATGTGGTAAAAGCTTCTATGGAATCTATCTGAATAGTCTTGGTTAAACTTGAACCTTAGAAAAAAATTGGGTTAGATTTTAGGGTTGTTACAGTTGGTATTAGAGCATGGTTGTAGGTCTTTTAAGCTTTCCTAAGTTGAACTCTGATGTAGGAATAGAAGTCTACCTTGGAAAGAACCTAGCCATGATTGGATTTGATGTGCACCTTAGGAAGAATGGAATATTCCCATGGGAATGGTGGTTTATAGAAAGTAAACCAGACCATTGATCAAAATATTGATCTTACTCTTAGTAAGACACCTCACTAAAAGTAAGTGTGTCAAGTGATACCCTTGAATGATTGTTAAAGGATAGATGTTAGTTTTATTTGAAAGATAAAACAAATTGATGAAGGTATATGGAATAATACCTAATAAAGAATCACTCGTGTGGCCAGGAAGAATGGTGCCCACACCATGTAGAGGTAGAGGTAGAGGCAGAGGAAGACCCCCTCTACAACCACCATCGATCAGAGTAAACAACACTCCGATAGGATCTCATGATGGAAATGAGGCAAATCCTAATCTTGATGCAACAAATCTCTCAGTGGTTGTGTCTCTCTTGCAAGAACAATTAGAGCAATAGAGGCAGATGTTAGAAACCTTAGTCAGTCAAAATTCACAAAATAGAAATTTTGAAGCACGACAAGAAAGAACCACAGTACCAATAGAACAAGAGGCCAGGGCTCGAATTGAATTAGAATTGGCTAAAGACTTAAAAAATATCAAAGTGTCTAAATTCAATGGTAAAGGAGGAGGAGATGCATTCAAGGCATGGTTAACTGAGTTAGAGTCATATTTTACCATAAAGAACTATTCATTTGTGACTAAGACTATTTGGGCTACCCTACATCTCTAGGAAATGGGTTTGGACTGGTGGAAAACTTTTAGAAATGAGCAAAAGATAAAGGCAATAAATATGACCTAGGAAGGTTTTGTGGAAGCTTTCCAAAAAAGGTTTCTTACAAAATAATTTTATGTGGAAAATTTTGCAGAGTTTACCACACTCGTCCAAGGGACAAGGATTGTAGAAACTTATTTTCAACAATTTTTCAAATTGCTTAAGTATGTGCCTACCTATGAGACAGATGAAAATATGAAGGTGCACAAGTTTATTCTAGGACTAGAACCTAGAATAAGATCAGTTGTTAATATAAATAAGCCATAAGTGATACAAAAGGCCTACGATATGGCTCATCAGGTAGAAACAAACCTGTTAGAAGATCATCAGGCTTTGAGGAAGAGGAACAATGTAGGTTTCATACATTGGGACAAAGAGCAAAATAAGAAAAGTAAATATGACCCATGTTATGAAAAGAAGTATGATAGGAAGCAAGGGGAAAATAAAAAGAAGTTTCCAAGAAGGAACAATAATAATAACAACAACAATGTATCTCGACCTCAGAGGCAACCTGACATAGGACCAATAGAGAAACCCAAGGAACAGAATTAGAATAGACACCCTAGACCCAAGACTAGTTGTTATGACTATGGGGGTCCACATTATGCTAGTAATTGTCCACATAAAGTTAGATCTAGTAAATGACTAGAAGAACCAAACCACAAAATCTATGTGGTTACAGGTAGTCATAATCTAGATGGATAAGCTACCCCACTTCTTCTGAAAGGTATAATATTTAATAAGAATGTTAAGATTTTGATAGATAGTGGAGCAACAAATAGCTTTATTTCTTCTAGTTTAGTCAGGGATATACCAAAAAGATTGAGATTCTTGGTAGAAGGGTGGAAAGTAGAGTATGATTCTAGATAAACCTACTCTATGGATCAATGTTATCCCGACGTACAAGTCATCTTACCTAATGGTTCCATAGAATGGCACCTATATGTAGCTCCTCTCCATGCCTTTGATGTTATTTTAGGGATGGATTGGTTAAAATCCCATGAGGCTATACTCAAATTCTATGATAGATGGATTGACTACATTGATAGTACTAAATAAAGAAGGTGAATTGATAGTGAACAAGGTTCTTTTCGACCTCAGTTACTATCAACAATGCAATTAAATAAGACCATGAAAAAGGGTGGATTAATTTTCATGGTCAAGTTTAATGAAGTAGAGATGAATAAAAAGGAAGAGGTGTTTGGTAAACACCCAATCTTGCAAGAATATAAGGATGTGTTTCCTAAAGATTTGCCTAGATTACCATCAAAAAGGGAATTTGACTTCACTATAGAATTGATGCCCAAAACTGAGCCAATACATAGAACCCCATATAGGATGAATCCTATAGATATGCAAGAGTTGAAGGTACAACTCCAAGGGTTGTTAGAGAAAGGGTTGATAAAACCCAGTGTGTCACCATGGGGTGCACCTATTCTCTTTGTAAAGAAGGATGGATCATTGAGATTGTGTATCGACTATAGAATGTTGAACAAAGTAACCATCAAGAATAGATATCCCTTGCCTAGAATAGAGGATTTGTTTGACCAATTGAAAGGGACAACCATATTCTCCAAAATTGACTTGAAATTAGGATATCACCAATTGAGAATTCATGAGGAAGATACTCATAAAACTGCCTTCAAAACTTGATATGGACACTATGAATTCATAATGCTACCATTTGGGCTATCTAATGCACTAGCAACCTTCATGAATCTAATGAATAATGTGTTCAAAAGATAGTTAGATCAGTTTATCTTGATATTTTTAGATGATATTCTGATATATTCCAAGAATAAGGAAGAGCATGATAAGCACATAAGGATAGTGCTTGAGTTGTTAAGAGAAAACTAACTTTATGGTAACCTCTCAAAATGTGACTTTTATGTCCTTGAGGTACAATATCTTGGGCATATTATTTCTGCTAATGGAATAGTAGTAGATCCAAAGAAGATAGAGGCCATTATGAGTTGGCCATGACCCACCAATGTGACTGAAGTATGAAGTTTTATGGGCATCACAGGCTACTATAGATACTTTGTGAAATATTACTCTAAGATTACCTACCCGATAACCAATATTTAGAGGAAGGGGAAAGAATTTAAATGGACAGATAAGTGTGAGGTAACCTTTGAGTTATTAAAGTAGAAACTCACTATCGCACCCATTCTAAAAATTCTAGACCCATAGGGAAAGTTTTTAGTATGCATTGATGCATCTTTAGAAGGATTAGGAGGAGTTCTAATCCAAGAGGAATCAATGGTAGCATATGAGTCAAGAAAACTCAAGAAACATGAAGTGAATTATGCTACGCATGACTTGGAACTAGAGCAGTAGTGCATGCCCTTAAGATGTGGTGACATTATCTATTAGGCAAACCATTTGAGCTTAGAACCGATCATCAGAGTTTGAAGTATATCTTCACTCAACCATTGTTGAATGCAAGATAGAGATGATGGATCGAGTTCTTAGTATAATATGATTTTGGTATAGAATATATCAAAGGTAAAGAGAATAAAGTGGTAGATGCCTTAAGTAGATGAAGGCATATAGCTGCTATAACTCGTAGCCATGTAGACTTGATGGACCAAGTCAGAAAGATGCAAACCTAGGATCGATTTTGCAATGATATTTAGGTAAATATGGCAAGAACTCCTGAAGAAAATAAAGATTATAACATTAAGGATGGACTAGTATATTTTAAAGATAGGGTAGTCATACCAAAAAATAGTGACTTAAGAAGGATGATTATGTAGGAGGTACATAGATCTCCTTACTCTGCTCACCCTAGAGGGGCCAAAATGAGGGAGAATATGAAAAAGATCTTCTATTGGATAGGGATGAAGAAGGACATAAATGAATTTATCGCTAGATGTATGGAATGTCAGAAGGTGAAGGTTGAACACCGACATCCAATAGGCTTTTTATACCCACATGATATACCTGTTCAAAAATGGTAGGTAATATCTATGGACTTTATCATGGGACTGCCTAAGAATAGATTCCAACATGATGCTATCCTTGTGGTAGTAGATAAATTGACCAAGGTTGCACACTTCATTCTAGGAAGTACTAAGGATGATGCAGTTGTGGTGGCTAACAGATTTGCCAAGGAAATATTTAGGCTACATGGATTTCTTGAAGTAATTATATCTGATAGAGATTCCAGATTCACATTTGCATTCTAGTAAGCCTTACATCGGGCTATAGGCATGAAACTAAATATCAGTTCTACTTACCATCCAAAGATTGATGGTCAAATTGAGAGAGTCAACCAGGTTTTAGAAGACATGCTTCGCATGTACTGTATGGATCAAAAATCTAAATGGGAAGATTTTTTGCACCTGGTTGAATTTACCTATAACAATGGGCATCATGCTTCTTTGGGAATGGCTCCATTCGAAGTATTGTATGGTAGAAGATGTCGAACACCCCTCTCATGGGACAATCTAGAAGATTAGATTACCATCGGATCAAATGTGATTTGAGAGATGGAGGAACAACTAAAAATGATTAGATCAAGGCTAAAGGAAGCCTCTGATCATCAAAAGAGTTATGTCGATAGAAAGCACATACCTAGAGAATTCTTAGTGGGAAACAGAGTATTTCTCAAAGTAAAACCCATGAAGAGTGCCATCAAATCAACCAAGTTGGATCCTAGATATGTTGGACCCTTTGAGATCATCGAGAAGATAAGTCCAGTTGCCTATCATCTCACCTTGCCACCCAACCTATCCAAGATCCATGATACTTTCCATGTATCCCTACTTAGGAAGTATGTAGTTGATCCTGACCATGTATGGAATTTGTCTAACTTGCAGATAAATGACCCTACAACGATTGAAGTACAACCGATAAAGATTTTGGAGTTCCATTCCAAACAAATGAGGAACCAAACTCTAGAACAATGTAAAGTCCAATGGGACTGGTACTCAAAAAAGAATGCTACTTGGGAAAAAGTAGTTGATATGCAAAAATATTTTCCATATTTATTTGAATGAATAAAATGTAATTTTGGACTTATTGCAGGATACTAGTAACAACATAGAGGATTGTGTTAAGCCCAAGGGGGTAGTATGTCATGACCCTCCCTAGCTAACATTTTCATATAAAATATTTATGAAATTATTGTGATATATTTAATGATAGATTATAAGGTTTTAAGTTATTTTGTTGATAAATGGCATGTTACTAATGGACTAATATTTTTGCAGGAACAGACATCATCACAAGTGGGCACAAAATTGATGGGTTATAGAGTCAAAATGATCTGACATATAAGATAGCTATTTTGAAACTAGTTTTGCCTTTGCATTATTGACATGTTATACCTGCACTTACATGATAGATGGCATTAAGTGAACATAACTAATATATTTTATGAAGGACTAAGGTAAGAATGATTTTATACTACTTCCTTAAGAGGATTTAAAGGTTAATATTGCTTTATTAAAATGATGAATATAAAGAAAGGACCATTTGCTATATGTAACTTTAGAATAGAGGAAATAAGGACACTTATGACATAATGTTTGCATTAGCTTCGATTTGGCAAATGAACCCAACTTAGCAAAATGCATCTGCGAACAGTTATGAGTTCGTTACCCTGAACGAATTCTCGTTGTCTTCCACCTTAAACCTTCTTGGAGAGAGGAGGGGAAAATGGTGGGAGTATGGAAGAACAAAAAGGAACGTAGGGTTTGAGAATCATCTCCATCATTGCACCAGAAGAGCGATTGTTTGCTTGAGAATTGAAGAGGAAACAGATAGCCAACATTACAACATCAAAGAGCATCTAGGATTTACTTTATCATTGGAAATATTTATTTTAAGGTACATTGTGCATGTTATCTCTTTGATGGAAATATCTGCCTATGTGTGTATTTTCAACATAGACCAAGTTGATTGCTACCTTAGATTGTGCTTTCAATTCGAATGATGGAATGTATATGCTTTGGAGAGACCCTAGAAGAGTATTTTGAGATTCTATATCTAGTTTTGCTTTATAGATTGACCGTTTAGGTTTGTTCACCATAGAAAAACTTTGACAAACATTGCTCTCCTCTTAGAATCCTTTGCTTCACCATATGCACCTTGGATTGTGCATCTGAGTTGAGTAAAACGCACGACAACAAATAGATTTCACTCATTGGTTAGGCATAAATAGGTGAACATTGTTCACACTATGCAACTCGTTTGGATACATAAAACTTAGAAGATAAAATCTAGTTTTGATTTATTCCAAGCTTAAACCTTAGATCCATTAGGGTTAAACAAAAGGCACCAAGTATCTTCTCCACCTTGGTTGATCGGACCCGTCTTTGAATCAATTCACTATGCATTCTATAGTACGTTGAGCTCTCCTTTGGAATAGTGATCGAAAACCAATTGCAGGATTGCACATTTTAATTGAATGATATAAGAGCTTTTACCTAGTTTAAAGTTAAGTAGGACCCACGCATTCCTCTTGGAATGTGGTCAACTTATTTAAAATAGGTTTTAAATATACGTTTTGGGGGGGAGAATTTGTATGATGGGATTTCTCCTTGGCACGTAAGAATGTGTATTAGAAGGGACTCACTATAGTCTCCTTGTTGATTTTTGGGAAAAGGGGTTATGCACCTTTTATGGGGAAACAATAGGAGGACCATGGTGTTTTAGAATGAAAAATTAAGTCTTTTGAATGAGGTTGTAATGAAATGTTATCTTCTTTGATATGTAATAGAATAGCTTGTATTCTTTAAAGAGAAGGAAACAAAAATATAGTAGAATAAAAGTCATAAGAAAGGATGGTAATGTTTTATGGTATTTGTATTTATGTCCACACCCTAAAGAAAAAATTAAGAACTAGTTAGAGAAGTTTATTGGTTAATGAAAGAAAAGACATTTGCTCTTTATTCTTGAAATTAAACTATTAAAGAATAATTGATATATTTTGGAAACATGATTTTATTATGATTATGTTATTTAGAATAGGTGGAATAGACTTTTAGATCATGCTTATTCTCTGAAGAATAGAAAGATATTAGTAAGGGAATATTTTATTTTACAATCATGATAATCTTAAATGATTAAAGAATGTATCTTTTTGTAGTAAGATTATATTATGGATTTGTGAAGGATTAGTGATGTTTTGATGACTTTGCAAAAAGAGGCTAATTTATTATCTAAAAATGAATAGTTAGGTTTAATTTACAAAATATAATTATGAGCTATTTGCGATATGAATATTTGGATATTTATGTGAAATTGGTATTCTTTTTATGAAAAGAGAAATCTATTGTTTTATATAAAATAATGATGGATTGGGCATGGGGCCCAATAAATAGAAAGGAACTTATGGTGGTTCCACAATTACTCTTTTGTAAGAAATTACTCAAGGAGGGGACTCTTGAGTATTAGCAGATTGATGAATGAATGGGGTTTAATGAGAGGGAATTATGGGGTTCCCTCACTTTGTAAAAAGGAATTTACAAAATTTTTGTAATGAAGGGACATAAGAATTGTGAAGATTCTTATGCAATAGATGAAAACTATGGTCAAAAGGAATAATGGATCCCTTTTTGTAGATTGGCTAATAGACTTGCAATGAAAATAAATATGGACTATTTTAAGGTTGGATTTTCTCCCAAAAAGGGTTCCAAGGATATATGATGTGTCCATGTGTATCATTTGTGTTGTGGAATTGTTATTAATATTTATTGATCTATTTCTATGAAATGTAAATGAAGAAATGAATTTTATTTATTTTGCTTTAATGAGAAGTATCAATGTAAAGAAAGATAGATGTTTAGATTTTCTTTATTTCCTACAATAGAATATGGATTATGCAATTATGGCTTTTTGAAATTGAATGAATGGAATAAAAGGATAAAGATATATCTTAGATTCGCCTTGGGGTTTGGGGATTCTTCTTTGAGAAGATTTTTCAATAGATTGTCAACCTAAATAGACCCCTAATATTAGGATCAAAACTAAGGGAGATGTGATGTGACAATCCCTTAGGGTTACAATGGGAACTTTAGTAATAAAATATTGAAGTGTGCTCTAAGAGATGGAGAGCTTAGAATTCCATTGTAACTAGATTCATGTGATGAGTTCTCCAAGAGAAAGTGAGATACCCATGTGATAGATATGTCATGCAAATGATAGTCATAGGAACCTGAACGATCATGGAAGAATTCCTATGGGGGATGTCATTTGGTGAGGAACCCATTGAAAACCCTGATCGACTAATGGACAACTATAAGGATATGCCTCACATGAGACAATCACCTCCATTAAGCCATTCCAAAGGATAGTTTAATGGTGCACAATAGTTTTACACTAAAAGAGGTGTGTAAAACTATAAGAAGCTTACACCTAAATACTAGTTAAGGAATGATTGATACTAGTAGGGGATTTGGTGCCCCTTTTCTCAGATGAATGAGATAGGGTTAACCCCACATTGTGGTTAAAATATCCTTCAAAAGAGATAAAGGAAATGGGGTGACCACTCAAAGGTGTCCTTTAAGTTGTATGGGTAGTGTACAAGGTAAACCCCATAACTACTATGGGAGATTGGCCACTCCTATCCACCCAAGGGATGTTGCAACATCTGAAACTCGCAATGTGGTAAAATCTTCTGTGGAATCTATCTGAATAGTCTTGGTTAAACTTGAACCTTAGAAAAAAAAAATTTGGGTTGTTACATGGGGTTTGAAAGTGAAACCATCTATGTTGCTAGAGGGAAATCCAAGTTTGTAGTACCTGAAATTAAGTATGATTGGGGTGCTAAGGTTGTGGGAACATCATCATGTGGGTACTCGAAATATTATTCTAAACCTATTCTAATGGGATATATTTCTTGCCATTTTAAATATATTACCATACACAATGATAGCAATAATTGTTATGACAAAGACAAGGTACACAAAAAATAGGCATTCGTAATTCAAAATTTACAACTAAGAACCTAAGTTTTTGGATGGATGGCTATTATGCACAAATCCAAGCAAACAAGAGAAAAATTGCCAAAGTTTAAAAAGTTGGTCCTCAATCCATATAGACTAGGGCATGTTGTGCAAGCGCAACAACATGTAACATGCAAGAAAGTTGATGAAGTATATTGGTAACATCTCCTAGTTGGAAGCTCCATGGACATGGGAATGAATGCATCCCACATGCAATAGAATATCAAAGGTCAAGTCTGCTAAAATAATATCCCATGAAGAAGCAAAACTGATAAATACCTTTTTGCATTTGAACTTCAAAATTTGCTTGAGAAGGATGAGTATATAAACATCCTAGAGTTTGGGACAATGATCTTGCTAGGAAAAACCAAGTAGAGAAATATTCCAAGATATATTGAAATAGGGGAATAAAAAAGTATAGAAGACATCTTGAAATTGTTTAGCCATGTCACAAAACTAAAACAAGTGAATAAGAGTTTTTGAAGCATTACAAAATTTGCATTGAGGGGAAATATGTAAATTCCAAAGCTTGAGTTTTAGAAGTTGGAAATTTTTGATGTTGAACCTGCCATCCAAGAAGTTGAATTTTGGATTCAATAAGAACTTTTCAAATTTGAGAAACAAGAGACTACCATTGGACATTGTTAAAATTGATTTACCACTTCACATTGAGCTTAGAGTCCAATTATAAAGGACACAACAAATTTTTGTATATCCAACTAGATTTAATAGAAGAGATTCTACGGTCACTAAGCCATCTCTATTCTATCCATATATTGTAGGTAGTTATTCTAACTTTATAATGACCTCATAAGGAATTGAAGCCACAATTAATCCATGAGACTCTTTGAACTAAGAGAAAAGTGATCAATAATTGTGGATCTTGTTCCAAGTAAGATCTCAGCAACTACCTGGATCCCAAATATATCTTAATCTATTTATACCTTTCTTCAAAAATGCTAGTCCTCAAATAGGCCTACACAAAGATAAAGGCTTATTATTATGGAGGATAAGTTTACTCCATAAAATATTGTTTAAACCAATGCTTAGACCATGTCTTAAGGAGTCAGAGTTCTAAGCCAATAAATAATAAATTGATTGCTAAGCTTTTCTATTATGGGTAAGAGGAATAGATTCTTTAATCATATAGTATAACACATTAAGGATCTTATCCTTCCATGGGATTTTTTTTAATATACCTTTTTGAGTAGCTTGGGAGATTCTATAACAAAACAGGTGTTTCTAATTTTCATCTCCAATGATGGCTCTAGCAACCTATTTTGTAGCCAAACTTTTACTTTGAGTAAGAGGATCAATAATGCTCAAACCTCCTAAAGCTTTTGGTTGAGTGCAAAGTTTCCACGAGATTGTTATCATTCCCACCTTCCCATCCCATTTAGTCCATAAAAGTTTACAAATGGACTGAGTTAATTTGTTGTAGGCTTTCTTGGAGGCCATATAGCAAGAGAAGTAGTAAACATGAAAGGTTTCCATAACTTTATTCATGAATTGAATTATTCCTACTAAGGAAAGAAACTAAGTTGGCCATGAACTAAATTTCTTTTGAAGTCTTTCCATAACCCAGTTCCACATATCTTTAGGAGAAATATTAATCCCAAAGGGGATTTCTAAGTATCTAACAATTGTCCCATGAGGGATTATCTTCCACTCAACTGAGGAGTTGCATCCACTAGGTGTAACAAAAGTATAAAAGACTTTAGTTTTAGAGAGATTGATATGAGAGCCAAAGACATCACAAAACAATTGTACAATCTCTTTAACTGTTTCCACCTCTTGTTGGGTATTTTGAAGAAAAATAAGAGAATCATCAACAAAATGTGAGTTAAGAACACATTTATTCCTAGGAAGCTTAATACCCTAAATGAGTCCTGATGAGCCACAAAATTGCTCATTTTTTGTACTCTTTTCCCCATAATGTACGACATATTTTATTGTAGATATAAATGTTTTATGGAAATTATATATATAATTAACAGTTTATTTTACATGTTTTCTAATATTTGTCTTTAAGTGTATTTTGTGTAGATTTAATGGAAATTATTGCATTTTGGCATGTTTTCATCGAGGTCTCACTCGGACCTGACACTTGCAATTTTATGAAGGAAAAACATCTGCAAAATATTGGTGAGAGGTACGAAGTCAGGCACCCAAATTCCTTTGAAGCGCTTGACTTTCGTTTGATACTTAACTGTTAGGTGTCTGCTTTTCGTTAGGTGCCTGCTTCTTGTTAGGCATTTGCTTCCCGTAAAGCACCTATTTTTAGGCACCTACTTCCTATTAGGTGTCTACTTCTCAACTTCTACAAATAAGGTGCTTGCTTCTCGACTTCTTCAAACATGGCATCCGATTTCCACTAACACCAAACTACAACATGACTCTGTGGTCGGTAGAACAAAAGCGAAACTTCAACAACCAGCATGAAATGAATTCCAGCATTGAAACTGAATATGGGACAACATCAAATATGACTCATCACCCATTTTCTAGTTGATACGCAAATGATTTATGTAAATCAGGCAAAGAAATGTCAGACGTATTTTGGAAACGAAATATATTGAAATATCATGATATTTTGTCTGATTCTCTTCAATTAAGCAAATAGTTGTAACAACGAATCATTTTCTAATTTATTCTAAGAATTGTAATAGGGTTGGTCGCATATCTTATAAATATGCAGGCCACCCCTGAAGAAGACCCCCTAAAATTTTCTTGTAAATTCTTGCTGCAACTGTTAATAAAAATTTTAAGCATTTTTCTATAAAAATCTTCTAAAGCATCCGATGATAAACTACCGTGGGCAGAACCTACTAGAAGTGTGGGCCTACTTACAATAGAGTTCTTCCCTATTTCCCTTGTTTTATATATTTACTTTTATAGATTAATTTGCTTTCCAGTTATTTCCCCTGTTTTCTGTGATTTCTAGCAAGATAGTAATTTAGATTTTAAACATTTTTAATCCTACTTTCTTATACTTAGCATTAGATTATTGGTTTAAATACAAACTTCAACAAATACCAAATAGCCCCCAAACCATAATCCAAGGGACTCATCTTCGAAGGAGAAATTACAAGCATAAATTTTGCACGGCTGCTCACAAGACTATGAGCTACCCCGGGTTGATATAAAAATAGAGGCAATTAATTGAACTATAGAAAAACTAACCAATGTCTTGCCCAACATTTTGGTGCCATTGTCAAGGAGTAGCCATTGTAATTTATTTTTCTAATGGAAGCATAGTTATAGTAGTTTAGAGTGTTTTCTTAGAAAACTTCATTTGAAACTTTTTATGAGTCCACCTAAGAACAGAGGACCAGATGGTCTTGTCAAAAACAAAGAAGTTTTTTTTCAAAATCCTTCTACTTTAGTAGAACCTAAACTTGAGATTGAACTCTCACCATCACAATCTCCACCTGTGCATTGGTGAGAACACCCACTATTTTCATAGGACCCTTCTAAAATAATCTAGCAAAATCTTAGAGCAAGATCAGAGATAAGTAGAGTTCAATCTAAGGAAGATCTACTGAATGTTGAATGTTTGCAAGCAGTATTAGATGAAACTATCTCAAATGCTTACTTATCCATCCTTCTGAAGGATAAAAGAAATGAACTAGAAGCATTGACAGCTACTTTGAAAGTAGCAAGGGTAGAAACTCTAGTAGTGGACAGAATGGTAGAAAATCCAGAGGAAACATCCACTAGTTTTAGTTTTCCAATAGGAGAGGCAGGGGGAGATCACAAGATGAAACACATCTCTCTTGCCCACCTTATAACCTTTAGAGGACTACCAATAGAAGATCCAGATCTATTCCTTTTTAAATTTGATTTTATGTAGATATGTGGATTATGACATAGATGCTCAAAAAATGAAATTATTCCCTTCCACCCTTGATGATTCAGATTTGTGTTGGTTCATCAGCTTGGGGGATAAACGGATAACTACCTGGGAATAGTTGAAGAAAATTTTCTTGGATCAGTATCAGGATTTTGGCAGAGCAAGAGATGAAAGAGAGGAATTCCTAGACATGACACAAAAGGAATGGGAATCCATGGAATAATACTCGGATAGGTTTAGCTTCAATTTGCAAAGATCACCCCATTCAAAACCAGGAGATAGGTCCCTAAGAAGCAAAATTCTGAAAGGACTAACAAATGAATCCTTGGAAGATTTAAACATGATATCTGGGGGAGACATTTACCAACACCAAATGGATGATATTCAACAGTTGTGTTGAAAATTTTCAAGAAGAAAGGGTAAGTTAACCCCTAGAAATGTTAAGTAGTCAGCCACTGTCACTAAAACATAAATAGACAACATGCTTGAGGACCTTAAGAGTGAGATGTTTTCATCTCTGGCTCTTCAAAAGGATACTCTTCTGCTTCAGATAATGAAGCAAGAGAATGAGGCAGCATTGGCCTACTTTTTTCCTAAATGTAGAGGCAAACACCCCAAAAACAAGTGCCCAAAAAATAAAGTTCGAGTATGTGCTATTTGTAAAAAGGATCATAAAATGAAGTTGTATCCACAATTAATGAAATCTAAAGAGGAACCTGAAGTAGCAGAGGCATACTTCATGGGTAATAAGAGGAACTGGAAATAGTCTCCTAAGGGTAACAATATGCAATCAGGAATGTTGTCCTATGGGGGTAGTAATTACCAAAACCAAGGTCAATCCCAGCCACCCAATATGGTTTGGTATGGGCAACAACCTTGGAATGTATTTTCCCAAGGGGTAGCTTCCTTACAATACTTACCCAAGAATGCAATAGCAGTAGCCTAGGCAGCAGTGGAGAAATTAGAATGCTTGGAATCAGTATCCACAACATACTACTTCAGCTCCGCCACAACCAAGCCTGCCTACTCTTCCTGCTCCAAGGACTCCTTAGTTACCAACACAGCCAACAACAAACCCAAATAATAGACAACATCCAGCCTATCAGATGGAAAACGAGATGCACCCTATGTACAATATTAAGGTAGATTACAATCCTATCAAGTTAAGGTCAGGAAAGCAAGTAGGTATAGAAGTCACTCCTCTTGTATAAGAAGAGGAACCAATAGAGATAGAGAAAGTGGAATCACCCCTTATAAAAGAGGTAGAAGAAGAACCAACACTTGCACATAATAAAGAGGAGGTTCCACCTTTTCCACAAAGGTTGAAGGAACCTAAGAAACTAATACAAACAGAGTTTGATATCCTCTCTAGTTTAAAAAATTTAATAATCACAATACCTCTCTTTTAGGCCATCAAAGACATACCTATTTATGGAAAGGCCATAAGAGAGTTGTGCCTCAAGAAACCAGGGAGGAAACCAGCTAAAATAATTAGTTTGGTAGGTAATTTAGTTGACCTCATGTTAGGAAATACCTACAACCAGAAGTACACATATCCAGGAAGCCTTGTGCTAACTATAAAAATAGAAGGTTGTGTTTTACCCAACACACTAGTAGATTTGGGGACAGCCATCAATGTCGTGCCCAAGGAAACCATGCAAAAACTAAAATTGACTAATATGAAGCCCACTAAAACTATGATGTAATTAGCAGACATATCTACAGTACTTCCTGAAGGAATACTAGAAGATATCACTATTGCAGTAGATGCATGGGAGTATCCAGTAGATTTCTTAGTGCTACAATCTAAATCTAGACTAGGTGGATACCCATTAATATTAGGAGGTAACCAACCCCTCTTTTCCAATTATTAATATTCAAATTCACACAATGCAGTTAATGCATATTTACAGAACCAGTAGACACACGCATCCGAGTACAATGATACATAAAAATTAAATCAATAGAGTAATAAATGAATGAACAGATTTCGCCTCTCCGGGTGGGCATGACCCCGTCGTATAGGCAATGCGAATACGCAAGTGAGTTTTGAAAGTAAAATATAGATGATTATTTAAAATAACAATCTGACCTATATGGAGGAAAAGCAAAAATATTTTGGGGAATGAGCGACTAGCGAACTAGGGTTTCTGGAGCTAAGGAAAAACTAGGGCATCAGTTGGGTAGCCGAAGAGATTTCTGGTTACTGTGGATTTGAAGACAAGATTGCTGCCCCAGGAGGGTCCAATGGGGACACCTCTGGATCCTCTTCTAGAGAGACATAGTTCTTATGCAGATCTGTTAAAGGATAAATCTCCATCAACGACGGAAGAGGCACAAAAAACTGCATTAAAAATGCTCTTTACGGCTGCTGGAAATAGATCAACATCTCAACGAGTTAATGGATGCTTGCCACAGTCAGAATCAAGGCCAAAGATTGTCATTGAGCAAAGGATGGTTGAAGAAATAGTTTTATATAGAGCCAATCATGATTTGATCTGTAAATTCATGGGTATTCGCCCTACCCTGAGTTTTTTGCATTCCTGGGTCCGGCAAAACTGGGAGCCTCTTGGTGAGTACTCTTTATGGTTTATTAGCAATGGATATTTTATTGTTAGTTTTTCTTCACTGGCCGATAGAAATAGGGCTTTCGAATCAAAAAAGAGGAATCATGGTCCGACAGGATTATTTGTTCAACCCTGGAGAGTGGGATTTGATCCTCGAATTGAACCCACTGTTGTCCCGGTTTGGATCCGGTTGTATGCACTTCCAATGGAGTTTTGGAGTGAGCAGGTTTTGGAAATTATCGGTAATTCCCTTGGAAGACATTTGGGTGTTTCCAAAGACACAATAGAAGGAAACACAGTTGTTTATGCAAGATTATGTGTGGAAATGGATCTTAGCCAACCTCTACCAGCAGAGGTGGAACTTGAACTTGCAGGACTATCTTGGATTCAACAGCTGGATTATGAGGCATTGCCCTTCAGATGCAGAGTTTGCCACAAATATGGGCATTTGGCCCGATCTTGCCCAAATAATATGAATACAAAAATGGAGGCTCCTCTAGGAATGTCAAATCTTCCTAAGGAGGGTAAGTCAACAATAAACAAAGAACCAACCAATATTTCTCAGGGTAAAGAAGCACAGAGAGATGGTTTTGAACAACCCAAAAGAAGGAGAAGGCAAAAGAAAAAATATGGTAAAGAGCAAACCCAACTCAAGCCCTCCAATAGGTATGAGATATTTAAGACACTAATGGACCAAGAAGAACAATTCATGGAAGGAGTAGATGGGAATAATGAAAATAATAACATCCATGTTCAAGCTCCTCTTTCATCTCCCCCCGTCATAGAGCAGGTAATTGAGTACAGTGAGTTACCGTAGTCAGAGAGTGCAGGGGCATTGATAGTGCATAACCAAGAGCAACCAATAATTAAGGATGTCAGCATGGGAATAGCAGAAAAGAACAGAGAAAGGCCAACTTTAGGGATAACTCAGGTGGAAAAGAGATCAAAAAATAGCAACTCTCAAGGAGTGGGTAGAAAATCAAATAAGGAATTGCTAGCAGTTCAAGGAGACAAATTGATCACTGGAGGATCGGTGAGGACAATAGATTCTTACTACTCTCAAGGTAACCAATGATTATACAATCATGGAATGTTAGGGGTTTAAACAGTAGAACCCATCAATCTGTTGTTCGAAGACTCTTAGAAAATTGTAAAACAGATTTTTTGCTTATCCAGGAGACAAAAATGTCGTTAGATCTTATGTGTAAAATAGTTAGCAGAGTTTGGAGGGGTGTTGGTCATATGGAAGTGGCTGCCCAAGGTGCCTCATGGGGGATAGTTACTCTTTGGAACTCTCTTGAATGGACTGCAATAGAACATATAGCTTGGAGGGGTGTTCTCACATCACATTTTAGAAATAATGTCACAGCTGAACATGTTTTAATCACCAATTTTTATGGGGCTCAAAACCTAGATGGTCAGATGCATCAATGGAAAGTTGTGCATAACATGAGGGTCTCAAGGGAAGATTTAGACTGGATTATTGTTGGGGATTTTAATGCTAAATTATCCTCTAGAGATCAGGAAGGGGGAACCCCAATTTTGGACCCAGGGGATCGACTTATGATTGCCCAAGTCCAGGCATTACACTTGGTGGATATTAAATGCCCTGGAACCAACTTTACTTGGACTAATAAGAGGAGGGAGCCACATACCAGGAAGGTGAAGTTAGACCATTTTTTGGTTTCAGAGGAGGCATTTGTAAAATGGAATATAAAATTTCAGATTTTGGAGGGTCCAGTTTCAGATCACTTTCCCATTTTGTTGGAAGGAGGGATTAAGACAAGGCAACATCACAAACCATTTAAATTTGAAAACTTTTGGTTACAAAAAGAGGAACTTCGAAAGAAAATTCCACAGTGGTGGGAAGAAGGTCGCCCAGCATATGGGACGACAATGTTTAGATTCCACAAACAACTTCATTATGTCAAAGATCAACTGAAACAATGGAGGCGAGCTAACAAGACAGACTTCCAGGTCCAAAGAGCTCCATTGGTGGCCAGATGGGATGAGGTTCAAAAACACTTTAGGGAAGGAACAATTACAGAGCAGCTCAAAGAAGAGGATGATGCTTTGCGTAAAGCGGTTGAGGACATTGACAACCAAGAGGAGACCTACTGGAAACAGAGAGCAAGAACCACTTGGTTATTAGAAGGTGATAAAAATACCAAATTTTTCCATCGGATCGCTTGTGCTAGGAGACAGATGAACAACATGGAAGCTCTTCAAGATGAGAATGGACACTCCTTTGATACACTTCCAGGTATGCATTTACATTCAATGGAGTATTTTTCTAAACTATTTAAGGAAAGTATGGTGCAAGATGAAGAGGCTCAAAAAGACGTTATTGCTGTCATACCCTCTGTTATCTCGAAAGAAGAAAATCAGACCCTACTTAAACCCATTGATAGAGAGGAACTGAAGAATGTAGTCTTTGGAATGAGCACCAAAAAAACCCCAGGTCCAGATGGCTTTCCAATTGAGTTTTTTCAGGCCTTTTGGGATAACTTGGAGGAGGATGTAATGGTTGTTATAGAGGAGTCCAAAGGTAGTAAAAGAATGCTTAAAGCATTAAATCATACTTTCATTACCTTAATTCCAAAAGGGGAGGAGGGGGTACATATTTCAGATTATAGACCTATTGCCTTATGCAATGTCATATATAAAATAATCACAAAGGTAATGGCTGAGCGGCTAAAACCTCTTCTACATAACATTATCTCTTCAGAGCAAGGGGGTTTTGTAGAGGGTAGGCAGATCTTGGATGGTGTGGTTCTAGCTCAGGAGGCAATCCATTCAATGCAAACATCTGGTAATAGAGGAATGTTCATAAAATTAGATATGTCAAAGGCTTATGATAGGGTGGAGTGGAGCTTCTTGTCAAAGATGATGGCAGCCTTTGGTTTCTCTCAGGATTGGATAGAATGGGTCATGAGTTGTGTTTCTACTCCGACATACTCAGTGTTAATCAAGGGTCTTCCCTCGCAACCGTTTGGAGCCACTCGAGGCCTTCGTCAAGGAGATCCTTGCTCTCCCTATCTTTTTCTCATATTGGCTGAAGGATTGGGTAGACTTATCTTGAGGAGAAGACAACAAGGTTTGCTAACAGGTATCAAGGTGGGTGAGGAAGTTTTGACTCACCTACAGTTTGTGGATGACACAGGATTGGTGGGAGTGGCCAGCTTCAGGGAAGCAAGAATGATTAGAGATACTCTTAATGTCTACCTTAGGGCTACAAACCAAGTCATCAATGATAAAAAATCCAAAGTGGTCTTTTTCAATCTTGATCAAAGGCTTCAGGACAGAGTTTTAGAGATCTTGGGATTCACAAGGACTTCTCTCCCAGTGGTTTACTTGGGGGTCCCTTTGCATTTTAAAAAACTAAAAATAGATATCCTGGAGGAATCTTTTGGATTGTATCAAGGATAGAATTAATCATTGGTCTCACAAATGGTTAAGCTATGGGGGTAGATTAACTTTTTTACAGTCAGTCATTCAGGCCATGCCAATTTATAAATTCTCTATCCTGGCTGCCCCACATACTATATGGAAAGAGTTGGACAAGATGGCTAGAAAATTTTTATGGGAAGGAGTAAAAGGAGAGAGGAAATGGGCCTTAGTAGGTTGGGACAAAGTTACCCAGCCCAAGGTAAAAGGAGGTTTGGGACTGAGAAGATCAAAGTTAAATAATAAAGCTTTGGCTGGAAAGCTTTACTGGAGGTGGATTTCCCAACCAACTTCCTTATTCAGTAGAATCCTAACTAGTAAATATTTGGGACATGTTAACCCAAATGAGGTGGGTCATTTCCCTTTGGATGGTAATGGATCCTTAGTGTGGCAGGCTCTCAAGTTAGGATCTCAGGTAGTAAAAGATCGATTATTTTGGAAAGTGGGGAGAGGGGAGAAGGCACGATTTTGGACAGATTCATGGGATCAATACCCACCTATCATTGTTGAATTTCCTGAATTGCAACCAATAAAAACAGCCATAGAAACCAAGGGATGGGTCCAAATTGAAAGTTATTTCACCACTAGTCAGCTGGGGGATTATAAGTTTAAGCAGTTTAAGAAGTTGGATGAGTGGCCAATTTCAATCCCTCCGGATTTGGCACCCATCATGACTAAAATCTTGACAGAAATATTTCTCACAGGTAGAGACGAGGAGGATGAATTAGCTTGGGGCTATGGGAGCCTTGGTGTCTACACAGTGAAGGACGGATATGATAAGATCCTTCCAGAGCCTCCCCCTCATACATATCAGGTTGAGGATTGGAGAAAGATTTGGCAGTCCAAGGGTTGGCCGAAAGTAAACTTTTTTGCCTGGCAGTTCATGCATAATGGAATTCTCACTTTTGATAATCTCAGATGTAAAGGAATCATCGGTCCATCTCAATGTGTCTTATGCTACAAGAGCGAGGAAACAACTGATCACTTGATGTTTGAGTGCCCATTCACGCGCCAGATTTGGGAGAGATGGTTTTTATATTATAAAATTCAAGTTAATGGTGACTTGAATCGGATTAATATCTGGGAAAGATGGAAGAGGGGTAGATTTAAATCTAAAGCTCTTTGTATTGGTTGGGAGCTTGGATTAAACTTTATTTGGTGGCAAGTGTGGTTGGAGAGAAATGCTAGAATTTTTAGAGAAACTTTTTCTTCTTTAGATGGAGTTTGGCAGGTCATTTGGAGCAAAGTCACAGAAACTGTGGCCGTCTATGCTAAAGAGGAAACTCAAGTTGTTATTGGGGCAATGGAAGAGGAAGTTGAAGTGCAAGAGGGACAGGACAGAGCTAGTTGGAAACCACCCCTAGAAGGTTGGATTAAAATTAATACTGATGGAGCTGCAAAAGGCAATCCGGGTAGAGCCAGAATTGGAGTGGTTTGCCGGAATCATGTTGGAACAGTGCTCTATTGGGAACTGCAAGGCTTGGGAAGAGCCACAAACAATGAAGCAGAAGCCATAGCTATCAAATCTGCTTCTATTTGGGCAGTAAAATAGGGCCACAGGAGGATAATACTTGAATCGATTCTCAAATAATGGTTGGAGCTCTAGATTGCATGAGGAACTTTGCTTTGAAAGCATGGAGGTTGAGGATTCTTGTCACTCAAATTAAGGAATTATGGAGGGAATTAGATGATGTGATTCCAGTTTATGTGAGTAGAGATTTAAATAAAGTGGCTGACTTCCTGGCTAAGATGGGTGTTGAGAAGGAGGTAGGGGTTCAGTTGCACAGTGACATGGCTATTGAGGATGAGGTGATTAGGCAGGGTCTTGAAAGGTCCCTGAGCTAATGATCAAAGAAAAAGCAAAGGGAGGAAAGGTGTCACGATATCGCGACATGTTGCTTCGTCATGGCCAAGGGAGGAAAGGTGTCGCGATATCGTGACATGTTGTGAAGGAAATGTGTGATATCAGACATGTTGTGGGCCAAGGTTGGAAAGGTGTCACGATATCGCGACATGTTGCTTCGTCACGGCCAAGGTTGGAAAGGTGTCATGATATCGTGACATGTTGCTTCATCGCGGCCAAGGTTGGAAAGGTGTCACGATATCGCGACATGTTGCTTCATCGCGGCCAAGGTTGGAAAGGTGTCACGATATCGCGACATGTTGCTTCGTCGCGGCCAAGGTTGGAAAGGTGTCGCGATATCGTGACATGTTGCTTCGTCGCGGCCAAGGAGGAAAGGTGTCGCGATATCACGACATGTTGCTTCGTCGCGGCCAAGGGAGGAAAGGTGTCGTGATATCGCGACATGTTGCATCGTCGCGGCCAAAGGAGAAAAAGTGTCACGATATCGCGACATGTTGCATCGTCGCGGCCAAAGGAGAAAAGTGTCACGATATCACGACATGTTGCATCGTCACGGCCAAGAGAGAAAAAGTGTCGTGATATCGCGACATGTTGCATCGTCGCGGCCAAAGGAGAAAAAGTGTCGCGATATCGCGACATGTTGCATCGTCGCGGCCAAAGGAGAAAAAGTGTCACGATATCGCGACATGTTGCATCGTCGCGGCCAAAGGAGAAAAAGTGTCACGATATCGCGACATGTTGCATCGTCGCGGCCAAAGGAGAAAAAGTGTCACGATTTCGCGACATGTTGCATCGTCACGGCCAAAGAGAAAAAGTGTCGCGATATCGCGACATGTTGCTTCGTCGTGGCCAAAGGAGGAAAAGGTGTCGCGATATCGCGACATGTTGCAACATCACGGCCAAAAGAGAAAAAGTGTCACGATATCGCGACATGTTGCTTCATCGCGGCCAAAGGAGGAAAAGGTGTCACGATATCGCGACATGTTGCAACGCCACGGCCCAAGGAGAAAAAGTGTCACGATATCGCGACATGTTGCATTGCCGCGGCCAATGGAGGAAAAAGTGTCACGATATCGTGACATGTTGCATCGTCGCGGCCAAAGAGAAAAAGTGTCGCGATATCGCGACATGTTGCATCATCGCGGCCAAAAGAAAAAAGTGTCACGATATCGCGACATGTTGCTTCGTCATGGCCAAAGGAGGAAATAGTGTCGCGATATCGCGACATGTTGCAACGTCACGGCCAGAAGAGGAAAAAGTGTCGCGATATCGCGACATGTTGCATTTTCGCGGCCAAAGGAGAAAAGTGTCGCGATATCGCGACATGTTGCATTTTCGCGGCCAAAAGAGAAGAAGGAAAAAGTGTCGCGATATCGCGACAAGTTGCATCAACAGTCCAAACCGATCCCCCTGGCAACATCTCACATTGTGTGAACATTGAATCCTGTTGGATCGTGCCTTAGGCCATTGGGGAAGGAGTTTCTCCACTCTTGAATGTCAGATTCGCCGTCTCCCCTGTTAGCTAGTTAATGGTTTAAGAGATTTGGCTCCATTGCAAATCTTCTTTTACTGTTGTAAGCATGTGTTCTCTCTGACTATGGCTGGGAAAAGTCTCTTCCCATCTTGTAAATGATCTTTGTTTTAATACAAGTTTTTTCAAATTTTTTCAAAAAAAAAACAATCTGACCTATATATAAATGAAATTAACATAATTGGAAAACATAGCCGACATGGCTTATGTTTGGTATGTAGCATGACTCCCCTCCTCGGAAAGCTTTGTCCTCAAAGCTGGAAATGACTGGAAAATACTTTCAGATTCCCAGGTTGCATCTTCTTCAGGTAAGTCCTGCCACTTGATGAGAAACTCTTGGATGTGACGAGATCTTAGTCTGCGTGTTCTGGTTTGTACAACTACTTTTGGTTGGAGATATATACGCCCTTCTTCATCCAACACTGGTAATTCTAACTGAGATTGTACTTTTTGGCCAATCACCTTCTTGAGACAGGAGACATGAAACACTGGGTGTATGCGTGAGGATTGGGGTAACTCCAGTTGATATGCTACTTCCCCAATGCGATGCACAATTTTGTAAGGACCATAAAATCGTGGTGCCAACTTCTGACTAGATTTGATCTTCAAAGACAACTACTTGTAGGGTTGAAGACGTAAGAACACCATATCACCAATATTGAATGCCCTTTTCGAATGATGCATGTCTTGTTGTTGCTTCATACGATTTTGTGCTTGGACCAAATTGTCTTTCAGAATAGTGAGCATTGCTTGTCGTTGCTACAACCAATCATCTACTTGGGCCACTTTGGAAGATCCTGGTACATAATCTGCTACTGTTGGTGGCTTAGTTCCATACAATGCTTCAAAAGGAGACATCTTGGTGGAATAATGGTAAGAAGTATTGTAACACCATTCTGCCAATGATAGCCATTGACTCCATTGATATTGTTTATCTTGTACAAAACATCTCAGGTAAGTACCCAAACATTTGTTAACTACCTCTGTTTGACCATCTGTTTGTGGATGGTATGCGGAAGACATGTTTAATTTGGTACCACTAAGTCGAAACAATTCTTTCCAAAAATTACTAGTAAAAATGGGATCTCTATCACTTACAATATTTTTGGGCATTCCGTGCAATTTAAAAATTGAATCCATAAATACCTTGGCCACTTTGCTTGCTGAAAATGGATGTTGTAAGGCCTAAAAATGAGCATATTTGGAAAGGCGATCAACTACCACAAAAATTACTGTTTTACCTTCCGACTTAGGAAGACCTTCAATAAAATCCATGGATATATGTTCCCACTGACGATCTGGAATAGGTAATGGTTGAAGCAACCCTGGTGACTTGACTATTTCTCCCTTATTGCGTTGGCACACTTCACACTCTGCTACCCATTGCTTGACCTCTGCTTTTAACCCTTTCCAACAAAAGGATTGTTTGACCCGCATGTAGGTTTTCAGAAACCCTGAATGTCCTGCTGATGGAGAAGCATGTGACTCCTCTAGAATCTGTGATTTGATTGTTGAGTTGTGTGGGATGTAAATGCGACTCTTCTTACGTAATATTTGGTCATCATATGTGAAAAGAGGGTACTTAGAGGAACCCATAGACAATTCTTGAATTATTTGAGTTGTTTCACTGTTGGACAACCATTCTTCCTGCAACTGAGACACCCATTGCGAACAAGGTCCTAAAATGGCATTAATGACTACTTCATCTTCGTATTTTCTAGATAATGCATCAGCTGCCACATTTTCTTTTCCTTTCTTATATTCAATCACAAAATCATATCCCAACAATTTAGTCAACCACTTATTTTGTTCGGGATAAGAAAACCTTTGTTCTAGAAAATGCTTGAGACTGATGTGATCGGTTTTAATAATAAAACGACTATTGATTAAGTAGTGCCTCCATTTTTCCACTACGTGTAGAATAGCCAACATTTCTTTTTCATAAGTGGATCTACCCAAATTCTTCCCTGAAAGTTGTTTACTTTCAAATGCCAAGGGATGACCCTCCTGCATTAATACTGCCCCAATACCTATTCCTGAGGCATCACATTCAATGATAAATGGTTTTTGAAAATCTGGAGTGGCCAAAACTGGAGTCGTACACATTGCCTCCTTGAGAGCCTCGAAGGCTTGAGTAGCTGCGTCGGACCAATGAAAAGCATCCTTCTTAGTGAGCGTTGTGAGAGGACCCACAATTTTACCATAGTTACGCACAAATTTGTGATAATAGCTAGTGAGACCCAAAAAACCATGAAGTTTCTTGATAGTTTTAGGTAAAGGCCAATCTTGAATTGCCTTAATCTTATTGGGATCCACTTTAACACCTTCTTGAGATACTATATGACCGAGGTACTCAACTTCTTGAACACCAAAGGAGCATTTAGATCGTTTGACAAACAACTTTTCCTTGTGTAGGATGTGAAGAACTCTTCCCACATGTGATAAATGATCCTTCCATGATTTACTATAGATGAGTATGTCATCAAAGAAGACTAGAACAAATTTGCGTAGGAATGGATGAAACACCTGGTTCATGAGACTTTGGAATGTAGATGGTGCATTAGTGAGACCAAAGGGCATGACCAAGAATTCATAATGACCTTCATGAGTTCGAAAAGTTGTTTTGGGGATATCTTCTTCCCTAACTCGGATTTGGTGAAACCCTGAACGTAAGTCTAATTTGGTAAAGAATTTGGCACCATGTAGTTCATCTAGTAAATCATCAATGATAGGGATAGGAAATTTATCTTTGATCATGATTTTGTTGAGAGGGCAAAAATCAGGACACATACGCCAAGAATTGTCTTTTCGATGAGCTAAGACTACTGGTGAGGAGTAAGGGCTAGTACTATGATGGATGACACCATGGTCTAATAGCTCTTGGACAATCTTCTCAATTTCTATTTTCTAGGGTTGGGGATATCGATACGGATGACCATTGGGTGGAAGACTACCAGGCACTAGATGTATGGCATGGTCATGAGATCTTTTGGGTGGTAGTCCTTTTGGTTCTTGAAAAACCTCCTCATAGTTAGCCACAATGTTTTGGAGATCTTCTTCTTTGATTTCAGGTATATCTTGGTCTAATTTCTCTATGCAATTGATTCGGGCTATGAATCCCCCACCATATTTTCTTAATATCTTTTCCATGCTATGTGAACTTACAACTTTTGATGGAGGTGTGGGTAGTCCTTGAAGACGAATGGTCCTCCCATTGGCTTGCCATTCCACAAAGCGATGTTTGTGATTAAAACCCATGGTGGTTTCCAATTGTTCCATCCATGCAACGCCTAAAATAACTTCTGAATTTCCTAATTCCATAACAAAAAGAGGACCTTGCCAAGTATACGTACCCATTTGTAATGAAACTGAAGATGTCTTACCTAGACATTGAGAAATTTCCCTGCTTGCAGTTCTGACTTGAAACCGATCTTGACTAGAAGAGAAGATGTGCAAACCCAATGTCCTTGCAAGTTTTGCATCAATGAAGTTGTGAGTACTTCCTGAATCAATTAATACGGTCACCCTCTATTTTTGAATGAAACCTGCCACCTTGATTGTATGGTGAGAGGATAACCCCATAAGAGCATGTACTAAAATAGTCATGGTATCTTCCTCAGCTACAACCTCCTCGTGTTCACTTTGGTCATCAACTGTGGGATCCTCAGGTGCATCGTACTCCTCTGTTTCTTCTTCTTCCTTGTCTGCATATTCAATTTGAAAGTTTTGTCGTGGTGCACATGCTTGATATTTTGGGTGATGATTGTGACATTTGTAGTAGAAGTACCATGATGGTTGATCATTTTTGTGAAAAGAGTTGTTGCGGAATTGAGGTCGCCCATATGAATCACGTCGTGTGGATGAGCCTAATTGCACCTTCGTCTCTACCAAATCAGCAATCCTTATACACTCATCCAACTTGGATGGATTTTGTAGGTCCACTTCGACTTTAATATTTGCTTTCAATCCATTTTGAAAAGCCGCTACCACCACGTCCTGTTGTAGGTCTTGTGCATAGTGAAGCATACTGGTGAATTCTGAGATATAGTCCCCTACTGATCCTCTCTGCTTAAGTGACAACAACCTTACTGTGTATGAACCTATGGGACCTTTGTCGAATCTGTGAAGAAAGGCTTCCTTGAATATAGACCAAAAGAAGGCCCGATGGGCGTTCTCACGTTTATACCATGTAAACCATTGATAAGCTTCAGTGCCTAATTTGGTTGTTGTAAAAGGGACTTTGTCCTCATCCTTGAATTGGTAGAACTCTAAGATGCCTTCCATTTTGGCTATCCACCCACGTGGATCCTGACCTTCAAAGGTAGGCATGTCAACGCGTGGATAATTGACTCTAGTAGGACCTCTTGGTTGGTAGTGAGAATTGTTTCTATCTTGTTCCTCGTTACTCCTCTATCGCTGGTTGTTATTTTGGTAAGGTCTGTTAGAACCCCTTTGTTGCTCCAAAATTTCTTCGTTACCCCAATCCTCATTATTTTGGTGACCATTGTGATTTAGGGACTGACTATTTTGACCTCTGTGGTGTGTATAGTCATCATAGTGAACGTCAGTACTCCAGTGATTGGGATTAGGAGGATTTGGTTGGGGTTGTTTGCTTGACTGTTTGTTTGAAGCTGGCAGTCATAATCTTAAGGCTCTCTATTAATTCTCTTAACAAATCATCATTGACCATGGGATGACTATTTTCTACTTGAGTGAGGTTCTCTTGTGAGGAGTTTGGAGAGGTATTGGATGCCATTGGGCTGATCAATGGATGACTCGGATTATAACTACCAATTTTGAAAGGAGAAGGAGAATTTTTTGTACCTTGGCTTCAACGAGGTCTTCTTGC
Source organism: Wollemia nobilis (assembly GCA_028583015.1). Taxonomy (NCBI): domain Eukaryota; kingdom Viridiplantae; phylum Streptophyta; class Pinopsida; order Araucariales; family Araucariaceae; genus Wollemia; species Wollemia nobilis. The sequence goes on along the minus strand of JAQPPZ010016601.1, from coordinate 3,623,315 downwards.
ATCTTTGTTGGGAGTCTCCGAGCTTGATAGTCGACCGTCAGATCCTTTGGTCCACTTTTTGCTCATGCACTTTCCAGAATCTCCTGCTTAGAAGCTTTTGAGCTTCGATTTCTACAAAATTTTGTTGAATTTGGCAAAAATTTGTATTCCGCTTCAACTGTCGCTCCAACTGCGATGCGGATTTGAATTTTTTGTTTGGCTCACCTCCTTTACAGCAACTTTCAGCAACTTTTGATGACTTTCAACAACTTTGAACAGTTTTTGACGATTTTCAACAACTTTGGACCACTTTTGAACAAAATTTAACTTTTGGTTACAATTTCTTGATACTTTGGTAGGACCTAAACGAACTTTGACCACTTTTGGTTGCAATTTCTTGATACTTTTTGTAGGACCTGAACAGCTAGGGCAAGAGACAATAAACAATGATACGAAATGACGATGCAATTGACCCATGACAAGATGCAACGATGTGACACGAGGGACAACTTACAACATCGAACACGACACGAGCGACACGTTGATAGTAAGGACACGATCTAACCAACACGAATGATGCAAAATACAACCGACACGAACGATACAATACACAACTGACACGTGGACCGCAAGGACACTACCTAACTGATGACAATGACACGATGTGATGACGCGATGCAAGACACAACCAATGCAACATGAATGACCATGAACAAGACAAACACGGGACACCAGGCGACCAAGAAGATGGATGGACCGAATCGAAAGGACAAACGAGAAGACGCTGATGTGAACCCAAAAGACGCGCTACATGGACAACAAAGACACGTAAACAACATAGAGACCAAAAGAAGGGACAACCAAATGAAAACAACAACTCAACATAGACAAGGGAGCGAGGATGACAGAGCGAGGGTGACAGAGCATAAGCGACACGTGGACAAGGAAAAGACAACAAGGAACAAGGTATATGCACATGCGAAGGAGCGAGCGACGTGTGACTGAAGTCACAATGTTGCATGTGACACTTCCTCCTTATAAACATAAAATTTTCTCCCACACCATGAATGTGGGATAAATATCTTGGATAAAAATAATAAAAAAAATTGTACCTTAGAAATGTATTTAATTAACTTGTTTTCTCGAGCGTTGATTGGCTGCGATTATGCAAATTTTGTGCGTCATTTTTGGAATGAATTAATGCATTTTTCTTCTGTCATTTTGGTGGGTGTTCGATGGCAATTGACTCATCCACTGTATATTCGAGGGGACTGTCCACCATATGCCAGATGCCACCCTCTAGTTTGTGAAAACCACGATGTCCCCCTGTGATTCCCGCCCCACGATTGCGAAGTTAAAAACAAAGTTGTTTGAACATTGTCCAGCATCATGAAGGAATACAGAACAATCATTTTTTGACCTGATACCACTTGGAGAGAACCAACCCCTCTTTTCCAATTATTAATATTCAAATTCACACAACGTAGTTAATGCAGATTTACAGAACCAGTAGACACACGCATCTGAGTACAATGATACATAAAAATTAAATAAATAGAGTAATAAACGAATGAACGAATTTTGTCTCTTCGGGTGGGTACAACCCTATCGTATAGGCAATGCGAATACACAAGTGAGTTTTGAAAGTAAAAGATAGATGATTATTTAAAATAACACTCTGACCTATATATAAATGAAATTATCATAATTTGGAAAACATAGCCGACACGACTTATGTTTGGTATGTTGCAATCTTAGGTAGACCTTGGCTGGCAACATTTGATGCTTACATAAGTTGTAGAGATGGGAAACTGACCATTTCAAATTGTTTGAATATAAATAAACTGATCATACATCCACCTGCACAGTCTGCAAAGTTGTTGGGAGAACCTGAGGATGAAAATCAAAACATTGATGGTCTATCAATGATCCAACCTGTCATGACACTTGAGGAGTTGGAAGATGAAAGTGATGAGGATAAGATGATATCTCACTTTTTTCAAGTAGAACCCTTATGTCCTCCTCTTGAGTTGCCATTAGTGAAATACCACCATATTCAACAAATAGAAGTTGCACCTGGTAGAATGTTGAACATAGATAACCAGTTGATAGCTGAACAATAGACCAAACTAAAATAAACATTGGGAAAACATCAATACACCTATAGCTCCTGAGACCTGTACTCATAGAATATATCTGAAAGACCAGGTTAGACTAGTAAGACAACCACAGAGGATAATGAACCCAACTATAAAAGAAATTATCAAAGCAAAATTACAAAAACTTCTCATAGTTGGATTCATCTACCCCATTTCAGATAGTGAGTGGATATCACCATTGGTGGTGGTGCCCAAGAAGAATGGAAAGTGGAGAATTTATGTTGATTATAGGTTGTTGAATAAAGAAACTAAGAAGGACCACTTCCCCTTACCCTTCATAGATCAGGTCCTTGACACCTTAGTAGGCAAGAAATACTTTTCTTTCTTGGATGGGTTCAGTGGATACAATCAAATCCAAATAGGGGAGGAAGATCAAGATAAAACCACCTTCACTTGTCCATGGGGGACATTTGCTTACCGAGTTTTACCATTTGGTCTATGCAATGCACCTACCACCTTTCAGAGGGCAGTTCTTAGCATTTTTTAGATATGATTGGAGAGACTATGGAGGTATATATGGATGATTTCACTGTATATGGTGAAACTTTTGAAATTGCCATAGAAAATCTGGAAAAGACACTTAAACGTTGTGAGGAAACTAACTTGTCCTTAAGCAATGAGAAATGCTATATGTTGATGCAGGAAGGGATAGTTTTAGGATATCACCTCTCTGTAGATGGGATCAAAGTAGACAAAAAGAAAATAGAAGTCATCCAAACCCTGCCTACTCCCAAAACACAAAAGGATATCCATAATTTCCTAGGATCAATCGGTTACTATAGGAGGTTTATATCAAACTTTAGAAAAATTGCTAAACCTCTTACCACATTGTTAACTAAAGATGCAGAGTTTGTCTGGACTGAAGAATGTGAACAAGCATTCAACACTTTAAAGGAAAAACTAATTATTGCTCCAATGTTGAGAGGTCCAAATTGGACCATACCTTTTCACATATATGTTGATGCATCTAACAATGCAATAGGCTCAGTATTGGGACAGAAATATGGTGATGATTTTTATGCCATCTATTATGTTAGTAAAAACCTCATAAGTGTTGAACTCAATTATACTATCATAGAGAAGGAGTTTCTTGTAGCAATACATGCTCTTAACAAATTTTATCATTACATTATAGGTTACCAGGTATTTGTACACACTGACCACTCAACGATCAGATACTTGACAAACAAACTTGGGATTAGTGGCAGAATTATCAGATGGTTGTTGCTTTTGCAGGAATTTGATGTGACAATAGTGGACAAGCTAGGAAAGGACAATGTGGTAGTTGATTTCTTGTCCAAGTTGACACCTCCAGACTATGCAGCTATAGAAGACCAATTTCTAGATGAGCATTTGTTTGCTCTAAATGATCAGATACCTTGGTACACAGATATGGCTAATTATTTAGCCATTGGTAAAGTATCCCCTGCACTTTTACCTCGTGAAAAATAGACTTTAATTGAGAAAAGTGCAGATTTCTCATGGATTGATGGGTGCCTATTCAAAATAGGACTTGATCAAATCATGAGAAGATGTGTTGTTGGGAATGAAATAATTGAAATACTGAAGGCTTGCCATGATGAACCTTGTGGTGGCCATTTTGTAGGAAGAAGGACTGCATATAAAGTGTTGCAGGATGGTTATTACTGGCCTTCACTATTCAAGGATGCAGCCAAGCATGTGAGCCAGTGTGATCAATGTCAGAGGATGGGCAGACCTACTCTCAGAGATGAGATGCCACTCCAACCACATGTTCACATTGAACCATTTGATAAATGGGGGATGGACTTCGTAGGACCTATTAATCCGTAGTCAGGAGGTAAGAGGTATATCCTAGTTTGTACTGACTATGTGACAAAGTGGGTTGAAGTACAGGCTTTGCGTGATTCAAAGGAGAAAATTGTAGTATATTTCTTGTATTCATCAATTTTTACAAGATTTGGGGTCCCAAGGGAGATCACAACTGATCAAGGACCTCAGTTTACTTCAAGGATGATCCAAGAACTCATGCAACAATACAAAATCAGGCATAACAAAACCACTCCCTACCATCCATAGGCGAATGGGCAAGTTGAGGTGACCAATAGAGAGTTGGAAAATATCCTAACAAAGACAATGCAACAACATAGGAAGGATTGGGCTACTAGATTACCAGAAGCAGTGTGGGCCTATAGGACCACCTGGAAGACTACTATTGGTTTCACACCATTTCAGTTAGTCTATGGGAAAAGTGCCATGATGCCTATAGAGTTTGAAGTCAAAACACTTAGGACTGCTATAGAATTGAATATAAACCTGGATGATGCACAAAAATAAAGAATTCAACAACTTAATCAGCTGGATGAATACCGCCTTGAGGCTCTACAGAAAATAGATATCATTCAAAAACAAAGGGCCAAGTGGCATGACCGCCACACTAGGCCAAAGTAGCTTAAAGTGGGAGAATGGGCATTACTCTATGATTCCTAGTTCCAGGAAAGGAAGGGCAAGCTCATGCAGCATTGGATGGGGCCATATGAAGTGACTGAAGTCATCAATAATGGGGTTATAAGAGTCATAACAATAGACGATAGCAACATTACCTTAATAGTCAATGGCCACCACTTGCGTCCATACCATGTGTCTGAAGCATACATGATTGAGTCTAGATTAGGCATGGGGGAGACCCCAGTTGATTCTAATTTTATCTTGAGTTAGTAAGATGTGGACCTAGTCCACATAGTCCCAAAGACAATTATTCTTTCAAAGTTTTTTTTTTTAGTTGTGTTTTTGTTTTGCAGGAACAATACCCTTTGTGCAACTATTAGGCAGCTTGGGAAACCTAGGCCTAACAAGCATAGGATCCATGAACCTGTGCCTTCCAAGATTTCTAGGAGAATTTGCTTGCAGTAGGAGTAGCTAGTCCCCATTTAGAGAGGGGAATACTAAACCTGAACCTGCACAAGAGTGTTTGGATTGGTCTCTTTGGACAATAAAACACTCAACTGCTGGTTCAGGGGCGGATGCTGATTTTGTTCCTATTTTTCAATCAGAAGCACTGAAGGGCTTGATCAACTTGACAGTGCATATACAAGGAAAAGTCAGCACTCGTTGAATAAAAGAAAAGCACCATTTTTCTATATTTGATGGGAAGGCACCTGCTTCCCGTTATGAGAGAAGGTACCTGCTTCTCGTTGTACAACGAAAGGTGCATGCTTCCCGTTGTATGGTAGAAGATGCCTGATTCCCATTATATGCTTTATGACACCTGACTTCCAATATGTTACGAAGATGGTGTCTGCATCCCATTTTTTGGCAGACCGATGCTTGATTCCTGGTTTCTCCAAAAGGATGCCTGACTTCTAGTTTTCAAGAATTTGACACCAAATATTCTTAGCATATGTAAAAAAAGTTTGTATAAATTTTATTTGTAAAAGTATGACACCTGACAGTTAGTAAAAGGTGTTTGCTTCCCATGTTAGGTATAAGTGCTTAATTGCTAAGGCGCCTGCTTCCCATGTTAAGTAGAGCACCCGATTGCTAAGGTGCATGCTTCCTATGTTAAGTAGAGCTCTTGATTGCTAAGGCTCCTACTTCCCATGTTAAGTGAAAGTGCCCGATTCCTAAGGTGCTTATTTTCAGTTTCCAAGGCACCTACGTGCCATAATTCGAAAAGAAGGCGCCTGATTTCCATACGAAAAAGGTACCTGATTTCCATCTATTGCGGTCATTTTCTACCTTGACAGAATAACACGTCAACATTGGGATGTGGCCTAAGCCACGTCAGCACCCCATGCACATGCAAAGTCAAATCTACCATAGACAAAATTAAAAGTTGACATCAACCAACTTTCGAGGAGGGGATGTTTGTCGTCCCAAGGAGATACATTTTTTCTAATTTTTGTTTTGAATTTTGTAGGATTTCTCGAATAAATCACATTGCAGCTACCAAGAACCAATCACGTCGAAGAAAATTCATTGCATGGGAACCATGGCCATCGTTGTCCATTGCGGTTTTCCCAATCATCAAACGCCAGCCAATAGCGATGCACCATGGATATCTGTGCATATGCACCCATGGAACGAATTTAGGTGCATGTTTAAATTTTCTGTTTTTGTCTATATTATTTTCATGAACATGTGTGTCTATGGAAATGTGTCGGCACAACCCCCCATTATTGCCTTAACCACTTGAACAAATCCACTTGGCATGGTGTTGCGTGGCATGCCTCTGATTGGTCAACAATTTATGGTTATCATCTCCGCACAATCGGGCACATGCTCGAAGGAAATTTACTACGGATAACCATAATCACTGTTGATTATGGTAATTAACCACCTGCGTGCATGAACGTAGTTATTTTAAAAATTTGTTTACTAGCTACTGTGAAGCCACCTTTAGAGAAAGAAAAAATAGAGAAGTGAAGCACAATAGCAATTCGAAGAGGAATCAGAAGCATCCTTGAGTGAATTGTGAACTAAAGGAAAAGCATGGGGGGAAAATCGAAGAATCATGACCTTAAGAAGAGTGAGCCAACCGACTGCTCGGGCATTTATGTAGACGTCCAAACATAGTTGGATGTTGCAGAATGGATGGACTATTATCGACTGGTCAGTTAGGGCCAGGATGCGGTAGTGGCAAATGAATTTGCGATGTCAATGAGAGATGGGGTCGTGCACATGCGGGGGCTAGAGATTCCAGTCACTGAGGACTATATCGCTAGAGTTACGGGCCTCCCTCTGATAGGGGAGCACACGTACAAGGAGGATAACCTTGCCCTCTGTGCGTAGATATTTTTTGGAGCACCAACCAAGCACCTAACATGCGCTGGCTTGCCGAAATGGCACATTCTCGAGCTCTAGAGGGCAGTTTTTGAGTAGATCACCCGCTTCTTCACATGTTCTGGTAGGTACTCTACACTGAATGCCAATCACTTCCATTTTCTCAATCACATCTTACATGGGGACAAAATCAACATCCCCCATTACCTTGCATGCGCCTTGAATTACGAGGCCAAGCGATACCAGGCAGGCACCACCTCTACCCTAGCTCACCATGGCCTGATTTTGGCCTTGGTGTGATATGTGGAGTCACATAGAAATGTGACAATTGAGGAAGTTATGGGCACTAGTGCAGTGGTAAGGGCACAAGCAGAGGAGGAGGTGCCAATTTAGAATGAACAGTTGACCCAAGGGGTGATAGAACGTGTAGAGACGGCGCTTGCATCCTAGCCTACAAGAAATACAAGGGAAGCAGGACAAGCCTCGTCCCTTATTTTTCCCAATTTGAAGAGGAAGCAGGACAGGCTCTGTCTCCTTCTGCCCCTCAATTCGAAGATGAGGTAGAGCAGGATTTCATGCCCATTTCCACCAGGATGTGAAGTAGAAGAACAAAAGCATCAAGGGTGGTTTCGAGCTCATCCGATGAGGAGACACCAATCGATGAGCTTAATAAGGAGGAGTACTTGGCCCATATTTTACAAGACATTTCCAGTGGGCCAACTCCTCAACAGGAGGTGGCCATGGAAGATGTACCACCAGAAGGCTAGGCAAAGGATTTGCAGCAACAATTGCAGGTTTTAAGAGAACAAGATTCCACTTGGGAAGCCAAATTTAAAGAAGAACGGGCCTTGTTTGAGGAGTCTCGAAAGGAGGCTACATTAAAAATGCATGAATTGTATCAAACAATTTGGCAACTATAGAGATAATTGTAGTTGTAGGGCAGACTAGGAGGAGCCAAGCAGCCGACCAAAGTTGATGCGATAGTGCAGACCGATGGGGCAACAGAGGTGCCCCCTACTGATATAAAAATAGAGTAGGGAGATGTTGTTGCAATGGAAGTAGAGCAGCCCTGTTCTACGTCTCCCTCTGCAGAGCAGATACTTTAGGAGGATGAAGTTGAGGTTGAGGAGCCTCAAAATGCAGAACAACCTATAGAGAAAGGAGATGAGGAGGAAAAGGATATGGAGGCCAAAGAGCCTCAAATTTTAGGTAAGGAGGGAGAGACAAAGCACTCTCCAATTGATGCAGGGGTTGGACAACCTCAGGAGGAAGAAGTAGTCCTCGTTGAGCAGCAATTTGCTATAGAGGAAAAAGAGGCTCAATAGCCTGAATCCCCTATACACTAGGAAACAACAGTTGCACCAACACACCTTGGGGTACAACAAATCAAGCTGAGATCAAAATAAAAAGCCACAAGGCCATCTCAGTGATGACCCAGAACCAAAGTGAGAGTTGTCGAGTTGAAGGCATTGGGCATCGAATCTGATAAGGAATCAGAGTTGGATTTTGATGAGGAATGAGAGGCAACAAAGAATTTGTTTGCTGCCCAAAAATAAAAATTTGAAAAGCTCAAGGAGGACATGGCAGCAGACAAGAAGAATTGGAAGAAGGCTTCCAAGAGGGCCCTCAAGGAATCAGAAAAAGAGGCTAGGGAGCAATCTGGCAGGCCTCACAGGAAAATTCTAGTTGCCCGACCTGAGCAGTTCTGGTACTTGTATGGGTCGGAGGATGGAAAGCCTTCAAGGATGCAGGCATATTTTATGAGGATGGGATTTCTAGGCCCTGTGCAACCTGAAGATCTGGCATCAAGCAGTAGAACTCCCCTAGTGGCAAAAATAGAGGTCAAAGTTGAACCTGAGCTTGACCCAACAGGGGCAGATTTGCCCACAACCAGGGTTGCTAAGAAGTCTAGCATCCCATTTGGCGATGAAGAATCAGTTCCTATGGGTGAAGAGTTTCCCCTTCACCATGAGTTCTAGAAGGATGCCACCAATTTCTCTAGTTATTATCTGAACATTGAAAAAGGCAAGGTGGCCTGGACCAGAGAACCGCCCAAGAAGAGAGCAGGGCCAAGTGAACCAGTTCGGTGCAGCAAACGCTAGAAGCAGTAGGGTCAGGAGACAACCGCTCCCAAGGCACCAAAGGGGTGAAAGCCTCGGGACAAAGAAAAAGCCAAGGCCGCTAAGAAGAAGAGGACACAGACCAACAGGGCTTACTGGGATGTTGTAAACAGAATTAGTAATTACCAGTTCAAAGTGGCATAGGGACGTGCCACCCCTTAAGCATGGGGGATGATGAGCCACAAAATTGCTCATTTTTTGTACTCTTTTCTCCATAATGTGCGGCATATTTTCTTGTAGATATAAATGTTTTATGGAAATTATATATATAATTAACAGTTTATTTTGCATGTTCTCTAATATTTGTCTTTAAGTGTAATTTGTGTAGATTTAGTGGAAATTGTTGCATTTTGGCATGTTTTCGTCGAGGTCCCACTCGGACCTGGCACTTGCAATTTTATGAAGGAAAAACATCTATGGAATATCGGTGAGAGGTACGAAGTTAGGCACCCAAATTCCTTTGAAGCGCTTGACTTTCGTTTGACACTTAATTGTTAGGCGCTTGCTTTCCATTAGGCACCTGCTTCCCGTTAGGTGCCTGCTTCCCATAAAGCATCTGTTTCGTTAGGCACCTGCTTCTTGAATTTTGCAAACAAGGCACCTGCTTCCCGACTTCTTCAGATGCGGTATCTAATTTCCACTAACATTAGGTACCGGACATGGGACAACGTCAAAGATGACTCATCACCCATTTTCCAGCTGATACGTAAATAATTTATGTAAATTGGGCAAATAAATATCAGACATATTCTAGAAATAGAATACGCTGAAATATCATGATATTTTACCCGATTCCTTCAATTAAGCAAATAGTTGTAACAGTGAATCATTTTCTGATTCATCTTGAGAATTGTAATAGGGTTGGCCACATATCTTATAAATATGCAGGCCACCCCTGAAGAAGACCCCCAGACTTTTCTTGTAAATTTTTGCTGCAATTGTTAATAAAATCTCTGAGCATTTTCCTGTAAAAATCTTCTAAAGCGTCCGGTGATAATCTACCGTGGGTAGAACCTGTTGGAAGTGTGGGCCCACTTACAACAAAGTTCTTCCCTATTTCCCCTATTTTTTGTATTTATTTTCATAGATTAATTTGCTTTCCAATTATTTCCCCTATTTTCTATGATTTCCAACAAGGTAGTAATTTAGATTTTAAACGCTTTCAGTCCTGTTTTCTTAGACTTAGCATGAGATTATTGGTTTAAATAAAAACTTCAATGAATACCAAATACCCCCCAAACCATAATCCAAGGGACTCATCTCCGAAGGAGAAATTATAAGCATAAATTTTGCATGGCTGCTCACAAGACTACGAGCTACCCCAGGTTGACAATTAAATGGAGGTAATTAATTGAACCATAGAAAAACTAACCAATGTTTTGCCCAACAAGTCCATCAGATTGAGCCTTATGAAGAAGATAACCAAGAGCATCGATAGCCAAAATATACAAAAAGGAGCAAGAGAGCAACCCTGTCTTATAAATCATTGCAAAGGGAAGAATGGGGATAGAGATCCATTAACTTGAACACAAGCTAAAGCATCACCAAAGAGCATACCAATTTGATTATAAAATTTTGGATCAAAACCAAGCCAAGAAAGCATATGGAGAATAAAATCCCTTATGATTCTATCATATGCTTTGTTAAAATCTAACTTAACCAAGAGGGCATCTTGATTGGAGTCAATAACCCATTGCATTGTTTCCCAAACCATCATAAAACTATCTAATATATAACGACCTTAAATAAAAATAGATTGTTCCAAGAGAACAATAGATTGAGAAATGATTTTGAATTTTAAAGCTATAACTTTAGTTTTGATCTTGTATGAAACATTAAGGAGGGTAATAGGTCTCCAGTTGGATATTTGGTTGAGTTGTACCTTTAGAAATCAATTTGAGTAACCCTGCATTGATATAAGCTTTGAGGGAATTGTTATGGAGAGATTCCATTTATACATGACGAAGAATTGAGGAAAGGATATGCTAGAATTTTTATAAAACTCCATTTGAAGATTGTCCAAACTAGGAGCTTTGTTATTCTTCATAGAAAAAAGCATTTTATAGATAATTCACAGAAATAGGATATTCAAGTTGATCTTGAATAATGAGGTCTACTAGGGGAATTTATTCCTACACATATTCCATTAAGATAAGTTGGATGTCATCCCTTGGCTCTGCTATAAAAAGTTGAGAGAAGTGGGTTACAAAAAGATTCATGATCTCATTGTAGTAAAAAAGAGAATGACTTCAAGGGTCCAACTCAATAATCCTTTCCAAAATATTCTTATGCTTGAGGTAGTTAAAGAAAAATTCAAATTTCCCTTGTCACCCTGGGAGATCCAATTGAGGCAAGATGCACCCCTCTAGCATAGTAAGACTCATAAACTCTTGCCTGATTTTCAGCATTAGCTAAATTACATTAAACAACAATGTTAGTGGGATCTTTCATAAGCATGGAATGAAGATGAGAGATCTCTTTATGAAGATGACTCTCTTGAATTTTGTTCCTTCTAGCAATAGAGTCCCCATACCATCTAAGAGAAGAAATAGTATTGGAAATAGCTATTTAAAACCATTTGTCTAGCCAGTGTTACCAGTTGATCTAGGAAATCTATTATAGACATGCTCTACAAGGTATCAGCAGGTAGAGCTGTCAAAGGGGGCAAAATTTAATTTGGAAGGAAGAGACATGGAATCAAGGGAGATAAAGGAAGTTTGGATAGAAAATAATACAGGAAGGTGATCAAACAAATTTGTGTGAGAAAGGATATGAACTTGCTCATGGATGGAGAATTTATCTAGAAAATAATTACTGAAATAAAACATGTCCAAACGAACAAGCTTCCTGATAGAACTTGATGACAGTTGGACCATGTAAACCAATTATCTCTATGAGAGGAGGCTTTACCAAAGAGAGGGTCATGCACACCTAAATTATTATGACAAAATAACCAACTACCAAATTCAATAGTAGAAAGGGGTTTGTTACCAACCCAAATTTTATCACTAAGATTTTTACTTATATTAAAGTCACATCCAACGATCCATTCTACGAGAGGGAGAGAAACAACTAACCATTACCAAAGGGCTAAATGACTAGGAGGGTCATTAGAAGCATAGATAGAACAAAATCCAAGAACTTGAGAGTTTAGAGCCAATCTAACCCACACACAATGGTGAGCATAATTTTCACCATGGTCTAGAATATCATAACAAAGAGACTTGGATATGGAGAGAGCAATGCCTCCTTTACCATTAGTATGAGATGTAGTAAAGGCGAATGCATATCCCCAACGAATAACTTCCATACAATGGGTGACAATGACTTTTAATTCTTGAAGAAAAATAATAGGAATATGATTCTCTATTGCAACTTTTCGAACTTGAAACTTATGGTAAGGGAGGGAGAGCCCCCTGACATTTCAAGACAAAAGATTTAAATTCATGAGGGGTGATTTGGAGGCTAGTTGAACTTATGAATTAGAGATTGAAATTTATTTTTGTTGAAGGGCAACAACTGCATATTATCCAAATTGGTTTGCTAAGCTGAAACCATATTTTGGGCAACTTGAGAGAAGGATTTAGCAAGATCTTTGATAGATGCCTTTTTTCCTTTGTATGGATGGAGTGATTTCGAGGGGGGGGTCGATGAATGTTGTCGCTTACCTACAATTCTCCACCCATATGTCATATGGTTGTCTTTAAAGAGTTATAGCAAAGAAATGAGAGCTAATTCAAGGTCCACAATTGAATCCAATGGTGTTTGCAAATTAATAGGAATATCTAAGGATTTGGTTTGAGATGTGGAAGAGGCAAGAGGGTTCTTGGGGGTATGTCCTAAGAAAGAGGAGAAGGCTTTTCAAAAGTTGAGGGGTGTTGAGGGGCACTGACAGAGAATTTCTCAACTAAATTTTAAGTGGTGGCTTTCATATGAGGGCCATTAGTAGGGATTTTTTTAGCGTTTTTTTGAGTGGTGGCTTCCATTTGTTTCTTTTTAGCTAATTTTTTTGGGTGCTTTTTGATCAAGTGTTCAATTTATCTATAGTAAAAACAAACATTGGGTAAGTTTAGGTAGACAAGAGGTTGATTAACATGGAAACTTGACCCATTGGAAAGGGGACAATGACTTGAATATATCTATTTCCACACAAATATAAGGGTGAACTCTATAATTAGACATTTTTTTTGAAATGGGGTGAGACCACAAAACCCTACCAAGAACAACATCAATTTTATCAAGAAAGGGATGGCATGAGAGAGATAAAAGGGAAGTTCTATCCAAAGAGGGTATTTTTCCTTAGAGGGGCCCTCCGAATGAAAGTCCAAAGACCAACCTTAAAGATAGCTAATTTGCCCACAAATAGTCCATATTCCATATTGGAGAGCTTTTTGGGCATGTTTAGGATTTACAAAGGAGATAACTATGTACCCCTTTCCTAGCCCTTGAATAACATCAATTGTCCGTCCTCTGGTATTTTTCCAAACCTCCCTAACCTATTTGGGGAGTTTAGATTCATGAGGTATCCCTTGTTAAAAAAATAAGATGACAATGCATTCAGATAAGTCATTGGCTACATCAACAAATGAATAAGGAAGAACAACCGAAAGGGGCTTACCTTGCTTTGCATGTGGTTGAGGTTTTGTTAGATTAGGGTTTGACAGGTCAATAGTGCAACCCTCTAGTAAGCTTCTCTCGCTTTCTAGATTTGCATGCTTCTCCATAAAACTATTTGCAGGGTTCCCAAAGGGAGTGAAGAGAATCTAAAATTCAAGAATATTGAGGGATGGCGTTTCGTCTATCATAGAAAAATCAAATCCCATGTAGACTGATTTTTTGTATCAAAATGCTTCTCCATTGTAAAATTGGGCTTGTTATTGAATAGCAATGATTGTCCCAAATCTTCACTCTAAATTATTATGATTTATAGTAATTCTCAAAACCCTAAAATTAATATAACTTTTGACAAAGCTAAAAAAAACCCTAAAATTAGTACAACTTTTATTTATAACTTCGAATCTTGGTTTTTTATCTATCTCACAAATTAAATTTAATTACCTTGTCGTGCATGTAACATAATATTATCAACCAAAATGTTGTCTGCTAAAGTGTAAATACTCACCATTAAATTATTCAAAAGCCCTCGGTATTTTTTTCTCACAACAAATATTCAAATACATTTTTTTACCGCAAATCTTCAAATTCCTTGAAACTATTTTTTCGTCACCCACATGCTTATCCATCGATGGCATTCCTCCCACGTTCTAATTTTTTAATCTTCAACGATTTTTCTAGACCATCATCCTTCTTTATCCTATTTTCGTTTATACTTCCACATAAACATCAATGATACAACATTTTATTTTGTCTTTCTTAAACAGCCCTAATAAAAGCCCCTTCTAATTAAGAAAAAAAACTTAATTACATTCATAGGATCCGTGATCATCCTTAAAAAGCAAAAAAAATTCTTATTATACGATTACACTCGCATAGTATACCTTAACATTTTAAGGTTATGTGATTTAGAATTTTTAGTTGGATATAAAGAAATTCAAATAATAAATCAATTTAAATTTTTAGATAATAATAAAAAGAAATTTTTTTATATTTTCGATTAATGTTTTAATTTTAAATATATATATTTTTAAATTTTAAATTAAAATTAATATAAATATTTACTGTTTTTTTAAGTTGTCTATCTATGATGGGAATTAAACCCATAGTAAACCTTAACACTTTAAGGTTAGGTGATTTGGAATTTATAATTGGATACAAAGAAATTCAAATAGTAAATCACCTTAAATTTTTAGACAATGATATTTTCGATTAAGGTTTCAATTTTAAATATATATTTTTTCAATCTTTAAATTAAAATTAATATAAATATTAGCTGTTTTTTGAGTAATATTTTTTATACATATCTACGATGGGAATTGAACTCAAGTTACATTACCGATAAACCAAAAGATTTTATTTAAAAACTTAAACAACATTATATTATAATTATTTAAATCCTATAAATTTTATTTAAAGACAACATTATATTATAATTATTTAAATAATATATAACCAATTATATATATATTAAAAAACTAATTACCTGCAAATTGGAGGGTTACACAAATAAATATACTCCATCACTACGCAGACTGTATATACATGCCTAGTAGAGTCTTTCAAGGACCCTCTATAACGGCATTGGAGGGCTGCTATACATGTTAAAGTCTTTCAAAGCTCCTCTATAGCGGCATAAGGTGCTGCTAAAACCCAAAACCCGGGACACTTGACATGTCTAGTAAAGTCTTTCAAAGCTCCTCTATAGCGGCATAAGGTGCTGCTAAAACCCAAAACCCGGGACACTTGTAAATGGCCAAAATTTAAACCTGATCGACAATAGGCAGGTCATAGGTATTTCACTTTCTGTTTCAGCAGCAATGGGATCTCTGGGAAGAAGATCCATTTTCACAGCTTTAAAAAAATGGGTGGATTATCAAACCCCGGCATTGCTGGAACGAGGGGGCGTTCAGGCAGTATTTGCAAGAGGGGCTGCGACGAAGAAGGGCAAAGCTGCAGCGGCTGCGGTGAAGAAAAAGAGTGTCGTAAGGAAGAAAACACAAAAGACTGCCTCGTCCGGCGGTCTCAGCCACGATCTCCAGCTCTTCAAGGCCATGGTGGACTCCTGCCTTGATGCTCCCACTCCTGTCAGGTATGAACAACAAATCTTAAGCCGCGAAGAATGTTGTTATTGTTTTGGTGTTATGTTCATATGTTAAACAGGGTTGTGGTGGAATGGGATTTCTTGGAATAAAAACTGAAGTAGTTTATAACATTTAAAAACTTTGGACCTCTTAAATCTAAAATATTTACCATTAAAGCCCATAAGAGATGCACCTTCCAATCCTTCCAACCCATTCGTAAGGGTATACGCACCCTATGGACAAAACTGAAAAAACTGAAAAATTTGGGGAGTTAAAAAAGCCACATTGTTTAAGGGAAGTTAAATGAACATTGGAGGACCTTCTTGTTCCACATGTGGTTGGGTTGGACCTGGAACTCCCCGCGTGGTTCCCACCTGAATGATAGACAGATTAAGAATATGAGTAGGATCTGCACAACATGTTTTAAATAACATGGAAGTATTATGTGCTATAACAGTTGGTGGCGATGGCAGACTACATGCAATAGGCCTAACACTGTTCAATATGTTGTGCACACAATATCTAGCTGCCAACTTGATAACTATCCAACATACCAATCATCCCTTAACAGGTGGACAAAAACAACAAAACACCATAGCAACTACATGCAAGACATGGATGCCCTACTCAGACTTGGATGAGGTATACAAATGGTCGATTTTAAACCAATCACTTTTACACGTGTCCCCCCTATGCCACAAAAGCCCCATTGATTTACCACATAAGCAGGACCCAGTTGACATAATATTAGACCATAGTTTGGTCTAGGTGCTAAAACTCAAAGGCCACAAATGCAAAAATCTCATAGCATCAAAATCTATCAAACTACCATTCTCATATATTTTTAAAACTTAAATCATCTACTGTCTAGTATCGGAATCTATCAAAACTATCAGGCATATGTTTCTAATACTAATAACATTTGTCTTTTTACAAACTGCAATACCAACTGCAATACCGCTTCTTACTAACAAGCATCTTAATGTTTTGTAATGTGTATGTGGTATTTGAGGCACCTAGACAAGTGGGGCCATTTAATGTAACCGTTTTTAAGAATGTAACTGTTGGCCACGGATCCGCCACCTGGGAAGGACTTGATGTGTCAATGCGCCCTAGACCCGCAGACCAACATTGAAAGGCCGGGAGGAAGGGATGCCCCCCGTGCCGATCTCCGGAGAAGGCCGGCTCCTTTTCTAACCTACTTGGGGGTTTTTAGATAAGAGTGCAGGAAAGAGATTAAAAAAGGGGGTAAAGGGAACTGGAAAGAGATTGAAAAAGATAAGGGAACAGGAAAGAGATGTAAATATCATGCGTTTCGGGTGGGGGGAGAACAAGCAGCACGATCGCAAATTTGCATCCGAACCAACAAAAATTAAAACAAAGCATGTAACAGAAACTGCAGCTGTTATTCTACCCTATGTATCCTTCTGTTTAGTATTCCAGATCCAAATAATCACCAATGCCCAAATCCAGAATTCAGAATTCAGACAGACAAAAATATAAATGGACATGAAGCAGAAATACTAGCAGAAGGCAGCATAAAAGACAGAGACAAGAAGCAGAGCCAAGGATGCTTTGAATTAATTAGAAGGTGGTTCGTCACAGCAGAGTCCTCTAGCAATATGTCCCCCCTCCACCCTTGTACAATGAAATGAGGCTGCTATTTATAGCGCAATTTCCCCCCCGATTACATTTTGGGCACAGAATCCCAGACCTGACAAAAGCTGACAAAAGCGGCTGATGTTAACCTACTTGGGGGTTTTTAGATAAGAGTGCAGGAAAGAGATTAAAAAAAGGGGGTAAAGGGAACTGGAAAGAGATTGAAAAAGATAAGGGAACAGGAAAGAGATGTAAATATCATGCGTTTCGGGTGGGGGGAGAACAAGCAGCACGATCGCAAATTTGCATCCGAACCAACAACAATTAAAACAAAGCATGTAACAGAAATTGCAGCTGTTATTCTATCCTATGTATCCTTCTGTTTAGTATTCCAGATCCAAATAATCACCAATGCCCAAATCCAGAATTCAGAATTCAGACAGACAGAAATATAAATGGACATGAAGCAGAAATACTAGCAGAAGGCAGCATAAAAGACAGAGACAAGAAGCAGAGCCAAGGATGCTTTGAATTAATTAGAAGGTGGTCCGTCACAGCAGAGTCCTCTAGCAATATGTCCCCCCTCCACCCTTGTACAATGAAATGAGGCTGCTATTTATAGCGCAATTTTCCCCCCGATTACATTTTGGGCACAGAATCCCAGACCTGACAAAAGCGGCCGATGTTGACCTCTGCGGGTAAAGAATGTACTTGCAGCAAGGTCCTCCCGAAAACGTGGCAGCTCCGTGGAAATCCGGTAGGTGGGAAGTTGAGTCACTTTGAATGGGGGCAGATGCGGTACAATCTGTCAGTTCACGCTCATCTGTCCGGTACCCTTGCGGCACACCTTCTGTCACATCTTTGACTCGAATCTCGAGGCTGGACACCTGTCAGCATCTGATGGAGGGGGAAGAAATCGTCTTTAAGCTCAGCCTTTGTATGAGCGCAGTCGGGCGGATGAGCGCAGTCGGGAAGGCCTCCGTGCCTTAGAAAATTTCTGGGCAGGTTTCAACGTTCTTTGCCCGAGTGCGCACAGGTCAGTGAGCGAAGCCCGACTTCGCTGCGAAGTCGGGCAGCTCAACACTTAGTCGTTTTTCTGGAGATACCATGATGGGCTGCCCAACTGCGCTCTTCTTCCAGGGCGCAGCCCGACTTCGCTGCGAAGTCGGGCAGTCCCAGCACTTAGCCGTTTTCTTCAAGTGAGCTGCCCAACTACGCACGAATTTGAGGGCGCAGCCCGACTTCGCTGCGAAGTCGGGTTGCGCACCCAACACTTAGACTTTTTTGGGATGTCCTTCACTGACAATGCCCAGGTGCGCACAAAACTGAGAGCGCAACCCGACTTCGCAGCCAAGTCGGGGTTCGCTCAATACTTAGTCAAATTTTGGGCTCAGCTCTCCGCACGTCAGCTCCCCAAGTGCGCACAAAATTAAGGGCGCAGCCCGACTTCGCAGCGAAGTCGGGTTGCGGCAACACTAACACTTAGAAAATTTTGGGCCTTTGTATGAGCGTAGCCGGGCGGGGCCCGACACTTAGTCAATTTTCTGGCCCGAAATTGAGCTTCCCGGTCCCGCTTCCCGGGCCATAACTTTTGATCCGCCGACCCGATCGCCTATTATAATATATCGTCGGAAAGCTAGCGAAAAGATCTGCAATGATAAAATATCCAAAGCTTATTTCATCCATTTTATCGCCCCCGTTTATGGCCCGCGAAAACCCGAACACCTCCGCATGCTCTTTGCCGCTTTAAAGCTCCATACTTAGGCCAAAGTTTATCAAAAAATTTAATGTGGCAAAATTGCCAACATTCCTGGCGGCTCGCGGGGCATTGAGCTCGCCTCAATGTGAGGACCCATGCCTTTATCCATTGGGCAACAGAGTCACCCTCGCCGTCCTCTTGATACTCACTGCCGGCAACAACCTCTTTCTCAAACCCTTGGCACCCATGGCCCTCTTGGAACACTAAAAAAAAAACACTGCACAAACTAAACTAAGAAAACAACTAAAACTTTGCATACTAGCCGGCTTATTTATATTATTTACACAAAATTTTGCGGCATGATTGGCATGCCGCCAACACAAATCTAGCTTTGGTTGCCTATCCGGTGAACCTGCAGTGTCCGGACCAGATCTGATTGTACTTCAGTTGATCTTTGAAGTCCGGCTGGCCTCCCAAAGTTTGCCAGGTCGCGAACATGGTGCAACGTGGCAGGTTATCATTCATTCCGGTACCCATACAATTGATGAACAATGTGGCAAGGAGATTTGCCATACAGGAGCCCTCTTCGGGTACCGGTTGCGGTGATGGTTGGAGCCAATACCACCACTCTAGAGAGTCCACCACCTGTGGGCTCTCGAGCACGAGTTCCTCCAACTCCTTGATGCGATAGCAGGAGCTTTCCGGCGATAGGCCTTTTGCCGGGGTCTCCTCAGGATCAACCTCCTGGTGAGGCATGCCTATTGGGCTTTGGCTGAATGCTTGCGTGCTATGCCCTGGGACACAAAAAGGGTGCAAAAATGTGCCCTCTTTGTGTTCAGAATTTGCCACTGGATTTTGTTCCTCCTCTTGGCCCGTCTCCCGATGGAAACTGCAAGCAACCATATTATTCATCATTTGGGCGGTGTTTGCATATTCCCACCGGTGACTTTGGACGAGATCTCGCCTCTCGAGCTCCACACAACTGCATTCTAGGGCTTTGCATAGTATGAGGGATTTGCCATGGTGATTTTGCCAGATGAAGGCAAGCCATAGATTCACCGAACTCGGGCTTCCATATTTCAGCTCAGTCAGAGTCGCCAGTGATTTTGCCAGATGAAGGCAAGCCAGAGATTCACCAAACTCGGGCTTCCTGAAAATATGGAGACCGTAGGTGAACATTCATTTCTCCGCTTGTGAGGTCAAGGCTGCTCACCAAACCTTGATTCCTCCGGGGTGTCTTCTATTAGCTTAAAAAAGGGCGCTCGCGATCAAGAAATCTGGATCTTCACTCACTCGTAGTCGCCAGTGATTTTGCCAGATGAAGGCAAGCCAGAGATTCACCAAACTCGGGCTTCCTTAAAATATGGAGACTGTTCGTCCCACCGGGCGTGCTAGAAACTGTTGGCCACGGATCCGCCACCTGGGAAGGACTTGGTGTGTCAATGCGCCCTAGACCCGCAGACCAACATTGAAAGGCCGGGAGGAAGGGATGCCCCCGTGCCGATCTCCGGAGAAGGCCGGCTCCTTTCCTAACCTACTTGGGGGTTTTTAGATAAGAGTGCAGGAAAGAGATTAAAAAAGGGGGTAAAGGGAACTGGAAAGAGATTGAAAAAGATAAGGGAACAGGAAAGAGATGTAAATATCATGCGTTTCGGGTGGGGGAGAACAAGCAACACGATCGCAAATTTGCATCCGAACCAACAACAATTAAAACAAAGCATGTAACAGAAATTGCAACTGTTATTCTACCCTATGTATCCTTCTGTTTAGTATTCCAGATCCAAATAATCACCAATGCCCAAATCCAGAATTCAGAATTCAGATAGACAGAAATATAAATGGACATGAAGCAGAAATACTAGCAGAAGGCAGCATAAAAGACAGAGACAAGAAGCAGAGCCAAGGATGCTTTGAATTAATTAGAAGGTGATCCGTCACAACAGAGTCCTCTAGCAATATGTCCCCCCTCCACCCTTGTACAATGAAATGAGGCTGCTATTTATAGCGCAATTTCCCCCCGATTACATTTTGGGCACAGAATCCCAGACTCGACAAAAGCTGCAAAAGCTGACAAAAGCGGCTGATGTTGACCTCTGCGGGTAAAGAATGTACTTGCAACAAGGTCCTCCTGAAAACGTGGCAGCTCCGTGGAAATCCGGTAGGTGGGAAGTTGAGTCAGTTTGAATGGGGGCAGATGCGGTACAATCTGTCAGTTCACGCTCATCTGTCCGGTACCCTGGCGGCACACCTTCTGTCACATCTTTGACTCGAATCTCGAGGCTGGACACCTGTCAGCATCTGATGGAGGGGGAAGAAATCGTCTTTAAGCTCAGCCTTTGTATGAGCGCAGTCGGGCGGATGAGCGCAGTTGGGAAGGCCTCCGTGCCTTAGAAAATTTCTGGGCAGGTTTCAACGTTCTTTGCCCGAGTGCGCACAAGTCAGTGAGCGAAGCCCGACTTCGCTGCGAAGTCGGGCAGCTCAACACTTAGTCGTTTTTCTGGAGATACCATGATGGGCTGCCCAACTGCGCTCTTCTTCCAGGGCGCAGCCCGACTTCGCTGCGAAGTCGGGCAGTCCCAACACTTAGCCGTTTTCTTCAAGTGAGCTGCCCAACTGCGCACGAATTTGAGGGCGCAGCCCGACTTCGCTGCGAAGTCGGGTTGCGCACCCAACACTTAGACTTTTTTGGGATGTCCTTCACTGACAATGCCCAGGTGCGCACAAAACTAAGAGCGCAACCCGACTTCGCAGCGAAGTCGGGGTTCGCTCAATACTTAGTCAAATTTTGGGCTCAGCTCTCTGCACGTCAGCTCCCCAAGTGCGCACAAAATTAAGGGCGCAGCCCGACTTCGCTGCGAAGTCGGGTTGCGGCAACACTAACACTTAGAAAATTTTGGGCCTTTGTATGAGCGCAGTCGGGCGGGGCCCGACACTTAGTCAATTTTCTGGCCCGAAATTGAGCTTCCCGGTCCTGCTTCCCGGGCCATAACTTTTGATCCGCTGACCCGATCGCCTATTATAATATATCGTCGGAAAGCTAGCGAAAAGATCCGCAATGATAAAATATCCAAAGCTTATTTCATCCATTTTATCGCCCCCGTTTATGGCCCGCGAAAACCCGAACACCTCCGCATGCTCTTTGCCGCTTTAAAGCTCCATACTTAGGCCAAAGTTTATCAAAAAATTAATGTGGCAAAATTGCCAACAAGAACTGCTTGTTTGGTAGAAGATTCTAGCTCGGGTGGCCACTTGCATGTGAATCGACCCTTGAGTGTTATCGTTAGGGTTACAAAGAGTCTTTAAAAAGGCAAGGGGGCATAGATGAAACTTGCATAGTTGAGAAAATTGGAATTGTATCAGAATCAGGATGGAAAAGGAATTGGGAAAAATTGGGAATCGACAAAAAAAGGGGGAAAATTCGGCAAAAAATTGACAATTTTTCATTGAAAAAACCGAAGAAAATGCAAATTTTCATTGAGAAACAACTTTTTTTTATGCATATCACAATTTTTTAGAAAAAAATGGCAAAAATTGGGAAAAATCGACCAGGCTATAAATGGGGAAAAATAGGCTCAAATAGGGATTTTTTTGCAGATTTTCTCAACTATGGATGAAAGTATCTCTCATATTTTGTATTGAAGCTTTGCTTCTAAGGAGGTTGCCCCCTCGAAGAGGCCTGTGATTCTTTATTGTGATCTTATTTTTCTGCAATATAATCTGCTGCATTTCCATTTCATCTTGCAATATCGTTAAGTTCAAGCTCATTTTATATTATTATTGCAATATTGTGTCGATGTGCTTTTATTTTACTGCAAGATTCATAACATTTTGGCGATTACGCATATATTTCTTGGGAAGATTTGAACCCTTGTTTCTGCCTTGAAAGTTGATGTATTTAACCTGTTGAGCTCCTGCCATATGATAAATATTAAGGTTCACCCATGGGATTTGGACCTTGGCTTATGGGTGCAAAACTCTTCACTCCCCACCATTTACTCTAAACCCCTTGGGCTAAAAAAAAATTAAAATGTTAAGGTTCACCCATGAGATTTGAACCTTGACTTAAAATGTGAAACTCTTCACTTGTGACTAATTGTTCTAAACCCCATGGGCAATTATATTGCTTATAATTACAATGAAAACAGATTTGGATTTTTCAGTTTGCAACGATGGGAGTCTGATTTACTGAATTATTTGCATTCAAAACAACTTCTTTGGCTTCCCCTCCCCCTATCTTTTAGTATCTAGATTATGTGTTGTCCATTTGAAGTCTGACAACTACAAGAAAAAATTTAGACATTTTTTATGTAAAAATATTCAGTTAATGTGATTGGAAAATTTAATTTTCATGAAATTGGCAAAATCACTAAACCATTTGGTGATAAATAGTCCATAAAGTTTTCTGTGACAGGTACTTGAAAGAGAAGGACAGGCTGAGAGAAATGGAAAGGGAAAAACTGGGTCTGATCAGCAAGGAGAGACAGAGGGAGCTTGACATGGAGAAGGAGAAGAAAAAGCAGGCAAAGCAGGAACAACCTGTAACAGACCCAAGAGAAGAATTAGACGTTGTTAAATTGGGTGTTTTTGAAAAAGATGAAATTGAAATCCCATCTTTTGAACTTAATGTTGAGGAGGGAAGGCTTCTTGCAAAGGAGTACAGTAGGTTGCTGATGAAGGATTTGAGGAAAAGACAAGCTGAGGAATCCATGAGACTCCAGTTGAAGAATGAGGCCATTGCAGCTCTTCCTCCTCGTCTGAGAGAGGCAGCTCTTGTTCCAGACTTGTCCCCTTTTCCTCCAAATAGGCATCGGGCTTATTTGACTCCGCCGATTGAAGGTTATGATCAGAAACTCAAGGATGCAGCCAAACAACTAGCAGGCAAAAAGTACAGATGATGAGATTTCGAGCATTGGCAGGTCATTCCAGTTCAGTGTTTTAGTTTATTTCTTTTAACAAGAAATTCAATTGGCATCAGTGAGAAATTGTTATGAATGGGTCTTGCAACCCTTTTTTCACATAGCAATTTGAGTTGGAAAACACAATTTTCATCAGGCATGAAAAATTACAATGATTCTACAGCAAAATTCTAAATAAAAAAAGGAGTAGGACAAACGGTTTTCATTGGAAATTGCAACTCATTTTTAAGAAAAATAAAATTTTGTTGGAAGATGTCATATTTGTTAAGAATTAACAATCATTCTGAAACAAAATATATGGTGGGATTTGTGTGTTTTTTTTTTTTCCCTTTAAGCATAACATCTATGGTTATAAGATTACAACTAGCATTAAACGTAATGGCAAGTAGCTGTCACTACTTTATGTTTTGATTAAACTGTAAGATCGATGTGGTATATTGTTAGCATTTTTATGACAGTAAGGCACTGTAAGCGGTTGCTTTTTCTTGTTTCAAATTGTAACCATTAAAGAATAGATGGGATCTCAAGTGTAGACAAGGTCTCTTTTGTGTTTTTTTTGCAATCCAAAATGAAAGTTCCATTTGAATGATTTTCTGATGCTCAAGAATTGAAGATTGAACACAACACTTGTTATCAGTTATTGTTCAAATGAATGTATGAAATCAATTATTTTTCCTTTTTAAAAGCTTCCATATTGGCAATTTTTTTCTCTGTAGAACTTTCTCAAAATTTTACTAAATACAACCCAGAGTTCCATTGCATTAAGGGATCAAAGAGTGATATCCCTGTCTTCTCTGAGATTTAGGAGACTTTATCAATTCGTTACCTACAGAGGGGCATGAGATATGCATGAACCAAGTCTCTACAGATATTTTCTTCCATGGACTTGTTGAGAGAGGATAATCAAACATTAATGGCTTTTCCCCACATGAATTTGTATTATTTTCTTATATCCTTGGCTGGGCAAAAGTGATATCTGCCAATATCTATCTATATATCTATATATATAAATAATGGGTTCTATAGGATTGAAACAGGCTCTGCCCTTATTATATTATGACCAAATAGACAGCTTGGCAGTTATGCATGTATCACTTGGCAAGATTCAAATCTTGGTCTCCTCCTTGAAAGTTGAGGAATTTAACCTATTGAACTAAAGCCATTTGATGATGTCTGCCAATATTAATACTGAGAGCTCTACACTTTTTAGCTTCTTTACAAGGGTGACCAGACAACAGATTGTGCCTTGTGGACATTCTTGAAGGAGATGGGTTATGGGCTTCAGAGTTGGACAACCCTGCAGACATCTTATTATGAGTTTCTTCGCTGCTGTAGTACATAAGTTAGCCTAAAATGATAGATGAAGTGACCAGACAACAGATTGTGGCTTGTGGACATTCTTGAAGGAGATGGGTTTTGGGCTTCAGAGTTGGACAACCCTGCAGACATCTTATTATGAGTTTTTTCGCTGCTGTAGTACATAAGTTAGCCTAAAATGATAGACGAGATGCTTCTTGTACCTTTGGTGATTATTTTGTACTGTCATGAGATACAGTGAGGCTACTGCCCATAAATGTTAAGGAGAACCAGCTGTTTAGTAAACATCTGGCTGGCCCAGAGTTTTGTTTTAGGAATGTCACATGGGTATGCAGGGTGGAGGTATACAGCACCTGATGTGAACCCCTTGAAACTTGGTTGTGGGGTATGCATGGTGAGGGACCCCAGTACTTAGGTGTATGGTATTTGTAACCTTGTATGTTTGAGACCCAAAATCAATGACATCAAAAAGTTGAAACTTGAAAGCTGAAAGCTGCAGGGCTTAACAGTGGAAATTTTCTTCAGTTCCACACTGGAATGTTGGGTGCTGGCTGGGTGCAATCAATTCTTGGTGAAAAATGGAATTTAGGTTATTACAGGTTTGAATATGCTTTTCACTTTATTTTTCATACCATTTTGTTTTTAAACATTTTATTAAATTAAATTCGTGCATGTCAAATGTAGGGGAACATACCATTTGCAATCCCAGTGCATGAGGCTACACTGGGTGCCCTCAGGGTGTGGTAAGGAGTGCACCCCACGCTCAAACCTGCATATTGTTGTAAGTATGTCTCAGGTGCACCCCAATTTCACTTGTGTATGCAGACCTTGACAATTTTATGTTGGAAAGCCAATGTATTAAACAAAAATGCCAAATAGCAGGCAACAATATGAAAGCATGCTGTTTTCCAAAAGTTCATTTGAACATTGCATTTATATCCATATTTATAGCATATGCTACATCCAATGGGTATTAAATGATGAACTGACTACCAGCTGCCAAATAGGAGGCAAAATTTACACCTAATCAGATCATACATAAGCTCGACTTTTAGCACGTGTGTCCAAATACATTTGCTCACATGGGTGAGCATATGAAATATCAGATTCATTTATAAATGCATGCACCTGTTAGTTTATTTTCCAGATTTTATACCTGCAAGTAGAAACACAATAACAGAAAATAGAAACAGCAACACAAGTGACACAGAGATTTACGTGGAAACCTGCAATGTGCAGGAAAAACCACGGGGCAATGGCAACTTCTCCTTTTATTATTTTCAGCAAAACTTTACATTCACATTCACAACATTTCTCACATACATATGCAAGGGATCAAGTCCCTTTTATAGAGCAGAAGGAAGACTCCAAACTGTTCGTTTCCTCTCCCAAAAGGAAGCCTCCAAAACTGTTCGTTTCCACTCCTCAAGACTGTTCGTCTTCCGCATTCTGACGTCTATCCCAGACGTCTGCTGCCTAGACGTCTAGTACTGCTGCCTAGACGTCTAGCAGCCTAGACGTCTCGTACTGCTGCCTAGACGTCTAGCAGCCTAGATGTCTCGTACTGCTGCCGACGTCTAGCAATGCTGCCTAGACGTCTAGCAGCAGTCTTTGTAGGCTTAAACCCTCTGTATAGTGACTTCACCTCCTAACATTCTCCCACTTGAAGTCAGTATTCAGGAATTCTTCTGCCAAAGATTTTCATCCAGTGCCAATTGCCCAATGCTGCCCTTGTTACTTTTTCAGCAAGCCCAGAGAAGTTCTGCACCACTCAAACTTCTCTACCTTGACCGGCTTTGTAAGCATATCTGCAGGATTCACTTCAGTGTCGATTTTCTGCAACAGGATCCTACCTTCTTCCACCACATTTCTTATAAAATGGTACTTGACGTCAATGTGTTTCGTGCGTTCATGGAATGTTGGGTTCTTCACTAGCTGAATAGCACTTTGGCTATCACAATGCAACGTAATTTTCTCCTGCATTATCTTGAAGTCACCCAACAGTCGCTCTAGCCAAATTGCCTCTTTGCTGGCCTCAGTCGCTGCAATGTATTCTGCTTCAGTGGTTGATAAGGCCACAACAGACTGCAACTTAGAAGTCCAACTCACAGCTCCACCAACAAGAGTGAAAGTATATCCTGTAGTGGACTTTCTCCCATCTCTATCTCCACCATAATCAGAATCCACAAAACCTTTAACTTGCAAATCTGCCGATCCAAAGTAAATGGCAGCATCTGAAGTGCCTCTTAAATACCTAAGAATCCACTTCACCGCATTCCAATGCTCCTTACCAGGATTTGCCATGTACCGGCTGACTACTCCCACTGCTTGGGCAATATCCGGTCTGGTGCTCACCATGGCATACATGAGGCTTCCTACTGCTGATGAATATGGTACACGAGACATGCTTGTCTTCTCTGCTTCCGTTCTAGGACACTGATTGGAAGACAACTTTAAGTGTGAAAGAAGTGGGGTACTAACTGGTTTTGCATTCTGCATATTGAAGCGTTGCAGAATCTTCTCTATATATGACTTTTGACTTAACCAGATCTTTCTTCCTTTTTTGTCCCTGTGTATCTTCATCCCTAAAATTTGGTTTGCTGCTCCTAAATCCTTCATTTCAAAAGTCCTAGCCAATTGAGCCTTAAGTTCAATGATTTTCTTCATGCTAGGGCCTGCAACCAGCATATCATCAACATACAACAGCAAAATAATAAAACTGCCATCATCAAACCTCTTATAGTATCCACAATGGTCAGCTTCACTCCTGCTAAAACCTTGGCTCTTCATGAAGGTGTCAAATTTCCTGTACCACATCCTTGGCGCCTGTTTCAACCCGTACAATGATTTCTTCAGTCTGCAAACCAAATGCTCTTTGCCTCTTTCTTCATAGCCCTCAAGCTGATCCATATAGATCTCCTCCTCGAGATCACCATGCAGGAAAGCAGTCTTCACATCAAGCTGCTCCAGTTCTAAATCCTGTGCAGCTACAAGTGCAAGTAGAACTCTAATAGTAGTCATCTTCACAACTGGAGAGAAAATTTCATTAAAGTCAATACCTGACTTCTGCACATAGCCTTTTGCCACCAAGCGAGCTTTATAGCGTTCCAACAACCCATCACTGTTCTTCTTCACTTTGTACACCCACTTGTTTCCAACAGTCTTTCTTCCAGGTGGGAGATCCACAAGTTCCCATGTTTTATTCTTGCGAAGTGCCTCGATTTCCTCCTCCATGGATTTCCTCCACTTTTCTGCATTCTCAGACTCTCTAGCTTCCTGAAATGAACTAGGCTCACCATCATCAGTTAACAAAGCAAAAGATGACTGATATACTTGAGAATACCTTTCCGGACACTTTTGTGGACGTGTAGATCTTCTAACCCAATGATCTGTTGATTGTGGCTCTTGGTCTTGTGACCGTTGTGGCTGCTCTACTTGTTGTTCTTTTTGTTCTGCATGCTGATCAAAAACTTCAGCATGCTGATCTTCATATTCATCTTCACTCATTTCTACTTCAACTGGTACAACATTAGGAGTTTGCTGTACCTCCTTCCTTTGCATGGATTTTTCATCAACAATTACATCCCGGCTAATAATTACCTTGTGGGCAGTAGGATCCCACAGTCTATACCCCTTCACTGTATCTCCATAGCCGAGAAAAACACACTTGCTTGACTTTGGGTCAAGCTTGGACCTTTTTTCTTTGGGTACATAGGCAAACGCGTCACAACCAAAGGTACGCAAATGAGAGTAATCAATTGGCTTACAACACCAAACCTCCTCCGGAATTTGTCCATCCAACGCAGCTGTAGGTGACCTGTTAATAAGATAAACAACTGTATTAACAGCCTCTGCCCAGAACTTTTTCTCCAACATGGCTGCGCTAAGCATGCTTCTTGCACGTTCCATGATTGTGCGATTCATCCGCTCAGCCACCCCATTTTGTTGTGGAGTATATGGTACAGTCTTCTGGTGCTTAATACCTTCCTGCGCACAAAATTTATCAAATTCCTTGGAGCAATATTCACCCCCATTATCTGACCCGAGACATAAAATCGACTTGCCCAAACTCTTCTCTACCCGTGCTTTGAACTCTTTAAATTTCTGCAAAGCTTCCGACTTCTTCTTCAGAAAATAAACCCACACTCTCCTAGAATAATCATCTATAAAAGTCAGAAAATAGATGGCACCATTTAAGGACTGAGTGGGGACCGGTCCAAATATATCCGAATGTATAAGTTGCAGAAAATCAGAACTCTTACCAGGGCTTGCAGTAAACCGAACCCTCTTTTGTTTACCAAAAATACAATGCTCACATAAGTCTAAATTGCAAGACTTAATCCCAGAAAGCATACCTCTGTCATGCAGAATTTTCAGACCTTTTTCACTCATGTGGCCTAGGCGTTGATGCCATAGCATTACTGCATCCTGAACAGAAGTTGTTGCTGCTGCATGGTTTGTCACCGTATCACCGCATAAACGATATAGGGTCCCATAAGACTCTCCTTTAGCTACTACAAGAGCTCCTCTGGTAATTTTGCAGTAGTTGTTACCGAAAGTGACAGAATACCCTAGCTTATCCATCATTTTGATTGAGAGCAAATTCTTCCGCAAATCGGGCACATGTCGTACATCACATAACAACCTTTCTCTACCATCGTCCAACCTGATCCTTATATCCCCTCTTCCCACAATTTCTAAAGGGTGATCATCACCCAAATAAACCTTTCCACCACAATATGGCTGATATTTGTCAAACCAGTCTCTGTGGGGAGACATGTGGAAAGATGCACCCGAGTCCAAAACCCAGGTATATAAAATAGATCTGTTGTTACTGATACAGAAGGCTTCACATGTTGCCGTCTCTCCTGAATCTGCTGCACTGGCCTCAACTGATGGCTGATTTTGCTTTTCACCATTCTTTAATTGCCAACAATCCTTCTTTGAGTGTCCTGGCTTCCCACAATGCCAACACTTCCCTTTCTGCTTATGTCCTTTAGACTTAGATCTGGATTGTTTTCTACCTTGTTTACTCCTCTCGAAAGATCGACCTCTCACAGATAGGGCTTCATTGGTTGAGGGTTCTAGAGACGTTTTTCGCCTCAACTCTTCTGCCAACAAAGCGGCTACCACATCATCAAATTTTAGAGTTCCCGATGATGAATTACTGATGGTCATCACCATATGATCCCAAGTGTCCGGGAGGGAACAAAGTAGGGTGATAGCTCTATCTTCATCCTCCATCTTCACATTAATCGAAACCAGTTTACTGATAAGAGTATTAAACTCATTCAAATGATCTACTACGGATGAACTTTCCTTCATCCTCAAGCTATAAAGCTGCTTTTTCAGAAAAACCTTATTTGTTGTTGATTTTGTCTCATACAACTTTTCAAGCTTTTGCCAAAGGGCTTCCGCGGTCTTCTCTTCAGCTACATTGAACAAGACAGAGTCTGCTAGGCAGAGACGGATTGTAGAAACCGCCTTCCTGTCAAGCGTTGCCCACTCCTCATCTTTCATGCTGCTTGGTTTACTCGCGACCCCTTTCAAGGCTAGAGCTTGGTCATTCTGAACCAACAAATCCTCCACCTTCATCTTCCATAGAGCGAAGTTCCTGCCATCAAATTTCTCAATCTCGAACTTGGTTACACCTCCTGTCATTGTTGCAGCTCCCACTCGCACAAAACCTTGAGCTCTATACCAGATGTTAGTTTATTTTCCAGATTTTATACCTGCAAGTAGAAACACAATAACAAAAAATAGAAACAACAACACAAGTGACACAGAGATTTACGTGGAAACCTGCAATGTGCAGGAAAAACCACGGGGCAATGGCAACTTCTCCTTTTATTATTTTCAGCAAAACTTTACATTCACATTCACAACATTTCTCACATGCATATGCAAGGGATCAAGTCCCTTTTATAGAGCAGAAGGAAGACTCCAAACTGTTCGTTTCCTCTCCCAAAAGGAAGCCTCCAAAACTGTTCGTTTCCACTCCTCAAGACTGTTCGTCTTCCGCATTCTGACGTCTATCCCAGACGTCTGCTGCTTAGACGTCTAGTACTGCTGCCTGCCTAGACGACTAGCAGCCTAGATGTCTAGTACTGCTGCCTAGACATCTAGCAGCCTAGACGTCCCGCACTGCTGCTGACGTCTCGTACTGCTGCCGATGTGTCGCATTGCTGCCGACGTCTAGTAGTGCTGCCTAGACATCTAGCAACAGTCTTTGTAGGCTTAAACCCTCTGTATAGTGACTTCACCTCCTAACAACACCTATGTAATGTCCCAAAATAATTTTTGCATTGTAAATATGGTTTTTTTTGTGTTTTGAGTGTGTTGGGTCGTCATTGAGGGTATTTTATCATATTTTGGGGTTAAAATGAGGGTTATAAGGGTTAATAAATGTGTTTTGGCAAGTTCAAATGTTAGTATATGGGTTAGGAAAGTTATTTAAGTGTTTGGAGTGAGTTTTGGGTTAGAAAAAGGTATTAATTTATGCCTTTATGTGGAGTGACGAATTTGTAATATGTTTAAGTGACCTCAATGCAAGATTATATCCCAACCGTTGGATTATCTCAAATCTAAGGGTTAAGATCTATTCTTCCCTTGTGGTTTGTTTATAAAAGGAGGATAAGGGTTTCATTTGTCGGGGGTTGATTTAGAAATTGATTTGGACTTGGGAGAATCGTTGTTGAGGCAATATTCTTTGGCTCTTTGAGATTGCTGGATATATCTCTTGGAGATCAGGGTTTCTGGTGGATCTGCCATTGGAGGAGCTAGGCCAGCTAGCTTGAATACCTTGCTTGTTGACAAATCCATCTAGGGTTTGTACTTGTGCTGCAAATTGTGTGAAATTCGTATAAAACGAGAAATCAGGTATTTGAAGGCCATAGAAGTGGAATTTTTGTTGTGCTGAAGGTGGAGAAGTCTCTCCAAGTGGGACGTCCAGTTTGAGACCTGTAGGACTTATAGAAACCAGGATGACCTGCCAAAGGTGCATCATGCAATGCTGCTAACAATTTTTCTTTCACCTTGGAATTTTGTACAAGAAAAATTCTGTTTTTGTATAAAATCAGCCCATCTCTGATTTTGTCTAAACTTAGACAAAATTCACTACTCTTAAAGTGGCTGGAAAAATTGGTGATAGTGATGTAGTTGTGTTGATTGATGGAGGAGCTTCTCACAACTTCATTGATGCATCTTTTGTGACTGAAAAGAATTTAACAGTTGAGAGTTTTGCTGGTTTTGGTGTAAAAGAAGCAAGTGGGCGCATTACTACTTGTAATCAGGTGTGTAGGCAAGTTGAGATTAAGTTTGGAAAACATAAAATAGTTGAGGACTTTTATGTTTTTCCTATGGGAGGCAATCCCCACGCTGTTTTGGGAGTGCAATGGTGGCATTCTTTGGGAGGATGCTACATCAACTACAAAACTTTGGTGCTGAAATTTAAGAAGGATGGCCAAATTGTGACCTTGAGGGGGATGAAAGACTTTTACCCACAACAAGTTTCATCTAACAGAATGGAAAAGATCCTTAGAAAAAGGGATATTGAATGGGGAGCCACTCTCTTCATGCTAAAAGGTATGCCAAATCCATCTACACAAGCTAGTGTGAAGTTTCATCCTCAAATACAAGCTGTATTAGATAAACATGGTGCTGTGTTTGGTGATTTGCCTAAGGGATTACCACCTGATAGGGGTTTTGAGCACATCATAGAATTGGAACTTGGTACTAAACCTGTGATGATTACTCCCTATAGGCATCCCAAGGCTTTTAAAGATGAAATAGAGAAAACCATCAAGGAATTGCTGGTGTTGGGCCATATTAGACCTAGTTCTAGCCCTTTTGCCTCTTCTGTTGTGTTAGTTAAGAAAAAGGATGGAACTTTGAGGATGTGTGTGGACTATAGGGTTCTAAACAAGAAGACAATAAAAAATAGATACCCAATTCCTAGAGTAGATGAGCTAATTGATGAATTGCATGGAGCTGTTTACTTTTCCAAGATTGATTTGAGATCAGGTTATCATCAAATCAAAGTTAGAGATGAGGATGTGCATAAAACAGCTTTTAGATGCCATTTTGGACACTTTGAGTTCTTAGTTATGCCTTTTGGCCTAACTAATGCACCTGCTACATTCCAATCAGCCATGAACCATGTTTTTAGAGAGCATCTTAGAAAATTTGTGCTTGTTTTCTTTGATGACATACTGGTCTACAACAGTACTTGGGAGTTACATTTGCAGCATTTAGATGCAGTCTTGCTGATTTTGGAACAGCAGAAGCTTTTTGCAAAAATGTCCAAGTGTGAGTTTGGACTTTCTGAAATTTTGTATCTTGGTCATGTTATTAGTGCAAAAGGAGTACAGGTTGATGAGCAGAAAATTTCTGCCATTAAAAATTGGCCTACACCCTCTACTTTGACTGAATTAAGGGGATTTTTGGGCCTATGCAGCTATTACAGGAGGTTTATTAAAGGGTTCTCCAAGCTAACAGCCCCTTTAACAGATTTGACCAAGAAAGGAGCATTTAAGTGGGATGAGACAGCCAATGAAGCATTTCAGAATTTGAAATCAGTCATGATGACTTGCCCAATTTTGGCAATTCCTGATTTCTCTCAGCCATTTGTGGTTGAGTGTGATGCATCTGGGTTTGGGATTGGTGCTGTTTTAGTGCAGAAAGGTAGACCAATTGCATTTGAAAGCAGAAAACTTAGTCCTGCTGAAAAATTATTTTCTATCTATGAGCAGGAAATGCTTGCAGTCATGCATGCATTGTCTAAGTTTAGACAGTACCTTGTTTGCAGCAGGTTTATAGTTAAGACTGATCATAACAGTCTTAGACACTTTCTGGGACAGCGTGAATTAAGTGACAGGCAGCAAAAATGGGTCACTAAATTGCAATCATATGATTTTGAAATTCAGTTTGTGAAGGGTAAGGCAAATACAGCAGCGGATGCACTTTCTAGAAACCCTTCTTTTCATGCTGTAACTGCTGTAAATGCAGATTGGAAGGTACAAATCATGGCAGAATATGCAAAAGACAGTTTTGCTTCAGAGTTGTTGGATGGGCAGATTGTAGATGAAAGATACAAAATCAGAGATGGGCTGATTTTGTACAAAAACAGAATTTTTCTTGTACAGAATTCCAAGGTGAAAGAAAAATTGTTAGCAGCATTGCATGATGCACCTTTGGCAGGTCATCCTGGTTTCTATAAGTCCTACAGGTTAGTAAAGGAGAGATTTTCTTGGAAGGGCTTGAAGGATGATGTTTTGAGGCATGTTAGGGAATGTACTACATGTCAACAAAACAAGCATGAAAATACCCATCCTGCTGGTTTGTTACAGCCTTTGCCTATTCCAAATCAGAAATGGGAAGGCATTTCCATGGACTTCATCACTGGATTGCCAAAAGTTCAAGGTAAAGACTCTATCTTTGTTGTAGTAGACAGATTGACTAAATATGCCCATTTCTTTGCTGTAACAGTAACAATTACAGCAGTGCAACTTGCTGATTTATTTTTCAAGGGAATTTTCAGACTTCATGGTTTGCCAAAAACCATTGTACATGACAGGGACAGCAAGTTTATGAGCTTATTTTGGCAGGAATTGTTCAAATTGTGTGGAACAGAACTTACCCCAAGCACTAGTTACCATCCCCAAACTGATGGTCAAACTGAAATTGTAAACAAGTGGATTGAAGGCTACTTGCGAAACTATGTTTCTGGACAGCAGCAGGCTTGGATTAAGTGGCTGAGCATTGGTGAGTACTGCTACAACACTTCATACCATATGTCCATCAAAATGTCTCCATTTATGGCACTATATGGGTATGAGCCTCCAAAATTTTCTGATTTGCTTTTGGAAGACAGCAAGGTACCTACAGCTTCAGATTTTATTCAGCAGCATCAAGATATTCTAAAAATTCTGAAAGAAAATCTGCAGCAGGCTCAAAATCAGCAGAAAAAGTATGCTGATCAGAACAGGACTGAACGCAGTTTTGAAGTGGGGGACATGGTTTACTTGCGTTTACAGCCCTATAAACAGTCTACAATGAAGAAAAGTGGTGCAGAAAAATTGCGGCCACGTTTTTATGGACCATACAAGGTAACTAGGAGAGTTGGAGAAGTAGCATATAAGCTGGAACTACCTCCTAACAGCAGAATACACAATGTATTCCATGTATCATGTTTGAAGAAGGCTTTGGGACAGCATGTTGTGCCATCTCAGATTTTGCCACCTCTTGATGAAGAAGGGAAATTGGAGCTGATTCCTGAACATATACTTGGGATGAGAGAGAAGAAGTTAAGGAACAAAATCCTTAACGAATATCTGATTAAATGGAAAGACTTGCCTGAAGATGATGCTACTTGGGAAGGTCCTGAAATTCTCAAGCATCCAGCTTTGATGAATTGCTTGAGGACAAGCAATTCAGGAGGGGCGGACTTGTAATG
Source organism: Wollemia nobilis (assembly GCA_028583015.1). NCBI lineage: Eukaryota > Viridiplantae > Streptophyta > Pinopsida > Araucariales > Araucariaceae > Wollemia > Wollemia nobilis. The sequence goes on along the minus strand of JAQPPZ010016601.1, from coordinate 3,587,614 downwards.
TCCCAAAATAATTTTTGCATTGTAAATATGGTTTTTTTGTGTTTTGAGTGTGTTGGGTCGTCATTGAGGGTATTTTGTCATATTTTGGGGTTAAAATGAGGGTTATAAGGGTTAATAAATGTGTTTTGGCAAGTTCAAATGTTAGTATATGGGTTAGGAAAGTTATTTAAGTGTTTGGAGTGAGTTTTGGGTTAGAAAAAGGTATTAATTTATGCCTTTATGTGGAGTGACGAATTTGTAATATGTTTAAGTGACCTCAATGCAAGATTATATCCCAGCCGTTGGATTATCTCAAATCTAAGGGTTAAGATCTATTCTTCCCTTGTGGTTTGTTTATAAAAGGAGGATAAGGGTTTCATTTGTCGGGGGTTGATTTGGAAATTGATTTGGACTTGGGAGAATCGTTGCTGAGGCAATATTCTTTGGCTCTTTGAGATTGTTGGATATATCTCTTGGAGATTAGGGTTTCTGGTGGATCTGCCATTGGAGGAGCTAGGCCAGCTAGCTTGAATACCTTGCTTGTTGACAAATCCATCTAGGGTTTGTACTTGTGCTGCAAATTGTGTGAAATTCGTATAAAAGGAGAAATCAGGTATTAGAAGGCCATAGAAGTGGAATTTTTGTTGTGCTGAAGGTGGAGAAGTCTCTCCAAGTGGGACGTCCAGTTTGAGGGAGTTTGTTTTGCTATTTTTGAGGGTTTTATTCCCTCTAGGTGGATCGCCCAGCCTAGGGAAGGCATTTTCTGTGAATTGGAGGTGTAATTGGGCTCTTGGGAGCTAGATCCAGCCCTTGAGGGTTTGAAATAAATTCTGGAAATTTTCTGTGTGGAGATCTTGTCATTTGGCCCTTTCTGCAGCCAAGTAAATAGCCCTTTGGGCCATTTTCTGAATTGTAATCAGCTGGAATCAGGTGCACTTGTTTGTATTCATTCTGGGTTGTTTGTTGTTGAGGTTTGGCAATAAAATCAGAATTACTTTACTGCCATTTTGCTGTGTTTATTTCAGTTTTTTGTAACTAGGGTTTTGAAGTTAGGGTTTTAAAAAAAAAGCAGAAAAATTTCAGTTTCAGTTTCGTTGTTACTTTCTACAAATTTTAGTTGGTATATTTCAGTGGTATCAGAGCAGGTTTCTTGCCCTGTGTAGTTGATGGTGGTGCAAACCAGGAGTCAGAGTAGATTGGAAGAAGAAAATATGACGGGATCCAGATCTGAGGGGAGAATACCTGACAAATCTGTTGTAGAAGAAAAAGCTGTTGAAATGAAGGAACGAATGGCTAGAATGATAAAGACCAGCGTTGTGGCTGGACTACAATCTAGCATGTCGGGCATCATTACTCAAGTTATTGCGCAGCTAGGGCAAGCCAAAATACCAGCAAATCAGGGGCAACCCAATAATGCTGGAACTAGTGGTGCGAATCAAGGGGAATCTTCCATTCAGGGAGGAAACCCTCGCAACATTACTAGACCCCGTAGTACAAGGATTTGGCAGCCTTCTACTCTCATGTTCGTTCAGCCCCAAGAAGTTGAGGTTGTGGCAAAAATGGAGGCAAACAAGATGCACGCATTGTGGACCGAATTTCGTACTATGCCGGAAGATTTTCAGAAACAGTGGGTTTTGAGGGTTTCATGAGGTACAAAGGAAAGGAACCAAAAGGCAGGTTTTACGGTGGAAAGAAGAATGATTTGGATCACAAAATTGGTAAGGTTGAACTCCCTCTTTTTGATGGTAGTGAAAGAATGACTGCTAGGGGTTGATTTGGAAATTGATTTGGACTTGGGAGAATCGTTGCTGAGGCAATATTCTTTGGCTCTTTGAGATTGTTGGATATATCTCTTGGAGATTAGGGGTTCTGGGGGATCTGCCACTGAAATATACCAACTAAAAGGAATACACATTAATGGGAAAGGGCCATATATCAACAACAAACAACCCAGAATGAATACAAACAAGTGCACCTGATTCCAGCTGATTACAATTCAGAAAATGGCCCAAAGGGCTATTTACTTGGCTGCAGAAAGGGCCAAATGACAAAATTTCCACACAGAAAATTTCCAGAATTTATTTCAAACCCTCAAGGGCTGGATCTAGCTCCCAAGAGCCCAATTACACCTCCAATTCGCAGAAAATGCCTTCCCTAGGCTGGGCGATCCACCTAGAGGGAATAAAACCCTAAAAAATAGCAAAACAAACTCCCTCAAACTGGACGTCCCACTTGAAGAGACTTCTCCACCTTCAGCACAACAAAAATTCCACTTCTATGGCCTTCTAATACTTGATTTCTCTTTTTATACGAATTTCACACAATTTGCAGCATAAGTACAAACCCTAGATGGATTTGTCAACAAGCAAGGTATTCAAGCTAGCTGGCCTAGCTCCTCCAATGGCAGATCCACCAGAAACCCTGATCTCCAAGAGATATATCCAACAATCTCAAAGAGCCAAAGAATATTGCCTCAACAACGATTCTCCCAAGTCCAAATCAATTTCCAAATCAACTCCTCGACAAATGAAACCCTTATCCTCCTTTTATAAACAAACCACAAGGGAAGAATAGATCTTAACCCTTAGAGTTGAGATAATCCAACGGTTGGGATATAATCTTGCATTGAGGTCACTTAAAACATATTACAAATTTGTCACTCCACATAAAGGCATAAATTAATATCTTTTTCTAACCCAAAACTCACTCCAAACACTTAATAACTTTCCTAACCCATATACTAACATTTGAACTTGCCAAAACACATTTATTAACCCTTATAACCCTCATTTTAACCCGAAAATATGACAAAATACCCTCAATGACGACCCAACACACTCAAAACACAAAAAACCATATTTACAATGCAAAAATTATTTTGGGACATTACAAGTCCGCCCCTCCTGAATTGCTTATCCTCAAGCAATTCATCAAAGCTAGATTCTTGAGAATTTCAGGACCTTCCCAAGTAGTATCATCTTCAGGCAAGTCTTTCTATTTAATCAGATATTCGTTAAGGATTTTGTTCCTTAACTTCTTCTCTTTCATCCCAAGTATATGTTTAGGAATCAGCTCCAATTTCCCTTCTTCATCAAGAGGTGGCAAAATCTGAGATGGCACAACATGCTGTCCCAAAGCCTTCTTCAAACATGATACATGGAATACATTGTGTATTCTGTTGTTAGGAGGTAGTTCCAACTTATATGCTACTTCTCCAACTCTCCTAGTTACCTTGTATGGTCCATAAAAACGTGGCCGCAATTTTTCTGCACCCCTTTTCTTCATTGTAGACTGTTTATAGGGTTGTAAACGCAAGTAAACCATGTCCCCCACTTCAAAACTGCATTCAGTCCTGTTCTGATCAACATACTTTTTCTGCTGATTTTGAGCCTGCTGCAGATTTTCTTTCAGAATTTTTAGAATATCTTGATGCTGCAGAATAAAATCTGAAGCTGTAGGGACCTTGCTGTCTTCCAAAAGCAAATCAGAAAATTTTGGAGGCTCATGTCTATATAGTGCCATAAATGGAGACGTTTTGATGGACATATGGTATGAAGTGTTGTAGCATTACTCACCAATGCTCAGCCACTTAATCCAAGCCTGCTGCTGTCCAAAAACATAGTTTCGCAAGTAGCCTTCAATCCACTTGTTTACAATTTCAGTTTGACCATCAGTTTGGGGATGGTAACTAGTGCTTGGGGTAAGTTCTGTTCCACACAATTTGAACAATTCCTGCCAAAATAAGCTCATAAACTTGCTGTCCCTGTGATGTACAATGGTTTTTGGCAAACCATGAAGTCTGAAAATTCCCTTGAAAAATAAATCAGCAAGTTGCACTGCTGTAATTGTTACTGTTACAGCAAAGAAATGGGCATATTTAGTCAATCTGTCTACTACAACAAAGATAGAGTCTTTACCTTGAACTTTTGGCAATCCAGTGATGAAGTCCATGGAAATGCCTTCCCATTTCTGATTTGGAATAGGCAAAGGCTGTAACAAACCAGCAGGATGGGTATTTTCATGCTTGTTTTGTTGACATGTAGTACATTCCCTAACATGCCTCAAAACATCATCCTTCAAGCCCTTCCAAGAAAATCTCTCATTTACTAACCTGTAGGACTTATAGAAACCAAGATGACCTGCCAAAGGTGCATCATGCAATGCTGCTAACAATTTTTCTTTCACCTTGGTATTTTGTACAAGAAATTTTTTGTATTTGTACAAAATCAGCCCATCTCTGATTTTGTATCTTTCATCTACAATTTGCCCATCCAACAACTCTGAAGCAAAACTGTCTTTTGCATATTCTGCCATGATTTGTACCTTCCAATCTGCATTTACAGCAGTTACAGCATGAAAAGAAGGGTTTCTAGAAAGTGCATCCGCGGCTGTATTTGCCTTACCCTTCTCAAACTGAATTTCAAAATCATATGATTGCAATTTAGTGACCCATTTTTGCTGCCTGTCACTTAATTCACGCTGTCCCAGAAAGTGTCTAAGACTGTTATGATCAGTCTTAACTATAAACCTGCTGCAAACAAGGTACTGTCTAAACTTAGACAATGCATGCATGACTGCAAGCATTTCCTGCTCATAGATAGAAAATAATTTTTCTGCAGGACTAAGTTTTCTGCTTTCAAATGCAATTGGTCTACCTTTCTGCACTAAAACAACACCAATCCCAAACCCAGATGCATCACACTCAACCACAAATGGCTGAGAGAAATCAGGAATTGCCAAAATTGGGCAAGTCATCATGACTGATTTCAAATTCTGAAATGCTTCATTGGCTGTCTCATCCCACTTAAATGCTCCTTTCTTGGTCAAATCTGTTAAAGGGGCTGTTAGCTTGGAGAACCCTTTAATAAACCTCTTGTAATAGTTGCATAGGCCCAAAAATCCCCTTAATTCAGTCAAAGTAGAGGGTGTAGGCCAATTTTTAATGGCAGAAATTTTCTGCTCATCAACTTGTACTCCTTTTGCACTAATAACATGACCAAGATACAAAATTTCACACTTGGACATTTTTGCAAAAAGCTTCTGCTGTTCCAAAATCAGCAAGACTGCATCTAAATGCTGCAAATGTAACTCCCAAGTACTGCTGTAGACCAGTATGTCATCAAAGAAAACAAACACAAATTTTCTAAGATGCTCTCTAGAAACATGGTTCATGGCTGATTGGAATGTAGCAGGTGCATTAGTTAGGCCAAAAGGCATAACTAAGAACTCAAAGTGTCCAAAATGGCATCTAAAAGCTGTTTTATGCACATCCTCATCTCTAACTTTGATTTGATGATAACCTGATCTCAAATCAATCTTGGAAAAGTAAACAGCTCCATGCAATTCATCAATTAGCTCATTTACTCTAGGAATTGGGTATCCATTTTTGATTGACTTCTTGTTTAGAACCCTATAGTCCACACACATCCTCAAAGTTCCATCCTTTTTCTTAACTAACACAACAGAAGAGGCAAAAGGGATAGAACTAGGTCTAATATGGCCCAACACCAGCAATTCCTTGATGGTTTTCTCTATTTCATATTTAAAAGCCTTGGGATGCCTATAGGGAGTAATCATCACAGGTTTAGTACCAAGTTCCAATTCTATGATGTGCTCAAAACCTCTATCAGTTGGTAATCCCTTAGGCAAATCACCAAACACAACACCATGTTTATCTAATACAGCTTGTATTTGAGGATGAAACTTCACACTAGCTTGTGTAGAGGGATTTGGCATACCTTTTAGCATGAAGAGAGTGGCTCCCCATTCAATATCCCTTTTTCTAAGGATCTTTTCCATTATGTTAGATGAAACTTGTTGTGGGTAAAAGTATTTCATCCACCTCAAGGTCACAATTTGGCCATCCTTCTTAAATTTCAGGACCAAAGTTTTGTAGTTGATGTAGCATCCTCCCAAAGAATGCCACCATTGCACTCCCAAAACAGTGTGGGGATTGCCTCCCATAGGAAAAACATAAAAGTCCTCAACTATTTTATGTTTTCCAAACTTAATCTCAACTTGCCTACACACCTGATTACAAGTAGTAATGCGCTCACTTGCTTCTTTTACACCAAAACCAGCAAAACTCGCAACTGTTAAATTCTTTTCAGTCACAAAAGATGCATCAATGAAGTTGTGAGAAGCTCCTCCATCAATCAACACAACTACATCACTATCACCAATTTTTCCAGCCACTTTAAGAGTAGTAAATTTTGTATAAGTTTAGACAAAATCAGAGATAGGCTGATTCTGTACAAAAACATAATTTTTCTTGTACAAAATTCCAAGGTGAAAGAAAAATTGTTAGCAGCATTGCATGATGCACCTTTGATAGGTCATCCTGGTTTCTATAAGTCCTACAGGTTAGTAAAGGAGAGAAATTTTTTGGAAGGGCTTGAAGGATGATTTTTTGAGGCATGTTAGGGAATGTACCACATGTCAACAAAACAAGTATGAAAATACCCATGCTGCTGGTTTGTTACAGCCTTTGCCTATTCAAAATCAGAAATGGAAAGGCATTTCCATGGACTTCATCACTGGATTGCCAAAAGTTCAAGGTAAAAACTCTATCTTTGTTGTAGTAGACAAATTGACTAAATATGCCCATTTCTTTGCTGTAACAGTAACAATTACAACAGTGCAACTTGCTGATTTATTTTTCAAGGGAATTTTCAGACTTCATGGTTTGCCAGAAACCATTGTACATGACAGGGACAACAAGTTTATGAGCTTATTTTGGCAGGAACTGTTCAAATTGTGTGGAACAGAACTTACCCCAAGCACTAGTTACCATCCCCAAATTGATGGTCAAACTGAAATTGTAAATAAGTGGATTGAAGGTTACTTGCGAAACTATGTTTCTGGACAGCAGCAGGCTTGGATTAAGTGGCTGAGCATTGGTGAGTACTGCTACAACACTTCATACCATATGTCCATCAAAATGTCTCTATTTATGGCACTATATGGGCATGAGACTCCAAAATTTTCTGATTTGCTTTTGGAAGACAGCAAGGTACCTACAACTTCAGATTTTATTCAGCAGCATCAAGATTTTCTAAAAATTCTGAAAGAAAATCTGCAGCAGGCTCAAAATCAGCAGAAAAAGTATGCTGATTAGAATAGGACTAAACGTAGTTTTGAAGTGGGGGACATGGTTTACTTGCGTTTACAGCCCTATAAACAGTCTACAATGAAGAAAAATGGTGCAGAAAAATTGCGGCCACGTTTTTATGGACCATACAATGTAACTAGGAGAGTTGGAGAAGTAGCATATAAGCAGGAAGTACTTCCTAACAGCAGAATACATAATGTATTCCATGTATCCTGCTTGAAGAAGGCTTTGGGACAACATGTTGTGCCTTCACAGATTTTGCCACCTCTTGATGAAGAAGGGAAATTGGAGCTGATTCCTGAACATATACTTGGGATGAGAGAGAAGAAGTTAAGGAAAAAAATCCTTAACGAATATCTGATTAAATGGAAAGACTTCCACTCCTCAAGACTGTTCGTCTTCTGCATTCTGACGTCTATCCCAGACGTCTGCTGCCTAGACGGCTAGCAGCCTAGATGTCTAGTACTGCTGCGTAGATGTCTAGTACGTCTGCCTAGACATCTAGCAGCCTAGATGTCCCGCACTGCTGCCGATGTCCCGCACTGCTGCCGATGCCCCGCACTGCTACAGACGTCTAGCAGTGCTGCCTAGACGTCTAGCAGCAGTCTTTGTAGGCTTAAACCCTCTGTATAGTGACTTCACCTCCTAACATCACCTATCTAACTAATGACACAGATGATTACTTATTTGACTAGAATAGTACAAATGGGCATTTTTGGAACATTTCTCCCCCAAAGTGACCATTTGAGGAGACAATTGTGTTTCTGAATTTGTAGAATTTATCCTTTGGCAGTGCTTTAGTGAACACATCTGCTGTCTCTGTGCTACTATATGCTAATTAGAGAATTTTCTGTTGTACCAACTCTCTGACGAAATCAATTGGATCACAATGTGTTTGCATCTGCCATGAAATGCTGGATTCCTGGTCATCTGGATGGTACTCTAATTATCATAAAACAGTTGACTGGCATACTCTTATTGTTGTTTCAAATCTTCTCAAATATTTCTTAACCAACTTGCCTTGCATGCCTGTATTACTCTGTCTTGTACTCTGCCTCTGTCAGAGATAGTGGCTTTGTAGGTTTCTTTTTGGTATGCTATGCAATTGCTGCTGAACCAATACTGAATGCATATTCTGATGTTGACTTCCTATCACCATTACATCCCCTTCATTCTGAATCTGTGTAACCAATTAATCTGTCTATTGATCATTAGGTTCTATTCTCTAAGCTATAATTGACTGTACCGTTGATATATCTGAGGATTTTCTTTGCTGCTATCCAATGACGGTCTTACGTTCTGCCATAAGTCTGGGTACCAAACTAACTGCATCAAGTAAATCAAACTTTCAATCACTTGTCGATATAGTGGGTAACCAATTGACTTGGGGCCTTCAGTATCACTTCAACTTGACCTCAACTGATGTTGCAACTGGCTTGCAACCCGTCATGTGAAATCTCTGCAACATATCCATTGCATACCGTGACTATGACCCAAAAAGTGTAATCAAACCCTTATATGAAGGAAGTAATGCAACTCACTGAAATTTGTCATCTTAAACTCTGAAACTATATCTAATTTGAAATTTTGAGATAATCTGAGTCTATTACCATTGTATATCAGATCGTCGACATACATATTACAAGGCCACAATAAGAATGTCATGTCCTGGTTGTATGATCTATAAATTGGTAGCTGAAGAATTCTTCACCACTCCTTTATCTTGAAAGTATGTATCAATCCCAGAATACCATGCGCTGCTGCTTGCTTGAGACCATATAGTGCTTTCCTAAATTTGAAGATCAAGTTCTCCTTAACTGGCACCTTAAAAACTATGGGTGGTTCTATATATCTCCCCATCAACAGAACCATTAAGAAATGGAAATATCATATCAATTTGATATGCTATCCGCTTTTGTTCTGCAGCAAGTGCAAATTATGTTGTGATAGTATCTGTCCTAGCAACTGGTACAAATGTCTTGTGTAGTCAATTCCTTCTTGTTGAGCATATTTGGGCAACTAAACTGGCCTTATATCTTACAATAAACTTGTCAAACTTTTACTTAGTTTTATATGCCCACGTGGTACTAATCACATCCTTGCCATCATATAATTCTATCAAGTCCTATGTCTTATTTCTCTCTGGTGCATCAAACTTTTCTTCCGTATGGATCTGTACTCCTTTTCTATTGCCTCCTTAAATGTTGTGGTTAATTGATTTTCATTACCTGCGTTATTGACATTAGCGAATTCTGGATAAAATATATCATTGGGGGAGTGGTTCTTCTCTATCCACTTGGGCTTCTCCTTTTCAAGTGATTCAAGTATGGTCTTCATCAAAGTTTACCTCCTTACCTTTGTTATCTCTTAACTCACCTGGAATGGATCATGCTAATAGCTACCTTTTTTAATCAAATATCACATCTTTACTTACAAAGATTTCCTTTTCAAAAGGTCAAATAGCCCATAATTTTAAGGTCAAATAGCCCATAATTTTATTGTCCCTCTGGCATAGCTAATGAGTATACACTTGGTACTTTTATTGTCTAACTTCTCTTTGGGAACATGTGCATAAGCAACACACTCAAAAATGTTTAAGCATGATATATTTGTCTTATGTCTTGTTCAGTGTTACAAAAACTGGGGAGAATCTAAAAATTTGCCATTTATTTAATTTCGGCAAACTTTATTTAAAAAAATGAAAAAGGAGAAAAATAAAAAAATCAAGGAGAAATATGGAAAATCACAATAGGCAGGAAAAAGTCTTAAAAGGAAAAACACTGCCAAAAAAAGGAGGGGGGTGGGTTGCATTTTTGTTATTTTAATTATTTTAAACATTTGCCTTTCGCCCCCTTGATTATTTGCTGATCCAATTTTTTTGGGGCTGTGCTGACAGACTATCAATCCTGTTTTTTTCAACTCTTGTCCTGGTTGTGCCTCCTCAGGAGTGATTTCTCTAACTGCTTTGGTAGGGCACTGACTTAAGATATGTGCAACTATAGGAGTTGTTTTTCCCCAAAACTCGTTACCAAGCTTCTTAGTTTTTATTATACTCCTGGACATCTTAACAAACTTTCTATTTTTCTTCTCTGCTATGCCATTTTGTTGGGAAGTGTAAGAGTGAATGGACTCTCTCTTAATTCCATAACTCTACAATAATCACTATATATATATATATTTGGTTAATTCAAAGGGGCTTCTATTGGGGGCCCTGCCCATGAAAGACAAAACAAAAGATGTACATTGCTGATGCCCATTGGTGGAAGTACAAACAAAAACAGGATAATACTTGGATCCCATTATGCTAAACTGTCTAACCATAACAAAACAAGGCAAGGCAAAGGCCCAATACATCAATGACAATATAAAGACATCAAAACACAATGCGGACAGTGAAAACATGCCCCAATCATACCACTTAAAGTTTATCGTCGTGAGTCGGTGACATTACGAGACAATAGTCCACCACCGCACCCATATTTCCATATCATTGCCATGAATGGATTTATACCATATTCAAGTCGATTATCATGTTAGAAAGCTTATTGGCTAGCTTATTACATTTGCGAAGCCTATGTAAGAAGTTTTTAATGCTCAGTCTATGCTTGAGGCTTAAATACTCTTACATTAGAGTATTAAGTCTGAAATTAACAAACTTTTCTTTTTGGATGGCTTCAATCATGATCTTTGAGTCACCCTTGACAATTAACTCCTAAAAACCTTGTTCAATGGTCACTCTTAGGCTTATAATAAGACAATCTGCCTCTGTCCAATTCGAAGTGGATGGTGGAAGGCAAAGAGCATACGCATAGAGCAACTGCCTCCTGCTCATGCCAGGCATGGGTTCCCATGGGCACCCCCGTCAAAATTTAATTTCACTGTCTCAACTGGTGGGGGGTGCCAGCATGTAAGGCTCCTTTGTATCCATTTATCATCCTTCCCATTATCAGGGGAACAATGATAAATTTATTTGATTATTTTCTCTGCTATCATCTGATCTTAAAGGTTGAAATATTTCGACAACGTTGTCTTTATACTAGCACTTTGAACTGAATAAAGTGCTGAAAAACTTCAAAGTTCAAAAAGTATACCCAAGTTTCACTTGAGTAATCATCAATGAAATCCAGATGGTACTTGGCCTTTCCAAGAGACAAGATCTTCATGGGTCCACAAAGATCTGAATGAATGAGCAGCAGTTGCTTAGTGGCACTCCATGTTCTTTCTTTTGAAGACACCTCTCTCTCTAAGTTGTTTCCCATTAAGTGTCCTTCACAAACATATACTCTCCTCTAAACATGGAAGACCATCAACCATATTTTTTTCTTAAGTAGAAGAAGTGCCACATCTTGCTATCAACATGTTCAGTTGCACTTAGTATTTGACACCAACATGAGGCAGCTGTGAACTTTTCTATCAAGAGTCTTGTCACCTCTAGGCAAAATTGGAGAATTATTGGGCTTGTCCTTAATTAAACATTCTCCATTATCAAATGTACCTGGTAATTTCGTTGCAACATCTGATCAATAGAAAGTAATTTTTTCTTAACTGTAGGAGAAAATGATGTATCTCTAATATATTTTGGTTGGCCGTAACAAGTCTCAATGGCCATTATACCTTTGACTTTAATTTCTTGTGAGCTGTTATCTCCAAATGCCACTTTGCTTGTATAGCTATTAAACAAACTGGTGAGCCACTCTTTTTTGGATGCTATATTTGTAAATTTTCCTAACCCTAGATAACTGTGGATGCTATATTTGTAAATTTTCCTAACCCTAGATAACTGCTGCCCTATATTTCTAAATAAAATCAAATCTGAGATGAATTTATTTTAAACATACAACAGTCACACAGATGGCTGGAAAAATAAACAAAATGAACAATAGAAAATATACTACAAAACCTGCATATTTTATATAATGGAGGAGGTTACAGTTACAGCAGGACAGCCTGCTCTCTTGTTGCCTTTCTGGCCAGCAAATCACTCTTCACCTTTGCACAATAGCCTTGCAATTCTCCTTCCGCAATTTGTTCACCTTATTTTCTTTCTGTATGTAAAACACTCTTGACCATCTCCTTTTATCCTTGAAAAGGTAACCCTAATCTCTTTAACATTAAGATTAGATCTCATCTCATCTTGAGATGTATGGTTAAAAATAGAAAATCACTTAAGTGAATTACAAAATAAAATCACTTAAGTGAATTTCAAAATAGAAAATCACTTAAGTGAATTACAAAATAGAATCACTTAAGTGAATTTCAAAATAGAAAATCACTTAAGTGAATTTCAAAATAGAATCACTTAAGTGAATTACAAAATAGAATTCGAAATGTCTCGAACCACTTCTAGCATGTCCATACTGAAGTCTGTGCAAGAATTTCTTGTCCGAGCTACATTTTTCAACACTCCCTCTCAGCGAGGAAGGAATTCTGCACCAATCCAAGTTTGTCTTTGAATGCTTCAAACTTCCCTTTCACTAAGGGCTTCGTCAGAATATCAGCTACCTGCTGATTTGTGGGAATATACTGGAGCTTTACGGCTCCCTTTTAAATCCTGTCTCGTATGAAGTGATATTTGACGTCTACATGTTTGGATTTTTCATGAAATACTGGATTCTCACAGAGTTTGATACAACTCTGATTATCACAGTATATCACCGTGGGATCCAACTCCTGATCAATCAATATCGGAAGCAACTTGCGAGCTGGATGGCCTCACAACTAGCAATATAGGCTGCCATGTATTTGGCCTCTGTTGAGCTAAGTGCCACAAAAGTCTGCTTCCTGCTGAACTAGGATATCATGCCTGATCCCAAGCTAAAGCAGCACCTTGAGGTGCTCTTCCTGTCTGCTACACTGCCTGCCCAATCTGAGTTTGTATACCCTTGCAACCTCACTTCACCATCTCCAAGATATCTCAGACCATAGAGAATTGTTTATATTTCATTCATTCAAGCACCTGTATTTAAAACACCTTCCTTGGGAGAGTTGGCATCTATTTATCTGGTCACTGCTCACTATTAATTGGACAATGCCACAGTACCCCCAGTATCTGGATACAAACACAATGCATGTTATTGACTGGACAATAACACAATGCATCCTTTTGTCCATGACAAAATTAATTTACTCTATAACACCTCCTCATAAATTAATTTTGTTAAAAACTGAAAGACATCCCCCCAAACACAACAGGAGAATATGGGTCCCACCTGCCTCTCTGGGTCTTATGGCTGGTTAGGCATCCGTTTACAATAAAAGTCTTCATCAAGTCTTCCACCTTATCATGGTGTCCTCGCCATGAACATTTTGCATCTCTATGCAACAACTGCAATGTTGGATGCCTCTCCATAATTGCATCTCTCTACATTCCTTGGATGTCTCTCCATCCTCATCAATTCGTGTGCAAATCCCAAGGGTTTTTGACTGGTGAATCTTTGCATCAATGCAATTAGTCTTTTGTTATTTGCTGTGTTTATTTTTCATCTATCTTTGTGTCCTGTATATTTGTGTTTCACAGTGTCCTGGTCGTCATATAGTGATCACAATTCTTAATGTTGTAGTTTTGCTGGAGGTGCTTCCTAAAAAGCCTTCTTCAGAATGTCCCAAGATTCTTTAGAAGTTGCTTCGTTGACTACAGGAAACAAAGAGTTTTCCATAGACACATGAATGATATTGATTGCTTCTTTAATCTTTGTTAATCTTTGCGTTCAAAGATTTTAAGGGATTTTTATCATCTTCACTTAAGGTCACATCTGTGTCTGGTCTTTTGTAGCCATCAGTTACAAATTTCCACTAACCCTAATTGATGAAAATGGGTTTCATTTTCTTGCTTCATATTGCATAATTAGAATTATTTTACTTAGTGGGAAGCAGCAATGAACTTGCCACGATGTGAGCGAAATCAAAAAGCAAAAGAAAAAAAACACCAAGAAACAGAATGCCCCTCTTCGAGTGGGACTTGTCCTAGTATGCTGTGACTTTAACCATGACCAAGAAAATATACTTTGTTATTGATATTGAGAGGTATAATGAGCAAGATGAAGTATACAAATATTTTTTTTGCAATTGAAATAACTTCAACTGCTTTTCCCAAAATTTTCCACGATTTGAGGCCAAATTTTAATTAAGAATACATTATGAAATAGGCCTCTAAATGTGTTCTCTTCTCTTGTGTTGGACCGTTCTCACTCAGTTGGTCTTCTAAAATGGTCATGCAACCACTAGATTCAAACCTCTTTGAACCAGAGTTCTAATGCTTCAAATGGAAGTGAGATCATATCAAGTTATGGTAGAAAAGGCAACTAAAGATATGAACTTTAAAGTACTCTTTGAAAAAAATTATAATAAGACTTTATAAGAAAGACTTTGTTGTTTTCCTTTTTATGCAAAATGTCATAAGGTCATATGAAACCATCATATGACCTTAAGAGAATCAGTGGAGGTGGACTTCAACGTGACAGGCAACAATTTAAATCGAATCAAACCTTTGACTTCTGAAATTCTCCCTTGCGTGAAACAGTGGCTCAACAGGGGATTTTAGGTCTTACTCAAGAAACAATACCATTCAAAACTGAAAATGTAGGATTTCTTAGACCAAGAGCCTTGAGATTATATTGATATTTCCATTGATTGTAATCTCCTGGAGTTATTTCTGCATGCCAGTTTCTCTACTGTCAACAGAGTGCAGAAACCGTGAAAAAGCAAAGCAGAGCTATGCACTGCTTGTAAATGGATCCATAAGGCCCCTCTAAATTTTCTTTTTTAATGCAACATCCTCCTTAAGTTCATATTTTATATAAAATATTGTTTTTAAGAGACAAATGTCACTTTGCTTGCAGGCCATTTCCAGGCTGAAAATAGACTTAAGATCTGCAATTGCACAAATAAATATGCCCTGTTAAGGGGTTTGGGGCACATTGATGCAATCATAAGCTTAAGGTTCAGAAGGGGGCAGGGAGAAGAAGATATCTGCCCTCACACAAAAAATTCTAAAGAGACTAAGTGCCAGTGACAATATACATATACCTCCCCTCTTTCAATCTTGCCCTTCAACTATCTATGCCATTTATGTTAGAAAATTAAAAAAAACAAGCAAGCATAAACAACAATAAACAGTACACGAGATTTTACGTGGAAACCCTGCAGTGTGCAGGTAAAACCACGGGGCAATGGCAACTTTTCTTCTTTTATTATTCTCAGCTGATTTCATACATTCACACTCTGTCATAATGCAAGGGGCATTCCCCTTTTTATAGAAATACAAAGGAAGATTCCAAAAAAGCCGTGGCACATTCCAGATAAAAGCGCTTTATTAAAAAAACTGCTTTTATCAACTGCTTTCTATAACAAAAGTAGCTTTAAAGCAAAAAACAGCTTTAAAAACAAAAGCAGCTTTAAAAGCAAAAAACAGCTTTAAAGCAAAAGCATTTTTAAAGCTCCACCAAGCACCACTCAGCTGAAGAACATCGGAGATCTGGATATTGACTTCACCTCCTAACATTCTCCCACTTGAAGTCGATATACAAGAATTCTTTGCCTTTGTTTTCCATCCAAGTGCCAATTGCCCAATGCTGCCCTTATCACGTTTTCAGCAAGCCCAGAGAAGTTTTGCACCACTCAAACTTCTCTCTCTTGACCGGCTTTGTAAGCATATCTGCAGGATTCACTTCAGTATCAATCTTCTCCAACAGGATCCTACCTTCTTCCACCACATTTCTTATAAAATGGTACTTAACATCAATGTGTTTGGTGCGATCATGGAATGTTGGGTTCTTCACTAATTGAATAGCACTTTGACTATCGCAATGCAATGTAATCTTCCCTTGCATTATCTTGAAGTCACCCAACAGTCGCTCTAGCCAAATTGCCTCTTTGTTGGCTTCAGTTGCTGCAACATATTCTGCTTCAGTGGTTGATAAAGCCACCACAGATTGCAACTTAGAAGTCCAACTCACAACTCCACCAACAAGAGTGAAAGCATATCCTGTAGTGGACTTTCGCCCATCTCTATCTCCACCATAATCAGAATCCACAAAACCTTTAACTTGCAAATCTGCCGATCCAAAGTAAATGGCAACATCTGAAGTGCCTCTTAAATATCTAAATATCCACTTCACTGCATTCCAATGCTCCTTACCAGGATTTGCCATGTACCGGCTGACTACTCCCACTGCTTGGGCAATATCCGGTCTGGTGCTCACCATGGCGTACATGAGGCTTCCTACTGCTGATGAATATGGTACACGAGACATGCTTGTCTTCTCTGTTTCTGTTCTAGGACACTGTTCGGAAGACAATTTGAAGTGTGGAGGAAGTGGGGTACTGACTGGTTTTGCATTCTGCATATTGAAGCGCTGCAGAATCTTTTCTATATATGTCTTTTGACATAACCAGATCTTCCTTCCTGTTCTGTCCCTGTGTATTTTCATCCCTAAAATTTGGTTTGCTGCTCCTAAATCCTTCATATCAAACGTCCTAGCCATCTGAGCCTTAAGATCACTTATTTTCTTCATGCTAGGGCTTGCAACTAGCATATCATCAACATACAACAACAAGATAATAAAACTGCCATCATTAAACCTCTTATAGTATGCACAATGGTCAGCTTCACTCTTGTTGAAACCTTGGCTCTTCATGAAGGTGTCAAATTTTCTGTACCACATCCTTGGCGCCTGTTTCAATCCATACAGAGATTTCTTAAGTCTGCAAACCAAATGCTCTTTGCCTCTTTCTTCATAGCCCTCAGGCTGATCCATATAAATCTCCTCCTCGAGATCACCATGCAAGAAAGCAGTTTTTACATCAAGTTGCTCCAGCTCTAAATCCTGTGCTGCCACAAGTGCAAGTAAAACTCTAACAGTAGTCAGCTTCACAACTGGAGAAAAGATTTCATTGAAGTCTATACCCGACTTCTGCACATAACCTTTTGCCACCAAGCGAGCTTTATATCGTTCCAACAGCCCATCATTGTTCTTCTTTACTTTGTACACCCACTTGTTACCAACAACCTTTCTTCCAGGTGGAAGATCCACAAGTTCCCACGTTTCATTCTTCCATAGTGATTCCATCTCCTCATCCATGGCTTTCCTCCACTTATCTGCATTCTCAGATTCTCCAGCTTCCTGAAACGAGCTAGGCTCACCATCATCGGTTAACAAAGCAAAAGAGGACTGAAAATCAGGAGAATACCTATCCGGACATTTTTGTGAACGTGTAGATCTTCTAACCCAATGTTCTGTTGGTTGTGGCTCTTGGTCTTGTGCCTGTTCAGGCTGCTGAACTGGTTGATCTACATGCTGATCAAAAACTTCAACAACCTTATCTTCATTTTCAGCTTTGTTCATATCTACTTCAACAGGTACAACTTCAGGTGTTTGCTGTACCTCCTTCCTTTGCATGGATTTTTCATTAAAAATAACATCTCGGCTAATTATTACCTTGTGGGTAGTAGGATCCCACAGTCTATACCCCTTCATTGTATCTCCATAGCCGAGAAAAACACATTTCCTTGACTTTGGGTCAAGTTTGGACCTGTTTTCTTTTGGCACATGGGCAAAAGCATCACAACCAAAGGTACGCAAATGAGAGTAATTAACAGGTTTACCACACCAAACCTCCTCTGGAATTTGTCCATCCAACGCAGTTGTAGGTGACCCGTTAATAAGGTAAGCAACTGTATTAACAACCTCTGCCCAAAACTTTTTCTCCAACCCAGATGTGCTGAGCATGCTTCTTGCACGTTCCATGATTGTGCGATTCATCCGCTCAGCCACACCATTTTGTTGTGGAGTATATGGCACAGTCTTCTGGTGCTTAATCCCTTCCTGCGTACAAAATTGATCAAACTCCTTGGAACAATATTCTCCCCCATTATCTGACCCGAGGCATAAAATAGGCTTGCCCAAACTTTTCTCTACTCTTGCCTTGAACTCTTTGAATTTTTCCAAGGCTTCCGACTTCTTTGTTAGAAAATAAACCCACACTCTTCTAGAATAATCATCTATAAATGTCAAGAAATATCTAGTACCTTTTAAGGACCGAGTGGGGACCGGTCCAAATATATCAGAATGTATAAGCTGCAAAAAATCAGAACTCTTACCAGGACTTGCAGTAAATCGAACCCTCTTTTGTTTGCCAAAAATACAGTGCTCACAAAAGTCTAAATTGCAAGACTTAATCCCAGACAACATACCTCGGTCATGCAGAATTTTCAATCCTTTTTCACTCATATGCCCTAGGCGTTGATGCCATAGCATTACTCCATCTTGAGCATTGCTTGAAGTTGTTGCTGCTGCATGGTTTGTCACCGTATCACCACACAAACGATATAGGGTCCCATAAGGTTCTCCTTTTGCTACTACTAGGGATCCTCTGGTAATTTTGCAATAATTGTTACCAAAAGTAGTACAATACCCAAGCTTGTCCATCATCTTGATTGAAAGCAAATTCTTTCGCAAAGCAAGCACATGTCGTACATCACATAACATCCTTTCTCTACCATCATCCAACTTGATCCTTATATCCCCTCTTCCCACAATTTCTAAAGGATGATCATCACCCAAATAGACCATCCCTCCATTATAGGATTGATATTTGACAAACCAGTCTCTATGTGGAGACATGTGGAAAGATGCACCTGAGTCCAAAACCCAAGTATATAAAATAGATCTGTCCTATTGGTACATAAGGCCTCACATGCTGCCATCTCTATTGCATCTCCAGTATTGGCCTCAGCTGATGGTTGATTTTGCTTTTCACCATTCTTCTCCTTTTTTAGATGCCAACAGTCCTTCTTCGAGTGCCCTGGCTTCCCACAATGCCAACACCTCCCTTTCAGCTTGCGTCCTTTTGACTTAGACCTGGACTGTGATCTACCTTGTTGACTCCTTTCGTTAGATCGACCTCTCACAACTAGGGCTTCATTGGTTGAGGGTTCTAGAGATGATTTTCGCCTCAACTCTTCTGCCAACAAAGCGGCTACAACATCATCAACGCTTAGAGCTCCAGATGATGCATTGCTGATGGTCATCACCAAATGATCCCAGGTGTCCGGGAGAGAACAAAGTAGGGTGATTGCTTTATCTTCATCCTCCATCTTCACATCAACAGAGACCAACTTACTGATTAGAGTATTAAACTCATTCAGATGATCTGCCACAGATGAACCCTCCTTCATCCTCAGGCTATAAAGTTGTTTTTTCAAGAAGACCTTATTTGTTGCTGATTTAGTCTCATACAACTTCTCAAGCTTTTCCCAGAGGGCTCCCGCGGTTGTTTGATCAGCAACATTGAACAAGACAGAGTCTGCTAGGCAGAGACGAATTGTAGACATCGCCTTCCTGTCTAGCTTTATCCACTCCTCATCTGTCATGCTGTCAGGTTTACCCGCGAGCCCTTCCAAGGCTAGGGCTTGGTCGTTCTGAACCAACAAATCCTCCACCTTCATCTTCCATAGGGTGAAGTTCTTGCCATCAAACTTCTCAATCTCGAACTTGGTTACACCTCCTGTCATTGTTGCAGCTCCCACTCGCACAAAACCCTGACCAACGAGTTTTCAAAGAACCTCGCTCTGATACCAGATGTTAGAAAATTAAAAAACAAGCAAGCATAAACAACAATAAACAATACACGAGATTTTACGTGGAAACCCTGCAGTGTGCAGGTAAAACCACGGGGCAATGGCAACTTTTCTTCTTTTATTATACTCAGCTGATTTCATACATTCGCACTCTGTCATAATGCAAGGGGCATTCCCCTTTTTATAGAAATACAAAGGAAGATTCCAAAAAAGTCGTGGCACATTCCAGATAAAAGCGCTTTATTAAAAAAACTGCTTTTATCAACTGCTTTCTATAACAAAAGTAGCTTTAAAGCAAAAAGCAGCTTTAAAAGCAAAAGCAGCTTTAAAAGCAAAAAACAGCTTTAAAGCAAAAGCATTTTTAAAGCTCCACCAAGCACCACTCAGCTGAAGAACATCGGAGATTTGGATATTGACTTCACCTCCTAACAATTTACAGATGTGGAAATTTTACTTTAATCTCAGATCTTCAATCTCAAAGAGAATGCTTTCAACAAGAGCGGTAGCCTGCATTTGGCTTGCCCTTAACTTTTTTATTTTTTTCATATGCTCAATATGGATTGTTATACTTCTTTGGCCTTGCCAGTGGCCTTAGACAAGCCACTCCCAAACTCACTATTCTCCACCTCAGTTAGATCTTGTAACATGAACAAATGGCTCTGATACCAAGTTTTGGAGAAGCCATTGTATAAAATAAAAATGCTCAATATGAGCCAAAAATATGAAAGCATGCTATTTATCAAAAGCTCACTCAAACTCTTCGTACACACATAGCATATGGCACATCAATGGGTATTAAATGACAAGCCAATTGCCAGCCTCCAAGCAAGAGACAAATTTGCAGTAATCAAATTATGATGTGATATGGGCTTGACTTTTAGCATACATGTGCCCAATATTGCCCACATGGGTGAGCGGACAAAATATCACATTTATTATTCATATATAAATGCTTTCACCTATCTAAGTGACATGGATGATTGATCATCATCATATAACTAGGATACAGTGTTCCCATTGGGCATCATCCCATCACTTTGCATTTTAGTCATGCACTTTTCAGTTATTATGTACTTTTTTCTAGTTGTGTATATGGGATTGAAATGGGCCCTACCTGTGTTAGATCATGACCACATTACCATAGTATTTCAACAAACCAAGTAGTGGTTACAATAAATCATATTATCATGTCAACCATGGGAATTGAGTCGTGGTGTGCTCTTTGTGAACGAAGCATTCTTACCAGTAGGAATTCCACCCCATGGGCAGTTATGCACTTTTTGTTGCGATTATGTTCTTATTATTATTTTTTGTTACTTTTTCTCATTTTTTTTTCTTTTTAATGTTTTCTATTACTATTTTTTTCAATGGGTAAATTGGAGGTTGAAACAGGACATGTACCATATTACAACATAACCACATTATCACAGACTGTATCACAACATAACCACATTATCACAGACTGTATCACAACATAACCACAATATTGTGGGTCATTTTATTGGAGTGTCAATAACTGTCTTGTCATAGAATTGCATTGGCATAGCGTGGAGACTTGAACTTGGGTTGCACTCTTACTAATTCACTTCATTTATCCTTTTTTTTAATTGGATATATAAGATTGAAAGAGGTCTCACCCCTATTTCATAGTGGTATTACAACAGAATTTTTGGCAATTATGCATGTATCCCCTGGCAAGATTCGAACCTAGGTCTCTTCCTTGAAAGTCAAAGTAGTTAACCGATTGAGTTCATGCCATTTGATGCACTTCATCTACTCTTACTCCAAAGCGCCTTGAACATTTTGTTGTAATTATTGTTAACATCTAGCACTAGATTAGGTTGTAGATATCCTCACTCTGTTGCATTATTCATATTTGCAGTAGATCTTAGCTCCACAAACTGCTTGCGTTCATTCTAGGACATGAGTAGACTGTAGCTTTTTAAATTTCTGCAGTGATGATTGTTCATATATTGTATATAGTGCTTTTGGGTACGTTGTATGCGAATTTGGATGGTTTCATGTTTGAGTCCATTTACAAGGCTCATCATTAGGAAAGAGGCATGGCGTGCAAATTTTTGTCTGAAGGGAGGTGTTCAACATTCTTTCTAGTGTTTACTCCACTTCTCGAAAGATGTCTGATACTTTAAGTATTTTTAGGTACAAAATCTATGAGTCAAGCCTTCCAATTGACACTAGGGTTATAATTATTGGTCTTAACTAAATTATATATTGTTGTTGATCAATTAAATTATACATGGGTGCAAGAGATTATGAAGGTGATTCAAAGCTTCAAGTTTTGATATAGAAATTTATTTGAAAATGTGTTATATTATTATTTTTGAATAAAATGTGTTATATTTAAATATTGAAGTGTATAAATAGTGCTAATAAGAATGCAAAGTTAAAAAACAAAAATATCATGAGACCAAGTGACTATATGCAAAATAACAAACATAATAGATAGTAATGAGCAGTAAAACCCACTATGGAAATGGAAAACCTCTGAGAGAGAGTAAGTAATGGCAAGATATTCCTATAAAAATATAGATTGTTTTTTAGGCTAATAACAACTATAAGAGAAATAGAAAGACATAATAAGGAAGATCATAGTGGAACCTATAAAATTCATTAAGCTTTCATTATGATAATAACTATAATCAAGATAATAAAATGTGAAAGTACACAAATTCTACAAAAACACTTACTCTTTTCCTAATAAGAAAAACAGTTCAAATAGGAGACCATAATGGGCTCATTTAGTCATTTTAATGAGCCTACTAGGAACCATAATAGAAATAGAGAATCCATTGAATATTGTTGCTAGAGTTCAAAGCCAC
This sequence comes from Wollemia nobilis, assembly GCA_028583015.1. Classification (NCBI taxonomy): domain Eukaryota; kingdom Viridiplantae; phylum Streptophyta; class Pinopsida; order Araucariales; family Araucariaceae; genus Wollemia; species Wollemia nobilis. Next base: position 3,565,107 of record JAQPPZ010016601.1, on the reverse strand, counting down.
TGAAAATAAAGAAACCTATCAGCAATTGTCGATAAATGTGAACCCACTGACATCAAAGGAAATCCATTGAAAATATGCTGAATATTGCCCTTGGACCCTTCCAAGTGAAGAGAAAGCTCTTCCTGTGAGTTTCTGTCAAGGCAAACAGGGAGAGGGGGAAAAGAAACAATTTGGTTGTAACCATGTGAAGAAGTGTGAGGCTTCCAATGTGTTGACTGCATACCATGTATCATTTTTATGGCATCTATTTGTAGGTGAAAAAGCCCATTTGCATTCACACAATATGCAAAAATCTATTATGATTGCTCATACATAAAAAGCTGCTTTGAAAGTTTGAAACACAAGAAGGGAATCTGATAGAGAATGAAGTGTTTGATGCATAATTATTGTTCATGCCAATGAAAAGTAAAACCTGGATCATGCCAGCTACCATGTACATGTATAATTGTATAATGGACAACATTCTTGTCTTATCCTTGACACTTCTGTACCAAGGTTGTTATAGGAGTGGTTTTTTCTAACCATTACAAGAAGAGCAGAGTTGAGGCTCTGGCATCTGTAGATTGACCTTATGCTTCCAGGGATGACTTCTTTAAGCCCTTTTTTGACTCCTAAGCTTCTGTGGAATGTGTGCCATATTTTTAACTTCCCAGAATATGCTGGAACCAGTTCTGCAGCCTCTATGACTTTTTGGCTCTTGGTGGACCTTTCCCATCTCTGATATTTCGTGTATACCCAAATCTAATATGCAAAAACAGTAATACAATGTTTGCAGCCTCTTAAGTATTCTGCTACTATCTATTGGGATAATGTCCATCCGCACAACTTACTCTTGCAGCCTGTCTGCCATCCTCAAATGAGCCTTGAGAAGGAATATATTTGCAATAATCTCTCGTTTCTTGGATTTTTGGAGGGAAGGAAAACTAAAACTAAACTTGTTCTTTGAATGGCTACACAACATATTCTTGCAGCCTGTCTGCTTTCCTCAAATTTGCCTTGAGGAGGAATATATTTGTTATAATCTCTTGTTTCTTGGATTTTTGGAGGGAAGGAAAACTAAAACTAAACTTGTCCTTTGACTGGATTTCTGTCATTTCAGACTTATTTAGGAGGGTTGTAGCACATTTGTTTGTCCTACTTGTGTCTGCTTTACAACTTTGTCATGTTATCTTCAATTTACCATTTTAGTTCCATTTATGATCCCTTTAGGCTTTAGAATGATTTGGTCATATCATTCCCTCATCGGAGGTCATCTCTATTTTCATGCCAATCAAGGAGCAGCCTTATATTTTCAATAGGTTCTAGTTTTGCATCATCTTTTGCCCTAGGCTTCATTTAAAACTAAATTTTCATATTCATAACTTTTTGCCATCTTGGTCCCAAGGGAAAAACTTGAGACAATTTCCTTTCCAACCATATGAATAAGAGCAGAATCGATGCTTTGAAGGGTGACCCTTCAATCTTGGTCCTAAGATAGAAAACTTGAGTCAATCTTTGATACCGCTTTTAGAGGATCTGTCTTCATAATCAGATGTTGAAGAGAAGAATTCAAGTGCTCCTAGCAATACAGTGATAATGATGCTTTGGGGATGACTTTCAACTTCAATGGATGCCTTTTTGACTCTTCAACTTCTGTGGAAGGGTGTCTTTTCGACATCCCAGAATGTGCTGGAATCATTTATGCAGTCTCTACGACTTTTCATCTTCTTGCTGTACCATGATCTCTGGCAAATCAACGGCATTCTGATTATGCAAATTTGATATACAGAATTACGATGCTTGTAGCCTCTATGTATTCTGCTACTATCAATCTAGAATGTCTCACACTAATGAAGCACACTTTTGCATCATATCCGTCTGTCTCAAATGAGCCCTGGGAGGGGCGCCTAGAAGTAGCTCTTGTGTATCCTGCCTTTATGTTTCCTTTTTCTTGTCTTTTGAATGGATTTTTCAGTTTTCAAACAATTTTTAAGGTAGTGTTGTGCTATTTTCTCCTCTTTAGATCTGCTTCATAATTTTACAAATCCATAATCATTTTAATCCCCCTTATAATCCCTATAAACTTTGGGATGATTTGGTCCATTTATTCCTATGCCAACTCTGATTTATGATGCCAAACTCATTGTATATTAAACATGGGCTGTCGAGCAGCCAAGTTCTGCTGTCCATTGTTTTTGCATGAAAAATAAAAAAGCAATGATATCATGCATGCACACAAATCAAGTTGACATTCATAATGGATAATTTGTAATGCTATATCTAACCACTATGTCGCCGAACATGCTATGTTAATTAGAAAACCAATGAATTGCCCATGTGCATTATTATTTTTTTTGGCCATAAAATAGTGTAGTGGCTTTTAGGGCAACTCATGAGGAATGATGGGTATTGCAGGAATTGGATCTAAAATTTTCTGCTGTAACATTGTGAGCTGAATGCTTATTTTTCCAGCCTTATAACTAATTAAACTGTTGTGTTCTGTAGATAAGATCCTCAAACAGAAATGCTTACAACATTTCTTATATCCTTCAAGAAATATAAGCTGCTGCTTGATCGTAAACAAATGCTGTATCAATATCTTTTTGGCTTTAGGTAGTGTTTACCTTTCCTGAAATTTAAGCTTGTTGCTGAAGAATTGATCATGATCATAATATTAGGGTTCTGGAAATGCATGGATTAAATGTTATGTTCATATCTTTAAATAATTGTTCTTGCACTATATAGTTGTGATGGCATTCAAATGACATACGTCATTACCCAAAATTTTAATTTTCAAAAACTGAAAAACAATGTACTGTAACAAGGGGTGGAAATGTTTGATTTATGTACTTCAACCAAGAAGTGAAGCAAAATATCTATTTTTAATCGTGTTATTAAGCATTTTTTAGTTGTTAGTGTATACATTATCATCAAATTGTGATCCGTAATCCCCTATCAACTATGTTGATTGGAATCCTCAAATACAGATCTTTATATTGTAATTTATATATAAAAAAAGAATTAATTGTTGCAGAAGAAAATTGTAAATACTGAAACAAATAGGAACATACATACACAAATTTTCTCCTGGAGAAACTCTCAATGAGGTAAAACTCTAGCAAGGAAAATAGTGTGTTGCCTCATTCATTCAGTTTTACAATGGAAGGATTTTACAACAATCTAGAAGCAAGATGCTTCTTAGATCTATGCTAAGAGATTCACTTTTGCTGCTGCAATCTTTGATCCAATTGTGCTTTTGCTCTTTTGGCTTCCAAATCTAACCTCTTGAGTCTTTTGCTCCCCTTTGGTTGCTAGATCTATTTGCCAAAACGTCTTATAACCTTTCATCCTTGTCCTTTTTGGATACTAAACTGATGTGGACTCCTGGAAAGCTTATTTTATTATTCAACATGCAAGGTTTTTATAGGTATCTCCCATGCCTTTACATGATAAGGTGATATTTAATATTGTACATTTGCATGTTTATATAAGATAAGGTGTTATTTAATATTGGATGTCCTATGTGTTAATTTGGTGGTCTAAAACCATGGTTTATAAACCAAGGTTTTATTACTGTGTTAATTTGTTTAATGTGTCCCATGTACATAATTACAAGTGCCAATTTCTAAGAGTTATTTCTAATTGCACATCCCATGTTTAGAGGGTTTTGGTCCCCAAAAACTACAAATTGAGTAGAAGATGAGGGATCAACTCTTTGATTCTTCTCTGATCATACCTTTTTGCTTTGGATGGTGGCTGCCCTTTTCGAGCAACTTTCCAATATTGTTGTTCGCTATGAGTGATGTGAACCTGTTTCTGCAGCATCGAGTCTTCCATACAAAATCCTCAACTGATGGTAGCACAACCTCGTTTTCCTTCTCATCAATTATTGATGGTTCAAACAATCGAAGATTCTCCACATTGACTACTGAATATTGCACGTAAGAAGGTAATCTTAACCGGAAAGCATTCTCATTGACTTTCTCTATGATCTCAAATGTTCCATACATGAACCATTTTAGATTTTGGCATTGCCTTGCAATCGTTCCTTACTAAGATACAACTAGCCTCTATCTCCCACCTTAAACTTGTGGTCAACATGATGCTAGTCATGCCTCAACTTATATTTTGCTTGATTGACCTTCAATTGTTCTTGCACTTTTAGGTGGATCTGTCTCACTCTCAATGAACTTCATTGCTTTGTCCTCCTCTCCTTGCTTTGGTTGTTCCTTCTTTTCTTGTTGGTCAAACATCACATCCAATGGTGAAAGAGGTAAATATCCAAAACAAGTTTCAAATGGAGATTTTTGAGTGGAGGAATGGACAACTCTATTGTATGCATGTTGTATATATGTGATGTGCTCATCCCATGACTTTGGATGCTTCCTATGGTATCCCCTCAAGAGTTGTACTAAAATGTGATTGACTACTTTAGTTTGACCATCAGTTTGAGGATGGAAGGTTGTGCTTTTTTCAATTTTATGTCCATCCTTTCCCATAATGTGGTCCAAAACTTGCCCAAGAACCTAGAGTCTTTGTTAGATATGATAGAAGTCGACAATCCAAAATGTACCCATACATGTGAGAAAAACAATGCTGCTACTTCTTGACTTGGGATAGTTTTCTTGCATGCAATTAGTATATGCATCTTGCTGAACCTATCCATAACCATAAACAAGTAGTCATGGCCTTGCCTGATTCGTGGTAAACCTCCTACAAAATTTGTGGAAACACTCTCCCATGGCTTGTTCTGGTATAGGCATATACATTCCCAACTTCCTATTACTTGGTTTAATCATGCTACAGAGTACACACTCTTTGACGTAATTGGTGTTCTTGCATCTTTGGTTAGTAGACATACTGTTGGAGATTTATCGGAGTTTTACCTACACCAAAATATCTTGCAACCTTAGAAGCGTGGGTTGCTTTATGAGTTGTACTCTTCCTATTTTCGGTATGCAAAGCTTATTTGCTCTATATAATAACCCATCTTGGAGATGAAATCTATTGTCTTCTCCGAATCAACATATGGAGTGTTCAACAGCCTTTGGTACACCTCTTTGAATTTTGGGTCTTGTGGACTCTTCCTTTAAGACTCATGCAAAATAGGATGGAATTCCATGTTTGCTCCAATGATTGCTACCTTGGGAATAGGTGGCCTTGAAAGCATGTTGACAATCTTGTTGGTGACACATTTCATGTACTTTATGATGAGAAATCTCATCCACCTTAAGTGTCTTGCTTGTTGCAATTTGTTTTAGGATTGTAAGTACTACAAGGGTTGATGATACATGTGAATTATTATCTCTTTCTTGAGGAGATAGTGTCGCCATTTTTTCACAAATTGAACCAATGCATAAATTTTTGTCATAGGTTGGATAATTCAAGATTGCCCCATTGAACAATTTTGAGTGATAACAAACAAGTCTCTTCCCTTGCATCAGGACTGCCCCCATAGCATATTCACTCACATCTGTTTCAATTTCAAATGGCTGTTGCAAGTTCAAAAAAGCCAACACGGCGCATTGATAATCTTCTTTAGAGTGTCAAATGCCCTCTGTTGTGCTTTTCCCCAATGAAAGTCTTTTCTTGCAGCAGTGATGAAGTGCAATGGAGTTGCTATTGATGAGAATCCTACAATGAACTTCCTCAAATATTGGACACCACCTATGAAACTCCTTGTTTCAGTTACTGTGGACGGTCTCGACCACTTGCAAATTGCCTCAACCTTTGCCGGATCAATTTTCAACTCCTCCAACCACATACCCCAAATAGGTTAGAGGTTTTGCCAAATTCACATTTGTTCTCGTTCAGAGTTTGTAGTATTTGTTGTAGGTGCCTCACATGCTCCTACCGTGTTTGGCTGAATATTAGTACGTCATCCAAGTAGACAATGACAAAACTATCGAGATAGGGGTAAAGTACATCATTCATTAATCTCATGAATTTGGTGTGGGCTTCCCACCAAACTAGTGCATGACCACCCATATTCAATATGGGAAATGAGATCTTCTATTCATCAACAATTACTCCTTGCACATTGAAGTAGACTTCAAGTTGTCATAGCCAGTGGTTCAATTTTTCGGCATTTACATCTCCTTCGAAAGAAGGGATCTCAATCTTTGCCTCCACCTTGAATGGTGTTGGGATTGTACTTGAACTCTCTCCTCGTTCAAACGAACCCTTGGGACTTGAACTTTCCTCTTGGTTCTGCTTTCCCTCACTTTTTAAAGTTTTTGGTATTTGTTTCATATCAAACTTTTTAGCCATCATGTCCATTAACTAGTTCATGGTGTTTTGCAAAACCCTAGTGTCTTCAACCAACTCTACTACATGTTCCTACAATTGTGTGAATCTGGTTTTTCGGTCTCTTTCAACAACCATTTTCTATCTGAGTTCTTTTTTCCACCTCTGTGTACCAATATTTGGTTGATATTCTTCTAACCCTCCTCCTTACGGGATCGAGTTAGTGACATGCAACTATAGGGATCTTCAAGTCCAAATTCCAGAATCAATTTCTCCTCTTGCTTGAAAAATAGTTCTCATGCTTGAAAAACATGAGTTCTCACACTTTTTTTTTTTCTAAATAAAGGGTAAAAATTTATTGATGAAGTTTGGATTACAGAGTACAATTGAGCTTCCAACCAGGACTTAAATAAACAGCCAAACAGGTTAAAACCACTAGACTAGAATGACACTCGAAAAAGACAACAAGAACAAACCACATTAAGTCTGTACATCCTTGTGGATCAACTCCCACAGGCGTTGAGAGTCCCTAGACGAGAGACTCTCCCAATTATTGATACTCCAAGGATCCAGCAGCTCAGAAGCCCTTTTGGCCAGGTAATCAGCAACCACATTCAATTCCCTTGGAATGTGCACAAAGGATATAAATTCGAAATCTTCACTCATTTTGAGAATCGAGAACGGCTATAGAGGCCAACTGCCAATTAACTTCCTCCACCCTTTTACTGTTTAAAATATTAACCACAATTTGAGAGTCAGACTCGCAGATAATTCTATGCCAGCCAAGAGAAAACCCCCAATTCAAGGCCTCAAGAATTGCAAGAGATTCCATAAAATTTTTGGAGTGAACACCTTTATAAATGGAAAAAAAAAACTGACACCACCAGTAGAATCTCTCCCAACACCGCCAATGCCAGCATGTCCAGGATTACCCTTGGATGATCCATCAGTATTAATTTTTAAAACTCCTTTAGGGGGTAGCCTCCACCTACCATCTCTCCTAACCTTCTTGCTGAGGTGAGGAACCCTACTAGGGCTAGAAGAGTTCACACCATCTCCAAAGAGACCAAGGGCTTGTTGTACCTTCTTCTCCCTAGAATCCAAAAGAGGGTCCACATCACATTTGCTATGGATGGTTTCCTGAACCATATACAGGATCCTTTGCCAGATCTGTTGAACAATCAAATAACTGCCTTGAAATATGCGTCGGTTTCGTTCAAGCCAAATTTTCCAGATGATGCAAGAAGGGCCCAAATTCCAAGCCACCCGAAGGAAGGGGGCCTTGGCCGGAGGTCTGCCCAGACTACTCCAAAACTCCACCAGGGACAACACATGAAAACATGGATGGTTCAAAGCGCTCCACCAACGGTGCCAAATGTCTCCGGGAAAGGAGCATTGGAAAAATAAATGAGAAGAGTCATCCTCATTCTTACTGCAAAGGGGCACAAAAAGAGGGACCCTGAAATCCCCTCTTCCTCACATTATCCCAAGTGATGCATTTATTACGAGCTACCAACCAAAGAAAGAAGTTACATTTTGGCCAAGCAAATTTGTTCCACACCTTTTTCCACCTAGTGACAGGAAGACTCCTATACTTTTGTTTATCAAGAACCTGATAACCATAGGCTACCGAGTAGGTTCCCTTAGGATCAGGGTTCCAAGCCAAAATATCTTTACCCCTCAATGAAGAACAAGGCCTCCCCGTAAGAATAAGAGCAAGCACCTCTTTGTCCTTGGCCAGTCCCCCCTGGGCCATTCTTGCGGATCTTTCCACCTGTACATCTCCATATTTCCAAAAGACTGGATTTTTTTAAAGTCCACACGAGACCAACCTGCTTCCAAGAAAAAAATGCTTAGGGAACTTAACCTAGGATATTGATTCAAGATAGGAGGGTGGCCATCCCAAGAATCCTCCCAAAAAAGAGCATTTGATCCCTGATTGCAAATCCAGAACAAACCTTGCTTGATTAAATTAGCTCCTCTTTTCAGAGTGCCCCAGATAACATAACCTTTCCCAACCAAGCTGACTCTAGGGATCTCAGCATCAAAAATACCTCTCAAGTATTTACAAGATAATATTTTAGCCCAAATCTGATCTTGAGAGGTACACCATCTCCAATAAAGTTTTGCAACCAAAGCCTGCCCAAAAAGAGTTGTCTGTCGCAACCCAAGGCCTCCCTCTTGCATCGACCTACATATAGAATCCCACCTAACCAAACTCCATTTAGATTGATAAAGTTTTCCAGACCATAAAAACTGTCTTGACAAAGCATCCATGTCCTTGATGAAGTGAGAGGGAGCTATTTGTACAAAACATCTATAAATGGGTAAATCTTGAACAACAGATTTTAAAAGCAACACTCTACCTGCAATGGATAGCCATGTGAAAGTCCAGTGATTCACCTTCTTTCTAAACTTATCAAGCATAGACTGCCAAGAAGATCTAGGTAGAGGATGAGATGAAATTGGAATACCAAGATAAATGAAGGGGGAGTCCCAACCTAGAATCTTAGAATGCAAGAAATCCTGGCTTGAACAAGAGGAGGGGTATTGAAGAAGAAAATAGAAGACTTGTCCTCATTAATCAACTGTCTAGAAGCACCAAGATATATGTCAAGAGACTGTCTAATATTGCCAGCTTCACTGATAGTGGCAACTCCCAACAAAGCAGTATCATCAACAAATTGAAGGTGGGAAAGAGGTGGCAAACTACTATCCCACTTCCACCCTTGAATTAGACCTTGCATGACTTGAGACTTGAGACCTTGCAAACTACTATCTCACACTTGAAAAGCAATAGGAAAAACGATTGTTTTTGCGCTTGGAAAAAAAAAAGAAGGAAAAATAAAACAAAAGTTGTCGTAAAATAGATCCTATTACAAACAATTTGGAAAGGGAACTATCATGGAATAAAAAACATGATGCTCTGATACCAAAATATGATTTGTAATCCCTCGTCAACTATGTTGTTCGGGATCCTCAGATACAAATCTTTATATTATTGTTTAAAATAAAAAGAAGGAATTATTTGTAGAAGAAAATTGTAAAAATTGAAACAAATATATAGATACACAAGTTTTCTCTTGGAGAAACTCTCAGTGAGGTAAAACTTGTGTGGGAAAAATAGTGTGCTGTCTCATTCATTTAGTTTTACAATGAAAGGATTTTACAACAGTCTAGAAGCAAGATGCTTCTTAGATCTATGCTAAGAGATTCACTTCTGCTGCTGCAATCTTTGATCCAATTGTGCTTCTACTCTTTTGGCTTTCAAAACTGACCTCCTAAGTCTTTTGCTCCCCTCTAGTTGCAAGATTTGTTTACCAAAACGTCTTCTAACCTTTTGTCCTTGCCCTTTTTGGATACTAAATTAATGTGGACTCTTGGAAAACTTATTTTATTATTCAACATGCAAGGTTTTTTATAGGCATCTACCATGCCTTTACATGAAAGGTGATATTTAATATTGTACATCTGCAAGAATGTTTAGGATAAGGTGGTATTTAATATTGGATGTCCTATGCGTTAATTTGGTGGTCTAAAACCATGATTCATAAACCTAGGTTCTATTACCACGTGCTAATCTATTTCATGTGCAACATATGCATAATTACAACAAGTGCATATTTAGAACATGATCTAACATGCGTATAATTACGTGTGCATATTTACATGTGCCAATTTCTAAGAATTATGAAAAGAAAAAATGGGCTAAAGACTATTGAAATTAATTCCATGTTAAGGAAAATTGATTCTTATAGTTCATGTGACAACATGACTTATAATGGTCTAGAGAGGTTATCATTGACTTGATAATATAAAATAGGTCTATAAGAAGATTATGCCATAACCCAAATGATGAAAATATAAATAGTTATCATAATCAAATTGAAAACAATTACACTTATTAGTATTAAAAATATTTGTCTAATAAATGAAGTATGATGCCATTCTAAATTGGTCTCCATCCAGTGTGAAAATGGTCCCAAATATCAAATTCCTACTAATGTATCAACATGGATTTAATTATTTGATGTTATGCTAGAATGTTGGATTGAGACTATATTTTGTACATAGGGGATTCTATTGAAGAATATGTTATGTTGACTAATTATAGTAGAAGTATCCTATTGTAGGATATGAGCTCATAAAGACATTGCACATCTTCTCTAAAAGATACATTTGCAATTTTATGATGTTTACAAGTAGAGGTTAGATGCTCATGAGTCAACATTTTTCAAAGAGTTGTTCCAATATGTATACATTGAAACATGAGAGGTCAAACTTCTAATGATACAACTATGCACAATAGTCTTTGCATTAATTGGAACCAGTAGCAGGTATTTACCATCCAGATGATGTGGAGGTTAATAATTATCCTTGTAAAAGAAATGGCTGAGTAAGTTCAAATGCAACTAGTTAGTAGGCATTTTGTCTTGCTATATGCAATAATCTAAAGAAGACTAAAATCCCTTATTTTGTATCATAATTTTGATTTGTCATATTCATTTGTCCCATGCATTAATAAATAGGTATAGTTGGTTTAGTCCCAAGTATTGTTTAGGAAACTTTGGAAGGCTTGATACAAAACTCAAATTTTGAGTTAAGGAAGATTAAGAAAAAGTGCAATTCAACAACAACAAAGCATAACCAATCAAAACATATATACATAAGCAAAATGACAAAATTATTTTATTGCTCAAAAAACATAATACAATGTAAGCAATCCTTGAGAAGAGATGTGAGACTATAACATTGCATCCATTATTCACCTTTGTATAACCAGGGGCACATTTCTCTTTATACAATATTTTGGTGTGTTGGAAATCCATCATATTGAATATGGAAGGTCACCCACATGGAATGGTGGTTCACCTTCCATGAGTTAGAAGGTCATCCATATGAAAATGTGGCGATCCATTTTCCATTAGTTACAAAGTGCATATTAAATAAAAATTACATACATATAACTTTTGTGTTTTCTCTTCTATTGATGTGTCAACATGGCTAGAGATACATTTTGGTTATGAAAATATAAAAATAGAACTATTTTTGGTAAATATTTTGTTTTGTATTTTTGAGGTCCTATAGAGCGTTTTTTCCATGTAATTGTTGGCAACCCTATATGTGATAGAGTTGCTTATTGAAACTGTTCTCCCTCTAAGCTTTATAGTGTTTCTTGAATGGATCAAAACAAAGTCCTAAGTACAAAGTTGTTTATGATAATGTGATTAGGATCAAAAATAGGTTTTCAGGCATTTTTGGGAATAAAGCCATGCCCCAAGAAGGTCACATAGATCATTTGCCCCTCCTCGAAAGCAATGGTATCCTTTGCATCAAATTTTGACATTAAGTGTGGAAGTTATTTCTTTATCTATTTTTTTGTGAACCATTCCCCTTGGTGACCAAGTTGTCCTGCCTTGACCACTTTGTATATCTAAAAGGATTTCTTTATGGTGGTCTTAGTTTATATATCAACAATTTGATCTTCCCCTGGTGGTTCTAAACTATCTAGATTGAGTTCTTCAATGTCCAATTGTTCTACTAGTATGGAAGTGTCCAATAGAGGTAGATGATAGGGCTTGAGAAGTTCAACATTGAAGATTGGATGCAAACCAAAATAAGATGAAATATTTAATTCAAAGGCATTCTCTCCCACCTTCTTGGTGATGGTGTATGGTCCATAGCAAAGAGGTCTGATCTTTCTATGGAATCTTGTACGTCTCTCTTTTTGAAGATGTAAATATACGTTATCTCCAACCTTGAATTGATGTGGGACTCTATGTTGGCTATGATGTTGCTTGTATTTCTGATTTGTCTTGTCTAAGAGATCATGGACCTATTCTTGGATATGTTGAATTTGTTTCATAATCAATGTTGCCTTTTTTGGTTCTTTTTATCCATGAAATGAGTACTTTATGAGTTGCACAGAGAGAGCTACATCAATGGGTGCTAAGGGTTGGAACCCAAAATAGACATGAAATGGGTTGTGTTTAGTAGAGTTGTGTAGAGCCCAATTGTACCTATTCTAAATGTAGGGGAGTTTCTCATCTCATGTGTGTGGATGCTTGAAATTATACATTTGAAGATCTACAATCAACCAAGTCATAATTGTTTGGCCATGAGTATGAGAATGGAAGGTTGTGGATATGGTTAGCTTAGTGTCCATCATGCTCCATAGGGTGGACCAAAAAATGCTTAGAAATCTGCCATCCTTCTTAGAAACAATGGACTTTGGTAAGCCAAAGTTAAGCCACACATGACTAAAATAGAGTTTAGAAGTTAGCTAAAATGGATTTCTTACAAGGAATAATAATAGCCATTTTTGAAAAATGATCAACTATTACAAAAACACAATCATTACCATGCTTAGATGTGGGTAAAATTGAGAGGAAATCCATGGAGATAGATTCCTAAGGCTTGGATGGCACTGACAATGATGTATGTTCCTTGGTTGGTTTGGCAACAACACATGGGGTACATGACTTGATGTACCTATCGACATTGTTTCTCATTTTGGGCTAATAGAAGTACTTTTGAAGAGGTGACAATGTTTTTTCCACCCCAAAATGACCTGTTACTTTGCTAAAGTGCACTTTCCAAATCATCTTTGAGAGCTCACTAGTTGGTACACAAATATATTGCATGTTTTAGAGGAGCTTATCTTGCAATAAAAATAAAATACATGCCTACCCACACAAAGAGCTTGGTATGTATCCACAAAAAATAGAATCTACTTTATACGAGGTGGACTAATTGGAAGTATCATGCCCATAGGAATCAAGAATGGTGATGATTATTGTGATTGGAGGTCGGCTTAAATAGTCTATTGCTGAATTGGCACTCCCTTTCTTGTGCTTAATGATCAAATGGAATTTCTGCAGATATATGGTCCACATTTGATGTCTTTTATGTCTTAGCTTACTCTGTGTTTGAATGAACTCCAGAGGTCTAAGATTTGTATGGATGACGATTTCCTTCCCAAGATGTAGTGTTTCCACTATTTACGTGCTTTGACAATGTCATAGAGCTCTTTGTCGTGGAGTATTTTTGAACTACTTCATGAATGTTTCACTATGAGAGACTATCGGATGCCCATGCTGTGTGAGGACAACTCCCAATGTGTACTCTGATGCATTAGTCATCACCTCAAAAGGTTGATGCATATTAGGTAGGTAATGTATAATAGCTCAACACAATTGGCCCTTCAACCTCTTAGATGCTCTTTGTTGTGCATCTTCCCAATGAAACTTGGATTTGGAACCTCCTATTGTCACTTGGTGTAGTGGCCAAGCAATGTGTGAGAACCCTGATACAAATTTTCTAAAGAAAGTGCCAAATACCAAAAACGATGTGAAATTTTGTCTTTAGAGTAGGCCAATCTCTAATTACTTGAACCTTCTTAGGATCAACATGGACTCCTTTTTCAACAATGTACCTGAGGTATTGAATCTTTGTCATGCCAAATGAGCACTCTCCAAATTAGCGTAAAGCTTGTACCTTCAAAGATACTGAAATATGTGACAAACATTCTATAGATGTTGCTCCCAGTCTTACTATAGATGAGAATGCCATCTAAGTAGACTACCACAAATTAGAAGGTATAGGGACATAAGAATAATCCATCATCCTCATGAATGTGGTAGATCCATTGATCAAGCCAAAAAGCATAACCAACCATGTAAATAAACCCTCATATTTGAATGTAATCTTCCATATGTCAGTGGACTCTATGAGTATTTGATGATAGCCAAATTTGAGATCAATTTTGGTGAACTTTGCACTACGAAGTTGGTCCAACAAGTCATCTAAGGGAGTGGATACCAATTCTTCATATTGATTTTATTCAAAGCTCTATAGTCAATACAAAGTATTGATGTTCCACAGTTGTTTGGATCCAAGATAACTGGATTGCCAAATGGTGAAGCACTTTGTTTGATGTGCTCCCTTTGATCAATTCTTGGATCTTCCTCCTGATTTCATCATTTCAAGGACTAATCTATGATAAACAAGTGCAACAGGAAAAGGAGGACTAGGAACTATATCATCAGAATGGTTTATCTCACAAGGAAATGGAACTCCAACTGGTGACTTGAACAAGTCATCATATTGATCTATATTCTGGTTCATCTACTTTAGCTATATAGAGCCTGCAATCGATGTAGCAATGATACTCTTTCTTTGTTACTTGATCATCAACAAAATGAATTTTCTTGTTTTGGCTATCATATTCTTGCATTGTTTGGCACTGATTAACCTACATCTAGTATCACAAAGCATTGACCTTCAACAATGATGACACTTTGAGGACTAGACTCATGCACACCATGCCTCTTCCACATGAATGGATGGCCCAAAATTACATCACAAACATCTCCAAAGGTATAATATCATGCAAACTTTCATCTTTGAAGGGTTTGAAGGCACAAGAGAGGAGACAATGTTGAGTGACACAAATACCTCTCCCTTGTTGTAACCATCCAACATCATATGGTTATGGGTGTGTATGACAGATAGATTGAAATATTTCACAATTTTAGTAGAAATTAGATTATTTTGACTCAACTATTGACAATGAAATATAATGGCTTACCCTTGACCCATATTTGTGAGTGAAACAAGTGTTCCTCCTCTTGTGATTCTTCTAGTGACCCCTCTAGTGCAACATGTGTAGGGGCAATGGTCACATTTGGTTTAGCTTCCACAATTCACTTATCTCTATCCTCAGGCTATGGATGTGAAGGCAATGGTGCAGTGGATGTAGAGGGTTGCGACTCAACAAACAATGACTGATTTGTTGGGTGCTCCTCCTGATGGCTTTTTAAGCCTTTAATACTAACATAAATCTCCTAGGATAAATATCAAAGGATCAAATATAATATAGCCACAATACAATAAGATCAAGATAATGATGTGAGTAGAATAATATGAACAAATTAATATGTATATCAAGGCTTATAATATATCAAATAACATTCATTAATAAACAACAATATGAATGTAAATAGCCTGAATCATACATGTACAAAGCATGTAGCACAACTTACATATTAATTGCTCAAAATGTATGCAATCTTTATTGATCTTCTCTCTATTACAAATATGATAATAACTCCTTGATCTCTTCTCTGTAATATGATTGATAATTCCTTGATTTCTTCTCTGTAATATGATTGATATCTCTTTGACATTTAACACTTCTCTATGGAGTAATATATATCCATAGTAGAATGACTCTTTGAGTACTTGATTATTCCTTTCCATATGCCAAGTCTCATGACTCTTGGCTACTCTACTTGACACTTGCATACTTGATGAACACATGACTCTATATTGTATGCACACCTATACATGACTCTTGACCTTCACTTTGCACACTCTAACCTAAGACACTTGTGCACAGACTCAAACACTTGCACACTTAAAAGACACTTGTGCATTTCCTACACATACACACTTACATAGAAAGGGGAATACAACTCACTCTCTAAATTATAACTCAACCCTAATATACTATTTACAAGGTGTACCATGAAGGTGCCATGGGGGTACATTTGCATGTACCAAATAATGTAATATACTCCAACACCTCCCTTAAATGTTAGTTGCTCTTGTGATAATTATACCATTTACTAGTCTTGATCTTCAAGGGATTATTTTCTTAGGAATCTTTTTAAGGCTTCCAATTTTGATTTTGGGGCTGACTCCCTTTGTCTTGATTTTGTGGAGTGTCACTCTTTCCTTTCTTGTTTTGGTTCTTGATTTTGGGTCCTCTTCCTTTTCTGTTTTTGTTTTTGTGTTTTTCCTCCAATTTGATAAGTAGTTTTTATGCCTCTCCCAATGTCTTGAATTTGAAGACGTCCTTATCCTCTCAAATGTACTTTTGTAGATCATTGTGATACTTGAGGATTTGATGCCTTTTTGTATCTTGAATACCTAGTTTTGCTTCTATGGAATGGAAAGCATTTGTATAATCTTGAACAAATTGGTCTTTACCTTGATGCAATTGTTGCCATCACATGTATTGATCTTCATAGGCTCCCCACTAGATAATATTGTTCTTTAACAACTCCATGAAATAATCCATGTGAATATTATTTCATCTTTATTTTCCTCCTTGACCCTATTACAATATGCTTCCCATAAATTTCACACAGGTAATGACGCTTTTATAAGTGTAAAAGTGATCTCATCGTCTGTGAATATAATTATAAAGAAGCTTGAAGATAACTGATCTAATTAAATTTCTTGGGCATCAATATTAATTCTTTTCGCAAAAGTATCAATTTTTTTCTACACCTTAAAATATGTGGGAACACTAAATGGTGCTAGGGTATTGAGAGGCTATGTGAAGGAGGTTGCAAAATTTATAGTAGGGAGTCATGGAAGAATTTGAGCAAACTGATTCATCATATTGTTCTTTTGTTTTATGAGGGATTCATTCAACATCTTCTTGACAAGATCTTGATAAAGATCATGCCGTAATGTCATCCATTCTAGTTCTCATCTAAGATCATTTGAAATGACAAGGGAGGTAGTGAGAGAGATATCATGTCTGATACCCAAACTTTTGTTATCTTGATCTGGTGTTTATGGACATACACTTGAAGGACAGTCTGCTTTGATATTGTTGATTCAAAACTTGGAGTTTCGAGTTAAGGAATATCAACAAAGTGCAATTAAAAAATAATAGAGTATAACAAATTAGAACATAGATATATAAGCAAAACAATAAAATGATTTTATTGCTCAATACACAAAGTACAATGTAAACGATCCATGAGAATGTTGGAGAATATTACATTATTTGGTACATGCTAATGTACCCCCATGGTACCTTCATGGTACACCTTGTAAATATTAGACTAGGGTCAAGTCTTAGATTAGAGTGTGAGTAAATATTTTATGTAATGTAATAATGTGCAAGAAATGCACAAGTGTCATGTGAGTAAGTGTGCAAGTGTAATGTGATTATATGTGCACAAGTGTCCTTAGATTAGAGTGTGCTAAGTGAAGAGTCATGTATAGGTGTGCATACAAGATAGAGTCATGTGTATGCAAGTTTCAAGTAGAGAAGCCAAGAGTCATGAGACTTGGCATAAGGAAAGGAAGAGTCAAGTATCCAAAGAGTCATCCTACTATGGCTATATATTACTCCATGGAGGAGCATAGCGATATATAACGAGCATAGCGATCAGAGCATACATAGCAAACATCATTATTGTAATAGAGTTTTATGATAAATTTTAAGAGGGGAGTGATAAAGTTTACATACATGTAAGCAACTAATATTGTAAGTTGTACTACATGTACATGTATGATTCAAGCTATTACATTCATATTTCTGCATATTAATAAATGCTAGTTGATATATTATAAGCCTCGATTTACATATTAGTTGGCTTATATTATTCTATTTACATCATTATCTTGATCTTACTATATTGTGAATATCATATATTTGATCATGTGGAATTTATCCTGTGGGTTTCTTATTAATATTAAGGTTTCAAAAGCCATCAAAGAATAGATGTGGGGCTATTACGTTTCATCAATTACTCGTCTCTTTATATTTAGAGGTGTATCTCTCTTTATACAATTAAATTGGTGTATTAGAAATGCACCATATTGAATATGGAAGATCATCCACATGGACATATGGTGGTTCACCTTCTATTTTTTTTCAATTGGTTATATGGGATTGAAATGGACCCCACCCATATTACATCATCACCACATAGTGGTATTGCAACAAAGCTTGGATATTATCCATGTATCACTTGGCAAGATTTGAACCTTGGTCTCCTTTTTAAATATTGAGGAATCTAACCAGTTGAGCTAATGTCACTTGATGTGGTTCACCTTCTATGAGTAATAAGGTAATAAGGTTACCCATATGAAAATGTGGTGAATCACCTTTCATGTGTTACAAAGTATATATTAAATGAAAATTATATACATATGACTTTCTTTTATGTTTTTTCTTCTAAGGTCGTGTCAAGATGACTAGAGATCATTTTGACTACAAAAATTTAAAAATAGAAAATTACTATTTTTTTATTCAATTGGTTATATGAGATTGAAATGTCTCCACCCATATTACATCATCACCACATAGTAGTATTACAACAAAGATTAGATATTATCCATGTATTACTTGACAAGATTTAAACCTAGGTTTCCTCTTTAGATGTTAAAAAATCTAACCAATTGAACTAATACGATTGATGAAAATTACTATTTTGTAAATATTTTGTTTAATATTTTTAAAAATCTTTAAAAAGTTTTTAATGTAATTGACGACATTCTGCTTATAATAAAATTATGTATTAAAAATAAATCAAAATAAAATATTGAGCACAAAATTATCTACTAACAACCTAAATCAAAGTGACAAATATATACTACGATCAAACTACTCGAATATATATAACTCATTCAAATATACCCCATATTTGTTAAAAAAACTTGCTCAGGTAAACACCTGTGACAACACTCATCTATGGAGACTATTTTACACATTATAAAACATGGTTACGTTTATTAGTGCATGTGCTCATGCAAATATGATATTCAAATGACAATTCTTTTGCCTAATTTTTTTGTCCTGCTCATTTTTATAGCTCATCCCTCCATTCATACTTTTTAGGTGGATGTCACACTCGACTCACAAATTCATGGCTATAACCATCCTAATTATTTTTCAATAAAATATTGTTATAATTTTTTTGATTTTAGATAATGTAAGAAATTTTATAATTAATGTTTAAGATTGAGCATTTTTATTCTGGTTATAGGGAATTAACATATACTTTCATCAAACTAAAACCAAAAGCTAAATTTTTCAATAAAGATTAACACATCTACATATCACAATTTAAACCTTAAAACTTAAAAAAAATTCAAAATCCAAATATTAAACTGTAACTTATTATTTTTTAATACAAATCTTTTTAAACATTGAAAAGGTATTTAACTCATTAACACAAACTGGATTCTATCTCCATTGAAATTTGAAATTAGGTCTGTTGTGTGACGACATTCTGTCTTAATCACTCAACCATAGCTCTATAAATTACCATATCACTTCTTGGAAAGATTAATTTCAAAATAAACTAACTTGCATATCAATTGCCTTAGTCGCTGTTAATGTCCAACGTTTGTAATTAATTAATCACCTATTACTAAGGCCTATGGTTAATCAATTAATCATTTAATTAGCTAACCATTGCTGAGATTTATATTTAATTTTTATTTTATTTTGTGTGAGCGTGCATACCTATAATTTTAGGATTGCATTGGAGAATGCATACTCATAATGGGTGTTTGGGCATGCATAGCACACCTATTGAATATGAACCATGAAAGTCAAAGAGATGCGAGTTCATTCTGGCAATCACAGGTACTTTTAACAGACTTTACTGTCCCCATATCATGTGACCCTCATCCCTATGTGTACTTGCAAGCACATACCCTAAGTTTAAAGGTCTGTATTGGGTACCTGTACCTGCACCTTGCGTACCCTCTACTAAATCATACATACAATCTTACTAAAAAAAATCATCATTCATTTGTCTTAATTAATATATTTAAAGAAAGTTTAATGATTTAGATTTAGATTTTTGTTATTAGGTTTAAAGTTCAAATTGTCTATGTATGAATGTGTTAAATTCTCTATTCATAGGTTCAGCTTTTTTCTTATAAAAAAATCATAATAAAATAAAAATACTTTAAACATCTATAATAAAAATTTCTAACATTAATGAAATCTAAAAAAATATATACCTAAATATCTTTTATTTATCTATTATCATTCATTAATATTAATTAACCTGAGTTTATTATTGGCCATTCGCAGACGTCAATATTTATCTACCTATCTATATATTGTAATAATAATTCATTTGTACTTATAATATTATTATTAATAAATTTATTAATTGTTTTCAAAAATAATTTTAGGAATGCTTATTTTAAGTATATTATTATTATAGTAATAAGTTGTGTCTCTAGCCGAGGCCAGTTCATTCAATGATTGGTTAAGTGATTCAACGGCTCCCTATCCCTATCCATTCGTTCATATCCCTATCCATTTGGGGGAGCGGCCCTTTGAAGGACCATTTTTCTCAACATAACAAAGCATTATTTTTAATATTAAGTTAATTAGTTTATATTTAACTTTTTTTTTTTATTAAAAATATTTTTGATTTCTTCAAATTGTTGTGTTTTCATAATTAATTTTTTGATATTATTTGTTTTGAGGTATAAAATCTTCCTTGATCAATGCCTTCTAAATTTAAATTTTGCTAGGATGAAGATCAACACCATGATTGGTTAAATTGTTTGTTACCCTACTTCTTTCTTTACAAATATGGTGACATTTCTAATATGCCAACCTTTAATATAATTGATGGACATAAAAAATAATGCTATTTTTTTATCATAACTAATGATAGAGAGTGAGTGAAGAGGCTTTTTGTCTTAGTTAGTCTCAAAACACCACCTATAGTAGCTTTTCTGGATTTTACTTTGAAAGTACCATCAAAATTAATTTTGATGAACCCAACTTTTGAGCATTTCCATTTTTACCATAGATTGATGCATATCATTTGTGTTAACTCTATTGTTACAAATGATCCTTGCATGTATATTCAAATCCTATAACCAAAAGGGTAGCACCTCTTTTTCCATACTCGAGTCTTCCCATGATGAGCACTATACCTATAAAAGAGAGGCAATAATATGATTCAAAACTTTGGAATGATTCTAAGTTTTTTTTTTAAATTCTATTATTCCTTTTGCACCATAAATGCCAACAAAAATTGTTAAGCCTAGTTCTCCATAGAATGCATAATGCTTTAGTTTTGAAATAATTATTCCAACATTTCATCCTCTTTCATTGATGGAGTTGTCTAATATGTTTTTAATTTTTAAAAATAGGTTCCCTAAATGGTGTGAGCAAAGGGGCAATAAGGAAGTAAATGATACGATGTTTCTAAATTCTTCCTTCGTAATGTACACCTATAAGGTCCTTGATATCCTCTTCTTTGTAAACTTTAACTATACGAATCTTGCTTTGGACTAGTAACCAAAGGAATGTTGGGGCATTAGGGAGGGCCTCTCTTCCAAGGGAAATTTTTGGGACTAGAAACTTTTGATTTCTCTAAGTCATTATTTTCCAATTTGACCAAGTATACACCATATTTTGACATATCCATACCAACTCATTTGTAAAAATAGGCAACTAGAACTCAGGAAACATAATTTGAAGTTCTTCTACTATTTGTTTGAGGTCCTCTCCTTCAACTAGCTTGCTAATAGAAATTAATTATTTGAAATTGTTGCTCATATTAGTATGACCTTTGAACCTATACAACCTAAACATGCTTGATCCAACTATTGACCACTTGGATCCAAGATAAGAGAATAAGGATTTGACCAAGCATCAAACATTTTTTTTGTTAAATCCCTCTCATTTATTATCCACTTGATATGTTTCTTGATCAGTTGCACACTCTTTGATATTAAGTTTCATATTGCAATCTTGTGTGTAAAGTTCATTTTTCGAACAATTTTATTGCATCAATAGAACCTTATATTTTTTGAAATAATAGTTTTTCTTTGAATAAACTCTAACCAAGTTTTACCCCTAGTTCCTAACTCATAAGTCTACAAATTTGCAAGCCTTCCCCTCCAATATTATTTCCTTTGCAAACTCTATCCTACTTACATAGAGAAAACTCAAATTTTCCTCACATCCTTTCAAAAGAAAATCTATTTGAATTTTATCAAATTTAGATGCTATACAATCTTGAAAATGACATCATACACATAAAGATAGATTGCAATGTAGTATTTATGAGTTGTAGTCTTTCATCCATGGTTAAGAACTTACATTTCCAACTTGCTAATCAAAATTTTATTCTATCTAAAATTGAGTTCCATAGCTCCTTTCCTTTATTAACCAAAATAATTCCTACATATATTGATGGTAAATTTCCAACTTTATATCCTAAAATATTTATAATGATCCATTGTAATTCTAATATAGTATTAATAAAAAGAATAATGCATTTTGTAGTATTAACCAACTATCTAGTCACCTCCATATAACATGATAATCTTGATTTAAAATTCATCACCTAACTAATCAAGGGATAACCCAAACAAAAAGTAACATAAAAAAACTAGAGATGAGATTTAAAGGTAACATTTGTTGCAACTTGAATATCTTTGATTTTTTATTCTATTTTTTCCTTTGAAAAAGCTCTCCCAACAACTTAGTGAGAATAATGAAGAGATAAGAAGATAGTCCATAATGGAATCCACTCGATGATTTAAAGTATCTAACATGTAACATATTTATCAAAATAGAATATTTTGGAGACGCTATAATGATATATAGTCCATTCACACTAGCCTTGATCAACACCATTTTTTTGAAAATATCATATAGAAAAACCCAACAAACTCTATCACATGCTTCATTCATATCTAATTTTACATGCATGCTTATTTTTTTCATAGAATGAAAATAATATATAAACTCTTACATAATGATTGTCCACATGAAGAACTTGTTTACGTAAACAAAACCACCTTTTTCTATGAGATAACACAAGTTAGAATGCTTTTCAATATATTTGCCATCATTTTTGACACTATCTTATGAATCCTATTACAAAGGCTTATTGGACAAAAATTATCAAAATATTTTGTTTGGCCTTTCTTAGAAACCAATTCAATAAAGGTGGCATTGATGTCACTTATTGTGCCCTTCCTTTTTCTAACCTCTTCAACCATAGCTAACATGTTTCTCTTTAAGAAATCCATTTTTTTTGAAAGAAAAGTGAAATTAATCCATCAGGGTCATGTGCCTTATTAGGATGGAAGGAGAAAACAACCTCCTATAGCTCCTCTATAGAGATCTTATCAAAATTTCTTAATCTTTGTGTGATATTTGATGGAAAATTTCACAAAAGCTAACCTTGAGCCTCCTTATCTTGTTCAACTCTTGATAAAATATCTTTAAAATGATTAAATGTTTCCTTCCTAATATCTTCTTCCTCTTCTTCAATACTTGTTCCATATTCATTTAAAATATTTTTGATTCCATGAAAATACAATTTTGTTTTGGTTGTAGCATGAATTTATTTGTTATTTCTATCCCCTTCTCTAAGTCATCTCTCTATGGATTTTTAGGCTCGATGTGATTCTTCATTTTGCAATATATTATGATAATTAGAAATTAATTATTTTTCTTGCAAATAAGTATCTTGGTCTATTCCATTGATTTCTACTCTTTTGCAAATTGTTAAGTTTGAATTTATTTTCCTCATTTAAAATATGCTACCAAATGATTTGTCATTCCAAATATTCATTTATCCCTTTTGATATTTTATTTTTTGAACAAACATGCACATACCTGATCCTTCAAACCTAACTTTATCCACCATGACGTAACCATTTGAAAGAAATCAAGGTTTTAGAGCCACATAGGAAAAATCAAAATGAATTTGGATTTGCCATCATTGAGTAGACCACATCTCAAGATATTGGTTTTGTGATCTAATCTTGCTCAAAATAAAATATCTAAAGAAATTGTATATTCCATTTGCAACCATGTATTAGATATGAAAAATATATCCAATTTCTCCATATGAGTTTGTATAATAAATCTATTATCTTATTATATTGAAATATTTAAGAAGGAACATCACAAAGGCCATTTGAAACAATAGAGAAAGGAAAACTGTCCATTGATCTAGACAATGATATTTACACAATGACACTGAGAGGGGGGGTGAATCAGTGTAGCTATTAATTTTAATATCTACAGTATTTAATATGAAATAAAGAGAACTTGAAAACTAGAAAAACAAATTGAACAAGAGAGCACACCACAACACTCAATATACCGAGGTTCACCAATTTGGCTACTCCTCAAAAATGACTGCTTGGACTTCAATCCAAATCCAGTATTTGCAAAATACCAATTTTACAAATACTTTACAAAGATCTACTGGAAGGAGCACCAACCCCTTAATTTTCATCGCATAACAGATGGAGCACCAACCCCTAGTACCAAGCACCAACTTGGACTGCAATTCGATCAATTTAAAAT
This sequence comes from Wollemia nobilis, assembly GCA_028583015.1. NCBI lineage: Eukaryota > Viridiplantae > Streptophyta > Pinopsida > Araucariales > Araucariaceae > Wollemia > Wollemia nobilis. The sequence goes on along the minus strand of JAQPPZ010016601.1, from coordinate 3,540,761 downwards.
GACATAAGAATGTCTTCACTTCATGCACGACCCTGACTGGTCTGCAATTAACCCAACTCTGCACACTCTCACGGCTCTGCTAATTTTTCTCTTGACTCTTTTCTAACCCTCTTTTTATAGCAATTTCCCTCTTACAGCAGCAACTTTATTCTCTGTACGACTGTTCTTTTATAACCTTCCTTTTCTCATCGGGACTCTTTGACTTCTATAGCGTTTCAATCCCGCATACTGATCGGATGACATTCTCGAAATTGTTCGAATTCTTTTTCTCTTCCCAATAAGCGGTCTGTTCGAATACTTCAAATACGACCATTCAAATACTTTTTCTATTCTGCATATTTGGCTGTTCGAATCCATTCAATACGGCTGTTCGATTCCAAGCAATACGACTGTTCGAAACCCTGCAATACAACTATTCGAAACCCTGCAAATTCGGCTTTTCGAATTCTGCAAAAATGTCTTTTAGAAAGCTTTTTCGATCCTTCATATTTAATTCTTCGAATGCTTTTCCAGTCGTGCATATCTATTGTTCTAGTGCATGACTAACACTTGTCAATCTGTAACTGCAGATCTGACATCAGTTACTTTTTACGTAACTGGCTGCATGATTTTCCTGTCTGCTTTTTTTGACACGTGTCACCTTGCATGCTTTTTCGACTTTTACCGCCCAAACTGTTACCTGTCGCGATATCACGACACTTTTTGTAGCCGTACCCTTCATGCCCTTGCTGTCGCGAAATCGCGACCATTTTGGCTTTTGAAAGCTTTCCCACCGTTCATGTCGTGAAATCGCAACACTTCAAACTTTTGCTGACGTCATCCTTAATGTTGTCGCGAAATCATGATGCTTCCGGCTTCCTGAGGCTTCTCTCGCAACTTGTCACAAAATCGCGACACTTTCAGCTTTTGCTGACATCATCCTCAATGTTGTCGCGAAATCGCGACGCTTTCGGCTTCCAGCAGCTTTCCTTGCACCTTGTCGCGAAATCGCGACAGTTTCAATTTTGCTGACGTCATCCTCAGCTTTGTCGCGAAATCGCGACGCTTCTGGCTTTCGTACAATCTTTGCTTTATGCAGTAGCGAAATCGCTACAACTTTGTGCCTTGTGCTTTCGACTTGCTACATCTTTCAGTTTTGCAATTTTGACTAGTAGCAAAATCGCTACACCTTCACATTGTGCATTTTGGACTTGTAGCAAAATCGCTACACCTTTTTTGCCATTCATTTTATCATGCAGCAAAATCGCTACACCTTCGTTGCCATTCATTTCAACATGCAACGAAATCGCTACACCTTTGTTGCCATTCATTTTATCATGCAACGAAATCGCTACACCTTTGTTGCCATTCATTTCAACATGTAGCGAAATCGCTACACCTTTGTTGCTGAGCATTCTCTCTCCTCTTCGGGTCGCAAAAACCCGACGTGTCGCGATATCGCGACACTTTTTGTTGCAAGCTCCTTTCCTCCATTTATGTCGCGAAATCACGACATCTTTTCACCTTGCTTCCTTCACTGCCAGCATGTCGCGAAATCGCGACAGTTTGCCTTTCACTTTCTCTCTCCTCGGCCATGTTGCGAAATCGCGACAATTTGGCATGCACTTTCTCTCTCCTCGGTAATGTCGCGAAATCGCGACAAATTTTCTTGCATTTTCTCTCTCCTCGGCAATGTCGCAAAATCACGACAATTTGGCATGCACTTTCTCTCTCCTGGGCAATGTCGCGAAATCACGAAATTTGGCATGCACTTTCTCTCTCCTCGGCAATGTCGCGAAATCGCGACAATTTGGCATGCACTTTCTCTCTCCTCGGCAATGTCGCGAAATCGCGACAATTTTTCTTGCATTTTCTCTCTCCTCGGAAATGTCGCGAAATCGCGACAAATTTTCTTGCATTTTCTCTCTCCTCTGTTTTGTCGCAATATCGCGACAGAAAACATGTCGCGATATCGCGACAGTTTTCTTCCTTGTATTTTTCTGCCAATTTTTGAATCTGGGTCACCTCTGTTTTCCTTGAAATTCACTGCACTTGATCTGATCGACCTCTGAACTGCATCAACTGCATCAATCTGTCTGTGTTGACAAAAATGACAATACTTTTGCAATTCTTTTGCTGCACCTTGCACAACAGACAATCCAAAGTAACACCCTTCTTTTTCAAAGGAGATTGAATTGTATCCCCTTTTAAGAATCCATACATCACAATTGTGAATCATCATTGAATTTGAAATAAATACACTAAGGTCATGCTTACATCTATCATGAAGGGTAACTATAGTTGAAGCATATACACTTATAACTTGAATTTGATATTTTACTCTTCTTTCTTAAGAAAACTAACCATTTAAATTACTTCTTACTTTAAGCAATCATCCACCCATTTGCATTTGTCCCATATCGTTGTAATACCTCCTAGCAAAAACTAATAGACAATCCCCCATCTTCCATATATTTTTGAATGCATCATTACATTACTTACTAATTTTTATTTCTTATATTAAAATAAACTAACTATATAAACTTCTTAATTTTCCAATAAATTTTCTTTTAGAGGTCTTATTCATACCCCTAATATTCTAACGTACCATATTCATCATCATTATTTATTCTTATTTGTGGGATTAACCCCATTTCTTTTTAAATCCTATGATATTTATTTTGAGCATCACATATTAATATACCTTAAAGTTACCTTTTCTCTTTATTCTTGCTTTGTGGTCTTCATCTCCTTTTCCATTCCAACCCACACTTTCATCCCCCTCAATTTCTTCTATTTTTTCAAACTATTATAATAAGACTTATCATTTATAGCTTGGTGTTGTCCTAGAGAACTTGAAGTGAAAGGTTTAAACTCAAAAACACTTTCTTCTTTATGCTGCCATTTTCCTTAATTTGAACTTACATTTTTTAATTCCTTATTCCTTATATACTCGTTAGTTTCTTCCAGTGATGAATTTGAGTAAACCATGATGGTCTTCACCATATGATGATGCAAAGGGGCTTTCTTTACCACTATTTTGGAAGTGGAAAATCCTTGATATGTGCTAGCTTCTACTATAATACGATATCCTTGTTTCATCTTGCAACTTGTCTAATAACCAAAAAATACATCTTTTTCTCGAACATTTTCACTTTGTAATCTCTTACCACATGTTGAGTCCTATAATATTTGCAACATCAAAAGGTAATATTTTCATAATTCATCTCTTGATCTCATTCTCATGATTCAAGTTTATTCTTAATGGATTTTGATAAATAATATCCATAGTAATACATATGCGAGTATATACAACATACTTTTGTTCCATAGTAGCTAGTCCTTCTTGGATGAAATCCCCTATAGTATTATTGATATCCTTCAAAACCTCCCTATAGATAAGTTGATATGGAAGTAAAAAAATGCCTAAGTCATGGAGTAATTTTAATTTCAATCCCCAATTCCACTTAATCCACTTTTAAATTTCATGAAAACCTCAACCAATGTTCGTGTAACTTGCATATTAACCCTCTATTTTCAAAAACTATTATATAATGCTCAATCATCTCATCCTTGATAATCACTTCTGTTGTAATATAACCTACTTGGGATTACCATGTAGATCTACTTTTATTATTGTACACAACTAGGGTATTCATACTTTCATCTACGACATCCTTACCTCTTACCTCTAGTCAAGACTTAAATGATTTTTCTTTCATGCTACCTAGCTTTCCCTTATAAAAATCCTTCACTTTTTGAATTTCTCTAAATATTTGGAACAAAAAAGGTGAGGCTTACTCCATGCTATCACTCACTCCATGTTCCCACATGATTTTATTTATTTGATTACATTGTCATTTTAATTATACTTTAAAAATATTAATGGCTTTTGAAGTCTTATAATACCACAAAATATCACAAGTTATATCACACATGATCCAATATAAAATAGCCATAATATATAAATATCAAGATAATAATAAGAGTAGAATGATATGAGAAAATTAATATGTATATCAAGGCTTATAATAAATCAAATAACATTCAATTATATGCTGAAATATGAATGTAAATAACTTTAATCATTCATGTACTATGCATGAAGAACAACTTACAATATTAATTGCTCAAAATGTATACAACTTTATTACTCCTCTGCTTCTTACAATCAGATAATAATTGTAGACACCAAAATAGCACCATTCGATTAAGTGACTACAAACACTGATCGCATGCACATACACAGCTTTCAGGGCAGCCTTTAGAGGTCAAACAGTGGTCTTGACCACTTGCACAGCAGTTCGGAGGGTCAGAAAAGAATCAAAGCAATGTTAGTCATCTTCAAAACAAAGCCTTAACAGAGCCTTAACAAAAGGGGAGCCCAGCCTTGGACGTCGCGAAATCGCGACGTCGCGATATCGCGACCGTCGCGATATCGCGACAGACCCCTGCCTTCGCGCCTGCCAGACACGTAAACATATAAAAGCATGTAACCACTCAAAAGCCGACACGTCATCAGTTAAAGGCAGAGTTAAAGCAAACATTAAAAATGATTTTAAAAAGCAAATATCCAAAGAGAGCATTCAAAGCAATTTACGACGAGCTTTAATGGAATAACAAGCGGTTTCAAAATATCCGATCCGAGGCCACGCCTCATAACTGCGATCTGTCAGTGCGAGCCATGTCCCATAATGGCCCGATAAGGATCAAATCCGAGCGGCCCTTGCGGATTTAGGGTTGGACATTAATGCTCCAAGAGGCCGAATCCTCTATAAAAACCAACTCGATACAATGTAAAAAGGAGTTACGAAGCATTATTAGAAAAGCAACGAAGTGCTGCCAAACTAATACGCCCGACTGCATCCTTTTCGATTCATCTTCTTTTACATCCTTGATACGAAGAACATGAATCTGGATCCATGGATCCACCCATTCGTCGACAAATCTTAGTGTATTTTTAGTTCTTTTACATTATGGTTTTGAATTCTGATTTCAAGCATGTATTCACCGGCTTTTTAACAGTAGATTTCATTCTGTTCTCGTTAACTTAGAATCTGCTGTTTTAATCATTTAACAGGTGCTATTAAACGTTTTATTGTTTCTCTGACCGTAGGAAATACAGGAGCAAGCAAAGACTCATCACCGCAAGCGGCGGCAACACTGTAGCCCGCCCATTTTACATGTGGGCATGCGGAAAGAAATTACTGTTCATCTGTTGTAATAAAAAAATCAGACTATTGTAACCGAGTTGGAATTAATATAAAAAGGCGGTGCTCTTACCTTTTGATATGATTACATCCGTGTTATTACATGCATTAAACTAGTTCTATTTTTATTGCATCTCGGTGTTTTATTTCCGAAATCTCATGCTTTCAGTGGCGATCACGGTGGGACCCAGGTCCACAGTTTTTATTTTTGGATTAAGTTACTGATCTAAAAATTGCTTTTTACAGGTACGCTATTCGTCTCACCCAGGGACGATTACGAATCTGCGCATTTTTCAGAGAAAATCAGAGACATCCAGTTAGGCAGAAAAGAGGTAGGGGTTTTTATAGCTCCTGTCAAAATTTCTGTTTTTCGGTCTTCTGTTTTTTTTTAGTTTGGACGGCTTAAAAATTGTTTTATACTTTATTTAAAGAAGGGTAGAGGATTTTTTAATTTTTCTTGCTTTATTTAAATAAGGGTAGAAGGATTTTAATTTTTCTTGCTTTATTTAAAGAAAGATAAGAAGAATTTTAATTTTTCTTGCTTTATTTAAAGAAAGATAAGAGGAATTTTTTTTAAAATTTTCTTGCTTTATTTAAAGAAGGGTAGAGGATTTTTTAATTTTTCTTGCTTTAGTCGTAAACTTTTAATTTTCTACTTGTTGTTTTCCAGTTTGTAGTATATGTCTGGCATAGGGAAAGATTTCTTTTTCGGTTGCTTGTTTCAAATTTGCAAAGTAAAATGAATCCCACACACCACGTGGTACTTTAAACCAAGGCGTTGGTCGTAAAACCCCAACCCTTGAGCAAGACCAAAGGTGGATTCCATTATCACTTTGGCTTGAGATATTGCATCCATTACCTCGATCGCGACTGTTGCTAGACGTAAATCCTGACGAAAGCTGACCGAGTGTTGCTGGGGTGATTCCCATGCACGCGAGGATAAGTCTTCTATGGTAGGTGTCATAAACAGAGCGATTCCCCTTCCGTACCGCCTATGTTCCACGTACCATCTGCTCTCACGTACCTATAGTCTCCCTCACGTAAGGGCGGGTATATAGAGAGGTTGGTATATCGGTCCGACAAATGGTATATTGAAGGGGCGACCATTTATGGGAGTCATATGAGCCAACATTATGCATTTAAACGTTCTTCCAAAATTGCAAACACAAAACGAAACATCAAAATGCACTAAACCAGTTTAGGACACACTATTTAATCCTTAAAAGAGATAATCACGGTTTTGTGTATGTGTGTGTTCATTTCTGCTTAGTGTAGACAAAAAAAGACAAATCATCATAAACGAGATAAAATCTGCTTAGATAGTAGAGAAGCAACACGATGGTGTACACCCGTAGCCAAGCCCAATCAAGGGCGGACGCTGTGGAAGGTGCACAAAGAGAGGGCGCTAGTCGCCTTCCCTTTAACCCCAAGGATTTGGTCATACCACCTTGGCGGCCTGACACACAGGGTAGTCCCCTCCACACCTTAACAGATAAGGACTATGGGGGTACCCCTTCTAGGAGCACTCCTGTTCAGCATAGCACTCAACACACATCCTCCCATGAGGGGTACATCCATAGGAGAGCTACCTTAGATGCTCGTTACGAGCGGTCACCACGCGATGAAGCGCTGAGTCAACCTAGGGTTCGATGGGAGGAACCACATGGTTACACTATCCCTCCTTCAACCCCTCCAGTTGTCAGGACTACGATGACAAATCCAGAGCACAAAGCTCCTCGAGGTAGGCCAAGCCAATTCCGTCCGCCAAATCGTGCTCACTTATGAAAGAGAGCATGAGGAAGATTCCTACCTTCCTCAAAAACAATACACATCGCGGGAGCAATACGCCTCCGCACCTGCTAGATATCATGGTCACACTCTGAGGCCAGCGCCTCAGATAAATGCCGCTACCCCCATCAGAGAGAGATGGCCTCTAGAGATCTTGGATCACTACGACCAAGATAGATATGTCAGAGAGGCATCTAGGCCTTCTACACATGAGGCGACAAGACCAACTATCTTAGAATCTGTCAAGCATTTCGTGCGTCGGGTGCAACTCACGCAACGTGAGCGAGACCGACTATCGTTAGAGGAACTGTATCATATTAACGAAGAGCGCCTTCAGTACCAGAAAGAGGAGTTGTTCCAACACACTATGCAGGAAAGGACTCCAACCCCTCACACACATAAGACAAAACATTATGAGAGGCACAAATCCGAACCTCCTGAGCAAAATAGGGTAGACCAAATTGACCCGACAGTCGCCAGAAAAGCCGCCCGCCAAGCTCGAACCACGCGGCTTGAGCAAGGTCGTCAGGAGTTAGAATACTTATACATGCAGCGCAAAGCGGATAAGTTGCGCCGAGACGAGTCTCCGTGACCTTATCAAGCATCGCCCCCGATGCCTCCCAGACATGAGCGGGGGTTAATCTTATAACCAATGATGGGCCCCTTCCTCAGGAACCCACTCGGGTTCATGGGCCACCCTTAGAAATTCATCAAGAAGCCTCCGAGGAATCAAAGCAAGAAGAAGAGAGGGATGAAATGCCCTGTCAAGGCATGGGGGTGCCATCGAGCCACCCCTTCATAGGCCTCAAGTCCCTCAACAAGAACCAACCAAAGAGGAGGAGCTCAAATCCCCCGATACATGCAAAACATTGGAGCACTTAGAGTCGCTAGAGACCAAGATTTTGGAGCTCCCAATGCCCAACTTACATGAGGCTCCTTTCGAAGAGGATCAACCTTTAACCGTAGGTCTACCTGATGATGCAGTCCTCCATGTCTCAGAATCTCCAGATTCTGATGAACTATACACATTGTCCGAAGGTGAGGATGAAACAGAGATAGCTCAAAGCAATCACATACGACAACATCGACATCCCATAAATATCGATGAAGCATGTCAGCAAATAAACATAATACTAGGGCATGAGTGGCGCATAGACCCAGCCCACCAGCATCACATGTCCATCCCACTCCTTGGGGAAGGTCGCGAGCAACTTCCACCCAGAGATATCATAGCACCATCAGTGTCGAAGGCAGACCCTGTCCTCCTATCCGTGCATAAGGCCGATCCATTCGTGCCAATTCCTACAGAGCCAGATCCGGTGCACAAAGATTGTCAAGCTGGGGTACCTCTATTCCCTGAAGAGCAAGTGGATTACCCCAAATGCTCCAAAGGTGTTCATAAACCCTTTGGTCAAGCCCAAAAGCTCCAAGGATTCCATCTCAAGTTCGCCTGGTCACCCCAAAAGCTCCAAGGATTATAACGGCAATCTCTTGCTTAGTCACCGTCCAAAAGCTCCAAAGGATTCTCGCAATCTCTTGGTCACCCCAAAAGCTCCAAGGATTCTTAAAATCGCTTGGTCAATCCCCACAAAGGCTCCAAGGATTCTTGCAATCGCTTGGTCAATACCAAAATGCTCCAAGGATTATCACAATCGCTTGGTCAATCCCAAAATGCTCCAAGGATTATTGCAATCGCTTGGTCAAACCAAAATGCTCCAAGGATTATCACAATCGCTTGGTCAATCCCACAAAGGCTCCAAGGATTCTTGCAATCGCTTGGTCAAACCAAAATGCTCCAAGGATTATCGCAATCGCTTGGTCAATCCCAAAGGCTCCAAGGATTCTTGCAATCGCTTGGTCAATCCCAAAACGCTCCAAGGATTTCCACAATCACTTGGTCAAAAATCATGAAAATTCAAAAACAACAAAAATCATCAAAAACAACAAAAATTTGCATTTCATTTCTAGGCATACTCAAAATCATCAAATAGAGAATTCTTCTCGCAATTCATCTTCATATTCACCAAAATCAATCCATCAAAAATACAAAAATACATAGCTGCATCAAAGCATTGCATCCATACATTGCATATTTGTGGGCATACAGGTCAAAGGCACCATAGGCTGTCATGGTTCTACTAGTCCATCTTGTTCCACACTGTTCCATTTTACAAAAACAACAAAAACACCATGCACTTTACCACACTAGAGTCAGTGGTCTTTTAATGTATCAAGAGTTTTTCGTGATTCAGTCATCATTTTGCTCTTTAGCAATGAAATGTATCAAGTCAAACAGATTTTACGAAGGTAGAGTTACACTTGCAATACACCTTGTTACGTAACATCCCAACACAAATTAAAACACATAAAAATTCCCGAGTTGTGTGAACGAAGGATGAAACCTGCACGGTAATCCAGGTTACCATAAGCGAAACGGTTATCTTGCTCATCCCCCTGTGCGAATGACCCCAAGAATGCTGAGAGTTGGCAAAAGGACAAGCATCCTCCCTACCCAATTCCCTAAGAATCCCAAAGTTGCAAAACGTCAAAAATTTGCAAAATGTCAAAACTTCAAAATTTGACACCCTACAATGCACATCTCAAAAAGCACAAAGAATAGTGATTATCGTCACTCCATATCCAAATCCCTTGCTCAAGAGAAAAGAAAAATAAATCAAAATAAACAGTGATTATTATCACTATAACAAGCAAGTATCCCAATACAATTGAAGAAAAGAAGGGAGTTGACCTTGAATCCCTGGAACTCTCAACATTTTGACAGGTCATGAGGCAAGCCTCAGTACCGGTTTGGTTGATAGCCTATCGGTCACTGGCGGTAAACTTCTCGCATGACGATATATCTATCACATTAACTTGTGTATAGATCAATGTTTGCATGTGGATGAGCTAGCTTATGGTATCCTGGATGACATCGCAGATTAATCTAACTACATACAACAAAGGAGTTAGTGGAGCTAATTAGGTGATCCTCAGTACAGGTTCGGTTAAAAGCCCATCTGGCACTGGCGGTATCCTGACAAATACCACATAAATGAACTCAATTGCACACACAGGGATGTGAAATAGCTTGGTAAAAAACAAGTCCGATTCATACCTTGTTCAAAAGTCTTGTAAGATAAAGTACAGTCATGGCTAGTGAGTTAAAACTGTCTGAGTCTCGGAAAACCTTAGCTACATTTCTAAACCAACTACGCTACTTTTCATCCTTGCAATACCATCAGAAAATACAAAAAGAAGAAACACCACATTTGTACATAGCAAAATAATGGAGATCTAAAATAGTCTATGGTGCCATAACCAAATATCACTAAGTCCATACATCCATTTCATTTCTGCATATCACATGCATTTGCATTCATCATGCATCCATCAAACTAAATCAACATACAACATTGGTAATTATCATACCATATGCATCCATCCATATCAAGTAGCATGCATCCACCAACATCAATCATTGTGCATAAAATCATGACATCTACGTAAAGAAAGAAAATCAAAACAACAAAAACATCACAAAAATGCAACACAAAAACATAAGCAATAAGCATTGCCGGACACGAGTGCTCTTGCACTCAACCTCTTGGCATAGAAAATCGATGTCGGGGCTCAAATTCTCATTCTCCTACTTCCCTAAGAAGGCTATCATAGCTGGACCGCTCCACGGGAAGACGGGTTTTTGATGATTTCACCCCATTATGGCATCACCAAAAGGGTTAACACCCACCAAAAATAGGTCCAAATGTCGGGAAATTGCACGTGCTCAAATGGAAAAACATCTAAAGGCACCCTAACCTAAGTCATCTTGGGTCAAGCGACTCGTCGCTTTTCTCACGAAGGTCATTCCCTCATCGATTCGTCGCTTGAGGGGGTAGTCACACTTAGTCACCAATCAACAAGCACACACCCAATCAAGGCAATGACATGCATTCAAAGAATCATTGACAAAGACAATCACGCTCCTGCTTGGGGCAATAAACAAGCAATCATTAAGTTGATCAAATACTTGGCATTCCCGAAGCATGAACACAAGGTTTCCCCTGTGGATAAAAGGTTGCGCCCTTTGCCTAATCATGATTGATCAATGTCCAAGCTCAAGTCACACCTCACCAAAACAGGTTAACACTTGAAATCAAATTCCTTAGCTCGTCAGAAGCAAGGATTCAAGAATGCATGCCCTTTCCATACTTGGGGCATTAAAAGTTGGTTAGGTTACCAAGAAACCCTAATCATTAGTGCTTTGGTCGTATATTTTTGCTCAGCACTGCGTCACCCGCAGCGCTTCCCAAAAAGGGGCATCTGTAGACACCAAAATAGCACCATTCGATTAAGTGACTACAAACACTGATCGCATGCACATACACAGCTTTCAGGGCAGCCTTTAGAGGTCAAACAGTGGTCTTGACCACTTGCACAACAGTTCGGAGGGTCAAAAAAGAATCAAAGCAATGTTAGTCATCTTCAAAACAAAGCCTTAACATAGCCTTAACAAAAGGGGAGCCCAGCCTTGGACGTCGCGAAATCACGACGTCATGATTTTGCGATGTCGCGATATCATGCGTCACGATATCGCGACGTCGCGATATCGCGACCGTCGCGATATCACGACAGCGCCCACCATGCACCCAGCCTTTTCCCTAGTGTCGCGATATCGCGACGTCGCGATATCGCGACGGTCGCCTTCGCGCCAGACACGTAAACATATAAAAGCATGTAACCACTCAAAAGCCGACACGTCATCAGTTAAAGGCAGAGTTAAAGCAAACATTAAAAATGATTTTAAAAAGCAAATATCCAAAGAGAGCATTCAAAGCAATTTACGGCGAGCTTTAATGGAATAACAAGCGGTTTCAAAATATCCGATCCGAGGCCACGCCTCATAACTGCGATCTGTCAGTGCGAGCCATGTCCCATAATGGCCCGATAAGGATCAAATCTGAGCGGCCCTTACGGATTTAGGGTTTTAACATTAATGCTCTCAGAGGCCGAATCCTCTATAAAAACCGGCTCGATACAATGTAAAAAAGACAGAAGCATTATTAGAAAAGCAACGAAGTGCTGCCAAACTAATACGCCCGACTGCATCCTTTTCGATTCATCTTCTTTTACATCCTTGATACGAAGAACATGAATCTGGATCCATGGATCCACCCATTCGTCGACAAATCTTAGTGTATTTTTAGTTCTTTTACATTATGGTTTTGAATTCTGATTTCAAGCATGTATTCATCGGCTTTTTAACAGTAGATTTCATTCTATTCTCGTTAACTTAGAATCTGTTGTTTTAATCATTTAACAGGTGCTATTAAATGTTTTATTGTTTCTCTGACCGTAGGAAATACAGGAGCAAGCAAAGACTCATCACCGCAAGCGGCGGCAACACTGTAGCCCGCCCATTTTACATGTGGGCATGCGGAAAGAAATTACTGTTCATCTGTTGTAATAAAAAAATCAGACTATTGTAACCGAGTTGGAATTAATATAAAAAGGCGGTGCTCTTACCTTTTGATATGATTACATCCGTGTTATTACATGCATTAAACTAGTTCTATTTTTATTGCATCTCGGTGTTTTATTTCCGAAATCTCATGCTTTCAGATCTATGAATATGATATTTTTCTATATGTCCCTATGGAGCTTACCTCCATAATATAGCCACAGTAACGTGACTCTTTGGACTTGACTATTGCTCTCCATATACCAAGTCTTATGACTCTTGGCTTATCTACTTGCCACTTGCATACTTGATGAACACTTGACTCTATAATACTTGCACACCTTTACATGACTCTTACACTTCTACAACTTGCACACCTAACCTAGGACACTTGTGCACATATTTACATTACATATTTACACTCTTGCATACAAGACACTTGTGCACATTTACTCAACCTACACTTGCACTCTAACTTACATGACACTTGTGCATTTCCTGCACATTACAACTTTACATGACACTTGTGCATTTCTTGCACATTCACACTTACATAAAGAGGAAAATATAAATCACACTCTAAACTATAGACTCAACCCTAATCTATTATTTACAAATGTACTATGAAGGTACCATGGGGGTACATTACACATGTTCCAAATAATGTAATATACTTCAAAAAATATTTAAAATTATTATTCAATAAGTACTTAAGATATTATGAAGTAACATTGTAGGCGAGTGACTCGAGTTGAAACCCAAAATTATGATGAACACTCGCATGATAATGCAACTTGTGTTAATCAAGTTTGTTGTAATATCATCCTAATAGGGTTTGTTGATAATCTACAATAGGTGATTTTGTTGCAATATGAATGGGGTTTATTTCAATCCCACATAACTGATTAAAAATATTTATTAATAGCAAACTTACTATTTATCTATTAGATCATCTCAAGCGGTTGAGATGAGTCATCTTTTATGTGGAAGACTCAATTTCCATTATTGATGGGCATAAAGGCCTTGTGCATGAGTGGTGGGTGCTTTAACCATAAGTGAATTATCATAGCCTAACTATAAATAAAACCCATGGTAGCTCATTGAAATATAATAATAAATTTATTGCTTTTAATTACTTTTAATTTGATTTTATTAAGTGTTTTTTAAAGTATTAATATTTTTAATAAAAATTAATAAAACTAATTAATTTGATAGAAAATTATATGCATGTTTTACTTGTTACTCAAAGATGCATATATAATGAGATCCAAGGAGGAGATATTGGTATAAAAATCATGTTTGTGTCAAGAACATAAAGTTATGACTAACATTATTATTATTTTTTGTTGAAAAGTGACTTATGTTATTAAAATAATAATAAAATTACACTAATTATAAAAAGGTAGGTGGTATCGAAGCACACCCCAAAATATCCATGCCAAAGGTCCTTCCTAGAATTACATAAGATTTTGGGTATTGCAAAAACAAAAGCTTAGAAGCCACCAAAGGAAAGTGAGAATCTTCTTAGATATTATGGAGCAATAGGAATAGCACCAGTGGAAAGGGGGTCTTTGTTTGAGGTATTTCCCCACCCACCTATGGGTTGGGTTATTTAGTAAAGGGGTATCATCTAGACTATTCATCTATGTGTTGAAGCTCTATTTATTGCATTGGAGTGTCCTACGCCATTAGAGCAATCATTGGGTCCCATCCAGAGGAAGAAGGAGACCAATACCTATAGTCCCACCCTTGATCTTGTGGGGAATGGAGTAGGGAGATGGCCCAACCTATGGTTCCACAATATTGTGGGATGTATTTTCCTGGAGGGTTGGCCCAACCTTTGGCTCCATGACCTTGGGTCCTGGGGTTGTGAGAGGCTTGAGATGCCTAATTGTGACCCCACTTTTGACCTCTCGAAGGAGGTTGGCTCCTTTGAAAAGGTGGGGAGGGTGCAACTCAGGCCATCGAGTAGGGGGTTTTCATCCATGATCAAGCAAAGTCTAGAAGTGTTGCACCTTGAGATCCACCTTGTTGGCTTGTGCTTGGATTTATAATAATACATTATATCAAATCACAACTTTTGCATAAGTAGAAAAATATGTAGAAACATTCTAGTTAGCAAAAAATAACATTATTTCAAGCTTTCCAAAAGTTAAATAGAATAGCTAATCTAAAAATGTGCTGGATTTTTTCAATGATTGTAGGTAGGCTAGTCTTATCCCCAAGGAGGATCATGTGCCAAGAGAATGACCTTGGCCTGAAAGGTTTAAAAAATCATGAATCAAGGTCCAAGCTACCTGGGCTATGGGGTAGAACCAAAATAAGTTCCTGATGGATTTTTAACACTGACAAAAGGGACACTTGGAGTTTCTCACCCCTAAGTGCACCAAATTTTTCCTAATAGGTAAACCTTGAAAAAGTAGACACCAAGAAAAATGGACCAATTTGGGCTCTAGAGCTACAACCCATAGAGTGGAATTGATGTTGCCAGTCCTTATTAGAGGATTGAAGATACCATTGAGTGTTGAGCATGGGTACCATGGGCAAGTGAGGGGAAATCCATGAGAACCCTTTGTTGGGCTTATAATTTTTGAAAGGTGTGTTACAGTGTCATTTCCAATATTTCCACCATGGACGAGTACACCTAACCCCAATTTTGTGAAGCATATCATGGGGGACTGCATCCTTGAATACCTAGAATGTCTCTTTATCCTACTTCAAGAGGTTGAATTGAGACTTGGATTCAGGACATGAGAGCCAATTTTGAGTGCATTTGGAGAAAAGGTCTGAGATGACCTTTATTCCTTTGTGAAAAAATGCAAGGCCATAATCTAGGGGAATTTTGCTATGGGATGGTCTTGATGTGTATTAATGGGGGGCCACCAAATTGACTGAAGATTGATGGATAACCTAGTGTTTATATCATTTATATTCCATAGAAGCCATGGTCTAATAGCATCCCAAGCCTTCCAAATGATTTTTGCTATAAAATATTTTGAATCTGCATAAACACCTTCATAACTAGAAGTGAGGATAGCCCAAGTCCTTCCCAAGCTATCTGCCCATGGGGAGTGCTAGAAGCAAATCAACTATAGAGAAGAATTTTCTAGGCCTCATTATCCTGAACAACTCTAATAATCCATTTTACACAAAGAGCTTTACCTTGTATTTGGGTGTTTAGAAGACCCAATCCTCCATAATCCCTCAAGAGACAACAAAAATCCTAGGCTAATCTTTGAAATCCTTTCCTTTCCTCATAATAAACCCACAAAAAATCATAGAGAAGTTTCTCTAGTTTCTGGTAGGAAATTTTGGAGGGGCCTAATACAATGAGTAATAGATATGAATGACAGTCAAAATATTAAAATAAACTTAATTTTTTTTGGCTAAAGATAAAGGTTTGGTAAATCTCTTGTTTAACTAGTTTTCCAATATATCCAAAACATATTGCCACAATGTTGAGAAGGATTGAAAGGCAAAGGGAATACCCAAGAACCTAAACATTTATTTGTGTTGGATCCATTTTCAACCATATTTATTGAGCCAAGTGGGCCTTGGCAGGAAATATTATCTATAACATTGAGTCTTTTGCCATTAGATGTTGTAGCCTAAGTCTAAACAAAATGTCTCCAAGCATTGTAGGGTGTGCTTAATATTTTCTTTCTCCTCAATAAAAGTGAAAGAAGTCATCCACAAAGTGCCCATTCACAAAATGTTGAAAGGTGCCTAGAAGGACAACTCCTTTCACATGACCCTTAGAGATAACATCTGCCAATAAATAGCCAAACCCTTCAACCACCAAAATATATAAGGCAAGTGCAAGATGACACCCTTGGTGAATGGATCTATGAAGGCCAAAGGAGGGTGATTACCTGCCATTAATAGTGAGGCAAGTAGAGACATCTATAAAAATATTTTGAACAATGCATAAAAAATTGTAGCTAAAGACTAAAGCCTACAACATGGCTAGAATGAAAGACCATTAAATCCTGTCGTAAGCTTTAGAAAAATAAATCTTGAGGAATATGACCTTTTGTTGAGATTTTCTTTCCTATTCTATCCCTTCCTAGACAACAATAATGTTGTCCAGGATATACATGCTTTTAATTAAGCCTATTTGCTCTATACAAATTATTAGGAGGAGAAGATTCCTAATTCTAAGAGCAAGAGCTTTGACTATAATCTTATAGGAGACAATTAATAAGGTTATGAGTCTCCAATTATAGATATCTTTAGGGTCCATAAATTTGGGAATGAGCTTTATCTTTCCCCTATTTATCATATGGCTCAAAGAATTGGATCTAAAAGCTTCTAAAGAGACCTGGTAAATATCTAGGCCCACCATAATGCTTTGTAAAATTCACATGGGAAACCATCACAACTTGGAGCCTTATCATTGTCCATTGAATATACCTCATCCTTAAGCTCATCCTGGGTGTTGGATTTTAAGCCAGACTATATTAAGTCCAAATATAAGAGCAATTAAAATATAAGATGGTCAATAATAATAACATTCAAAATAATATCAAATATGAATATAAAATGACCAAAGTCATTCATGCAATAACATGAAGAAAACTTACAATAGAATTGCTCAAAATATGCATACAAGCTTCAATATTATTAATGCTTGAATGTGATCTTCTTCAATACAATACATGGAGCTTTGTCTCCATAATATAACCATACAAGATGACTCTTCAAGTACTTGACTATTGCTCTCCATATGATAACTCTCACATGTCCTTTGGCTTCTCATCTTACCACTTGTATACATGACTCTTGACTCTCTACTTACATGCATACTTAACTCTATGACACTTGCACTCTTCTATATGACTCTTACACTTCTACATGCAAAAAAACCTTACCCAAGTCACCTAGGTAAAATAAAGTAACACCTTATTCATAAAATTAACAACAACCCTTGCCCAAGTTGCCTAGGTAAAAGACCCAAAGGAAAAGAAGTCAAGAAGTGGAACATACAAATAGTTCTAGTAAGAGGATGAAAAGAAAACATGGTACAGTAATAGAGGAAGCAGATGATAGCAGAATATTAGTTTTAGGCCATCCTTCCCCCCATGCAACCAATGAAGAGTCTCAAAAATCAGGAAAAATAACACCACTAGAGAAGGACAAAGAACCCCTTACTAGGAAAATTATATTTTTCCCAACATGTTCAATGACCTATCCTAGCTATGATGAGGGGAAAATATTACCTTCCTATAGAATTTACTCTCTAGCTTCAGCTCTATCAACTCCAGTATCTCACGATGTGACTACCCAACTAATAAAATCATTAGAAGTGTCATTATTTCCAAAGCCATAGGGAGAGACATAAAAAAAATATGGTTGCCCTTACTCCTTGGAAAATTTTCCAAAAGGTATAGCAATAATTGGCAAAGTATAACCAGGAAAGACATGTTTAATAATCTACACAAATAGCTACCAACCAAGTAGATTTCCATTTTTCTCCTCAACAAAGAGCATTGTTGCTTTTAAGAAGTCCATTAATAGCAAAACCAATAAGAGATATGACAAAGTAGGATTGGTAGACATCAACAATAGGAATATATTTGAAGAATGCACAACCCGAGGACATGTTAAAACTCATAAAAGAATCCAATAAAATGGTTGGACATGATTATGAACTAACTAGTTGTAAAATGGAAAGAAAAGAAAAGGAGTTGGAGTAGACCAAAAAAGTCCTAAAAGACTCTCAAGAAGAAGCCAAATCCCTAAAAAATCAAATAAGCTTATTGAATAAACAACTAAAAGAGAAAATGTTTGAGGCCATATTAAGAAAAAATAAGCAAAAAGAACTATCAACTCAGCTCGCCATCCAACAAGCCTAATTTTATCAAGAAAGGAACACCTTGTTGAAAGAGCTGGAAGACCTCAGACAACAAAATAAATAAAAGCAATGGCTCAAAACTAGGAATCTAATCAGGAAAACTTGGGATGCTTACTAGGATAATATTGGAAGCATAACACTAATATTATTTATAGTTTTTGAATTCATATATTCAACGACAGTATTGGACCTTAGAATAGATAAGGAGGCAAAAGTGAACCTGGACAGGATTAGCATGAAACTCGAAGAAGCCATAACCTACCAAACTCATCTAGCTAAAGCACTTGACTATGAGATTTTTGTTGTCGAAATACAAAATAGAGAAATCATGGCACAAAGGGTAATCAACCTTTTTAGAAGATAACAAATAGTTGAATAGTGTATCAATCAGGTCGATAACCTATACAACACTATGAAATCTTAAAGAGAAAGTGGACTCTCTATTAGCTTCAGGGCTCCCTTCACCATGGAAAAAACAATGTGGTAAGCTTTGCTCAAGAGAGGAATACTCAAGGGTGGTTGAATCAAATAAATAACTTCCCCTTAGATCTAAAGAACAAACTACCCCCCTTAAAGTAGAAGAGATAGGCCAGATTAACAAGGCTTAAAGTGCAAGTGCATGAAGTAGTAAATCAAACAAAAGAGTTTTTTTGGGATTATAATGTTAGCATATATGTCTTACATTATTGAGCAAAAGGGTAGCGCACGTAGGCGCTCTCTAGGTTGGTTTAATAACCACCAAGTTGGTTTAATAAACCAACTTATTGTAACCACATTGTAATCTTTATAATTGATATCAATCGGAATGAATAATTGCTTCGTCAAATTCTTTATGGTATCAGAGCTAGGGATGATCGCAGACATTGGGTAAGGTAGTTATCATTTCTAACTACTCCAACTTCCCTAAACAACACGGTTCTTGGAGACACTGACGGACGCAGACAGAGGACAGACTACCAGCCAACGAGACTGGAGGCACGCAGACTGGAGGACACTGACGGACGCAGACAGAGGAGACACTGACGGACGCAGACAGAGGACAGACTACCAGCCAACGAGACTGGAGGCACGCAGACAAAGCAGAGCAGATCGGGCACGTGATTCGAGACTGGAGGCACGCAGACAGAGGAGAGCAGACTGGGCACGCAGACAGAGGAGGTCGACGGTTGTGGAGGCAAAAGGGCGGGGTGGTTGCCCGAAGGCAACCGAAAGCTATAGTAGCTTTCCTTGTTCTTAAAGACCCCCACAGTGGCAGCATAGGCCATGTGGGATTAAAGTTTTTTTTCTCCCTTCTCCGCACCCGATGCTGCTAAGATGTGCCTGCTCCCTGTTTGTTCTCGTCGGGCCCTCTGGCTCACGTGGTATGCGTGGTGATTGTTAGGCGGAAGGTCACGGGTTCAAGTCTCTTCGGGGAGGTATAAGGTTTTTTTGATGCCCGCGTGCGCTGTGATGGCGGGTGGCAAGTTTTTGATGCCCCGCGCATGCTGTGATGGCGGGTGGCACCTTTTGATGCCCCGAAGTGCCTTGTTGATGCCAGGAAGTGCCCTGTTGATGCCAGGAAGTGTCCTGATGACGCCAACAAGTCATTTGATGCCTGTGCAGTCAAATTTGATGCCTTGAAGGCTCCAAACAATTTTTTTTTTGGGGTTCAGGTACAATTTTTTTCCTTGTCTATTTTGCAATACGAAGGGGGAAATCTCAGTCTTCACATGATTCATTTGCAAAATTGTAAGATAAAGGGGGAAATCAAACCATTTGGAAGTGAATAATTGCTAGATTTGTAATAGGTGCTTAAATTTGTGGGCATTTGTGATTGTTTCTTTTGCATTTAAATATTCTATTTTTCTTGCATTAACAATCATAAATTACAGAAAAAAATAAGACCCCAAATTTATACCCTATTTGTGCAATTTATTGCACAACAACGTTCGGTATTTGAGATACCTCTGGTCCACACTTACAGGTAATGTTGTCGTGCTTTGGACTACTGTATTCGCCGCCTAATATAGCTGCAACAATGACGTCTGAGCTTGTTCTCTATTAATCGTCGGGGAGAAATAAGGCAAACCAGATCTATTTTTTTCCATTTCATACCCACATCGTGATTGTTGTTAGGCGTAAATCCTGACGAAAGTTTTTTTTCCAAAGTGTTTAGGGGAAGTTACGCCCCACGCATGAGGAATAAAACTTTCTATGGTAGGTGTCATTAACAACACGATGCCCTTTCGGTATCGCCTATGTTCAATATATTGTGCTTCTCATATGTACTTATAGTCTCCCTCACGTAAGGGCGGGTACATATTGAGTAGTATATTGTTCATATATACCTATAGTCTCCCTCACGTAAGGGCGGGTATATATTGAATGGTTACGATATAAAGATCTAGCAGGTATAAAGAAAGGGAGACCAATTGGTGATATAAGGAACCTTCATAATGGCCACAATTCATAAGTATCTCTCAGATTCACAGTTGTTGAAAGGTCCTAACTTTGTTCCATGGAAAACAAAGATGAAAGCCATTCTTCAGTTGGAAGATTTATGGGATGTAGTGACTGGCACTGCAAAGTGCCCTCAGACAATAGGAACAGATCAAGATGCTTGGGATAAGAAGGACAAGAAGAGTCTCGTGTTTATCTTGCTTGCTACTACAGATGAGGTGCAACCTCATATTTGTGATGCAAAAACTAGTAAGATAGCTTGGGATGCCTTGATCACGGGTATATGAAGGAAAGAATCAATCCACTATTCTAAACCTTCAAACTCAACTACATACTCTCAGTATGAATTCTGGGGAAACAATTGATATATTCCTTTGCAGAGTGGCTGACTTGAAAGCCAAATTGAATGCCATGGGAAAACCGGTGGATGATGATATCTTGAAATCTGTCATCTTGAGAGCATTGCCAGATTCCTACAAGATGTTGATCACTTCTCTCAATGTTTCTGGTAGACAAGTATCATTTGTGGAGGTGGTAAATTTGCTTCAGACTGAGGAGGCAAATCAGGTTCAGAAAGATGACGTGCCAGATAATGCCCTTTCCACACAACAAAGTGGTAAGAAACA
This sequence comes from Wollemia nobilis, assembly GCA_028583015.1. NCBI lineage: Eukaryota > Viridiplantae > Streptophyta > Pinopsida > Araucariales > Araucariaceae > Wollemia > Wollemia nobilis. The sequence goes on along the minus strand of JAQPPZ010016601.1, from coordinate 3,519,407 downwards.
AGGTCAGTTTCAAAAAGGGGGTCCTTCTTCCAAAGGAAAAGGGAAGCAAAATCAGCAGAAGGATACAAAATATTGCAAGATTTGTGATATGAATAACCATGACACCAACAGGTGTTGGTTCAAAAACAAGCAACAAAATGATCAAGGTCCTAAGAAGAAGGGCAAAGACAAACAAAAATACAACAAACATAAGCAACCTAAAGGCCATGTTGCTTATGCTGACTCCAACTCAGACTCAGATTCTCCTGGGTCCGATTCAAATTCTGACTCTGAAAGAGCACACAAGGTGCTCATGACCCATACTTCGTCTTCCCAGATAGATGTTGTATGGTATATTGATTCAGGAGCTAGCAAACACATGATTTGGGACAAATCATGGTTTGATACTTTTGCGGAGAAAGAGGGTAAGCCGGTCACAATTGCTGACAATCAAGTCTATCAAGTAAAGGGAGAAGGGGATGTTTCTGTGTCCCTTCCTGATGGTAATTGTCAAATTGAGAAGGTTCTCTATGTTCCAGGATTAGCCAATAATCTGCTTTGAGTCACACAAATGTTGGATAGAAACATGGATGTCGTGTTTCGAGTTGTCAAAGGCAAGAAGAGATGTTTTATCACCCACAGTGGTAAACATGTTGCAACCGGATCCTACAAACATGGCTTGTTCATTCTAGATGCTCTTTCAACTCCTCATGTTGCTCTGGCTGCAACTACAAAGGAGGCCACCTCTCTCTAGCATAGACATTATGGGCACCTCAGTTCGGGATATTTGCTTGAATTACACAGATATGGGATGGTGAAAGGTCTTCCTCCACTCTCATCTATCTTACCAGTGTGCTCGGATTGCTTAGCAAGGAAGCAACACAGAGTACCTTTTGAAACTAGCTCCTCTCGAGCTACAAACCCTTTAGAGCTGGTACATACCGATCTGTGTGGTCCTATGCCAACCAGCTATGGTGGAAAGAAGTATTTTCAACTATTTGTTGATGATTACTCATGGAAGATGTGGGTTTTCTTTCTTCAGTTGAAATCAGAAGCATTTCTCTACTTTCAACAATTCAAGAAACTTGTCGAGAAGGAGTCGGGTTGTTTCATAAAAACCCTCCGCTCGAGATCGAGGGGGGAATACACCTCCGAAGAGTTTTCAGATTTTCTTAAGAAACATGGGATCAAAAGACAAGCTGACTACAGCCTATACACCTCGGCGAGAATGGAGTTGCGAGAAAGGAGAAATCGTTCCATTATGGAAATGGTTCGATGTATGCTAAAGGGAGCACATCTTGAGGATCAATATTGGGCGAGAAGCAGTAAACACAACATCATACCTCCTAAATAGAGCACCCACTAGAGCTCTACAAGGGAAAACACCACAAGGAGCTTGGAGTGGTAAGAAACCTTCCATTTCTCATTTAAGGGTGTTTGGATGTAAAGCATTCATGCACATTCCAAAACAGAAAAGGAGGAAGTTGGATGAGAAAACCCTGCAGTGTATCTTTCTTGGCTATGATGAGTATTCAAAAGGTTATCGATTGATTGATCCTAAGACCAAGAAGACACACGTAAGTAGAGATGTTGTATTTGATGAAGCTTTCACATCAAAAGACACATCTACAGTTGTATACCTAGATGAAGAAGAACCTAAGAAGGAGGTTCAACTTCCACAACAACAACAGAAAGTCCCAAAATGGTATACTAGCACTTTGAGAGATGCTAAGTTGAATTCCCTTCCAGATCTATCTCTAGATAGGCCATGTACTCGTAGTATGACTCAACAAATGAGAGCGAGAGGAATCTACTTCAGAGGTTGACGAACTTTGTCAACACTTTGATGATTTGTCGGTGGGTACAAAAAATGATAGAGAAGAAGATGAGGATGAAGAAAATATTTATATGTCTACATTGAATGCAAATGAACCCACAACGGTTCAATATGCACTTGATAAACCACGGTGGAAAAAGGCCATGGATGTAGAACATAAGTCTCTCATAAAAAATAATACTTGGAAGTTAGTCGATCCGCCAACAGGAAAGAAACCCATAGGCTGCAAATGGGTGTTCAAAGTGAAGTATAAGGCAGATGGATCTATTGATAAGCATAAAGCCTGACTTGTTGCGAAGGGTTATGCTCAGAAAGAAGGCATAGACTATGAAGAGACTTTTGCCCCTACTGCAAAAATGACTACCATTCGAGTACTTTGTGCCATGGGAGCTCAGTTTGGGTGGAAGTTGCATCGAGATGGATGTTAAAAGTGCTTTCTTGAATGGTGACTTACAGGAAGAAGTATACATGACTCAACCAGAAGGATTCATGGTCGAGGGGCAAGAACAAAAAGTATGCAAGTTGATCAAATCCTTGTATGGGCTCAAACAAGCTCCTCGAGCTTGGTATATCAAGATAGACAGTCACCTTGTGCAACATGGATTCAAAAGAAGTCCTTCAGATGCAAATCTCTATATTAAGAAAAATGGTTCTGATATAGTGATTCTTGTACTTTATGTAGATGATCTGATCATAACAGGAAGCTCGAAAAGAATGATTGACTTAGTGAAAAATGATTTGAAGCAATCATTTGAAATGACAGATCTAGGACTTCTGCACTATTGTCTTGGTTTAGAAGTTACTCAGCAAATATTTCATATTAGAGTAACACAAAAGAAATATGCCAAGAATTTAGTAGAAAAATATTGGATGACTAAACTGTAAGTCAAAAGCAACTCCAATGGAGCAAGGACTTAAGTTATCACGATATGATGAATCACCTCAAGTAGATGGTACTCTCTATCGTCGGTTGATTGGGAGTCTCCTATATCTGACAAATACCAGGCCAGATCTCGGTTTTGTTGTGGGCTATCTTTCAAGGTTCATGCAAGAGCCTAAGATGAGTCACTGGAAAGCAACAAAAAGAGTTCTTCATTATGTTCGTGGTAGTACAAATTATGGTCTGGAATACAAAAAGAATAATAAGTTTTTCTTACTAGGTTACACGGACTCGGATTATTTTGGATCCATTGATGATCGTAAATCCACTTTTGGATATGTTTTTCATCTGGGATCTGGACCTGTCTCATGGCACAGTAAGAAGCAGCATGTGGTTGCTTTATCTTCTACAGAAGTAGAATATCGTGCAGCCAGTGAAGCAGTCTGCGAGATAATGTGGTTAAGTCGCATTCTTACAAACATGGGTCTTCCAAAGAATCTTCCTCTTCATTTGTTTTGCGACAATCAAGGTGTTTTGAATCTTGTCAAAAATCCAATTTTTCATGAACGTACCAAACATGTTGATACCAGATGTCATTTCATTCGAGATGAAGTTCCAAAGCACCATATACAACTTCAATACATTCCTATTGATGCGCAAGTTGCAGATATCTTTACCAAAGCACTTGGGCGTATCAAATATGAAAAGTTTCGAGATACTATTGGAATTTGCCAATAATGTAATAAGGGGGGATGTTAGCATATATGTCTTACATTATTGAGCAAAAGGGTAGCGCACGTAGGCGCTCTCTAGGTTGGTTTAATAACCACCAAGTTGGTTTAATAAACCAACTTATTGTAACCACATTGTAATCTTTATAATTGATATCAATCGGAATGAATAATTGCTTCGTCGAATTCTTTAGATAAGCATGAAGTACTTGCTTTGTACAATGAGTTTCAATTGTCCCAATTCCCATAATATGAAGAATGAGTAGATATCTAGGGAGTACTAAAGAAGCTCTCTACATAGTAACCCTTTTATTTTTAACAATTAGTTTAGTTTTTGTGCTTTCTTTTTGTAGGGATTATTAGAAATTTTGACTCTGAGCCCAAGGATAGAAGAAATTTTGAGTTCTCCTTCAAGCATTCTAGAAGGTCCTTGTGAGCCACCAAAACTATAGTGATTCCCAACTACTCATTCATGAATAAGAAAAAACCTTGACCATAAGCAATCAAATATTTTTTAGCTTGAGGAGGAGGAACCTAAAATAAGTCCTAACAATCAAATGTTGTGCAACCATTTACTTGTAATAAAGTCTTGATAGATAAAATAAAGAGCACCCAGGGCTCTTTCAAAATAAGTTTCGATATTAGAAGTTTTGAAATCCTTGATAGCATGCCAGTAACAAAAATATTGACCAGTCTATGAGATGATCCTAGGTCCGAAAGAGGTACTAGAAAGTCAAGTGAACATTGATATCTGAGTCAAATAAAAAGTGACAAAGGTAGATGAGCCAAATTAATGCTTTCTTGACTAAGGAGACAAGGATCACCTACCAAAAGATCCTTTGAGTAAATATCTCAAATATTCATTCAAGATGAAGTATGGAAATGATAGTCTCAGGCCTGACAATTATTATGGTCAAAGAGTACTTCATTCAATGATTGAATCCCTTGGAAAAGTAGATAATATTATCAGGATCATTTATAAATGATTTTAGAGGGAAATGTTCCCCTATTGTAAACTATAAATAGCTATAGTTTAGGTTGTAGAAATGATCGACAATTTTTCAATTGTATTATCTTGTAGGCTTTCCTTTCATTTATTTTTGTAAAAACAATCAACTCCTGAGCAACTTATAGATAATCTTTAATCTCGATTCCTGACACAATATTTGTAAAATTTTACTTGCATATATATATATATGAAATCTTGCATATATATAGTTTAGGTTGTAGAAATGATCCAAAAGTTTTCAATTGTATTCTCTTGTAGGATTTCCTTTCATTTATTTTTGTAAAAACAATCAACTCCGAAGCGGCTTATGGACAATCTTGAATCCTAATTCCTGATACAATCTTTGTAAAATTTTGCTTGCATATATATATGAAAGCTTGTCTCAATTTTTTGGTATAGCCATATATGGCCTCTTGCTAACCCGTTTTTGTGTGTATGTATGTGTATGTGACTCTTTACCTATTTTGAGTTTTATTAAGTGTATGTATGTATGAGGGGCCTATGTCTATTTTAGACTAGTCATTTATCATTGGCTCTCCTATGAGACCAACTTCTTTATGCATACCTATAATTGGTAACTCTCATACGTGCTTCACTATGTCAAGGAGAGGAAGTGTTCATCATTGGCACATAGCGTTCATGCCTATTTTTGCATGAAGATCTTAGTGGATCTCTTGACACATCAGAACCACTTTTATTTTATTAGGTTGTTTTTATTTGATCTCTTGCACTCTTTTTATCTTTGTCGAGCCAAAGTGCACCTTGAAGATCACATCATAATAAGTAGATAGTCTTGTAAAAACTCCTAGAGATCCTTGATTGATCCAAATACCATGCTCTCGGTTGTGACCCTATTGTGTCACTCCCTGCAAGACATGATTGTTCCCACTAGGGATAATTAGAGGTGATAATAAGATATATTAAGAGAATGATTCTATCAAGGGATTGGAACAAGTAGAGGAAAGGTGTAAAATTTCTAAGTTCTTACCTTTTTTGGCTAGATATTATTTGGTCCAAGGAAGTAAACATGGCTTAAATAACCCTAGTAGGATCTCTTCCCCACCAAGTCCTCCAAATACCCATAATACAAGCACATATTTTGGTAGATATGCTCTAAGAGTCATGAAAAAGGTAAAGGAGATACTGGGTATGGTAAAGTATCAGGGGCTTGGGTCTTGTGATAAGTCATTATCAGGAGTTTACAATAGGAAGGAAATCCTACTTAAAATTTGCATAAGAAAAAGATAAGAAGGAAATTTTATCTGGTAAACAAAAATCTATAGTTGGGGTTTTTAGAGTAGGACAACCCCAAGGGAAAGGGTATCGATGATCATCCTCTCTTCAAATGTTAAAGGGCTTAGGGTCCCTCATAAAAAAAAACCCTAAAATTTTTGTTTGAACTTCATAAGTCGGGTATAATTTTAATCTAGGAGACTATGATGGGTGCAAACAAATCAATAGCCATATTTGTATTCTTCCTACTAAATTGAAACTTTGTAGGGTTAGACTCAAAAGTAATATTAGGGAGAAATATAAAATTATGGAATTCCTCCTTTTAGCTAGTTGATAAGGTTTATATTGAGGCAGGTGTGATTATAGAATCACATTATATGGAGATAGGTAAGTTGATTTTTGTAGTCAATCTGTATAGTTCTTATGGTAGTAGAAGGTAGTTTTGGGAAGAATTTTTTATACAAGAATTAAAAAAAAAGTAAATGTAGTGGTGGGAGGGGACTTAAAATTTGTACCTTAAAGAGCAAAAATATGGGAAGAGGAGGCTAGAATGGATCCCCTTTCTAAAATTCTCCTATAGAAAATCAAGAATGTTGGGTTGTGTGATGTAGAACCTATTAAATTAGTGCCCACTTGGAGGAATCAAAGAACTGAAAGACAAGGTATTTACAAAAGGTTGGACATATTTTTAGTGTTTGAAAACCTCATAGTTGAAGCAGAAATACTGAGGTCTTGGATAGATCAAGGTGGAGGATTTGATCATTCACCAATTTTATTATAGTTAGAAAAGGATCAAGAGAAACTAGTAGGACCTTTCAAGTTCAATGTTATCTGGTTGAAAGTTGAGAAATTTATAAATATAGTAAAAGATGAATGGAGACATATTGACCTAACAATAGAAGAGACACCTATGTTTTAGTTTTATAAAAATCTAAGGAGAATCAAATCTGTTACGATCACATAGTCCAAAGGTAAATATTGGGAAACAAAGGCAAATATAGTGGATATAGAAACTAAATTAAACTAGTTATATAGTAACAAAGATAATGAGATTTTTTCAGAAAATGAGAATTTGGCGGTCAAGGAGTTAGAAAAAAGAGAGGGAATTGTTAGAATGGGAAGATGCAAAGTGAAGTATGAAAAGTAGAGCACTTTGGCTAGAACAAGAGGATGGGAATACAAAGTTCTTTCAAAATTATGCAAAACAAATAAAAAATAAAATACAATATGAGAGATGATGGAAGAAATATGAGAAGATTTCAATAAATAGAATTATTATGAGTATCCTACTTTAAGAAACTTCATAAATAACCCAACAAAGCAAATATTGAATAAATAATTAAGCTAACACTTTATCTACCTAAGATAGTCAATGATGAAGTTAAAGAGACTTTGATGAAAGAAGTCACTAAGGAGGAGCTACAAACAATAGTTAAATATTTGGAGAAAGGGAAGAGTCTAGGACCATATGGTTGGACCATTGAATTTTATGTGGGTTTTTATGATTTGTTGGAAGAAGACCTTTTAAACGTGGTTGAGGAATCAAGGATTTTTGGGCAGGTACTTGAGACTATCAATACAACTTTATTTGCCTTGATTCCTAAGAAGGATAATCTAGAATATTTTGGGGAGTATAGGTCTATATCTTTGCATAATACACTCTACAAAATCATACACAAGATTATTACTATGAGGTTAAAAGGAGTTTTTAAAGACAACTTAGAAGAACCACTACACAAAAAAAGGGCTTTAATGACGACTAAATTAAGGTAGTTTTTTATGGTGGTAAAAAACCACCCTAATAGATCCTAAGAGGGCGGTTTATAACCACCCTCTTAGGGTCACCCTAAGAGGGTGGCTATAAACCACCCTGTAGGCTATAGGGTTTAGGGTGGCTATAAACCACCCTCGTAGGACTAAGACGACGGTTATAAACCGTCGTCTTAGGGGTCAAACTAAGATGACGATTATAAACCGCCATCTTAGGGTGATCTAAGAGGGTGGTTTATAACCACCCTCTTAGGGATAAGAGGGTGGTTTATATCCGCCATCTTAGGGGAACCTAAATTTTTTGGGTGCCCCTATGAGGGCAGTTATAAATCACCCTCTTATCCTTAAGAGGGTGGTTATAAACCACCTTCTTAGAGGTGGTTTAGGTTTTTTTTAATACACGGGCTTAAACCCCGTGTGGTGACATCATTTTTCTTTGAAGCTTTAGATAGTCCACCATGCCTTAGCTACTACAACCAGTCCATCATGCCTTAGCAACCTCCACTCCATACCTTAGCTACTCTAACCTCCATGCCTTGCCTTAGCTACTACAATCACCGCGCCTTAGCTACTACAATCATCACACCTTAGCTACTACAACCTCCACATTACGCCTTAGCTACTGTAACCTCCACACCGTGCCTTAGCTACTACAACCTCCACACCATGTGCACAACCTAGGGCTCCTGGGCTTCGATTCATGCTGTTCATTTTTTGGCTGGGGTTTGCCCTGAAACTTCTAGGGCTCCCGGGCTTCAATTCGTGCTGTTCATTTTTTGGTTGGGGTTTACCCTAAAATTTCTCTGAAACTTCTGCTAATTACCCGAAATGGTGAGAGATGAGGGTCGAAGCCGAAGGCACAAAATGGGGCATGAAGACGAAGATGAGGTTAGTTAGGTTCAATGAATTTTGCATTATTTTAGGTATTTTTATGATTAGGGTTTGGAATTTTTTAGTTTGTAATGTTGTGTTTACGCATGAGATTTGTAAAATTTAAACCCTAGATTAAAATTTAAACCCTAATGTTGTGTTTACGCATGAGGTCTCTTCGAAATTTCATCACTCGATGTTTTTTTTGGGATTGATAAAACATGGAGCTATCCACTGGGGCATACCCCTAATAAATTCAAAGGATATTACATTCATATTTTTTCCAAAATTTGCCATGATGGCATACTACTATGAAGGTATATATCTTGCTCATTATACTATTCCAAGCCCAAAACTTTTGAAATGAATCCCATGGGGTTTGGGGGAAACACCATCGTGGAAAACCAGCTATATCTGATCTTGGTTGGCCAATTAGAGGAAGGGCCGATACTCAAAATTTTAATAGGTAGGGAGGTTTTTTTTGATGTAGAGAATGATATGAACTGAACCTTTATATCTCAAGAGGCTGCCAAGAGAACACTAGTGTCCAACCAAAACAAAATACTCCCATACAGGAACACAACCACCCCCACTCTTTGCAGATTTACAATACCCTTGATCAAAAGCCTGCAATTATACATCCTCAACATATGGGGATAACCTTCCATCAGATTATACATACTGTAATATATAGTAAACACACTAACATTTTACATGCAGGATCCACATACTATTTTCAAAACCACTACTCTTGTCACTGCATCCAACCCTCCCAGGACTTGTGATATGAGAAAGACTTGAAGAAACTTCTAACATACTGATAGAGAAAATAAAGAGTGAGACATAAGTGACAATAAAATAAGACCTTACTCTATTTTATCATTTGCATTTTGGTGCGACTGAATCTATCAGATTCTAGACCAGTAGATTCCTCTCCCTGCATTGACACTTCCCCTCATCTTTTGATGGATATTTTTTGTGGCATTCAGGCTCACATTTCTCTTTCCATGCTAAAATCCTCACTGAACTCAAACCATCCTAACAGACTCTCAGGTGCCTTCATCAACAAAATGACAATAGGAGAATTATTAGCACTCATGGTTTTCACTAGAGAACTTCCAAAAAAAGTAGTAATATGTGCTAGACACAACCCTTACATTTTCACCTACACAATAAAATATTTTACTGCTTCCAATCCCTACACAAGAGCAATATAATATGCTTTGTTGTTGGTAGTGGTATATTATTTAAGTTGTCCATTGTATATGACCTCTCTTCTTGTAGCATTATAAGGCAAAGACCACAACAGTTGGAAATCAATTTTCTTTGCTTGTTACAATTTACAAAGGCCATGCATGAATCATTTTATAGTTGGTTATGTTATCAAAAATTATTCTTTAACTAGGACCTTTAAAACATCACAAACTTCAATTTTTGAGAAAGAAGCCATAGTTCTTTTATATTATAATCTCATGCTAAAAGGTTAAACTCAGCACAAGTGAATAAGATCAAGATAAGTGCCAAAATTATTTAGGTTTCTAAATCTGCCTTAGAAGCAAGGATTTTGTGGCAAGTAAAAAAGAGAAAATATTCATAGGTATCCATAGAGGGAAAATTCATAGAAATAATAGTTGACATTTATCAGTCATACTATTGTCTCCAGATGCTCTATAGATCTGCAATACACATTTGTGATAGTGATGTGTGACACTCAAAACATCAATATTTTTGTATAGGGCCTGTGTAGCATATTTGACCTTTAGAAGGCCTCTAAAATTATTGCTTGCTTAAATAAATTGCACTTCCAGTAGATTGACAGATACAATTGTAATAATATAGCTACATTGTATACCTAATCCTCAGCCAATATGACTCCAGTGCTACAAGCAAATATCTCCATTCACCATCTATTGGTTGAAGTTATTTTTTTAGATCAGCAAGCTCTTGGAGTGCCTGTGTTGTCCTCAGATTTCCCACTACTCAATTCACTTTGCCAGCTAAAGGATTTCTCCCAAACTAGATTATCATTGGCTTTCCTTTTAACACATACCGATGTGCCATTTTCAATGCATGGTCTACAAGTTCTGTAGATGGGAAAGTTACAAATGCTTGGCCCCTCATCCGGCCCTCCTGCATTAAATTTATGCCAAGTCCAGATTTGGCTTCCTCCACGCTTTCAAAAAGGGACCCAAATACGAAGTGTAAGTCATCCACAATTACATCTTTTGCCAAGTTCTTAATATATAAAATAGGAGCTGGAATTCCAGGAGTATAATTCTTAAACATTGGAAGGGCTAGAATCTCAGTAGGAGGCAACTTGCCAACTTCTATATAGACACCTGATATTTGAATATGATCAAGGTTGGGTATACACCATTTTTGGAAATGACTTTTTAATAATAAGGTACCAATTTATTTTTTTGAGGCTTATGCATGTTTGGTAATCCTCTTTGGATATACAAGTAATATATACAATTTATACAAGTAATATATCAACTACAAAAAATAAATCTTATTTATGACAATAAGCTATAAATAATATTTCTTTAAGTATAGCATGTTATGGAGTCTTGAAAAATAAACTATAAGACTTTGCATGATTTTGTACATTGTAATATGTTTTTAGGATGTTTAAAATATTTATTATCAGTTTTGATGAGTTGCGATGAAGGGGCAACAACTTGTTAGTTTAAGTTCTAGGTCTACCAATATAACACTTATATCTCAATTGTCTACAAAATTTATTTTGTTAGTTTAAGTTCTAGGTCTACAATTTATGTAGATTTAGAACAATTACGAGATATTTTACATACCCTTACATCTAGCTGTCATCTGGCAGTACATGGATCAAGATGCCTTGCAAAATTACTTTCCAACATAACCATTTTCATCTCCTAAGAATTAAATTATTTCCACATATTTGATTTATCATTTATTTTTTCAGAGCATTCTTTACCCTAGATGGGGCTTATGTATATGATGGTGCTTGGTGATTTTTTTAAGGCTACCTAGTTAATGAAAATATCCTATTAAAAACGTATACATTTGTAAACATTTTTGTGTCATATCTTTTTTATTTTCATATATTAAACATATATGCTTTTTCTAATGTTGTATCCATTGTATCCATATTAGATCTAGAAAATTTATCGTATCCATATCCGATTTCGTACCAGTATCAGATATCGTATCCATTTCCATCCAATCTTGTTTCTTTACAAAACAAACTCAGAAATAAACTAATTATTGTAGGGTAAAAAAACACACATTCTTCTTTGTGGTTTAAGTGTAAACAAAAATCACCTACTTACTGTCTCCATACAAGAAATCCCCGCATATCATTATAGATTTGGGATTATAGTCTCCTGGTCTACTATGGTCAATGACACAGGACTAAGTAATTAGCAAGTTCTTTTGCTATTTTATCCATTGTTTTAGATGGTAAGCACCGATTTTCTATGTTCTATTTGTTTGACGATAAATAAGAAGGGTGCTATATACACAAATTCAAACAATAAAAATATATTTTATTGCTTCCAATCCCTACACAAGAGCAATACAATATGCTTTGTTGTTGGTAGTGGTATATTATTTAAGTTATCCATTGTATATGACCTCTCTTCTTGTAGCATTATAAGGCAAAGACCACAACAGTTGGAAATCAATTTTCTTTGCTTGCTACAATTTACAAAGGCCATGCATGAATCATTTTATAGTTGGTTATGTTATCAAAAATTATTCTTTAACTAGGACCTTTAAAACATCACAAAATTTAGTTTTTGAGAAAGAAGCCATAGTTCTTTTATATTATAATCTCATGCTAAAAGGTTAACCTCAACACAAGTGAATAAGATCAAGATAAGTGCTAGAATTATTTAGGTTTCTAAATCTGCCTTAGAAGCAAGGATTTTGTGGCAAGTAAAAAAGAGAAAATATTCATAGGTATCCATAGAGGGAAAATTCATAGAAATAATAGTTGACATTTATCAGTCATACTATTGTCTCCAGATGCTCTATAGATCTACAATACACATTTGTGATAGTGATGTGTGACACTCAAAACAATAATATTTTTGTATAGGGCCTGTGTAGCATATTTGAAATGGTCACAATGAAGGATGTTGCGGGCTCCTTCATTTCCTGGCCTATAGCAAATATTGTTTACAAATAAATTACATGTTATAGCATTAATTGTTATTTTATTTTCATTTAAGGTTGCATTTAAATGAGTGTTTTTGTAGTTGATGTTGGTTTATGTAGTTGTTTATTAGTGTTTTATTCTTCTCTTTTAAAGGGGTTTATATTCTATTTATGGATAAAATTACTTCTACTCTATATTTGATGTTACATTTTTTGTTCTATTTTTAGAAAATACTAGTAGATAATTAATGGACAACCAAGCTAGGAGTGAGGTGAGTAGGTATCCTGAGCATGAGGTTGGCCAGTCAGATACAAGAAGGTAATTTTGTAAAGTTGTGTTGAGTGTATGTTAGTTATGAAATGGATGTTTCATGTTTGACTCTTAGTCCTAGTTCTTAGCAGTGGTACTTGATTTGTATAGATGGATATTTATGTATCTGATGAAAGTCTCAGGATACCCTCTCGCCTCATCTCTGATGGTTGGGGTGGGTAGGGGTGTTTAGACATCTTCCCATTATATGGAGGGCTCAGGTTGTCCATTTAAGGTTGCATTGAACTGAGTGTTTTTGTAGTTGATTTTGGTTTATGTAGTTGTTTATTAGTGTTTTGTTCTTCCCTTTTCAAAAGGGTTTATATTCTATTTATGGATAAAATCACTTCTACTCTATATTTGATGTTACCTCTTTTAGTTGTTGACATCTATCTTTATGAGTGACTCGTTCATAGCCCTTGTGTTCTCTTGATCACTGTAAGGAAAATATGGTTACCTAGTCTTGATATATGATACTAATTGTCATGATCATTCGGTTGCATATTATTGCATTTTGTTTGGAACTTCATATTTATTTCATTCTTAATACATTATGTCCTCACTACAAGGTATTAGTCCTGGAGAGTATTTTATAGGGATGCCTTGTGGCATGGAAATTTATTTACTGCTACATACAAGGTGATGGAATGATGAGAAGCAAGAAGAATTTAATTTTGCAAAGAATTTCAGAATTTTAAGATATTTGTTTTTAGGCTTGAAGAACTTTGACATGTTTTTGCATTTGCATAAGAAGAAATTATCATGTTCTATTGTAGATGGATTGAACAAACCCTGTAAGTGTATCTTTTTTATCTTTTATATTTTTGATAAACTTGCCTGTGGACTTGTTATTATATTCTCGTTTGTGGTATAATTGTAAATTACATTACTGTTTGGCCTAACTTCTAGTCCCTCCAACATGGATCATCTCCTTTATATTTTTTTCAATTGCAGGTATGTGTTGTTTTGCTATCTATTGGTCAATATACTTTGAGGTAACATGAACAACGATTGCTTACTGCTTATTTAGGACTGCTTGCAGACCATATGTCAGGATCTGGTACTACTATTATGGCTCGTGGGAATCAAAGGCTTGAGAAATTGATGTTCATCAGGCTGCTTCTATCCTGGAACAGGATAGTATGTTGCATGTGTTGTTTTCTAAATTTTTGAAGAACTAATGTCTATGTTCCATTTACAGAGAGACCCTTTTGGGTAAGAGACTACCTACTTATGATGGTTGAAAGAGTTTGTACACTGTTGGGGCTCTACCTTTTGCATCGAAGTAGTTTATGATAATGCTAATTGATGTAGAGGAATCAAACAATGGTCCAAGGTACATCATAAAAATATCTTGAGTTATTGAACATTGCCTGGAATTGTCATGATTTTGTTAATTTCTTGTCTTTGGCTATTAGCCAATTATGTGGGAATTATGTTAGCTATTCTATTAATTGAAAAAGAGAATAAACTATTAAATTCTTCTATTAAAATCTTTATTCAACTTTGCAATAGACAATCATTTTGTTTGCCAACACAAGCCATAAATACAAAATCATCACAACACTAGCATCAATTTCAATTCTTAGCAACTTTTGGACACAATAATCTTCTCCACTCTTTTGCTAAGTCCCATTTTGATGTAGTCAAACTAGACTGCAAAGTCCTTGCATCATGTAAAATTGTGTTTGTTCAATGTAGGTTCTTGTTCCACATGACTAGTTCACATTCCCTTCATAATAGTCTTTATATTTTTAGGTTTTACAAGTATATGTCCATAAGTAGGTCCTACAAACTTATGGTTACAATCTTGAAATTGTTGAGGTAGCACTCATTAGATGTGTAATGGAATTTCACCTCACACTCTAGTTTGTACTTCATGTATGAGTTTACAAACATGAAAAGGATAAGTGGTTGAAGAAGGAGCATTCAACAATCTGGTTTTAAAAAACCTCAAAATTCCTCTTCAACTAAGGAAGATCTCAGGTCAACACCTGGAGGATGCTCCACACCATACCCTATACACCAGTCAAGTGAAAGGGTATTACACAAATTCATGGTAGCCTCATTAGGTACAAATTGAATATAACAACTAACTGACTACGTTCTTGTCATTATTGTTTGGCAGGATGTGAAGGCAATAAAGGGTTTGAATAAGCAAAAGAATACGAAAGAGAAGATATGGCAATTGGTGTCAAGCACTTTCCTTCATTTCATATGTCCCCATAAATGTTTAACTGACTGTCCTTCATATGAGGTGATGGACATGTTTTTCCTTGTACAAGGAGTGGGAAACTTAATGTAAGTGAAAGGTCCCACTTTTGGTGAACAATCATTGTTTATTATAGTTATGTTTACATTTTTAAGAGATTGTTTTTGGTAATAATAATGTAGAACATTACCTAGAATTGTCATGATTTTGTTAATTTCTTGTCTTTGGCTATTAGCCAATTATGTGGGAATTATGTCAGCTATTCTTTTAATTGAAAAAGAGAATAAACTATTAAATTCTTCTACATTATAAATTTTCTGCACGTAAAATATTGAAGTTTGAAGTTTGAATACAACCAGGTGGAGGTGGCAGGAATAGAACCTATGACTCTTTGTTCAAATTTGCAATAGATAATCATTTTGTTTGCCAACACAAGCCATAAATACAAAATCATCACAACACTGGCATCAATTTCAATTCTTAGCAACTTTTGGACACAGTAATCTTCTCCACTCTTTTGCTAAGTCCCATTTTGATGTAGTCAAACTGGACTGCAAAGTCCTTGCATCATGTAAAATTGTGTTTGTTCAATGTAGGTTCTTGTTCCACATGACTAGTTCACATTCCCTTCATAATAGTCTTTATATTTTTAGGTTTTACAAGTATATGTCCATAAGCAGGTCCTACAAACTTATGGTTACAATCTTGAAATTGTTGAGGTAGCACTCATTAGATGTGTAATGGAATTTCACCTCACACTCCAGTTTGTACTTCATGTATGAGTTTACAAACCTGAAAAGGATAAGTGGTTGAAGAAGGAGCATTCAACAATAGGGAGGAAGTAAGGGCCCAACATGAGATACAATGCCATCTGAGGATGAGAATACTTCTTACAAGCAAGCTATTCATACTTTTCATTCCCACAATGGCCTTCCCCAACATTTTATTTATATACATATATACAAACTTTATGAATATTTTTATTGAATGATATTTTTTTGTTTAGTTCCTTAATTGTAAAATTTAATGCCCATGGAGGTGGGCTACTCTATCTTTGCACTATTACTATTAGTTAAGAAATCAACCATCTCTTTATACATCCATAGGATCTTCGAATCATGGAAATGTCAACTTTTTTACCACATATACCTGATTGTATTAGTTGGACAACCAGTTGAACATGGGGGGATGCTTGTCACATTTTGAACCTAGGTGATTGTTATGGTAAGTGTCTCACCTTCCTGCAACACCACATCATGATGGACCTCAATTCAATAATCCTATTGCAGAGTTGTTCTATGAAAATTTCTTGAAGTTGGGGCAACATGAACACTAAGTTGTTTCGTACTACTAGGAAAAGATATATATACTTAAAATCTTAGGACAAGTGATTGAGGTGATTAACATGGAAATGAATGGTAAGTGGTTCTGATGATATGTGGGTAACATGCTACTAACTCATAGGGGTGTTCTTTAGGGCATAGGATCTGTAAAGTTTGAATTTTCTCAATATACATTTTTTTTAAAGATAAAAGGAGTGACATTTAATTTAAAAAGCTACATTCATCACTATCATTATGATTTACTCTCAGTCCATCTTAGTTGATTGATTGTGATAATAAAATACCATTGGATAAGGAAGACAAGGTGTTGACAGTACATGCAAGATCTCATTGATAATCATGTTACAGTGTCTGCTTGGCAGCTTTTGAGCTTTGATCAGGAGGATGAGTTCATATCAATACATTGATGTCGTAGGCATCGTGGGTGGTGTTTTGCAAGCTGAGACCACAAAGAGAATTATTTTCTGTTGCTGAGTATAAATTGATTGATTCTCAAAGAACTAGCAGTATGTGTGAGATCTTGTTTATTATCAAGTAGCTTTGTAAAGTTTGAATTTTCTCAATATACATTTTTTTAAAAGATACAAGGAGTGACATTTAATTTAAAAAGCTACGTTCATCACTGTCATTATGATTTACTCTCAGTCCATCTTAGTTGATTGATTGTGATAATAAAATACCATTGGATAAGGAAGACAAGGTGTTGATAGTACATGCAAGATCTCATTGATAATCATGTTATAGTGTCTGCTTGGCAGCTTCTGAGCTTTGATCAGGAGGATGAGTTCATATCAATACATTGATGTCATAGGCACCGTGGGTGGTGTTTTGCAAGCCGAGACCACAAAGAGAATTATTTTCTATTGTTGAGTATAATTTGATTGATTCTCAAAGAACTAGCAGTATGTGTGAGATCTTGTTTATTATCAAGTAGCTTTGTAAAGTTTGCAAACTCTTGGGCCTTGATCATGGAGTTAAAACATGCACTGATAGAATTGTTTCTACTGAGAGAGTGTTGAATAAAGAGTCATAGGCTCTTTATAATCGATGGCATAACTTATCTAATGGTATAGTCCCTCCAACATGGATCATCTCACTTATATTTTTTTAGGGTGGGACCATAAGAGGGCAGTTATAAACCACCCTCTTAGCCCTAAGAGGGTGGTATAAACCACCCTCTTAGGCCTAAGAGGCTTAACCCTAAGAGGGTGGTTAAAAACCACCCTCTTAGTCCTAATATGGGGGTTCAAAACTCCCTCGTAGTCCTAAGAGGGTGGTTATTTGAGGTGATTTTTAACCGTCATCATATATCTTAAAATTTTTACGATGTCCTCATAGACGGTGATTGAAAAACCACCCTTTATGGTCTTTAAGGGTGGTTTATAAGTGCCATTAAAGCCCTTTTTTGGTGTAGTGAACAGTTTGATTCCTTAAGTAAAAGATAAACCCACGAAGCTATAGGTGTTACTCAGGAAGCACTTCATTTAATCAAATCAAGGAAGCAACAAGCAATGATAATTAAGCTTGATTTGGCAAAAGATTTTGATAGGGTAAGCTAGTTGTACATCAAGCTCATATTAATTCATATTGGTTGTAGTGTGCCCTTTGTAAATTGGGTAATGGGATGTATTAATTATGCTTCCTTTGTTGTCTTAATTAATGGTTCAACTTCTAGCTTCTTCAAGCCTTCTAGAAGGTTGAGACAAGGATGCCCTCTATCACCCTTATTATTCTTACTTATGGCTGAAGGGTTCAGTAGAATGATTAAGAAACAAAAAAGGCTTGGCATGATCAAATGCATTAAATTGGAAAAATATTTGGTTGGGACTCACTTACTATTTGCAGATGATATACTCATATTTGGAAATGGTACCTTAAGAGAAGCACTAAAATATAAAAAGTTGTTAGATTTATATTATGCTACCATAGGAATGGAAATAAACCTCTAGAAAATAAATATAGTTTTTAATAGAATACAACTAGGACAAGAAGCAGTGGCAAGGATTTTTGGCTTCAATCTAATTGAGTTTGACAAATATTTAAAATATTTAGGATTTATACTGAAGCCAAATAATTATGGATACCAGGATTGGATTTGGTTATACAATAAAGTGGAAAAAGGGTAATTTCATGGTGCAATAGATGGTTATCATTGGGAGGTCGTTTAACATTGGCCAAATTAGTTTGGAATCCATTCCAATATTTTGGTACTCTATGGCTTATATTCCTGTTAAAATAGTGAAAAAAATAATAAATAAATGCTTCCATTTCCTTTGGAAAGGAAGAAGAGATAAGGATGCAACGCCTTTGGTTAAATGAAGTATGATAGCCAAGCCTAAATCAGTAGGATGATTGGGGCTTAAGAATGTATATAACTTTGGGAAAGCACTAGCTACCAAGAGTCTTTGGAGATTGATAATTGGTAAAGGATTATGGCATGAGGTTATCAAGGAGAAATATTTAGGTTCCATGTCCTTTAAAGAGTGGATTATACTTCCTATCAAGTCAGTGATCAATGCAACTATCATTTGTAAAGCATTAGTGAAGGCTTTTCCATTAGTGGGAATTTTTTGTTTAGAAATAGAAAATGGGAAGAAAGTAAGGCTAGGAAAAGACCACTAGCTAGGGAATGGATGGAATTACCAACTATCTCAAAATTTAATAGAACATCTAAATAGACAGGGGCTCAAGGTATTACCAGATGTAACATCTATGGGAAAAATAAATTTATGGAATCAAATGTGGCTTTCAACAAAAAAATTAGTTTTAGAAGACAATGAAGCTGAGTAATGGAGCAACTATACAAGGTATTAGGCAAGGGATTTTTTAATATTGAAACAAGAATAAGACTCTTTAGTATGGTTAAAGAACCCAACTAGTGGATACTTTATAGCTAAAGAAGGGTACAAGGCAATGTTTGAAGATAGTAATAAGGAGGTCCTTTGGTGGTGGAGTAGGATTTGGAAGGTGAAAGCACCCTTGAAAATCATATTTTTTCTTAGTTAGCTTTAATTAAGAAGGCATTGACATGGGATGTTCTACAAAATAGGTCTTGGCAAGGTCCAAGTCAATGCAGTTTGTGTAAAAGAGAAAAAACAACAGATCACCTACTAGTGCACTATAATTTTTTGAGAGAATTGTGGAGGTCTATCTACCCATGACTAAGAGGAAGGGACGGTGGCCAACAAGGAATCTGTTGGATAATATGCAACAATGGTTTAAATACAAAGGCTTAAAGGAATACAGGTGCATTCCATTAATAGTGACATGGGGTCTATGGATGGAAAGAAATTATGTTGTCTGAGAGCAAGGAAAATCTACCTATACAAGTTTAAGCTCAGATCAAATATACTTAGGAAGGCATAAAAAAGCCCAAAAATTAAAGGTTGTAAGAAATTTTGGAAGTTTAATAGTGGATATTACAAAGTCACATATAATTGGTAACTCTCATATGTGCTTCACTATATCAAGGAGAGAAAGTGTTCACCACTGGCACATAGTGTTCATGCATATTTTTGCATAAAGATCTTAGTGGATATCTTGATACATCACAACCACTTTTATTTTATTAAGTTGTTTTTATTTTATCACTTGCACTCTTTTTTCCTTTGTTGAGTCCAAGTGCACCTTGAAGATCATATCATAATAAGGAACTAGCCTTGTAAAAACTCCTAGAGGCCCTTGATTGATCCAAATACCATGTTCTCGGTTGTGACCCTATTGTGTCACTCCATACAAGGCATGATTATCCCCGCCAAGGATAATCAAAGACGATAATAGGATATTTCAAGAGAGTGGTGCTATCAAGGGCTTAGAACAAGTAGAGGAGAAAGGTATAAAATTTTCTAAGTTCTTACCCTCTTTAGCTAGAGATATTTTAGGCCAAGGAAGCAAGTAGGGCTTAAATAACCCTAGTAGGATCTCTTCCCCACCAAGTCCTCCAAATCCCCATAATACAAGCACATATTCTGGCAGATATGCTCTAAGAGCCATGAAAAAGGTAAAGGAGATATTGGGTATGGTCAGGTATCAGGGGGCTTGGGTCTTGAGACAAGTCAATCTTAGGAGTTTATAGTAGGAAGGAAATCCTACTTAAAAATTGCACAAGAAAAAGTTGAGAAGGAAATTTTATCTGGCAAACAAAAATCTATAGTTGGGGTTCTTAGAGTAGGACAACCCCAAGGGAAAGGGTATCAATGATCATCCTCTCTTTAAATGTTAGAGGGCTTGGGGCCCCTCATAAAAAATAGCCCTAAAGTATTTGTTTAAACTTCATAAGCTAGATATAATTTTAATCTAGGAGACTATGTTGGATGCAAAAAAAGCAATAGCCATACTCGTCTCTCTCCTACCAAATTGGAACTTTGTAGGGTTAGACTCAAAAGGAAGATCAGGGGAAATGTAATAGGATGGAATTCCTCCTTCTAGCTAGTTGATAAGGTTTATATTGAGGTAGGTGTGGTTACAGACTTACATTCTATGGAGCTAGGTAAGCTAATTTCTGTAGTCAATTTGTATGGTCCTTATGGTAGTAGAAGGTAGTTTTGGGAAGAATTATTTATACAAGACTTTTAAAAAAAGAAATGTAGTGGTGGGAGGGGACTTAAACTTTGTAACTAAAAGAGCAAAAATATGGGGAGAGGAGGCTAGAATGGATCCCCTTGCTGAATTTTTCCTATAGAAAATCTAGAATGTAGGGTTGTGTGATGTAGAACCTATTAAATTAGTGCCCACTTGGAGGAATCAAAGAACTAGAAGACAAGGTATTTCTAAAAGGTTGGATATATTTTTAGTGTCTGAAAACCTCATAGCTAAAGCAGAAATACTAAGGTCTTGGATAGATCAAGGTGGGGGATCTGATCATTCACCAATTTTCTTATAGTTAGAAAAGGATCAAGAGAAACCAATAGGACCTTTCAAGTTCAATGCTATCTAGTTGAAAGATGAGGAATTTATAAATATAGTAAAATATGAGTGGAGACATATTGACCTAACAATAGAAGAGACAACTATGTTTCAGTTTTCTAAAAATTTGAGGAGAATCAAATCTACTACAATCGCATGGGCCAAAGGTAAATATTGGGAAGCAGAGGCAAAGATAGTGGACATAGAATCTAAATTAAATCAGTTATATAGTCACAAAGGCAATGAGGTTTTTTCAAACAAGGAGAATTTGTAGGTAAAGGAGTTGGAAAAAAGAAGAGGGAATTGTTAGAATGGGAAGATGCAAAGTGGAGGATGAAAAGTAGAGCACTTTGGCTGGAACAAGGGGATGAGAATACAAAATTCTTTCAAAAGTATGCAAAACAAAGAAAAATGATAAATACAATCTGGGAGATGAAAGGGGAGGATGGAAGAAATATGAGAAGGTTTCAAGAAATAGTAGGATTAGGAGTATCCCACTTTAAGAAAATTTATCAAGAACCCAATAGAGCAAATATTGAAGAAATCATTAAGCTAGCACTTTATCTACCTAAGATGGTCAATGATGAAGTTAAAGAGACTTTGATGACAGAAGTCACTAAGGAGGAGCTACAAACAATAGTTAAATATTTTCAGAAAGGGAAGAGTCTAGGACCAGATGGTTGGACCATTGACTTTTATGTGGGTTTTTATGAGTTGTTGGAAGAAGACCTTTTAAAGGTGGTTGAGGAATCAAGGACTTCTGGGTAGGTACTCGGGTCTATCAATACAACTTTCTTGGCCTTGATTCCTAAGAAGGATAACCCAAAATATTTTGGGGAGTATAGGCCCATATCTTTGTGTAATACTCTCTACAAAATCATCTCCAAGATTATTGCTATGAGGTTAAAAGGGGTTTTTTCAGACACCTTCTCAGAAGAACAATTTGGTTTCTTAAGTAAAAGATAAATCCATGAAGCTATAGGTGTTGCTCAGGAAGCACTTCATTCAATCAAATCAAGGAAGCAACAAGCAATGATAATTAAGCTTGATTTGGCAAAAGCTTTTGATAGGGTAAGTTGGTTGTACATCAGGCTTATATTAATTCATATTGGTTGTAGTGTGCCCTTTGTAAATTGGGTAATGGGATGTATTAATTTTGCTTCCTTTGTTGTCTTAATTAATGGTTCAACTTCTAGCTTCTTCAAGCCTTCTAGAGGGCTGAGATAGGGATGCCCCCTATCACCCTTATTATTCTTACTTGTGGTTGAAGGGTTGAGTAGAATGATTAAGGAACAAAAAAGACTTGGCATGATCAAAGGCATTAAATTGGAAAACTCTCTTGGTTGGGACTCACTTACTATTTGTAGATGATATACTCCTATTTGGAAATGGTACCTTAAGAGAAGCACTGAAATATAAAGAGTTGTTAGATTTATATTGTGCTACCATAGGAATGGAAATAAACCTCTAGAAAATAGATATAGCTTTTAACAGACTACAACCAGGACAAGAAGAAGTAGTGGTAAGGATTTTTGGCTTCAATCTAATTGAGTTTGGCAAAGGTCTAAAATATTTGGGGTTTATACTAAAGCCAAATAATTATGGATACCAGGATTGGATTTGGTTATACAATAAAGTGGAAAAAAGGGTAACTTCATGGTGCAATAGATGGTTATCATTGGGAGGTCGTTTAACACTGGTTAAATCAGTTTTGGAAGCCATTCCAGTATTTTGGCACTCTATGGCTTATATTCCTGTTAAAATAGTGGAAAAAATAAGGAAGAAATGCTTCCATTTCCTTTGGACAGGAAGAAGGGAGAAGGATGCAATGCCTTTGGTTAAATGGAGTAAGATAGCCAAACCTAAATCAATAGGAGGATGGGGGCTTAAGAATATACATAACTTTGGGAAAGCACTAGCTGCCAAGAGTCTTTGGAGATTGATAACTGGTAAAGGATTATGGCATGAGGTTATCAAGGAGAAATATTTAGGTTCCATGTCCTTTGAAGAGTGGATTAGACTTCCTATCAAGCCAGTGACCAATGCAACTATCATTTGGAAAGCATTAGTGAAGGCTTTTCCATTAGTGGGCAATTTTTTGGTTTGGAAAATAGGAAATGGGAAGAAAGTAAGGCTAGGAAAAGACCCCTGGCTAGGGAATGGAGGGAATTACCAACTATCTCAAAATTTAATAGAACATCTAAATAGACAGGGGCTCAAGGTATTAGTAGATGCAGCCTCTATGGATAGAACAAATTTATGGAATCAAGGGTGGCTTTCAGCAGAAGAATTACTTTTGGAAGGAAATGAAGTTGAGCAATGGAGCAAGTATACAAGGGATCTGACAAGGGCTTTTATAAGACTGAGACAAGAAGAAGACTCTTTAGTATGGTCAAAGAACCCAACTAGTGGATAATTTACAGCTAAAGAAGGATACAAGGCAATGTTTGAAGATAATAATGAGGAGGTCCTTTGGTGGTGGAGCAGGATTTGGAAGGTGAAAGCACCCTTGAAAATCATAATTTTTCTTGGTTAGCTTTAGCTAAGAAGGCATTGACATGGGATGTTCTACAAAAGAGGTCCTGGCAGGGTCCAAGTCAATGCAGTTTGTGTAAAAGGAAGAAGAAACAATAGATCACCTACTAGTTCACTATGATTTTTTGAGATGAGTACCAAAATGACATAAGATGAATGAAGGTTTGCAACACGCTAATTTAATGAGGCTTATAAAAAAAATAAAATACCCATGCCATTGTAATTTTTTTCCAGAGAAAATTATGGATTTTTCCTGAGGAAAAAGAAAAATATTTTCCTATATATAAATACCTATGGTATCAGAAAAAGAAGGGAAAATTATTGAGGCAGCGATGAGCGGGAAGGTAGCGGCGGGAGGGCACGGGAGCGGGAGCGCCAGCACTGTGAACCTGGGCACCGGCAAGTTGGAGGGCCACAACAAGGCGGAGGGAGGGCAGTCAGAGAATGGAGGCTCGACGGAGTTACCCGAAGATGGAGGCAGACGCGGGAAGGATCCGCCTGACAAAGGGAGAGACTGCCAACATAAATCGTATGCAGAGGCAGCGGCTTCTGAAACCCCAAATGGTATTTTCACTAAGGACCTCTTTTCGTCCGGGGATGAACTGGACATCCCGGAGGAAATCCTATCAAGTTTCGTCGAATTTGAAAAATTTACCCTAATCGGGAAGTTTATTGGAGGGCGTCCCGATATGGAGACCATCCGTAGGTGGGCGGCAGGAAAATGGCGGACCTCGGGTCATATGGAGCTGGCTGCCCTATCCCGAGGTTTTTTCGCAATTAGGCTGAATAATGCGGAGGATTACTGTAAAATTTTGGCTGGGGGCCCTTGGTTTCTGGGACGCAGGAGTCTCTTTCTCAGGAAGTGGGGGATGGATTTTAACCCCGAAACCCAGAGTATTAATATTGCCCCAATATGGGTTAGGCTGCCGAACCTTCCCCTTTTCTGCTGGCATGAAAATGTTATCAGGGGTATCGCCCGTTCCATTGGTGAGTTGGTCACCATTGACCCTCCCACTCGGGCCCGAACCAGATTTGTCCAAGCTCGCTTCTGTGTCCTGGCGGATTTGGAGGCGAACCTTCCATCCTCCATCACTCTTCGGTCTGGAGGCTCCGTTCTTCATAAGCAAGTCATTAACTATGAAAATAGACCGGCCTTTTGCCCCTGGTGCAGTTCCCAGGGGCATCTTCAGTCAAATTGTCCTCTTCAAAAGCCGGGGATGAAGGGTGGGGCTTCTGGCAACCCCCCGGAGCAAGAAGGAAAACAATCGAAACACCCTGTAGCGACAGTGCCTGAGTCTCCAGATCCTTCTGGGGTTCTCCCCGAGTCGGACGTCGTTCTGTGCAATGCAAGTTCCCAACTAGAACCTCAAGTGGAAAAGGATCAGTCTCCTTCCCGTATGTCTGCTCAGGCTGATTCCCCTATTTGTCAAAACCAGAAACCTCCCGAGTCCCTGCTGGAAGAGTATCTGCTGGGCAAGAGGGACGAACAACATGGCAACATTAGTCCATGAAACACTAGAAGCCGAAAGCAAGGGGTGGATTTCGGCTGTGAAAGAAAATAGGGGCGACCTCCTAACAAAGAAAGAAGGGATAAGGAAACGGCAGCAGACATTGCAAATGGATCCCAACGGTTGCTTTTTCAAGAAGATTCCGACTCCCTGGTGGGTGATTCGCCTGTCCCAAAACCTCCCATCCAGCAGGGAAAGGGAGGCAAGAAAGTCTTTAAAATGTCCAGATGAAAATCCTCTCATGGAATGTGAGAGGTCTTAACGGAGCGGCCAAACGTAGGGTGGTGGCCGATCTCCGAAAGAAGTCTAACCCATCCATCCTCATTTTGCAGGAGACTAAGTCTGATGCCTCTGCCTCTGTCAAGGTTGCCAGGGCCATTTGGGCCAAGGCCAAATTCCTTTCCAGCCCTGCAATAGGTTCTGCAGGCGGTCTCATGGTGTTGTGGGACTCTGACAAGGTCGAGGGTAGTCTTCTATCGGCTTCCAGCAGGACTATCAATGTCCTGTTTCACTCCAAGGTTGATAATTTTTCATGGATTTTGACCAATGTTTACGCCTCGAACTCTGCTTCGGAGCGAGCTGAGTTGTGGAAAACCATCTCTCTGATGAGGGAAAGTTTTAGTGACTTCCCGTGGGTTGTGGGAGGGGATTTCAATTGCCCTCTTCATCCCTCTGAAAAGAAGGGAGGCGCTGAGCTGGCCAGCCGTAGCATGGAGGATTTCAGAGATTTTGTTTCATCCAATAATCTGCTAGACATCGAACTTAAGGGGGCATCCTTCACCTGGAGCAACAGGAGGATTGGGAGCAATCTCATCCAGGTCAAGCTCGACCGGTTCCTCATTTCCCACGAAGCTATTCCCTTCCTCGACGCTGCAACTCTCTCAACTTTGCCAAGAATCGGGTCGGACCATAATCCCATTCTGTTAGAGGCCACTGGCGGGCCTAGGTTTAAGATCCCTTTCAGATTTGAGTCCATGTGGATTTCCCACAAGGATTTCAAACAGTTGGTTTCGGAATGGTGGCAGGTGACGGTGGTTGGTTCAGCGTCCAAAAGACTGGCCCTAAAACTTAAGATGATTAAAAAGAACTTAAAGGCATGGAATAAGGAGGTTTTTGGCAACATTTTTGAGTCTAAAAGGTCCATCTCTGAGCGCTTGAAGAGTTTAGAGGAAAATATGGAGGTCGAAGGGTATTCTGAAGGCCTCAGAGAGGAGGAACGGAGCCTCCTGGTGGACTATCATTCCATTCTTGCCAGTGAGGAAACGTTTTGGCGTCAGAAGTCCAGGGATCTCTGGCTGAAGAGCGGTGATTCAAATTCAAAGTTTTTCCACGCGTCTACCATGAGACACAGGGGGGCCAACAAGATCAGACAGGTGTTGTGTAAGGATGGGCGCACTACCAGGGAGATTGAGGAAATTCGAAGCGAAGCAGTCGATTTCTTCCAGGATTTGTTGGGTGCTCCTCCTGATAGCGTCCTCCAAGTTCAGAAATCCTTGCTTGCTAATTTCCCTACCAAAGTCCCCCATGAGGCAAGTATTAAACTCCTGGAACCTTTTTCCCATTTCGAGATTAAGGATGCTCTTTTTTCCATGCAACTAGATAAGGCCCCCGGGCCTGATGGGTTCCCCCCGATTCTTTCAAGTTATGTGGGATGTTGTGGGGCCTGATGTCTGCGAGGCTATCTTAGAAATCCAAGCATCAAGATCCATCCATCCGAAGCTCAACTCTACCTTCCTAGCTCTCATTCCTAAGTCGCCCGCCTGCAAAAGTTTTTCTGACTATCGTCCCATAAGCCTCTGCAATGTTTTCTACAAGATTCTTACCAAGACCATTGCCAATCGTCTGAGATCCCTCCTCCCCTCTTTGGTAGGTTCAGCTCAGGGGAGCACCGTTAAGGGTAGAAACATCCTTGACGACGTCATTACTATTCACGAAACCCTCCATACTGCCCAATGTTCCAAGAATGCTGCGCTTTTCCTTAAACTAGACATGAATAAAGCTTTTGACAGAGTGGACAGGAGGTTCCTCTGTGCTGTCCTTTGCAAGTTGGGCTTCCATCATCACTGGATTGACCTTGTGAACAGTTGCATTTCCACTCCATCCTTTTCTGTGCTGATCAACGGGTCCCCCGCTGGATTCTTCCAGAGTGCTCGCGGCCTCAGACAAGGTGATCCTCTGTCTCCTATTTTATTCATTCTTTTGGCAGAGGTCCTTAGCTGGTCTTTGAATGAAGCCCTCCACCGAAGCAAGATTTTTGGCATTCTGCCTACTTCCAGAGTTGATCCTGTCACTCACCAACAGTTTGTGGATGACACGCTCATATCCACTGGAGCGTCTGTCACTCAGGCCAAATCTATCAAGCGCATTCTGTCCCGGTATGAGAAGGCTTCTGGCCAAAAAGTTAATTATTTGAAGAGCAAAATTTATTTTGTTAATACCCCTCTGCGTAGGCAAATTCGCATTGCCAGAATCCTCGAATGCACTATTGATTCCCTGCCTGCAACTTATTTGGGGTTGCCGCTAGTTTGCAATGGGCGAGGCGGTGGGAACATCTGGAATTCGATTTTGGAACGGCTTCATAAGAAACTCAGCACTTGGAAAGGCAAATTGCTATCTCAAGCTGGGAAGGCAACCCTCACCAAAGCCTGTCTTCAAGGAATTCCCACCTATTTCATGTCTGTTTTCATGCTTCCTGTGTTTATCCATTCCAAAATCGAGCAGATTCAAAGGAATTTTCTCTGGTCCGACAGCGAAGAAAAATCCAGAATTCCTCTGGTGGCGTGGGATAAGGTTTGCCTTCGAAAGGACCAAGGGGGCATGGGATTGAGAAGATCCAGGCTCATGAACACTGCCTTAATTGCCAAACATGCTTGGAGAATTCTTATTAATGCACCGACGGAATGGGTCAATATAGTTAAAAGAAAGTATCTTGGGGAAAATTCTCTCCTGGAAGCTGAGTCTCCTCATGAAGCTTCGGCTTTCTGGAAGACGGTGCTTCAGGGCCGTTCGGTGATTAACAGGGGTGCTCGTTGGATCTTGGGGGATGGATCCACGATCCTTTTTTGGAGAGACAGGTGGGCTACAGATGAAGCTCTCGCTGTAAATCAGAACTTGGCTGGCTTGAGGGCCCAGATTGATCCAAACAGTCATCTCAAGGTTTCGGATTGCATTGACCGGAGTTCCCTTCCCCCTCGGTGGAAACTTTCGACGGTGGATGGGTTTGATAATGAGGTGAATTTCTTGTACAGTGTCCTCCAATCGGTGTTAATTCCTTCGGTCATAAGAGACGACAAAATTATTTGGAGCAACACGCAGGATGGGCGGTTTTCTGTTAAGTCCGCTTATGATCTTCTGTCGTGTGAGGCTGTTGTGGACCCTCGATGGAAAGCAATTTGGAGGAAAGGGATTATTCCTAAGATAAATTACTTTGCTTGGATTGCCTTTTATAACAAAGCCCTTACCATAGACAATCTCCACAAGAGAGGCCTTGCAATTCCCAACAGGTGCTATCTTTGCTTAGCTGACTGTGAAACATCCGATCACTTATTTTTGCATTGCCCCTTTTCCCATTCGGTCCTAAGTTGTGTGTTGTCTTCCTTCCAAGTACTCTGGTGCTCCCCTCGCTCCCTTAAAGATGCCTTCCTCCAATGGCCCAAGCCCTTTAAGAATTCTAAGCTCCGATTCCTTTGTGAGGCTGCCTTTCACCATTCCATCTGGCAAATTTGGCTGGAGCGTAATGCTAGAGTCTTCGGCAAGATCCCTAGAATGGCTCCCTCTGTTGCCCAGCGGGCCTTATCCTTTGCTGTCGAGAATTCAAAAACTATTCCCAGCTCCCGCCCTCACAATCCTTGGGAGGCAATTATTTTCAAAATACTGGACCTTGGCTCCTCTTCCAGAGTTGACTCAGTGAATGGCCGCAGGGAGGTCACTTGGACCAAACCTCCTTTGGGGTGGATCAAACTTAATTTTGACGGGGCTGCTAAAGGCAACCCGGGGCCCGCTGGTTCCGGGGGGCTTGTCAGGGACCATAATGGGAAGCTGATCTTGGCCTACTGTGAAAATCTGGGCCCTCAGACCAATCATTTTGCCGAAGCCCGTGGTGTGTTGAAAGGGTTGCAGGTCATATCGAATGATCCTAGGCCTTTAATTATTGAAGGCGATTCTCTAAACATTATCAACTACCTTCGTGGCTCCAAAGACCCATCGTGGCGGGTCCTGAATATCATCCTCGAGGCTAGGATGCTCCTCTCTCGGCGCGCCAGGTGGGAGGCGGGGCACATCTACAGAGAAGGTAACCGGGTGGCGGATCACTTGGCCAACAAAGGACTGATGACCACGTGCCCGGTTGTTTGGCGTTCTCGTTTCCCAACCGAGGTGGACAGTTTGGCCAAGGCAGATATTCCCTCATGATGAAGAATTTGTATCATAGGTCTTCTCCCAAAGTTTGTTGATATATTGTCTTCGGCTATTATTCTGTTTTAATGTATTTCAAGATCAAGATTTCCAGGACTGTCCGCGTCTTCTGGGGCCCTCGGGCATTTTGTATTTCCCTGTCTTTTTTACGAACTGCTCTATTTACCCAGCCATCCGGCATGAAATATCTTTTAGCAAGGCTGATTTTGTACATAAGGTTTTGGGATCCTTTATAAAAACCCACAATTAATCTATTATTATAATTACCAAAAAAAAAAAAAATACCTACGGTATTAGGTTTATATCCTCTCCCAAGCTTTACTAACGTGCCAAAAAAAAAAAGACCTGGTAATGTCTGGTTGAATGCCATAGATATGTTAAAATTATAAGTGAAACACCAAGGAATCTGAAAGACCGTGAAGACGCTCTCTCGTACAAGAGAGTTAAACTTGTTTTGAGGGACATGAAATCCTTCCGCATCTCTCTCAACTGAAGCATCATTCGACGTAACCCAAACCCTTGATGAAACCATTTCTTTCCTATAGTTGAGAGTTGAGAGTCTTCAGACAGTCTCTCTTATAAGCATCGTGATGGTATTTTGCCTATTAGATCTATGGCGGTCTCATCTTTTAAATCATCTGTTATTCATACTGATAGTACTTGAACAAAATAACATTAATGCAGTATTCGTCCGGTGATTGTGACATTGGCTCTTCCATCTCCAAACCGTGCGCCTCCTAATGAGGTCCACACTCAGGTCTCTTTTGACTTCTTTTGTTCACTGTTTGTTTGGGTATTGATCAGTCTTGTCAAGGTGACAGCAATCACTATTTCATGGGTATTTGGCAGTGGGGATGGCGTTGGCTTCTTTACTCTCTCTTTCTCCGTGGTCCTTTCTTCCCTATGGTCATGGTTGGGTGGTAATACGCCTTTCCTTTATAACATGTGACATTTTTCCATTGGCGTAGAAGAAATAATGTAAAAATATAAAAGAGGTTTTTGCAGGAGACGAAGCGCATTTTTAAATATATATATATTTTTGTTGGATGGGAGACTTGGTTACAACCATATTATTTTGAATAGGTAGAGTTTAAACCATTCACTAAACCCATTTTACCTGTTTTGTTTTGTAGCATGATGTTAAATAGATCATTGAGTACTCGTACCATTGTCGTTAATCTGATGTACACTCAAAAAGTTCGGATCAGACTACTATTTTGCAACATATTATTACTTTTGCAAGAAGCTTACTCTTAAAATTTAAACTTAGTTCTTTACTTTTGCAACAAGTTTATTCTCAAAATTTAAACCTAATTCTTTCTTTTAAATGCATCCAAATATACCATCGTAATGAGTTAATCTACTCATTATTTCTTCCACTAGTTGATTTAATCACCCGACACATGCGTACTTTTGTGTCATCTGGAGTTACGGTGAACAAATTGCAGTAAAGTCTTATTTAATAATTAGATCGTATGGAGTTGCCACTAAGTAAATTATCTAATAATTTAATGAGATAGTCGAGCCAGGCATCCACATCTCTAAGATTGACGAAAACAGCTTGTATTGTGCAAATTTTTGCATATGTTTTGTATTATTATAAAAATGCTAAAGTGATAAGTGAGTCTGGATATTTCTTAGCACTTGGCTTCAGAGAGAATGATAAGTACTGATATAAATTTTTTAAAAACAATTTCCTTGTAAAGGTTGAAGCTTGATAAATTCATTTAATTTTTAATAAAGACATTAATAAAATCAATTGAAAAAGAAAAAATTTCACTAGGCTTACCAATATTGTTAACCGTGAAAATGTATATTTGTATGTCATAAAGAATAAGTCGTGATAATAATATTTCACTCGTGTCTGAAAAGAGATGCATTTGAATGAAGAACTGACTGAGACAAAGACTTTTTGTATTAAATATTTGACTCGTAAATGCTTATCAATAATATATAAATACAAAATATTTGAGATTTTATACATACTCTACCAACTTCAATAAAATTACACGAATATGACTAAATGTATGAAGTTGTGGGGTTTCTTTGCTCTGTTAGTCCCCTCTTACGCAGATCATAAGAATACTTTTACAGTTTTACTAAATCCATAAAGTTGGAGATTAGCAATACTGAAAAGGGCATCTACCATCGTTAAGACAATAACTAAAAAATGCAATAGTGGTCTCATAAAACTCTATTTACATTTTATGAAAGGTATAAATAGGTTTAAATTTTATCAAAAGATGCAACATCTATTCAATCTTATATAAGCATTTAAACAAAACTCAATTCACCTTTTTAAAATTAACTTGCAACATAGAGTTTACTTTCGAAGTTATTCACAACTGATGCTGCTTCTACCTCAAATGCTTCTTGCTGTCCTAAGCCATTTGCATTCAACCCAAGTTGCAAGAGTTTGCATCATTACAATATAATTTCACACCTTCTTCATCTTCTCATAACTTGCCGAGTTATAAAACAAGAGACTGAACCATTAAAATAATGACAACCACATTATTTCATTCATTGCAATATCACAACTGCATTGCATTATCACACCATAACAAAATATCCCCAAGTAATATATCCCTAAATAATGATTAGCCACTTGTCAAATCTGTCCATACCTTGTATTCACCAATACAGTCGTTGCTCACTAAAAGATTTGCATTAAAAGATCTTAAGAGGCCTCTTTTCAAATTCAAGATACCCAAATATCTCTAAGTAATCTTCATATCATATGCAATATAATTTTGCATATTAGCATAACTTCACCATGCCCAAAATACTCTCATATATATATATATATATATATTTTTTGCAGCAATAATAGAAATCCATTATCTTAATAAACAATACCACATTTACCACATTACTTTGTAAAAGAAATATTAAAGTGGAACGAAATTTCAACATAGAAATATGTCATTAAAAATAAACAACTTATAATAAGAACAACATCACATAAACCAATTAAAAACACCTTTTTCGAGCCTTTGAGAAAGCCATGCAAAACTAACCAGTGATAACTATCTACCTGCACACTAAACAAAAATACATGACAGACCATGTAATCAAATTTATTTGCTACACAAGAAACTACATTACAAAAAGATCATCCTGCATGTTATTAATGGAGGCAGACTGTGCATGGGCATCTCGAACCTCTCCAACAATCTCAGCTCGTGACGTTACATATACAATGTGTATATACACACACGACTTAACTGAGATTGTTGGCGAGGTCAAGATGCCGTAGCACAAAACAGACTCGATCCGATGGAAAAAAACCCTGTTGAATTCTCAGATGAAGTGAAGTGAAGTGAAGTGAGCAAGGGGCCCTTTTATAGGCCTCCATGCATGAGGGGTCCCCTTGACTTTTTGTTTCAAATTCAGAGATATCAGACTGGACCTGAATCACTGTGGAACACAGAGAGCAGAAGGACAATATAGAGATGAGGATTCTCGTGATACATATTGTTCGTTTTCGATGGGGATGGGGATTTGATTTTTTTTTTGTGTTGTCCGAATTAGCGAAGGCCCGTGAGTGTACAGGAAAAGAGAGGTACGTCTGGCTTGTGTGCTGTCCAATCGTCTGAGATTTCAGTTTGACCTTGAGCTGTACGTTTGGCATTTATTGCTCATCCATGTCACGTAGATCCAAAATCTCGATCATCGATGTCGCCCATCCCGATGCACGCGATCTTGTTTTTTCTCGAAGATTTTCACCACGTAACGTTTACTTTTGTGTCCCTAATGTCAGAGACTCTGATCAGCTAGCAAGTATGTATAATCTAGAGAGGACAAATCGGTGGGGGTAAAAGCATGTAGTATACTTTGTATCATAAGTTTATTTGCTTATATTTGAATTTGAATTTGTATTAATGTTGATGGCAAGAATTTGAATTTGAAGTGTTCATTGGTATACTTTGTATCATAAGTTTATTTGCTTATATTTGAATTTGAATTTGTATTAATGTTGATGGCAAGAATTTGAATTTGAAGTGTTCATTGGTATCTAGGTTAAGAGGATTGTAAAATAAGGCATATACAAAGTATCGGGAGTGGAGTGCTTAATGCAGTTTTAAAGAAAATAAAGTAAGAAGAAAATAAAGTAAGAAAAACAGTAAAGAGAATGACATATGATATATAAGATCTATAGATCAAGGATTACTCCAACATTCAACATTCAACTGAAGATAATGATGCTATCTAAGTGGATAAATACTTTAAATATTAAAAAAAAAATAGATAAGTTAGTAAGTTTTGAGGTAATCTTTTTGGGAGGTTGAGATTTTTAAAATTTATAAATTTTTTTTATACAATAATATATATTTTATATATTTAAATATAGGAAAAAAGAGACCTTAGACTAAACAATGAAAATGTACCAGAGAAGGGACCTGCCAGTCAATCACACCTCTTGAGATAGTGGTTGTCAGACGTTTACTGTAAAGGGTTAAGAGTTTAAATTCTTTGAAGATGTACCAGAGAAGGGACATGCGAGTCAATCACACCTCTCCAGATAGTGGTTGTCAGACGTGGGTTAAGAGTTTAAATTTTTTTATATTTTGGATTTTTTTTAAAGTAAGGAGGTTAAATAATCTAATATTATTTAATGGATGTATATATAGAAAATAATATTTAGTATATAATAATTTAAATTCAAAATGATAAGGTTTTTTTTTATGAGATTAGAATTTTGGTGTTTTAGAAACAAAGAAAGAGTGTTTTTTATTTATAATAATTTGAATTTTATTATATAATTTTTAAAAAATATATATTTTAATTAATTATATTATTTGTTAAATTTAATTTAAGATTAAACAATGTCATACAACAAAAAAAAATATATGTTATTATAATGTTATAAATTTAATATTGTAATATTATTTATGATTTGTATAATTGTTGAAGATCAAAATGATAAGGTTTTCTTATGAGATTAGAAGTTGGTGTTTTAAGATAGAGAGAGAGTTTTGTTCTATAATGATTTAAGATTAGACTGTCAAGCTTTTTATAGAAGATTGAAACTTTAGTTTATGATCTAAATTTTCTTATATATATTTTTTAAGATATACATTTCAATCAACT
The DNA here is from genome assembly GCA_028583015.1 of Wollemia nobilis. NCBI lineage: Eukaryota > Viridiplantae > Streptophyta > Pinopsida > Araucariales > Araucariaceae > Wollemia > Wollemia nobilis. The sequence continues at coordinate 3,484,638 of JAQPPZ010016601.1, read as the reverse complement.
ATATCACTCATTAAACTTTAACCTCACACAAATAAATATTTAATTTAAGATTAAACAGTACCACACAATAAGGAAAATGTTATTATAATGCTATGAATTATATATATATATATATATATCCACCCTACCAAAAATCTGAATTGGGTACCCAAAATCCAATTGATAATGTTGGTGCGGGCAGGGCTAGGTGCGACCCCGGGTGACTTTGATGGAACTTTAACCTCACACAAATAAATATTTAATTTAAGATTAAACAGTACCACACAATAAGGAAAATGTTATTATAATGTTATGAATTATATATATATATATCCACCCTACCAAAAATCTGAATTGGGTACCCAAAATCCAATTGATAATGTTGGTGCGGGCAGGGCTAGGTGCGACCTCGGGTGACTTTGATGGTGTAGAACCCCTGTTCGTGGTCTCTTAGACCAAGGCGGCCCCGCAAGGGATTTTTTGCTTTAAAAAAATATATATATATATATATATATATATATATATATATATATATATATATATATATATATATATACTATGTGATTTTTCCTCTCATTACATTTCTATCAAATTAATCAAACCATATCCAACTTGCCTTTTTATAAAAACTATTCTTCATCCGCATTTCTCCAACCCGCATTTCTATAGAAACTATTCTTCATCCGTATTTCTTATCAAAGAGATTCACCGTCTTCCTTCCTCGTTGTTGAGTTTCCACAATCAACTCCTATATATCATTTCATACATGTCTTCTTAAATTGAAAATTTTTCAAGATAACATTCAACATTGTGAATGGCTAAAATATTCGCTACTAGTTTCCATATTTATAAATATAAATATATTGTCTATAACAACACTAGAGTTTTTTAATACTTTTTTTAGGGTTCTTATTCATGCCTCTAATATTACAAGATATTATTTTCATTATATTATTTTATTATTTTCATTAGAATATTTTTCATGCCCCTAATACTCTTGATTCAAATTTAATCTTAATGGATTGTGGCAAAGGTTTTGAAATATCCATAGCAACACATATTTTGGTATAAATAGCATGTTTTGGCTCCTTAATAGTTAGTCATTCTTGGATTAATTCTCCTAGGGTATTTTCAATATTCTTCAAAAAATTCTTATTGATAAGCCTATATGGAAGTCCAAAAAGTCTAACCCAAACCAAATACTTCATAATAGTTTCTATCTCAATAAAAAAATCTCATTCCATGGTCTTAAATAAAGGGCATCTCTCGCTCTAAACCATGAACCACCACTCAATATATCGTCCCTAATTTCTAAATTAGAAAAGATAACAAGAAAAAATCTTTAGGAAGAAAATTCAATCAGTAATTTGAATTCAATCCCCACTTCCACTTGATCCAATCTTGAATCTCCAAAAACCCTGACCATGATCTATGAAACTTATATAATAACCCTTTACTTTTTAGAACCATTATATCATGTTGAATCATCTAATCCTTGATAGTCACTTTTTTTGTAACATTTGCTACCTAGATCAAACTTGCCATATATTTGCTCTTCCACTTATCCTCAATTTGGGCATCCATACTTCCAGTTAGGGCATCTTGACTTCCCATTAGGGTTTTCAAATATGACTTTCCTTCCATACTAGCTACTAGAGCTTGCTATTGGTTTGCACTCCCTCCTAGCTCTCACTCCATCTAGGATCACATTTGTTCTCGATTCACAATTTTCCCCTAGTTCACACTTCCTCCTATTTGGCACTCCCTCCTAACTCGCACTCACTCTTGTCTCTTTTTTTCTCTTGATGTTCCTTTTATTTAACAAAGTATCAAAATAATATTCCTCACATACATGATAAGGGTTTGAAGCATTGATACACTCTAGATGAACCCATTGCTCTTCCACCATATTTGAAGATCTCAATATTGCAAAAAGAATTGAATCCTCCTCCACTCTAAGCAACGTGAAATCCTCCCACCATACTCTATAGCTCCTAGGGTTTGTTGTTTGTGAATTCTCTTCTACTTTTGACTCTTTTCTTCTAGGTGGTCTTCAGATGATCACATTCTCCAATTCATGCACCATGGCTCCAAGTTCACCTTCATGCACCATGGCTCCAAGTTCACCCACAGTGCTCCTGAAAAAAACAACACAACTTTAGCATTTCACTCTTCGTATTAGTGCAAACACTTCTTCCCCAAGATTTTGTGGTGCACAGTGGCAAAGACTATTTCAAAAATTAAAATATGAGTTCTTCATGCTCTACCCTAGACAACTAGGCTCCAATTTTACCTGTAATTCCTTACACTCTAGCTTCACACATAGTTCTCTTGCTCTAACTTCACCCATAGTTCACACGTCATAGTTATAAGTATTTAATTTAATATTAAACAATGTCATAGAACAACAAGGAAATGCTATTATAATGTTATAAGTTTAATATTAATTATGATTTTTATGTTATAATTAAATATCAAAATGGAAAAGTATTTTTGCGAGATTAGAACTTTGTTGTTCCAGAAATGAAGAGAGAGTGTTTTGATTTATAATATTTAAGATTAAACTATCAAGTTTTTTCTAAGAGATTGGAACTTTAGATTATGATCTGAATTTTCTTATTTAGATTTTCTAAATTATACATTTCCATCAACTTCATCACTCATTAAATTTTAACCTTCCACCAATAAGTATTTAATTTAAGATTAAACAATTATATATATATATATATATATATAACAAGGAAATGCTATTATAATGTTATAAAATTAATATTGTAATATTAATTATGATTTGTATTATTTTAATATGATTTTTTTAATTGAAATATGTAAAGAATAATTGGTGGATAGAAAAGGCCACCCTTGGTGTTAGTTGAACTTGAGTGAATATTTCAATGAACTACATCATCCATTAAACTTTAACCTCATGCTATTTAATGCTAGATTAAACACATCCACACATTATAAGGAAATGCTATTATAATGTTATAAATTTAATATTAAATTTGTAGACACCTAAAAATATCACATTATCCCTTATGCAATGCTAACAAATAGTTAGTCAATTTGAAAAAACCCCTAAAATTTTGCTTAATATGCATTAAAATACTATTTAGGCATTTAAGCCATTTTTCTCCACTAAGCCCCCTCCTACACCTAGCCCTTGGTCACCATGTGACATTCCCTCTAACCTAGCCTAGGGCCACCTCACCCTAGTCTACCCTTTGACTCTAGCCTAGCTCCACCTCACCCTAGCCTACTCTACCCCCTACTCTCCACATCCTCATACCCATTTAATGTCATAAATGGGATGAAGACTTTCTTCACCCATGTGCATTAATGACCATGAAGAATTTGTAACCACATACCGTTAAGAAGGTGAAGAATTTCTTCACCCCATGCATTTATGAGACATGATGCACCCATACCCATTTATTGCATATGGATGGATGAGGACTTTCTCCATCCAAATCCATTTATGAGGTATGGTACACCCTTTCACCTCATAGGCCACCTTACAGGACACCTCTCCCACCCCTAACCTTGGCCAAATTCTATAAATAGGAGGCCATTTCTTTCATTTTTAAAAATCAAATAAGTTCTTACCAAAACTTCTGCCAAAATCACTCAAGCCCTCATTGCATGCAAGTCTTCCTTTGTGCTAACTCCCATGGATACTTTTGTGTGCCTTCTTCTTTTGTAAACTCCTTGCAAGTGTGGACTCAAAAGATCATAAGACTCAAATGGAAGCCTATTGGGAACTAGAAGAACATTTCATCCAAAGGGAATTTTTGTTTGACCAAACCAGATCCAACCACAAGGAGAAGTGCAATTTACAATAAAAATAATACCTAGGGGTATGGTTCCCTCTAGAAAATCATTTCAATCACCAGAAAACTAGGGAACCAAAAATTCAGGTGAATAAATATGTTTTTGTTTATTTTTAGCTTAGTTGAGCTCTAATTTAATGTTGTAATTATTTGTTTTGCACTTTTATAAATTTGGGTCTAATTAAGATAGGCCTAAAAGTGCTATTGACAAGTTTTCTTGGTTGTGTGTAGGTCTTGGACTCATTCAACCAACGGTGGTGCACAATCGGTAAACCCACCCCCCTTGAGGTGGTCAAAAGAAGATGAAGTGCCACAACTATTTACTATAAAGGGCTTCTTCATTGGAAGGCCCTAATTATATCCCAAGGGGTAAATTTGTAAAAAGGACTCAATTTGTAACTTATTTTCTTTATAAATGAAATGACATCTTTTTTTATTATATTTTAGCGATTGCAATAGGACCTCTAAACCTTCCTGCTTTGTCTTGTTAGCTTTTTAGCTATCTTACTCATATTTTTTGTTTTTGACTATGTTTTCAGGTTCAAAATCTAGCATAGATCCTCCAAAACCAAGATCCATTATGTCAGGTCCAAGGCATAAGACTTTTCTGGTTTATAGGCCAGAACCATACAGAGGGGTATGATTGACACCCAGGACCGTATAGACTCATACAATTGTTGTAGAACTATAAAAACTGGACTCATTTGGGTAGGTACCAAATTTTTAGCAGCTAATATGACAATCACATAAGTTGTAGGTAGGTATAAGGTCACATTTTTTTGCCTCACCATCATAATCAACATGGAAACCACAAAAGTTGTAGGTAGATATAAGGTTCCATCATTTGCCTCACCATCATAATCAACATGGAAACCATAGAAGTTGCAGGTAGGTATAAGGTTGCGTCCTTTGCCTCACCATCATAATCAACATGGCAACCACGAAAGTTGTAGGTAGGTATAAGGTTGCATCCTTTACCTCATCATCATAATCAACTTGCATTCTTAGGCAAAATCATCTTACAAAAGGCGTTCAAAGGTGTAATCGCTCACCTATCAACTTCTCAAAATCAACATATTTGGTTTATGTCCATTTTGCATTTCTTATTTAGTAGTTTAGTCTTGGTTTTTGACACTCATTTCAAATAATTCTAACTTTTTATCTTTTGTTCTTGTAAAAAAAATTCATAAAAGTAGTCCCTTGTAGTAAAAAAATCAACAACAATAGAGAGAGTCCAAAAATCCCTCCTACTATGAACTGTATAGAGGCTTACGATTACCACTATGAATCATCCGTATGGTTGAGTCTAGACAACAAAATTTTGCTAGTCAGAGCCTATGCAACACTTCCAAGCAAAACCATAATAATTTAAGATCAAAATGATTGGTGTTTTAGAAATAAAGAATGAGTGTTTTTTATTTATAATGATTTGAATTTTATTATATAATTTTTTAAAAATATATATTTTAATTAATTATATTATTTGTTAAATTTAATTTAAGATTAAACAATGTCATACAAAAAAAATGTCATTATAATGTTATAAATTTAATATTGTAATATTATTTATGATTTGTATAATTGTTGAAGATCAAAATGATAAGGTTTTCTTATGAGATTAATGTTATATATAATGTTATTATAATGTTATATATATATATATATATATATATATATATATATATATATATATATATATATATATATATATATATATATATATATATATACTATGTAATTTTTTATTTTTATATAAGCTATGTGGCTTCTATTGGCAACCACTCTCGTTACAAAAAATAAAACATTACATTGCTCTCATTACATTTCTATCAAATTAATCAAACCATATCCAACTTGCCTTTCTATAACAACTATTCTTCACTAGTCTTTCTCCAACTTGCCTTTTTATAGAAACTATTATTCATCCGTCTTTCTTATCAAAGAGATTCACCATCTTCCTCATTGTTGAGTTTCCACAATCAACTCCTATATATCATTTCATACATGTCTTCGAAATTTAAATTTTATCAAGATAAAATTCAACATTGTGAATGGCTAAAATATTTGTTAAGTAGTTTTTATATTTATAAATATAAATATATTGTCTATAACAATATGAGAGTTTTTTAATACTTTTTTTAGGGTTTTTATTCATGCCTCTAATATTCCAAGATATTATTTTTATTATATTATTTATTTATTTTCATTATAAAATTTTTCATGCCCCTAATACTCTTGATTCAAATTTAATCTTAATGGATTGTAGCAAAGGTTTTGAAATATCCATTGCAACACATATTATGGTATAAATAGCATGTTTTGGATTCTTAATAGTTAGTCCTTCCTTATAATTAATTCTCCTAGGGTATTTCTAATATTCTTCAAAATATTCTTATTGATAAGTTTATATGGAAGTCCAAAAAGTCTAACCCAAACCAAATACTTCTTAATAGTTTCTATCTTAACAAAAATAATCTCATTCCATGGTCTTAAATAAAGGGCATCTCTAGCTCTATACCATGGACCACCACTATCGTCCATAATTTCTAAATTAGAAAAGATAAAAGGAAAAAATCTTTAGGAAGAAAAGTTACAGAGTAAATTGAATTCAATCCCCACTTCCACTTGATCCAATCTTGAATCTCCAAAAATCTTGTCCATGAACTATGAAACTTATAAAATAACCCTTTGCTTTTTAGAACCATTATATCATGTCGAATCATCTAATTCTTGATAGTCATTTTTGTTGTAACATTTGATACCTAGATCAAACTTGCCATATATTTGCTCTTCCACTTATCCTCAACTTGCATCCATACCTCCACTTAGGGCATCATGACTTCCCATTAGGGTTTTCAAATATGAATTTCCTTTCATACTAGCTGCTAGAGCTTGCTCTTTCTTTGCACTCCCTCCTGGCTCACACTCCCTCTAGGATCACACTTGTTCTCGATTCACACTTCCCCCTAGTTCACACTTCCTCATATTTGGTTCTCCTCCTAACTCGCACTCGCACTCGCTCTTGTATTTTTTTCTCTCGATGTTCCTTTTCTTTGAAAAATTATCAAAATAATATTCCTCATATACATAATAAGTGTTTGAAGCATTGATACACTCTAGATGAACCCACTGCTCTTCCACCATATTTGAAGATCTTAAGATTAAAAAAAGAATTGAATCCTCCTCCACTCTAAGCAATGTGAAATCCTCCCAGCATACTCTATAGCTCCTAGGGTTTGTTGTTTGTGAATTCTCTTCTACTTTTGACTCTTTGCTTATAGGTGGCCTTCGGATGATCAGGTTCTCCAATTCATGCACCATGGATCCAAATTCACCCACAGTCCTCATGACAAAAACAACATAGCCTTACCTTTTCACTCTTTGCATATGTGCAAACACTTCTTCCCCAAGATTTCGTGGTGCCCAGTGGCAAAGACTATTTCAAAAATTAGAATATGAGTTCTTCGTGCTCTACCCTAGAAGACTAGGCTCCAATTTCACCTGTAATTCCTTGCACTCTAGCTTCACACATAGTTCTCGTGCTCTAGCTCTACCTATAGTTCACATGTCATAGTTCCTTCCCTGCATTGCAACTCTCATAACACACCATAATAATATTGTAATATTAATCATGATTTGTATTTTATAATTAAATATCAAAATGACAAGGTTTTCTTATGAGATTTAAACTTTGGTGTTCAAGGGATAAAGAGAGATTGTTTTGATTCATAATGATTTAAGATTAAACTATCAAGGTTTTTCTAAGAGATTGGAACTTTAGTTTATTATTTAAAATTTTTTATATAGATTTTTTTTAAAATATACATTTCAATCAACTACATCACTCGTTAAAATTTAACCTCACACAAATAAGTATTTAATTTAAGATTAAATAATGCCACACAACAAGGAAATGCTATTATAATGTTATAAATTTAATATTATAACATTAATTATGTTTTTTATTTTATAATTAAAGATTGAAATGGAAAGGTTTTCTTATGAGATTAGAACTTTGTTGTTCCAAAAATAAAGAGTGAGTGTTTTGATTTATAATGATTTAAGATTAAGCTGTCAAGTTTTTTCTAAGAGATTGGAACTTTAGATTATGATTTGAATTTTCTTATTTAGATTTTATAAAATATACATTTCCATCAACTACATCACTCATTAAATTTTAACCTTGCACAAATAAGTATTTAATTTAAGATTAAACAATTCCATATATATAACAAGGAAATGTTATTATAATGTTATAAATTTAATATTGTAATATTAATTATGATTTGTATTTTATAATTAAAAAATATTTTAGTATGATTTTTTAAATTGAAATATGTAAAGAATAATTGGTAGATAGCAAAGGCCACCCTTGGTGTTAGTTGAACTTGATTGAATATTTCAATGAACTACATCATCCATTAAACTTTAACCTCATGATATTTAATGCTAGATTAAAAACATCCACACATAAGAAGGAAATGCTATTATAATGTTATAAATTTTATATTAAATTTGTAGACACCTAAAAATATCACATTATCCCTTGTGCAATGCTAACAGTTACTCAATTTGCAAAAAGCCCCTAAAAGTTTGCCTAATTTGCATCAAAACACTATTTAGATATTTAAGCCCCTTTTCTCCACTAAGCCCCTCCCTACAACTAGCACTTGGTCACCATGTGAACTTTCTTCTAACCTAGCCTAAGGCCACTTCACCCTAGTCTACCCTTTGAATCTGGCCTAGCTCCACCTCATCCTAGCCTACTCTACCCCTTACTCTCCACATCCCCATGCCCATTTAATGTCATAAAAGGGATGAAGACTTTCTTCACCCATGTGCATTAATGACCATGAAGACTTTGTAACCACATGCCATTAAGAGGGTGAAGACTTTCTTCACCCTATGTATTTATGAGGCATGATGCACCCATGCCCATTTATTGCATATGGATGGATGAGGACTTTCTCCATACAAATCCATTTATGAGGTATGGTGCACCATTCCACCTCATAGGCCACCTCATAGGAAACCTCTCCCACCCCCTAACCTTGGCTAAATTCTATAAATAGGAGGCCATTTCTTTCATTTTTAAAAATCAAATAAGTTCTTACCAAAGCTCTACCAAAATCACTCAAGCCCTCATTGCATGCAAGCCTTCCTTTGTGCTAAATACCATGGATGCTTTTGTGTGCCTCTTTTAGTGCCTTCTTCTTTTGTAAACTCCTTGCAAGTGTGGACTAAGAATATAATCAGACTCAAATAGAAGTCTTTTGGGAACTAGAAGAACATTTCCTCCAAAGGAACTTTTTGTCTGACCAAACCAGATCCAACCACAAGGAGAGGTACAATTTACAATAAAAATAATACCCAGGGGTACGGTTCCCTCTAGGAAATCATTTCAATCACCAAAAAACTAGGGAACCAAAAAATTAGGTGAATAAAGATGTTTTTGTTTGTTTCTAGCTTAGTTTAGCTATGTTTTAATGTTGTAATTCAACTTTTCTTTGTTTTGCACTTTTTATCAATTTGGGTCTAATCAAGATAGACCCACAAGTGCTATTGACAAATTTTCTTGGTTGTGTGTAGGTATTGGACTCATTCAACCAATAGTGGTACAAAATTGGTAAACCCACCCCCATTTTGAAGAACACATGCTTATACTGAGAGGGGGGGTGAACAGTATAAGATCAACTTTTACTTTTCTTTCCCAAACAATATTATCCAATATTATCAATGGCAATATCAATAGCAGTAATCAAAGCAATGCACAAATCATCACACACATGAGAGACACAAATTTAACGTGGTTCACCCAATGTGGGTTACATCCACGGAGAAAATATTTCTTCTAAATTTTCTCAACAAATCTCTTGGGAATCAATTCCCTATTACAATGTTTATGGACCTCTGTCCAAAGGAGACACCAATCCCCTATGCTCTGATTTGTGGATCTCTCTCCATAGGAGAACTCTATCCCCTTTGCTCTGGTTTGTGGATCTCTCTCCATAGGAGAACTCTTTCCCCTTTGCTCTGGTTCATGGATCTCTCTCCATAGGAGAACTCTATCTCCTTTGCTCTGGTTCATGGATCTCTCTCCATAGGAGAACTCTTTCCCCTTTGCTCTAGTTTGTGGATCTCTCTCCATAGGAGAACTCTATCCCCTTTGCTCTGGTTCATGGATCTCTCTCCATAGGAGAACTCTTTCCCCCTCTACTCTGGTTCATGGAACTTGATCTAGGAGAACTCTATCTCTCATATTATAAGAATCTATTCTGGTGATATCTCTCCACAAGAGAACTCTATCCTCTCTGCTCTGGTTGGTGATCTTCTATAAGAATTCTATCCCCACTTCTCTGGCTTGTGGATCTCTCTCCATAGGAGACCTCTATCCCCACTACACTGGCTGATGGATCTCTATCCATTGGAGACCTCTATCCTCTATGCTCTTGTCACCTCCAAATTATTATCTCAACTCTATCTCAAATCTACACCAAACCTATCACAAGTCTAGCATAAATCTACTCTAACTCTGCTCAAAATATCCCCAAGCCTTAACACAAAGCTTGATCAAATTAAAAACCAAACTTGCTCTCAATTCTATCTTAAATCTACCCTAAGCCTTAACACAAATCTTGATCAAATCAGCAATCAAACATTCTCAAGTCTTCTCAAATACTTGCTCAAATCTACCTCAAATCTTCAAGTCTTCTCACAAGACTTGCTCAAATCTACCTCAAAGCTACTCTCAGTCTTCTCACAAGACTTGCTCAAATATACCTTCAATGTTTCTCACAAAACCTGCTCAAATATTTCCAAATCTTGCATACAAACAAATGCTTAAATCTCTTTCAGAAATACTTTCTTCAACTAGGCAATTCAGACATATTCTACCTAGAATTCGTTTAACCTCTGGAACATATAGAGAATGATATGCTCTATCAAAAACTCAATATGTTCTTCACACTCACAAATATTGTACTCAACTAATCCAATCTCTATCTCTTGCAAAATCCCTTTCAAATCAAGTCAAAACAATGTATAACTTGTTTCACAAAACTGATCTATCTTCTTTGCAAATTTTCTCTCAAACATCAACCTCAATAATGCACAAATTTCCCTCACAAAATTGATCTCAAACACTTTCACAATTGCTTTCAATATCTCTCAAACCAATGTTTAAAATGTTTCACAATGATGCATTAACTTGTCTTCAACCCTAGCACAAGTAGTTCACAAATCTCAGCACAAATGTCTCAATCTCTTTCAACAATGGAAGCACACTTGTTCTCAAACTCTATCCCAAATATTTTCAAAATCATTCAACAATGAAGTACAAGAAGATCTCTCTAATACAATTATTTCAACTTTCTCTCAACAATTTATGCACATGTAGGTCTCAAACCCTAACTCAAATATTTTCAACAATGCTTACCAAACAACCCTTTTATCTCCACCTTATGTTTCAAAAACATTTACTCAACAAAACACCTTAAATAAGGAATGATGTGCCCATACCTCTTAATTTGCTCTTATGGAGATATGTCTTCAAAAACTTGTCTCACAAACAACTGATCTTTCTAGTGCCACTACAAGGGTTAGATAGCAAAATACTTTCTCAAACCATCCACATGAACTTTCTTCTCAAAAATATATGCTCAATGAAATCTGAAATTGATATTCAATAACTCTTCTCTTGTTCTCAAAATATAGGGCATTAATAATTATCAAATACCTTCAAACTCACTTTCACCATACAAAAATTACAATAAAATATCAAACCACTATAACACCTTATTACTCCTATTCTTGCATGCAAAACATATCCCCTTTGTTTTTCTTAATGCTTTTACAAAAATAAAATATATAAGGCACTCTTTGTAATTTATGTTTGCAAAAATAAAACTCTTAAAACAACTCCTTGCACACAAAACTTTATGACTTCACAACCTTATGACTCCCTAATTATAAAAACAAATCTTTAATAAACTCAACCCTTATAACTCCTAATAGCAAAAATCATGCATCATTAATTTCAACCCTTATGGCACTCTAAACAACTCCTAACCCTTATGACTCCCTAATAGCAATCAAAAATTTTATTAAAAATAATCCTTATGACTCCCAAACATTAAACAAACACTTTATAAAAATTTTGCCCTTACCAAACTACTACTGTAGGGTTTCAAACATGCAACATGATGGAGCCTACGCTCTAGCGTGTGCTAGAGCACCGTGTGGGCTAACTACCCACACAAGACCTCAAGGCACTTAACTTCCCTTTAACCTATCACCATCGAATGAACTATCACTGCCCAAAACAAAATATGAACAACCTGTCACTATCGCATCTCGAACATGAGACCTCCTCCATGCTACTCCCTACGTGGGGTCCACCTACCAACTGAGCTACCCGCTCGGTTGGAACCAAAGGCCTATGCTCTCCTTATTAACTTTCGTGCACTGTCCAAAAAGGAAAATGTGCATCCTCTTTTCCCTCATGCCACCTTGCTCGAAGATCGTGCACTGTGATTCGCAAAGGATTTTGATGCCTTAGGAATTTTGAATGCCAATCCTTAATATTTTTCCACACCATGCCAAATGATTTTAGGTTCCAATTTATGTATGCACTTTGACTTTAGGAAGACGACGTCGACGCTTGCCACCTTAGGAGAATATTTAAATTTTGGCACCCATTTTAAATTTAAATAATATTATTATAATATTTAAACTTTTAATTTAAATATTATAATTAATCCTTTTAACCCTTTGTCTTTTGCCTTGGAAACTTCCTCAACTTGCATTTAATTGAACCTTTTTCAAAGGAGCTTGTCTACCTTGTCTTCTTTTTCAATGGAGGTATTTGCCTTGCAATTTAATATTTCAACCTAGAAAATGATTTTCAATCATTTTACTTTTGACATCAATCCTTTGACATCAATGACAACCAATTACTCAAAATTTCCAACAATCTCCCCCTTTGTCATTGATGGCAACCCTTTCTAAAAAAATCTTTTTTCTATCACTAGATTCCAAATCTGCTCCCCTGAGAAACTGCTCCCCGACTGAATGCTCTCCCCCTTACTCAAATCTCTCCCCCTTTGACATCAATGGCAAAGGGACTCCTTTGGGGCTAAATATAAGACTCTTAGCTCAGCCCCCTCCCCACCTCCTCTCCTTGAGGTGATTAATTTTGGGGTGGGAGTATCTCTACTCCCAGCATACAATGCTCTTTTTCTTTGTCAACCTTCTTTTTCAACATCTTTGTAGCCATACCCTTTTGAACCTTTTGAGTGTCCCTGTTCTTGCTTATCTCTGGAAGTTCTAGAAACTCTGTTCTACACCACTTGGCCTTATGCCCAAGATTATTGCACTTGTAACACTTAATGTTGTAGTTCTTGGAAGGTGCAAATATCTTGAAGTTCCTCTTGGTGAAGCCATACTCATTTCTATCATGAACCCTGCAATGGATTGCTTTATGACCAAAGTGATTACAAGAGTAGCAATACCCTTGGAAGAAATATCCATATTTGAAAGAGTTGACATTCCTTTTAGTGAGACCATACTCCTTCTTTCCATGAATCCTGCAATGCATAGCCTTGTGACCAAATCGATTACATGAAAAACAACGTCCTTTGAAGAAATCTTGTCTTGAACCCTCTGGTCTCTTAGTCCTTTCTTTTCCTTCTCTGTGATGATCCTTGTTTCTTGTTTGTGCATTGTTTCCTTTCTTAGTGAAGCTTCTATTCTTCAACTTATCCTCATAAGTCTCAATTTCTTCTTCACTCTCTTCCTCTGAAACTTCCTCTTCTTTTGAGCTTGAGCTTGACCCTTCTTCTTGTTTCCCTTGTCCTTCTTCAAAACCAAGTCCTATTTTGATAGATGAAGATCTTTGTGCATTGATAATCTTATCCAATGTCTTTGAGACTTTTCCAAACCTGTGTAGCTTGTCCTTAGAATATTTCACTTCCATCCTTAGTGAAATTACCTCATGTTCTAATCTTTCACATTCTAACTCTTTTACCTCTAACTTTTCAACCATGACCTCTTTAAATCTCCTTGCCTTAGCTTTTGAGTTTGTTAGGTCTTGTAGAAGCTTTTCTTTTTCTTCCTCATGTTCTTGAACTTGAGCCTTTAGTCTTGAATTCTGCTTTCTAACCTTTTTCAATTCTCTGAGAGCAACAATAAGTTCTGCTTCTAGATCAACTGTGCCTTCCTCTTCATTTTTTGAATATTTCTCTACTTCTTGGTCTCCAAGAGCATCTTCATACTTTTCAATTTTATCTTCAATAGGAGCATTTTCTTCCTCTTCTATTGCCAAAAATAGAATCTCTTCTTCTTCACTATCTAAGAGTCTTTCATCACTGTCACTTGAAGCCTTGCTTGCCTTGTTAACATAGAAACTCTTCTTGTGCCTTTGAAAGAACTTCTTTTCATGCTTGCCTTGACCATACCTATTTTTCTTTTCATACCTAGATTTTCCTCCTTCCTTTTTCTTATGATCCTATTTCTCTTCACTGCTACTACTTCCAGACTTCTAGGATAATTAGATGCATAGTGACCAAAATTACCACAATTAAAACATTTCACTATTCTTCATACCTTTGTGCTTTCTTGAGTCCTTCTTGTTTCTTCTCCCATAGTTAGCTTCTTCATCACTGCTTGACTCACCACTTGATTCTGGTTTCTTATCTTTTGTCTTCTTTGAAGCTTTGAAAGTTACCTCTTTCTTGGAGTTGGGATCCTTTACTATTCTCATCTCATAAGCTATGAGAATTCCATGTAACTCATCCATAGTCAACTTATCAATATCTCTCATCTCTTCTATAGCTGAAACCTTTCCATCATACCTCATAGGGAGTGATCTTAATACTTTCTGAGCAACACTGGAGTCTTCAATTTCGAATCCAAGTCCACGCATGGTATTAACAACCTCATCCACATGAAGTAAGTATGTAGCAATATCTTCCTCATCTTCCATATTCAAATCTTCAAACCTTTTCTTGTGGTTTTGTAGTTTTGCCATCTTGACCTTTTTATCTCCCTCATATGTTTGCTTCAATTTTTCCCATATCTCTTTTGCTGATTTGCAGTGCATAACTTTCACAAATTCTGCTTCACATAATCCACTTAAGATTCCATTCATAGCCTTGGCATTATTCACATGTAACATCTTACCATATTTATTTGTGGGAGGAGTAGTTGTAGGTGTGAATCCATCCTCAATGGATTGCCATGTCTCATATCCTTGTGCCATCAAGTAAGTCTTCATTCTTATACTCTAGAATGCATAATTGTTCCCATCAAACAATGGTGCCTTATTTGATGAAGATCCATTTTGAGATGCCATCTGTGTTCCTGTAATATCTTCCTTCAAGTTATTAGACTCTTTTGAAGGAACCCACTCTGATACCAATTGAAGAACACAGGCTTATACTAAGAGGGGGGTGAACAGTATAAGATCAACTTTTACTTTTCTTTCCCAAACAATATTATCCAATATTATCAATGGCAATATCAATAGCAGTAATCAAAGCAATGCACAAATCATCACACACATGAGAGACACAAATTTAACGTGGTTCACCCAATGTGGGTTACATCCACGAAGAAAATATTTCTTCTAAATTTTCTCAACAAATCTCTTGGGAATCAATTCCCTATTACAATGTTTATGGACCTCTATCCAAAGGAGACACCAATCCCCTATGCTCTAATTTGTGGATCTCTCTCCATAGGAGAACTCTATCCCCTTGCTCTGGTTCGTGGATCTCTCTCCATAGGAGAACTCTTTCCCCTTTGCTCTGGTTCGTGGATCTCTCTCCATAGGAGAACTATTTCCCCTTTGCTCTAGTTCATGGATCTCTCTCCATAGGATAACTCTTTCCTTTTTGGTTTGTGGATATCTCTCCATAGGAGAACTCTATCCCCTTTGCTCTAGTTATGGATCTCTCTCCATAAAGAATTTTCCCTTTTCTAGTTCATGGAACTTGATCTAGGATAACTCTATCTCCTCAACTAGTTCATGGATCTCTATCCATAGAAGAACTCTATCTTCCCAACTAGTTCATGGATCTCTCTCCATAGGAGAACTCTATCCCCTCTGCTCTGGTTGGTGAACTATCTAGAAGACTTCTATTCCCACTACTCTAGCTTATGGATCTCTCTCCATAGGAGACCTCTATCCCCACTACACTAGCTGATGGATCTCTATCCACTAGAGACCTCTATCCTCACCTCCAAATTTTTATCTCAAATCTATCTCAAATCTACACCAAACCTATCACAAGTCTAGCACAAATCTGCTCTAAATCTACTCATAAATATACCCAAGCCTTAACACAAATCTTTATCAAATTAACAACCAAATCTACTCTCAATTCTATCTCAAATCTTCCCCAAGCCTTAACACAAAGCTTGATCAAATCAGCAACCAAACTTGCTCTATTTCAAGTCTTCTCATAAGACTTGCTCAAATCTACCTCAAACTTCTAAGTCTTCTCACAAGACTTGCTCAAATATACCTCAAATTTCAAGTCTTCTCAAAAGACTTGCTCAAATCTACCTCAAATCTTCTCACAAAACTTTCTCAAATATTTCCAAATCTTGCATACAAACAAATGCTTAAATCTCTTTTAGAAATACTTTCTTCAACTAGGTAATTCAATTCAACAATGGAAGCACACTTGTTCTCAAACTCTATCCCCAAATATTTCCAAAACCATTCAACAATGAAGTACAAGAAGATCTTCAAACTCTAATGCAATTGTTTCAACTTTCTCTCAACAATTTATGCACATGTAGGTCTCAAACCCTAACTCAAATATTTTCAACAATGCTTACCAAACAACCCTTTTATCTCCACCTTATGTTTCAAAAATATTCACTCAACAAAACACCTTAAATAAGGAATGATGTGCCCATACCTCTTAATTTTCTCTTATGGAGATATGTCTTCAAAAACCTGTCTCACAAACAACTGATCTTTCTAGTGCCACTACAAGGGTTAGATAGCAAAATACTTTCTCAAACCATCCACATGAACTTTCTTCTCAAAAATATATGCTCAATGAAATCTGAAATTGATATTCAATAACTCTTCTCTTGTTCTCAAAATATAGGGCATTAATAGTTATCAAAGACCTTCAAACTCACTTTCACCATACAAAAATTACAATAAAATATCAAACCACTATAACACCTTATTACTCCTATTCTTGCATGCAAAACATATCCCCTTTGTTTTTCTTAATGCTTTTGCAAAAATAAAATATATAAGGCACTCTTTGTAATTTATGTTTGCAAAAATAAAACTCTTAAAACAACTCCTTGCACACAAAACTTTATGACTTCACAACCTTATGACTCCCTAATTATAAAAACAAAGCTTTAATAAACTCAACCCTTATAACTCCTAATAGCAAAAATCATGCATCATTAATTTCAACCCTTATGGCACTCTAAACAACTCCTAACCCTTATGTCTCCCTAATAGCAAGCAAAAACTTTATTAAAAATAATCCTTATGACTCCCAAACATTAAACAAACACTTTATAAAAATTTTGCCCTTACCAAACTGTTGTGCCGGGTTTCGAACACGCGACCTAATGGAGCCCACGCTCTAGCACGTGCTAGAGCACCACGTGGGCTAACTGCCCACACAAGACCTCAAGGCACTTAACTTCCCTTTAACCTATCATCGCCGAACAAACTATCACTTCCCCAAAACAAAATACGAACAACCTGTCACTATCGCATCTCGAACACGAGACCTCCTCCATGCTACTCCCTACGTAGGGTCCGCCTACCAACTGAGCTACCCACTCGGTTGGAACCAAAGGCTTATGCTCTCCTTATTAACTTTCGTGCACTATCCAAAAAGGAAAACGTGCATCCTCTTTTCCCTCGTGCCGCCTTGCTCGAAGATCGTGCACTGCGATTTGCAAAGGATTTCGATGCCTTAGGAATTTTGAATGCCAATCCTTAATATTTTTCCACACCATGCCAAATGATTTTAGGTTCCAATTTATATATGCACTTCGACTTTAGGAAGACGACGTCGACGCTTGCCACCTTAGGAGAATATTTAAATTTTGGCGCCCATTTTAAATTTAAATAATATTATTATAATATTTAAAATTTTAATTTAAATATTATAATTAATCCTTTTAACCCTTTGTCTTTTGCCTTGGAAACTTCCTCAACTTGCATTTAATTGAACCTTTTTCAAAGGAGCTTGTCTACCTTGTCTTCTTTTTTCAATGGAGGTATTTGCCTTGCAATTTAATATTTCAACCTAGAAAATGATTTTCAATCATTTTACTTTTGACATCAATCCTTTGACATCAATGACAACCAATTACTCAAAATTTCCAACAATCTCCCCCTTTGTCATTGATGGCAACCCTTTCTAAAAAAAACTTTTTCCTATCACTGGATTCCAAATCTACTCCCCCTGACTGAATGCTCTCCCCCTTACTCAAATCTCTCCCCCTTTGACATCAATGGCAAAGGGACTCCTTTGGGGCTAAAGATAAGACTCTTAGCTCAGCCCCCTCCCCACCTCCCTCTCTTGAGGTGATTAATTTTGGGGTGGGAGTATCTCTACTCCCAGCATACAATGCTCTTTTTCTTTGTCAACCTTCTTTTTCAACATCTTTGTAGCCATACCCTTTTGAACCTTTTGAGTGTCCCTGTTCTTGCTTATCTCTAGAAGTTATGGAAACTCTGTTCTACACCACTTGGCCTTATGCCCAAGATTATTGCACTTGTAACACTTAATGTTGTAGTTCTTGGAAGGTGCAAATATCTTGAAGTTCCTCTTGGTGAAGCCATACTCATTTCTGTCATGAACCCTGCAATGGATTGCTTTATGACCAAAGTGATTACAAGAGTAGCAATACCCTTGGAAGAAATATCCATATTTGAAAGAGTTGACATTCCTCTTAGTGAGGCCATACTCCTTCTTTCCATGAGTCCTACAATGCATAGCCTTGTGACCAAACCGATTACATGAAAAACAACGTCCTTTGAAGAAATCTTGTCTTGAACCCTCTGGTCTCTTAGTCCTTTCTTTTCCTTCTCTGTGATGATCCCTGTTTCTTGTTTGTGCATTATTTCCTTTCTTAGTGAAGCTTCTATTCTTCAACTTATCCTCATAAGTCTCAATTTCTTCTTCACTCTCTTCCTCTAGAAACTTCCTCTTCTTTTGAGCTTGAGCTTGACCCTTCTTCTTGTTTCCCTTGTCCTTCTTCAAAACCAAGTCCTATTTTGATAGATGAAGATCTTTGTGCATTGATAATCTTATCCAATGTCTTTGAAATTTTCCCAAACCTGTGTAGCTTGTCCTTAGAATATTTCACTTCCATCCTTAGTGAAATTACCTCATGTTCTAATATTTCACATTCTAACTCTTTTACCTCTAACTTTTCAACCATGACCTCTTTAAATCTCCTTGCCTTAGCTTTTGAGTTTGTTAGGTCTTGTAGAAGCTTTTTTTTTTCTTCCTCATGTTCTTGAACTTGAGCCTTTAGTCTTGAATTTTGCTTTCTAACCTTTTTCAATTCTCTGAGAGCAACAATAAGTTCTGCTTCTAGATCAATTGTGCCTTCCTCTTCATTTTTTGAATCTTTCTCTACTTCTTGGTCTCCAAGAGCATCTTCATACTTTTCAACTTTATCTTCAATAAGAGTATTTTCTTCCTCTTCTATTTCCAAAAATAGAATCTCTTCTTCTTCACTATCTGAGAGTCTTTCATCACTATCACTTGAAGCCTTGCTTGCCTTGTTAACATAGAAACTCTTCTTGTGCCTTTGAAAGAACTTCTTTTCATGCTTGCCTTGACCATACCTATTTTTCTTTTCATACCTAGATTTTCCTCCTTCCTTTTTCTTATGATCTTGTTTCTCTTCACTGCTATTGCTTCCAGCTTCTAGACAATTAGATGCATAGTGACCAAAATTACCACAATTAAAACATTTCACAGTCTTCATACCTTTGTGCTTTCTTGAGTCCTTGTTTCTTCTCCCATAGTTAGCTTCTTCATCACTGCTTGACTCACCACTTGATTCTGGTTTCTTATCTTTTGTCTTCTTTGATGATGAGGCCAGGAATTGCCTCATTCATGAACACTCTTTGATACATTTTAACTA
Organism: Wollemia nobilis; assembly: GCA_028583015.1. NCBI lineage: Eukaryota > Viridiplantae > Streptophyta > Pinopsida > Araucariales > Araucariaceae > Wollemia > Wollemia nobilis. The sequence goes on along the minus strand of JAQPPZ010016601.1, from coordinate 3,464,677 downwards.
TGACTTACCCTTTTTACTATGATTTTTATGTTAATTATGGAAAAATGCATTATATAATGATGTTTGCAAATTCTGGAATGACATAGTGCATATACTCTGTTTTACTATTTTTTCTGTAATTTTACTTATTTTTCAGTTAATTAATCAGTATTATTATAGCAATTCAGACCTTGTTGAATATCTGATGCTTGGTAATATTGTGTTCCTCTATTTAAACTAATTCAAATGGAAAAAGGCACCAAGAATTTGTCCACTATAGCTGACTGTGCAGGAAAATAGGCTATAACTGTGACAGTTCTAGCCAGCTGTACATATACAGTAGGGCTTGGAATCAGTCACTCTAGCACATGCCACCAATGTAGAAGGGTGTGCAGGAGAGAGAGGAAAGTCAACACATTACTCCCTACATGTTTGGAGGACATATAAGCAACAAATGGTCACCTGCCTGTTGTTTCGGAGCAGTACAAGAATAAGCGATGCAGGAATAGGGAATAGCGCAGGAACAACTGAAGGTGGTCAAAAAGCGATAAACCGTTGGAGGAAATTATTGGAAATTGACCAGGAGGTTATCCCAACTCATCTTAACATGATTTTCTCAATAAATGCAGCCTAAAAATAATGAATGGATAAAGTTTTGACAAAGTAAATTCCTGTAGTCTAGGAAACAGTTATGTAATAAGTTGTAAATACCTACAAAGCAGTAACCAAGCATATCAGTTTTATATTATAAATAATAAAGCTTCCAAATGGTCGAGCATATAGATAGATAGACAATAGAATACCGAAATTAGCATAGAGTGAAGTTTTCTTGTAGCAGAACAATAATTTGCAGGTTTTTCCTGCATTACTGTAATGCGGTTTTAGATTGAATAAAAAGGTGCAATATTCAATTTTCAATTGGCATGTTGAGGTTGATCATTAACAGCTAGATTCTCTTAGCATAACTCCTCACCTTCTTCTGGTTCTGGAAGCAAGGTCCACTTGCAGGCCAAAGAAAGGCAATTTTTGACAGAATTTCTTGCTGATTTCTTGCTACAGTAGGTTAGCAAAATTCTGCCAGTTTTCATTTCTTTAGTAGTTTTCAACACAGTTTTCAGCCGTTGACAGCATTTTCTATATTTACAACAATTTCTAGATATTTTGTCATTTTGCAATTGTTGATTTAATTTTGCATTTCACAGCAATTTCTAGATATCTTGTCATTTTGCACTTTGGCAGTTTTTGTTGATTCAGTTTTGCAGTAGTTGAAATTCTATTTTGACATTCTCCAGTTGATTTACTTTCATGCAAGAGTGTGTGTGTTTTCAATTTTGCACTTTACTTTTCTGTCACTTCAATTTAGCAACATTTCATTTTCTGTCATTTTCAGATTCTGCAATTTCATTTCCTACAATTTTATTTTTGCAAAAGTAAATAGGAGTTAATTTCAATTCTTAGGAGTTAGAAGTCACAACAAAACCCCCAAATGCTAATTGATCCACCAATAAAACCTATTCTTGGATAAACTGAACCTGCAACTGTGACACTTCCTATCATATACAGCCTCTGGACATCACCCTGTATTGACACATATAATTATTAAATGATGAATGATCAACGACCCTCATCATTTTTGGTGTCATTGCTGGGGAACAAACGATGTTGTTAGGAAAGGTGACACAGGTCAAGAATTGTGTTACAATTTTTTTGAAATATTGTATTTTAGTTTATTTACTGAATAGACATGAATGCATAGGCCAAGAGATGAAAGAAGGTGGATTATAAGAACTAGTTATGAACCACCAAGGCGTTCTTCATGATCAGATGAAGAATTTCCAGAACAAGAAATACCTTCTTCACCAACTGAAGCTTTGGACAAATTAGAACAAGAACTTTTGGCAGCACTTTCTGCTAAACATTCTCTTAAGGCTGAACCATCCACATCAAACTCAAAGAAAATAACTATGGCAACAGTAGTAGCACCACTAGGTGGGTATGCTGATGATCCTCCTAGGACTTTTGAATATCCCATCCGGTTGGATCTAGCTCTAGATGCTCCCATGAAAACTATTTCTCCATCCATATTGCCAATTTTTAGGGGAACTATTTCAGAAGATCCTGATCAGTTTCTATTTGAATTCAAAGTGTTATGTCAGACTTATGACTACATAAATGATAATCAAAAATTGAAATTGTTTCCTTCTACGCTTAAGGATGCTGCTCTCTGATGGTTTATGAGTAATCTTGAACCTAATTCAATCCATACTTGGGATGACATGGATACTGCATTCTTACATAAATATCAGGATTATTGTCGAGTACGAAACGAAAAAGATGAGTTGTTTCGGATCAAGCAAGAAGAAGATGAAAGTTTAGAGGATTACCTTGATCGCTTTGCCTTTGTCCAAAAGAGATGTGGTCCTATAGAAATTGATTTCTTAAAGCCTATCTTCTTAAGAGGATTGCAGGATGAATCTAGGGAAGTGTTAGATTTAATGGGAAAAGGAGACATAGATCAACTTGACCTTGAAGATATTGTGGAGTTATGTAGAAACTATTCCCGTACTCACCATCAGGGAAAGAAAAGGAATTTTGGCAATAATGACATAAAGGAGTTGATGGAGGAAATGGCTAATTTAAAAACTGATATTCCTGTTCAACTTAATTCTGCATTAGGTGAGAGAAACACAAAACCCAATTCTATACCACCTTTGGTAATTTATTGCCCTAGATGCAGGAATAAGCATGCTTTGCAGGATTGCCCTTTAAAAAAAACTTCCATTTATGGAATTTGTTCCAAGGAACATTCAACAGATAGATGTAATTTGTTGCCTCATCTAAAATCTGTCTTAAGCACCAAAAAAAAAGAACTTAATGCTATTGGGCAGAGATCCAGTGGTGGCTATACACAATATCCCAATGCTCCTCAGTTTCCAAGCTAGGGATAATCTCTTTGGAATATGAACATGCCATGGGGACATGCAGAAGTCCCTGCACAACCTTGGAACCAACCTTGGACAGCTCCTCTAGATTGGTCACATCCTGGATGGATGAATCCACCTTGGAATGTAACTCATCCACAGTGGACACAACAAGGACAAATATGGGGATAGCAATATCCACCATATCAAGGACAACAAAGGTATCAAGGGCAAACTCAAAACTTGCTGCCAGCTCCTAATCCAAAATTTTAAGGAAGAACACAACGTCAACAAATGCAACCAGTGAAACAACCTCCACTCCCAGCTCAACCTGTGACTAACCCAAATAATATCAGACAAACAACCCCTATTTATGAGGCTAAGTCTAAAGACTTTGCTATAGTTCATGTACTTGACTGTAGTAACATCCAGCTGCATTCAGGGAAGGTTTTACCTGAACCTGTTCCACCCACCATTGAAGAAATAAGTGAGAAACAAGAACCTCCAAATCAAGAGACAATGCAACAAAAACAAAAAGAAGAAGTAACAGAAAAAATGCAGGAATCTTCTCTAGTAGCATTACCATACCCTGAAAGGTTTTCTCATATTGATATTGCCCCTGAATTAGAATTAGTGATAGAACTTAAAAAGATGTCAATTTCTCTCCCTTTGTTGCAGGCAATAAGGGATGTGCCTTCAATCAAAAAGACTATTCAGGAGTTATGTATCAAGAAACCTGGTAAAAAGAAGGCCTTTCCTAAAACCATTCAGGTAGAAGGAAAATTAGCTGATTTATTCTCTGGGAAACTAGTTCCTCCCAAATATAGTGACCCCGATAGTCCAATAGTTACAATTACTATTGGATTAATGCAAATTTCTAATATGCTAATTGATCTTGGAGCTGCAATTAATATTATGACTAAGTACACAATGCAAAAATTGCAGCTCAAGAATCTCAATCCTACCACCACAGTTTTGGAAATGGCAGATAGGTCCATTGCTAAACCTGAAGGTATCCTAGAAGATGTAGCCATTGAAGTCTCTTCTTGGGAATATCCTGTAGACTTCTTAGTGTTGCAGCCTAGAAAATCAGTCAATGGATACCCTATTATTCTAGGACGACCTTGGTTGGCTACTGCAATTGCTTTTATAGACTGTAGGTCGTGGGAAATGACCATTTCTAATAGTGTTGACCTAAAGAAAATTTATTTGTATCCACCAGCTCATCCTTCAACTAAATTTTCTAGACAAATTTGGTATCCTGAATCTGATGAAGAACAGGAAACCATTGCCACTTTGGCTATAGTTGTAGTAAAAGAACATATTGAGGAAATCACTACACCTGAGAGAGAAATATTCGAGAATGAAACTATCCTAATTGAAACATTACAATCAAAAGGACTAACTGATGATCAAAATCTTGTTCATCGGTTGTTGTGGCAAGAAGAGGAACAAAATTCAATTTTTTTGTCATCCATGCCTAATCAGGAAAGGTCATTCATTCTACCACATGGATGGCATCATCATCTCCTTAACACCTTCAAATGTCCTCTGATTCCACCAGGTATCATTTCTGAGATAGATTCTAGAGTATTTCATACTCTACGACCACATCATTGTCCATTAAATGCATTAATCAATAACTATAAAGCAGCTAGTTCTATCTATCCAGGGATCAAACAAATTGAAATCCAGCCAGGTAAATTTTTGAACATTAATAGCTGGCTAACTGAGGACCAGGAAACCAAATTATTTGCGATCTTACAAAGACATGTTCAGGATTTTGTATGGAACTATAAAGACATGACAGGTATTCATCCTGAGGTATGTACACATAGGATATACACAAAAAATGTAAAACCAGTAAGGCAACCTCAGAGACGCTTGAATCCTGCTCTAAAGGAAATTGTGAAAGAGGAATTGAAAAAATCTTAGATGTTGGATTCATTTATCCAATTTTAGATAGTAAGTGGGTTTCACCACTGGTCATTGTTCCAAAGAAAAATGGTAAAATGAGAGTATGTGTGGATTATAGGGAGTTAAATAAGGCCACACATAAGGATCATTTCCCATTACCATTCATAGACCAAGTATTGGATACCCTTGTTGGAAAGAAAATTTTTTGTTTTCTTGATGGTTTCAACGGGTATAACCAGATACAAGTTGCACCAGAATATCAGGAAAAGACTACCTTTACATGTCCTTGGGGAACCTTTGCTTATAGTTGCAGATTTCTTGTCAAGAATACCAAATGCAGATACATGGGAAGTTGTGGAAGATACCTTTTTAGATGAAAAGTTGTTTGCTGTCTTTGTACAATCTCCATGGTTTGCAGACATAGCTAATTACTTAGCTACAGGGAAGATTCCTCTTCACTTTACCCCTAAACAAAAGAAATAGTTAATCAAGCAAAGTTCTTTTCAATGGATAGAGGGCTTATTATTTAAATGCAGTATTGATCATGTTTTACGCAGGTGTATCCACCAGGATGAAGTATATGATATCCTATGGGCATGCCATGATGAACCATTAGGAGGGCATTATTCAGTCAAAAGCACTATTCACAAAATCTTGGGAACCGGATATTATTGGCCATCTTTGCATAAAGATGTAAAGAGGTACATTAGACATTGTAATGCCTACCAGAGAATGGGAAAACCTACCTTTACTAATGAAATACCATTACAACTTCAAAGAGGAACATAACCATTTGAAATATGGGGTTTAGATTTTGTAGGACCCATTAATCCCCCTTCCCAAGGCAAAGTGCCTATCTTGGTATGTACTGATTATGTTACTAAATGGGTAGAAGCTCATGCCTTTAAACATGCTAGAGAAGAAAAAGTTGTTGATTTTTTGTATTCACAGATTTTTCTACGTTTTGGAGCTCCATAATCTATCACCACATATCACGAACCCCAATTTACTTCCAAAATTATTGAAGCCTTCACTCACCTCTATCAAGTCAAACACAAAAAATCCTCACCTTATCATCCACAAACCAATGGCCAAGTTGATGTGACCAATAGGGAATTAGAACGAATTCTGACCAAAATCGTAGTAGTTCATAAAAGAAATTGGCTGGACAAATTACCATAAGCTATTTGGGCATATAATACCACTTGGAAATCTACCACTGGATTTACGCCCTATGAATTGGTCTATGGAAAAAAACCACTTTTTCCTATTGATTTTGAATTACTAACTCTTCGAACTGCTTTGGAAGTAGGTATTGATCTGTCACAGGCACAAGAAGATTGTATTATGCAACTTGATGCATTGCATGAACTGCGCATGGATGCGCTACATCAGACGGAGATAATCCAAGCATAGCGAAAGATGTGGCATGATAGTCACATAAAGCAACAAAAATTTTAGCAAGGTGACTGGGTCTTGTTGTTTGATTCACAATACAAGGATCTATAATTTTCCTTTTAAACCAATTAACTCACCGCAGGCCACGTGTCGTAAACAGTTTTTACACATAATTTCATTCCTACGCTTAGTGATTTCATTCCTGCGCTCTGGGATATAAAAAGTTTATTCTTGCACTGTATGGATTATTCCTGCACTTTGGAATATAACAGGTTATTCCTGTGCTTCCCTATTCCAATGCACTTCTATTTTTTCATTCTACAGCAGAATTAGGCAGAGGCATTACTGACAAAGACTTTTCATTTTTGATTCCCCCTTTTTATATGCTTTTATACTAATCAAGGATATATACACTATATACTAATGATTTACATTATTCAGAGAATGAAAAAGACACATACCTATTATAACAATTTTATCTACATTTCGTGGTGCTTCTACTGAGATTTCCAGCTAATCAATCTTTAAACTAAGGTAGGTGCAATCTAAAAATAGATGAAAAAAACGGTCATGAGATAATACTAAACAATGATAGTGAAACCAACTAGGTAAACATGTCGGACAACCGGTTTTCATGTAAACCCAACTCAGGAGTGCCTCAAAGAGGTTTTCACTTCCTGAATTTCATCATCCATGAACACTCTTTGATACATTTTAACTATTTGACTTACCCTTTTTACTATGATTTTTATGTTAATTATGGAAAAATGCATTATATAATGATGTTTGCAAATTCTGGAATGACAAAGTGCATATACTCTATTTTACTATTTTTTTTGCAATTTCACCTATTTTTTAGTTAATTAATCAATATTATTATAGCAATTCAGACCTTGTTGAATATATGATGCTTGGTAATATTGTGTTCCTCTATTTAAACTAATTCAAATGGAAAAAGGTGCCAAGAATTTGTCCACTATAGCTGACTATGCAAGAAAATAGGCTGTAACTGTGACAGTTCCAACCAGTTGTACATATACAGTAGGGCTTGGAATCAATCACTCTAGCACATGCCACCAATGTAGAAGGGTGTGTAGGAGAGAGAGGAAAGTCAACACGTTACTCCCTATGTGTTTGGAGCACAGATAAGCAACAAATGGTCACCTGCCTATTGTTCTAGAGCAGTGCAGGAATAAGCGGTGTAGAAATAGGGAATAGCGCAGGAACAACTGAAGGTGGTCAAAAAGCGATAAACCAATGGAGGAAATTATTGGAAATTGACCAGGAGGTTATCCCAACTCATCTTAACATGATTTTCTCAATAAATGCAGCCCAACAATAATGAATGGATAAAGTTTTGACAAAGTAAATTCCTGTAGTCTAGGAAACAGTTATGTAATCAGTTGTAAATCCCTACAAAATAGTAACCAAGCATATCAGTATTATATTATAAATAATAAAGCTCCTAAATGGTCGAGCATATAGATAGATAGGCAATAGAATATCAAAATTAGCATAGAGTGAAGTTTTCTTATAGCAAAACAATAATTTGCAAGTTTTTCCTACATTACTGTAATGCAGTTTTAGATTGAATAAAAAGGTGCAATCTTCAGTTTTCAATTGGCATGTTGAGGTTGATGATTAACAGCTAGATTCTCTTAGCATAAATCCTCACCTTCTTCTAGTTCTGGAAGCAAGGGCCACTTGTAGGCCAGAGGAAGATAGTTTTTGATAGAATTTCTTGCTGATTTCTTACTACAGTAGGTTAGCAGAATTCTGCCAGTTTTCATTTCTTTAGTAGTTTTCAACACATTTTTTAGTCGTTGATAGCATTTTCTATATTTACAACAATTTCTAGATATTTTATCATTTTGCAATTGTTGATTTAATTTTGCATTTCACAGCAATTTCTAGATATCTTGTCATTTTGCACTTTGGCAGTTTTTGTTGATTCAGTTTTGCAGTAGTTGAAATTCTATTTTGACATTCTCCAGTTGATTTACTCTTATGCAAGAGTGTGTGTGTTTTCAATACTGCACTTTACTTTTCTATCACTTCAATTTAGCAACATTTCATTTTCTGTCATTTTCAGATTCTGCAATTTCATTTCCTACAATTTTATTTTTGCAAAAGTAAATAGGAGTTAATTTCAATTCTTAGGAGTTAGAAGTCACAACAAAACCCCAAAATGCTAACTGATCCACCAATAAAACCTATTCTTGGATAAACTGAACCTACAACTATGAAACTTCCTATCGTATACAGCCTCTAGACATCACCCTGGATTGACACACATAATGATTAAATGATGAATGATGAATGACCCTCATCATTTGAAGCTTTGAAAGCTACCTCTTTCTTGGAGTTGGGATCCTTCACTATTCTCATCTCATAAGCTATGAAAATTCCATGTAACTCATCTATAGTCAACTAATCAATATCTCTCATCTCTTCTATAGCTAAAACCTTTCCATCATACCTCATATAGAGTGATCTTAATACTTTTTGAGCAACATTGGAGTCTTCAATTTCAAATCCAAGTCCACACATGGTATTAACAACCTCATCCACACAAAGTAAGTATGTAGCAATATATTCCTCATATTCCATATTTAAATCTTCAAATATTTTCTTGTGGTTTTGTAGTTTTGTCATTTTTACCTTTTTATCCCCTTTATATGTTTACTTCAATTTGTCTCATATCTCTTTTGCTGATTTGTAGTGCATAAGTTTCACAAATTTTGCTTCACATAATCCACATAAGATTCTATTCATAGCATTGGAATTAATCACATGTAACATCTTACCATATTTATCTGTGGGAGGAGTAGTTGTAGGTGTGAACCCATTCTCAATGGATTCACATTTCTCATATCCTTGTACCATGAGGTAAGTATTCATTCTTATACTCCAAAATGCATAATTGTTCCCATCAAAAAATGGAGCCTTATTTGATGAGGACCCATTTTGAGATGCCATATGTGTTCCTGTAATATATTCCTTTAAGCTATTAGAATTTTTTGAAGGAACTCGCTCTGATACTAATTGAAGAACACATGCTTATACTAAGAGGGGGGTGAATAGTATAAGATCAACTTTTACTTTTCTTTTCCAAACAATATTATCCAATATTATCAATGGCAATATCAATAGCAGTAATCAAATAAATGCACAAATAATCATACACATGAGAGACACAAATTTAACGTGGTTCACCCAATGTGGGTTACATCCACAAAGAAAATGTTTCTTCAAAATTTTCTCAAAAAATATTTTGGAAATCATTTCTCTATTACAATGTTTATGGACCTCTATCCAAAGGAGACACCAATCCCCTATGCTTTGATTTATGGATCTCTCTCTATAGGATAACTCTATCCCCTTTTCTCTAGTTCATGGATATCTCTCCATAAGAGATCTCTATCCCATTCGTTTTGGTTCATGGATCTATCTCTACAAGAGAACTATGTCCCATTTGCTCTGGTTCTTGGATCTCTCTCCATAGGAGAACTCTTTTCCTTTGCCCTGGTTTGCGGATATATCTCCATAGGATAACTCTATCCCCTTTGCTCTGGTTCATGGATCTCTCTCCATAAGAGAACTCTTTCCCAATTTTTTATAGTTCATGGAAATTTATCTAGGAGAACTCTATCTCCTCAACTCATTCTTGGATCTCTATCCACAGATTAACTCTATCTTCCCAATTGGTTCACAAATCTCTCTCCACAAGAGAACTCTTTTTCCTCTGCTTTGGCTAGTGATCTTATAGAATACTTCTGTTCCCACTACTCTGGCTGGTGGATATCTCTCTATAGGAGACCTCTATTACCACTACACTAGCTAATAGATCTTTATCCAATAGATACTTATGTCCTCATCCAAATTCTTCTCTCAAATTTATCTCAAATATACACAAAATCCTATCACAAGTATAGCACAAATATGCTTTAAATTTGCTCATAAATCTACCCTAAGCTTTAACACAAAGCTTGATAAAATTAAAAACCAAACCTGCTCTCAATTATGTCTCAAATCTGCCCCAACCCTTAACACAAAGCTTGAAAAAATCAGTAACCAAACCTGCTCTAAGTCTTCTCATAATACTTGCTCAAATCTGCCTCACAATTGCTCCAATTCTTTTCACAAGACTTGCTCAAATATACCTCAAAGCTACTCCAAGTCTTCTCACAAAACTTGCTCAAATATGCTCACTAAACCTGCTCAAATATTTCCAAATTTTACATACAAACAAATGCTTATATCTCTTTCAGAAGTACTTTCTTCAACTAGGCAATTCAGACATATTCTACCTAGAATTCGTTTAACCTCTGGAACATATAGAGAATGATATGCACTATCAAAAACCCAATATGTTCTTCACACTCACAAATATTGCATTCACTTAATCCAATATCTTTCTCTCTTGCAAAAACCCCTTCAAATCAAATCAAAACACTGTATAACTAGTTTCACAAAACTCGTCTATCTTTCTTGCAAATTTTCTCTCAAAGATCAATCACACTCATGCATAATTTTACGTCACAAATTTGATCTTAAACACTTTTACAATTGCTTTCACTATATCTCAACCAATGCTCAAAATATTTCATAATAATGCATTAACTTATCTTCAAACCTAGCACAAGTAGTTCAAAAAAACTCTAGCACAAATGTCTCAATCCCTTTCAATAATGGAAGCACACTTGTTCTCAAACTCTATCCCAAATATTTCCAAAACCATTAAATCAATGAAGTACAAGAAGATCTCAAATTCTAATATAATTGATTCAACTTTCTTTCAACACTTGATGCACATGTAGGTCTCAAACCCTAACTCAAAAATTTCCAACAATGCTTACCAAAAAACCCTTTTATCTCCACCTTATGTTCAAAATATTCACTCAACTAAACACCTTAGACAAAGAATGATGTGCCCATACCTCTTAATTTGCTCTTATGGAGATATGTCTTCAAAAACCTATCTCACAAGAAACTGATCTTTCTAGTGCCACTACAAGGGTTATATAGAAAAATACTTTCTTAAACCATCCACATGAACTTTCTTCTCAAAAAGATATACTCAATGAATTATGAAATTGATGTTCAATAACTCCTCTCTTTTTCTCAAAATATAGGACATTAATAGTTATCAAAGACCTTCAAACTCACTTTCACCATACAAAAGTCACAATAAAATATCAAACCACTATTACACCTTATTAATCCTATTCTTGCATGCAAAACATATCCCATTTGTTTTCCTTAATGTTTTTGAAAAAATAAAATATATAAGGCACTTTTTGTAATTTATGTTTGCAAAAATAGAACTCTTAAAATAACTCCTTGCACACAAAACTTTGTGACTTCACAACCTTATGACTCCCTAATTATAAAAATAAAGCTTTAATAAACTCAACCCTTATATCTCCTAATAGCAAAAATCATGCATAATTAATTTCAACCCTTATGGCACTCTAAACAACTCCCAACCCTTATGACTCCCTAATATCAATAAAAAACTTTATTAAAAATAATCCTTATGACTCCTAAACATTAAACAAACACTTTATAAAAATTTTGCCCTTGCCAAACTTTTGTCGCTGGATTTCGAACACGCGACCTAATGGAGCCCATGCTCTAGCACTTGCTAGAGCACCACATGGGTTAATTTCCCACACAAGACCTCAAGGTACTCAACTTTCCTTTAACTTGTCATTGTCGATCAAACTATCACTGCCCAAAACAAAACCCGAACAACCTGTCACTGTCGCGTCTCGAACACAAGACCTCCTCCATGCTACTCCCTATGCATGGTCTACATTCCAATTGATATACCCGCTCGGTTGGAACCAAAGGCTTATGTTACTTTTTAACTTACATGCACTATCCAAAAATAACATGTGTGTCCTCTTTACCCTTTTGTCACCTTGCATGAATATCGTGCTCTACGATTTGTAAAGGATTTTGATGCCTTAGAAATTTTGAATGCCAATCCTTAATCTTTTTGCACACCATACCAAATGATTTGACGTTCCAATTTATATATGCACTTCAACTTTAAGAAGACGACATCGATGCTTGCCACCTTAGGAGAATATTTAAATTTTGACACCCATTTTAAATTTAAATAATATTATTATAATATTTAAAATTTTAATTTAAATATTATAATTAATATTTTTAACCCTTTGTCTTTTGCCTTGGAAACTTTCTCAACTTGCATTTAATTGAACCTTTTTCAAAGGAGCTTGTCTACCTTGTCTTCTTTTTCAATGGAGGTATTTGCCTTGTAATTTAATATTTCAACCTAGAAAATGATTTCAATCATTTTACTTTTGACATCAATCCTTTGACATCAATGACAACCAATTACTCAAAATTTCCAATAATATCCCCCTTTGTCATTGATAGCAACACTTTCTAAAAAAAACTTTTTTCTATCACTAGATTCCAAATCTACTCCCCCTGACTGAATTCTCTCCTCCTTACTCAAATCTATTCCCCTTTGACATCAATGGCAAAGGGAATCCTTTGGGGCTAAAGATAAGACTCTTAGCTCAACCCCCTCCACACCTCCTCTTCTTTAGGTGATTAATTTTGGGGTAGGAGTATCTCTACTCCTAGCATATAATGCTCTTTGTCTACCTTATTTTTTAATATACCCTTTTGATCCTTTTGAGTGTCCCTATTCTTGCTTATCTCTAGAAATGATGGAAACTTTGTTCTACACCACTTGGCCTTATGCCCAAGATTATTACACTTGTAACAATTTATGTTGTAGTTCTTGGAAGGTGCAAATATCTTGAAGTTCCTCCTGGTGGAGCCATACTTATTTCTATCATGAACCCTATAGTTAATTGCTTTATGATCAAAGCGATTACAAGAGTAACAATACCCTTGCAAGAAATATCCATATTGAAAGAGTTGGTATTCCTTTTAGTAAGGCCATACTCCTTTCCATGAGTCTTGCAATGCATAGCCTTGTGATCAAACTGATTGCATGAAAAACAACATCCTTTGAAGAAATATTATCTTGAAGCTTCTAGTCTCTTAGTCCTTTCTTTGCCTTCTCTGTGATGATCCCTATTTCTTATTTGTGCATTATTTCCTTAGTGAAGCTTCTATTCTTCAACTTATTTGCATAAATCTCAATTTCTTATTCACTCTCTTCCTCTGAAACTTCTTCTTCTTTTGATCTTGAGCTTGACCCTTCTTCTTGTTTCTCTTCTTCAAAACCAAGTCCTATTTTGATAGATGAATATCTTTGTGCATTGATAATATTATCCAAAGTCTTTGAACTTTTCCCAAACCTGTGTCACTTGTCCTTAGAATATTTCACTTCCATCCTTAGTGAAATTATCTCATATTCTAATATTTCACATTCTAATTCTTTTACCTCTAACTTTTCACTCATGACCTTTTTAATTCTCCTTGCCTTAGCTTTTGAGTTTGCCAGGTCTTGTAGAAGATTTTTCTTTTCTTCCTCACATTCTTGAACTTGAGTCTTTAGTCTTGAATTATATTTTCTAACATTTTTCAATTCTCTGAGAGCAACAATAAGTTCTGTTTCTAAATCTACTGTGCCTTCCTCTTCATTTTTTGAATCTTTTTCTACTTCTTGGTCTTTAAGAGCATCTTAATACTTTTCAACTTTATCTTCAACAAGAACATTTTTTTCCTCTTCTATTTCCAAAAATATAAAATATTCTTCTGCACTATATGAGGGTCTTTCATCACTATCACTTGAAGCCTTTCTTGCCTTGTTAACATAGAAACTCTTCTTGTGCCTTTAAAAGAACTTCTTTTCATGCTTGCCTTGTCCATACCTATTTTTCTTTTCATACATGGATTTTCCTGCTTCTTTTTTCTTATGATCTTGTTTCTCTTCACTGATATTGCTTCTAGCTTCTAGAAAATTAGATGCATAGTGACCAAGATTACCATAATTAAAAAATTTCACTGTCTTCATACCTTTGTGTTTTCTTGAGTCCTTATTTATTTTCCCATAATTAGGTTCTTCATCATTGCTTGACTCACCACTTGATTCTGGTTTCTTATCTTTTGTCTTCTTTGAAGCTTTGAAAGCTACCTCTTTCTTGGAGTTGGGATCCTTCACTATTCTCATCTCATAAGCTATGAAAATTCCATGTAACTCATCTATAGTCAACTAATCAATATCTCTCATCTCTTCTATAGTTGAAACCTTTCCATCATACCTCATAGGGAGTGATCTTAATACTTTCTAAGCAATATTGGAGTCTTCAATTTCAAATCCAAGTCCACATATGGTATTAAAAACCTCATCCACACAAAGTAAGTATGTAGCAATATATTCCTCATATTCCATCTTTAAATCTTCAAATATTTTCTTGTGGTTTTGTAGTTTTGTCATTTTTACCTTTTTATCCCCTTTATATGTTTACTTCAATTTGTCCCATATCTCTTTTGCTAATTTGCAGTGCATAAGTTTCACAAATTTTGCTTCATGTAATCCACATAATATTCCATTCATAGCATTGGAATTAATCACATGTAACATCTTACCATATTTATCTGTGGGAGGAGTAGTTGTAGGTGTGAACCCATCCTCAATGGATTAACATGTCTCATATCCTTGTGCCATCAGGTAAGTTTTCATTCTTATACTCCAGAATGCATAATTGTTCCCATTGAACAATGGTGACTTATTTGATGAGGATCCATTTTGAGATGCCATTTGTGTTCTTGTAATATCTTCCTTCAAGATGTTAGAATTTTTTGAAGGAACCCGATCTGATACTAATTGAAGAATATAGGCTTATACTAAGAGGGGGGTGAATAGTATAAGATCAAATTTTACTTTTATTTCCCAAACAATATTATCAAATATTATAAATGGCAATATCAATAGCAGTAATCAAAGCAATGCAAAAATCATCACACACATGAGAGACCCAAATTTAACATGGTTCATCCAATATGGGTTACATCCATGAAGAAAATATTTCTTCTAAATTTTATGAACAAATATCTTGGGAATTCTAGACACCTAAAATGCGTCATGTGTAGGGGACTACTCATATGGGCATGCTAATATATCATATGAAGGATATTGGACAACTCCAAGGTGAAGCAATGGTTTTAACCACTCAATTTGGGAAGAATTGGCATACTCAGCCTTAGTCACGGCTGACACCCATGGCTAATAGAGCTATCTATGCCTCAAAGCCGTGGCTAGCACTCAAAACTATTTTGAATCTCGAGCCAAGCCAAATTCAGTTACAACAGTCTGGGAAATGAAGTTAAAATGGTTTTGGGCGGGGAAGCTTCGAGAGTTTTCCTCCCAACTGATCCAACCTCCTAGATCTTGATCTTGGCTTCCCAAGCAAGCCAATATTAGGGATTAGGAGGGCTATAAGACCCCCCTTCAAATTGGGGAGAAGTCTAGAATGATATTGAGTTGGAATGCAATGAAGCTCTACCAAAATGAATAGTGAATTGACAACCCCTTGAGGAGAGTCGAAATGCTGCCCAATTATGGAGTGACAAGCATGAACCCATCAATGAAGCTTCCAAAGGACTAAAAAGCATAAATAGTAAATTCAAGCCAATCGAACATGAATATTAACAAATTAAAATGCCAATCCATCTTGGGACATAGAGGTGACCCTTGATCATCAATTCCACAGAAGGAATTAGAGATCTAAGCCCTGATTATAAGAGCAAAGACATTTGCACCTTAGCCACAAATGCTAGCCATGGCTAACAGTGCTAATTGCACCTCAAACCCATGATGAGGGTTTGATCTTTAATTTCCTTTGTTTTAGTAGTATATTTCTATTTCCAGTTATGCAATTAGTTTAATCTAGCATAGATTAACATTGTAGAAGAAATTTTATCGGTTAATTTAGGATTTAGAGGTAGATTTGCTTCAATTTCCTTGTATTGGTCAATTTAGACTAGTTTCATTAAGTTTCATGCTTTTCAAGTTCTAATGGTTAATTAGGATGCATAATGGTTAGATTTCATGCTTTCTTTACATGCTTTACAAGAATTTGATGATTTCTTGCATATCTTCATAGATTTACATGCTTTCTTGCTTTCTTTATCATCAATTTATGCAATTCGTCTCAAAAGCCTCATCAAGAGAGGTCTCCTTTGTTATTAATCCTTTTCATATTGTTTCTTGAACGTAGGGTTTACAGGACCTATTCATTTTCAAGGCATTCAAGGTAGCATATACCTCCAACCAAAGGAGAAGAAGGCTATCTTTGGCCTTAAGCAGTTCGTGTACCTTCTAAAAAGTCTATGGATTACACCACCCCCTCGTTTAGAGGATATTCAAAATTGTATCAAAAATTGAGTATCCCTAAGAGGGACATATTTGTAATCTAGATTTGACAAAGTTTTAATAAAAGAAAACCCTACTTTCTTGTTAAATTCATTATTGTCTATTATTTATTGCTTTAATACTCAATTTCAATTGATGCACTAGTTAGGTGTATGCTTTTTAGATCGTTACAGATGGCGATCATGATGGAAACCCCACAAATTCTGTGAGAACTGATGGATTTTTGAATATTTCTTGTTACAGGTGTCAGTCGCGCTTGACAGCCGTGGTGCATAGTCTCCATCGTGCTTGACAGCCATGGCTAGCAGTAGATCAGAAAAGCAGACAATAATCAACTTATCTCTCCATCAGATGAGGAATCCAAGTAACCTTGATCCTCAGTAATTTTTCTATCTTGTTGTTTTTACTACTGTAGGTAATTAGAAAACCTAGAGAAATAGTAAAGTGAAGGAATTTCCATGCAATTTTTATATTGTCTATCAACCATGCCTGACAACCATGGCTAGCTCTGTTAGTTGTGCCTATCAAATATGGCTAAATTCTTGGCCTACGGCTCTATCCCATGGCTAGAACTATTACCTACGGTTCTATCCCATGGCTAACAAAGAATATCTGTTTGTAGAGTTTTCCTATGGTGGCCCGATCAGAGGTCGATTAGAGCATTTTACCTACATTCTCTGAAGCTCATTCAAATAAATTAGATGCATCTTTCTGAATATTAAAATGCTTTTATCATTAGGCATATAGGAAAGAGCATTGTATGCTTGGTGTTGCATTTTCCCTTTTTGTAAAGTATAAAATGAACACACACACACCAAGTAACACTTAAACGCTAGTGAGTTGGAATTCATATCCAACCACTAGTAGGGTTCAATTATGGTGGCAATGATTTCCATTCATTGGCCCAACTCCCTCGAACCTTGTACTATTGGCCAATACCGACTCCAAGATCTGTCCTAACCATGCAAAATAGCATGTATTCCTCTTCGAAGGGGTGTATCATTATGCATGAGGTGCTGGGTGAGGATCGGTAGGACCTATGCTCCTTGCCCGGGTGTGGATTTCATCTCCACATTTTGGGGGGTTTACGTGACCGTGACTTTCATTGTCGATTGTCGAGCTGCGAGCATATAGGTGAAAACCTTAAACTATTTGAGCATTACATCAACAATTTCAAACATGATGAGAGTAGTTTAAGTTTTCAATAAATTTCAAACACATCAAACCAGTGTAGGGCTCACAAAAAAATTTAAAAGAGATAATCATTCTTGTTTGCTTTGTTTGCTTTAAAATATACATACGAGATAATACACATCATGGTTAGAACACAAAGAGGCCGATCTCGACGCAGAACCGAGGTCAAAGTCGAAGCTCCACCCAATGCACAACACAATACATCAAACCCTCAATCACAAGATCCTCTTGAATGATGTTCAATGAGCATTAGAGGGGATAACTCTATGCACAGGGGTTCTCATCA
Source organism: Wollemia nobilis (assembly GCA_028583015.1). Taxonomy (NCBI): domain Eukaryota; kingdom Viridiplantae; phylum Streptophyta; class Pinopsida; order Araucariales; family Araucariaceae; genus Wollemia; species Wollemia nobilis. The sequence continues at coordinate 3,446,652 of JAQPPZ010016601.1, read as the reverse complement.
GAATACCCCACCTAGAGGAGGCAATGTACATGCCTCATGAGATAGATCTGAGTATGGAAGATCCCAACATGGGGCCTTCGAGCATGGGAGCATATATCATGATCATACACCTCGTGGATCCACTGGATCCGTTGAAGAGTACATCATTGAGGAAGGAACTATAACCAAGTTGGTTCCCATTCATACTCGAGCTAAGGGTGGCTCAAGGCCCCCATTAGTTCAAAATAGATAAGTAGAAAATCTACCCATTCAGGGGCAGGAAGAGAGGGTTGCTTCAAAGCATAGGCCCACATAGACTCCAAACAACAATGAACTTGGTAAGTTCACATTTGATATGTCTAAGGTTGGAGTCAATGGTACGCCACCACATGAGCCATGGTACACTAGACAATTGGATGGTCTTGATAGAGTCCTAGGGTAGCTAGGGTATAAACCCTCGGTTGCGCACTCTCATTCTATGAGTTCTCATAGTGAGAGCACACGTAGGACCATCAGAGAACTAGGAGAATGCTCTAAGCATTCTCGTAGTATACTTTCCCCATTGACCCACGCGGGCATAGAGCACATACAACACTAGAACACAAATGCTGTCTACACAGACAAAGCAAGAGCATGGCAAACAAGTCTATTGGAGGTCACACCGATAAAGCTGCTTAGATAGAATGAATACACCAAAGACCACATATGACCGATATTATAGATCGATCACAAAAATTGGTGTCAGAACAACGATAGAAGATATACCAAGATCAATTAAAAGATATCTGTGTAGAGCGTGAGCACCTCAAAAATGAGGATACTTAGAGATAGAGGTTGCTAAGGTAGCATCTTTTCAAGAAATGCATGCGTGAGAAATGCATCCTTGATCAAAAGGAGCATGTTGAGTGAGAGGATTAATTGGCTTGTGACAATTTACCCCCTCATAGTGAATACAACAAGCGCACTCATAGACAAGTTTCTTTGCAACTCGATTTGCACCCTGAGCACATTCAAATTCATACTTGCCACATGGTCCAAAACATGATGCAATGCTAATAACAAGTAGGAGATGAACAAGAATAGGACTATACTACATAGATCCATGGTGTTCTTTGAGAACCTTCATGGATGTACGCGAGAGTCGTGATAAAGTAGTAGGAGATGAAACCAACTTTGAATAGGATAATATTTTCTTGAATGCTTCTCCTTCAATGTCAAGAAGAAGGTAAACCTATCCGATCTGGCTACTTTAATGCAACATGATGATGAGTCGATCATGGATTATGGGAAAATATGAAGAAAGATAATGGTAAAGTTACCATTTTCCATTTCGACCATAGAACTAACTCAGATGTTTACAAAGAGTTGTGTGAAGCACATCTCATTACTACTACAACTACAACAGTATCAAACATTTGAGGAGGCCTTGGCACAAGCCAAGGTAATAGAGGACATCAAGTTACAAGAGGGTAACTTGAAGCTCCAAAACAAGAAGGAATGGAACAAGAAGAACACCCAACATCAAAATCAATAGGCCAAGCTGACCCATGTCAACCAAGTGGTGTTAAACCTCTAGAAAGGGGATAAGGGGCAACAACAGAATTATCAGGCCCAACCTCCTCCTACGTGATACGATCAACGCAATAATAACAATAAGGGTAAGAATAAAGAACAGCACCCACCTCGCCAGTTCACACCTTTGTCGAAGTCGATGACATCGATATTCCATCAACTGTGCGAGGCCAAGGCCCTCAACTTATCGGAGATCAAGTTAATAGACCCTAATCAACCCAAACCAAAGGGGTATAGGGATGATCTGTATTGCACTTTCCATAGGATGAAGGGACATGACATCAAAGGATGTTATAGTTTCAAACATGTAGTGCAAAACATGATAGAAAAAGGTGAGCTAATTGTGGACAACCCTTAGGCTCTGAACAACCAAAATATGGGGATCTTCAAGAACCCCTTACCGAATCACGAGCCACCGAGGAACAATGTTGGTCATGTGAATCAAGTGCGGGTGGAACCACCAACTCAAGGATTCATAGGCATGGTCAATGTTATCACAAGACAAGGGAGGTATGAGCGACCAAATCCACCTCTAGCTCCAATTAGAGTTCAAGCTATGCCCCTCAAAGGCCAGCTCAAAATGTTCTAGGCCCACCAACTAGACCGATGGTGACAATTAGGAGTAGGCTAGTTCAAAGCCTGCAGACAACTCCAATGAAGTTGTCAATCTATGAACTGATTCAGCAGTCTCCTAAGCACAGGGAGATGCTCATGGACATCCTAAGGTCTATCGAAGTTTAGTCCCAGGACCCTAAAGCATTTACAAACTTCGTGGGACATGTGCAATAGTGCAGTGAACCGGTGATTCAATTCAATGATCATGAGATTAAGACGGTCTCCACTACTATAGCAGACCCACCACTACATATAATTGCATGTGTTAATCACACACCATTCAAATGGGTTTTGATTGACATAGGGTCATCAATCAACATTATTACTACCAAGGCATTGACACATCTAAAGTTGCCAAAGTCACACATTATACCTTCTACCTTCACCTTGAGAGCATTTAACGATGCGCTATGCTCAATGGTAGGTACTATAGTCCTTTCGATTCAGGTTGGACTGAAGACCATCCCTATGATGTGTCATGTGATAGAAGGTACCATGCAGTATAACATCCTCCTAGGGAGGCCTTGGATTAGAGAAATGTGTTGTATTCCCTCGATTTTACATCAATGTATTAAATATATACATGAGGGACAAGTTCACATGGTTCCTTCTGATGAGGAGCCATTCAAATATGTGAACTTAGTTGATTTACCAAGAGATTTCATTCTCCCCTCAACGCATCTGGATATACGACCGACGTCGCCAATCAAACATCCAGAAGGTAAATTAAAAGGAGTGTGTGTAGGACCTTCCATGGTAGCACCACAACTATCAGAGCACACAACAATAGCTTCAACAAAGCCTACGACATCCAAGATGCTTAGGAATGACAAGAAGCTTAAGGTAGTTATGGGCGAAAAAGAGCCAAAGCAAGCACCCAAGGTAGCAACTGTCGAGGTTCCTAGTCCCATGGATGAAGGGGATGCTCAAAATCAAGTCAAGGAGGCACCTCAACCTACCTCACCTGCTTCTTCAGTAGGGTCATCTGCATCGCAGGTGACCGTACATTTGGTTAATCCTGGATTAGCAGAATATATCATGCAGAACGTGACATTCACACCATTTATCGAGACTACACAGGACATGGGCCGACCTCAAGCCCATCACTTTCTCATGGGAATGGTGGTACCACTAGGGGTGCCACCCAACCAAAAAAACTTCATTTATGGAGGGCTTGATCAACTTGCAAATCGCACACCCATAGATGAGGATGATGATGAACCATTCATGGTGAATGTTCATTATTTGTCTAACCTTGAATTCACCTTGCACTATTTTGAATGTTACCATTGGCATGGTTATGGTTTAGGCTTATTCGAGCAAGGGCACCGAGTTCCCATCAAACCACAGTATCAGCTACCAACTGATAGGTTCGGGTTAGGCTACCATATAAGAGGATAGGATGAGCTCCTAGTAGCATATTTAGATCATCTAAACCTCAGTTTGGGGATGATGTGGATTGGAATCCTTATCACCCTAACCCTTCTCACATACGAAGGGGTAATAGGCTAGTAACCTATGTCTCTATTGAGCCACCTGAGATCTATCATGATAACATCATGGTAGAGGTCAATCCAAGAGATAATCCAAGAGCCAACTTGGACATTGAAATTCATGAAGCTACCGATGACACTGGTATGCAGATCCAAAATCTAGGTATAGTAATCGACATTGAATCAGAAGTTGCTTCTGAGGAAGTGCAAGCAGAGTCCATTATCGAAAGTGATGGACCCGATTGTGATTCTGGAATAGATGATAATGAGCAATCCTCAAGCAATGAATGATATGAGGATGGAACTAAGTTGGCTTACTTAGGTCCTCTACATTTACATCATCTATTACCCATGGAGATAGTGGGTGAGAATGAGGGACCCCTCATTGATGATAGTGGCTATGAAGAGCGGGCCTACCTTGGGCCTCATCTTGCTAATCGCCCGATTCCTGTCGATCGGGGTGAAGGACTCATATACGATAGTGATGACGAGGATGAGACCGAGAGAGCCTATCTCAGGCCTCACTATTTATGGCATCATCATGAACTGGTTGACATCGATGAGATGTATCAGAGAGTCTATCCTGGCCTATGCCTCAGAGGGAGACCACCCAATTTGGATATGATTTATCATATAGTCTTCCCTGATCCACCGATATACATGCAACTCCTTGAGCCAAGTGATCCCGCTTTCTAGTCTATTCATAGACCGGATCTAGAGATCCCCATACCCCTAGAGCCACATCTTGGGTATGTGAATAGCACAGATAAGGTAGAATTGCACACACATGGTCCTGGAGATCTAATCCATTCCATCAATATGATCTCCATTGATTTGACCACTCCACTTTGCAATCCAGTCGATCCTTCCAAACCATTGTATCTTAATGTAGATGCTATTGATTGGGATCACACTGATTCACCACTAGAGCCTGAATATTTCTTCCCTAACAAAGAAATGCTACAACCTTTCCATTTTGCACTAGGCTATGCACATGATGTTTATCACGCTGAGGGAAATTTTGATGTAGGACCTTTAAACCTAGCTGATGACATCCACTTGATTCCTACACCTCACCAACTTGAGGAGGGATCACATATGTCAGTAGAGGAAACCTTCGATGTGGATATCAGTGATGATCCCACTAATCCTAAGAAGGTTAAATTTGGAGAGAGTCTATCTCCTGATGAGCGTGCCAACCTCATCCCTCTACTGAAAGAGAGACCTGATCTCTTTTCTTGGACATACAAGGATATGTCGAGACTAGATCCAAAAATGGTTACTCATAACCTTTCGCTAGATCCCTCTAAAAGGCCTATCAAGCAGAAGCTCAGGAAGATGCATCCAACAGTCACTTTAATGGTTAAATATGAGCTGCAGAAGTTGTTAGATGTAGAGTTCATTATCTCCATCGACTATCCGGAATGGGTATCAAACATGGTACTTGTAGGAAAACCTGATGGAAGGATCCGTATCTGTATGGATTTCAGAGACCTCAACAAGGCAACACCAAAGGATTCATTCCCATTGCCCAACATAGATGCTCTTGTAGATGCAACTGTAGGTCATGAGATGCTCTCCCTTATGGATGGTTTTTTTGGTTACAATCAAATTCAGATTAAAGTCGAAGACCAGCACAAAACCACGTTCACAATGCCATGGGGAACATTCTATTACAAAGTTATGCCATTCGGCCTTAAAAATATTGGTGCCACATATCAATGAGCCATGACATACATTTTCCATGACTACATGCACAAAATATTAGAAGATTATATCGATGACTTATTGGCAAAGTCATTGCTATGTTTAGAGCATGCAGAGGTCCTAAGGAAGGTCTTTGATCGCCTAATAGAGCATAATGTCAGGTTGAATCCCAAGAAGTGCGTATTTGGTGTAACTTCAGGAAAGCTCTTGGGATTCATCATTTCAAAATGAGGGATCGAAGTTGACCTAGTGAAGGTCAAGGTCATATTAGAAATGCATCCTCCCATAAATATCAAAGAGCTAAGAAGCCTACAGGGCAAAGTAGCATCCATAAAGTGATTCATCGCACAATTATCGGACAAATGCCGACCCATGAATCGATTGCTACACAAGGGGGTCCCATTCAATTGGGACGAGGACTATCAAGCGGCCTTCGCTAAAATTAAGCAATACCTGGCAACACCACCAGTGCTAGCTCCACCAAGATCGGATGTGCCTTTCTTGCTATATATATCAGCTACTAAATTTGCATTGGGAACCATGTTGGCCCAAAAGAACATGCAAGATAAAGAGCAAGTGATATATTACATCAGTCGCACCTTGGTGAGTTATGAGCTAGGGTATGCATACATGGAGAAGCTATGTTTAGCAATGGTGTTTGCAATGAAGAAGTTGCATCATTACATGCTAAGTCATATGATGTATGTGATATCCAAAAAAATCCTTTGTAGTATATGATGAGCAAGACATATCATAATACACGTACTGCAAAGTGGATCATGCTATTGATAGAATTTGATTTGGAATTCATTAGCCAAAATTCCATCAAGGGATAGGTCATAGCTGATCAGCTAGTAGAGGCGCCTCTCAAGAATAGTAGGCCCCTCACCATAGAGCTTCCTGATGATGCAGTCTTTGCGTTATCAGAATCTCCCGAACCCGAAGAACCAGATAACAAAGTTGACATGACTTTGTTCTTCGATGGTTCGAAGTGTGAGCAAGGGGGTGGTGCAGGAATTATCTTCTTCATGCCACAAGGTGCTCCAATGCCCTTGTCATTTAAGCTAGACTTTCCTTGTACCAATAACAATGCTGAATACGAAGCCCTAATCTTGGGCCTCCAAACAACTATCACCATGAAGATTAAAAGATTAAACATCTTTGGTGATTCCCTTCTCATAGTCAATCAAGTGAAGGGACTTTTTCAATGTAGGTGTCCTATCCTAAAAGCTTATAAGGATCTTGCTGACACTTATCTAGCCCAGCTAGAGTGGTACGACATCGAGGCAATCCCTCGTACATCAAACAGATTCGTAGACACTATGGCATCTTTGGGATCTTTAATCCCTCAAAATCCATCTACCAATTTTACTACCATTCATGTAAATATGCTATCGCATGCCGTGATGCAACGTGAGGCTTTCGATAACAAGGAATCAGTCAACATGATTCATATAGAACCAAACCATGAGTGGTTCTATAAAGCCAGAGACTTTCTCAAGAAGGTGCCCTGGGGGTCTTTGATCTCGTAGGGTCCTACGGGGAATGGCACCACCATTCACCACAAGGTTGTATCCCAGTCTGCATTCATGCACAACGAAACACTAGGGGAACAAGTCATCTTGTCAGTCGAGGTAGAAGCTTATCAAGATTGGATGTCACAATTACATGACTTCCTAAAGCTTGGTTTAATCCCTCAGGATTATCGCATGTCGTGAAGTGCACATTCAGATAGAAAGCGATAAAGTATGTCTTGCTAGGAGACATCTTGTACCGTCGAAGCTACGATGGAATTCTCCTTCGTTTTCTTGAGCCCCAAGAATCAGCTTGGGCAATTTTGTAGGCTCATGACGGTACATGCGGTGGCCATTTTAGCGGCATGGCCATTGTCAAGCGCATCCTTCGAATGGGTTATTATTGGCCCACTATGGAGAAGGATTGCACCACGTATGTCAAGAAATGCATTAAATATCAGCATCATGCTAATCTTACGCACTTGCCATCATAGGCCTTACAACCCATTCAAGCGACTTGGCCATTTGCTCAGTGGGGTTTAGATCTAATCGGTAAGATCTCTCCCCCATCATTGGGCCGACATACATTTATTATAATGGCTACTGAGTATTTTACAAAGTGGGTGGAAGCAATCCCTTTAACAATGACAACTGGAGCATGTATTACGGAGTTTATACTTCACAATATCATTAGTCATTTTGGGATACCATCCAAAATAATCTTGGATAATGGAACATCATTTAAGAATAAAATTGTGAGGGCTTTGATGTCCAAGTACAATATACAACACAGTTTTGCGACTCCATACTATCCGTAGGCAAACGGGCAAGCAGAGGCTTCAAACAAGACTGTGGTAGCCATCTTGAAAAATATGGTATAAGAAAACCATAAAGATTGGCACATCCAGCTACCCCTTGCATTATGGGCTTACAGGACTAGCATACGGACGCCCACTAGGGCAACCCCATTTTTACTAGTATATGGCATTGAGGCCATTATGCCCTTAGAGTTGGAAATTCCAATATTGCGCATCGCATTGAAAGAGTTCATCGATGACGACACTACGTGACAAGCTCACCTTGATCAATTGATGCTTCTTGATGAACATCGCGTGAATGCCCTCGAGCATCTCCACATTTATCAAGAGTGCTTAAAATGAGCTTACAATAATAAAGTCCATCTGAGAGACTTTAAAGTTGGTGATCTTGTGCTGAAAGAGAACCAACAGAACTCAAACCTGTCGTCGCACTTGCGAGATAAATTTATGGCTAACTGGTTAGGTCCATATATCATCTCAGAGCAGATTGGACCTGGAACGTATCGCCTAACATCGCTTGAAGGTGTTGAAGAGCCTGAACCTCTCAACATCCTTCATCTTAAGGCGTTCCACACATAATAATTCAAAAATTCAAAAATATGGAAAATTTCAAAATCCATAAAAATCAAAAAGCAATAAAAGCTAAAAATATTGCAAAACATTCAAAACTTCAAAAACATTTGCATCATGCATTTCATTTTGCACTTGCATTCATTTAATTGCATTGCATTAGGTATTTCCATCCATCGCACTTGCATTAGGATAGGTTGTGTTTGCAATCTTACAAATGACACCACGTTTGTATTTCAATCATGCATCTATGCATCATCATCATCCATCACCCTTGTGAGTAATTGTGTTTCTCAACACAACCCCTCCTGTTGCTATGAAGAATATACTAGGGTTTTCTGGTCATTCAGCCATACCTAGTGGTCTTCTCAAATTTAGTAGAAAGCTTGCTTTGCTTTTGTAGATGAGGTCTAGTTTTGATAGCACTTAGCATATCAGAATCCCATCACTAATCAAACACATTAACAATCCTAATTAGGGTAAGGAAGGATGAACACTACAAAGTGGTCCGGGTCACCTTAAGCGAAAGGTTTTGTTACTTGCTCATTTGTGAGGCGCAATGGTCTAGAGTAGTGGTCATTGGAAAAAGGACAAGTTCCCCCCTACCCGAAGAAATCCCTTGCTTACACAAAAAGGAGCAAAATCCCAAAATCAAATCAAATCCCTTGCTCTAAACAAAATATATATATAAATAAATAATACAAAATAAACAGTGATTCTCATCACTATATATGAGCAAGTATCCCAATAAATTGAAGAAAAGAAGGGGGTGAGCTTGAATCCTTGGAATGGTCAATACTCAAAAATCATGGAGTGATCCCCAATACAACAATGGGCTGAATGAATCTCACCTGACATTGGGGTAGGTCTAGCAATTCACAAATGAGCTAGCTTTAGGTGGCTTGTATTGCCTAGTGGTCTAGTCCAACTAAGTCCAAACCTAGGATCGGGTGGGCATGTGGTGATCCTCATTACAACAATGGGCTGAATGAATCCCGCCTGGAAATGAGGTAGTCTTATGTCTCATCTAATATATTCATTTGCACACATAGGGATAATGAATAGCTTGGTCTTTCATAGCAAAAACTTTATCTTTCAAAAGTCTAGTATAGTCATTATACAACTTTTGATAAGTCAACTAGGGTGTTTGAGTCTCATGGAAAACCTCAAAAATTCCCAAATAGCAACAACTCATTTCAATCAATCAATCATCAACTTCTTTTTATAAGATTTTATTTGTTAAGGGGTGTTCATAACATAGGTTAGATACCGGATGGATATCAGCAATGATATTTAGACGACCATTGACTATGTTGTGCATATCTTTTAACTTACAAAAGCTTATGAATAGAAACAATATCATCATCTCATCTCACATATGGATGTCTAATTGATTAATTCTTATGATAAGATATATCAATTACATTTCATGATTGTTATACATTTTGTGGTATCATCCATTAGATTGTTAACTCATATTGCATTCATTCCTTATGACTTAAGTGATTAAAGTGTACAAGTTCATTTGCATTAGTTCATTTATCATGTAAATAATGCATTACATACATCATGAATCACATAATATCATAAATTAAATGCATACAAGTAAAGCAAATTAAAACATGCATTTAACATCTAAACATTGCATCCATATGCATACATCATAGTAGTCCATCTACACATCTAGATCATAGTATCTAGTCATACATCCATCATCTAGCTAGTGCATGTCATCCATACATCACATCATATAGCATCATATAAACATAACATATAAACATTGCATCCATATGCATCTCATAAACATAAAACAAATAAATGTACATGAAGAACATGGACTTATACTGAGAGGGGGGGTGAACAGTATAAGACTTAACCAATTAATAATTTTAACTTTAGATAGCAGTGGCATCAACACAACATTAATCAAGACAGAAAGCATCACACATTGAAGACCCATTTTTAACGTGGTTCACCCAAAATGGCTAGGCTACGTCCACAAAACTTTTCTCTAAAAATTTCCTCAAAGTTCTTTGGGAATCCTTCCCAATTACAATATTTATGAGCCTCGGCCCAAAGGAGATACCTTCCCCTAATCAGAATTTATGAGCCTCTTGCTCAAAGGAGATACCTTCCCCTCTTCTCTGGAAATGATCCCTCGAAGATCAACCGCCTCTACCTCTTGCCAAGCACATGGAACTCCTTTCCACCGAAGACCTCCTGTCCTCAATGCTTAGCCTAAGAGACCTTCGCCTTCTATGATCACGTCCACAGTAGCTCAACAACTCGTACCAAACATAGTCGACGGTCTAGTACAAGTCTTCCTCTGTCTGTCGGATCTGTCCAACGTTAGCTTGAACAAATCAATCCTCTACACACAAGCCTTCTCAAAGACTTGCCAAATCTGTCCTCGGGTTCTTCTCAAAGAACCAGTGCACCTCTGTCCTCAAGTTCTCTGATAGAACTATCAAACTCAGCTCACAAGTCCTCTGCTAGGACCTGTCCAAATCTGCTCACAAGTCCCCATCGAAACCTGTCCAAAACTCGCTCACAAGTCCCCACCGAAACCTGTCCAAAACTCAAGCAAGCTCACCAAGAAAAAAACTTTCTTAGTAGGAAATCACAAGGTGAATTGTTAGAGACCCAATGTGATTTGTCAAACTCATAGAAGCATAAAGAGAATTGTTAGAGACTCAATATGTTCTATACTCAACTCCCAATCTCAAAACTCAACTCAAATCAACTCAGCTCAAACTCAATCTCAAATCTGAAAACTCAACTCAATATCTGAAATGGATAGGATAGAATGCTTTCTTTCAAGAACATGAAACCCCAACAATTGCCAACTATGCAAAGAATCACATAACAATGATACTCATGTTCTTTTCACCATCAATTAGGGCTTCAACAACAATGCTCATCAAACAAGGTTCAATCAACACCATTCAACTCAAAACACAACCTTGAAGCATTTCACAATCAACATTAGAAAAGGAAACAAGTAGAACTCCTTTTCTCTCCAATATTGTTTGAACAAAAAGCATCCACCAACTCAAATCACAATAGCACAAAACAACTTTTCAAATCATCAACAAAGGAGTAAGCCCAACACTTTAACCAAGTAAAGAATAGCTTGATTATTACCAATTTAATGAAAGCAAATGTCAATCTCAAAGCTGCCCACTTAAGGTTTCACAACTTCACACAAGAAGCAATTTTAACCTTAAAACATCATGCTTTCATTTCCATAATCAACCAAAAGCACTCTCAACATTACAAGAAAAATTTATCCCTTATACACCTTATTTCTCCCTTATAGTCTTATCAAAAATAAAATTTATCTCTCATAAGAATGCAATAAGATATTTCAAACAACACCTTCAAAAGAATCTTTTATCAAAAATAAAACAAGCTTTAAACTCCTTATAACTCCTAAGCTGTTTTTCCCTCTAATAAACTTCCTCCATCCGCAAAATACACTTAGCAAAAATTAATTTCGAAAATACCTTGGCCAACATCAAAAATCATGCTATGGAGAAATTGCGCACGAATTCTAACACCACCCGCTGCGTCCACTTCACGATGAAAAACCCTTTCACGTTATTCGAACGCGGAACCTCCCGTTCGGGTAGCGCGCCAACAACCTAGCCGCTACCGATGTGCCAAAGGCGCCCGATGAGGTTTAAACCTCACGTTGTTAGCCTTGTTCCTTCTGCGCCAGGGATTAAATAAAACAATAGTGCCTCCCTTTCTTCTGACGTGAACACGAAGACGAAAACCTTACGATGGATTTACGACAAACGACGAGTACAAAAAAATGAACAACGGATTCACGAAAATGGTGAAGACACAGTCAAACAACAAGTTTATGAAAATGGTGAAGACACAATCGAACGACGGGTTTACGAAAATGGCGAAGACACAATCGAAGAAGAAATCCGAACAGCGGATCACGAAATCACAGCGAGGAAGAAATCGAACAGCAGATCACGAATTCACAACGAGCAACTCTTTTCAAAAATGCGGATGGGATAATTCTTGATTTTCATCGAGGGAGATTTATATGCATTTTTACCATAAGCTCTTGACGTCGGCGAGGAGTTTAACACGTCGACGGAGGTCTTGGCTAGCGCCCACAATCTTAAAACATAGCGCCATGGGTTAGGAGAACCCATTGCAAACAATAATTTAATATTTATTTAAAAATAATTAAAGGGAACCTTAACAAGGTTTTTAATTATTTAAATAAATACTTCCTCCTGGACCCAAATGCATTAAACTAATGCATCCACCTGTAATCTTTAAACCCGCCAACTTGGGGTTTACAAAAGACCTTTGAAACTGTCATGCCGTAACCTTCATCAAAACAAATTATTTGACATCAAATCAAATTCCTTCAAGAGCTTCTTGACATCAATGACAACTTATACACTTGAGCAAAGGCAATGTACCCAAAGTACCCAAAATTGCCAACAATCTCCCCCTTTGTCATTGATGGCAAACCTTTATTGAAAACACTTCTCAAGAGCCAAAATTGAAACCAACTGTGCTAACAACTCGACCAACCGTGCCCACAACTGAGAATCTTCCTTTGAAGTTTTGCTCCCCCTGACTTGAAGCTCTCCTCTTCACTTTGAAGCTCTCCCCCTTACTCATATCTCTCCCCCTTTGTCATCAATGGCAAAGGGTCACCTTTGGGGCTCGGGACTAAGAATGAGCCTCTTAGCTTAGTCCCTCCCCCACCTCCCGATGAGGTGATTAATTTTGGGGTGGGAGTACAACTCCCAATTTCTCCCTTAGATACTCAAACGTATCTCTTGGAAGAGGTTTGGTGAAGATATCTCGCAATCTGCTCTTTAGTAGACACATACTCTACCTTGACCCGCTTGTCTTGCACTTTCTCCCTTAGAAAGTGATACTTGATGGAAATATGCTTTGTCCTTGAGTGCATTACCAGATTTTTGGAAATACTTATGGCACTTGTATTATCACAAAGTATGGAGATGGGTTGTTCATGCTTGACTTTGAAATCCTCCAAGGTGGTTTTCATCCATAAAATTTGTGTACACCCAGCCACTGTTGCTATGTATTCAGCCTCTACTGTAGATAAGGAAACTGAAGGTTGTTTCTTACTTAGCCAAGAAACCAAACTCTTTCCCATAAAGAATGCTCCACCACTAGTGCTTTTCCTGTCATCAATACTGCCTGCCCAATCTGCATCTGTATAAGCTGTGAGAGTGAAATCATCACCTTTGGGATACCAAAGCCCAAAGTCCATAGTGCCCTTCAGATATCTGAATATCCTCTTAACTGCCATAACATGAGAATCTTTAGGAGCTGCCTAAAATCTTGCTACTAACCCAACTGCCTGCATGATATCTAGTCTGGTAGTCGTAACATATAATAAACTGCCAATCATTGATCTGTACAACCTCTGATCTGCCAATGGAGATTCATCATCTTTACTCATCTTGCACCCCGTAATCATTGGAGTACACACTGGTTTGCTGTCCATCATCCCAAATTTCTTCAACATTTCTTTGATATACTTTCCTTGAGAGAGAAATATACCATCTTTTGATTGAGCAATCTGAAGACCTAAAAAGAATGACAACTCTCCAATCATAGACATCTCAAATTCCTTCTGCATGGTGTTAGCAAAATCTTTGCACATCTGAGTATTATTTCCCCCAAAAATAATATCATCAACATAGACAACCATAATCAACATATCATCACCTTCATTCTTAATATACAAATTGCTATCAGCCACACCTTTCCTGAAGCCTTGCTCATGAAGATACCTGTCAAGTCTTGAGTACCAAGCCCTAGGTGCTTGCTTTAACCCATACAAGGCCTTTTTCAGTTTACACACATAGTCTGACTGTTCTGAGAGAGACACTCCTTCTGGCTGTTCTATGTAGACTTCTTCTACCAACACCCCATTTAGAAAAGCTGACTTTACATCCATTTGATATACCTTGAATGATTTGAAGCTTGAAAGGGCCAAAAACATTCTGATAGCTTCAAGACGAGCAACAGGAGCAAACGTCTCTTCGAAATCAACACCTTCTACTTGAGCATAACCTTTGCAGACTAACCTTGCTTTGTTTCTGACAATATTTCCATCCTCATTGAGTTTATTTCTGAATATCCATTTTGTGCCAATGACATTCTTGTCCTTAGGTCTTGGAACCAATTCCCAAGTTTCACTTTTCTCTATTTGATTTAGCTCTTCATCCATTGCTTTTACCCAAAACTTATCTCGCACATGCTTCACTAGAAATATTTTGGCTCAATCTCGAGATAATAATGAAACATTTGTAGAATCATGTGAGGGAATGACTCTTCTTCTTGTTTGCCCGCTATTTGGATCACCAATGATCAAATATTTGGGATGATGTTTCTGAACATATCGTGAAGGAGTTTTGGGAAGCAGCTTATTGTCTTTCCTCTTCTTCATTTGAAACCTCTCTGAATTCTTCTTGACAAATTTCATCACTGAGTTCCTGGACTGGTTCTCTTATCCCTATCTTTTCATCAACTAGTTACATTTATGCTCTCTACAACTGTATGAGTTCTTTTGTTGAAGCATCTGTAGGCCTTGCTTCTGCTGGAATACCCAAGAAAGATTCCCTCATCACATCTAGGATCAAACTTACCCAAATTCTGATCTTCCCTTCTGATGAAGCACTTACTCCCAAACACTTTGAAGTATTTTACTGTAGTTGGTCTTCCTTTCCACAACTCATAAGGAGTTTTATGATGATTGACTCTAAGTTGGGCCCTGGTGATAATGTAGACTCGTTGTATCGATCGCCTCTTTCCAAAAGCCATCTGAAAGTTTTGACTCATTTAACATAGCTCTAGCCATATTTTCAATAGTTCTATTTTTCCTTTCAACTACTCCATTTTGTTGAGGAGTTCTTGCTGCTGAATATTCTCTTTTGATTCCTTGTTGCTCACAGTATTCCACAAATTCATTTGAAGTGAACTCTCCTCCTCTATCTGATCTTAAGCATTTGATTCTCTTGTCAGCCTCATTTTCAATCATTTCTTTGAAAGCTTTAAATTTTTCAAAAGCTTCAGATTTTTCTTTGAGAAAAGTAACCCAAGTCATTCTAGAATAATCATCTATAAACAACATGAAGTAGCTTTCTCCCTGAATGCTCTGAGTTCTGGTAGGGCCACATAAATCAGTATGAATAAGATCCAATGGTTTTGAAGAAGTATACCCTTTTGATTTGAAACTGGTTCTGGTCTGTTTTCCATGTTGACAAGGACCGCAAACGATGTTATGGGGCCTTTTTATTTTGGGCAAGTCTCTAATTGCTTCCTTGTTACTAATATTGACAAGATTATCAAAGCTCAAATGCCCCAATATTTTATGCCATAACCAACTCTCATCTTCTTGAGTTAGAAAACACTTTTCCTTTTTTATCTCACTTAGCATGTAAAGATTGTTTGGAGTCCTTGTAGCACTAGCAATGAGTTTTCCATTTTTTTCTTTACTTATCTCACATCTATCTGAAAAGAAAGATACTATGTGCCCTTGATCACAAAGTTGACTCACACTTAGAAGATTATGTCTTAGGCCTTCTACATAAAGCACATTTTCTGTTTTGGATTTCCCATCCAAACTAAGAGTCCCTTTACCATAGATTTTAGCTGACTTGTTATCTCCAAAACTCGAACTGTTCCTCTGTTTGTTTCTTTTAAGACCAAAAACTTTTCCTTTTCACCAGTCATATGTTTTGAACAACCACTATCAAGATACCATTTCTCTACTTTGTCTTGAGCATGAAAAGCAGTTTGAACTATCATTGACTTAGATTTGATCTCATTTCTCTTTTTAGTGAACTCAAGGCTAGATCTATCCAAACCGCACATCCTTGCTATATGCCCAAAATTATTGCACTTGTAACACATGACATCTTTATTCATAAGAGGTGCAAAAGAGTTAACATTTTCCTTACTATGGCTATTCACAGACTTATTGCAATGCATAGCTTTGTGACCAAATTTCTTGCAGGAAAAACAATAGCCATGGAAAGTATTATGTAACCTGTTTTGATGCCTTGGATGATTGTTCTTCTTGTGACCAACTGGAATCCACCGCTCTTCAGGATGAAGATTGATCTTGCTCGAAGCCCCTATTTCTTGAATGGTGATACCATCCTTCTTTTGCTTTTCACATGGAGTATTCTGTCTGAGAGCCAACTGTTCCAACTTCACTCTAAGAGACATAACCTCTTCTTCTAGTTTCTCGCAATCAGCTTCCTTTCCTTTGAGAACCTCTGTCAGAACCTGTTCAACCTTCTTCCCTTCTTCAGCTAGAATTTTGAAGTCTATAACACTTTGAGACAATTCTGATCTTGCTATATCTTCTTGACATTGATGCTTGAGAACAAAATTCTCTTCCCTGAATTTCTCAAGCTTTCTTAAAGCCAAGAAGAATTCACCTTTGAGATCGAACTCAACCTCTTCATCTCTTTCTGAATCTGTATGTTCCTCTGATAGATCCTTCTCCAAGCTGTTAGGCTCTTTCTGGAGAGACCCGCTCTGATACCAATTGAAGAACATGGACTTATACTCGAGAGGGGGGTGAACAATGATAAGACTTAACCAATTAATAATTTTAACTTTAGATAGCAGTGGCATCAACACAACATTAATCAAGACAGAAAGCATCACACATTGAAGACCCATTTTTAACGTGGTTCACCCAAAATGGCTAGGCTACGTCCACAAAAATTTTCTCTAAAAATTTCCTCAAAGTTCTTTGGGAATCCTTCCCAATTACAATATTTATGAGCCTCGGCCCAAAGGAGATACCTTCCCCTAATCAGAATTTATGAGCCTCTGCTCAAAGGAGATACCTTCCCCTCGCTCTGGAAATGATCCCTCGAAGATCAACCGCCTCTACCTCTTGCCAACGACATGGAACTCCTTTCCACCGAAGACCTCCTGTCCTCAATGCTTAGCCTAAGAGACCTCTCGCCTTCTATGATCACGTCCACAGCAACTCAAGAACCTATACCAAACATAGCTCTAGTACAAGTCTTCCTCTGTCTGTTCGATCTGTCCAACACTTGAACAAATCAATCCTCTACACACAAGCCTTCTCAAAGACTTGCCAAATCTATCCTCAGGTTCTTCTCAAAGAACCACTGCACCTCTGTCCTCAAGTTCTCTGATAGAACTATCAAACTCAGCTCACAAGTCCTCTGCTAGGACCTGTCCAAATCTGCTCACAAGTCCCCATCGAAACCTGTCCAAAACTGCTCACAAGTCCCCATCGAAACCTGTCCAAAACTCAGCAAGCTCACCAAGAAAAAACTTTCTTAGTAGGAAATCACAAGGTGAATTGTTAGAGACCCAATGTGATTTGTCAAACTCATAGAAGCATAAAGAGAATTGTTAGAGACTCAATATGTTCTATACTCAACTCCCAATCTCAAAACTCAACTCAAATCAACTCAGCTCAAACTCAATCTCAAATCTGAAAACTCAACTCAATATCTGAAATGGATAGGATAGAATGCTTTCTTTCAAGAACATGAAACCCCAACAATTGCCAACTATGCAAAGAATCACATAACAATGATACTCATGTTCTTTTCACCATCAATTAGGGCTTCAACAACAATGCTCATCAAACAAGGTTCAATCAACACCATTCAACTCAAAACACAACCTTGAAGCATTTCACAATCAACATTAGAAAAGGAAACAAGTAGAACTCCTTTTCTCTCCAATATTGTTTGAACAAAAAGCATCCACCAACTCAAATCACAATAGCACAAAACAACTTTTCAAATCATCAACAAAGGAGTAAGCCCAACACTTTAACCAAGTAAAGAATAGCTTGATTATTACCAATTTAATGAAAGCAAATGTCAATCTCAAAGCTGCCCACTTAAGGTTTCACAACTTCACACAAGAAGCAATTTTAACCTTAAAACATCATGCTTTCATTTCCATAATCAACCAAAAGCACTCTCAACATTACAAGAAAAATTTATCCCTTATACACCTTATTTCTCCCTTATAGTCTTATCAAAAATAAAATTTATCTCTCATAAGAATGCAATAAGATATTTCAAACAACACCTTCAAAAGAATCTTTTATCAAAAATAAAACAAGCTTTAAACTCCTTATAACTCCTAAGTTGTTTTTCCCTCTAATAAACTTCCTCCATCCGCAAAATACACTTAGCAAAAATTAATTTCGAAAATACCTTGGCCAACATCAAAAATCGTGCTATGGAGAAATTGCGCACGAATTCTAACACCACCCGCTGCGTCCACTTCACGATGAAAAACCCTTTCGCGTTATTCGAACGCGAAACCTCCCGTTCGGGTAGCGCGCCAACAGCCTAGCCGCTACCGATGCGCCAAAGGCGCCCGGTGAGGTTTAAACCTCACGCTGTTAGCCTTGTTCCTTCTACGCCAGGGATTAAATAAAACAACAGTGCCTCCCTTTCTTCTGACGCGAACACGAAGACGAAAACCTTACGATAAATGACGAGTACAAAAAAATGAACAGCGGATTCACGAAAATGGCGAAGACACAGTCGAACAACAGGTTTACAAAAATGGTGAAGACACAATCGAACGACGGGTTTACGAAAATGGCGAAGACACAATCGAAGAAGAAATCCGAACAACGGATCACGAAATCACAACGAGGAAGAAATCGAACAGCAGATCACGAATTCACAACGAGCAACTCTTTTCAAAAATGCGGATGGGATAATTCTTGATTTTCATCGAGGGAGATTTATATGCATTTTTACCATAAGCTCTTGACGTCGGCGAGGAGTTTAACACGTCGACGGAGGTCTTGGCTAGCGCCCACAATCTTAAAACATAGCGCCATGGGTTAGGAGAACCCATTGCAAACAATAATTTAATATTTATTTAAAAATAATTAAAGGGAACCTTAACAAGGTTTTTAATTATTTAAATAAATACTTCCTCCTGGACCCAAATGCATTAAACTAATGCATCCACCTATAATCTTTAAACCTGCCAACTTGGGGTTTACAAAAGACCTTTGAAACTGTCATGCCGTAACCTTCATCAAAACAAATTATTTGACATCAAATCAAATTCCTTCAAGAGCTTCTTGACATCAATGACAACTTATACACTTGAGCAAAGGCAATGTACCCAAAGTACCCAAAATTGCCAACAGTACACATGTAATGAGTCATAAATACAATTTCATATCATATAAATATGTGTCTCAAAGAGTACATAAGTGTGCCCAAAATACCCGTAGGTTATAGATGTATAGGTCCTCATATCTTACACTAAAAAATGATACAATATATCCAATGCATAATCATGACTAGCCTACAACCCTTGTATGTGAGGCTTCTCCATCATCTCCACTCTCTCGGTGAGTCCTACTAGAGCTGGTACCAGTGGACCTCTCAGACCTGTGAGTCTAATGGCTAGACCGAGCTGAGGACTGTCTTGTATCCCATATCCGAGTCCTTTGGGTCCTTGGATCTATGTATCTCTTTGGAATCTCGCCATCATGAAGTGTGACCTCTCCCTATAGGAGAGTGATGTGGGCATCATCAAAAGCTTGCTTCTTGATATGAGTTTGAACTAGAGCCTACAGTATCTTGATCTCTGTAGATGGGTTCAAACCTATGAGTCCTTGTATAACTAAAGCCATAAGAGTAGCATGTGGAGTTGAGGTCTCATCTCGTACGATCTCTAGATCCCTCTCCTAAGTCCTGAGGTCTAGCCGAGACTATAGAAGATCCTGCTCAAGCATCATATTCTCTAGAGCTAGGGTGGCACTCTCAATCTATGCTAGGTGAAGAGTCCTCTCCTCCTGGTATCTACACCACTGAGTCTGTCCCTCTGTAAGCTGATCCTGAACTACTCTCAACTATACCTGTAGAGTGGCAATAGAGGTGTCCCTCTCCAAAACTTACATCTGAGCGATCCCCATTTGTGACTACAAGCTAACCACCTGGGCCCTGGGCTGCAAGGTCTCATCATCCAGCTCCTCCTCATCCTAGGGCTCCTCGTCTATGGTTGAACCCTCACCCCATCCAAACTCTATCTACTGGAAAACTCATCGCTCCGCTGGATCTAGTATAGCTACCTATGCTGTTGATCCATCCCTAGCTCTACCTAGTGGGATGCCACCCATCCATATCCTGGTAGTCCACTAGATGTCGTAGTTAGCAGTGATCCCAACATCTGCTAGTCTTGAATCCTACCAGTCATCATCCTCATCACCTGGTGGAGTCACCTAAGACCAAGTCAAATCTCGCTCCACCTTAACATAGTGGTAGATAGTAGGTACCAGTGGAATATAATGGCAAATTACAAACTACCTAGTAACACGCGAGAAATGAAAGAACTCACACATGTCAGGCTTACACCCAAGGAGCCACCTATCATATCTTGTCTATCTCAAGTAACTATCAACCTCCCTCCATGTAGGATAGTCCACGTAGGGTCACCATAGGACCTACCCTAGCCGTAGTGCAGTCAATCGATCTAAGTAGTACAACAAATCCCCTACCTAGGACTTGCTCCTAAATCCCTCAGCCTCTCTAGGCCAATAAGTAGCATAGCACTGGGATACCTCTACTATATCATTGATCTATCATGGAAGTCCTTTATGCCGATCAATGGTGATGTGCTGCCACACCCATATCTAGAGCATTAGACTACAGACAACTCCCACGTGGCCTCACTGCATGATTCGATACAACTCGTTGTAGAGCTATGCAAGTAGGGTGCTACCCCATGAGAGAATTAATGGTTGCTCTCTAGTGCTTCCTAGAAGGTCCTATATCCTGGCTAGGAGGTTCCAAGGAAACCTCACTCTAGACGTATCTATAAGTAGGACATGTATGCACATGTACATTAGGATGGCCTATCACTTTGTGAAGATGTATGCCCTATACCAGTGCTTAATGGGTACACCCCCATGGTCAATGTCCTCTAGTGCCTTGTCACTGAGTGCAAAAGATCCACCAAAATATTGCAAGCTTCACCATGGTAGGCAAAGATGCGATGGCCTCACCATTGATATGGATGTAAGAGATGCGGTAAACATCCTCTAAGGTGACCGTAATTTCTCTGGTTGGCAGATGAAATGTGTTGGTCTGTGCATCCTAGCGATAGGCCAAATCAGTCATATAGGCTTGGTCAGACCTGATAGTAGGCAAGTGTATGACATAACCAAGTCCTATAGCAGTGAACTAGTCCTAGTCAACATCACTAATCTGATGAAGAAGGTCATGAAATATCTCAGACTCCCTCGCCCGAGCAGTCAGCTAAAAGGGCAAGTAATAATACATAAAATCAATCAACAACATAAAAAAATGTATTTCAAAAGTCAAACAAATTCAAAAAATCTTCAAAAAGATAAAAACATTCATAAATGCACAAGAAAATAAAAAAAAAATCAATTAAGTCAAAAAAATAAAAAAATTGGAAACTTTTTCCTAAAGTTGCTTAGTCACGGCTAGGACCCGCGGTCGGTGACAACGGTCAAATTTTTGACTGTTGGGATTTGGATCCTGCCACGACTGACATCCGTGGCCCCCAATTTTCCAATTGGTATCCATGTCTACCACCCACGGCTAAGAGAAGCACCCCTTTCGATGTCACTTCCCATCCCGAGCTGTTGGAATATTTTCAACATTGCCTCCTTAGTCCTAAGTATTAAGTCCTAGTATTTAGTTTAAGTTTAATGTTTTGATTTACATATTTCTAGTTAATTTGATTAGCATACGTTGAGGTTTTGGGTTGGTTGGTCAATTTTTGACCATAGACCAAGATTAGCATGTTGTTAGGATAAGAGCTATATTTAAGTTAGTTTGTTGTAATAAGTTTGAGAGGATTTCTCTCAACCACAGTGTCTATTTTTAGTTCTTTCAAGAACTATAAAACTATGTAATGCATTGTTGATCAATAGAAAAATTTCACCATTATTTCTCATTTGGTATCGGAGCAGGTTTTCTCAGATGGATCAAAACCTGTGGAGAGTAGCATGAAGAGATCTGAAGCACACACTTTGTCAGAGAAACTCAAGTGGCCATCACTCAACATAGTTGCAAGGAAGAGCTCAAGTAAATCATTAATATATCATGAATCCTGAGGTATTTGCTTATGAAATTTTGAGGGTTTTTAGATAATTGTATAAAGAGGATGCAATCCAAATTTTAGGTGATTTGGAGCTAATTTTATGATTTTATTAGCATTTTTATTTTTTCAATAAAATGGTTGTATAAGGTGGAATATAGGGTATTTGCATCTCAAATTTTGGGAGAAATATTATTTAGATAAAATCATCATTCAAATAAAATTTCAGGTCATTTGGATCTATATTTATTTATTTATGTGAATATTTATTTTTCCTTCAAAAATCCTAGATCCGAAATTGTGATAAAAAGGGAAAAAGTAAATGATCACATATTTTTCACCTTTGGAGAGAGTCATTGGAGAGAGTCATTGTGAGACACACATAGTTGAAGACATGTCTTGTCAAGGCATGGAAAATTGTAATAGTCAATTATTTCTTTTAGGAGGAGAAAAAGGTGAAAAGAAAAATTGTACTAATGAATTTTTTGTAGGGATGGCATGCTTGGAAAGCATTCACATTGATATAAAAGAGGATGGATGTCTTAATGACGAGAAAATTTCTCAAAGACCTTGTTGTGAAGACCACTCAAAACTGAAATAAGAATTGGAAGATGAAGGAAGATAAACACTCACATTGAAGTATTTCTTGCTTGAAGACCATATAGATTATGAGATGGTGTATGATGAAGAATGTCTCACACATGAAGAATGCATTATGGAGAATGCACCTAATATTCTCATGGAGGAGAATGATGAAGATCTACCCACATATTGTTGGTATGTTGATGAAGGAGCAATGTTCATGGAAGACTATTGGCTTACTTTTGATGAAGACCATTCACTTGGAATGGATGTGTGCTCTCTTGAAAGAGCAAATGAATATGTAAATATGGAAGTTCACTCAGATAGAGTGAATGTTGATTGTAAGGCTCAAGTTATGTGGGATTTTGATCACAATGATATTATTTATAAAGAGGAGATGCAAACTATAAGTTCCATGCTCAATAGAGATCACTCAGCAAGAGTGATAAATACAGATGCTACTTGTTCATCAACCCAAGAAGTTTGTATGAAGAGAGATTTTGTGAATCTCAAAGAAGAAAATAGCGAGATAGTCATTAATGGACTTCATGATGTAATGGATACACCATCAAAGTAGATTGAGAATTGTCTTGAAGAGACAATTGTGGATGAATATCACTCACTTGGAGTGTCTACATTATAGAAAAAGAGTTGTCTTGAAAAGGCAACAATGTATGATTGCTTGAATAAAAAGGCAACAATGTATGATTGCTTGAATGAATGGTGTTTCAACACACCAACATGGATTGAACAAAGGAGGAGAACTCTTAGTGAAGAGTTTATGGTTGATCTTGAAGCACCATACAATGAAGGAGAACTGCTACAAAATAGCTTTATGGAAAGCACCAAATCTACTCATACTAAAGGTAATGTTTTTATGATTAATGATTTGTTTTTTGTGAGCAGGAATGAAAAGAAAGTAGAATGTTTTCCAAAGACATTATTGAGAAGATATTGTCTCATTGAGACAACTTTTACAAAGAGTCTTCTTGGAGAGAAGACAGTGATGGAGAACTTGGGTCACATGGATCAAAATGATGTGCTCAAAATTCCTTGGGAGAAAGATTCTTGTAAAGTCATTTTTTTGAGAGAATATTTGTGTGAGGAGCAACTTTATGTTGCATATGTAGTTGGTCATTATATGGCCATATTTTTTGTGATATTTTGTGTGGAAATATGTGAAAGAGTTGTATGGTATAATCATCTATGTAAGATGATTAATTGTAAATACTCATGTGGAGTATTTTTTAGTAAAAGAAGATCAAAATGTGAGAGTATGGTTTAAAGACCATAATGATAACTATGTAAGAGAGTGGTTGCTGAAAACCACAAGAAGAGATACTTTTATTGAAGGGGGAGCTAATCAACAAAATAAGGAACTCAAGCATTTGCAAAAAATTCCACATGAAGAGTGGAAGGAGTGCCACCATAAGTATTTTGCAAATTCTGATTTCTTGATTCAAGATTGGAGGAAACGTAAGAGAAAAAATTTCTTCCAACTCTGTGATGCTTAAAGAACTCTTGCATGAGTGTCTTTAGCATCAAGGGGGAGAATGTTGGAATATTTTCAACATTGCCTCCTTAGTCCTAAGTATTAAGTCCTAGTATTTAGTTTTAGTTTAATGTTTTGATTTACATATTTCTAGTTAATTTGATTAGCATACATTGAGGTTTTGGCTTGGTTGGTCAATGTTTGACCATAGTCCAAGATTAGCATGTTGTTAAGGTAAGAGCTATATTTAAGTTAGTTTGTTGTAATAAGTTTGAGAGGATTTTTGTCAACCACAGTATCTATTTTTAGTTCTTTCAAGAACTATAAAACTATGTAATGCATTGTTGATAAATAGAAAAATTTCACCATTGTTTCTCACGAGCAACCCCAAAAATTAAAACCTTCCCCTTATAAGCTAATCTAGACTAATCTTAACTAGGGTGAGGTTCTTTACCAGCCATTTAATTTTGTTCATTTAACCCATTTCTTAGTGTGGTTCATTTTAATTTGGTAATCAAATGAGTGAGGTTGCAATGCTCCCTTCATGGCATCAACTTTGCCATTGGAATATGCCTCTAGTTGGTTAGCCATGGGTGCGAGTGTTTGATTCAGCAGCGTTCCAGGTCAAAATTTTAATCTCACCTCTTAGAGTTCTCTTGGCAGCTGTAGCAAATTGGAAAATAATGAATTGAAAATGACAAATTTTTATTTTATATTTATGATTTAACCCATAGCCACACCTGGAAACTGTGGGTATAGAATTAGGGTTTTCCAATCGTGGGTCAGAGCTGTGACTAAGAAATTTGCAAAAACTGGCTGCGACTGACAAGCGCGGTTAGAAATCAGTAATAAAAACCCTCAAAATGTCACCATGAGGGGCTTCAAAATGCAAAATCAAATGTATCTAATTGTTCAGAACCTCAAAAATTTCCAAAATAACATAAACATTAACATAATTCAAAATACAAATGTGCCTCGTATTCAGTCATTTATTCTATACACTTTGCGGTTGCATCGACTTGCGATCCATGCAATTCGACAAGATGAATAAGTCACCATAAGGACATCTGGGGTAAAATAATAAGTCATTGATCAAATTGAGTTGCTTCAGGGTGGGACATCATTCCGCATGCACGTGTAATGGTGTTGAAAGGACGTTACACACCGTGGTAGAGAGCCAACTCTCTCTTTAACACGATAATTCCTATCATTGAAACTTCAATTCCTAAGAAGGCCACAGTGGCCGGATTGCCCCATGAGAATGAAGATTTATCTTAATTCTTCTATGATATTCTTCAGTAGATTATCGAACATAGTGATTCAACACAAGCATAATTGGAATTGTTATCATCTTGATTCTCTAAGAAGGCCATTCCGATCGGACTGCTCCATAGGATAGATATGTACAATTACTATTAAATGTTGAAATCATGGCTGAATTAGGCATTGCCAAGTAATATTAAAGTGCTAAAATATTTAATTGTTCAAATCAATCATGTTGGTCAAGCGACTTGACACTTCATTAATTATCCTATCCTAATTGACTCATCACTTGAGGGGGTAGTCATAATATCAATAATCACAATTAAATTCAATAGATCACTCAATCTTGTCAAAATTGTGTTCATCTTATGAATCATTACAAAAAACTATCATAAGCTTACCCTTTGCTAGGGCAAAAAGAAAATATGATAGTTAAGCTAGTAGCTCTTCACCTATCAGTACGATTGTAGCACTAACGCTACCCGATCACCATGGAGCTTGAAAATGCTTTAAAAATTAAGCCTTCCCTCAGTTGGAAGTAATGATTCTAAGATGCATGTCCTTTTGTAGGATTGGGAATCTAATGTTGATTAGATCAATGATCATAATTTGACCTACAACATGGTTTTGGGAGGTCTATTTTTGCTCATCGTTGTTCATTCTCATAATACATCCCAAAATGGGCATCTATAGACACCTAAAATGCATCATGTGTAGGGGACTACTGATATGGGCATGCTAACAAACCATATGAAGGATCTTGGATAACTACAAGGTGAAGCAGTGGTTTTAACCACTCAATTTGGGTAGATTTGGTATACTTAGCCTTAGTCATGACACCTGTGGCTAACAAAGCTAGTTGTGCCTCAGAGCTATGGCTAGCACTGAAACTATTTTGAATTTTGGGCTAAGCCAAATTTTGTTACATTGGTCTAGGCAATGAAGTTCAAATGGTTTTGGCTAGGGAAGCTTCGAGAGTTTTCCTCTCAACTGATCCAACCTCCTGGATCTTGATCTTGGCTTCCCAAGCAAGCCAAGATTAGGGATTAGGAGGGCTATAAGATCCTCCTTCAAATTGGGGAGAAGTCTAGAATGATATTGAGTTGGAATGTAGTGAAGCTCTACCAAAATGGACAATGAATTGACAACCCCTTAAGGAGAGACAAAAAGCTTCCCAATTGTGGAGTGATAAGCATGAACTCGTCAATAAAGCTTCCAAAGGACTAAGAAGCATAAATCACAAATTCAAGCCAATCAAACATGAATCTTATCAAATTCAACCACCAATCCATATTGGGACATAGAGGTAATCCTTGATCATCAATTCCATGAAGGGAATTAGATATCTAAGCCCTAATTATAAGAGCAAAGATATTTGCACCTCAACTATGGCTTCCAGCCATGACTAACAGTGCCAGTTACACCTCAAACCCACAATGAGGGTTTGATATTTAATTTCCTTTGTTTTAGTAGTAGATTTCTATTTCCAGTTATGCAAATAGCTTAATCTAGCATAGATTAACATTGTAGTATATATTTGACCGGTTAATTTAGGATTTAGAGGTAGATTTACTTCCATTTCCTTATATTGATCAATATAGACTAGTTTCATTAAGTTTTATGCTTTTCAAGTTCTAATGGCTAATTAGGACGCATAATGGTTATATTTCATTCTTTCTTTACATGCTTTATAATAATTTGATGATTTATTGCATATCTTCATAGATTTACATGTTTTTTTGCTTTCTTTATCATCAATTTATGCAATTCTCTCAAAAGCCTCATCGAGAGAGGTCTCCTTTGTTATTAAACCTTTTCATGTTATTTCTTGGACATAGGGTTTATAGGACCTAATCATTTGCAAGGAATTCAAGGTAGCATATGCCTTTAACCAAAGGAGAAGAGGGTTATCTTTGACCTTAAGTAGTTCGTGTACCTTCTAAAAAGTTTGCGTATTACACCACTCCCTCGTTTAGAGGGTCTTCAAAATTGTATCAATTATTGAGTATCCCTAAGAGGGACGTATTTGCAATCTGGATTTGACAAATTTTTATTAAAATAAAACCCTAATTTCTTATTAAATTTATTGTTGTCTATTATTTATTTCTCTAATACTCGATTTCAATTGATGCTCTAGTTAGGTGTATGCTTTTTAGATCGTTACAGGAATCAATTCCCTATTACAATATTTATGGACCTATGTCCAAATGAGACACCAATACCTTATGCTCTGATTTGTAAATCTCTCTCCATAGGAGAAATCTATCTGCTTTGCTTTGGTTCATGGATATCTCTCCACAGGAGAACTCTATCCCCTTCGCTCTAGTTCATGGATCAATATCTACAGGAGAAATCTATCCCCTTTGCTTTGGTTCATGGATCTCTCTCCATAGGAGATCTCTTTCCATTTGATCTGGTTCGTGGATATCTCTCCATAGGATAACTCTATCCCCTTTGCTCTGGTTCATGGATCTCTCTCCATAAGAGAAATATTTCCCCTTTGCTTTGGTTCATGGAACTTGATCTAGGAGAACTCTATCTCCTCAACTTGTTCATGAATATCTATCCATAGAAGAACTCTATCTTCCCAACTGGTTTACGGATCTCTTTCCATAGGAGAACTCTTTCTCATCTACTCTGGTTAGTGATCTTCTAAAAGACTTCTATCCCCCTTCTATGGCTTGTGCATCTTTCTCCATAGGAGACCTTTGTTCCCACTGCACTGGTTGATGGAACTATATCCACTGGAGACCTTTATCATCTCTAATCTTGTCACATCCAAAGTCTGCTCTCAAATATATCTTAAATTTACACCAAATCCTATCACAAGTCTAGCACAAATCTGCTCTATCTTTGCTCATAAATATACCCCAAGCTTTAACACAAAGCTTGATCAAATCAACAACCAAACCTACTCTCAATTCTATCTCAAATCTACCCCAAGCCTTAACATAAAGCTTAAATAAATTAGCAACCAAACCTGCTCTAAGTCTTCTCACAAAACTTGCTCAAATCTGCCTCACAACTGCTCCAAGTCTTCTCACAAGACTTGCTCAATTTTACCTCAAAGCTACTCCAATTCTTCTCACAAGACTTGCTCAGATCTGCCTCAAAGCTACTCACTGAACCTGCTCAAATATTTCCAAATATTTCATACAAACAAATACTTATCTCTTTCAGAAGTACTTTCTTTAACTAGGCAATTGAGAAATATTCTACCTAGAATTCCTTTAACCTCTGGAACATATAGAGAATAATATGCACTATCAAAAACCCAATATGTTCTTCACACTCACAAATATTGTATTCACTTAGTCCAATCTCTCTCTTGCAAAAATCCCTTCAAATAAAATCAAAACACTATATAACTAGTTTCACAAAACTGGTCTATCTTTCTTGCAAATTTTCTCTCAAAGATCAATCACACTCATGAAAAATTTTCTCTCACAAATTTGATATCAAACACTTTTACAATTGCTTTCACTAGCTCTCAACCAATGCTCAAAAGGTTTCACAATAATACATTAACTTGTCTTCAAACCTAGCACAAGTAGTTCACAAACTCTAGCACAAATGTCTCAATCCCTTTCAAAAATGGAAGAACACTTGTTATCAAAATCTATCCCAATTATTTACAAAACCATTAAATCAATGAAGTACAAGAAGATCTAAAATTCTAATACAATTGATTCAACTTTATTTCATCACTTGATGCACATGTAGGTCTCAAACCCTAACTCAAGCATTTCTAACAATGCTTACCAAACAACCCTTTTATCTCCACCTTATGTTCAAAATATTCACTCAACAAAACACCTTAGACAAAGAATGATGTGCCCATACCTCTTAATTTGCTCTTATGGAGATTTGTCTTCAAAAGCCTGTCTCACAAACAACTGATCTTTCTAGTTCCACTAAAAGAATTAGATAGCAAAATACTTTCTCAAACCATCCACATGATCTTTCTTCTCAAAAATATATACTCAATGAAATATGAAATTGATGTTCTATAACTCCTCTCTTGTTCTCAAAATATAGGGCATTAATAGTTATCAAAGACCTACAAAGTCACTTTCACCATACAAAAATCACAATAAAATATCAAATCACTATTTTACCTTATTACTCCTATTCTTGAATGTAAAACATATCCCCTTTGTTTTACTTAATGCTTTTGCAAAAATAAAATATATAAGACACTCTTTGTAATTTATGTTTGTAAAAATAAAACTCTTAAAACAACTCCTTGCACACAAAACTTTGTGACTTCACAACCTCATGACTCCCTAATTATAAAAACAAAGCTTTAATAAACTCAACCCTTATAACTTCTAATAGCAAAAATTATGCATCATTAATTTCAACCCTTATGGCACTATAAACAACTCCCTAATAGAAATAATTTTTTTTTATTAAAAATAATAATTATGACTTCCAAACATTAAACAAACACTTTATAAAAATTTTGCCCTTACCAAACTGCTACTGCTGGGTTTCAAATGCGTGACCTGATGGATCCTACGCTCTAGCACGTGCTAGAGCATCATGTGGGATAACTACCCACACAAGACCTCAAGGCACTCAAATTCCTTTTAACCTATCACTGCTGATCAAACTGTTGCTGCCCAAAACAAAATACGAACAACCTTTCATTGCCATGTCTTGAACACGAGACCTCCTCTATGCTACTCCCTATGTAGGGTTGGCATGCCAATTGATCTACCCATTTTGTTGGATCCAAAGGCTTGCGCTCTCCTTATTAACTTTCGTGTACTATCCAAAAATAACACGTGTGTCCTCTTTACCCTTGTGTCACCTTCCTCGAAGATTATGTGCTGTAATTCACAAAGGATTTCGAAGCCTTAGGAATTTTAAATGCCAATCCTTAATCTTTTTCCACACCATGCCAAATGATTTTAGGTTCCAATTTATATATGCACTTTGACTTTAAGAAGACAACGTCGGTGCTTGCCACCTTAGGAGAATATTTAAATTTTGGCACCCATTTTAAATTTAAATAATATTATTATAATATTTAAAATTTTAATTTAAATATTATAATTAATATTTTTAACCCTTTATCTTTTGCCTTGGAAACTTCCTCAACTTGCATTTAATTGAACCTTTTTCAAAGGAGCTTGTCTACATTGTCTTCTTTTTCAATGGAGGTATTTGCCTTGTAATTTAATATTTCAACCTAGAAAATGATTTTCAATAATTTTACTTTTGACATCTATCCTTTGACATCAATGAAAACCAATTACTTAAAATTTACAACAATCTCCCCCTTTGTCATTTATGGCAACCCTTTCTAAAAAAACTTTTTCCTATCACTGGATTCCAAATTTGCTCCCTTGAGAAACTGCTCCCCTTGACTAAATGCTCTCCCCCTTACTCAAATATCTTCCTCTTTGACATCAATGGCAAAGAGACTCCTTTGGGGCTAAAGATAAGACTCTTAGCTCAGCCCCCTCCCCACCTCCTCTTCTTGAGATGATTAATTTTGGGGTGGGAGTATCTCTACTCCCAGCATATAATGCTCTTTGGCTACCTTCTTTTTTAACATACCCTTTTGATCCTTTTGAGTGTCCCTGTTATTTCTTATCTCTGGAAATTTTGAAAACTTTGTTCTACACCACTTGGCCTTATGCCCAAGATTATTACACTTGTAACACTTAATATTGTAGTTCTTGGAAGGTGCAAATATCTTGAAGTTCGTCCTGGTGAAGCCATACTCATTTTTGTCATGAAACCTGCAATGAATTATTTTATGACCAAAGTGATTACAAGAGTAACAATACCCTTGGAAGAAATATCCATCTTTGAAAGAGTTGAAATTCCTTTTAGTAAGGCCATATTCCTTTCCATGAGTCCTAAAATACATATCGTTGTGACCAAACCGATTGCATGAAAAACAACGTCCTTTGAAAAAATCTTGTCTTGAACCTTCTGGTCTCTTAGTCCTTTCTTTGCCTTCTCTGTGATGATCCCCGTTTCTTGTTTATGCATTGTTTCCTTTCTTATTGAAGCTTCTATTCTTCAACTTATCCGCATAAGTCTCAATTTCTTCTTCACTCTCTTCCTCTGAAACTTCTTCTTATTTTGAGCTTGAGCTTGACCCTTCTTCTTGTTTCCCTTATCCTTCTTCAAAACCAAGTCCTGTTTTGATAGATGAATATATTTGTGCATTGATAATATTATCCAAAGTCTTTAAACAATTCCCAAACTTGTGTAGCTTGTCCTTAGAATATTTCACATTCTAATTCTTTTACCTCTAACTTTTCACTCACGACCTCTTTAATTCTCCTTGCCTTAGCTTTTGAGTTTGTTAGGTCTTGTAGAAGCTTTTCCATTTCTTCCTCACATTCTTGAACTTGAGTCTTTAGTCTTGAATTCTATTTTTTAAACTTTTTCAATTCTCTGAGAGAAACAATAAGTTCTGCTTCTAGATCTATTGTGCCTTCCTCTTCATTTTCTAAATCCTTTTCTATTTCTTGGTCTTCAAGAGCATCTTCATACTTTTCAACTTTATCTTCAATAGGAACATTTTCTTACTCTTCTATTTCCAAAAATAGAATATTTTCTTCTTCACTATCTGAGGGTCTTTTGGCATTGTCACTTGAAGTATTGCTTGCCCTGTTAACATAAAAACTCTTCTTGTGCCTATGAAAGAACTTTTCATGCTTGCCTTGTCCATACTTGTTTATTTTCATGCTTGGATTTTCCTGCTTCTTTTTTCTTATGATCTCGTTTCTCTTCACTACTACTGCTTCCAGATTCTGGAAAATTAGATGCATAGTGACAAAGATTACCACAATTAAAACATTTCATAGTATTTATACCTTTGTGCTTTCTTGAGTCCTTCTTGTTTCTTTTACCATAGTTAGGTTCTTCATCACTGCTTGACTCACCACTTGATTCTAGTTTCTTATCTTTTGTCTTATTTGAATATTTAAAAGCTGCCTCTTTATTGGAGTTGGGATCCTTTACTATTCTCATCTCATAAGCTATTAGAATTCCATGTAACTCATCCATAGTCAACTGATCAATATATCTCATATTTTCTATAGCTGAAATCTTTCCATCATACCTAATAGGGAGTGATCTTAATACTTTCTAAGCAACACTAGAGTCTTCAATTTAAAATCCAAGTCCATGCATGTTATTAACAACCTCACCCTCATGAATTAAGTATGTAGCAATATATTCCTCATCATCCATATTCAAACCTTCAAATATATTCTTGTGGTTTTGTAGTTTTGCCATTTTGACCTTTTTATCCCTTTCATATGTTTGCTTCAATTTGTCCCATATATCTTTTGCTGATTTGTAGTGCATAACTTTAACAAATTTTGCTTCATGTAATCCACTTAAGATTCCATTCATAGCCTTGGCATTATTCACCTATAACATCTTACCATATTTATATGTGGGAGGAGTAGTTGTAGGTGTGAACCCATCCTCAATGGATTGCCATGTCTCATATCCTTGTGCCATCAGGTAAGTCTTCATTATTATACTCCAAAATGCATAATTATTCCCATCGAACAATGGTATATTATTTGATGAGGATCCATATTGATATACCATCCGTGTTCTTGTAATATCTTCCTTCAAGTTGTTAGAATTTTTTGAAGGAACCCGCTTTGATACCAATTGAAGAACACATGCTTATAATGAGAGGGGGGGGTTGAATAGTATAAGACCAACTTTTACTTTTCTTTTCCAAAAAATATTATCCAATATTATCAATGGAAATATCAATAGTAGTAATCAAAGCAATACAAAAATCATCACACACATGAGAGACATAAATTTAATGTGCTTCACCCAATGTGGGTTACATCCACGCAGAAAATATTTCTTCTAGATTTTATCAACAAATCTCTTGGGAATCAATTCCCTATTACAATGTTTATGGACCTCTATCCAAGGGAGACACCAATCCCCTATGCTTTGATTTGTGGATCTCTCTCCATAAGAGAACTCTATCCCCTTTGCTCTAGTTCATGGATATCTCTCCAAAAGGGAAATATATCCCCTTCGCTCTGGTTCATGGATATCTCTCCATAGGATAATTCTATCCCCTTTGCTCTTGTTTGTGGATATCTCTCCATAGGAGAACTATTTCCATTTTATCTAGTTTTTGGATCTCTCTCCACAGGAGAACTCTATCCCCTTTGCTCTGGTTTGTGGATCTATCTCAATAGGAGAACTATTTCCCCTTTGCTCTGGTTCGTGGAACTTGATCCAGGAGAACTCTATCTCCTCAATTGGTTCATGGATATCTATCCATAGAAGAACTCTATCTTCCTAGCTGGTTCATAGATCTCTCTCCATAGGAGAACTCTTTTCTCTCTACTTTGGCTTGTGATTTTCTAGAAGACTTCTATCCCCACTGCTCTAGCTTGTGGATCTCTCTCCATAAAAGACCTCTATTCCCACTACACTGGCTGATGGACCTCTATCCACTGGAGACCTCTGTCCTCTCTGCTCTTATCACCTCCAAATTTTTCTCTCAACTCTATCTCAAATTTACACCAAACCCTATCATAAGTCTAGCACAAATCTACTCTAACTCTTCTCATAAATATGCCCCAAGCCTTAACACAAATCTTGATCAAATCAGCAACCAAACCTACTCTTAATTCTATCTCAAATATGCCCCAATCCTTAACACAAAGCTTGAACAAATCAACAACCAAACCTACTCTAAGTCTTCTCACAAGACTTGCTCAAATCTGCCTCAAAAGAAGATGAATGCCATAGCCATTTACTGAAAAAGGGCTTCCTCATTGGAAGGCTCTAATTGTAGCCTAAGAGGTAAATTTGTAAAAAGGCCTCAATTTGTAACACCTTTTCTTTATCAATGAAATGACATATCTTTTTTTATTATACTTTAGGGATTGTAATGGGATCTCTAAACCTTCTTGCTTTGTATTTTTAGCTTTTTACCTATCTTACTCATTTTTTTTTTAAATTTTGACTATGTTTTCAGGTTCAAAATCTAGCACAAACCCTCCAAAATTAGGATCCATAAAGTCAAGTCCAAGGTATAATTCTTTTTTTGTTTAAAGGCCAGAACTATACAAAGGGGTATGATTGACACCCAGGATCGTATAGACTCATAAAATTGTTGTAGAACTCTAAAAACTAGATCCATCAGGGTAGGTATCAATTTTTTACCAGTTAATATGACAATCACATAAGTTTTAGGTAGGTATAAGGTCGTATCCTTTGCCTCACCATCATAATCAACATGGCAACCAAAAATGTTGTAGGTAGATATAAAGTTGCGTCCTTTGCCTCACCATCATAATCAACATGGAAACCATAGAAGTTGCAGGTAGGTATAAGGTCGCTTTCTTTGCCTCACCATCATAATAAACATGGCAACCACGAAAGTTGTAGGTTGGTATAAGGTTGCATCCTTCACCTCACCATCATAATCAACTTGCCTTCTTAGGCCAACTCACCTTACAAAATGACATTCAAAGGTGTAATCGCTCACCTATCAACTTCTCAAAATCAACATATTTGGTTTATGTCCATTTTGCATTTCTTATTTAGTAGTTTAGCCTTGGTTTTTAACACTCATTTCAAATAATTTTGAATTTTTATCTTTTGTTCTTGTAGAAAAACTCATAAAAGTAGTCCCTTGTAGTAGACAAATCAACAAAAATAGAGAGAGAGTCCAAAAAACCTCCTACTATCAACTATACAGAGGTTTGTAGTTACCACTATGAACTATACAAATATGTATGGTTGACTCTAGATAATAAAATTTTGATAATCAGAGCCTGTGCAAAACTTCCAAGCAGATTCCAATGATTGTTGAACTTCAAGTACTTTTGTGCTCATTTCAATATTTGTTTCAAAATCAATTTGCTTTCTCATCCTTAGCATAAATTTTGTTTCAAAATTAATTCATTTTCTCATCCTTAGCATAAATTTTGTTTCAAAATCAAATTTCTATCTCATACTTAGCATAAAATTTGTTTCAAAATCAATTTTCTTTATCGTCCTTATTATAGATTTGTTTCAAAATCAATTTGTTTTCTCTTCCTTACCATAAAATTTGTTTCAAAATCAATTTGATTTCTTGTCCTTAGCATAGATTTTTTTCAAAATCAATTTTCTTTCTCATAGTTAGCATACAATTTGTTTCAAAATAAATTTGCTTTCTCGTCCTTATCATAGATTTGTTTTAAAATCAATTTGATTTCTCGTCCTTAACATAAAATTTGCTTGAAAATCAATTCACTTTTTTGTTTTAGAATACATTTTGTTTCAAAATCAGTTTACTTTCTCGTCCTTAGCATAAAATTTATTTCAAAATCAATTTGCTTTCTCGTCCTTAGCATATATTTGTTTCAAAATCAATTTTCTTTCTCTTCCATAGCAGAAATTTTGTTTCAAAATCAATTTGCTTTCTCGTCCTTAGCATAAAATTTGTTTCAAAATCAATTTTTTTCTCATCCTTAGCATAAAACTTGTTTCAAAATAATTTTTTTTTCTCATCCTTAACATAGATTTGTTTTAAAATCAATTTGATTTCTTGTCTTTAGAATAAAATTTGTTTCAAAATCAATTTTCTTTCTCATCCTTAGCATACAATTTATTTCAAAATCAATCTGCTTTCTCATCCTTAGCATAAGTTTTATTTCAAAATCAATTTGATTTCTCATCCTTAGCATAAAATTTGTTTCAAAATAAATTTTCTTTATCGTCCTTATCATAGATTTATTTCAAAATCAATTTGTTTTCTCGTCCTTACCATAAAATTTGTTTCATAGTCTAGTTGCTTTATCGTCCTTAGCATAGATATTTTTCAAAATCAGTTTTCTTTCTCATCCTTAGCATAAAATTTATTTCAAAATAAATTTGCTTTCTCATCCTTAGCATAGAATTGTTTTAAAATCAATTTGCTTTCTCGTCCTTAGCATGAAATTTATTTCAAAATCAATTCACTTTCTTTTCCTTAGCATAAATTTTGTTTCAAAATTTGTTTTCTTTCTTGTCCTTAGCATAAATTTTGTTTCAAAAGCAATTTGATTTCTCTTCCTTAGCATAGATTTGTTTCAAAAGCAATTTGCTTTCTCATCCTTAGCATAAATTTTGTTTCAAAAGCAATTTGCTTTCTTGTCCTTAGCATAAATTTTGTTTCAAAAGCAATTTGCTTTCTCATCCTTAGCATAGATTTGTTTCAAAAGCAATTTGCTTTCTCGTCCTTAGCATAAAATTTTCTTTCTCATCCTTAGCATAAATTTGTTTCAAAATCAATTTGCTTTTTTCATCCTTAGCATAAATTTCATTTGAAAGGAAATTTATTTTCAAAAAATAAAAAAATTTGCATTTGCATTCATAGGATAGATTATATTTGTGCATCATAATTAAAAAATAAATCTCCTCACACACAGGCACACACTACTATATGTATTGACGATGTTGGATTTCATCACCAACCGTCAACTGAGATCAGTGATGTTGGGTTCCATCTCCAACCATCAACTCATCTCCTAGATACTATAGTAGCCATTCATATAGTTTTTTGGACTTCATCACCAAGGAAATTTGCTACCTTTGGGATTATCTTAGGGTAGTTTCGGATAGAAGTACATACTCATAGGGCTATATAATTAGTGAGTGTGCAACTATCATTTTTGACCAAGCCTACCTATAGGTGAAGCAAAAGTCGACTAGGCTGACATAAGTTTTAGACAATGTCATCTCTTGTATAAGAGGTCTCTTTTATTCCTTTTGTGTACCTCAAGATATTTTTGCCTTAGGAAACCTTTACCTGTTTGTGTATTTTATCTCTTTACGTGCCTTTGGGTATATTGGAGAGAGTGCATCGATATACCTTTTAGATCTCATTCATCCATCCTTTGTTATTTTTAAGGGTCTTAAAACCCAAAAACACTTGTAAAATCACACAAAAAATAAAAAAATAGTCAATACCTATGCAAAATCAAACATATAATCACACCCAATAGGCTTTCACTCGAATTTTTTATTGTATGCTAAGTTGTTTGCTAGCTTAGTTAGATAATTCTATAGAAAACAACAAAAACCAGAGCAACAAATGATTATAAAACTTCTTTCTATTTTTTCCATCACCCCCTGCTCTTGTAATCTATTTTAGGTAGGGTCATATGGACAAGTATAGTTCATAGTCAAAACCATATCGATAGGTGCGATTGTAGTCATAATCATACAAAGAGGTACAATTCTTCTCAAAACTGAGTTATAGTCCCCTTTATGCACCATATTCCCATCTACCACAACCAATACCTTCTATCTTCCCTCCTAGTTATAACCCAAATCCAAGCTTGAGAGAAAGAGCATTTTTTATGGATGCTTCTAGGCTAACCCCTCCATCAGTCATCCTATTTGGGTATTTGAAAGAAGCAATCTCCACCCTGCCTCAGAGTCAGTCTACCCATGTTCAACATCCATGCTTGAGTGGCATGTTGCAGTATGGGCTTCCATCCTATGATCAAGACTTAATACATCATACCACTTGTATTGTTCCACTTGTGAGCCCTATCGAGGGGACCACTTCATCCTCCCAACACTTCACCCTATCACCCACCTCTTCATCAAGCCCCCTTTCATCCACATTTTTGTCCAACAGCATATCTTCCACCTCTTCTTATACCACCATGTTCTCCATCCCATGTGACACACAAAGTTTATTCTATAGCATCCCCATCCCTCTTTTTAACCTCCTCCACCTTACCTGTATTCATATACCTACCCATATCAACTTGCATATTCCCCTACTATCGGATGTGCTCCCACCCCAGATCTGAATAAAAAATTTATAATCTAATCCACGTCTACCTCATTGATGGATCTCATACAACTCATTGTACAAGTGTGTAAGTAGATTGCTCCCCCATGCCATTATCAATGGATCCTTTGTACTGCACTCTACCAAATCTTGTGCTAGCTCGAGGAGGTTCCATAGGAACCTCACTCCTGATAAGTTAGGTAGTAGGATGTTAGACATGAGTGACATCACCATTATATGTCTCCTAGTGAAAACCTCTATGGTGTACCATGCCTCAACAAGAAATTCATTGATATCCATGTGTTGCCTCAAAACCTCTGCATCCTCACCAAATACCCTCTGCAAAAATCTGCTTTATTGGCCAAAGGGAGTGGAGGTGATAGGATTCACCTCAATTAGAAAGTGAAAAATCCTATACATGTCCTCAAAACTAACTGCCATCTTACCAATCGAGAGGTGGAAGGTGTTTTCTGGCTGTCCCATCGGTATATCAATGTAGTCAGATAAGCTTAATTTACCATCACCACCTTAGGCTTCATCACTTGCTTGAGGTTAATGGCCTCAAGCCATTTCCAATCATCATTTAAGAGGCATCATCACACCATCTAAAAAACCATGGGAACTCTATGACAAGCCCTCACAAGCTAAACACAAAGTAAATATTCAAACAACAAAAAAAAATCATCATAGCAATGCAGCCATCTTAGGCCGAGATGGTCTGTAGGTGAGACCATCTCGGGTTGAGACATCCACCACAATGGGTAAAAATCTAATCATTGAAATTCAAATGTGGTCATTCCACCTCGAGATGACCACCAAACCCCCAAACCCCAAAGAGGGACCATATCTACTCGAGACAACCCTGAAATAGAGGCACATGCAATGCTAAAACCAAAAAAAAAATAACAAACAATAAGCAAACCTAAACAACCTACACTACATTCTAATCTACAATTAGGTTCATTGCCTTAATTTTTAAAATGAGGTTCTTTTTCCACATTAATTAGTGAGATTCATTTAAAATTGTGAAATAGCTAAGGAGAGAACAAAGTATCTAACTTATCACTCTAGATCCTCCACTCGTCAAACTCTCAGGTTAGTCTATGGTAGAAACAGATAGACAATCCACCAATGCTTCACATCAGAATTTGCTCTCCTCCTCCTCACCTATCATTTCTCCAAATGCTAGCAGTGAAATTGACGTCAAAAAATCTAAAAAAAATGCTTTTATATTTTTCAAAAAACTCGACCATCTCAGGGTCATATGATCACATTTTTTGTGACTGTCCTACCTTGGGATGACCCCAAAAATTACAAAAATTGCAAAAATTGCACAAAAAAAAAACAAATAATTCCAAAAATACCTAAAACCTTTTGGTAAAAAATTCTCAAGTAATCCTTGTACCTAGTGATTTACCCTATACACCTGGTAGTTGCAATAACTAATTATCCATGCAATACGATCGGATGGGTAGGTTACCATAAGGTTACTTGAACAAAAAATAACTTCCAAACAAATTGAAGTACAACTCCTTAATAAATCCATGCAGTTGGACTACTTTAAGGGATGGAGGTGTACATTTCCTTCTTCCATTCAACCTCAAGTGATACTCATATACAGTGATTTACCGTCCAAAGGAATCAAATTGCTATCATTTCAACTCCCTAAGAAACCCTTGTTGCTGGACTGCTCCAAGGGATAGAAGTGTATAATTACCAATAATGGTCAAAATCATAGTTGTAATGGGATTTTCCTTCTTCCACATTCACAAAAGTCCTATAAAACCCAAAACAAGTCATCTTGGTCAAGTGACTCATTGCTTTTCATCCCTTTCCATCTCCTCTATAGACTCGTCGCTTGAGGGGGTAGTCAGACATCATAGAATTCATAAACAAATCAATAATCAAACACTCAATTACATAAATTACATTCATTCAAGAAGCATTGCCAACAATTATCACACACTTCCCTATTTGCTAGAGCAAAAGCAAAAATGTCAACCAAGTGCTTGGTAAAGCTGAAATCCAGCCTTGTAGAATCGCCTACTCAGAATGTAAGAGTGCCATAATTCAATGTGCCTAAAGCTAATGTGTCCTTCAAACAAAAGGCTTACCAAAATAAAGTCCACCAAAGTATTGAAAGCAATGATTCAAAATTATATGATTTTTCCATCATTGGAGCATCTAACATTGATCAGATCAATGAACACCATCAAACCTCAATTTGACTTTAGGTCATCTATTTTTTATCTGCATTGTGCTTTCATACAACACATACCAAAAATGGGCATGTAGACACCTAAAACATGTCATGTTGAGGAGACTACCTATATGGACCATTTTCAGGCCATATGACCCACTTTGGGCAACCCTAGGGCTTTATAGTGACACTCAAAAGGAATGAATTTCCATTTGCAACCATGACCATATTACCCCGATATGGCCCCCAATAATGACTGTCTAACCCCAATATGGTCCACAATCATGACCATACAACCCCAAGATGATCATGCTAGAAGCAAGTTCCCACACCGTAGTTCAAATGATTACTCGTGCCAGCTAGACATAACGATATAACAGAGGTAGTTGCACGATGGTTTTCAAGAATGGGAAGTTACTCTTCTTGATCCTAACAACTTCTTGTCTTCCCTTGCAAGCTTTGGAATCCCATTTGGAAGTCTATAAAAATGTGCCTAGCCTTCCTTAAAAACACAGTACTCTTTAGGTAATGAAGTGCTATCGAATTGAAGAATCAAAGAGCTTTCATTCTCAAAGCAACAAAGCGTTGCCAAAATTCAACCATGACACTTCTAAGCATGCCAATGGACAACCTTGAAGGTTGAAGATCGAATTCATTCTTCTTGTACCATCCAATGCCCTTACTTCAGTGTTAGATTTTGCCCCTAATTCATTCCTCACGAGCGTACCAAGAACGTCAACAAATCCATAGATCAAACCCAACACCACCTTGCATCGACCACAAGATAATAACTTGTAGTTTAGCGGTAGTCTCTCTTAGAGATGACCTGTAGGCACAACTGTATCACCTCAAGACAACCGGTAAGCATGATTTTCCTACACAGGGACAACCTCTCAGGCAGAGATTTTTTTTCTTGTTTTCTTTCTTTTGTTAGATTTAGCAGTATTTCAATTACTATTTAGCATAGTTAAATTTCATTTTCATGCATTTATTTATCGTATTTCAACTTTATTTATCACTTTATTTACCATTATTATGGAACTTATCTTGAAAGGCTCTTCATATGCTTTTGATGATCTTTAGGTTTTCTTGTGTGTAGATTACAGGTCTTTACAAGGAGCAATGATATAAATATTGACATCTCATTATCCTACATCACGATAGTCCTAAGAACCTATAAATAATCAGTTTGTGAGGGTGTAAGAAAGATCTTGCGAGATACACCTGGATTAAAGTTTCTTATTGTAAAAATTTGTATCAAATTGGTAGCAAATCCCTCAAGGGGATCCCATTGTAATCCTTTTGAAGGATAGAATTGATATTATTAAAAAGGGGACCATTATTTCATACACAATGAAGAAATGGGTCTTTGTGACCATGAACATAAGCAGTGAATTGTGAAAATCCACTATGATAAGTATGATAATGATGAATACTGAATTTCTAATTCTCACCTCGTGTATTATCAAAATATTAGGAAGTCTTTTTGAATGGCAGGAGTAGCGCCGACTTTAAGGAAAGTACTGCTATGGTAGTTCATATCATTGTTAAGTTCATGTGAATTTTATCGACCTTGATCTCCCTAATGAATTTATATATTGGTTTCATCATTGCATTGTAGGCGGTAAGGTAAAGGAACAAACAAAATAGATCTCACCAATCCATCATGCACACTTGTAGTCGAATAGGATATGCTCGTCTGGAGCATGAAATGCTATTCTATCATACTCATCCATAATAGGTGACAAAAATATCTCTATTGTTTTGTCATATGACTTATCCCTATGTCTCTACAACT
Organism: Wollemia nobilis; assembly: GCA_028583015.1. Classification (NCBI taxonomy): domain Eukaryota; kingdom Viridiplantae; phylum Streptophyta; class Pinopsida; order Araucariales; family Araucariaceae; genus Wollemia; species Wollemia nobilis. Next base: position 3,404,126 of record JAQPPZ010016601.1, on the reverse strand, counting down.
ATATATCTTGCAAAGGAAGAGCCAACCAAATGTGGAAACTCCACTACCAAGGGCAACTATGTGGATGAAATATCACACAAAGAAGGATGGGGCTCCTATTTCACTAGAAGTTGAGGAGACAATCGTAAGTGACATTCCCTTGGAAATAGCAATATGTTGATATTCAAACCATTTTTATATCAATTATTTTTAACATGTTACCAATTAACTATGCATGTGATGTTGCCAAAAAAAATTCGACGATGAAATATCATATGTGAGATCCATAAATCAATGTATTAAGGATGATGCCCTTGCCAAGGTTTTAGGACCTGAAAGATCGGTTTAGGTTCAGGGTGTTGACAAAGGAGTATCACTAATTGCTCTATTTTATAGTGAGGGTTACATATAGAAGTTGTGCAAGATGCAAGAGCATATGGTAGAGAAAGAGTAAAATTTGGAAGATAAAATTGCATAGAATGAAAAATATAGAAGAGAAGCTTGCAGAGAAAGAAAAAAAGATTAAAGATATTTTGACACGGCTTTCACAGCTAAAGGTGTGTCAATTTTTCATGATTTTATATATGAAATATTTACATGTTGCACCCCTAAAGTTGTAATGATCCCTTGCATATAATTATATAGGCAACATCACTACATGATACCCCTATAATTGGACACAACATTGGTGGTGGTGATCAAGGCACATGCAACTTCTCAATACCTTTTAGGCCAAAGTCATCAATTGTATGAGTATTATTTCAAATATAAAATGGTTGACTTAGTTTGTATTGTATGCTATACAGTGAATTTATCTGGGTTGTTGATTTTCCATGTAGGGACTAAAAACAACACCGATCACTCAAACTAAGAGAAGGAAATGCTACTTGACTCAAATCCATCAGGATAACATAATGGTTGAAGGCAAAGTGATCAATACTAACCCTGAAGACCTTGTACATGGTCAATGTTTGGGTGAAGGTTATTACAAAGTCAATGTGCATGTCACCCATAAGAGGAAATAATCTTGTTTAGAAGGAATTATAAGATGACCACAATGAAGGATGTTGTGGGTTTCTTTATCGCTTGGCCTATATCAAATACTATTTACAAATAATGGGTAGCCAAGCTAGGAGTGGGATGCATAGGTATCCTGAGCATGAGGTTGTCCAATCAAATACAAGAAGGTAGAATGCAAGTGTTGTTAGGGCGTAGGATTAAGAGTCTAATCATGCATGTATGTTGTAATGTATCCTTATCAGTAGTACTTGATTTGCATAGATGGATATTTATGTATCTTACAAAAGTCTCAGGATACTCTCTCACCTCATCTCTAATGGTTGGGGTGGGTAGGGATGTTTAGACATCTTCCTGTTAGATGGAGGGTTTAGGTTGTTCATTCACCTCTATCTATAAATAATAATTGCACTTGAAATAAGAATTTTTCATTTACATATATAATCATAATCATAATATTTTCCAAATCCTTTATTCTATTGACTTTTAAGATAATAAAGTTAAATGCTTATTGGATTATTTTGATTAAAATCTATCAACTCTTCAATTTTTGAATGGTCTCGAGAAAAATTAAAAAGGATATGCATTTCAGTGGCCCTATTTTTAACTAATTGGAAGGGCTTTTGTGAATAAGTAGTTTTTTTAAAATATTCTTTAACTTGATTCAACAGTGTTCAATTTTAGAAATTTATATGGAAAGATTATAGTTTGTGTACTTAACCCTGTTTGGGAATAAGACTATCAAATTATACCAAGTTTTATGTTCCTCAAATATTGCTAGGTTGATAGAGTCATAGTATTATTCTTTAGCAATAAAATTTTCAACTTATTTTCAGCCATATTTCTAACTCACTCTATCCAATGTGTGCAAGGTATTGAGCGTACATGAGACATTGCCTTCATATAGTAGTGTCCACTATGTAGGGACACTAGTACCATTTGTTTTGAAGCCACCAAAAGCAGCCAAGGCCAGGTCAAAAAAGGAACATTAGCATGTAACTGTAGCTTATCTGGTTTAAATTTGAAGCAATATCACTTGCCTTGGTGCTGAGATCTAGGGTTTACCAAAATAATCTAAGATCAAGCAAGAACTGACATGATTGAATATTGTTGCAATAATTGTATCATTAGTTCCTTATGTTTCACCTGTAGCAATGTAAGCCATCAGCATATTTCATTTGATTAATATGACCATTAAATGGATATTTTTATTTTATAATTTTTTTGACAATGTAGGAAATGATTAGAATTTTAGGTTTTGACAACAGATCAAATAACTAGAAAGGTCTTGATTTTATACACTACAAAAAGTAAATTGTTCATTGTTGAAGTTTGATATATTTACATGTATTGAATTGATTTATGATCCAAAGATTATTATCTTTTGATGTTGAACAAGGTGCAGCAAAAGTATTGTCATTGTTGTCAACACAGACATAAATTGATGCAGTTGAAGCAATGGACAAGAATTCTGAAGTCAGTCAGATCAAGTACAGTGAATTTGCAAGAAAACAAAAGTGACCCAGATTCAAAAATTTGCAAAAAAAGACAAGTAAGAAAATTGTCGCGATATCGCGACAGGTTGAGAGGTCCGAAGGCAGAAAGAAAAATGTCGCGATTTCGCGACATGGCCGAGGAGAGAGAAAATGCATGCCAAATTGTCGCGATTTCGCGACATGGCCGAGGAGAGAAAATGCATGCCAAATTGTCGCGATTTCGCGACATGGCCGAGGAGAGAGAAAATGCATGCCAAATTGTCGCGATTTCGCGACATGGCCGAGGAGAGAGAAAATGCATGCCAAATTGTCACGATTTCGTGACATGGCCGAGGAGAGAGAAAATGCATGCCAAATTGTCACGATTTCACGACATGGCCGAGGAGAGAGAAGATGCATGCAAAATTGTCATGATTTCGTGACATGGCCGAGGAGAGAGAAGGTGCAAGCAAAATTGTCATGATTTCGCGACATGTTTCGGGTAAAGGCGCAGGCAATGAAAAGTGTCGCGATTTTGCTGCATGTCAAAATGCATGGAAACAAAGGTGTAGCGATTTCGCTGCATGACAAAATGCATGGAAACAAAGGTGTAGCGATTTCGTTGCATGACAAAATGTATGGAAACAAAGGTGTAGCGATTTCGCTACAAGTCAAAATGCAAGGCAACAAAGTTGTAGCGATTTCGCTACATGTCAAAATGTGCAAAACTCAAAGATGTAGCAAGAGTCGAAAGCACAAGGCACAAAGTTGTAGCGATTTCGCTATCGCATGAAGCAAGGATTGTATGAAAGCTGAAGCGTCATGATTTCACGACAAAGTTGAGGATGACGTCAGCAAAATTGAAAGTGTCACGATTTCGCGATAGGGTGAAAGAAAAGCCTCAGGAAGCTGGAAGCGTCACGATTTCATGACAACATTGAGGATGACGTCAGCAAAAGCTGAAAGTGTCACGATTTCATGACAAGTTGCAAGAGAAGCCTCAGGAAGCCGAAAGCGTCACGATTTCGCGACAACATTAAGGATGACGTCAACAAAAGTTTGAAGTGTCACGATTTCGTGACATGAACGGTGGGAAAGCTTTCAAAAGCCAAAATGGTCACGATTTCATGACAACAAGGGCATGAAGGCGTACGGCTACAAAATGTGTCGCGATATCGTGACAAGTTAGTATTTCACGGTCAACAGCCCAGAAAAAGTCAACTAGGAAGAAATGTCACGATTTCGCGACAGGTAACAGTTGGGGTAAAAGCCGAAGGAGCATGCAAGGTGACACGTGTCAAAAAAAGCATACAGGAAAATCATGCAGCCAGTTACGTAAAAAGTAACTGATGTCAGATCTACAGTTACACATTGATAGGTGTTAGACATGCACTAGAACAGTTGTATATGCATGATTGAAAAGCATTCGAAGAATCAAATATGAAGGATCGAAAAGCTTTCAAAAGACGTATTTGAGATTCAAAAGCGTATTTGCAGAATTCGAATAGCCAAATATGAAGGATCGAAAAGCTTTCAAAAGACGTATTTGAAGCATTCGAACAACCGTATTTGCAAGGATTCGAACAGCCGCTTATGGAGAGGAGAAAAGAATTCGAACAGCTTAGAGAATGTCATTCGACTGCATGCAGGATTGAAAAGTTATAGAAGACGAAAAGTCCCGATGAGAAAAAGGGGTTATAAAAGGACAGTCATGCAGAGAATAAGGTTGGCTACTGTTAGAGGGAAATTGTTGTGAAAAGAGGGTTAGAAGAGAGCCAAGAGAGAAATTAGCAGAGCCGTGAGAGTGTGCAGAGTTTGTTTAATTGCAGACCAGTCAGGGTCGTGTAAGAAGTGAAGACATTTTTATGTCATTTTAAATTGCTCAGAATTGCAGTCCAAGTTGGTGCTTGGTACTAGGGGTTGGTGCTCCTATCTATTGCAGCAGAAAACTAAGGGGTTGGTGCTCCTTCCAGTAGATGCTGGTAAAGTGTTTGTAAAATTGGTATTTTGCAAAGACTGGATTTGGATTGGAGTCCAAGCAGTCATTTTTGAGGAGTAGCCAAATTGGTGAACCTCGGTATATTGAGTGTTGTGGTGTGCTCTATTGTTCAATTTGCTTTTCTGGTTTTCAAGTTCTCTTTGCTTCATTTTTAAATGCTGTAGAATTGAATATTAATAGTTACACTGATTCACCCCCCCTCTCAGTGTCATTGTGTGAATATCAATTGGTATCAGAGCAAGGTTCCTTGAACAAGTTTAATCAGCTAAGGTGATCTTGGAAGAAACAATGGCAGGCGGTGAAGGATTCTCATCCAACAAAGCTCCCTTGTTTGATGGAACTAATTACACTTTCTGGAAACTCAGGATGCAAACATATCTGAGTGCATTGGGATATGACATTTGGGATTCTGTAGATAGTGGATACACAAGACCCACTACTCCTCCAACAGATACTCGCCGAGAAGAAAAAATTTGAGAACAACTCCAAAGCTAAGAATGCCATAATGTGTGGACTTGTAGAAAGTGAATTGATAAGAGTCATGAGCTGCAAATCGGCAAAAGACATGTGGGATAAACTGAAGAGCATCCATGAAGGAGACAACAAGATCAAGGAAGCCAAGCTGCAAACTCATCGAGCTCAGTTCGAAGCATTACAAATGAAGGAAGATGAGAACATAGAGGCCTATATGCTGAGAGTCAATGGAATCATCAATGCAATCAGAGGACTCGGTGAAGAAATGGATGATGCAGTTGTTGTGAAAAAGGTTCTCATAACCCTTCACAAAAGATTTAACTCCAAAGTTTCTGCAATAGAAGAGGCAAAAGATCTAAACAATTTTAGCATGGATGAGCTGCATGGTTCCTTGACTGCATATGAAATGAGAATAGGACAAACTAAGCCTATAGACAGAGAAGCTGCTTTTAAAGCACATAAGAATATAAAAACTGAACATGAATCTGAGGATGAAGAGACACTGGATGAAATAGAAGCAAATTTTGTTCGAAAACTCACAAAGGGAAAAGGAAAATATAGAGGAAAGCTACCATTCAAGTGCTTCAATTGTGGAGGAGTCGGTCATTTTGCAGCCAAATGCCCAATGCATGAGAAAACCAAAAATGGTGAAGGGTCACTCCAAGAAAAAGGTGACTGGAAGAAGAAACAAAATTTTAGAAAGAACAACTTCAAGAAGAAAAGCTTCATATCCAAGAATGTCAGCTCTTCTGAAGAAAGCTCAGGTGAAGATTCTGAAGAAGAAATAGGGGAAGCTCTGTTCATGGCACTTGAAGAGGAAAGAACAGAAGAAAATCAGGAAGGTGATGAAAGCTTTAAAGATGAGGCTGAAGTTTATCTGGAAGGAGAATTGGTTGCTGCACTTGAAGAGTTGAGTGTAGAAAGGAAAAAGAACAAAAAGTTTTCAAGAAAACTAGAGGATGCCACTGACATAATAAACAGTTTAAAAATACAGACAGAGGAATTCAAGAAAATGTCTGAAGTTCTTGATGAACAATTAACTATAAAGACAGTTGAATGCAACAAGCTAGAGGAAGACATTGTTAAGTTAAGGATGCAGCTAGAGGAGATGAATAGAAAATTGAGCTGTTTTCATAAGTTTGAAGAAAGTACTGTAAAGTTGGATAAAATGTTAAATAACCAAAGGCCTTCCGACATCAAATTTGGTTTAGGCTTCGATGAAGGAGAATCATCAAAGGGTTCAAAGGCCTTGAATGTAGAACCCATAAAGAAAGAAGAAAAGATCAGGGTTGACCTAGAAAAAACAAATCATGCCAAAGAAAGCAATAATGCCAGACTCAAGAAGAGTACTGACAAAGATGGATTCACAAAAGTCACACATCCAAGAAGGAGAAGATTCATGGCTCCTACTTCAAACTGGCAAAGACCTGCACCCAGGTTTAATCATTCCTTTTCTGGTTATTGTTTTAAATGCAATGCTTATGGCCATAAGATTTCAGATTGCAGGCATAATGTATCTCAAAGGAATTTCACCAACAGAAATGTTTTTTCTCCTTTAATGAATTATGCAGTTGAATGTTATAATTGTCATAATTTTGGACATATTGCTAGAAACTGTAGAAGCACTTTTGCATCAAATAATTATCAGAGTAGAAAATCTCAACCAAGTGGGTTGAAACAAAACAAGAAATTTCTTGAAAAACAGGCACATGCTAATGAAAGGACAAAGGCAAAACAAGTAGCCAAATCTGTCATCAAACCAGAATGGAAAGAAAAGGAATCTTTGATTGTTCAGACCGCTTTTAAAGCACAAGACAAATCTGCACCATGGATACTTGACAGTGGATGCTCCAATCACATGACAGTGACAAGCAAAAATTTGAGAATTTACAGAATTATGAAGGTGGTTCTGTGAAATTTGGAAATAATGATGGAGCAAAGATTGTTGGAAAGGGATCACCAAGATCGTGATGGAAAGATAAAATCAAAAGAAGTCTTGTTTGTGATTGGTCCGAAGCATAACTTGCCGAGTGTAAGTCAAATCTGTGACAGAGGTCATGAAGTCATTTTTAAGAAGCAGTGCTATGAAGTGAGAAAAGCACACAATGGGAAGTTGATAGCTACTGGATCTAGGACTTCTGGTAATCTATATACTCTCTCAAAAACTGCAGAAGGAACATGCTTGATTGGACAGGAAGATGAAAATTGGCTGTGGCACAAGAGGCTCTGGTCATATTAGTTTTGACAATCTGGCAAAAATAAGTTCAAAAAGGGCAAGAAGAGATATACCAACCATTGGCAAACCAAGAAATAGCATCTGTGCTTCATGTCAAAAAGGGAAGCAAACCAGATCCACTTTTAAATCAAAGGAATACTTCACCAGAAAACCTTTGGAGATAATTCATACTGATTTGTGTGGACCCATGAGAACACAAAGCATAAATGGTGACAAATACTTTATGCTGTTAATAGATGATTACTCCAGGATGACATGGATATTATTTTTAAAGCTTAAATCAGATGCCTTTGAGATGTTTAAGATTTTTAAAAAATAGGTTGAAAATCAAACTGGAAAAAGGATTAAATGCCTAAGATCAGACAGAGGAGGAGAGTTTATTTCAGAAGAATTTGCAGAATACTGTCAAAAATATGGGATAAGAAGACAGTTTTCAGCAGCAAGGACACCTCAACAGAATGGTGTTGTAGAAAGGAAGAATAGAACAAAGGCAAGAAATGGCACTGGACAATGTCAGTTGAGAACAAAATAGCTGACAGATTTTGGAAAGAGGCAGTACATACTGCAGTTTACATTCAAAACAGGTGCATGCTAAGACCACATGAAAGCAAAACACCTTATGAGCCGTGGTTCGGCAGAAAGGCAACAACAAGACATTTCAAAGTATTTGGCAAGCAAGTGCTACATCAAACGGATCGAAGATAATCTCGGTAAATTTGAAGATAGAGCCGATGAAGGTATCTTTCTTGGTTACTCAACAAAAAGCAAAGCCTACACATGTTACAACAAGAGGCTAAAGAAAATTGTTGAGAGTGCTGATGTGAAAGTTGATGAAGGTAGAGAACAAGAAATTACTTATCAAGAAAACTACCCTATTTATGAAGAAGTCATTGAAGGTGATGATGAAAAGGAAACAGATGAGAATCAAAAAATTGATCCAGATGTTGTAAAAACTGACTCAGAAGAAGAAGAAAACAGGAAATTTAAAACAGGCAATTGGCAGAAAAATCATCCCAGTGAATAGATTATTGGGGATCCCACAGATGGTATTCAGACAAGAAGAGCAGTAGTGCGGAACTATTCTCTGTTATCTAGCATTGAACCTAAAAATGTTGTCGAAGCAAGCACAGATGAAAGTTGGATGAAGGCAATTAATGAAGAACTAGATCAGATTGAGAAAAACAATACCTGGGAATTAGTACCACGGCCAACAAATAAAAACATAATAGGCACTAAATGGATTTTTCAAAATAAGTTAAATGAAGATGGACAGGTTGTCAGAAATAAGGCAAGATTGGTCTATAAAGGCTATGCTCAGGTTGAAGGCATTGATTTTGAGGAAACCTTTGCACCGGTAGCCATACTAGAGGCAATCAGAATGTTTCTGGCTTTAGCAGTCCATAAAAATTTCAAAGTATATCAAATGGATGTAAAATCAGCATTTCTGAATGGAAAACTGGAAGAAGAGGTTTACATTGAACAACCATGATGGCTTCCAACTTGGTGACAATCCAGATTTTGTTTGCAGTGTTAAAGAAAGCATTATATGGTTTGAAACAGGCACCCAGAGCATGGTATGCAAGGCCGGATAACTATCTTATTAAACAAGGGTTCAAGAAAGGTTTGGTGGACAACAATTTATATGTCAAAACAGAGAAGGGGCATCTTATTGTTCTTGTTGTTTATGTAGATGATATAATATTTGGCAATAGCATGGATGAATATTGCAAAGACATATCAACTAAAATGAAGAAAGAATTTGAGATGTCTATGATTGGTGAACTTTCTTATTTCCTAGGACTGCAGGTCAATCAAAATGAAAAGGGCATTTTTATTTCTCAAGTTAAATATGTAAAAGAAATGCTGAAAAAGTTCACAATGGAAGACAGTAAACCTGTTAGCACTCCCATGACAACAGGTTGTAAGTTGAGCAAGGATGATAAATCCCCAGATGTAGATCAAACAATGTACAAGTCTATGATTGGAAGCCTGCTGTATTTAACAGCCACTAGACCGGATATATTACAAGCAAGATGCATGGTTGCAAGATTTCAGTGCTAGTCCCAAAGAAACTCATGTGACAACTGTAAAGAGGATCTTCAAGTACCTCAAGGGTACTATGGATTATGGGTTGTGGTACCCAAAAGGTAAAGATTTCACTTTGATTGCATATTCTGATGCAGATTGGGCAGGATGTATTGATGACAGAAAGAGTACCAGTGGAGGAGCATTTTATCTTGGAGACAGGTCGGTAGCATGGCACAACAAGAAACAAGAATCAGTCTCTCTATCCACTGCAGAGGCAGAATACATTGCAGCCACAACATGTTGTACATAGATATTATGGATGAGACAAACTTTGAAAGATCTTGGTATTCACTTCAAAGAGCCAATATCAATAAAATGTGATAACACTAGTGCTATCAACATATCCAAGAATCCGGTTATGCATTCTAGAACCAAACATATTGCAATCCGATATCATTTCTTGAAGGATAAAGTTGCTGAAGGAGAGGTCAAATTGGACTTTGTTCCAACTACAGAGCAGGTAGCTGATATATTCACAAAACCATTGCCCAAGGAAGTTTTTGAGTACCTTCGACATAAGTTGGGAGTGGTCACAATTCCCAAGAACTGACTTTCATTTGGGATCACATTCTCAGGGGGTGCATTTATGCCTATACTTATAGTTTTGCTTATATTCATGATTTTTGCTAACTATAACAACATTTGTCTGAGAGTGGTGTGCATAGACTCAGGGGGAGTCTGCAACAGCCCTTTGGTATTATTGTCAAAGGGGGAGAAGAATTACAGGAGAGTGCATAAGTGTTGCCAACAATTCCAAAGGGGGAGATTGTTGAACAAGGTGCAACAAAAGTATTGTCATTGTTGTCAACACAGATAAAAATTGATGCAGTTGAAGCAATGGACAAGAATTCTGAAGTCAGTCAGATCAAGTACAGTGAATTTGCAGGAAAATAGAAGTGACCCAGATTCAGAAATTTGCAGAAAAAGACAAGTAAGAAAACTGTCGCGATATCGCGACATGTTTTCTGTCGCGATATCGCGACAGGTTGAGAGGTCCGAAGGCAGAAAGAAAAATGTCGCGATTTCGCGACATGGCCGAGGAGAGAGAAAATGCATGCCAAATTGTCACGATTTCGCGACATGGCCGAGGAGAGAGAAAATGCATGCCAAATTGTCGCGATTTCGCGACATGGCCGAGGAGAGAGAAAATGCATGCCAAATTGTCGCGATTTCGCGACATGGCCGAGGAGAGAGAAAATGCATGCCAAATTGTCACGATTTCGCGACATGGCCGAGGAGAGAGAAAATGCATGCCAAATTGTCACGATTTCACGACATGGCCGAGGAGAGAGAAAATGCATGCCAAATTGTCAGCGATTTCGCGACATGGTCGAGGAGAGAGAAGGTGCAAGCAAAATTGTCAGATTTGCGACATGGGAGTGATTTCGTGACATGGTGAGGAGAGAGAAGGTGAAAAATGAAAGGTGTAGCGATTTCGCTGCATGTAAAATGCATGGAAACAAAGGTGTAGCGATTTCGCTGCATGACAAAATGCATGGAAACAAAGGTGTAGCGATTTCGCTACATGACAAAATGCATGGAAACAAAGGTGTAGCGATTTCGCTACATGACAAAATGCATGGAAACAAAGTTGTAGCGATTTCGCTACATGTCTTGTTTTCGCTAGTAAATGTAAAGTTGAAAGCAAAGGCACAAAGTTGTAGCGATTTTGCTACTGCATGAAGCAAGGATTGTACGGAAGCCAGAAGCATCACGATTTCGCGACAAAGCTGAGGATGACGTCAGCAAAATTGAAAGTGTCACGATTTCGTGACAGGGTGAAAGAAAAGCCTTAGGAAGCCAGAAGTGTCACGATTTCGTGACAACATTGAGGATGACGTCAACAAAAGCTGAAAGTGTCACGATTTCGTGACAAGTTGCAAGAGAAGCCTCAGGAAGCCAGAAGCGTCACGATTTCATGACAACATTAAGGATGACGTCAGAAAGTTTGAAGTGTCACGATTTCGTGACATGAACGGTGGGAAAGCTTTCAAAGGCCAAAATGGTCATGATTTCACGACAACAAGGGCATGAAGGCGTACGGCTACAAAATGTGTCGCGATATCGTGACAAGTTAGTATTTCATGGTCAACCCCCAAAAGTCAATAGGCAGAAATGTCACGGATTTCGAGTGTAATGGGCGGTAAAATCCGAAGGAGCATGCAAGATGACACGTGTCGGAAAAAGCATACAGAAAATCATGCAGCCAGTTATGTAAAAAGTAACTAATGTCAGATCTGCAGTTACACATTGACAGGTGTTGGACATGCACTAGAACAACTGTATATGCATGATTGAAAAGCATTCGAAGAATCAAGAATATGAAGGATCGAAAGAGGATTCCAAAAGATTTATTTGCAAAATTCAAACAGCCAAATATGAAGGATCGAAAAGCTTTCAAAAAGACGTATTTGAAGCATTCGAACAACCGTATTTGCAAGGATTCGAACAACCGCTTATGGAGAGGAGAAAAGAATTCGAATAGTTAGAGAATGTCATTCGACTGCATGCAGGATTGAAAAGTTATAGAAGACGAAGAGTCCCGATGAGAAAAAGGGGTTATAAAAGGACAGTCGTGCAGAGAATAGGGTTGCTGCTGTTAGAGGGAAATTGCTATGAAAAGAGGGTTAGAAGAGAGCCAAGAGAGAAATTAGCAGAGCCGTGAGAGTGTGCAGAGTTTGTTTAATTGCAGACCAGTCATGGTCGTGTAAGAAGTGAAGACATTTTTATGTCATTTTAAATTGCTCGGAATTGCAGTCCAAGTTGGTGCTTGGTACTAGGGGTTGGTGCTCCTATCTCATGCAGCAGAAAACTAAGGGGTTGGTGCTCCTTCCAGTAGATGCTGGTAAAGTGTTTGTAAAATTGGTATTTTGCAAAGACTGGATTTGGATTGGAGTCCAAGCAATCATTTTTGAGGAGTAGCCAAATTGGTGAACCTCGGTATATTGAGTGTTGTGGTGTGCTCTATTGTTCAATTTGTTTTTTTTGGTTTTCAAGTTCTCTTTGCTTCATTTTTAAATGCTGTAGAATTGAATATTAATAGTTACACTGATTCACCCCCCCTCTCAGTGTCATTGTGTGAATATCATTTGAATATTACAATATTTTGCTAATATTTTCTTAGAGTAAAATTGTATCTTTTTAATATTAGAGTATTTTGTTAGAATAAAATTATAACTATATGTATTTGGAAAGTAACAAGTTATACAATTGTATTGGGTTGAATTATTTCTAGCTAGTAGATATAACATTATTTTTGTATTCTTTCATCCTTATCATTGGAGGAACAAGAATAGATTAAATTTTCACATATATAATTTTGAAATTAGTGGTTTACTATGGGACATCCTCTATTGGCTTTCAATTGCTCTTTGCTCATAATATAATTTCTTTCTTTCTTTCTTGGTCACTTTTGGACATAATATAATTTCTTTATTTCTTGCTTTTATACATGTAAGATGTGCAATATATCATTGTTGTTTGTAAACAATAACTTGGTTTTCATCCAACAATCTAAGAGAAAAAATTACATGTATTATTCAAAATAATTTGTGTAATGCTAAGCTTCAAGATCCAATTTGTCAATATTTTGATGACAGTCTTGGTAGTTGTAGATTGCATGCACTTAAACCAAATTTTCCCTATTAGACAAGCTCAAGTTATTTACTTGTCCACTTTATGCTTCTAAAAGGAATAGGTTTCCCATTTTGCATAAAAAATGCTCTTATGCTTGTACTTGAAGGATCATATTGAACCATAAAGAAGAGGGAAAAAGAATCTACAATTGTTAAAACTTAGTTGGATATTATAATTTTTTCATGAGTTTAATGTAATATCCATTTCCTCTATCTAATGAATTTAATATTTTTTTAAGATCAATAAGAGGGGTTGCAAGACATCCAAAGCCTCTTACAATCTTCCTATTGAAACTACAAAGACACATGAATACCCTCAACTAGTATAATTGTATTCAAGTGCAAGTTTCATGCAAATGGTTGTTAATTATTTGTTTCATTATGAGTAGTATCTAGCATACATTGTTAGGTAATGGAGCCAAATTGATAATAAAGGAATTAATTACCATTAAATATTGTTGGCGGGGTTCCAAGGCCATTAAATATTGTTGATGGGCAACGATCAACAATAGGAACATGAATGAGGTTCCAAGGGGTTTGAAAATTTAACTATATTTTTTGGTGAAAAACACTTGTCAAAAGAACATGATAACCGTATGGGTGGTTTCAACCCATGGTTTTGGCCCATTGTATTTTGACACCACTATGTGGTTTCGGGTAGTGGAAAAGTCATGAATCTCTATATATTTTATACTGTAAAGGTCGTCTTATATGTGAATTCTCTTTTCTAGTTTGGAGGAAGAGAGGGGAGGAGACATTGTACAAGTGGAGAAGATTGTTGTATTGTTGCTAATACAAAGTACTGATTGTTTCTCAGTGGATGTAGGGTACACTGCCCGAGCCACATATATCTTGTGTCTCTTACATTTGTGTGATTGCTTGTTGTTTATTGCACTATTTCCTATTTTTCTTATGAGGGCTTAACTAGGGTTTGAAATGTTTTTTCATTTCCGTTGTTATTATTTGTTTTTTTCATAGGTTGTGTATTGTTTGTACATGGTATATTCCCAACATACATTTGTGAAGACATGGTTGCTCTTATATAATCATTGAAAAGTGGAACTCAAATGGACACAAGAGTAAAAAATGATCATGAACGCTCAAAGAAAATATTAATTCAAGCCATAAACAACCAATATTTGTACTACCTTATTATATTTGATGCTCAGGTGGAACTATTGCAGGTATATTGTTTTTGGTAGATAAGATACTATAGCATTAATACTGGGTTTTACAGGTTGACCCAAAACCTTTTACAAAAATCAGCCTAGGGCTATTGATGAACATGTCCTTACTAAGGATCCTATATATGTAAAATCTACATGCCGCCAAAGCCATTACATCCGATAAGGCACATAGCCTATTATCAAAAAGAAACTTCCCATACAACATTTTGGGTATACCCTAAGAAAACACACCTGCATCATAATTACAAAAAAAGAAACAGACACGGATCCCTTCCTTGAAACAGTGGAGAAACAAAAAGCTGTAGACACACATAGCAGAGTATTGAAAAAACTCCCACAAGCTCTGTTTTGACAGTTACTCTTACTAATTCTTTGGTAGTTGCTTTCTTTCATATATGACATGCTTTGGGACCACATCCCATCTTGGCCAATCATCCTTGGAAAATTTTACCTGTTGGCTAGATTTATGGCGGTGGCTATCTGGTGGTCCACGTGGATTTGGTTCAAAGTCTTATATTGTCGTTTATTTCCTACCCTGTGGTTATCAACCAACCTCAAATTACTAAGATGACTAGGAGCCATGTTATATGACATGTTATTGTCCCCATTAGTCTTTGTGGTATTTCCAAGCAGCATCCACCAAGACTGACAACTTGAATAATTTTTATTGTGAGTCCATTTCAAAAAAGAGACAAGAATACTCATAGTATTTGAACTTACAATGCCTTCCCTATTGGTAAACTTGACTATTATTCTTGGAATTATTATTGAATAAGCTCCTCTACTTCGCTCGAAACATTGTGTTCCCATTTGAAAAGTCCATCACCATCGACACCCAAATTGGCCAGCTTATTAGCAACTTTGTTAGCTTCCCAAAAGACATGTTGGGATTTTTCGTCTTGTCTTCCCTGGAAAAGGATCCTAGCCTCTTCAACAATTGTTTTAATCCTCCAAGGAGGTGTTTTCCAATTATTGAGGAGATTTATAACATGCATAGAGTTTCCTTCAATGATCAAATTACCTTCTAAGTCTTGAGTCATTTGGCCTCTCCACATAGCTCTAGCTTCAGCTTCGTTGTTCATCCTTGTTTCCAAATATTTGGAAAATGCAAGCATCATATTCCCATTATGATCTCACACAATGCCACCAATGCCTGCTCTACCAGAATTGTCCTTAGCCACTCCATCAAAATTAAGATTAAACGAACTCGTAGGAGGTGGGGACCACTTAATATTGGCTCTGGGGTTGACTACCCTAGGCACAAACTCATCTAACAAGGTTAAGCTTAAATATTGAGCAATCATGGTCTCCTGCAGATGAGGTTTATGACTATCAAAAGGGATAAGGTTCACATTCTCATTGGCAAAGGATAGGATCCTGACAATGATAGTTTGATGATCATGGATAGACTCATTAAAGACTTTATGGTTCCTTTCTAACCACACCTGCCAAAGATAGTGATTGAGACAAATTTTCCACATGTATCTAAGTATTTGGCTTGAAAAGGGGCAAGGCCAATGGATGAAAAAATCAAGTACGATGGCTGGTTTAACCCAAGAAATATTGAAGGCCTAAAAAACCCCACTTAGGACAGTCAAGAAAAAAGGGCACTCAAGGAAAATGTGATAAATGGTCTCCCAATTAGCCCTGCATAGATAACAATGATTAGTGATACAAATACCTTTACGCATCATATTATAAATGGTTAGAATTCTTCCTTGGATAACCAGCTATGAAAAGACTACAATTTTTGGAATTAAAATTTTTATCTAAACTAAGTCCTTTTGGGGGACAATATCCTCGTCATCAAGTAGAATCTTGTAAACTGATTTAACAGTGAACTGCCCATTTTATGTAGGAGCCCAGGTTACTTGATATTCCTTGGGTCTCATGGGGATAAAATGTTGCCCGAGAATGTTACAAAGATCATTTGATTCCGCTTGAAATCCTTGAATCCTTATTTGTTTCCACTTCATTCTGCCTCTATCCTCAACTATATAATCGGAGACTTTTCTACCAATGAGTTCTTTCGTGATATCTCTAATTCGGGATAATTTAGGATATTGCATTAGTGGTTCATCCTTAGCCCACCTGTCATTCCAAAAATTTATCCTCTCACCATTGCCTAAAACCCATATTAAACCTTTTTTGATGATTTCCTTACAATTGAGAATTACTTTCCAAAAAGCAGAACCTCTGATTAGAACTGAGTCACTTAGAAATTCCATATTTTGAAGATACTTTCATTTGATGATAGCTGTCCATTCATTTTCTTCACCATAAATGAGATGCCATGCCTGCTTAGCTAGTAAAGCTAAATTCATATGAACAATTCTCCTCAGACCTAAGCCCCCATTTTCCCCGGGTCTACACACTTTGGTCCATCCTACAAGGTGTATCCTTTTTTTCTCCTCTGATCCAGGTATATTGACCTCTTTTGATGATATTCATTTTAGACTTTGCTTTCTATCTATAGGAATTGCAAGTGTCTATAATCAATATGTATGATTCTCTCATTGCTCAAAATATAATGTTTTCACTAACAACATGCTTGGGACATGGCATGGAGTTATTTATCCTATGCAAGATACCTTCATAATATATCATTGAATATCTCACTTGGTAGGCAACAAGATGCTTAAGTTGAGAAAGGAATGTACCAAGTGCATATGTTTATAGTTTCTATCTCAAATCGTTGTTGTAGATCCAAAAAGAAAAGTATTAATGCCAAGCTAAGTCAATGAATCAAGTCTTAGAATGCTCTTTATGGTACCTCAATCCACATGAAATTTGGTTTGGTTCTTCCTTTTCTCACTTAATTTAAGTGCCATGATGGTTGTTGCAGATCCAAAAAGGCAAGTATTAGTGCCAAGCTAAGTCAATGAGTCAAGTCTTAGAATGCTCTTTGTGGTACCTCAGTCCACATAAAATTTGGTTTGGCTCTCCTTTTTCACACTTAATTTAAGTGCCATGCAATGTGGAGAAGCCTATCACAAAAAAATCATAAAAATTAGTTACACCTAGGAATCTACAAAAATCTATGGTCATTTGTACAGGCCAGTCTCAAATTGTCTAAATTTTTTAACATGAAATCCTTCCTTACTACCCTTAAAGACCTTTAAAAATGGTTCTTAACTACCCTTAAAGGCCTTAAAATGTGGTTATTCAGCCACCGTCTATGAGGGCATTGCAAAAAGTTTGTGATATAGGATGGTGGCTAAAAACTGCCTCAAAAAGCTACCCTTTTAGGGTCTAAGAGGGTGGTTTAAAATAACCCTCTTAGGGCTATCGGGGTGGCTATAAACCACACTTTTAGGTCTAAGAGGGTGGATAAAAATTTCCCTCTTAGGGTTAAGACCTCTTAGACCTAAGAGGACAGTTATAAACTAACCTCGTAGGTCACCCTAATATGGTGGTTTTAAACTATCTTCTTAGGGTGACCTAAGAGGGCATTTTAAAACCACCCTCTTATCCCTAAGAGGGTGGTTTATAACTACCCTCTTAGAATCTAAGAGGGCGGTTATAAACCGTCCTCTTAGGCCTAAGAGGTCTTAACCCTAAGAGGGTAATTTTTATCCACCCTCTTACACCTAAGAGGGTGGTTTATAACCGCCCTCATAGCCCTAAGAGGGTGATTTTAAACCGCCCTCTTAGACCCTAAGAGGGCAGATTTTTGAGGTAGTTTTTAACCACCATTATATGTCACAAAATTTTTGCAATGCCCTCATAGACAGTGGCTAAATGACCACATTTAAAGGCCTTTAAGGGCTGTTAAGAACCATCTTTAAAGCCATTTTTTGGTGTAGTGATACTTAATAAGTTTTTCACAGTTCTTCTAAAATAGATTTCCTTGTAACTCCCTAGTATCAAAAATGAAAGACAACTTTGATAAAATTTTAATTGTCAAATCTCTAAACCTTTGAGGTTGACTACCTTATGTCTCCCTAGTTTTGAATGTATTGTCCCACCTTGATAAAACCTTTTCAACTTCTAAATTTTGAGTTGAATTTGAGTATATGATCAAATACTAACTTTCAATTCTTCAAATCTTGTAGTATACTTTGTATTTCCTAATGTTTGGATAATGATCAAACAATAGTTTTGACAAAGGTTTCAATTCTTCAAATATTTAGGTGGAAATCCTTTTATCTCCCAAATTTCAAAAATATGATTTCTCAATTCTAAATTTCACAAACCTATGTTGGTGTTGAATTCCTTATAACTCCCCAATTAGAAATTTAGAAATTCTATAAAATATATTTGCAAGTTTTGTATTCCTAATTTGATGTTGAAATCCTTATTTCTCCAAAATTATCAATTTGCAAATATTTCAATAAACCAATTACAAAACTTCAAATTAATTTCTCAAATCTTCAAATCAACTTTTCAAATCTTCATAAAAATTTCCAAATAGCAATAATAAAGTATCTAAGGTTTGATTTACCACTTATAAACCTTATTCCTCCAATAGCATTAATTAATCAATGTGATAATATAATAATCAAACTCAAACTTTCATAAATCAATTATAAACACTCCTTATTACTCCAACCTTTGAATAAATCAAATAATAATTTGAGATTTACCTCAATAATCTAGGCACACGCTATTCTGGGTGAAATGCTAGATCTTCACTGTTGAATAGTCAACAGTCTTCTTGCTGCAAGGCGCTCTCCTGATTTTGCAACCCAAACTTCTTCCAAAATGAATCTCTCCTTTGCTAATTTTGGCCCATGCAATAAATGAAGATTTCAAAATACTTTGACTCCCTTCTAAGATGTTTGGTGCTCACTATTTCAAGTGCCAAGTGGCACATAAATGCTTGTCTTCTTCTATAATGTTTCTTTGGCGCTCCAAGTTACTGTCCTTCTCATAACACTTGGCTGAAAATATTTTCAAACTTTGGTTGGTTACATTCAACGATTCTATAACATCCTAGGCATTACATTTCTTGCAATACCAAGTGGCAAATGAACTCTACAACTCCTCAAATGAGCGCTCTTCCTTTGATAATGCTCCACTTCTTCTTTGTAGTATGTTTGCTCTTCTTTCCAACAATGTATAGTAGCACTTGGCCTTCTACGTTCTCCTTTGGCATTTGGCTTTCTAAGTTCTCCTTTGTGCAATGTGGTGGCTCTTCCAACGGTTTCTCCTCTTACGGTGGTGCAACCACAACTTGGGTGGCTTTTCCTTTCTAAAATGGTGGCTCCTCCTTCAACGTATGGTGGCTTCTTTGGCTGCCACTTCTTTCCCCCCCCCCCCGGTTTAATAGTTTTTTTTTTTTACTTCTTTATCCACTTACTATACTACTTTACTGACTATTTTCTGAAACTTGTGTAGGTTCAAAGAGACTATTGTTCCTTCAAGAACATGCACTTAACTTTCCTTTTCAGAAACATATACTATGCACACCTTTTAGTGCTTCGTATTGCATTTACAACTACTTTTCTTGTTGTTTTAAACTAGGAGTAATACTTGCAAAAAATCTAATAATAATCAACTTATAACTCCATAATAAAATATTAATTCTCCAAATTTATTTGTGCTTTCTTTCAAGTTTGCTTTCTAGCTAGATTTGCTCACCTTTCAATATTCAAACTTGCTGCCCAAATACCATCAAATTTGCAGCTCTTTTGCTTCTCGAAATGCTGCCCAAATATTCTAAAATTTGCAGCTCCTAAAGCTGCCCAAAAATCTGCTTTCTTAGTTTTAATTTGCTGCCTCAAAAATTCTCCTTTCTCCTTCCAAAAATCTGCCAAGAAACTCTGAAATTTGCAGCTCAAATTCTTCTTCAAATGTTGTCTAAAATACAACTCTATCTCCTTCAACTCACTGTCCAAATTCTCTGAAATTTGCAGCACCAAATGCAGTCCAATATGCTGCCTCTAACTCCTTCAATTTTCTGCCTTTTTGCTGTCCGCAAACTCTATATTTTTGCAACTCCAAATGCTGCCAATATGCTACCTTTTTGCTGTCCAAAATCTACCTCTATCTCCTTCAATTATCTGCCTTAAATGGCTGTCAATTCCTTCTTCAATCAGCTATCCAAAAAGCTTCCAAATCTGCCCAAATTTTCTCCAATTCGTAGCTCTTCTATCTCCTTCTAATGCTACCCAAATTTGCAGTCCAAAACTCTTCAAATGCTGCTCCAAAATTCTGATTTCTCCTCCTCTATCTTGCTGCCCTGAAACTCTTCAAATTCTGCCCCAAAAATCTGCAATCTTCTTCTTCAAAAATCAGCCTTCAAAACTTTAATGGCTGTCTCCAAAAATATCAATTTGTGGCCTCTTTCAATCTTCTTTCTCCTCCTTAGCTTTCACTGAATTCTATCTTCAAATTTGGCCTCTTTGCTGGCCTCTTCTTCAAGAATCTGAATGTCTTGAAGTCTTCAAAAATACTTTCTCAAATTTGGCAAACTTCTTGCCAAAATCCTTCTCCTTGAATCAGTTTCACAAATCCTTTTGGGCTTGTTGTTGAATGACAACAATTGTCCCAATTTTGATGTGATTACCTCTTTTTAGGAGCTTCTTCTTCTTGCAATATTCTACCTCAAAATTTCTTCAAATCTTCTCCAATGGCCACTTCTTCAATTTCTCAATAGGGCTTCTCTATTCTTCTTCTTTCTCCTTCCAAATTTGCTTGAAACCTCTTCTCTTGGGTTTCCAAATTCTTCAATATTCTATCTCCTCTCTCAAATCTGCAATGGGGACCTCTTCTCTTGGGTCTCCTCTTTCTTCAATCTTCAATAGGGCTTCTCTGGCCTCTTTCTCAAATCTCCTATCTTCTTTCTCAAATTTGCAATGGGGACCTCTTTCTTGGGTCTCCTCAATATCCTTTCTTCAATCTTCTATGGGGACCTCTTTCTTGGGTCTCCTCAATCTTCAATGTCTACTCTTTTGTTGCAACTCAAAAACTAATCCTTGCATGAGGAAAGCACATAGACTTTTAGGCAATCGAAGGTGAAATTCTTCTCTATCTATTGTAGGAAGCTTCTCAACTTTTGAGAACTAATTTTCTGCAACAAAATCTTAGACAACAACAATCAAATACATTCAAATCTCCAAAAATCTGAAATCAATAATCTTCACTAGTTGTTCTTCAATCTAGTGGAAAGAAATCTATGCTGAGTCCTAGTCTTCATGAGTTTTTCTGCAACCTTGTGGAAAGACTCTAGCCAAATAACAACTTTCAAATTTTGTAAAAGAAATCTCCCTATCTCCTATCAATCTCCCTTGTGGCTCTGATACCATTGTTAGCTTTTGATGCTTAATACTTAAAACAAATAACCACAAGATCTAAAATAAAGTTGCTATATGAAATATATGTTAATGGCAATATCTAAATCATATAAAACTCATAAATAACTTCTACAACAACTCATAAAATAGCCATTAACAAATGCTCATGAAAATAGTATCTTGATATAGAAAGATCTCAAATACACCATACTTCCACACACTCTCACTCTACATTGTGTCTCACACACACACACATAGACACATATATAATGGAATGTGACTCTTCATATGGAGTACTCTTGGCCTTCACTCTTCTTGAGACTCTTCACTTTCCTACTCTATGGACTCATGTGCACATGGACTATTATGCACATTTACATTATTAAATACTTTGCACATTCTAATAATACTTGTGCATTTATTACATTGCATAAAGTAAATACTCACACTCTAATCTAAGACACACTCCTAATATAAATATGTACCCAAGGTGGTACATTAGCATGTACCAAATAATGTAATATACTCTAACAAAATTGATGACAAAGGTTGGTTAGTGATAAACATAGCTTCTGGCTTGAGGAGAGTGACATAAGATTACCTCAAGTCAAAGGTAATGTAGGATGCCCTAGTTATGAAAGGGATAAATTCCCTTGAATATTTGCATTTGACAGATTAATGAGATCATTTTATGTGGTAAGCTAACCATCCAAAGGTAGGTGTTCTCACAATGCTCCAATCGATTGTAAGTGGTCTTACATTTGCCACCTAGATTGTAGCATAGGTATGTAAACCCCTACAAACATTGGCATGGTTCATACCAAAGTGGTTGAGTCAAAGTTTTGATTGAAGGTAACAATTTTGCTATTTGCCCCAATAGAAAGGGGTTTAATGATAGCCTCAAGCAAATATTCTTGGACACATGCAACTCCAAAATTGGGTGTTTGAGTATTGGTATTTTTTGAGATAGAATTTTATGGATATTATCTACCTCTCAAGTGATGAGTTTATGGATGAAGAAACAAATGATATTGATGAAAAACATGACAAAAGGGTGGAATGGGCAGATGAGTGGAACTCGACATGAGAGGAGGCAAAAATTATGGGGTTTGGTTTTTGTTTTTGTTTTTGTTTTTACACTACGAGTGTTCTTATGGTAATCTACTCATCCTATCGAATTGCATGGATAACCAATCACTGCAACTGCTAGGTGATTAGAGTAGATCACTGAGTATGAGGTTCACTCAAAAACCTAGGCTAGGCAAATATGAAAGTTAATCTATCCTAGGAAAGGAAGAAATGACATCAAAGTAAGTCTAATCTACGAAAGCGATAAACTATAGCAAATAAAAGCTAATCTAGTAAAATAGGAAATTGTAGGAAAGTTGAGATTTGAAAACTCATTATATTTCCAAGCTTTGCAGAAGATTACATTATATAGGTTTCAGAACAAACCAATTTGGGCTCAACATTGCTGGAGCACAATTATTTACGTAACAAATCTGCCTAACATAGTTGGACCCTAACATAGCAAATGCCTAATATTACTCCTAGATGCTCTTAACAAATATTCTAGACTAATGCTTAACTTAGCTACCTAGGAACATGCTTATTCAAAGTTCAACATTCTCCCCCTTAAATTTGAGAGGGCTGACAAGATAGTCTCTCAGCTTTATATATTTATCTTTAGCAACCCCTTTGGTTGTAAATGGCCACACTAACAAGTTGAGCACATCCTTGTTCCCTAAACTTAAGAGTAAATAACCTATTATTTGTCATAGGTACTTGTGTAACAACTCTATTATAATTATTTTTATCAAAAATTACACATTTTCCATCTTCAAAAACAAGACTATAGTTCTTTTCCATGATTTGTCCAACACTAAGCAAATTATATTGGAGTTTGAGGGTGTAATAGATGTTGTTTACCTTCTTTGTGCCTTCTTTTGTTGGAACCTCCATGGCTCCCATGCCTTCAAATTGTAGTGCCTTGTCATCTCCCAATTTGATCTGTGACTTGTAGGTGGAATCCATTATAGCAAATAGCTCTTTTTTGCCACTCATATTATTTGAGCAAACAATATCCAAAATCCAAGTTTCATTAAGATTTTGATTCTGATTTTCCATATGTGAGGAAATTTTTTGAAGAAGTTCCTTCCTATTCTCCATAATTTCCATAATAATTACTTCTCCCTTCTTGAGAAGTCTTGGAAAAACAATATTTAGCAAAGTGACCAAGCTTACCACAATTGTAACAAGCTTTGTTTGATTTGTCACCTCCTCTTCCTCTTCCTTGGTAGCCACCTCTTGATCTACACCTTCCTCTTGCTCTTCCTCTTCCTTGTCCTCTTAC
The DNA here is from genome assembly GCA_028583015.1 of Wollemia nobilis. Classification (NCBI taxonomy): domain Eukaryota; kingdom Viridiplantae; phylum Streptophyta; class Pinopsida; order Araucariales; family Araucariaceae; genus Wollemia; species Wollemia nobilis. The sequence goes on along the minus strand of JAQPPZ010016601.1, from coordinate 3,380,445 downwards.
TTGTGCATTGCCATGAGTCTCACCTTCCTTGGATGAGAATGATTTTTCATCGCCTCCAAAGCTTGATGAAGAACCTTGGAGTCTCTCTTCATGGGACATAAGAGAACCAATTAGTGCATCAAATGTTAGAGTAGAAAAATATTTATATTTTTCAATAATAATAGCAATATGATTATATTTATGAAGAAGTGTTCTCAACACTTTCTTCACAACCACTTTAGTTTTGACATCTTCTCCAAGTGTCTCGATTTTGTTTACAATTGCTTTCACTCCCACATAATAATATCCTACTCTTTCATATTCTTGCATTTTAAGATTCTAAAAATCTCTCTTAAAAGTTTGATACCTCATTTACTTCACTTAATTTCTCCCTTGATAGCTATCTTTCAAGGCTTTCCATGCTTCTAGGGTTGTTGAACAAGAAGCAATCCTAGGAAAAATGCTTTTCTCCAAAGCTGCTTGGAGATGGTAGAGGGCAAAAGAATTCTTATTTTGGGCATATTTATTACTTGTTTTATCAGCTGCACTCAAGGTGGTCCAATTTTTAGGTTCATTGTAGCGTTCTTCTACAATATCCCATAACCCCTTGCCTATGAGTAAGGTCTTCATCTTGATAGACCAATACTCATAATCTAACCCATTAAATTCAGGAATGGGAAGATTGTTATTGGTAGCCATTGATGCTAATCAACAAAACTTTGGAATAATGTATATAGCTTCTAATACAATATTTTTACAATAAAGATCAAATCTTATTTTACTCAATTGACTCAACCTGTTAATTCAATATCTCAGAATTAACCTCTAATTGCAAAAATACATGCTTCTTTTTTATTTACCAAAATCTCAAGCACCCAATTTATGATAAATCAGCCAATATTGATTGAAACAAACTGCAATTTTTAATGTATAATTTTGATAAACTTATCTGAAAACCCACTAAATTTCAGAAGAAAATTCACACAAATGAGAAATATGTGATCAATTTACTTTCACCCTTTCTAGATCTTAGAGTGTTTTTTGAGACAACCTCAATGTTTTTTACATAAATCAATATATACAACTCCATAATTTATGAAAATTAAACTCTGTATTCCTAAGATAATAATATGAAAAGCCTCTAAATTTTAGAAGAAAATTCACAAAGGTGAAAAATATGTGATCATTTTCTTTTTCCCTTTTTATCACAATTCTGGATCTAGGATTTTTTGAAGAAAAAATCAATATTCACACAAATCGGTCAATACAGATCCAAATGACCTAAAAGTTTGTATGAATGATGATTTTATCTAAATAAAATTTCTCCCAAAATTTTATAAGTAAATACCCTATATTCCACCTTATACAACCATTTTATTGTAAAACTCAAAATGCTAATAAAATCAAAAAATGAGCTCCAAATTACTTAAAAATTTTATTGCATCATCTTGATGCAATCATCTAAAAACCCTCAAAATTTCATCAAAAAATACCTCAGGATGCGTGATATATGAATGATTTACGCGAGCTCTTCCTTGCAACTCTACTAAGTGCTGGCCACTTGAGTTTCTTTGACAAAGTGTGTGCTTCAGATCTCTTCACATCACTCTCCACATGTTTTGATCCATCTGAGAAAACCTGGTATGATATGATACCAAAATAAGATTTGAAAACTCATTATATTTCCAAGCTTTGCAGAAGATTACATTATATAGGTTTCAAGACAAACCAAGTTTTGCTCAACATTGCTGGAGCACAATTTTTTACGTAACAAATCTTCCTAATATAGTTGGACCCTAACATAGAAAATGCCTAATATTTCTCCTAGATGCTCTTAAAAATATTCTAGACTAATGTTTAACTTATATACATAGGAACATTCTTATTCAAAGTTCAACAAAAGTAAAGCTATTCTATGATAGAATAGTAAATCTAACATAATGCAAGAAAATAAAGCTAATCTAATGTACAAGAAAGTAAATCTAATCTAATGCATAGGAGAGGAAATTTAATCTAATGCTAGAAAATAAATCTAATCTAATACAGGAATATAAATCTAATCTAATGCACAAGAAAGTAAATATAATCTAATGCATGAAAGTAATGCTAATCTAATGCATGGAAATAAACCTAATCTAATGCACAGGAAAGTTAGCTAATCTAATGCATAGGAAAATAAATTTAATCTAATGTAGGAAAATAAATCTAATCTAATGCATCCAAAAGTAAAGCTAATCTAATGCATAGGCAAGGAAACCTAATATAATATAGGAAAATAAATCTAATCTAATCTAATGCACAAGAAAGTAAAGCTAATCTAATGTGTAGGCAAGGAAATCTAATCTAATGAAGAAAAATAAATATAATCTAATGTGCATGAAAGTAAAGCTAATCTAATGCATAGCAAAGGAAAGCTAATCTAATGTTGGAAAGTAGCTCTAATCTAACATGCACAAAGGAAATTTAATTTAATTTAGGAAAATAACGCTAATCTAATGCACAAGAAGGAAATTTAATCTAATGTAGGAAAATAAATCTAATCTAATGCACAGAAAAGTAAATATAATCTAATGCAGGAAAATAAAGCTAATCTAATGCGCATGAAAGTAAAGCTAATCTAATGCGTAGGAAAGAAAATTTAATCTAATGCTGGAAAATAAATATAATTTAATGTAGGAAAATAAATCTATTCTAATGCACAAGAAAGTAAATCTAATCTTATGCATATTTTGATTGATCAATTGATTGGATTTGATTTGATGATCGATTGAGTGATTGAGCCTTTTGATTGATTGATTGAGCCTTTTGCTTGATTGATTGATTGAGCCTTTTGATTTATTTAATCTAATGCAGGAAAATAAAGGTAATCTAATGTGCATGAAAGTAAAGCTAATCTAATGTGTAGGAAAGAAAATTTAACCTAATGCTTGAAAATAAATATAATTTAATGTAGGAAAATAAATATATTCTAATGCACAAGAAAGTAAATCTAATCTAATGCATGATTTGATTGATCAATTGATTGGATTTGATTTGATGATCGATTGAGTGATTGAGCCTTTTGATTGATTGATTGATTTATTGATTGAGCCTTTTGCTTGATTGATTGATTGAGCCTTTTGTTTGATTGAGCCTTTTGATTCATTGATTGAGCCTTTTGCTTGCTTGCTAGATTGATTGAGACCTTTGCTTGATTGATTAATTAATTGATCCATTTGATTTATTGATTTATTAATTGAGACTTTTTATTAATTGATTGATTGATTTAGCCTTTTGCTTGCTTGATTGATTTATTAAGACTTTTGATTGATTGATTGATTGATTGAGCATGTTTGATTGATTGATTGAGTCTAATTGATTTGATTAATTTTATTAAATGATAAATAATTGATTGGTGGAGAAGGTGCAATACCTTCAACATACCCAAGTTATTTGATGATTGATGTGATTAGTGAGGAAGGTGTGATACCTTGAATATCTCCAAGTTGATTGATTGATTGAGTGATCGATAGATTGGATTTGATTTGATTTTATTTTTTTCCTAGAAAAATAAAGAGGAGATGATGGCAAGTAAAGCTTTCAAAATGTGAGCTTATGGATGCTAGGTTGATGTAGGATAGGAATTTGTGGGTGGATGATGAAATGGAGGTGAGTCAAGGGGAACTTGACCAAGAGGTAATAAATATATAGGCTATGGAAAATTATGAAGAAAGCACTTGGATTATGGGTGGTGAGACAACAGTAGGAGTAATAATTTTGGTTGAGGCCTAAAAGGCCTCCATTTTGTTGTTATTTTTTAAATGATATAAATATGATGTATGTATGTGGATATGTGATGGACTATATTTATTCATTCATAGGAGGGATATGATGATGAGGTGATGGTTGATATGTATGGATGGTATGAGGCATGTGTTTAGGGTGCTTAGATTGTGGTACTTGATGGATGCATGTGGTTGAATAGATAAGATGACCTAGATGTGAGATGCAAATATGATGGATGATGATGTGTAGTGACTTATAGCTGTATATTTGATCACATTTTTGGATAGGCATATATGTATTTCCTAAATAAAAATTAGTTTAATTAATAAATGACAAAGTAGTCATCACAATGACACAGAAAGAAGATGTGAGACATGACAATGATAATGGGAATGAGATAGAAGATATGGAGAGTGATATGTGAACCTAAGAGATGATAACAAATAATGTATGATACATGACACAAATGGAGATATTAATACATGTGTGTGATGAACAATGTAGATGTAACATGTTGTGTTGTCCCAAATATCTTTGGGTTTTTAGATCCTATAAGTATTTTAGGCAACTCATACACGCTAGTGGCACCAATAAAACTCATCTAATAGCCAATCAAGCACTTTAATATGATTAGACCATCCTAGGGAGTCAAGTCTCTCGAGGATCGAAGTGTGTGCAGTGATGTTCATTTTTTATTTTGAGCGAGGTTGGACTGACCAATTACAACTCAAGCTATTATAAGCTAGCTCATCCATGAGTAGTAAAAAGTTTGTACAAAATAAGGTGGTTAATGTGATAGACATGTCACCACATGGAGGGCATACTCCACTTCCTATCAAGTGTATATAAGCTTGATGGATATAACCCCATGAACCTTCGATGTTGCTCCACTACTATCCAGACATCTATAGCCTCGATGGAGATGTCTAAAATTCCTAAAGATCCATGATAAAAAATATATATTTTTTGAGTAATACTTCTTATAGACATCCACCATGGGGATTAAACCCGGGTCACATCATCGATAATGCAAGTGGCATCCTTGATGATAAAATATTATTACTAATTTTGATTTTGATGGATATTTTTTTTTTACATATATGTGCATGATAGGATGAGAAGGTGGAATTGTTTGCTTCATGGAAAGAGCTACACATGGTTACATATTTCTTATACTCAAAATGTAATTAATATGTGATATGTGCTAGGTCCTAAAGTGAACTCGAGGTAACTAGGATATGTCTACAACACTTTAAGACATGATGACATTCGATGAAGGTCTATTGCAACACTAGATATGGTTGAATAACTAAAATGAGCTCCATATTTGAGTGACCTAAGACCTTGGAATAACGGAAATAAGTAGTGTGTGTGAAAAATAGATGAAAGAGATATTATAGGTGTACCAAATGAAGGACAAAATGATAGGACATATGACCGAACAAGACATAGTGGACAAATATGGGACAAATAACATGAGACATGGAAATGGATACGGTATGTACAACTATTTAATGTCATTGATTAATTATACCAATCAAAATTAGGAGATGCATATATGTGAGACCAAAAAGGAGAGAAAATTAACATGCTATAATTCATATACAGTATTGTAATGGATGAGTGATATGAATCAATGTGATGAATGGATGCAAGGTGATGATATTGATGGCATGGAGGGAGTAAGATCTCTTAGGCACAAAATTGGATGGAAGGAGGGATGAATCCCCCTAGTAAAGAAGGGATGGTTATGCATAGGGTGTTAGGTATGAATCAAGGTTGTATGAAAGGAAATTTAGGAATGGCAAGATGAAAATGAACAATGAAAAAAAAAATATGTGATGAACCTATTGAAATATGTTGAGGAATGGTTGGATGAAAATGAATAATGATGAAGAAAAGAAAGGAATCAACTATGGGTATGTAGCTACTCAAAGCATGATCGTAAAAAAATATCCTAGAACCTATATGAGAAAGATAGGGGAAGGAAATTGCAAAGGTGAGGAGGAAGGAGTGGGTAGAGTGGAATTAGAGAGTGATGGGGTGATGATGATGGTTAAGGGTGGATGCAATGGGACCAAATTTATACTTGAGAAGGAGACGTAAGATTTTCTCAAATCATAATCAATGTAGGATGCCCCAATGATGGAAGGGATAAATATATTTGAAACTTTATTATTGATAGATTGTTGAGCACATTAGGGCTGGAAAACAAGCCAACCATATGGTAGGTGTTATCATGATGCTAAAATAAATTATAAGTGGTCTTACATTTGCCACCTCGATGTAGCATAGGCATGTAGCAAGTCAAATTTGATTAGAGTGTGTGTTTAGAATAGAAAGTCTACATTTTGATCCAATAGAGTAGGGTTCATGATAGTCTTGGACAAGGTTCTTGGATAGACATTGATTTCAACAATGGGTGTAGGGTATTGATTAGATTCATGATAGCATGGATTAGGTAAAGTCATATCACTCGAGCATGCCCTGTGAGGGGGTATAATTTGTGTGGATGAATTCAATTGATGGTTATGTACGCTATGCAGGTGGATAGAAGAGGTGAACTAATGATAAAGTGGATATGTTTATGAATTGGTGTTTTAAGATGTTTTGGCCAAGATGAGGATGTTTTGTGGGTTGTTTTTTATGGGGGGGGTTGTGTGTTTGATGTACCCTAGTCTTAGGAACTACAAGAGGATGGATGGAGTGGAATATACAAGGGTGTGTTTATGCTCACTTATATTATGAGAAGTGGTACAAAAATTGCTAATAAGATTTCCTAGGATGGGGAGTGGCTTCGAGTATCCTACGAGGATGAAATGAACCTCAAAAAGGAGGTTGTGTTGTCTAAGTCTTGCTACTGGCCCAAATGACTTTTGCTTCACTCTCGATTAGGCTAAAAAAAAAAAAATTAGTTGTGAGTACTCTAATTATTAATCCTTGTGGTAAAAGGGCATCTAACCTCAAGATTACCCTAATCTAGTCCCAAGGGTAACCAATCTGCCAATTATGAAATCCATGAGACTATGTGTACTAACTATGGTGTCTAATGGTTCAACCAATGGTTGGTGGTGAAATCCAACATCACCAGTTGGTTTTCCTCACAATATCTTTGTAAAATATTATGGTGCAAGTGTGTGATTTGTTTTTATGGTTTTCATAAAAGAGATGCACTATTTACATAAATAAAAAGATAAACAGATAATAAAATAAGAAATGACTATGTGGATGTTCAACTAAATATATTTTTGGTTGTTTGATGTTGTTTTTGGTAGTTTTGGAGGTAGAATGTACAAGAAATCAAGATCCAAAACTTGATAGAGGGCTAGTAGCACCCTCAACATGAAGTTGATTTGATGCAAAGGGGTATTGGCACCCTCAATCAAGAATTGGAAGATGACCAAAGCAATTTGGGATCTATGAAATGAAATTTGACCAAAGGAATTTGGTGCCTTTGAAATGGAATTCGACCAATTGGATTGGATTTGGCACGTGATTTTTCACTTGGTTTGGCACCTAAATGTGCACTTGAAGGGGTACTTGATTGTGTGCTTGGTTTGGCACTTGAATGCACAATTGAAAGGGGCACTTAGTTGTGAGCTTGGTTTGGAACTTGATTGTGCGGTTGAAGTCTGAAGTGAAGAAAAATTGGAGTGATGCAAATTGGAATCTAGGATCCAATCAAGGTTAAATTGGAAAAAATTCAAAGCATCATAGTTTGAAAGAGACCTTTACAATTTTTTAAATTTGATGCTTCTATTGGATCTATCGTGAAAAGAGATTTCCAAAAAATATAAATAAGGGTATGTTCGGTTTAGAATGAAGCCTCCAATTGCAAGAAAAGTATAGTTATCTCTAGGAGAAATGAAGAGATTAGTTGGATTTGGGTAATCATTTTTTTATTATTGATTTTTTTTTAAATTTTGTTGATTTTTTTATACAAAAAATATATAAGAGATGATATTATTTTGTTTTCAAAATAGATTAGAAAAGGGCTCCTAATTTTTGACATGCTATTAAAAGTATTGGAAGAAATTCAATATGTGGTCTATGTGAGGGCCTTTAAAATATTATATGGGGCCTACTATTATGGTTCCTTATTATGATTCCAAAAGATAAAGTGATGATATGGATGCCCACGATCAATGTGGGATAAAATATGCTTGTTACCCATCTCAAATTCTGCCACTAGAGCACATCATGTGATGGGTTGCTACCTATGGAAAGGGCACGTGGAAGACAGAGATCCCAAATATCAAAAGCATATGAAACATAGGTTTGTGCATGGGGAAATGCAAGCCAAGTGTACATGGGGGGCTTCATTAAAAACATGTATCTTTTCCTAGGTTAATTTGATAGAGGGTGCTAAGAGGGTCTGATAGGACCTATTTCTCGCTAGATGAAGGAATGGGCAACACAATTTTACATGGTTGCAACTGAGGCTTAGTTTTTCCATTTTAGTCTATTGCATGTTTGAATTTCTCCCCAACCACTATGAGGCCTACATTCAACACTCAGTGGAATGTGGCTTTACCTTAAGCACGTTGAGGCTACTAGTAGATAATGGTTTACCTCTATAATACTCTAAAGGCTCCTCTCTTTGCTAAATGAAATGCAACATAACATGAAATAAACAAGATATGATATTACAAAAATATGCCCTTTTGATTACAATGAACCCTCTTGGGGTTTTTACAATGATGCCTTCAAAATGGAGGGTTTTCCTTTTGATAATAAACCTATGGTGCTACAAAATATTCCTTTAGTCACACTCCAATATGTTGGGTGGGTTTGAATATATTTTGCTTGATGACCACCCTAGACTTGAAGTTGCTACAAATGCCTACACACAAGCCCATAAGAAATTATTAGTAGAATCTATTGGATCTCTCTAAAAAAGGCCCAAATATAAGTAAATGCTAACACAAAACTTACAAAAATTTAACTAAAAGTTATACAAGCATATAAAAAGGCTACAAAACCTTACAAACAAAATTGCTTTCCCTAGCATAATTTTGGTAGAGTTTTGGCTTGTGAGAGCATAGGTTATGAATGGAGGAAGAGGGAGGGAGTATTTATAGATTTGTTTAATGGTTGATGAGGGAGATGACTTGGCAAGTTATGGCAAGTTAAGGAAGCCAAGTGGCAAGGGTAGGTGGGATGGAGAGTCTAAGGTGTTTTAGTTAGGGGGAGATGTGGCAAGTGAAGTGCTAGAGTGGTCTAGTTAGGATAGTTGTGATTTGGATATGTGGAAAATGAAGTGGTGGAGTGGTCAAGTTAGGATATTAGTGATTTGGATATGTGGCAAGTGAAGTGGTGGAGTGGTGTTAGAGTGATGTGTGCACATGTGGAAAGTGGGATGAAAGGGGTTGGAGAGGATGAAAGGGGTTGGAGAGCATTTATTAATTTATGCATTTTTATAAAATTTAATTGTGCAAAAGGGTGGATTTTATTTTATGTGTTTTGGGGGTTTATGTGAGGGATTGGAATTTATGAAGAATGGAGAGGATTAGGATGATTAATAGGATATTAGAATAATTTAAGAAGAATTAAGGGAATTAAGGAAGAATTTAAGAAATTAGAAGAAATTAAAGAGGGATTAGAGGGCTTAGATGAATTTAGAAGGAGCATTAGAAGAATTGAAGGGATTTGGGGCTTTTGGCAGATTTTGAGGATTTTGCACAATTAAAAAAAATGACTTTAGGTGATTACAAAATTGACACATTTTGGGTGTCTACATCTGCATTACGTAATTTTAGTCCATTGAGGTCATTGGATCTAGAATAATTAATTGATATTTAGCTACCATCCTATGGATATTGGAAACTAAGCACATACACCTTTTGTAACCAATGTTGTTAGTCTTGGGGATGCTCTTGTTGCAACTGCCATGTTTTTGCCTTCAATAGGCCAAACCTTCTTGGATTATTGATCCTAAGTGGTGCAAGTAGGTGATATCAATTTCTTTTTTGGGATGTTGTGCATCTATAATAAAGTTCATAGGCATTTCTTGTTATGAGCTTTGATTGGCCATTATTATTACCATTTTCCTTTACAAGCTTTCCATGTCAAACTATTTTTACCTTGCTAGCCATGTATGCAATATGATAGAATATTTTCCTCCCCTATTTTAGATTTTCTTATCTCCTCCATAGCTTCTTTTACTCTTCCAAGTGATTTGGGTTGTTTATTTTCAATATAATAGTCTATAGTACTTTTTCTTATTACCTCACAGTAGACTTCAATAAAAATTTCATAGCTTGCTAATTTTTTTTTAGAAGGTCCACCAAAACTCCTCCCTTTTGTATTCCTTTGGTATTTTTTTAAAGGCTCCTACCCTCTAAATTTTTTTCCTTATTTATCTTCGGTAATTTGTTGAAGCTCTACAGAATATTACTCCTTTATAAAACAAATGTGGTGAGTTTTCTCTTTCTTCATCACTCTTTTTGGAAGATATGACCCTCAAACTTTTCATCACTGTCCAAACTTCAAAACTTTTATCATCCTCTAACTTTAGATAACTTATTAAAATTCCACGAGTTGTTATTCCTAAATCCAATGGTCCATGGAACTTTTCACCAACCCCTGGTGAGAAAAAATGTTGTTTTGTAAAAGGGATAAGTTTGTCCACTAATGTCAATCTGAGAGTTCATAAAATTGAGAGTACCTATGCACAATATATGCATGTAGTGTGGGATATGATTTCCTATATATCTGTCAATTTGGTGGGGGGATTTTTTTGTTCGTGTATGTCCATTTTTAACCAAACCCCGTAAAAACTAAAAATTAAATAAAATAGATAAGTGCAAAAAAATAAATGCGTACAAGAAAACAACTACACACTTGCAAAATTTAAAACAAATAAAAGAAAAACACACAACTAAAAGAAATTGTAGAAGGTAAATAAATTATACATAACTAAAAATAACTCGTAGGAAATAAATAAAATATTCACACTCTAAAAATTGGAAATAACAAGAAATAACATAAATAAATAGGGAAATATTATTACCTGGAGTGGGCCCAAGCTCCCGTAGATAGTCTGCCTGACTTGTTATGAGAAATTAATCCTTAGGTCCATGGAAAAATAGAAATGCTTGAAAAATCGATTGATAAAAATGTAGTACAAAAATATTAAGAATTCGTGGATTATATTTTCAAAAATGATATGCATTCTTATATAGAGTGCAACTAATTTTTGTTACAATAATAACATATTTAGAATTCCTAATTTAATCATAAATCATGATTCGCTATGATGGGTGCATGCATAGCTATGATTTTTGCCTATTAAAAGAGTGATCATTCCTCAAATTCAATCATTGATGGATGAGAATGATGCTTCCCTATTTTTCATGACTTCTTTCTAAAAATCATGCGATCTTTCGATCAAATAGTCAATGTGTGAGAAGTAGGTGCTATATGCTCATTGAACGTAGGTGCCTTCTTGCATCCGAGATGTAGGTGTCTTCTTGCATTCAGGATTTAGGTGCCTTCCTACGTCTGGGACATAGGCACCCTCTTGCATCTGAGATGTAGGCACCTTCTTGCATCTGGGATGTAGGAACCTTATTATGTTTGGGATGTAGGAACATTCTTCCTTGTGGGAAGTAGTCATCCTACCCTTAGCAAGATGTAGGTGCCTCCTTCATTCATCGTGGTTCTCTTTAAATCATCTGCTTCTTCAAAAATATTATATTTTTCACACAATGCCAGGTCCATATGGGACCTCAACTAAAAAATGTGAAAGAACTTAACAAAAACCTGCGGCTACACACATATCCAACTAAAAACACTAGTCAAGCATAAGTACTTCATTTTATATTAAATACATGCAATAATCATACAAAAACACATTTCTAGTGTTAAATATACCCATACAATACCCTTACAAACATGAATAAAATGAGCATTTCTAGTGCTCATCATACTCCCTGAAGAACACAAGCTTATACTAAGAGGAGGGGGTGAACAGTATAAGACCACTTTTTACTTTTCTTTCCCAAACAATATTATCAAATATAATCAATGGCAATATCAATAGCAATAACCAAATCAATGCACAAAACATCACACACAATAGAGACACCAATTTAACATGGTTAATCCAATGTGGGCTACTCCACAAAGAAAATATTTCACTAATATTTTCTCAATAAATCTCTTGGGAATCCTTTCACTATTACACTATTTATGTACCTTTGTCCAAAGGAGAAACCAATCCCCTAATCAAGTTCATGGATCTCTATCCATAGGAGAACTCCTTTTTTCTCTTGCTTTGGTTGGTGATATTCTAGAAGATCTATTGTCTCCACTGCTTTGGCTAATGTATCTATATCCACTGAAGACACCTATCCTCACTACCATGGCTTATGGATATCTATCCACTAGATACTATCATCCTCTATACTCTATCACCTTCAAAGCTCTGTCTCAAATCTGCACTAAACACTATCCTTTGGTCCAGCACAAATCTGCTCAATCTCTATCTCTGGTCTAGCACAAACTTGTCCTAAAATATACACCAAAATATATCCTTAAATTTGTACTAAACATAGTCCTTCGGTCTAGCACAAATATGTCCTCAATATCTATCCTCTAATATGGACTAAACATAGTCCTTTGGTTTAGTACAAATCTGCTATCAATATCTGTTCTCTGATCTGCACTAAACACAGTCCTTCGGTCTAGCACAAATATGTCCTCACTCTCTATCCTCAATATCTATCCTCAAGCCTTAACACAAAGCTTGAATCGATCTCAAATCAACACTTCTAGATCTGCCCCAAATCTTCACTCAAGGTTTGAACAAATCAATCAATCATTTTTGCTCACAAGTCTTCTCAAATACTTGTCTCAAATCTGCCTTGTAAGCTTCCACAAAAGCTCACACTAATCTATCCACAAGTCCTGTCTAGAACTTGTCCAATCTACTCCCTGTTAGAGTAATATTCCATTCTTTGGAATATTTACCCTTTTACTCCCCTAGGTAAAATAGGTAGTATATTGCATTATACTACATAGATTATTACTTTTACTTTTCTACCATGTAGATATTTACTGTCTTAAATATCTAATGGTAATTCCTAAATATCCTAGGTTAAGAGTTCTAAACCAAATGCTCTACCTATGACACGTTGGTTAGCGTGATTTTAGCATTATTTTTTAACATATTATTTTGTATCCTATTTAAGCTAATAGCTCCTATGCTCTTAGTTAATGTTCATGATTTAATTTAATCATATTTTTGGCTCTCACTTCTTGATTACATTGGCATCAGAGCCATGGTGGACAATACGAGCGAGGCTCATTCCACCTGGTACCTATGAACCCTAATCTCGATGAGGCATCTGGACAAGGCGAGCGTGACATCCCGTTCCATTTGCACAGATATCAAAGCACTCTAGTGTGATACCCAATGCAATGAACACTAACTTGGCATGCTTCCTAAGGTGATGGCCCATAGTGGCATGTATCCCGAGGTGTAGGATATACTAACATTAATGTGACATCACTTAGTGCATAGGAGTTCAAGGGCCCGTAGAGGCTTGAATCTTGAGGAGTGGGATCTGTTGAAATCACTCGGCATGGGGTCCATAGTGGCATGAATCTCGAGGAGTAGGATCTACTACATGGTAGTTGAAATGGTGAGCACCACCTGGAAACTCTATTGACATGGTGAGCTCGTATTGGGTAATCTAGAAATAGTTCTATTGACGTGGTGTGATCTGGAAATAGTTATGTTGATGTGGCACTAGAGAAGTGAAGGTTTGATTAGGCTACGTGGTAGCAATTAGCTCTACCACGTACTCGATATTTGGTAGTAAAAATGTGGAAATCATTTCATGATTGCCCATGGGCAATCGAAAGCAAAGGGGAGACTTGTTGTATTTATATAGCTTAAAACGTAGTCGCAGGCTGCGTGTGGGACAAAAGTCCCTTAATTTTTTTCCCACCTTGACGTGGGTAAGCCTTCAAATCGAAGGCGTTCCCATTTGCATTCCATTGGGCGGGAGATCCTGATTGGCTCAATCGAGCCAGTCGAGGGCTAAGACCCGTGGGGTCATGATTTCAACTCCCAGTGGGCGCAGTGCAAAGTTTTTTTTTAAAAGTATTTTTTAAAACAAAAACTTGAGCCCTCATCTCTTCAAATCCGACGTGGCTTGGCTTTGTTCCAAAGTTGCCCCAACAGTGCAATAGTAAAAGCTCCTTGTTAGTGTGTGAGAGGTCTTGGGATCGACCCCCGCGCACTCCAATTTTTCAAAGGTGCAATTTTTTTTATGCATTTGGCTACAACTATAAAGTTTTTTTTTTATATGTATAAAGTTATTTTTTATTGATTTGTTCAATAACTCAATATCGGTTTTTAAATAGAAAATCATTTTTTTCAATTTTATGTGATTTTTTATTTTCAAAAGTATGTTATTATTCAATTCAATCTTAAAATTTAATGATTTTGTGCATTAATATAGAAAAACATTAAAGCCAAATTTTTTTTTGCAACTACAAGAATTCCAATTTTTTTTGTTTTCTCCAAATTTAGGGATAAAAAGACAAAGAAGACCAATTTTGTTGCAAAACCTCAAAACTCTTAATTTTTTTTTTTTGAGAGAGAAAACATTCAACATTTCATGAAGATCAAACCTTGGGTTAAGAAAGCTCTTCGTCATCAAAGAGTAATAAGAAAGAGGAACGAACTGCGATGCCAAACCACAAGATCCCATTTTCGTTGTATGCTTTGTGAATATCGCAAAAGTATTCCTCATTCAATCATTTATACTGATCCTTGGAAGGGGTTGGACAGAAGCTATGGTCCCATGTGGATTCGAGAACATTTTGATCCTAATGCACCTCCCATATTTGAGTGTTGAAGACTAAACAGGTCCATCAAAACCAAGTCATGTGTCGACTGGTCTAGAAGCCTTTCAAACACGGGTCGTGTGTCAACTTGTCTTGGAAGGAGTGCTCGATTGTTAATTTTGCAAAATAAATGGGGGAAGACAACATTGTACTTCTTTTCAAAATTGTAAGACAAGGAGGAGACAAAAACATATCAATTTTTTGCACAACACACATTTATATTTTGTTGCAAAAATTAAAAGGTGCATTTTCGATTTTACTCGACACCTTCATTGGAAAATTAGGTGCATTTTCGGTTGCATCCGACACCTAGGTGATAAGAATTTTGTGGGCATTCTTGTTTGATTATTGCATTATTTCTTTGCAATTATAAGTCATAGAATCAAGAACACTCCATACCCCAAAATTTCACCAATAATTTGTGTAAATCCTTGCACAGATTTAAAGCCAATTACACTTGATATTCTCTCCTAAAAACAAAAACCCCTAATTCACTCTTATTTGTTTGGCTTAATTTCCTCAAACTGATTATTCCTCTTCAAGAGGATTTTTAGGTAGGTGCCATTAAATATCACTTAAGAGTGAAAGAAAGATCATCTTAGTACAAATACTGGGACCTTCATCATGGCAACTATCAACAAATACTTAAATGATACACAATTGCTTAAAGGTCCTAACTATTCAGCATGGAAAACTAAGATGAAATCCATCCTGACTATAGAGGAAATGTGGGATTTAGTTGATGGCACTGAATCAAGACCTGCAACACCAGGAGCAGATCAAAGAGCATGGGATAAAAAGAACAATCGTCTTCTTATGTTGATCCTCCTAGCTACTGCTGATGAGATCCAACCTCACATAAGTGAAGCTAAAACTGGTAAAGAGGCATGGGATGCTCTTTGTACCATTTTTGAAGGCAAGAATCAATCAAATGTTCTAAACCTTCAAACACAAATTCATACACTCCATATGAAGTCAGGTGAATCAGTAGAACTCTTCCTCTGCAGAGTGTCAGAACTAAAGTCTAAGCTCAATGCTTTAGGAGCTAAAGTAGAAGACACCATTTTGACTTCAGTAATATTGAGGGCTCTTCCCGAATCCTATAAAATCTTGATTACATCCCTTAATGTATCACAAAGATCAGTCACCTTTGTGGAGTTAGTCAATTTGCTTCAAACTGAGGAAGCAAATCAACTCCAAAGTGATGAAGTGTCGAACAATGCACTTTACTCAAACAATCAGGGTGATAAGAAGAAAGGAAACTTTCAAAAGGGAGGATCATCTTCAAAAGGTAAGGGAAAGAAAACTCAAAAGAGGTTTTGCTTGCATTGTAAAAAGGATAACCATGACACCGATCAGTGTTGGTTTAAAAACAAGAAAAACAAGAAAGGCAAAGGCACATCACAGAAGCAAAACAAAGGCAATATTGCTAGTGAAGTGTCTAGTTCCAATTCTGATTCTGGTTTAGAGAAAGCACACAGAGTACTCTTGGCTAAGACAATATTGTAGAGGGAAAAGAAAAATTTTCACCTTAAGCAAGCACCATTTCCTCTCTCTTTTTTTTTTAGGCTTCATAAATAGCATAAGTTTTTGTTTGAAGTACTAGTAATAAAGGGGTGATTGTACCTCTTTTAGGCTTCATAAATAGCAAACTCTCATTGTTTGAAGTACTTGTAACAAAAGGAGGGAATTTTCTGGTGTAAAATTTGCCTAGGAGGCAATCTTTGTAAAAACCTTCACAAAGCTTCTTAAGTTGCACATCTTTTGCAATTAAGGGGGGATATTCATTTCTTTTCTTCACAATTTTTTTGTAAAAAGAGAAGAAGACTTATAAGGGTGCATTTTCGGCAGCGACCGACACCTTAGTCAAACTTCTTTCAAAAATTACAACATGTTTTGCAACAAGGGGGGAACTTATAAGGGTGCATTTTTGGCAGCGACCGACACCTTAGCTACCTTATCTTTTGCAAACTCATTTTGTAACCGAATGAACCTCGTATGAAGTGATCTACTCTACTACACCTAGCGATTGCAGTGACTGGTTACCCATGCAATTTGGTTGGATGACAAGATTACAATAAGGACATTCGTTGATGTGAAGACAAAGTGAGGAATGACCCACTTTTTGCTTAGGAGCAGCCAAAGCACTGTGATAGAGCAAGAACCAGCAGATCAACATCTTTCACTATATTGGGATAGTTATATACATTACCCAAATAATATAATAAGGGGGGATGTTAGAGTAATATTCCATTCTTTGGGATATTTACCCTTTTACTCCACTAGGTAAAATAGGTAGTATATTGCATTATACTACATAGATTATTACTTTTACTTTTCTACCATGTAGATATTTACTATCTTAAATATCTAATGGTAATTCCTAAATATCCTAGGTTAAGAGTTCTAAACCAAACGCTCTACCTATGACGCGTTGGTTAGCATGATTTCAGCATTATTGTTTAACATACTATTTTGTATCCTATTTAAGCTAATAGCTCCTATGCTCTTAGCTAATGTTCATGATTTAATTTAATCACATTTTTGGCTCTCACTTCTTGATTACACTCTCAACAAATCCTGACTAAAACTTGTCCAAATATGCCCTCAATATGTATTGTAAGCTTCCACAAAATCTCACACAAATCTATCCACAAGTCTTCTCTAAGACTTGCCTCAAATCTACTCAACAGGTCCATATTAGAACTTGTCTAATCTCATGGAAACATAAAGAGAATTTTTAGAGACTCAATACGCTTCACACTCATCACAATGCTCAATCACTTTCACTCACTCCTTTCAGAAACATATAGAGAATTGTTAGAGACTCAATATGTTTCACACTTACAATGCTCAATTATTTTCAATCACTCTTTTCGAAACATATAGAGAATTGTTAGAGACTCAATATGCTTCACACTCACAAACTCTCAATCACTTTCAATTTTTTTTTATTACAAAAACATATAGAGAATTGTTAGGGACTCAATATGTTTCACACTCATCAACACTCAACCTCTTTCTCAAATCAATTCAGAATATAGAACAATTTATATCATAGAACTTGAACTATCACTTTACACATCCACTTGACTAGGCTCAACCATATCTACTCAACAAATCACTCAATGAAATAATCCTTGCTTACAAACCCTAGTCCAATCATACTCACTCAAATATTTCCAACAATGCTCATCAACCAATCTAACATAATAATGATACTCATGATCTTAGCAAACCCTAGTTCAAGTTCTTCACTCAATAATTCACTTCAACAACAATGCTTATAAAATAATCTTCACATAACAATGATACTCATGATATTTGCAAATCCTAGTTCAAGTTCTTCACTCAATAAATCACTTAAACAACAATGATTATAAAACAAGGTTTTATCAACAACTCTCAATTTTAGAAAACCTTGAAGCATTAATTCAAAACACACTAAAAAATGCTTACCAAACAATCCTTTTCACTCCAAATTTACATTCACAACTTTCAAAAATCACTCACTAGGAAGAATATGCCCAAACATTTTATTTTATGTAGAAGTGACCTTAGCAAACCTGTCTCAATCACAATTTTCTCTTTTGCCAATCTCAATAGTTAGATGATAAAATATCACACTAACTTTCTCACAAAATAATTTTCAATTACAAAAATAATCAAACTTAATTACACCTTATTTATCCTTCTTAAAATAATATCCAAAAAAACAAATCTTCAATCAAAATACTTCTTCCAAAACTATAACTCATCAAAAGAACCTCGTATCATTTTAATTTCATCATAACCCTTTTCATAAATATATCTAAAAAATAATCCAAAATCTACTTATGGCTCCCTACTTAATATTGCATTAATTTAATAAATCACTTTATAAAATAATGCAATAAATCAATTTCCAAATTTTCTAAGGTAAAACAAATTTACCCTAGCCAAAATAACCTTTCAATACTTAGGTTAATATCATAACCTAACTTCCACCTTATTCCTCCTAAGACCTTAGCAATATGCAAATATAATTTCTAACTTTCACCTTATTCCTCCTAAGACCTTAGAAATATGCAAATATAATTTCTAAATTTCACCTTATTCCTCCTAAGACCTTAGCACATGCAAATTAAAATAATTTCAAAAACTTTATTACCCTTTTTCACAATCCATGGGGCTTGAACTTGCACCACTCTCTCCACAGCGCCTTGTTCGTGACTTCCACGTCATGTGAGCCACGTGCTCCTTTGATGCCTTAAAGTGAAATATGTGCTTTGACCTCCTCATGATCCTCAAGAGCCTTTGGCTCTTCTTTCAACACAACGTCTACTACCACACTTGCAATTCAGAGGTGCTTGATTAAATTTCGCATGAGCTTCGAATATTTTGGATGCACATAATTTTAATTGAATGCCAAACTTTGGTTTGGCTAAGGTATAAATATCTTATGCCCTCTTTACCATGCATGTTGACAGAGGATAATGCATTGGGAGTCGGCACTAACATTTGCCTTGTTAATATTTTAATTTATAATTTATTAAATTCAATGGAATTTAAATATTATAAATTTAATATTTTACATCCCCTTTGGGATTTGTTAAAAATTAAAGCCCCCTTATGTTTTAGAAAAAACTTTTTAATTATCCCACCTATGGTTTTACTAAAACCTTTTATTTTGCCCAAACATGGTTTTAATAAAAACCTTTTATTTTTCCCAACCATGGTTTTAATATAAACCTTTTACATAATATTTAAAAATAAATATTATGATGCTTATTTTGCCATCAACCTTTTGCATTACTCCTTTTGACCTTTTGACATCAATGAAAATTTATCCTTGACATCAATGACAACTTTGACTCAAAATGTCCAACACTCCCATGCCTACTTTGTGACATGTCCTCATATCACCTTCTGTTGGTGTTCCTTGTTTTTTTTTATGTTTTACCAATATGCTCTAGTTCAGGGATGTCACTCTTAAATTCTAGTGTTATTCCTTTCTCTTTTTTGGGTAATTGTCTCTATCTGCTTAGTTGTTTGATGGGTTGACTAGGAGATTTTAGTAATGGTTACCCAACAATGTTGGCCAACCCTATTTGAAGCGTTGGCTCTACTTATTCCATATAAAATAGTGCTCAGTTATATGCAGTGCATCTGCAACTTCTAGAGTTTCCCATGGTTTATATTGTGACATGTCAACCAATCAAGCTTTAGGTAGAACTAGCATAGGAAATAGTGCTAAGATATATGCACTGCATCTACAACTTCTGGAATTTCCCATGGTTGATATTGTGACATGTCAACCAATCAATATTTAGGTAGAACTGGCATCTTTAACTCCTCTACTTATGCTTCTTTTTCTACATCAACCCCTTCCTTTGTCTCTTTTTTACTCTCCTCATGCTTTAGAGGTAGATGTTTTCTATCCTCTCTACTGGTAACCACATAGGCTCTATTTTGAATAGTCCCACCTGATGAAAATATTCAATTATGGGTGTTGCAAATGGAAAGATCAGAGAAGGAAACCCATTGATAGGATGGTGCAATACTTCTATCTATTTTTGGTTGTTGGATGGGCATTGATGTCTGGTTCCCCATGTACGCATTTTCTAGCTCATCTAGCCTCTTTTTCTTGCTTTAGGCTCTCCTTGAGATTGGCCACTAGTTGTTGATGGGCTATAAATACTTGCATTGATGCATCCCATTCTTCATCATAAGAGGCATTATGCTATGCTTTCCTTTTGACCTTATGACATTGTTTACAGGGTGTTCTTTACCTCTTTTTCCCTATTTTTTTTTGGTTGTTTGTGGTTGTAAGTGATTTAGGAGTGAGCACCATATTTTATCCCTGGGATGGCATCTGCTGGTCATACTCCATTAATTGCTTAGGTGAATTAGTGGTAGGATTTTTGATCAACTTGTCTGAGATTGGCTATTATATTGCAACTAACCCTACAATTGGCTATTCAGTAGATTTAGCAATTGTAGAATATTCTATAAATTGGTTAGGTTTCTCTACTTCAAAATGGGTAGATTGCTCTGCTCCTAGTTGGTTTGTTGCAGAATGTTCTGATGCTAAATATTGTGGATTTGGTTGGGTGCCTTCATTGTCAAAAATATTCATAATGGCACTTTCTTCTTGTAGTACAGGGTCCCCATGCTCCTTAGAATATTCTACCCCATGTGCCTCTTGTTGCACCCCTACATCAGATTTTTGGTTATTTAATGTTATCATATTAGCATCATAATGGTATGCACATATAGAAGCCACCTTTTCCTCAAAATCACTAGAAGAAATCTTTGGATCCTGGCCCAGTCTATCTAAATAGCAACATCCACTTTGTTCTCCTTCTCGTCGAGTAATTACTATAATTTTTGCACCATGTTCTCCAATTGCTACACAATATTTTCTAACTACTACACAATACACTCTAATTCTTGTTGTTTATCTATGACAACTTGCCAAAATTCCTAAAATTTTGCTTGTATAGCCTTGCATTTTTCCTCCCAATTGGAGGCCTATGCTTGAACCTCCTTCAATTGGTCTTGGAGGTCTTCCTCAAAAGACCTACTATAGGGTACCTCAACAAAAGCTAAATCTTGTAATACTTGGGTAGCGTTTTTATCTTCTAAGATGTGGTCTTCTTCTTCAAATGAACTATAGTTCACCAACACGTTGAATTTCACCTGAAACCTAGATGTAGATGGTGATATTGCCTAGAATGGGGTCAACCTAGGCCACTTTGCATCCCCTTTTAAATTGTTGTATCAAGATACAAGTGCCTCTACTTCATCCTTAAGAGAATCTGTGCATTGTTCTCTTGATGATTCTGAGGTGGCTTGGTATTCTATAGTGGTCGATGGTGGTGGTACATCTCATTGTCCTTTTGTATACTAGATTAGTGCTAAAATAAGCCCATGGTGAGCCAATGTCATATGTGTGCCCATATAGTATTTTCTTGATTCATCTTGTAGGGCACTCATGAGAAAAAAAATTATATTGATTCTATCACCATGAAATAAATAATGCAAAAAGTAAAAATGGTTTGCATTGAAAAATGAATATATCCCGATGTAGGTGAAAAATTGAGCCAACTACTCGAACACAAGCTTCCATGCATCTAGGAGATATTGCTTTGGCAACCCTGAACGTGTCAAATACATTGTTGATTATCCAAATAATTTTTGGGCACATCGCTTAATATTGTTTCCCTTATAAACTCGTTCCCTTATGCATGGTAGGCTAGTGACTACTGCGATATGTTATTCTATCATCGGTATAACCAGACCCCTCATGCACATAGTAACATTTCCCAAGGACACTGCAAATTCATGCACCATGGCTAGGTCTTGGTCATGGATGACCAAACTACAATAGTTCAACCAGCCCATGACTTCGAACTATTTCTAACCTACCCCTATGATGGTCGTGATATCTATGGGTTCATTCTTCTTTTGCATGTGATTCTTTGACGGTCCTCCCATGTTTGTCATTCTCTTAATATCTATTTTTTTGGTGTTTAAGCAATGACTATGTCTATATTAATAACATGTCGAAGCATGTGACTACATCCTCACCTGTAGTGGGCTAAGGCAACTACACCCCCATTATTAGTGATAATTATGATATCCTCATAATTAATTTTGATTCATGCACCCGGATGTAGTTGGATTCTAGTGTAACTTCTCCCTTATACTTGATTGGTACCATATGGTGAACTATTGATGTGGGGTTACTTGAATGGATAAATTATTTGTGGGGCACATATTGGCACTTAACACAAAAATGTTTTTTTGGATAACTATGCATATTTTAACAAAAAACTTGGTACATACCTGGGTGTATTTTGTAGAGCATGATACGTATGATGCTCAGTGGTGCAACGTAACTAGTCAATGTGTTGATTATAGTGTATCGAAAAATCAGTGACTTGCACTTTCCCTTGTGTGGTGTAATCTCGCAAATTTGGTTTTATTGGGTACTATAAATTTATAAGTTTTGAGGTCTCATGTTGAAAATAAAAACATCATTATTCATCATGGGAGTAGACATACTTCCTCATTGAGACTTGGAAGTAGGTATACCCTGCTATTAACATATCAAGAGTAGGCATACTTTTGTTGTTGGGAATAGGCGTACTCCACCAGTAGAAGCTAGGAAGTAGGCATATTTCAATATCATCAACCAGGAAGTAGGCATACTGATCCATCAAAAAGTAGGTATCTTCATGTTTTCTTGGATGTAGGCACCACATTCATGGTGGAAATTAGGTGCCTCTAGTTCTGGTATTGATGTGAAAGTAGGTGATGCTTATGCTACTTCTAGATATAGACATCATCCTCTTGGTGAGAATTAGTGAAGAACACAAGCTTATACTAAGAGGGGGGTGAATAGTATAAGACTTAACCAATTAATAATTTTAACTTTAGATAGCAGTGGCATCAACACAACATTAATCAAGATAGAAAGCATCACACATTGAAGACCCATTTTTAACGTGGTTCACCCAAAATGGTTGGGCTATGTCCACAAAAAATTTTCTCTAAAAGTTATCTCAAAGTTCTTTGGGAATCCTTCCCAATTACAATGTTTATGAGCCTCGGCCCAAAGGATATACCTTCCCCTAATCACAATTTATGAGCCTCTGCTCAAAGGAGATACGTTCCCCTCTACTCTAGAAATGATCCCTCAGAAGATCAACTACCTCTACCTCTTGCCAGCACGTGGAACTCCTTTCCACCGAAGACCTCCTGTCTTCAATGCTTAGCCTAAGAGACCTCTACCTTCTATGATCATGTCCACAACATCTCAGCAACCAAATCTATCCTCAGGTTCTTCTCATAGAACCAATGCACCTCTATCCTCAAGTTCTCTGATAGAACTATCAAACTCAGCTCACAAGTCCTCTACTAGGACATGTCCAAATCTGCTCAAGAAACATACACATCTTCTGCGCTCTTATAGCCGCACTTCATCTTATCTTAGTTGTCTCTCTACACACACTCTACACTGTCTTTGCACACTCTGTGCACTTCGATCGAATTTTGCACTCTGATCTCGGTGATCGAACTTCTCACTCTGCGCTTTATCTTTGAATGCCACAACTTACCACTTACCAACTCTTCAAAACAACCTGCATTTTATAGTAATACTTTCAAGATCAAAACCTTAATCTTAGTTAGATATAACCTTGATCTTTAGTCGGCTACACAACCCTAAACTTTGTCGGCTACAAACCCTAATCTTCGTCGGCTCACATTTAACTTTGTCGACTTCAACTGCGTTAGTAACTCTTCTATAGCTTTTGCCACGAAACTACAACATGTCGCGATATCACGACACCTTTCTGACCATACACTTTCTTTTGGCTTTTGTCACGATATCGTGACACTTTAGCCTTTGTCGACTTCAACTAAGTTCTTGTCACGATATCATGACACTTCTGTCTTTGTTAGCATCAACTTTGCTTTTGTCGTGATATCGTGACACTTCTCCCTTTGTCGACCTTCTTTCTGCTTTTATCACGAAATCATGATACTTCTGCCTCTGTAGACTTCATCTTCACTTCTGTCGTGAAATCATGACACTTCTATCTTCATAACCTTCCTCTCTACTTTTGTCGCAAAATCGTGACACTTCTCCTATAGAAGACCTGCTTTCAGTTTCTATCATGAAATCATGACACTTCTGCTTTCATCTGCTTTCTTTTCTGCCTGTCGTGAAATCGTGACACTTTCTACATTTGTACGTATTATTTGCAACCCATCGTAAAATCACGATGCTTTCAGCTTTCGTACGCTTTCCTTGTAACCCATCGTGAAATCGTGACACTATCAACTTTTCGTATGTTTTCTTTGCAACCTGTCGTGAAATCACGACGCTTTCAGCTTTCGTACGTTTTCTTTGCTCTTTGAGTCACGAAATTGTGACATGTCGTGATATCGTGACACTTTTCTTAACTTGCTTTCTCTTTCCTGCTTAAGTCACAAACATGTGACATGTCATGATATCGTGACACTTTTCCTCCTTAACTCTTTTTTGTTCTTCGGGTCGCGAAAACCCGACATGTCGCGATATCACGACACTTTTCCTCCTTAGTGCTTTTCTTTTCTTTGGGTCACGAAAACCCGACATGTCACGATATTGCGACACTTTTTCTCCTTAGCACTTTTCTTTCAAACCTGTCAGCTTAGGGTTTGCAAAAGACCTTTGAAACTGTCATGCCGTAACCTTCATAAAAAGAAATTATTTGACATCAAATAAAATTCCTTCAAAAGCTTCTTGACATCAATGATAACTTATATACTTGAGAAAATGCAATGTACCCAAAGTACCCTATTGCCAACAATCTCCCCCTTTGTCATTGATGGCAAAAATTTACTGAAAACACTTCTCAAGAGCCAAAACTGAAACCAACTGTGCTAAAAATTGACAAACTATGCCCACAACTGAGAATCTTCCTTTGAAGTTTTGCTCCCCCTGACTTGAAGCTTTCCTCTTCACTTGAATCTCTCCCCCTTACTAATATCTCACCCCCTTTGTCATCAATGGCAAAGGGTCACCTTTGGGGCTCGGGACTAAGAATGAGCCTCTTAGCTTGGTCCCTCCCCAACCTCCTTATGAGGTGACTAATTCTGAGATGGGAGTAAAACTCCTAGTTTCTCCCTTAGATACTCAAACGTATCTCTTGGAAGAGGTTTGGTGAAGATATCTGCAATCTGCTCTTTAGTAGACACATACTCTAGCTTGACCTACTTGTCTTGCACTTTCTCCCTTAGAAAGTGATACTTGATGGAAATATGCTTTGTCTTTGAGCACATTATCGGATTTTTGGAAATACTTATGGCACTTGTATTATCACAAAGTATGGAGATGGGTTGTTCATGCTTGACTTTGAAATCCTCCAAGGTGGTTTTCATCCATAAAACCTGTGTACACCCAGCCACTATTGCTATGTATTCAGCATTTGCTGTAGATAAGGAAACTGAAGGTTGTTTCTTACTTAGCCAAGAAACCAAACTCTTTCCCAAAAAAAATGCTCCACCACTAGTACTTTTCCTATCATCAATATTGCCTACCCAATCTGCATCTGTATAAGCTATGAGGGTGAAATCATTACCATTGGGATACCAAAGCCCAAAGTCTATAGTGCCCTTTAGATATCTGAATATCCTCTTAACTGCTATAACATGAGAATATTTTGGAGCAACCTAAAATCTTGCTACTAACCCAACTACCTACATGATATTTGGTCTAGTAGCTGTAACATATAATAAATTGCCAATCATTGATCTGTACAACTTTTGATCCGTTGTTGGAGAATCATCATCTTTACTCATCTTGCACCTTATAATCATTGGAGTACATACTGGTTTGTTGTCCATCATCCCAAATTTCTTCAACATTTCTTTGATATACTTCCCTTGAGAGAGAAATACACCATCTTTTGATTGAGCAATCTGAAGACCTAAAAAGAATGACAGCTCTCCAATCATAGACATATCAAATTCCTTCTGCATGGTGTTAGCAAAATCTTTGCACATCTGAGTATTATTTCCCCCAAAAATAATATCATCAACATAGATAACCATAATCAACATATCATCACCTTCATCCTTAATATACAAATTGCTATCTACCACACCTTTCCTAAAACCTTGCTCATGAAGATACCTGTCAAGTCTTGAGTACCAAGCCCTAGGTGCTTGCTTTAACCCATACAAGGCCTTTTTTAGTTTACACACATAGTCTAACTGTTCTGAGAGAGACACTCCTTCTGGCTATTCCATGTAGACTTCTTCTACCAACACCCCATTTAGAAAAGCTGACTTAACATCCATTTGATATACCTTGAATGATTTGAAGCTTGAAAGGGCCAAAAGCATTATGATTGCTTCAAGACGAGCAACAGGAGCAAATGTCTCTTCGAAATCAACACCTTCTACATGAGCATAACCTTTTCAAACTAACCTAACTTTGTTTCTGACAATATTTCCATCCTCATTGAGTTTATTTCTGAATATCCATTTTGTGCCAATGACGTTCTTGTCCTTAGGTCTTGGAACCAATTCCCAAGTTTCACTTTTCTCTATTTGATTTAGCTCTTCATCCATTGCTTTTACCCAAAACTTATCTGCACATGCTTCACCGAAATCTTTTGGCTCAATCTGAGATAATAATGAAACATTTGTAGAATCATGTGAAGGAATGACTCTTCTTCTTGTTTGCCTGCTATTTGGATCACCAATGATCAAATCTTTGGGATGATGTTTCTAAACATATCATGAAGGAGTTTTGGGAAGCAGTTGTTGTCTTTCCTCTTCTTCATCTGAAACCTCTCTGAATTCTTCTTGACAAATTTCATCACCGAGTTCCTTGACTGGTTCTCTTATCCCCTGTCTTTTCATCAATTGTTACATTTATGCTCTCTACAACTGTATGAGTTCTTTTGTTGAAGCATCTGTAGGCCTTGCTTCTGCTAGAATACCCAAGAAAGATTCCCTCATCACACCTAGGATCAAACTTACCCAAATTCTGATCTTTCCTTCTAATGAAGCACTTACTCCCAAACACTTTGAAGTATTTTACTGTAGCTGGTCTTCCTTTCCACAACTCATAAGGAGTTTTATGATGATTGAATCTAAGTTGGGCCCTGGTGATAATGTAGACTGCTGTACTGACTACCTCTTTCCAAAAACCATCTAAAAGTTTTGACTCATTTAACATAGCTCTAGCCATATTTTCAATAGTTTTGTTTTTCCTTTCAACTACTCCATTTTGTTGAGGAGTTCTTGCTGTTGAATATTCTCTTTTGATTCCTTGTTGCTCACAGTATTCCACAAATTCATTTGAAGTGAACTCTCCTCCTCTATCTGATCTTAAGCATTTGAGGACCCTGTTTCATGAATGGTGATACCATCCTTCTTTTGCTTTTCACACGGAGTATTCTGTCTGAGAGCCAACTGTTCCAACTTCACTATAAGAGACATAACCTCTTGTTCTAGTTTCTCACAATCAACTTCCTTTCCTTTTAGAGCCTCTGTAAGAACCTGTTCAACCTTCTTCCCTTCTTTAGCTATAATTTTGAAGTCTATAACACTTTGAGACAATTCTGATCTTGTTATCTCTTCTTCCTGACATTGATGCTTGAGAACAAAATTCTCTTCCTTGAATTTCTCAAGCTTTCTTAAAGCCAAGAAGAATTCACCTTTGAGATCGAAATCAACCTCTTCATCTCTTTCTGAATCTGTATGTTCCTCTAAAATATCCTTCTCCAAGCTATTAGGCTATTTCTGAAGGGACCCGCTCTGATACCAATTGAAGAACACAAGCTTATACTAAGAGCGGGGGTGAACAATATAAGACTTAACCAATTAATAATTTTAACTTTAGATAGCAGTGGCATCAACACAACATTAATCAAGACAGAAAGCATCACACATTGAAGACCCATTTTTAACGTGGTTCACCCAAAATGGTTGGGCTACGTCCACAAAAACTTTTCTCTAAAAATTATCTCAAAGTTATTTGGAAATCCTTCCCAATTACAATGTTTATGAGCCTTGGCCCAAAGGATATACCTTCCCCTAATCATAATTTATGAGCCTTTTCTCAAAGGAGATACATTCCCCTCTGCTCTGGAAATGATCCCTCAGAAGATCAACTACCTCTACCTCTTGCTAGCATGTGGAACTCCTTTCCACCGAAGACCTCCTGTCTTCAATGCTTAGCCTAAGAGACCTCTGCCTTCTATGATCACATCCACTGCAGCTCAGTAACCAAATCTGTCCTCAGGTTCTTCTCATAGAACCAATGCACCTTTGTCCTCAAGTTCTCCGATAGAACTATCAAACTCAGCTCACAAGTCCTCTGCTAGGACCTGTCCAAATTTGCTCAAGAAACATACACATCTTCTGTGCTCTTACAGCTACACTTCGTCTTCTCTTAGTCATCTCTCTGCACACACTCTGCACTGTCTTCGCACACTCTATGCACTTTGATCGAATTTTGCACTCTGCTCTTGATGATCGAACTTTTCACTCTGTGCTCTATATGTGAACGTCGCAACTTACCACTTACCAACTCTTCAAAATAACCTACCTTTTATAGTAATACTTTCAAGATCAAAACCTTAATCTTAGTCAGCTGTAACCCTAATCTTTAGTCAACTGCACAACCCTAAACTTCATCGACTGCAAACCCTAATCTTCGTTGGCTCACATTTAACTTTGTCGGCTTCAACTGCCTTGGTAACTCTTCTATAGCTTTTGTCGCAAAACTACAACATGTCACGATATCGCAACACCTTTGCAACCGTACACTTTCTTTTGGCTTTTGTCACGATATCACGACACTTCAGCCTTTGTCGACTTCAACTAACTTCTTGTCATGATATTGCGACACTTTTGTCTTTGTCAGCATCAACTTTGCTTTTGTCATGATATTGCGACACTTCTCCCTTCATCGACCTCCTTTCTACTTTTGTCATGAAATCACGACACTTCTGCCTCTGCAGACTTCGTCTTCACTTCTGTCACAAAATCATGACACTTCTATCTTCATAACCTTCCTCTCTGCTTTTGTTGTGAAATTGTGAAACTTCTCTTATAGAAGACCTGCTTTTAGTTTCTGTCATGAAATATGTTAAGATTCTGCTATAAAATAAACTCAAATAACACACTCTCACACAATTGCTTGGAAATAACTCACATAAACATCACATTAATATAACAAAAATTTGCATAAAGAACAATCTCACAATAGAATCGAATCGCAGCCTCTTCGAGGGGGCAACCTCCTTCAATACTTCATTAATTTTGCAAAAGATGGTTACATTGGTGCCTTTTCGGGTATTTAAGGAGTTTCCTTCCAAGGTTGGCTTACATGCAAAATGCCACCTGGATTACATGCATAATGCCACCCGAATTACATGCATAGTGCCACTTTGAATTACATGCACAATGCCACTCGAATTACATGCACAATGCCACTCGAATTACATGCACAATGCCACACGAATTACATGCACAATGCCACCTATCTACCATGTGTTACATAAAAAGGGTGCCATTTGTCATAGGCACTACCTAAGCTAAAACTTAGAACATTACAAAATATTAATCATGGGTACTACCCACGTTCACTAGGAATTATTACAAAAGGGGAGTTATTACATTAAGGGTTAGGATGAGATCCTAACATGCCCTTCTCCTTAAAGGAGCTTTGTCCTCAAAGCTGAAAATGAGGAAACCGTTGTCGGAGTTGATGGAGAGACTCCCATGTAGCATCCTCAAAGTTGAAGTCCACGCCACTCGAACCAGGACCTCTCGTGATGGTACGGTTGCGCAGAGTGCGAGTTCGACGATCCAAAGAACTGCTTCGTGCAAGTAAGATGGAGCCTTCTTCATCCAATTCAGGGAGTGTTGATTGAACCCCGTACCTTTGTGCCCACAACTTTCTTGAGAAGGGAAACATGAAAAATAGGGTGGATCTTGGAAGTGGGGGGAAGAGCCAATTTGTAAGTCGTTGGACCAATCCGCTGCGTAACCCGATAAGGACCATAGAATTTTGGAGCAAGCTTCCGACACTCGCGGAGTTGTAGGGATGATTGTTTGTATGGTCGCAAGCTGAAGGAAGACCATATCACCCACATCAAAACTACGCTCGTAACGATGCCGATCACCTTGTTGGCGCATCCGATTCTGGGCCATGTTCAAATTTTGCTTGAGTTGGCGGAGGACCCTGTGTGTTGACTCGGAGCATTGTCGACGGCCCGGACCTTGGAGCTGCCCGAAATGTAGGAGGAAGGCGTGAGTGGAGGGCGCCCGTAAACTGCCTCAAATGGTGTGAGTTTGGTGGCGGTATGATAGGAAGTGTTGTACCACCATTCAGCCAAAGAAAGCCATTTTGCCCAATGAGTAGGATGATTGAGGCAAAGCAACGAAGGTAGGTTTCCAAGCATTTATTAACAACCTTCGTTTGACCATCCGTTTGCGGATGGTAGGCTGAACTCATTTTGAGCCGAGTCCCCTGCAACTTAAACAACTCTTGCCAAAAATTGCTAGTAAAGGTGGGATCACGATCAGATACAATGGAGGCGGGCATGCCATGAAGGCGAAATATGGAGTCAAGAAAAGTTTGGGCAATAGTGGATGCGGTGTAAGGATGGGTTAGGGCACAAAAGTGAGCATACTTTGAAAGGCGGTCCACTACCACAAAAATAATAGACTTGCCTCCAGATTTAGGTAGCCCTTCTATGAAGTCCATGGAGATGTCACCCACACCCGATCTGGTATCGGCAATGGTTGAAGAGTGCTCGGGGAGCGCACTGTTTCTCCTTTCATCCGTTGACAAGTGTCGCAATCCGCTACAAAAGAGCGAATGTCCTGTTTCATGCCTTTCCAAAAGAAGGTGCGCTTGAGTCGTTCATAAGTTTTTAGGAACCCTGAATGGCCAGCAGATGGAGTAGCATGTGATTCCTTCATGAGGAGTTCTCGAAGTGGGGACTTAGGAGGAAGAACCAGGCGTTGATGGTAACGCAGATCTTGGCCATCCCAACTATATCCTGGTGTAGACTTCGGATCATCCCTAAGTGAAGCAACCAGGTCTTTCAAATATGCATCCTGAAGTATTTCCCGACGTAAGGGCTCAATCCATTGGGGCAATGGTGCAGAGATGGCACACAACATACTAAGGGCCTCAAATTGGCGAGAGAGAGCATCTGCCACAAGATTTTCCTTCCCTTTTTTGTACGTGATGTCATAATCATAGCCCATGAGTTTTGATACCCACTTTTGTTGCTCGGGAGTGGCAACTCGTTGTTCTAGAAAGTATTTAAGGCTCGGTGGTCGGCTTTGATGGAGAAATGGCGCCCAATGAGGTAAGGCCGCCAATGTAGGACTGCATGCAATATTGCCAACATTTCCTTAGCATATGTGGATTTTCCCAGATTGCGATCAGATAGGGCTTTGTCGGTAAAAGCCAAAGGGCGTCCTTCTTGCATCAATACTGCCCCAATACCACGACCATAAGCGTCACTTTCAATGACAAATTTTTTTGAGAAGTCTGGCATGGCTAAAACCGGAGTGGTGGTCATGGCATGTTTGAGGTCCAGGAATGCTTGCTCAGTCGGCCTTGTCCACATAAAAGAATCCTTCTTCAACATGGAGGTGAGGGGGGTGGCTATCTTTCCATAATTGCAGCACAAATTTACGGTAATATCCTCGTAAGCCCTAAAAATCCTCGAAGTCCCTTGAGTGTGCGAGGTTTTGGCCATTCTTGGACCGCTTGGATCTTCTTAGGGTCAACCTTGACACCATCCTTTGAGACAATGTGTCCCGGATATTCTACTTCACCAAACCAAAGGAGCACTTGGACCTTTTTGCAAACAATTTATGGTCGGCAAGTAGTTGGAGAGTTTGATCTACATGATTGAGATGCTCTTCCCATGTGTGACTGTAAATCAAGATGTCATCGAAGAACACAAGGATGAACTTCCGCAAGAAGGGGCGAAAGATGTTGTTCATCAGGCTTTGGAATGTGGAAGGAGCATTTGTGAGACCAAATGGCATTACCAAGAATTCATAATGACCTTCATGAGTGCGAAAAGCAGTTTTAGGAATATCTTCATCCCTAAGCCGGATCTGATGGTACCCAGAGCGAAGGTCTAGCTTGGTGAAGTACATGGTCCCATGTAATTCATCTAGTAATTCATCAACCACAGGGATAGGAAATTTATCCTTGACCGTTATCTTGTTGAGCTCTCGGTAGTCAATACACAATCGCCAAGAGCCATCCTTCTTGAGGACCAATAAGACTGGTGCAGAGTAGGGACTAGTACTAGGCCGAATGACACCCGCCTTGAGTAATTCCTGTATCATCTTCTCAATCTCTGACTTCATGGCATGGGGGTATCTGTACGGGCGGATATTGGGAGGTGTACTATCTGGCAATAATGGAATGGCATGGTCATGAGAGCGATGCGGTGGTAGTGTGATTGGTTCTAAAAATATGGCCTCATGTTTGTGGAGAACCCGTTGCATGTCTGGTGGAATTTCACCCATTGGGGATGTGGATGGTTGGATGGATAATAGTTGTGCAATGACCCCACGTGATGATTTCTTTAGCAATTTCTCCATGCCGTTTGAACCGATAATTTGAGGTGTTCCTGCCGGGGAGCCCTTGATGATGTGTGTTTGGCCATTCTGGGAGAACCGCATCCAAAGTTCAAGCAAAGTTCCAACCGATAGTGCCCAGATGTACTCAACCATTGAGATCCCAAAACAATATCACATCCACCCAACCGGAGGGCAAACATGTCCCGCTTGAGTGCATAGTCCCCTACCTGGATTTTAACATTGCGACACTTTCCCTTACAAGGTAAGGTTCCCCCGTTGGCTACCATGACCTCAAAGGAGTTACAAGTGTGGATATAGCAATTTGCCCGCCGAGCAACTCTAGGGTCAATAAAGTTGTGTGTGCTTCCCGAGTCCAAAAGGATGGAAAGACGTTGGCCCTTGAAAAATCTCGTAACCTTCATGGTTTGAGGGGTAGTAATGCCTGCAAGGGCATGGACTGTAATTGCTGTTTCAGGTTCCTCGTTTCACTTCTTCTTGTGGAGGAGGTGTTTCTGGAGGGTCCTCATCCTTATCACTCTCATCAGAGGTATCAGGTTCTTCAACATCGATCAGGAACAATTTTTTGTGTGCACACTTATGCCCTTTGAAAAACTTTTCATCACAATTATAGCATAATCCTTGGGCACGACGTGCATCCATCTCTTCGGTGGTGAGGCGCTTTGGTGCAGCAGGTTTATTATCAACTGGGTTTTGGGCTCTAGGAGGAAATGAAGGTCTATTTTGCAGAAAACTTTGATGGGCGTCTTTGGGCAGAGAGTTTAGATTCGGCCAGACGGGCCAAACTGATAGCTTCCATCATAGTTCGTGGTTTCAACATTTTGACTTCTCGCTTGGAGTTCCATCTTCAACCCACTGATATAACAACTCCGGAAGAACCCTTCACTCAATCCTCTTGTTCGATTGGCCAATTTTTCAAATTGAGCTTGGTACTCTCGAACTGACCCTGTTTGTTGTAGTTTGGATAAGGCTCCTGTGAAGTCCTCAAACTCACTAGGACCAAATCGAGTGAGTATTTGGGATTCAAAATCCTCCCAAGAGAGATTTGGGTAGGTAAGACGCAACCATTGAAACCAATGTAGAGCCTCGCATTCCAAGTTAAAGGAAGCCATCCTGGACTCGATGAAATACCGGTACATTATGAAGTCGAAAGAATTGGTCAACCCGACATAGCCACCCATCAACATCCTTCCCACCGAATTTGGGAAAGTCCAACTTGGGCATTCTCAAGGGTGTATCATGGTCACGATTCCTTGTAGAACTCTCACCTTGGTATTCTCGATTTGGGTGGTTCTCTTCTCGCTTTGCTGTCCACTTCAGTCAATGCTTCTTCTAAGCGATTGCTAGTGGCCTCATGCTCTAGGCGAAGACCTTGGACTTCTTCCCTTATGGAGTGAAAAGCCGAGTTCAAGTTCTCAATGGCTTTTGTTAGGGAATCCAAGTGTTCTAGTTCTTTCCGGTGTCCACGAGTACCCTGGGCCATTTTTTGACCTTTTGTGACCAAGTTACTAAAAATAGAATTGAATTTTTTTGACTTACTATTTTTAGTAAGTGCCCAAAAAAGTGCTTGGGTGCTATATATCAAAATGATCAGCAGGAGGAGGTGGTCACAATGAGCTATATCTCTTAACACTACTTTTTGGCACCCCGCACTTTTTTTTTTTTTATCTCCTGTTTTGCCGAGTCTAACGGTGTTTACATATTCTGATTCTGAGCTACTGAGCAAAAGTTGGGTACCGGAGCACTATCTAAAACCGGCCGTGTTTCACACTCAAGATTCTCTCGTATTTTGCAGGTGACCGATATGACAGCTCTGTTCGACTCAAGACCGTGAATTCTGCCCCGACCGTGCCGACCTCTCTCGACTCGACCGACTCGATCGTGGATCGCCATCGTGAATTTGACCATTACTTCCGTACTTTCAACTTAAGTGTCACCCTCATGGCTTATCCCGAATGCATGTCCCTTTTGTTATTTTTTTGGTAGAGGACTCCTTTCTCATATGCTCACTTTTGAAATGCAGGTTTATGAACGGGGGTGTTTGGATTCTTATTTTGATTTTTATTTTTGCATTTTTTACAGAGTTGCGCTTTAACGTAACCAGGGAATGCTAAGTATAGGAGTATGTACCACCCATAGGCCCTCTAATATACCGACAAGTGACGAACAATAGTGCTCGGACCAATATTTCAGGCCACTACTCAAGGAGGATTCCACACATACCCTTGAGCACACTACCTGCCTCTCTGACAATACGGGAGGGTAATCGTCCAGGATGCTGTCCCGTAGACTATGAGTAATACAAGGCCGAAGAGCTTCCTAATGGCTAAAAGTTTGTTTAATCCTAGATGGTCTCCCGATATACCCGAAGATACGTGGGAGCTCAAGTCCGTGCGCGAGTTCTCGTCTCGAGGCCCGGGTATTGGAGCCCGATCGCCCCTCACTTCACTAGACGCTTTATGGGCTATCTAGCTTAGCCAATAACGACAGATCCTTCGCGATATTTTAAAACCCCCGGTACATGGTTTCTACCTACTCAACTAATAATATATTTTTTTGTTTTTGGTCTGGAAAAAAAAACACTGTATTTTTTTTTGGATTTTTTTTTAATAAGGAAAAACAGAATGGAAAAAACACACGGAATTTATACCTAACAGGCGGATTGGATGGCAAGAATCGTTGCAGTTGTAGCAGAACTTGGCCCTGGAAAGCGCTCTGATACCACTTGTTAAGATCCTGCTATAAAATAAACTCAAATAACACACTCTCACACAATTGCTTGGAAATAACTCACATAAACATCACATTAATATAACAAAAATTTGCATAAAGAACAATCTCACAATAGAATTGAATCGCAGGCCTCTTCGAGGGGGCAACCTCCTTCAATACTTCATTAATTTTGCAAAAGATGGTTACATTGGTGCCTTTTCGGGTATTTAAGGAGTTTCCTTCCAAGGTTGGCTTACATGCAAAATGCCACCTGGATTACATGCATAATGCCACCCGAATTACATGCATAGTGCCACTTTGAATTACATGCACAATGCCACTCGAATTACATGCACAATGCCACTCGAATTACATGCACAATGCCACACGAATTACATGCACAATGCCACCTATCTACCATGTGTTACATAAAAAGGGTGCCATTTGTCATAGGCACTACCTAAGCTAAAACTTAGAACATTACAAAATATTAATCATGGGTACTACCCACGTTCACTAGGAATTATTACAAAAGGGGAGTTATTACATTAAGGGTTAGGATGAGATCCTAACAAAATCGTGACACTTTTGCTTTTGTCTGCTTTCTTTTCTACCTGTCGTGAAATCGTGACACTTTCTACATCCGTACGCATTCTTTGTAACCCATCACGAAATTGCGACGCTTTCAGCTTTTGTACGCTTTCCTTGTAACCCGTCACAAAATCACGACGCTATCAACTTTCCATATGTTCTCTTTGCAACCTATCACGAAATCACGACGCTTTCAGCTTTCGTAAATTTTTTTTGCTCTTTGAGTCATGAAATTGCGACATGTCGTGATATTGCGACACTTTTCTTAACTTGCTTTCTCTCTCCTGCTTAAGTCATAAAAATGCGACATGTCGTGAAATCTCAACACTTTTCCTCCTTAGCTCTTTTCTGTTCTTCGGGTCATGAAAACTCGACATGTTGCGATATCACGACACTTTTTCTCCTTAGCACTTTTCTTTTCTTCGGATCACGAAAACCCGACATGTCGCGATATCGCGACACTTTTTCTCCTTAGCGCTTTTCTTTCGAACCTATCAGCTTGGGGTTTGAAAAAGACCTTTGAAACTGTCATGCCGTAACCTTCATCAAAACAAATTATTTGACATCAAATCAAATTCCTTCAAAAGCTTCTTGACATCAATGACAACTTATATACTTGAGCAAATGTAATGTACCCAAAGTACCCAAAATTGCCAACAATTAGGTGCATCTGCATTGGTCTACATATAGGTGTCACCCTCCTAGTGGTAGGTAGGCACCTCTATTTTAGCCTGAACATAGGTGCCACCCTCCAGGTGGAAAGTAGGCACCTTTATGTTGGCCTGAATATAAGTGTCGTTATTTTGGTAGGAAGTAGGTGTCTATATACTGGCTTGGATATAGTCATCGTCCTCCTAGTGGAAAGTAGGTGTCATATCCGTATCACTATACTCCTAGAAGTGATAAAATAGGGTGGTGTAGCTCTTTCATGATAGACACGATGGCCTACAGTCTGCAATGGGTTCCATGCAGCCCTACAAAATAAAAATAGAAATAAAAGAAAACCTATTCTAAAGCGTTAATAAAACATATAATATTATTTATTATTATTATTTTTTTATTTGTGAACACATGAGTGTTCATAAAACTTCTAAAATTATTTCTAAAAATTGGATCTCCCCCATACCTGCATCAAAGTTTATTTCACAAATCTAAGGTGCACGGTAGGGTCATAAGTGGTGTCCACTGATCATAAAGATTATTTTGTATCATTAATTATTTTTATGCAGACAACTCCATTGTTAATTATTTCAACTACCTCATACGGACCCAACCACATTTGCGTGAGCTTCCTCTTTCTCTCTTGAAATATGAAGTCGTATAATAATGTCCATTCTCCTTATTCAAATTGTTTTGACTGGATATGGTGATCATGCCATATTGCTCCCTATTTTTACATTGTTTTTTTCCACTACAATGCGTATTTCCTGTATTCATCCAACTGATTTAATTGGTGAATATGTTCTTGTTGTGCAGTGTCTAGGTTCAAATTAAGTCCTGCACTAGTTTGTAGACTTTTTATTTTGAATTTGATGGGCATCATCATGTTTTTCCCATACACCAACTAGAATGGTGTAAATCCAATGGTTGTCTTCAATGTAGTGTGATAGGCTAATACTATTTTTGGAAGATGTTTTTCCCAATCCTTTTTATGTTGTTGCGTTGTCTTTTTTAGAATGTTCTCCAACTCACAATTAGTAACTTCTACCTAGTTGTTAGTTTGTAAATGATATGGGGTGGTTTTATTATGCCAGATTTGGAACTATTGCATTAGTTATTGTATCATCTTCGAAGTAAACTAGGTTCCCTAGTCAATGGTAATCTCCTTGGGAATACCGAACCTGGTGAAGATGAACTCGTACAAGAATT
Source organism: Wollemia nobilis (assembly GCA_028583015.1). Taxonomy (NCBI): domain Eukaryota; kingdom Viridiplantae; phylum Streptophyta; class Pinopsida; order Araucariales; family Araucariaceae; genus Wollemia; species Wollemia nobilis. The sequence goes on along the minus strand of JAQPPZ010016601.1, from coordinate 3,342,540 downwards.
GTGCCACATTCTACTCCTTGGTACTCTGTAATGCCTACACTTCAACCCACTTAGTAACATAATTAGTACACACTAAAATATACCTCTTACCATTATATTATGGATTTATAGGACCAACAAAATCCATCCCCCATTTATCAAATGGTTCAATGTGCAAATGTGGTTGGAGGGGCATTTTGTCTCTTGCGGTTGGTCGATCCATTTTTTGACATTGATCACAACAGTTGGTATGTTTAACTACATATTTAAATAATGAGGACCAATAATACCCTATTTGTAAGATTTTAAATACAATTATTTTTCCTACAAAATGCCCACGATGTGGTTTGTCATGACAAGATTTTAAAATATTTGGAATATTATTTTCTAACACACATCTTCGTATGATTTCATCAAGGTCAGTTTTAAACAAGCAATCGTCAACCCATGAGAAGGTTGCACTCTTTTAATTTAATTTTTGAGCTTCTCGAGGGGTGGGTGTAGGGGATACTTTACTAGTTTCTAGATAATTGGCCATATTGGCATACCATGGCATATGGTTATCTAGAGCAAAGATATGTTTATCTAGAAATTTGTCTTCAGTTGCAATGTTAATTTGAGAAATTTGGATAGAAAATATGCAGTCATGTTAGCCATTTCGGGTTTGTCTACAATAGTAACATCAAATTCCTACAAGAGTAAAAGCCATATAATAACCCTACCACTTATCATTGGCTTGTTCATTAGATATCTTATGGTGGCATGATTAGTATGCACAAATATTTTATAGCCAATGATATAATGGCAAAAAAAAATTTATAGCATGTCTAACTGCAAGGAATTTTTTTTTGGTGATAGTGTAATTTAACTCATTGCCTAGAAGGTTTAACTAACATAATAAATGACATATACTTTGTTTTCTTCCTTCTATCCTAGTATTTCCCCTATAGTATTTTTGAATGCATCCACATAGATGTGGAAGGGGAGGTCCCAATTTGGACCTCTAAACATGGGAGCAGTTGTCAAAATTTCTTTTAATACTTGGAATGCTTGTTCACACTCATTTTTCTAGATAAACTTAGCTTCTTTGGTTAAAAATGTGTGCAGTGGTTTGGAAATTTTGCTAAAATATTTTATAAAACATTGGTAGTATCCAATACAGCCTAAAAAACTTCGGATATCTCTTTGCTTTTGGAGGTAGACAATTCTTTGATAACTTCTATCTTCCTTTTATGTATCTTTATCCTCTTAGCAGAGATGTGATGTCCTACAACTATCCCTTTATCATTAACATGAAGAATTTTGTTACTTAAGGATAGGTTAGTCTCTTGGCAACACTAGATTACTTTTTTAGAATTGCTATAGCTTCCTCAAAACTTTCACCATAAATAATGAAATTATCCATGTAAACCTCTACAATTTCTTCTACCATATCTGAAAAAATAATAAGGAATGCTCGTTGGAAAGTTGCAAGTGCGTTGCATAATATAAAAGGTAATATATGGTGGGCAAAGGTTCCCTAAGGATAGGTAAATGTGGTATTTTCTTGGTTCTCTTCTCCTATTTGAATCTGATTGTATCCATTGTATCCATCGAGGAACGAAAAGTACTTTCATCCTATTAAGGTATCTAGGACTTGATATACGAAAGGTAGGGGAAAATGGTATTTTTTGGTGGTCTTGTTCAACATCCTGTAATCCAAAAATATCCTTCATTTGCCATTTTTCTTGGGTACTACCACCAAAGGTGATACCCATTGACTATCTGAAATGGGGTAAATGAATTCAGTAGATAGGAGTTTTTGTCATTCAATTTTAACTATCTCTTTCATTGTTGGGTTCATCTATCTTTGGGTTTGCCTTACTGGTATCACATTGTCTTCCAAATAAATTTTATGGGTTTTTTTTACTTCGGGTGCAATACCCCTCATATCTCCATAATCCCAGGTAAAAGTTGTTTTATATTTGTTTAATATTTTTTTCAAATTTTCTTCTTGAACAACGGTAAGTGTGTTGTCAATGTTTAATATCTTGCCACATTCTGTCTCAATTTGTTTAACATGATGTTTTCTTCTACCAACAAGTGGAGAATCCATGGGAAGATGTGAGGACTCTCCTAGAAAACTTGTTATGACCAAGTCTTCATCTACTTCATCCCCCACTTCATCAAGAGCCATCACTTGTAATATAGGAAGGACATCAACATTTTATGATTTCTAAATTAGGCTCTCCTAATTTATCAGTAGATTGTGTAGGTGGATAAGTAATTAGATTTTGAACACTCCTTCCATCTAAAATTTTCATTTTTTCAATCCTACAACTAATGTATGCATCATTTTTTGTAAGCTAAGGACATCCTAGTTTAATTGGATAACCACCCAATCCTGATTTTGATTTCAAGACTAGAAAATCTTCTAGGTATTCCCATGCATCTATAGTTACAACCACATCCTCCAACATTCCCTCTGGGAGTACTATGGACCTATTTGCTAGTTGTAACACTATTTTTGTTAGCTTCATATCTAATAACTATAGCTTATGCATCGTTTATTTAGGAAAAATATTTATGGCCGCACCTAGATCTACCAAAGTATTGGGTAGCTTTAAGCCTGTGATTTTAACTATTAAGACCAGGTTTCTTGGATCAAAATATTTTGGGTGGTAGGTATTTTTTAACATCAAATTAGTTAATTATCCTACCACTCGTACTACCTTTGGTTGTTGTATTCATCCTGGTATTTTTAGACATAGTTCTCTAATGGATTTCATATAAATAGGCACCAATCGAATAGCCTAATATAGGGGAATTATGATAGTAAGGTTTTTCAACCCTTCCATTATGTCAAATTTTGGTTGCATATTCTTCCTTGTTTCTTGTAGCCTTTTAGAAAAAGGTGGGTTCCTTTCATTATTTGTGTGTTCAATAGTATGGTTTTCTTCTACTTCTACACCCTCCTCTATCGAAGGTGTCTATTCGACTCTTGCTTCTATTTCTACTTCCTCCACTACCAGATGTGTTTGGTCTACTTCTATTTATCTACTTGATATAATATGGACGAGACTACAATCTACATGTTCTACACTAATATGGTACACAAGATACATTCTCGTGTCTACCTGATAATATGTTTGATTTATATTGTTGTTGCTAGGATTTTTTTTTTTTGGTAATTAAGGTACAATTTCATTACATCCGGTTTTTCCGGTTGACCCAAAACCTTTTACAAAAATCAGCACTATGCTATTACGGATCAAAACCTCAATAGGAACAGATTGTCCTTCGCTACTAGTACCCTTCTGAGGCCACCCTGCCAAGAAAGAGCACAGCCCCTTACACATATTTACAAACACCTTAGAACACAGGCAATGGCCCACCGCATTGCTCTCTTGCTGCCCCAGCCGCGAAAATGCGACCTGTCACGAAATCGCGACGTCCTTAAGTCTTCTCCTTCATTTGCTCTGAAGAGTCGCGAAATGGTGACATGTCACGAAAATGAGACATGTCACGAAATCGTGACATTCTGCCTTCGTTCTGCTCCTTTGCCGCTATAAGTCGCGAAAATGCGACATGTCACGAAAATGAGCCATGTCACGAAATCGCGACATTCGTCTCCCATTTTGCACTCTTTCTGCTTCCAGCCGCGAAAATGCGACATGTCACGAAATCGCGACGTCCTTAAGTCGTTTCCATATTTTACTTTGGATATTCGCGAAAATGCGACCTGTCGCGAAAAAGAGACATGTCACGAAATCGCGACATTCTGCCTTCGTTCCGCTCCTTTGCCGCTGCATGTCGCGAAAATGCGACATGTCGCGACAATGAGACATGTCACGAAATCACGACATTCGTCTCCCATTTTGCACTCTTGCCGCTTCCATCCGCGAAAGTGCGACATGTCACGAAATCGCGACGTCCTTAAGTCTTTTCCTTCATTTGCTCTGGATAGTCGCGAAAATGCGACATGTCGCGACAATGAGACCTGTCGCGAAATCGCGACAATCTGCCTTCGTTCTGCTCCTTTGCCACTGCCTGTCATGAAACTGAGACATGTCACGAAATCGCGACATTCATTTCCCGTTTTGTTCTCTTGCCGCTTCCAGCCGCGAAGAATCGACAAGTCACGAAATCGCGTCGTCCTTGAGTCTTTTCCTTCATTTGCTCTGGATCGTCGTGAAACTGCGACATGTCAAAAATGCGACATGTCGTGACATCGTGACACTTCTGCCTCTTTGTCCTCTTTTGTTGCTTTTGGACACGAAAAGGCAACATGTCGCGAAATCGCGACACATTCGCCTCCTTGCTCCTTTTCTTGGCTTTTGCCCGCGAAAATCCAACATGTCGCGATATCGCGACACTTTCGCCTCCTTACTCTTTCTCTTCTCTTTTGGTCATGAAAATGCGACATGTCACGATATCACGACACTTTTTCCTTCCTACTCTTTCTCTTCTCTTTTGGTCACGAAAATGCGACATGTCACGATATCGCGACATTTTTCCTTCTTACTCTTTCTCTTCTCTTTTGGTCATGAAAATGCGACATGTCGCGATATCGCGACACTTTTTCCCTCTTGCTCTTTCTCTTCTCTTTTGGTCATGAAAATGCGACATGTCGCGATATCGCGACACTTTTTCCTTCTTGCTCAACATGTCGCCAAAACGTGACACTTTTTCCTTCTTGCTCAACATGTCGCGATATCGCGACACTTTTTCTTTCTTGCTCAACATGTCGCGATATCGCGACACTTTTCCTTTCTTGCTCTTCATGTCGTGAAATCGTGACACTTTTTCTTTCTTGCTCAACATGTCACGAAATCGTGACACTTTTTCCTTCTTGCTCAACATGTCGCGATATCGTGACACTTTTTCTTTCTTGCTCAACATGTCGCGATATCGCGACACTTTTTCTTTCTTGCTGTATTTTGCTTTTCCTTAACTTATACATGTCGCGATATCGTGACACTTTTGCCTCCTTACTCTTTCTCTTCTCTTTTGGTCATGAAAATGTGACATGTCGCGATATCGCGACACTTTTTCCTTCTTACTCTTTCTCTTCTCTTTTGGTCGTGAAAATGCGACATGTCACGATATCGCGACATTTTTCCTTCTTACTCTTTCTCTTCTCTTTTGGTCATGAAAATGCGACATGTCGCGATATCGTGACACTTTTTCCCTCTTGCTCTTTCTCTTCTCTTTTGGTCATGAAAATGCGACATGTCGCGATATCGCGACACTTTTTCCTTCTTGCTCAACATGTCGCCAAAAAGTGACACTTTTTCCTTCTTGCTCAACATGTCGCGATATCGCGACACTCTTTCTTTCTTGCTCAACATGTCGTGATATCGCGACACTTTTCCTTTCTTGCTCTACATGTCATGAAATCGTGACACTTTTCTTCTTGTCAAATGTAATCTTTTTTTTTGTAAATTAGAACTTTTTCTTCTTGCTCAACATGTCATGAAATCGTGACCCTTTTTCCTTCTTGCTCAACATGTCACGATATCACGACACTTTTTCTTTCTTGCTCAACATGTCGCGATATCGCGACACTTTTTCTTTCTTGTTGTATTTTGCTTTTCCTTAAACTACGACATGTCACGAAATCGCGACATCGGTCCTTGGTCGTTGCCTTTGCCCCTAACCCCATAACATGAGGCCACCATGCCACCTGGATCCTTCCCCCATTGCAAAGAAAACTAAAGCCATCACAAGAAGGACCGAAGCAATACTGACAAAACAAAAATGAAACTCCTCTCCCTTTTTTCGAACCCCACAGTTTCATCATCATTGGCGATCATTTTGAATAATTTTGTCCACATCACTTGGGACCCCATGTTCCCAAGTGACCAGCCCATCGGCTTCCACCCCTATATTGGCCAAGATATCAGCTATTTTATTTGCTTCCCTAAACACGTGCTGGGCCTTCCGATCATTCCTGGCTTGGTAGAGGATCCTAGCCTCTTCGATGACAGTCTTAATCCACCACGGAGGATTTTTCCCATTGCTGAGAAGGTTTATGACATGCATCGAATCTCCTTCGATAATTAGTTTACCTTCAATCTCCTGAGCCAACTGAAGACCCCTCCATAACGCTCTTGCTTCCACCTCGTTGTTAGTCCTTGTTCCCAACTACTCAAAAAAGGCCATCACCAGCTTGCCTTGATGGTCTCTCACTGCTCCTCCAGCCCCTGCTCTGCCAGGGTTACCTTTAGAGGCCCCATCGAAGTTGAGCTTGAACCAACCAACCGGGGGCGGTTTCCACTTGACATCTAATCTGGGATTGACCTTGGTAGACACAGGTTTCTCGCCCAGAGTAATATTTAAGGATTGAGCGATCAGCCTCTCCCAGGGGGAAGGATTTCGAGCTTCATGAGGAATAAGGCTGACGTTTTCATGGGCGAAGGTAAGAATCTTATTGGTGATGGAGGTGACATCATGGCTCGACTCATGGAATGCTCTATGGTTTCTTTCTAGCCAAACCTGCCAAAGAAAATGATGGAGACAAATCTTCCAAAAAAACCTCAGCCTAAGGCTAACAAAGGGATTTGGCCATTGGTGGAAGAGGTCAATGATGGTGGCTGGTCTGACCCAACAAATGCTAAAGGCTTGAAATAACCCATTGAGGATACTCAGAGAGACCGGGCATTCAAGGAAAATATGGAGGGTGGACTCCCAATTGGCCCTGCACAAAAAACAACGGTTAGCAACTATCACACCTTTCCTTATCAAGTTGTCAATAGTAAGAATCCTGCCTTGGATCACCAGCCACGAGAACATTGCAACTTTAGGAATAAGATTTTTGACCCACACCAGCTGTGTCTAGAGTGTGGGGTCCTCAGTATCTAACATTAGCATGTATGCAGATTTGACTGAGAACTGCCCATTTTTGGTAGCTGCCCATATTACATGATCCTGCTCAGGTCTCATAGAAATGAATTGTTGATGCAGGATGCTTTGGATTTCTTCTGATTCAGCTTCAAATCCTTGAATCCTTATCTATTTCCAAATAAGCCTTCCTCTGTCCTGTCTCATGAAATCAGCCACTTTCCTTCCTATGAGATCCTCTGTGATTCTTTTGATCCTCGCTAGGTGAGGAACCTGAGATAAAGCTTCATCCTTGGCCCACCTGTCATCCCAAAACCTGATCTTCTGCCCATTACCTAGAACCCATCTTAGGCCTTTCTTTATGACCTCTCTACTTGTTAAGATTGCATTCCAGAACGCCGAACCTCTACTGTGCACCGTGTCATTTAGGAATTCGGTATCTTGAAGATATTTTCTTTTAATTATGGCAGTCCACTCATTCTCCTCATTGTTAATGAGACGCCAAGCTTGTTTGGCTAGCAAGGTTGTGTTTAGGTGAGCAACTCTTCTCAGTCCTAGCCCCCCATTTTCTTTCGGCCTGCAAACCTTGCCCCAACCCACAAGGTGGATCCTCTATTTTTCCTCTGACCCAGACCAGAGAAAATTCTTTTGGAGTTGTTCAATTTTTTGGTATACTCTGGTTGGGGCCTTAAACACAGATAGAAAATAAACCGGAATGCTCTGTAAGGATGCCTTAGTGAGAGTAAGTTTCTCGGCCTGAGATAAAAAATGTCCTTTCCAGCCAGCCGCTTTCTTTTGGATTCTTTCTACCACTCTATCCCACATAGATTCTCTCGGAGAACCATAGAAAAGGGGAAGGCCTAAATAAGAGGTAGGAAGAGTCGCTATCGAACATCCCAAAATCTCTGCTATTCTGGCTTGTCTCTGAATTGGGGTGTTGAGGAAGTAAAGCTTACTCTTGTTGAAGTTCACCTTCTATCCCGCCGCATCCTCGTAGAGTTGGAGAATGTGCTTAATCCTTCTGGCTTCAACCACTGACGACTGGGTCAACATCAAAGTGTCATCAACAAATTGTTGGTGAGTAACTGGGTTGGTGAGAGAGGTGGCTTTAATCCCCAAAATTAATCCAGCAGTGCATGCTGCTTTAATAGTTCTACCTAATGCCTCTGCTACTATAATGAACAACATTGGGCTAATCGGATCTCCTTGTCTGAGCCCCCTATGGCTCTGGAAATACCCAGCTGTCGTGCCATTGACCAAAACTGAGAACCAAGGTTCGGATATGCACTCTTTTATCAGCCTGACCCACTGAGGATGAAAGCCGAACTTCAGAAGAACAACCATCAAAAAATCCCAGTTAATGCGGTCAAAAGCTTTATTCATATCAAGCTTTAGGGCAAAGACCTCCTTGTTGGTTTGCCTAGCAGAGTGCAGAGCTTCATGGACTGTGATCGCACCATCCACAATTGATCTCCCCTGAACTGAGCTTCCTTGACCAGGGTCAATAATGAGGGGCAATATTTCTTTCATCCTGTTAGCAATGGCTTTTGTTAAGATCTTGTAGGATACATTACATAAACTAACCGGTCTAAAATCTGCCATTGTCTCCGGTGTTGGGCCCTTAGGAATCAGGGCTATAAAGGTGGACTTGAACCCTCTCGGGATATGTTTTGAAGCCTGAAACTCTTTGATAGCAGAAATGACATCCTCTCCCACAATATCCCAAAAAACTTGGAAGAACCGAGGAGGGAACCCATCAGGGCCAGGGGCCTTCTCAGGTTCCATACTAAACAAAGCATTTCTGATTTCTTCATCAGTGAAGGGAGCAAGAAGCTTACCATTAATGGCCTCATCAACCAAGCTAGGAATGAACTGGAGGAGAGTGTCCTTGGCTTCCTCTATACACTGGGATTCATCCCCGAGAAGGGAGCTAAAATAAGCAATTGCTTCCTCTCTGATCTCAATCAAATCCTGGGTTTTGGATCCATCAGCTTTGGTCAACTCTCTGATCTTGTTATTACTTCTGTTCCTCAAGGTTGTGACATGAAAGAACTTTGAGTTCAAGTCACCATCCTTTAGCCATAAAGCCCTGGATTTCTGTCTCCAATATATCTCTTCACAAGCCAAAATATTGTGATATTCTGAAAGCTTGGCTTGCTCCTCCTTCCTAGTAGCTTCATCACCGATACCATTTTGTATCGAGTTGTCAATGACCTGCAACCTTTCTCCCACTTGTTTCTTGTTCTCAAAAAGGTTCCCAAATACCTCCTTATTCCAAGTTCTAAGATTATCCTTTACTAATTTTAGCTTTTGAGCAAGTTTGAAACCCGAACTTCCCTGAAAGGGTTGCTGCCACCATCTGGAAATATTTTCTTTTAACTCCGGGTGCCTGATCCACATTGACTGGAATCGAAAAGGTTTTTTGAAGGAGTTTGACTTTGGAACCTCCAAAAGGATGGGATTGTGATCAGAGGAAATTTTGGGAAGAGTTTGCAGAGTAGAGTCTCCAAACCCAGAAATTGCCTCCTTTGATAAGAAAAACCTGTCAAGTCTTTCCTGGATAAGTTGGCTTCCTGTTCGCCTGTTGCTCCAAGTATACTTGGCTCCTCTTAGCCTCACATCCATCAGTTGGTTCGAGTTTACGAAGTCATTGAAGTCTTCCATACTTCTGGTTGGGAGCCCTGTTCCACCCTTTTTGTTCGAGGGGTATAATGGCATGTTGAAGTCGCCTGCCACCACCCACGGGATGTCATGGAAAGCATCACCCAGTTTACCTAGGTACTCCCACAAAGAAGCTCTCCCTTGAACAACATTGGGAGCATAGACATTTGAGAAGATCCACGATCTATTGTTGTCAATATCATGGAAAAAAACACTCAGCACCCTGTCATCATCTTGGATAATGCTGCCTTCCACCACCCGAGGATCCCAAAGAACCATGAGCCCCCCTGAAGTTCCTCTAGCCGGTTTGTACACCATGTCCCCTTGACTCCACATATTTTTTGCTATTGTTTTTGACTGGGCTTCGTCTAATTTTGTTTCTTGCAACATCAAAATTGTTGGATTGTATTGCCTTCTTAACGAGCTAACCACCCTCTGAGTGGGTCGGCCATTGAGGCCTCTCACATTCCATGAGAGAACCTTCATTTAGATTGTTTAGAGTTTTTCCCCTTCCCCCTCCCTTGAGGAGGTTTTCCTGATTTGTTATCTTCATGCCCTGGGATAACTTGTTGTATCAGTGTTTTTTGTTTGCCACTGGCAATCTCATTGTCAGTCCTCATTCTGTTGTGCTCTGCATTTGACATCCTCCCCTTCTTTCTCTCACTGCCATAGTCAATAGGTGACTTAGTAGTACTCCTGGTCTGCTTGGGGCTAAAAGGTGGATGAACTATCTGTTGTAGAACCGGACTAACGCATTCCTCAAAATCATTCATTTCTACCACCTCAATCCTTGATTCTAACTCCTCCATCTGTTTCCTGTATTCTCCTAATTTTTGTATTGAACCTTCTAGATGGTTTGACGGGCTTCTGGCTATGATGGTGGGAAGGTCTATTTTCGAAGACTCTATCTCCTCCACCCATTTTCTATATTCTCTAGGATTTTGCCTTACCCCTCCCTGGGGGCTTGAGGGGTTCTTGGTTATGGGGTTTGTAGGACCCGCCCTTGATGGGGATTCTAGGGTTTCAGGGATTTCACCTTGCAGGTTTCCTTCCTCTAAATCCTCACTCTCCCCTTCTACCATTAGATCATCTAAAATTTTGAACTTATTTGAGCTTGGAATTTTAGGGCTTACCTGATTTTCCTGTTCGTCGGTGAGATGTTGCTTGTCTTTGCTCTGACCTTGCCCTGCCCCCTGTTTTGTCTTCTCCTGATAAATGTGGTTATTTTTAGATGGCCTAAACCCTCCTTTGCCCATAGGGCCTCCTTTTAGAGGGAGGTTCCTAGGAAACCCTTTCTCATTTGCTCGTTTGCCTTCCATCCTTTGGTTTTCTCTGCTAGCTGCTAGATTAGGGCACTGATTTTGCAAATGGCCTTGGGTTTTGCACTCAGGGAAAAAAGCTGGCCTGTTTTCATATTCCACCGCCTATTTTCTTAGGTAGTTGTCGTACCCTAGCTCCACAATATTTGGCAGCTCAGAGTCTAAATTAGCGTTGACGCATATTCTTGCATGTGTCATCCTTGTCCTAGCCAAGGTTGCATGATCTATGGAAACCAGTTCTCCAATCGCTCTGGCGATGCCTTGCAGCCAATACTCATTGAAAAACTGAGCTGGTAGGTTAGGAAGTCGAACCCAAATAGGGGCAGTATTGATATTCTATTTTTTAGGGTCGAAATCCTCCCCCCACTTCCTGAGGAATAGACTGCGTTTCCCTAAAAACCAGGGTCCTCCAGTTAGAACGCGGTTCGCATCCTCCTTGTTATTAAATCTTATGATGAAAAACCCCTGGACAGGGCAACAACCTCCATACTCCCCACCGTTCTCCATTTGGATAGAGCCCAGGATCGTATAGTCTCTATATCCGGCCTTCCACCTAGAAACTTACCCACTAAAGAAAACTCTTCCATGGATAAAAAAGGACCCATCGAAGCAGTAGGAGCCATTATCCTATTATTCACCGGAATGAGGGGCGGGAGTGAAAGGAAATCACTCTTTCTCCCCTTAACAGTTTTCGCAAAGGACCGGCCTCCTCTGGGACCCGCATCGCCCTTCTGGGTCCCTTTGTCCGGATCTTTTTGAGGAGGGTCGAGCCCTCTTTGGACAGCCCCACCTGTCGCCGAAGGCCTCCCTTCCTCTGGATCCTCGCCTGATTCCTTCTCGAGGTTCCTTCCCAAACCCTCCGTGCCTTCTCTACTGTTCCCGCCCGAAACTTTCAAACTTCCTCCGTTGCTCCTCTCCTCCATTCCTTACCTTTTTTTTTATTATGTGATATGTGTCTATCCAAAGAGCATAGTTGTTGCTAGTATTTAGGGTTGGTTGTGTCGATAGCTATTGTGGCCTGGAAATAGGTGGTGCTAAAAAACTAGGCTGCAGTGGAGGTTGTGTTGTTGTCTATGGAGGTGAAGTCCACATATTATAATTTTACCACTACATTATATATTTTTGGTATGGCATCCATGGGTATGGTGGATAGCGAGTAGGACCTTGAGTGGTGTTCAACTAAGGTCATTTTCCCCACCACCCCATGCTAGGTGTTTGGGCCTATCCTTGGTTCATAAAATTAGACCCACCATATGGTGGTGCTCCTCCTGGAATTCCACCTCCCATAGGAGGTTGTTTCCAATTCCTTGTATTACCATTAAATATATTTTAGGTACTTTTGGTTCCTCTTTTATGGTTGCTAATGTTGGGCATAACTTCATTTTATGGTCCAATTAACAAATTGCACAAACTTGGACCTTGTATTTTGGACATTCATTCTTTGGGTGCTTCTTCTTACATTATGGGTAGAAAAAGGCCAATGCTACCTCAGTTTCCTGCTTATTTTTATGAATCTAGAATGTATCTAATTGGATTGCAAGATATGATAAGATATCATTCTTCATATCTTCTAGCAAGGTACATATTTATGCTTTCATTATTAAGGCTATTATTTTTGTCCCTTGGGTGATGGGTTTACCTTTTATCCTAGAGTAATTTCAACATAACTGTCGAATATCTGAAATTTGGGCTTGGTAAACATCATGTCCTAATAACAGGTTTAAGGCTTCTAATGATTCATTTTTAAGACCCCTTAATAATATGCTCCTTAATGATTTTTATCCTAGTTTTGTGTGGGGTGAGCATTGGAGATTAAAATTGAATCCACCCTAGTAATCCTTTAATGACTCTTTCTCCTCCTGTGATATATCTAAAACTTTTGAGCATCCCTTGCCCTTTCAAAATCTTGGTATTGCTCTAAAAATATTTTATTCATGTCTTCTTAGGTATTTATTTGTTTATTCCCTAAACCGATAAACCAACGTAGTGTTGAGTCATCTAATGTGGAAGGAAAAAGCTTTAATTTTTAGGCATCTATTTTGTAATCAACTAATCTACAAAGAATGTCAAACTTAAAAAGAAATAGATCAGGATCCTCTATTGGTTGTCCTCTAAAGATAGGGAGGTGTGTAGGAGAAATATTTTTCATTTTAGTGTCTCCTTTGGATTCTTAAATTGGGAATTCAAAACTGGTGGAAGCCTCATCATTTCTAGCCATGATTATAAGTGATGTAGGGTCTAAATAAATGGCTTTTAAAGCAACTAACAAAGCATCACACTCATTTTTCTTGTCTTCTAATAATATTCCTAAATCAAAATCTGAGATAGTCCCCTATTTGACTACTTTCCACCTTTGGATATTCAGTAAATCTTTAAGATGGCTATGCTTTTGGTTTGATATACTAGCAGTTCCATAAATTGGGTTAACAGGCTAGGGTGAACCGTGTGGATATGATTGTCCTTCTTTAGGAATAATTTTAGATTCTTTTAAAGGTAATTCTAGAATAGCTTGTGTTGGTAATTCTGATTTGACTTCTATTATCCTAATAAAACATTCGTCAGGTCCTCTTGGACTCAGTATACTCATGTATTCTCAAGTAAGGTATCTACAGTTAAGGTAGTATGAATCGTCCACTCTCAAGCTGACTAACCTGTAGATCCTAAATACTACAGTTGGCACTCCCCAACAATAGTGCCAAAATGGTGAGCAAAAATGGTGTTTTGTAAAAGGGCTAAGTTTGTCCACTCATGTCAATATGAGAGTTCGTAAACTTGAGAGTACCTATGCACAATATATGCCTGTAGTGTGGGATATGAGTTCCTATATATCTATCGGTTTGGTGGAGGGGATTTTTTTGTTCATGTATGTTCATTTTTAACCAAACCCAGTAAAAACTAAATATTAAATAAAATAAATAAGTAAAAGTGCAGAAAAAAATAGGTACAGGAAATAAATAATTGCACACTTGAAAAATTTAAAATAACTGAAATAAAAATATACAGATAAAAGAAATTGTAGAAGGTAAATAAATAGCAAACGACTAAAAATAAATTGCAGAAAATAAGTAAAACATTCACACTATGAAAATTAGAAATAATAGGAAATATCATAAATAAATAGGGGAAGATTACTGCATGGAGTAGGCTCAAGATCCCATAGATAGTCCACCTGACTTACTACGAGAAATTAATCCTTAGGTCGACGAAAAATTGAAATGCTCAAAAAATCGATTGATAAAAATGTAGTACAAAAATATTAAGAATCCATGGATTATATTTTTAGAAATGGCTTGCATTCTTATACAGAACATGACTAATTTTTATTACAATAATAACATATTCAAAATTCCTAATTTAATCATAAATCATGATTCACTATGATGGATGCGTGCACAATTGTGATTTTTGCCTATTAAAAGTGTGATTGTTCCTCAAATTCAATCGTCGATGGATGAGAACGATGCTCCCTTATTTTTCACAATGGTTTTTTTTTTAAATTGTGCGGTCTTTTGGTCAACAATCAATATGCAGGAAGTAGGAACTATATTCTCACTAAATGTAAGCACCTTCCTACATCCAAGATGTAGGCACCTTCCTATTTCTGGGGCATAGGTGAACTCCTACATACAGAACATCGATGCCTTATTGCATCTAGGATTTAGGCATCTTCTTCCTTGTGGGAAGTAGTCACCCTACCCTTAGCAAGATGTAGGCACCTCCTTCATTTGCTATGGTTCTCTTTAAGTCATTTGCTTCTTCAAAAATATTATATTTTTCACACAATGCTAGGTCCATATGGAACTTGTTGGGGTCTGAATTGACATCAAGGTAAACTTGAACTATGATTATGAATCTTTGACTTTTGGGAGGCGCATACCCACTAATCACAACTCAAACCCCGATATTGGATGGATTAGAGATTAACTTCAATCCAACCTCCATAGTAGGTTGGTATACCTTGTCAACTAATGCAGGTGTTGACTCAATTAAGCTCAAAATAATGTGTAAGTTTAGGGATAGAAATGAGATAAGGGTTAGAAAATGGTTGAGAAAATAATGGTCAGATGGAGCTAACAACATTGAAAAATAGCAAGAATCCACTGATCAATCACATTTCTAGTATGCCACACTTGAGACTAATAACAATCAAAACTCACTATCTTCACCATTAAAATAAGGAAATGCTTAGAAAACTATTTCAAACATCTAAATGCTAATAATCCAAATAGCAAAATTAGATCAACAATTAGACTAACAGAAATAGAAGTCTTCTACAACATTTTTTTAGGCATGAACCATTCCAAGGTGCTCCAAATCAGCAATCCAATATCAACAGAATTGACTAATCATGACAATAGTAACAAAAATGCATTCACAGAATAAACTAACAATTGATGAAGATAAGAGCTAGAGGTAAACATCCAAGTAATGCTCCTTCTATTGATTTCACAACAATTACAGTAATATATCAGGCAAACACTCTAGAGTCGACCCTTAAACATGAGGGTTCGACCTCATTATATAGATTTTACAATGATAGTAAAAAACTGGAAATATTACAAGGAATTTCTTGCCAGATCAACAAAATGCTGAGGTGGTAACCTCTCATTGGTTTTCAAGAAAGAAAATATGGAGTTGTACTCCATGAATGCTACACTTCTAAGCTCTGCAAGTTGTTTGGCTCTCAACTGAATTCCATAGCTAGGATGGTTACAGGTTGATCTAGATCATCCTATGTTCTTGAGAAGATTTTTTGTCATCGATCTGCAACTGAAAATATAGGTGAGTCTTGATTCTGGCGATGTTTGATCTTCCTTGATTTTCCACTGCATTTCTTAGGTTCTGATGCATTCTCCTCTTCTTTAGAATCCGCTACTCTGAATTTTGCTAACATAGGTTTGACCAGTTTGACCATGAAAATGAGGTTCTTGTGGTGCTTGATGATTTTCTACGGAATCCACTGCTTCAGTTTCCACCAGGTCTAGGTTGACCAATTTGACTATGGATTTTCAATCTTGCATCAGCTTTGGGTGGATTTTGACAATGCTCTACCTCTTGACCTTTAGAATCTGCAACTCCAAATTTTGCTTTGCACTGTTTGACCACGTTGACTATGGATTTTGGCTTCCAACAGATTTTCACCTTTTCGACACTTAATTGCATTTTTGCCAAAAATTGCTATGCTTGTGATCTTCCACCATGGAAATTAACCTCATGCTAGTGTTGCTTCTAGATTCCGCAACTTTGAATTTCACTAGGCATTGTTTGACCATGTTGACCATGGATTCTACACACTAGTGGATTTTAGCATTGCTTAGGAGTTTTCTCTTGGACACTTAGCCAATTTTACAAAAAATGCTAAGTATGTAGCCTTTTGGGCCTACATTTTGGTGCCTCCTAGGGAGCGTTGCTAGCAAGGCTTACGAACTCAGATCCTTATCCATTGGGCACTGGAGTCAAAAAATATGATGTGTGAGCTTAGCACCATGACCGTGTACCTCCACAATCCACTGTCTTCATCTTCATTGACTAATATTCTTATAGGTAAGCAAAACTTCACTTCAGTTGGTCACAAACTATGCTTCCAGGAATAACTTCCTTGCAAACCCCACTCTCTTAAGTCACTTTTTGGAAAACTCAGAGAGTAACGGTTCACATGGAAACCATGCTTAGAAGTAGCTATTGCTATACTCAAAATGCATGGGAGCATGTTCTTTTATACACCTAGCTATCTCCAATTTTATATATTTTTCATGCTTAGACAGGCTCATGCCTTTTCTGCCTTCTGACACTGTTAGGCTAAAAAATGCTCCTAAAAAACTACCTTTATAGCTTAAACTACTAATCACTAATATTCAAAACTTATGAACTATGTTACAATAAAATTATTGGCACTTCTACCTTTATTGATGGTCTTGACCTTGGGCAGCATCTTCTGTTGCCTCTTCATCTAAGATATTTATGGTTGCATTTTCTCCTTCAACCTCTCCCTCTTGTTCCTCTTCATGTGTATCTTCCTGTTCCTCATATTCATTTCCCTCTCCCTCCTGGTATTCTACCTGCTCACCTTGATCTTGTTCTTCTTCCTCCTCTGCTTCCTCTATATGTTGTTACCCTTCCTTATCTTTAGACTCCTTTGATTCAGGTTCTCCTTTCAGAGTCTGATTAGCTAGATTCAGGATATCCATGGCCTTGTTCTAGGATGCTAGTGTGGGATTTTGAATTTCCAAAAGTTGTCGATGGACATAATGTAGTTCCACCATCATATCATAGGAGGAGGTAGTTCCCCATTCTACCAAATTGATCATCAGATCTTTCAATCTGGTTGAGCTCTTTATCAACTGAGTGACCTTGTCTTGGTCGATCAGCTCCTACCATGCATCTATTTCTTATTCATCTTCAATTAATGCTTGTATGCTCTTCTAGAAATCTTCCTTTGATATCATCAGATTATTTTCCTCCCAAAATCTGTTGAAACCACATTGCACCATCTCTTCATTGATATCAATGATCCTCTGAAGCTCATCATCCAATTTATCAATTAATGGCCACCCCTTTTGAAGCAAACTATTCCTTTTCAGGATGATTCTGGCTACAATTCTTGAGGTGTTCCAATCCTTATTGGGAATAGGCTTACCCAACTGGTTATACTTAGCCTCAAAAAAATTGAGGAACTCATTGGCCTTAGGAGCAATTGGTCATATTTGTTTTGTGATGGCTTCTATGTCTTCTCTTGTTGTTGGAAACACCTCACTAGCTTCGTCCATGAAGTCAAATATGTGCTAGATTCTGGAGCACCTCTCCAAGATTTTGGATAGGATTTCTCTTCTGACTTGCTTCACCTTGGTCTTGGAGAATCTGGCCACCTTTGTTCTCTCAACTTGGAGTTGTTGTAAAGCCTGAATTTGCTCTGCATATTTTTTATTCTGCTCCTACAATTGTTGAACCTGTTCCTTGAAATCAATCATCTTTTCAAACCTGTTCTTCCATTTCTTAGCATCATTTTCCAAAGCTTGTATTTCTTTATTTTGGTCCTTGATGGTATCTAGAATCCTGGCAACCTTCTCCTCCAATTTGGTAGACTTTTCCCTATAGATGTTAGTTTTTACAAACATAGTTTCTATCCCCACTTTGGCTGTGATCATCACATCTTCTATGGCCAGTTGCTCTATATCCTCAGTCTTCTCAACAATTTGATAGTCTTCCACTATCATATCTTCCTCTAGTTTATCAACCAAGGGAATCATATTATACTTTGTCCTCTATTGGGACACAAGGTCGACTATTGTTGTCCTTCTCACCTTAGCTTGCTCCTTTGGAAGATTGGGCTAGCTTCATACTCTAAAAATTTTGTGCTCTTAGTGAGGTGCTCTTGATCTTCTATAGATATGTTACTATGGGGTGATCCATAGGATTGGATGGGGTAACATTTGTAGGGAAAAGAGGGACTACTATAGCTGAAAGGGGAGTGGAGGTAATAAGAGTGGATTGTATCCACAACAAAAATAATAAAATGGAACTAGTTGCCATGGTTGATGGAGGAGTTAATATCAGTGATGTTGCCATTTTTAATGGAGGTAATGATGATGGGGAAGTTATTTATGGAAGTTGGAGGTGGAGAAGATAATGGAGAGTGTGATAAAATAGGGGAGATGAAGTTTGGGATTCTAAGCAGTATGGAGTGGAGAGTGGACTGAATGAAGAGATGAATGTGGATGAGGCAGAGAGGTTTTGGGGAATTTGGTTTTGATGAAGATAGTTGTACTATATTTTTATCTTGAGAATGGGAATGATATTTCTCTAGGGAATAAGTAGGAGAAGGAGGAAAGAGATTAGAAACCATACCTGAGCCTACCATGGTAGACTGTCTGAGAGTCTCCTCAATGTTCTTCTACTAGTCTTCTTGAATCTCCTACCCACCATATGTAGTGGGAGATTGTGTTACCTCCTCTGCTTTATCCAACTTCTATTTCTCTAGAGCTTCTGTGTCAATTTCCAATACAACACCCTCCACCTTCCTCTTGAATGAAATAGTTGGCTATGATCTTTGTTGAGGAAGTGCTTCTGTAGGTTCTATAATTGGAGTTGATTTACCCTTCTTCTTGGAGGGGGCTGTAGCAGTGAGGTCTAATGCTTTTCCATTTTTCTTTTGATCTTATTTTATAGGGTTTTACCTTATGGTCTATTTTATTTCCTCCTTGTATCTTTTACTCTTTTTCAATTTCTCTCTTGTTGTAATGGGGTAGATGGTGGAGTGGACTCATGATGTTTCTTAGTTATTCTAGCCTTTTTACCTTTCATTTTGCCTTTTCTTGCTTCACTCATTTTTTCTTTCCCTAGAACTAATGCTAGGATTTTCCTTTTCTAAGCTTTCCAAGTTGCAACCTGTTCATCGTATCTCTTCTCAAACTCATCATCAATTTTGGGAGTGGGATATTTGTTTTTCATTGCATTTCTCTCCACTCTCATCTTCCACCATTCAAGGATTTTGGCTGAAGACCACTTGTGGGTTTCTTCCATTTCTTTTTCTTTTACATCACTGAGTTGATGAGAGACCTTGGTTGGATCGTAGTCATTTACATGCACATAGAAATATCTCCATGGTGGAAGTGGTTCCATCTTGCTTACATTCCATCGGATGGGGGACTACTCTCTATTATTTCTATCCTTCTCCATGTGTGTGCATTTGGACTTCACTAATTTAGTTGCTTTCTCTCCATGCAACTCTTTAATCCTTTCTGTGAACAAGTCATCTGGATCATATCCCCACCTTTGTGGAAGCTGGGTAAGACCTAGTTTATCCAAATTTATCATGATTTTCTCACATTACCACTTCTTCCATACAGTGATATCGCCTTCATTGAAACCATATTCCATAGTTGCTCTTCTTTTGTTTTTGAAACCAAACCTATAGTTTATGTAGTCTACCTACCTGCAATATTCTAGTGCGAATAAGTGATGGGTGACATAATGAGGCAACAAGAAAGGTTTCTCTATGAAACCATATAACCTTATGACCATACCCTCTATTAGGATATACCAGTATCCTTCCTCTACTCCTTTTACTCTAATTTTCTTTTCAATCTCTGGGGCTAGTCTGGGATAGTCGCCATACATAACTTTAAGAGTCAATCCAAGGAATTCAAAATTAAAAGTGTAAAATGATTATGTTCTTCTTAGAACCCTTGTCCAATAATATACTAGTAGTACATGTCCATCTACATCTTTATCAATCATTGATATCCATGGGTACTCCTCTCTAGTAGCACCAAAGAACATCCAAATTAGGTTAGAACAATGCCTGAATACTAGTTTTTCTTCATCATCCTTCATATCTACCAATTGCTCATGCATCTTCTTGGCAAGAAATGTGGGCCAATTGAAGAAAATAGGGGAATTATTGTTATCACCTAGTTATGGGGTATACATCTTGATATTGGAGATGCAATACGCTATAGCCAATTTCTAGTATTTTACATCTACATCTGACTCAAGGTCTGCTATGACCGCTAACATGGAGTAGAGCTCTGGTTCCACAAACTCATTGGTGGGAATAGGAGTTGTGGGTAGGGCTTGATTGGGCTTAATAGTCTTGAGCTGGCCATACACCCAGTCTCTAAAATGACTTCCATTTTGTGCCCAATTTCTTAGAGAATAAAATTTTGCTTGTTGCTCTAAGCTGAACTCTCTAGGGGGTACTCGAGGTTTTTATCCTATTACGAACATATCTCGATAGGTTTGTTCAATGATGTGAAATAAAACCCTATCGTGGGACGTTCTCATAGCCCTAGATGTAGGGTCATAATATTTTGCTATAGTAGATACTAACTCAGGGTATGGATGTACAACATCACAAATATAGTAAGCAAGGAAAGAGTACATAGCCCCTTTACCTTGGTCTAGAAGAGGCTCACCCTTGAAGAACTTCTCTTCGTATCCCCATCTCAGGTTGTCTTTGGTTGAGTACATCATCCTCGTGTCTACGACCCTTGCCTTCTTGTCTATGTAGTATGGCTTGTCCATCTTGCTAGCCTGCCCTATCTGCTTCATTGAAGATGATGCCATTTCAGCTTCTGAATAACCTTTTCTTCACAACTCTAGGAATTATGTAGCAACTATTCTCTACAACACTCTATTTCCTCATCTCACTTGCTCGTAAATGATTAAAATTTTGAATTTGTCTACTTAAATAGGTTTTTTGAGCACTCCTTCATCATTAATGGGAATGAGTGGATGGTTACCTCCCATGATTTCAAATGAGCGAATCATATGTTGTGAAGCATGGCTTGTCAGTGAAGTATGCATCTCTGATTGGATGGAATTCATGGTAGATGGTGGTAAACTATCCATTGGTACACTTCTCAAGGTGCATTTATTTACCCATACTTATGGTGGAATAATGGACCTAGCAGATTTTTGATGCTATACTTGCTTTCTCGATTTCGCTTGACTAAAAATGCATGCTCTTTTTCGTGCTTTCCTTAAAATTCTACAAGTTATATTTTGCAAAGGTAACTTTGACCAAGTTGACTATGGATTTTGGGACCATGCCTATTTCAAAAACTGTTGAAGGGTTTAGGTCTCTTGAAAACTCCGCTAGAACTAGGATTCCACTGTTCTAGATTTTGGTAAGAGTTGTTTGACTACTTTGACTATGGATTCTTCATCGCGTTACTTCCTGGTGGATTATATCACAGATTTTTCTGCAAGTGAAAAATGACCTCCTTTCCCTCATTTGCTTTTGGAAATATAATACAAAAAGAAAAATAAATATAATACAACATATGTACATATATTACAATAAGAGGATTTCTCTAACTAAAATATAGTTTGAGATGATACCCATTTATAGGGATGGGTTGTATGTTTCCTCTTTGATCTTGGAGTTGAAAGGCATTGCTCTCCTTTACTTCGACAATCTTGAAGGGTCCCTCCTAGAAAGAGTCAAATTTTTGGTGATTACCTGGCTTAGCCTTTTCAACATTCCACCTTAGCACTGAATCTCCTTCTTTGAATTTTTTGAACTTTACCTTTTTATCAAACCACTCTTTGGTATTCATGGAGTATTTCTAAAAGTTCTCATATGCCTAAGTTCTTTGTTCTTCCAAGTGTAATAGATGCATCAGTCTGTCTTCTAGCGAACTTTGATTGAGCTCTTGATCTTGGCTGGCCCATTTTAAAGTTGGTATCTCTATATGAGTAGGTAGAATGACCTCCTTGCCATATACTAATGCATAAGGAGATGTCTTAATAGACCTCTTGATAGTGATTCTATCTACCCATAAAACCTGGTCAAGTAACATATGCCAACTCCTTTTGTTCTCCTCCAGTGCTCTTTTTAGAATTTTGAGCAAGTTTTTATTGGTGGATTCCACCAATCCATTTCCTTGAGGGTAATAGTTGGAAGAATTTTTAATATTTATACCATACTTGCTTGCAAATTCGATGTATTTTGCACCTATGAAAGTTGGGCCATTGTCACTTACTAATGCTTCTGGGATTCCAAACCTTGTGATCAAATTTTCTAGAAAATCAATTACCACTTCCTGGTCCGATTTCTTGGTTGGAATAGCCTCCACCCATCTAGTGAAATAGTCAGTGGTAGTAAGGATGAACTTGTGCCCTACTGATGAATTTGGATTGATGACTCCAACAAAGTCGAGTCCCCATTGCTGGAAGGGTTCCTCTACCTGAATTGGCTTGAGCGAAAATGTTGCATTCTTGGTTCTTCCCACATACCTTTGACACTTATCACATGACTTAGCTACTTTGAAAACATCTACAAAGATAGTGGGCCAATAATATCCTACCCTTATTATCTTCATGGTAGTTATTCTTCCTAAAAAGTGACCTCTTGATAGGCCTCCATGAAATTCTTTGATGACCTTTTTTTTCATTATCTCTCAGACATCTTAGAAGCACTCCATCCAAGTTCCTTTTGTATAGTCCTTCCGGGAGTAATACATACTTCATAGCTTGCAATATGAATCTCCTCCATTGTGAAGGATTGAGACCTTACGGACATACCCCTATTTGGAAATAGGCTATCAATTGATTTATCCAATCAGAATTATCTTGAAAAGTGACCTCCTGATCATCCTCTGCTCCTTGATAGGCTACTATTTGTTCTAAATCTGCCTTAGTTGTGAGTTCTTGACATAATGCTCTCCCTCTGACCAACTTTGTAGGGTGGATTTCTACATCATACTCTTGTATCTTGGTAATCCAACCAGCCCTTTTATCACCCAGTTCTCCTTGGAGGATAAATTTTCTCACATCTGGGTGTACCACATAGACCAGAGTTTTACTTTGGACTAAGTACTACCAAAATTTCTTCAAAGATTTCATTACAGCAAATACCTGTCTTTCAATAAAATTATACTTTGTCTGATACTCATGCAAGGTTTGACTCCAGAAGAAGATAGGATGTTCCTCTCCATTCTCACCCTTTTGAGTGAGTACTGATGCATAGCTTTCCTCAGCTCCATAGGCATATAAAATGAAATCTTTGCTGAAATCTAGATTTATCAATACTAGTGCAGTTGCAATTGCTTGCTTTATAGCTTCAAAGGCTTGTTTTCTTTTCTCAGTCCACTTGAACTCCATATTCTTCTTAAGTAGCTCTGAGATGGGTCGGACCACTTGAGCGAAGTCTGATATGAACTTTCTTACAAAGTTAATCTGCCCAAAGAAGGACTGCAACCCTTTCTTGTTTGTAGGTAGGGGAAGGGCTAGAATTGATTTTATTCTATCTGGATCTATTGCCATCCCATTTTTGGAGACTACATGTCCCAATAATTTACCTTCATGAATGATGAAGAATGATTTCTTTGGATTGAGAGATATGCCAAACTCTCTGCACTTCTGGAAAACCTTCTCTAAATGTTCAAGATGTGATTCTTTCCTATGCAAAAACACTATCATATCATCCAGATAAATCAGAATGATTTTATTGATCAGCTCACCAAAAGCATAGTCCATGGCCCTCTGGAAGGTGGCTCCTACATTGGATAGACCAAATGGCATTCTCTGATAAGAAAATGTGCCCCACTTAGTGGTAAAAGCTATTTTGAACTGATCTTCATCTCTAACCCAAATCTGGTTGTATCCAGAGAAGCCATCTAGCAAGGAATATCTTTCCACTCCTGACACCATCTATAGAATCTGATCCATCTGGGGAAGTGGATAATGATCCTTCAGGGAAGCTCTATTCAAGTTCTAGAAATCCACACATAATCGGATGTCTCCATTCTTCTTTCTCACTAGGACCAAGTTGGCAACCCATGTGGAATGCTTAATAGGATAGATAATTTTCCCTTTTAGAAGCTTAATCAATTCCTACCTCATTATGGACTCGATATTCGGATTCATAGGCCTTTGCCTCTATCTGAAAGGTTTTGCATCAGGTTCCAGCTCAATGGTATGTTGAATGACATTCTTATCATAAACTTTGAGGTCTTCATAAGACCAGGCAATAATGTCTGGATATTTAAAACATAGTGCCTTGACTCCATCAACTTATTTTAGAGAGCATCTTATTCCAACATTAATCTTCTTGTTTGCTTCTATTTCAATTTCATTATAGATTTTACCATCAACTTTCATAGTCCTTGACTTCTTTCCATCTTCATTGTCAAACAAGATTTCCAATGTGATCAGGCCTTTAGGAATGTGATTATTCTTCAATTGAATAACATCTTGTTGATCTAATTCTTGGGAAAGCTCTTCCTGCACATTAGCTAGACAAGCCTCTCTAACTAGAAAATTGATTATCTACTCATCATTGTCAAAAACTTGCTAAAATATTTATCTATCTGGGACTACTGGTCTGAAGACTAATTTGACTCTTTTACTTATGGCTGACCCAAGGTCTGAGGAAGGATTAAAATTAGAACCCTTAACTGCCAAAGCATCAGCTAGTGTATTCTGTTCTCTAGGGATAGAGTGAATATTTAGTGCATCAAAAGATTCCATTAAGTCCCATACTCTGTTCCTATACGTCTTCAGATAGTGATGTTTACTACTGCACTTTTCTATCACTTGGTTGACTACTAGCTCTGAATCACCATAAATGTCTAATATCTTGATTCCCATATTTTTTGCTTGCATCAATCCCAAGCATAGAGCTTCATATTCCATAGCATTATTTGTGCAAGCCCAAGTGAATCTGAAAGAAAAACTTTTCACTCCTTCTGAGGGAGATTTCAACACTACACCAACTCTGGCTCCATTTTTGCATCTTGCTCCATCAAAATGCATTGTCCAAACTTCTGTCTACTTGAGTGATTGATTGGATATGGCAGGGATATTCTTCTCGACTTTTATAAAAATATTGTATGTACCTAGCCTAATTTTTGATAGGTTATAATCATATTTGAAGGGCAAATCATCTTCTATTTCTAGATCTTCTAAGATTTCCACTAACTCTGGCTCTTCCATCACTGAGTGATTGTACAAGTCTTCTTCAATTTTTCCAATATGAAAGGACATAGGCTTTTCTAGGGTTATTCTTATCCTTTTGCCTTTGTAGGGGACTATCATAGTGGAGTAGTCTAGATACATATATCCTCCCATCTTGGCCATGAATTCCCTTGATAGGCAAATACCAAAATAAGGCTCCAGGTCTACCACCACAATTTCTTGAATAATGGTAATTTTTGGGGCCCTGTGCAACCTCATCAATACATCCTTTATGACTCCCATGGTCTTTACAGGGGTGCCATCAAGTTGTAAAACCCCCTGACAAGATCTTGTATACTCCATACCCATCTCATCATAGACTGCTTTTGGCATAATAGTTGTTGAGGCGCCTGAGTCTATCATACAATTGTGGACCACCCATCCTTCCATTCTAAGTGAAATGTAGAATGGAGGAGGCTTGTTCTTCAAGGTGGTAGGAGATATTTTTCTTTATCTTGTGCCACATTGAAAATAGTGGCTGTTTCTTTTCCTTGGGACATTTTATGAAGAGATACCTTCAACAAATCTATTTGACCAGGGAGAAAAAGAGTATCATATAGGCTTGCTCTAGATGGAACTCTCTTTAACTCATCCACAATATTATATTCCATCTGAACTAGTGAAGGTATTTCATACCTCTTTTTTGGTTCTCCATAGTTCTTTCTGTATTGTTGTGTAGCCTCAATTCTTTGGATTTTTGTAATGGAAGGGAAACTTAGCTTTTCTTGGGCTTCTTTTCTTGCACTTTCTTGCTCTTTGTTCCTTTCCTTCTCACCTCCTCTTGGAATGCTTATCTCCCTTTCTTGTCTCCTAGGTGCTACATTACTTTTGTCTATTACTTGTGGAATAGGAAATTGATCATTCCCCTGTAGTGGTGGTTCTCTCCTTTTTTGAGAAGGCACTTGGAAACTACCCATATTCTATGGGTCTACTTGTAAGGGTTTCTTTCTAGACCTGGTCATGACTGAGACTTGTTCTTCTTCAAGAAAATCTTGTCCGACCATGACTTGATCATACTGTCATAACATGTTAACTCTCCCCTTCTGGTTTCTTTCCACTCTTTCCATAGCTTTTTGCACATGACATTGGTACATAGCACAAGATTTTGAATCATGAGGATCATTGCACACCAGACACCACACGTTAACTAGACTGGTCTCAGGAGTATATTCTTGATCTTCTTGATTTACATTAACTCTAATTCTCGTACTATTGCTGGGACCAGGCTTCTGATATCTGTTAATATAGGGGAATCTCCTTGGTTGGGACCTTTCTATCTCTCTTTTCTCCATCACATTCATCTTATTACTGAGTGTTTTGAGAGTACTCTGAATATCAAGAAGCATAGTGGATTCTTGAGGTGCTTGAGATGGTAGTGGTGGGAAGGGGATGGAAGGAGATGGTATTTTAGGAGGTAAAATAGGAGCCATTTGAGGGAGTGGTGATGACAAGGGAGGAGGGTCCATGTAGGAAGATGAAGTTGGCTGACTTTGGGTATTAGGAATCTCAGAACAATAAGGCATAATAGTTTTTGGAGGTAACCTTCCTACATTGATAAGGATATTCTCAGCTTGTACAATTGCATTGTAAACCTGGGGGAAGGTGTAGACTCTGGACTATTGAGTTTGTAACCCGAGTTCTGACCCCAAAGCTCTGATATAGTACATAAAAGCAAGAGGGGCAATGGGCCTAGCTTTAGGTGGAATTCTTTTCCAAGTTCTACTAAATCTTAGATTAAAATCTGAAACTGACTCTTGTTGATGCTTTTGCATGGATGTGAATTAGTTTAGGAGAGAAAAAGGATCAATAGACTCATTGAATTCTTCAACAAAAGGCTCAGCTAATTCAGCCCATGAGGTAATGTTGTTGTCTTCTAAGGTTCTAAACCAATGAAGGATTTTCCCTCTAAAATATAGGGCTAGGATTCTGACAATGACATCCTCATTTTTGATATTATGAATTATTGCTAGATTGAGGATATCTTGGCAATGCTCATACATAGTTTTTCCTGACCCATCATAAGTTGGTATAGCTTTGGATACATCTTGAGGGATATCATGCATGTGGGCAAGTCTCAAGGGACCACCTATATTCCAATTGGGATATTTCTGTAGGGGCTGGTTTGGGGTTGCGTTCACCATATTTCTAGGTACTATTCTTACTGGAGGTGGTCTTGGATGTACTTCAGGGGTGGTCTAGTTGGAGCTTCTTGAAAATATGAGGATAAATTTCTTATGATAGTGGATCCTTTTAAAGGGAGCTCATAATAGATAAAAGACTCTGGATTATTTTTTGTATATGACCTAGTATTCATGAAAATATATGATCTATTGGAATGGCTTTCTAGTTTCTTGCATTCAGGGGAGTCACCAAGTGAATTTATAGTTCACCACTTAATGAGGTCAAGACAATTCACTAAATTTGTATTCCTCTAGGAGAGATAAAAGAAATAAAACTTTGTGGGTTAACTAATGTTTCTTGTAAACAGGGTCCCATCGGGCATGCCAAAACTATTGGGGTCTAAATTGACATCAAGGTAAACTTGAACTATGATTATGAATATTTGACTTCTGGGAGGTGCATACCCACTAATCACAACTCAAACCCCGATATTGGATGGATTAGAGATTAACTTCAATCCAACCTCTAGAGTAGGCTAGTATACCTTGTCAACTAATTTAGGTGTTGACTCAATTAAGCTCAAAATAATGTGTAAGTTTAGGGATAGAAATGAGATAAGGGTTAGAAAATGGTTGAGAAAATAATGGTCAGATGGAGCTAACAACATTGACAAATATCAAGAATCTATTGATCAATCACATTTCTAGTATGCCACACTTGAGACTAACAACAATCAAAACTCAGTATCTTCACCATTAAAATAAGGAAATGCTCAGAAAACTATTTCAAACATCTAAATGCTAATAATCCAAATAGCAAAATTAGATCAACACTTAGACTAACAGAAATAGAAGTCTTCTACAGCATTTGTTTAGGCATGAACCATTCCAAGGTGCTCCAAATCAGCAATCCAATATCAGCAGAATTGACTAATCATGACAGCAGTAATAGAAATGCATTCATAGAATAAACTAACAATTGATGAAGACAAGAGCTAGAGGCAAACATCCAAGTAATGCTCCTTCTATTGATTTCACAGCAATTACAGTAATATATCAGGAAAACACTCTAGAGTCAACCCTTAAACATGAGGGTTCGACCTCTTTATATAGATTTTACAATGATAGTAAAAACTGGAAACATTACAAGGAATTTCTTGCCAGATCAGCAAAATGCTGAGGTGGCAGCCTCTCATTGGTTTTCAAGAAAGAAAAGATGGAGTTGTACTCCATGAATGCTACACTTCTAAGCTCTACAAGTTGTTTGGCTCTCAACTAAATTCTATAGCTGGGATGGTTACAGGTCAATCTGGATCATCCTTTGTTCTTGAGAAGACTTTTCATCATCGATCTACAACTAAAAATGCAGGTGAGTCTTGATTCTAGTGATGTTTGATCTTCCCTAGTTTTCTATTGCATTTCTCAGGTTCCATTGCATTCTCCTCTTCTTTAGAATCCGCTACTCTAAATTCCGCTAACACAGGTTTGACTAGTTTGACCATGGAAATGAGGTTCTTGCGGTGCTTGATGATTTTCTATGAAATCCACTGCTTCAATTTTCACCAGGTCCAGGTTGACCAATTTGACTATGGATTTTCAATCTTGCATCGACTTTGGGTGGATTTTGACAATGCTCTACCTCTTGACCTTCAGAATCTGCAACTCTAAATTTCGCTTTGCATTGTTTGACCATGCTGACTACGGATTTTGGCTTCCAGTGGATTTTCACCTTTCCAACACTTAATTGCATTTTTACCAAAAATGCTATGCTTGTGATCTTCCACCATGGAAATTAACCTCATGCTAGTGTCGCTTCTTCTAGATTCTACAACTTTGGATTCCGCTAGGCACTGTTTGACCATGTTGACCATGGATTCTGCACACTAGCGGAGTTTAGCATTGCTTAGGAGTTTTCTCTTGGACACTTAGCCAATTTTACAAAAATTGCTAAGTATGTAGCCTTTTGGGCCTATAGGACCTCAATTGAAAAATGTGTAAGAAATTAACAAAAATCTGCATCTACACACATATCCAACTAAAAATACAGTTCAAGCATAAGTACTTCATTTTCTATTAAATACATGCAATAATCATATAAAAATACATTTCTAGTGTTAAATATGCCTATACAATACCCTTACAAATGTGAATGAAATGAACATTTCTGGTGCTCATCAACCCCTGTTAGAGGTTCTTAAGGCTTTCATTCTTCAAGACTTATTTATTTAACCTCATTTTGGGAATCCTTTAAGAAATTTGATCCTCAAAACTTTCTTTGTCTATTGTTAAAATTTTATTAAAACTCTATGGGTCATAGATTTTGTATCTAACAACCCACAAAAATTTCCTTCACCATACACCTTTAAAGATTTTGAGGATTTATGTAGACATTAAATCATTGTGATTAGATGGTTTGCAAAAAATTTTGGGAGATGGGCCATCGATTATTGTAACCGATGGTCCACAAAAAAATTGAATCATCTACCCATTTTCACCCTCTTGAAATAGTGCTAGTTGTTGATTCAATAAGTTTGATCATCCCATTGGCTTTGTAACTTAAATTGAAGTGTTCCAATAATTATTCTTCCTTTCATGAAATATTAAGTGCCAAGCTCCTCTTAATGGAAATATATATGCAGAGGAGCTTAGACTATTGTACTCTTAGATCAAATGTAGAAGAGCTACCTAGAGTGGTAATTTGGTAAGTGACTAGACACTACGACGAGTCAATCTATGAAGTCTCCATGTATCAAACACTTTTGGGTCCCTCTTTATATTTTTTTAGCTGCTAAATTATTTCTACCTAGATAACTAATTGATTTTTTCTTCGAAGTATAGTGGAGAGATGATAAAACATATGTGGAGGATAACTAGATTTGTGGGCTTGGAGGATAACAAACATTTTTGGGTTGAATATCTTCCAATGGTAGAGTCATTTTAGTTATCATCAAAATGGCTCTTGAACTTCTACCAATTGTGAAGTATGATTTAGTTATCACCGAAAAGGCTATAGGGGATTACTATAGATGGATAATTGGTAAAATTTGATTGTTAGGATGACCTTGCATCCCTAGGTGCTTTACATACACTTTCATCCTTTGGTGAAGATTCTTTAATGATTTTTTAGCATAAGATTTTTGACAAGTCATAGAGTCCCAATAATTTTTCATTATGTGATGTTTTCCAAATCAACACTAGTCGAAGTTACCCTCCTTGGCTAGATTATCTAGTGTAGTCAATTTTCACTACAAGAGGACTTTGCTGATTATTATATATTGATGATATTCTCATTACTAAAATCTCTCATACCTTGATGCAAGATATGAAGTCATACCTTTATTCTACTTTTTATATAACATATTTTTATCTCTTGCACTATATTTTGGGGATTTAGATTGATTAGATAGAAATTGGCATCACCATTCATAGCCTAGGTATAAATTGAACCTTCAATGTTTTAGAATGGAGAATTACATGTCTTCTAAAACTCCTTTTAATTCATTCCTAAATATTTAGGTTTATTTATTAGAATCTCTCCTACCTTGATGTAAGATATGAAGCCATGCCTTTATTCCACTTTTAAGATAACATATTTGGGGCTCTTGCACTACATTTTGGGGATTTATATTGATTAGATGGAATTTGGCATCACCATTCATAGCCTAGGTACGAATTGAACCTTCTTCAATGTTTTATAATGAAGAATTACATTTCTTCTAAAACTCCTTTGACTTTAATCCTAAATATTTAGGTTGATTTACAAATCCTTTGGTGGATGCTACTTTGTATTAATCTCTTATAGGTGGACTTCTTTATCTTACTTACATGATTTGATATAGAATTTTCTATTAGCTATTATTCTAGGTACATGTAGGCCCCTTAAGAGAGTTACTAAATCATAACCTAGAGGATTATCAAATACATCTAAGAGAATTATCACATGGGTGTTCATTACTCAGTTGGATACCATCTAATTTTGATAAGATTTTTAGATGTTGATTGGGCTAGTCATTTGGATGAGATATGTTCCACCATAAATTTTATTTTCTATTTGATTAGACCCTATTTCTTAGTGTTCTAGATGCTAATACACCATATATTTATCTTCTATGGAAGTCAAATTTAATGCTACCAATGAGGCAATTAAGCATATTCAATGGATGCCCATGATTTTAGTGGAGATTAGCATTCCGTAGAGTTTTCTAGTTACTCTTTGATGTGATAAATAAATCACCTTATAGCATATCTACAATCTAGTGTTTCATTAGTAGACCAAAGATATTCATATTTGGATGCAATTTATGAGATGGCTTCATGCATGTGATATGCTTTATCTATTTTTTATATATTCAATGATTAAGCGATGAAAATCCCAACCAAGGTTATACCTAACATTAATTTTGTGCACATGTAGGAGCTACTTGGTGTAGGAGAGTATCCCTTAAAATGGAATTATATACAAGGATCCCTTTATATGTCCAATGTTTAGCTTGAAGGATATTAGAATATATGGTGGTTAAGCTTCTCTTAGGACCATGACCAAATATTGTATTACATATGTAATCCCTTGAGTTCTTGAAAACCTTGAAAAAGTACTTTGTAATATTTATTATTTTAATCCTAAAGTTTTATTACTTAACCTTGACCTAAATGTAACTTATATTTGAATATAAATACTACATCATACCAACCAGTTCATCATCGATTTGAGTGTAATTCAATTATTTGAATGTGGGATTATTTGGTGCCTAAAAATACCCCATATGATTTATGCATTTATTTGTGTGTATTCTCTTTACAAACAATACTTAGTAATATGTTGGTTCTATTTATTTTTTAAAATTGTTGTGAAATCTAACAATTTTTTCTTTCCTATTTCATTTTTTTTCTTTTTTTCCTAAATGAACCAAAATTATTTTCATTTTTTGCTTCATACACACATTTATGCATATACATATATATACATGCATGCATATGTATACATACATATATACATATATTAATATATGTGTGTGTGTTCAAAGTAAAAGAAAATTTATTTCTAAACAAACCTTATCTAAATTGAACCACTTTTCTTTCATGAGAGAGAGAGAGGTGTTGGATTAAAATGCATAGGTGATTGGGCTAGAATATTACAATATATTTTATTATTTTCATACTTCTAGTCTAATTTCCAATTACAATATATTTTATTATTTTTATACTTCTAGTCTAATTTCCAATTTAGTGTGGGTGTAATTTAATTTAATATATCGAGGTTCACATCATTGAATACCATAGATAATTCATATAAATAGTAATCACTAACAAAATAATCTAATATATATTAAAAAATTAGGGAAGAAACTAAATCATTTTTAGAAAAATAAATAAATTAAATAAATTAAATAAATTCATAATCTAATAATCATATAATAGCCTATTGATACTATCATTATTAATTATTTAAATATAAGCATAACATTGAATCAAAATAAATGGTTTAAATATTTTTAAACGTATTCATCTTTTATATTTATTCTTATTAACATCTCATTCTTGCTTGTGGAAAGAACATAGGAAACAAGATTCTAATTCAAGAGTGGATCCATTCTAGTAATCTTAAAATTAAGCTAATAATTATACCTATAAGTGTATAGATCTAGACCATAGGTTAGAAGAAATGTTAAACTTTTTTTTTCTCTATACAAGTAGGGTTGTGGAGCAATAGACATCAAAGGTAAACATCTAAAATTCTAATTCTATCTTTATGTCAGTAAAAGCAAACAAGAATATTCAGTTATAGAATACATAAATTTTAGAATCTATGGTAACAATATTTTGCATATCTGGACACTTTATAGTAGTAATATCCTAATATGAGATCTTCAGATACCTTGATCTAGGATTTGTTGCATCCAATTTTCCTTGATCGATCATTATGATTTTTTTTAGGGTAAATCCATCTATAAACCATCACCTCATAGAAGGAGTTTGTGCTTCTCATCCTCCCACTAAGACCTACCTTAGAACTTTTACTAACATGGGTTTGGGATTTCTTTCATCAAGCAAACACCCATAGTCATAACAAAGAGTTTTAAATCTTAGGTTCAAGAGGAAATTATTTGGGACTTATGGTTTAATTGAAAAGATTCTGACTTTAACATACATACAAACTCAATGTCTTATATGGATTATACTTATGGTAATCCTTTGGGGTGTTCTATATCTAGATCCCATAGCATCACACCTGATTCACTCCTATACGTAAATATCTTGCATTCAATCCTTCCATTACATAAAATAAATCACCTACATACAATTCAACAATATACACATCCTTTCTAGTATTTCCTAACATACACAAGCCTTTTACCTTTTAGATTGATCACAAATCCCTAGGTTCACTATATTAAACCATTCATTAAAATGAGGGAGACCATAAATTTCTAATATACAGAGACCTTATTTAACACATAAATCAATTACAAAAACCTCATGCAAGTAAGTAAAATTAACTTCATTCAATCATAATTTTCTTTTAAAATTCTAACAATAAATTTTTTATTATTGCCCTTAATTTATTTTTTCTATATTGGAAAATACTTATACTAATCCTACACATGCTTCCTTAGTCGCTTACCCCATGCAACCAATATCCTACCACTATTACCAATCTCCCACAATATTATTTTCCCCTTCTATCCTAAAAATCCCCTACTATGTAATATTGCGTCCTTTCCCCCACATGCCACTTCCTTCTTCTTTTCCCATTCATACAACTCCAATTCCATCTTGATTTCTCCATCATCTCCCACCTTTCTCTATTCCACTCTACTTCTTACTCCACTACCACCTCTCTCTTCTTTTTCATGGTATGCATATTTTTTTTCTCCCTTTTCTTCTTTAATTTAAATTTTAAAATTCTATTAATGATACTTATCAAAAAAGTATTTAAAATTACCATAGAAGAATACTAACAAGAT
Organism: Wollemia nobilis; assembly: GCA_028583015.1. Taxonomy (NCBI): domain Eukaryota; kingdom Viridiplantae; phylum Streptophyta; class Pinopsida; order Araucariales; family Araucariaceae; genus Wollemia; species Wollemia nobilis. Next base: position 3,308,214 of record JAQPPZ010016601.1, on the reverse strand, counting down.
ATGGTTATTATCTATATTGTAACACATATAATTATCCAAATACATCAACTTAGGCAATCAAATTGACAATATAACATCAAATATATCAAGCATTTCTCATTGGTTTTATACAATACAAGCATCAAGTTTAGAAAACATGACTAGTTTTTTTTCTTTCATTATGTCATTCAACTAACTACAATCCTAACACTATAAGGAAAAAAATGGATTTCAATATTATTTCTAGAAATGAATAGAAGCAATCCATCCACTCAAATATTATACAAAAAGTGTGATAAAAGATGAAATAGAGATATAAATAGTAGGCACCTATAGACATCATAAATAATCAGTATATTATCCATGGATAAAAATTAAAACACTCTAATAAAACAGATGGAGTGATGGGGGTATTTATGCCAATTCCAAAACCCTAATTGCATCAATAAATTTGACCTAAGATGATATTACAAAATGGATTAAGGTTAATTATAATTCATAAGGTGGGTTTAACCATAACAAGGTTGATCGTGGCCCATAGAGATTATATAATAAAATAATACAATAAACTAAATGTATTTATACAATGATTTCTCATATGCCTATACAAGATTGTATCATACAATGTCAACCTTGTTATGAATTTCAATACCCTCTCATAATCTGAGTTGAGATTCCAAGGAGATAAGACATTAGTAACAATCATATCTTCCCCTGTAATGGATTCTTTAGTGAGCCTCTACATTTGAGGATGACTTATCTAGATCCCCCTAATAATTTGGAAATTTGGTGATGTAAAAATATGTCTAGACAAGAATATTTTTAGGTTGGGCCATAGTCATCATTGTCATTATCAGATACTCCTACAAACATCTAAAGAACACTTCTATTAAGAATCCATATGAGGAAGAGAAGTCAAGAGTACTCCCTCTAAAGAAAATTTGCTTTAATCTTCTATAGTTACATAAGGTAAGACTTGGAAGCATATATTTTATTTTTACAACATACATCACCTTGTTTGGAAAATTCAACTTGTACTTAAGCCACTTGATTTCCATCATAAATAGATGCTTTGCATGGACCTGCTTATGAGAAGATCCATTACAAAATTCCAAGAGTACATGGCTAAACAATAGAAGCGAGAAGATATCATGAAATTTTAAATGTTCATGAATAATATGAATAAATAGCCCAAAGAAGGAAGAGGGATTGACTAAAGCATATTCTGAAAAGAACTCAAAAGCTATTGCATCTATCACAAATCTAACTTTATCTCCCATAAATATAGACCAAATATTCTAATTGCATAACATATTGTAAATTTTACCTTTTGAAATAGGACAATAGGCTTTGAAGACAATCACACAATGAGACATCCCTCCACTTGCAATAAGTCCTTGAATAAATACCACCAAAGCAAAGAGATTGAAAAATTGTGCAATTTTTAAAAAAGGCTTGAAACACTTATTTGCAAAAATTATGGCATTTGGAAGTTTGATTTCCAATATATTCATATGGTGATATTTTTGAAAACATCTATTTTTTTAATTCCTTCAAACTTTTCTACAAGGAAAAATAATAAGAAATAAATTTCTTATTTTTCTTCTTATATCAAAAGGTAGAATGTCCGTATGCCATGCCTATATTGCTTGAGTCTAAAGCTGTGCCCTCTCCATGAATAAGGGTATCGTAATCCATAATAGTAAAGGGTTCCAACAATTTAAATAAACATGGTGTACAATATTTTAATCGAGGCAAATGAGTACACCTCCTTTTCCTTCTTATAGCCAAGGCACCAAAACCCCAAGTGGGCCAAAAGCTTAATAATTTCCTTCCTTTGCAATGGCACCAAGTCCTGTTTGTAAGAAAACAATATTTGACTCTCCATGAAGAAGTTAGAAAACCCCTATAAAGTAAAAGCAACAATACTTCTTCTACTATAAGTGGTTTGGATATGTGCAAAATAGGTATAATATATTCTAATAATAATAGAATATAACTTGGAGTAGATGTAAATTCTCCAAAAGAATAAAACTAATTGGATACAAAAAAAATAGATCTTCCTTTCGTCTCTTTTGTTGAAGGTGTTTATAAAGCTTTGAGAAGAAATTCATTGTAGAGTTTAGAATAAAGATAAAAGTCTATATACAAATTTTATTTTTGAAATATCAATGAAGCTCCATACCCACTTTGATATTATGTTGGAATTCAAACCTATTTTTAGAAATGAATAGAAGCAATCTATCCACTTAAATCATATACAAAAGGTATAAAAAGGGATAAAACAAAGATACATATAGTGGAATTAAATAGGCACTATAAATAATCATCATATTATCCATACATAATAATCACAACACTCTAATATAATGGATGGAGTGGTGGGGGTATTTATACCAATACCAAAACCCTAATTACATAAATAAGTTTAACCTAAGCTAACATAACAAGAGGGCTTAAGGTTAATTACAAATTATAAGGTGGGTTTAACCATAACAATACGAACCATGACCCATAGGGGCTACATAATAAAAAATATAAAAAATTAAATATATTTGTGTAATGATGGTTTATATGCCTATATAAGATTATATCATAAAACATTGGACTTGATCAAAAGTCAAATTACACTTTCAAAAAAAATTCCTCTCAAAATAATGGTTCTATCCTAGCAATGTCAATATTCATACTCTTTAAAAATTTATAATCTTAACTTTTATAAAATATTATAAATTAAACATCATCATAATCAACAAGCAATATTCAAATCCATATTACTATTCCATTTAATTTCAACCATCAAAGCAACATGTCAAGATCTACAAGAAAATAGCAAATTATCCTAGCTCATATGGTGTGTTGAATAAGTCCAAGCATCAAAATAATGTCTCAACATCTACATGAAAATAATATTTGAATCCTAATAAATTAGGAGGATAAGTAGTTACTACATCCTTCTCATATTAAATCTTCCTCTTGGAATTCATAAGAAAAATTGTAGGTACATCCTCCCAAGTGGCCAAGTATTTACTATACAAACAACATCACACTAGTACTCATTCTATTTGACTCTTCCTAAACTATTTAATTTTTTGATCCAAAATATAGTAAGGTTTTATATTAACTTCACCATCCTCGTTCACCTAATATTTGAATAGTCCAAGACATGAGAGAGATCAAATAAATACTTTCTAAGTAAGAAAACTTGAAAGCATTGTGAATTCATGATAGACAAGGAAGTTAGGCTAATCGATAGGGTATAGGTCCTATGTTCTCTAGGATATTGAAGGGTCCAACAAAGTGAACTAAGAGCTTTGAATGATTTTCCAATTTCAATAACATCTTATTAGGTATGTTCTAAATACATTTTCTTCCATAGAAAACTCTCTACATGTAGTGCATATTAACATAACTCTTCTATCAATCTTGGGTCTATTTAATGTTTTAATCAAATTTATTAACCCACTCTTTCAATTCCTAAGCATCTCAAGACCTATGTGTTGGTCACGAATCTGCCTAAGGATAAAATGCATGTGCACCCTAGACTCGACCAACATTGAAAGGCTAAAGGAAAGAAATGTCCTTCAAACCAATCTCCAGAGAGGGTTGGTTCTCATACTAATCTAAAAATCGATGTAAAGCTTAAAGATAGAAATTAATGTAAAGATATGGGAAATATGACTATAAGAATGAAATATAAAGTGGGGATGAACTAACAACTAAATAACCACATCAAGTTTTAATCAACATTTAACCAAAAGAACAACACAGAAACTGATCACAAATTGCAAATATGACTTCCAATTAGCATTTCAACATTCACCTTTTCATCGGAAATTAAATTCAAATGCAAATTTTAATCTATATAACAAATACATGAATATAACAAAAATTATAGGTAGAAAGAAATCACATATGCAACCAGAGTCCAAATTCTTTCTATTGATGCAAAAATTTTAACTTCCAAAGTTTTTAGCAGAATGTTCCCCCTCTTTTACATCAAATTTCTTAGTATTTATAGAGGGTTGCACCTCTGTAATTGAATGAGCATTAAAGAAAATGGTGGTAGACTGTAGCATGGTCAGTAACAATATTCTTATCAGGAACAACAATGAACAAATCAACTAACATCTTGGGAAGTTGTGATCCTTCTTCAGTGAAGAACATCTTGAAAATTAGTAAGAAGGAAGATGGAAATTCATTTTAGAAGTTATTGCATCAAAAATGAGTGACCACCATAGTGGATGGTGCCTCAAAATCAAGGGTGCAATATTTAATTTTGGCCATCCTTCAACAATAATTCTAGAAATATTAACTCCCTTGCCCCAAGAATTGAATTTATCAGTCCTTGAACTTTTCCAAAAATGATCTACACTAAAAGCTCCATCAAAGATGATTTTTCCTAGAGGAAATGATGGAAATATGCTTCATCAGGGCAAAGGGGCAAAAATGGAATTTCTTTGTGAAAGGAGGTGAAAATGAATTTTGCTCCAACTTGGGGTGAAAATGGAGTTTCATTTTAACTTGGGGTGAAAATGGATTTTCATTGCAACTTCGTCCAAAGATGCTTCTTCGTCACGACTTCACCTGGAATGCGTTTTTATTGTGAGTTTTCCTGGAAACATAGTTTCACCATGACTGCTATCCAAAAATGGATTTTTGTTGGTATCTTCGCCTAGTTTCACCCAAAAAAGGCTTTCACCTAGACTTACGCTTGGAACATGCTTGAAAATGCATTTTGCTAAAAATTGGAGCGAAAATGCGTTTCGTTGAAAATTTGGATGAAAAGGGAAGTTCGCTAACAATTTCGCTCAAAAGTGTATTTAGCCAATAGTTTCGCTTGAAAATAGGATTCATCAACATCAAGGGTGAAGATGGAATTTTGCTGGCAAAATTTTTGGGAAGTGATTTCACTGATGAAAATGCTTGCACACTTAGGCAAAATTTTAACAAAATTTTAATGTGTCAAAAATGTCTTTTGTTGTTTTCACTGGCAAAGACGTCTTTTATCAGTGAAGTCATCTAAAGTTTGATCTTTGCCAGCATTGAAAGAGGCATTGAAAGAGAGATTTATACCAGCAAAAATGCCAAAATAAATCAACGAAAACACCCAAAAGTTGAAGAGAACAACAAAAATGCATAATTTATATCTTATACTTGGAATGTTTTACAAAAAAGTTCTAGTGTGGAAAAACTGCCAACACTTCTGGTGGCTCGTGGGATTTTCATCTTGTCTAGATGAAATCGACCCTAGGCCTTTATCCATTGGGTTCAATTATCACCTTTGCTTGTTGCATCATATGGTTCATTTTTTTCAGCAACTTCCTCTTGTTCTTTTTTTGCTTATGCATGTTCTTCTTGCTCCTTGAGATGTGAACTGATGGTCTCATACATTGTAACTGCCTCAACCCAAGAATATGAATCGAGCATCGAAGGATAATAGAGTGAATCAATATTGAAGCACAATGTCTGGATCTGGTCCAAGATTATGTGATTGGCTCTCTATATCAGCTCTAGCAAGGATGACTCGATGTAGGTGAGCTTCTTCATGAACGGTAATACTTTCTCTTTTGTAATTGGTTTTGTCCAGCTATCAATCTCTGAAGTATCTTTTACGAAATCTCTCCAGAGTACCTCCAAATATCACTTTAGCAAAATATCCCCATGATCATTAGTGAAACTTGGAAATCTATTATCATTGATGGCCTTGAAATAAACGAGTGAAATGCAGTGCTCCTTATCATACATATCAAGCAACTTACAACCTTCTCTAGCCAGATCTAATCTAAAAAATAATTGCACAATGTTATCTAAGTATTAGACCAAGCTCGGTACATCCCACTCATTGGTTTAAATCATAGGGCAGAATGAGCTAATGATTGAATCTTTAGTGCCATATCCAATTTTGGTTCTAGTTGCTCCTTGACATATTGTAATGTTTTCTTACCAAATATAATTATTGTTCGAGCCTCTTGAATATACAATAGAACAAAGAGTGCTTTCGTTGCCCATTTTGTGTAGTCTTCAGTCAAAGGATGATGAGCCCATTTTATTTTCTCCTTGGAGAAACCTACTGATTGTACTACCTTTTCAACCAACTGATTCTGTAAAGTTTTGAGTTGGGCAAACAATGCTTGCACTTGATATTTTGCTCCTTCCTGGGATTTCTAGTGTTCCTCGATCGCTTGCCTATATTTTGCAATTTTGTTTTCCAAGCCATATGCCTTATACTGCCAATGCTTTCCTTATGATTTTATTGTTTTCATCTAGACCTTATGTTCAGCTAGGGCACCTTCCAACTCGATGATCTTTGCTTTAGCTTTGAAAAAGTTCTTCTTCAAATGCTCATTGTGCAAGTAGATTGAGCTCATCTCCACCTGAATGTTCCCCATATTTAATATAGCATCAATATATGTAAGGTACTCTATAATGAATTCATAAGCATAGTCACTTGGAGCTATCTCTCCTTGGGGCTTTCAAACATGGAGAATCATTTTTACAGTGTGAGACTCCATAGCTTCAGGGTCAAAAGAGATCTTCTTCAATGTCTTCTCTAGATTCTGAGCCTCCTTTTGCTTACAATTTTTTAGCCACTGTGATGAACTTTGTTTGGATCTACTGATATTTTTTGCAATAGGGTGCTCCTCTACAACTTCCATCTTCGACTCTGGTAGTGCCTACAACTCTAAAAATAAGGAAAAGTAAAAACGAATCTATTGAGGTTCTGGCTCAAAAAGGGAAACGTAAATGGGAGCAGTTGATGGAGTGGAAACACAAGGTTCGGCTATAGTTACACTTACTCGTGAAGGGGTTGGTGTACTTATAGCCACAAGATAACTAACCAGAATGAAATATGAAGGAAGTGAAAATGAATGCAAAAATGGATTGGGTGTGGATGCAAAAGAACTAAAAGAAAGGGAATAGAAGAAAGAGCATTGGTTATCGGGGATTGAGGAATGGGGAATGAAACTAAAGTGGAAGGATTGCCAAGTAGGGTTTAAATGGAAGTGAAAAATATTGTATTAGACATGATGGTCACTAAATGCTCATGATCAAGGGAAGAAGTTAGAGAAAATGTACCTATGGGATCCGACACCATTTGAGCTAATGATGAAGGTGGTTGTGATACTAGTTCTTCCTTGAATCGATATTCCTCCATCTCCTCCTCAATATTAACAATTTCAATATTTTGGCCAAGATGCCCTTCTTGGAACAAAGGAATAGTCTTTGAAATGCCAACTTGTGTGGCTAAAATTGTAGGAGGAGGTTTTGTGCCAGATGAAGAGACTGCACCATTTCTCAGCTTCTTAGAGATGTTTGGAAAAGGAAGTGCCTCACTCGTACTTCTTTCCTTGCACTGAAACTGCTCTTTCAATGATGGTTGTGTTTCTTCTTCTAGAAGTGGTACTTCAACCATCATCCACCCTTTACCAGCCATGGTCTCTTCATTGTCAAACCCTTGTAAGCTTTGAGGTACAACATCAACTAAAGCAATCGGTTGGTACTTGTCCCAATGCTCATCATATATACTTGAAAATATCTCATCCATCACTAGATCATAAGCTGATCTGATATTTCCTCGATGGGCCCTCATAATCCACCAATTGATGATTTTCTCCTTAGACCAATCAGGCAACTGACTCTTCATTTTGCTAAATAGGTTCGGAGGAGGAATGTGGACTCTAGGATTATATTCAACCTCCATCTCATAAAATTCATGCCATGGAGGGAGCGACATCATGTTCTCAATGTGCCACTCGATATCATGCCCTTTTGGATTGTTCCTTTGCTACATGATATCTTCCCTGGGGCAACAATAAAAACTTTTTGCTTTAATAAACTTTGCAAAATGGCCCAAAGGGTCATATTTCTACTATTGGGGAAATTTGACCAAACCAAGGTCGTAGAGGGTTTTAGCAATTAGCTCATTTTGTCCCACTTGGTTCACTTCAATGTCACCTAAGTGAAATGGCATGTCACACGTAGCCCGCTTTCCCCTACCTTACCCATATATGTCATTGGCGAAGTCACTCTACAAGGTGACCTCCAACATGAAAATGCATTCCATAGTGAAGTATGGAAGGATGAACGACTTGCTGGTAAAGCCAAAAATATGTACCATGATGCCTTGCATCAACAAGAAGATATCAACTTTCTCCTTCGCAATGATATCCTCTTTCATTGCCCTTGAAACTCTCTCACATGCATCAAAAATAATCTCGAGGACAGGACCCAAAAGGACGTGGTTCAAATTATAATAGGACTTCCTTCTCAACAAGCTTTGATTCTATAAATAAATGGGAAGTTTTATACCTGCCTCATCGGTCTACTCCATGGCTATAAATGGAAAACATTGGTGCATGTGAAAAAGAAATACCATATGAAGAATGAACAATGTCTAAACACCACCTCTTCTCCACTTTGCACCTTCTCTAACTATGTGTGCATTCTTCAAGCTATGTAATCCACCTAGTTAAATAAAACTTGATCATTGCTTGCATTCATCACCTTGGGGGCATAAAACTCCACCTGCAAAATACACTATGCAAGTGATGCTTACCATTTATGGACTGTGGAGTCTAAGGGAAGCCCAATGATCCATGCTAACATTGAATACAAGTTTGGGCTCTTAAAATATGTTAGAGGCTTTGGAAAACCTAGCAACTACCCAAAGTATGGAGTCTTTATCAATTGACTCTCCATAAACTGGTGTAATGATACAGTTGATTGGTATCTTTTATCTTGCTCCCTAAGATTGATCTTTATGAACATTACATCCGAAGGAGGTTTAACCCCAGAAGTGAACACTTCTCTGACTGCATTGGTTGAAATGTTGAACAACCTCTCTCTATTCACATTTTGAATGAATCTTATAGTAGGATGATAGAATTTTAAAATTATCAAAATAAATTTTGGGCGAGGATGAACTAGTGTACACAGGAACTAGAAAATATGTGCATGATACGCTATAGTTCGTGAACTCAGTTGTTAATCCTTGCTTTACTGCAAATTCCACATATTGGCACAAATTCTCCATACCCTTGTTTGAAATGATGCAATCACAAATGTTCCCCAATGCGTCATAATATGGTTTGAATTCCTCATCTTCATTCCTCCTTCCTTTCTTGGCTTTTTTACCTATTTCAACTTTTTTCTGTGTCTTCTTTGATTTTGCAACTTTCTTCCCCATTTTTGCCCTTCAGCAACTTCACTTCAATATTCTTATAGTTCTGCAATTAAGCAGTAATTCAGCGAAGCCAAATAACAGTTCTACAACACCTCTGAGAGAATTGTTTACAAGCTTCATGGGTTCACCCTTTTTATAATGTTCGGCCTCAACAACCTGCTTTAATTCATGCAACGCACACACAAAATTTGGGTGAACGTGCTCCTTGGTTCCCTCTCTCGGCACACTTTTTCATAATTTTTTAATGGTCCATAATGACTTGCACTACAAATATTCTTTGAATGTTGTGTCTAACCACTTTTTAATTTGATATGCACAATCTAGTTGTCAACAATTGACCTCGAGAAATGTGACAATCATATTTATCTTCTTGGCATGCATGATTAGAGTGGTTTTCAGGTGAACTTTCCTTTTCACTAATTTTTGGCACTAAAAAATACCTTTGGGCAGTTTTGTTGGCAAAATTACCTTCAACTTGTGCACATAACTGGAGTTTTGCTGCCAAAAGTAGAGCATAAAATGCTTTCACTTCCTTAGATCCCAGAAAGCATGCCAACTTGGTCAAACAACTAAAAATTCTCCTTGATGGGTGAAAAATATTAAAATTTGGCACACTTAACTCCATGCACCAAAAAAACAAAGAATTTTAAAAACCTACATGTGTTTTGCTGATTTAAAGCACCAAAAAAGCCCTTTAATATCTTAGCTATCGAAAAAGCAAGGCATGCAAGCAAGATAGCACTTTTCTATTTTTGGGCGAATTTTCCAACTTGAGTGCCAAAAATTAGGGGAAGTTCTTGTCTTCACTCCTGAAAAAGAAGGAAGGTGTGAAAAAATGTGTTTCGCTAGAAAAAATGATTTTCACCAACAAAAATACCTCTGCCAGGCGAAAATGACTTTCGCTCCTTGAAGATGTGCTTTCTTTTATAGGAAAAACAAAGAAGGTTTTCGCTGGCAAAAATGATTTTCACCAGTGAAAACACTTATGCTCAGCAAAAATAACTTTCACTCTCCCTTTTTTTAAAGCATAAAAATCAAATTAACAAACTATGTATATATTTACATTCTTGATCCTGAATTTATACTAATAGTAGACATTCAAATGAAGACCATTCACTGGAATTGACAACACACAACCATCCATATCTAGTAAATAATATGAATTAAATTGATTCACACTGGAAATCTAAAATGACCCTTCCCAAATTACCTCAAACTTGTGATGGTTTCCTAGTTTTGCCTTGTTTTCATTCTATTTTAATACATGATCACCAACCTTAAATACATTCTTTGAAGTATTCTGGCTAAACCAATTTATCGTCATCTAAGCATGCTCCATGAAATCATTATATGCTCTCTCCCTTTCTTCTTCCAACTATAATAGTTGAGCCAACCTTACACTCATGGGATCAAATTCATCATCTTCATCATCAAGCAATTGCAAAGATTGAAGAGTCGACAACTCAATGTGAATGGGCAAGACTTCTTCCTTACCATACACCAAAGAATAGGGGGATGTCTTGATAGAATTTTTAATTGAGATACGATCAGCCCATAAAGCTTGGTTCAAGAGCAAATTCTAACTTTGCTTGTTATCACCAAGAGTTCTCTTCAAAATCCTAAGTAAATTCTTGTTCGTAGATTCGGCCAAACCATTTCCTTGCGGATAGTAGTTTGATGAAGTTTTCAAATAAATATCGTACTTACCCACAAACTCATTGATTTTGGCACCAATGAGTGGAGTTTCATTGTCTGTTATAATCACCTCTGGTATGCCAAAGTGAGTGATCAATCCTTCAAGGAAAGTTATGACTACCTCTTGGTCTGCCTTCTTAGTTGGGACTACTTCGGCCCATCGGATGAAATAATCAGTTGCAATCATAATGTATTTATGTCTAGCATATGAATTAGGGTCACTAATCCTAATAAAATCTAAACCCCATTATTGAAATGGTGCTTCTACTTGGATTGGGTGAAGAGGTAAATATGCATTTATGTTCTTGTCGACATACCTTTGGCATTTGTCACAACTTTGACTGACCTTAAATGCATTTGAAAAGAGGGTGGGATAGAAATAACATGCTTTGATAATTTTTAATGCCATGGGTCTTCCCACATAGTGGCCTTCTGACAACCTAGAATGAATTTTTTCCAAGATTTTCTACTTTTCTAACTCTTTGACACATCTTAGAAGCACTCCATCAATGTTCTTATAGAACAACCCACTTGGTAACATAACATACCTAAGGGCATGTAGTCTGAATCTTCTTCTTTGTGAAGCATTGAGATGTGAAGGACACTTTCCTAAATTGAAGTATTCAACAAGGTCCTTTGTCCAATCCTTATCAACTAAGGAATGATTAGCAAGATAAATTTCACTTATTGAATATTCATACTGGTAAACCATTGATTCAGAGGCAGCGCTTTTTACAATTTCTTGAAATAATGCTCGATCACGAACTAGTTTGGTTAGCTGGATTTTGATATTATATTCTTGAATTTTAGAAACCCAACCAACTCTCTTATCTCCAAGCTCACCCTAGATAATGAAACTTCGGACATACGGATGAACAACATAAACGATTATTTTGCTCTAGGAAACAAAATACCAAAAATTCTTCAAGGAGTTCATCACTGCATACACTTGCTTCTCTATGAAATTGTACCTTTCCTCATATGGTTGGATGACTTGACTTAAAAATGTGATCGAACACTCATTTCCATCTTCCTTCTGTGTGAGCACAACTCTGTAACTCTCTTGTTCACCAACACCATAAAGGATAAAACCCTTTGGATAATCAAGGTTCACCAAAATAGGAGCCTGCAAAATCCTCTTCTTGATTTCTCTGAATTCTTGCTTCCCTTTCTCAGTCTACTTGATCTCAGCATCTTTCTTCAAGAGTTCAATCATCAGTTTCATAACTTGGGAAAAATCTGCAATAAACTTTTGAATGAAATTAAATTGATCAAAAAATGACTATAAGTATTTATTGTTATCTGTAAATGGAAGCTTTAAAAGAGCCTCTGCTCTAGCTAGATCAACAACTAAACCCTTTTTTGAGATTACATGGCCTAGGGGATTTCCCTCCTTCACCACAAAGATAGACTTATTTGGGTTGATGGATATTCTAAACTCTCAATATTTTTCAAACACTTGTCTTAAATGCAAGTTGTGATCCTTCTTGTTATGAGAGAAGACAATCATATCATCCAAATATATAACAATGACTCAGTTTAGTAACTCACCAAAAACCACATCCATCACTCTCTGAAATGTTGCTCCAACATTTGAGAGATCGAAAGGTATTTGTTGATAAGCAAATGTACCCCATTTTGTGGTGAATACCATTTTGTGTTTGTCTCCATCCTTGAATCGTATCTGATTGTAGCCATAGAATCCATCTAATAGACAAAATATTTGAGCTTCTGTAACTATGTGAAGAATCTGATCAATCTAGGACAAAGGATAATGATCCTTTAGAGAAGCCTGATTTAAATTTTGGAAATCAACACACAGGTGAATATCTCCATTCTTTTCTACATAGGGAAAAAATTAGCTACCTAGGTAGAATGCTTGATTGGGTAAATAATTTTAGCTTCCAATTATACCAATGAAAACACCCAAAAGTTGAAGAGAACAACAAAAATGCATAATTTATATCTTATACTTGGATTGTTTTACAAAAAAGTTCTAGTGTGGCAAAACTGCCAACACTATGATCACTCAATATTATAATTTATCTCAAATCAAAGGGTTCATGTAGAGTTTTCTATAAAAGGCTCATAGGTTTCTATCCTTATGGAGCTATAACAAATAGTATTTTAAGTGAATCTAATTGAGTTAAATTACTTCTTGTATTGATTCTATTGATCCATAATGTACATCATATCATATATTCCAATGTTCAATTTACCTACCCTATCTATCCATTTTTATTAGGATGGTATTAATTGATGAAGTTTAGTTGAGTCCCTAAGGTTTGCTAGAATATCTTGTAGAACCTAGAGGTAAACAAGGAATTCCAATTTAAAATTATCTTCTTATTTACTCCATAAATATTTAAAATCTTATGAACATATATTTATGCTATATCCTTAGCCTCATGTGTATCCTTGGTGGGGAAGGGATAGGCTACCTTCATAAAATCGTCTACCACCACTAGGATTGCATTGTGCCTACATTGTGTCAAAGGCAACCTTGTAATGAACTCCATGGATATATATATGATACCATGAAACTAAAGTATCTCTTTAGGACAAACCGGTATCCCTCATACTTAATTCCATCAAGAATTTGATTTTGATTGGATTCCAAAAGTGTAACAACCCAAAACTACCAATCCATTTTTTTTTTAAGATCATTACAAGTAAAATTTTACAAGGGAGACACCCTTATTTTATTTATCTCATCATGCAAGGCTTCACCACATTTGATTTTTATTTTCTATAGATGACACTCAATGGTAAGGAGTGGTCAACTCATGTGTTTTCTAGGGTTCACCTTACTAAACCTACACATTTAGAAGAATGCCAAAAGTGGTCCCCCCACATTTTCCATACCCTCATCGACATAGGACCATGCGACCATAGCATAGGTATTATCCTTTAAGGCCCATAACACTTAAAAGGGGGCACTTATTCCCTAACCTGACCCTAAGTCCATCTAGGTAGGTTAATCAAGTGTGGAGCCTTGATGCTTAGTTACCACACCTCCGTGGGATAACTATGGTCATTTCCAATTCGTCAAAAAATAACATGATCCTACTCTTAGTGACCACACCTTTGTGGTCTAACTAAGGGGTCACCACTGCTATCTTATGAATGATTTCACAACTCATAGTTGGAGTACACCTGAGCCTTCTTGTTCAAGGTGCATTGATTCATAAGAATACCTAGCTATTGTATTCACACAACTCCTTCTAGGTGCATGAGTCCCTAGCTATTGCATTCTTACAACTCCTTATAGGATCATGGATACCTAGGTATTGTATTCACACAACTCCTCCCAAGATTGAGCTTTAAAATTATTAACTTAGGTCCACAAGAGATTCTAACCACCCCAAGATAAACTTATCATAAATAATTCTTACACTTTAAAACATAATTCTAAAGTAAAGCAACATACATCACATCATATCAAAAGCACTTTAAATCAAGTCATAATCCATTTAATCCAAAATTCTATAATAGATAAACAAGGATACCTCTTAAATAAAGCCCATATTTGCTTAATCCAAATGCTTGACATAAGCTTCAAAGTACTCATTCCTATAACATAAATTCTATAACATAAATAACCAAGTATTTAACATAAATATACATTCCTGCAATTGATAGAACTCAATACTAACTACCTAATTAAAATAATGCTCAGAAAATTTTAATTTATAAAACCCTAGATATCATTAAAGCAACATAATATTTCAATTTGAAAAATAATCAAGTTTACAAAACTCAATGAACAAAACATTCTTTTACATAGCCTTTGTTTTTCCACATCATCTATATGTTCAAATCACTATGAAGCCATCCATCAAAGATCTTCAATTATTCTAAGTATTTGCAAGCATCTTCATTATGGAGAATCCACCCATAGCTTATGAGGAATACTTAGGGATCAGGACAACTCTAAATGCAATGCAACTTAATCATGCATTTTTCTACTATGCAAGCCACCATGCATAAAACTCAAATAAAAAGCAAGCTACAAGAAGAGAATCCCATACTTCTCTTTATAATGATCCCTTAACTCACAAAAGTATTAGGAATCATTATATTAATTTCTCTTTCATAAACCAACATACAGTAATCCATCTATAAAAGAGAATCCCATACTTACAATAATCCATCTATAAAACAAAATCTCATACTTCTCTTTATAATGATCCCTTAACTCACCAAAGTCTCAGGAAACATTATATTAGTTTATCTTTCAAAAACAACATGATAATTCATCTATAAAATAGAATCTCTTACTTCTCTTTATAATGATCCCTTAACTCACAAAAGTCTTAGGAATATTTATATTAGTTTCTCTTTCAAAACCAACACACAATAATTCATCTATAAAATAGAATCTCATACTTCTCTTTATAATGATCCCTTAACTCACAAAAGTCTCAAGAATCATTATATTAGTTTCTCTTTCAAAACCATCACACAATAATTCATCTATAAAAGAGAATCCCTTACTTATATTTATAAATATTATATTAGTTTCTCAACCAATATACTATAAATCAACTTAAAGAAGAGAATACCATACTTCTCTTTATAATTATCTCTTAACTCACAAAAGTCTCAGGAACCATTATAGAGTTTCTCTTTCAAAACCAACAAAAATAATTTTTCAAACTTAAGGTTCTTCCAAATAAATAATCATTTATACCATAAAGAATCTCATATTTCTCTTCATAATGATCTCCTAACCCACAAGAGTCTTGAAAATCATTATTATAGTTTCTATTTCAAAACCATTTAATCCAAAACTTAAACAAAATTATCCTTGAACAAGAACATACATAATTCCATACCAAAATCATATTACAAATCTATCATAACCATATTCTAGTAAAAAGGGTCAATTTAAAACTTAACTCATCTTAACAAGCTATCATGGATAAGAAGTCTCTTTAATACAACCCTTAATTCCATTACTTTAAGGATACATTTTTTACTTAATCAAATAAATAACTTACTAACATTATCTAGAACACTTTGCATTTATTCACATTTTTATTAACCAATCTGAAAAGATTTGCTTTTCTACATCCATAGCCCAATTAAAGAAATCAAGGAGCAACATACAATAATAAATAAAGGTTAAAAATAAAGCAAAACCCCTAAGCTCAAACAATTAAGGAGAAGATTAAAAAATCCAAACTAAAACATAACAAGATAAAAGACTCAACAATACTACCCGAGAAAATCTATGCACAAGCCAATGTAAATATGAACAACAAACACAAGTAGGTTTTCAAAGAGCTTCCCCAAAACAGGGATGGCAATCCTACCCAGCTCTGAAAATGAGGTAATCCAAGCAACATAACCAAAACAAATACAATCAGCATGATGCCCTTTGTAGACTATGAGGTGCAAGCATATAGGTGCAAATGGCTTACACGGTAGGTGGAAAAGAAGCCATAGCCCTAGCTAGCAAGCCTCTATCATGAAGCACAACTACCAAGTATACTAATAACTCCAAAACCAAGATATAGATTACTATACGAGAGCATAAGATATATAGGCACATATCTAAACTCACATGATTCACTAGTTTAGGGTAAAACACAACAAGCAAAGCAATATCTTATGTACACTAAGCAATAACTAGAGAATCCAAGCAAAGCAATAGAATAAAAAAACAAGGAAGCAACCTAGTTTGATCTCCTCTTACATCCCTTCTACTTTGATGATGTGCTATCTCTAGGTCCACACTTTACAATCCATCCAACCCAAGCTTTATTTCTTCCCTTCTGTTTCAACATTGTTTCCTCCCAAGCCAATCCTCCCCTCACCCACATTCCATAATATTTAAGCAAGGGGCATATCATTGCATCGGGGAAAATGTGAATGAAACACCCAAGAGAGCATTACTCGCCACATTTACATGATTGCTCATATAAATAAACTACCCTTAATATTTAATAAAACTGAAGCTACCTTAATCCACCAAAGGGGTGACATTTATTATTACTTTGACATTAATTAATTTTCTTTAAAGCTTAAATATAAAAAATCTAGTTAATACTTTTTATTTTCTTTTTTTTTAAGGAAAAAACTCCTTGCAGGGCTGCCTTGGTTTGAGAGACCACGAACATGGGGTTCTACACTGTCAAAGTCACCCGGAGTCGCACCCAACCCTGCCCGCACCAACATTATCAATTGGATTTTGGATACCCAATTCAGCTTTTTGGTAGGGTGGAGATTTGAACCTGAGACCTCCCTTGGAGGATTGCCCTCTCCTCTCCAACTCACCTACAACACCTGGGTTAAAATTAATTTATAGTGGAAAACACCCCTTTCGATGTGCCACTTTCAACAGGTTGGGCATAGGAGGAATGGAGCCTTGTCGGTCTCTACCAGCACATAGGACATTCCTAACTAAATCATATATCTGCAGGATGGAGACAAGGCGAATGGAACCTGGGTCGGCCTCTACCAGCACCCAGGGTATTTACCACTACACCACAACAAGCAAATTAGTTAATACTTTATTTAACTAAAGTATTTAAGCTATCATTTAAGCAAATTCAAAAGTATTACCAATCAATACTTATCAGCAATTTTCATCAAACTATGTAGGTGGTCTCTTTTAAGATAGTCTAATGCTATTGCCAACCTATTAAGGAGACTCGTTGCACAAGCAACATCTTAGTCCAATGGTGTGAACATGGACACAAATAAAATGCAATGCATCTACATGAAGGGTGTGTTGTTACCCTATATTGTCAATGAATGAGTCATCACCATAATTTACCCAATTATCTCTATTTTTAGGTGGTTTACCCTTATGATCCCACTAGCAAGAAAGAGCACTTGGTCCTACATCCACAATTATGTTAGAAGTACCATATTCCAAGATCAAAAGAATGCAATCATTCCATCATATAGACTTCATTAAATAAAGTATACCATTAACTATTCTCATCAAACATAGTTCATTATCCAAAGTAAATTCTGCCAAGGAGGAGCATTACAAAAAGTTATTGAATGTATGCATTATTTTTTATTTCATCCCCAATTTTCCCCTTCAAATCTAATGAGATAGTTATTATTGAGCAATAATACTTTATTATACTAAGGCATTAGCTACTCAATTTTCATTTCCCTTAATACATAAGATATCAAAATCATACTCATAGTGAAACTTGATCTATTTCCTCTTATGAGCATTAAGGTTCAACTAGGTAAATACATACCTTAATATTTGATGGTTGGTCTTGAGTTCAAACCATTGCTTCAATAAATAATACCTCCATGTGATAAGAGCATGAACTACATTGTCATTTCTAGATGATGAATTGGGTAGTTTAGCTCATCTCTTGATCTTTCAAGGCATACAATTTTCCAATCTACCTTTTCTACATTAATACTCCACCTATCCTCTCAATGGGGTTAGTGGGCTTAAGCACTACTAAAATAGGTGCATTAGTCAACAACCTGTTTAACTTCTAGAAGGTTGTTTGTACTTCTATGACCATATAAATTCTTTTCCCTTTCATCAATATGAAGTAATAGGATTCACAATCTATAAGAAAATTCTCATGAACCTCCTATAATATCCTATATGCCCCATTAAACTTCATACCTTAAGGGCATTTGTTGGTATTAGTTATTTTATTATTTCTATGATATTAGTAGGATCTATCTATATACCTCTTTTGGAAATAGCATAACCCAAATTCTAAATTTTTGAATAAAATAAGAAATACTTTGATATATTTCTATATAGACTTTTCCTTCTAAGGCAGTACATCACTTGCCGAAGATGTTCCTCGTGATCCTATGTATTTTTTGAATATACCAAGATATCATCAAAGAATGCCACCATAAGTTTATCCAAGAACTTTAAAAAGACATTGCTCATGAGTCCCATGAATGAATATATAACATTTATCAACCCAAAAGGAATGACCATGAATTCATAGTGGTCATAATGAGTTTTAAAGCTATTTTGTGAACATCAAACTCTTTAATTTTTCATTGATGATAGCTAGACTAAAAATGAATCTTCAAGAACACCATCGCCCATTACATTTTATCAAAAATATCATCAATATGGGTTATGGGGTATTTATTCTTAATTATAAATTTATTCAATTGTTGCACAACTATATAGTCCCATCCTTTTCCTTGACAAAAATGACAATGTACCCCAAGATGACACACTAGGCCTAATTAGACCCTTATCTAATAATTCATATAACTATATCTTTAGCTCAAGTAACTCTACTATAGTCATATAATAGGATTCTTTAGAAACTAGCTTTGACCCTATTCAAAGCTCAATAGAGAATTCTAACTCACATGTAGGTGGTATTGCTTATAATTTATTAGGAAAGACAACTAGACAATCTCAAAAAAAATGTATGAGTCAACTATAGGACCCATATTATCTTCTTAGGTATCTTGAACTATGATGGTATACCTTATATATATTATCATACTTTTCTTTATCTATATAATTATATCATATTAAATGACATTGTTAGTTTTACATCACAACTAAAAACTATATCACCTACATAGATCATACACTCCACTTCCTTAGAGTAGCAATCAATTCTTGTACAATGCCTTTTTATCCAATCTATTCCTAAAATAGCATCATAATATCCCAACTACATAATTAAAAATCATGATAGGTGGACCACCCTCCAAACTCTATCTCAAACCTATTCATTTGTCTCGTTGATTGACTAGCAAGAACCTAAATCCATAATTGCCTATACCTACAGTCATGCAACATTTGTTCGACTAGCCCATCTTTGTCTATGAATCCAATGCCAAAAAAGAGAAGATATGAATCTAGGATATATAAGAATAGTCATAAGTTGATTGGAAATAATACCTACCAACTTAATGACTATGGCTTGGTGCTCTAACTAATGGTCATTAATGGTTGCAAACACCCTATTCTATGGTTGTGAATTCTATATGAGTATCGGGATGGGATCCTATCTCTCTAGGATTTTATAGATAATATTTGTTATTATAGGATTCACCATAATTATGATATTTTCTAATGGGGCCTATACTAGAAGTGCTCTATGTATATCTCATTGATTGCTACTAGGGGGCAGTGTTATGCATAGTGGCTAGTTTTGTAAAATTGGCTAAAATTAGGATTTTTAAAAATTGGAATTGGCTAATATTTGGGACCCTTGACCAAGGTCCATTAGCCAAAAATTTATGGGTGCAATTTTTTTGGGTCGATTCGCCCCAATTTTATAATAATTTGACCATTTTAAGTTTAAATTTTCAACATTACCCCTAATAATAGTGAACCTTCTACATGTGTTTCAAAACTATTCACCTGGATTTTGAAACCGATTCGCCAAATTTTTATAAATATATTTTGGGGCTGACCCCTTATGCATAACCTTGCTAGGGGGCCTAAAACTAAAATATCTATGTCAAATTTTGTGGGGTTACGTGTTCCAAGAGAATTTTATGATCTATATTCCTCTTAATAGATGCACCTTTACCTTGGTATTATTGCATCTATAAAGGATGTTGAGATGATCCTTGATACCTCCATGGATATGGTGTAAAATTTTATTTCCTTTGAGCTGGTCATAGAGGAGGTCACTAAAACCCTCAAGAAATGAAGTTGAGCCTCTATGGAATTTAGGATTCCTTCAAAAAGGGCTAGGTGATCTATTTGATCCCCCTAGTCCATCCTCTACTAGTAGAGCAAATATGTAAACCTCATGCCAAGTGGGTATCTCACTCCTCCAAATGAATTGGGCTAAAGATGGTTGTATCTTAGAAAAAAGTGACTCATTAGCATGGCCTCATCTCCTATGGAGGGTATGTCACTTAGAATCTCTATAAATTGCTACTCATACTACATGACCATGTTAAACCCTTGTAGTTGGTAGAAAAATTAAATCCACCTTTTCATTGATCCATATGAGATGTATTTCAATTGAAAGAATTCCTCAAACTACTCCCAAGTTACATCCATAAGGTCATAACCCATGATAGCGTCCTCATTGAGTCACCATACCACCATTGCTCCCTATAAATAAAAGATGGTGATATTTGCCTTGTTATGGATGTAGAAGTTATAAATCCTGAAATATTTTGCATCTCTACCGACCATTACTAAGAAATATTTTTCTCATTTGTTCAAGAAAATTTTGGGGGTTTTATTTTCTTTAAATTATAAAAAATGATCCTCCACTCTATTATGGGTAGTTGCTCATGGTTAGACTCACACACATGCACACACATAATTACAAACTACATAGATTTTAAGATTTGTGTTATACGCTATATTTAGACATTTTGTGGCACTAATATTCTCAAATAAGATCTTCAATTAGTTTGATCTATGACCTAAGCATCCAATTTCCTCGCACTAGGCCATGCATTATCACCTAGATTGACAAAGGTTTGGGCTTGTTACCATCAAACAAACACACACAACCATAATAGAGAGTTACAAATCTTAGGTTCAAGGGATAATTATTTTGTACCTTAGGTTTAATTAACAAGATTTTGATATTAACATGCATACATAATTAGCTTCTTAGATGGCTTATGCTTATGGTAATACCTTAGGTTGTTTTGGATTTAAGATCTCATAACATCTTCTACTTGTTTCACTCCCATATGTTGTTAGTAGTATTACATTATTCTAGATATAACATTGTTTATAGCAATCTCCTCATTATAGCAATCTGCTCATTGTATCATTGATTATATCAATACATGTATTAATAAGCAATATTTCATCAATGAATTTGATTGATCCCCAATAACAATATCAAACCGTTGGCTGTAAGGAGTATCCTCTTACCCAAGGTCAAAATTGATTCAAAAAGATAATAAGAAACCATCTGCTAGTACAATATCTATCAAAATGTAGGTAAGCATTAACAGGATTCATGGTTGTTGTAAAGGTGTAGTTTTCTATATTTTTTTGGTATTCGAAAAAGAAGAGGGAGAGTATTGGAATTGCATAGGAGAGGCACTGACATTTTTTTTAGGTGATATAGGAGAGTTGGTCACAATCACATTATTTTTCGTACTGGTAAGGGTAGGGTTCAAACCACAGGGGCTGCTTCCACCAAACCTTTCCACCAAACCTCACTAAACCTATTCTGTTTCGTTATTGTTAGCCGACGTGAAAGGGACCACCAAAGAGGCACCGACACACTAATCTCCTGTTGGATCGAAAGATCAAAAGTAAGCCAAAGGTTCTGAAGTAGCTGAGAGTAACACAGGCTTTAGCCATGGGGTCAAATATCAACCATCCATGCCATCCAAAAATACAATCCCGGCTCCTACAATGTGCCATGTCTAGACCCACTGGGGAACCCACAACCAACATCCCTCCCAAGTAGATGTTAATTTCTTCCACATGGAGATTCACCGGTCCGAAGTCGCAGAAGAGTTGGCTTTGCATCATAGAGCATGACTATGTAGTCTGTGCAGTGGAGTGTGAGGGTGAAGCCCAGCCATTGCACAAGCATGATGTCTACATCAAAATAGTGAAAGCTTGAGGCATAGTGGAAATCCCTGCTAGTTAGGAGTGTGATGGTGAATATGGTCTAATGCAAGCCTAACGCCTCTCAGCAATGACATTACCTATACAATATTTCCCTGATCGTCTCATCTGCATATTTCCTCTATTCAATAAAGGTTCAAGAGTGTTGTTTAAGGTGTCCAGGAAAGTGCTTATCTACAAAATTGGCCCCTTTGATCACCGCCGAGAGCTTGTAATTATTTATGGTGGAGTGGTGTTTGCAAGAAAAATTATGCCAAATGTCAGCACTCGACCAGTAATATACCATGCATAAACGTGTAGAGTCGCTAGTTTAGATCTAAGTCGATCCCATAATAGATTTAGTGAGTGGTTATAAGAGCATGCTCTGGGAAGAATAATGGGCTTCAGAGTTGCAGCCAATGTGAATGGCTCTCCTTGAATTCCATGCACGAAATTTGTTATTAGTTGTGATGGAATGAAAAAGAGGGTAGTGCAATCTGGGTGGTGTCTATATTAGGAACTGTGCACAACACACCACCCCTCCACTTTCAGTCAAATGGACTGAATAAATCTCGGATGTGTTTTCCCTTCCAGTCTGTGTTCTAGTCACCGCAAGATGGGGAAGGGAAGGCTGGACAAAAAGTTGTGTTAAATACTATTTTCCTGTTTGTTTAAGTAGACGATCTTTTAGAGGTTGCGCGTCTAGTGGCCCCCATGTCAATTGCCATTTGGCACATTGTCCGATGATCATCTAGGTTCGTGGGTCATTGAGGACAAAGGCTAATTAATATTATAAATTGCATTTATTTATTTATTTTTTAAAAGATTTGAAAGGATAGGAGTTTCGTTTTTTAATGGAAAAAAAAGCCAAGTAGGAGAGTTGCCATTTAGAGGAGGACATTAATCTTTTGTGCAAAACAAGTCTCTAGTTCAAATCTAAAAAAAAAAAAAATTGTTAAATTTGAGTTTAAATCTTATAAAAGGTAAATTTCAAAAAAAAGAAAGATTGTTAAATTTGAGTTCAAATCTCATACAAGAGAAAGATTGTTAAATTTGAGTTCAAATCTCAAAAAAGGGGAAGATTGTTAAATTTGAGTTCAAATCTTATAAAAGGCAAAGATTGTTATATAGTTTTATAGTTAAAAAATAGAAGGGAAAGATTGTTAAATTTGAGTTCAAATTTCATAAAAAGGCAAAGATTGTTATATAGTTTTACAATTAAAAAAATATCTATTTTTTAAACTATAGAATAGTTTTTGTGCAAAACAAGTCTCTAGTTCAAATCTCAAAAAAGGAAAGATTGTTAAATTTGAGTTCAAATCTCATAAAAGGGAAATATTGTTATATAGTTTTATAGTTAAAAAATAGAAGGGAAAGATTGTTAAATTTGAGTTCAAATCTTATAAAAAGGCAAAGATTGTTATATAGTTTTATAATTAAAAAAATATCTATTTTTTTAACTATAGAATAGTTTTTTTAAAGGAATATATATATATATATATATATATATATATATATATATATATATATATATATATATTAAAAGAGTTGTTAGGAGTTATAAGGGTGTAACATAGAAATGTTTGAATTTATTGCATTTGATTTAAGGGTGATTCATTTAAAAAGGATAGTAAAATTAATTTTGCAAAGTTCAAAACTCTATTTTGCAAAATTAAATGAGAATTGTACATGTAAAAGATGTAATATTGATGGAGACTAACACCTTTACTTTTGCATGTTTTTGCATTTCATACTTTGAAATTCGTTCGTTGTATTATTTGTTAAAAAAAAATAATCAATTGTTTATCAAACCTTAAATGTTTGAAGAAGCATTCAGTATATACAATGGTCTTTAGTGGTCGTTTATAGGTAATATTGTCATGACTCATTACTGCACTTAATGCCTAAAATAGTTGCAACAACAATGTCTAGGGCCTATCCCTATAAATCATCAAAGAGTAATAACACAAACCCTAAATTATTTTACTCACTCCATCAATCAACCTATTTGTCATTGTTGCTCGACATAAACCTTAAAAGTAAGCTCTCCTAGGAGATCTTTCTAAGCAAGTGTCATAGATAAGATATATCCCTTTCTATACTACCTAAGTACCATGTATAATGATTTTTCATGTACCTCAAGGTCTCTCTCATGTACAACCACATATATCAAGAGAAGTAGCTTTTTCCATGTATCAATGGGTATATTGGTAGAGCATGTATATCAAAAGGTTTGGTATATCAGACTAGTGGCATATTGAAAGAGGGACCATTTGGAGAAATAAGGAACCTTCACAATGTCCATCTCAAAAGTCTTGCTTATAGTTTCATAGCCCCTAAAAGGTCCCAAATTTAGACCATGGAAGATAAAGATGAGAATTGTCTTGCAAGTTGAAAAACATTGAGATATTATGACCAACAAAGCTACATGACCTCAATACCTCAACCAAGCAAAAAAATATGATGATGCAGATGTAAGAATACTGATGTTCATCACTCTTGCTATAATTTATGTGATCCAACCACATATTTATCAAGCAAAGGCATACAAGCAAGCATGGGATGCACTTACTACCATTTATGAATGGCAAAATCACTCCATCATTCTTACCCTTCAATCACAACTCCACACATTGAGAGTGGCAAATGGACAAAGTATAAAGATATTTCTTGGTAAAGTCATATAGTTGAAGGAAAGACTAAATGCCATAGGCGAATAAGTGGAAGATGATCTCTTAATCCTAATTATACTTCAAGTTTTACTAGATTTATTTAGAGTGCTCATAACCTCCTTACAAATATCAAATATGATGGTTTCCTTTGAAGAGTTGGTCAACTTGTTACAACAAGTAAAAGCACCCATGGATTAGTTGTCAAATAGTGCACTCATCACTAAGAAATCTAGGAATAAGAAACCATAAAAGGGCCCTTCACATAAAGTTCCTTCATCTTTCTCATCATCATCATAGAAGAAACCTCAGAAGCAAAAGAGATACAACCACATCTATGAGAAAGGACATGATATAAAAAAATGTTGGTATAATTCAACAACTCAGGGTAATAAGTTTTCCAACCTCAAAAAAAGAAGCAATACAAGCCATGCCCCAAATAGAAGCAACAAAAATGGCATGTTACAATTGAAGAATTAGATTTTGATTCTAAATAGGCACATAAGGTTCTAATGACAAAGGTCATAACCAAATCCAAGTATGATGTTTAGTACATTGATTCTAGTGCTAACAAACACATAACAGGGGATAAAGAGTGGCTTGATTCCTGTAAAGCCAATGAAAATAAACCGATGACAATCACCAATGATAAAACCTACAAGGTCAAAGGAGTATACAATATTTTGCTTAATTTTGCTAATGGAAAATGTAAAATTAAAAATGCACTATATGTACCAATCTTGGCAAACAACTTGTTGTTTAGTTCCACAAATATTGGATCCAAACATGGTGATTGAATTTAGATTTGATAATTGCCACAAGAAATGTTTCATCACCAAAAATGATGAGACTGTAGCAACCAATTCCAATAAAAGTGGCTTGTTTTCCCTCAATGTCCTATCTTCTCCTCATGTAGCACTATCAAGAGCCACAAAAAATGTAACCTCCTTTTGGCATAGAAGATATGGGTATCTAAGTTTTGGATACTTCAACTCAGTAAGTATAAAATGGTGATTGGTTTGTCCAAAATTTCACCCACATTACCATATTAATCAATTTTTTTAGCAGGGAGCAACATCGAGTAACATTTGAATAAAACACTCATAAAGCCCAAGGTTCATTAGATGTGATACACATCGATCTGTGCAGACCCATGACGACTAGTTTTGATGGTAAAAGGTACTTCTAGTTGTTTTTTGATGACTCCTCTAGGAATATTTGGGTGTCCTTGTAACCAAATTTTGAAGCATTCCATCATTTTTAGTGTTTTAAGTAGCATGCAAAAAATAAAACTAGGCATTCCATTATTTCTCTGCTCATATCAAGGGGGGAATACACATCCAATTATTTTTTAAGGTTTCTCATACAAAATGGGATCAAGTGATAGTTCACTATAACCTATACTCCACAATAAAATGGGATTGTTAAAAGAAGAAACCATTCCACCATGGAAATAGTTTGTTACATGCTCATAGGAGCCAATATGAAGCAACAGTATTGGGATGAAATTATCACCACTACAGTGTATCTTCTAAATAGATAACCCATAAAGATATTACAAGGAGTTACGCCTAAAGAAGATTGGTTTGGAAAGAGGCATTCAATCTCACATCTCAAAGTCTTTGATAGTAAGGCATACATGGATGTGCCAAAAAAAGAGAGGACCAAGTTGGATGTGAAATCCCTACTATGCATATTTCTTGGGTATGATAATGAATCAAAATGGTATCATTTGATAGACCTAATCAATAAGAAATTGCATATAAGTAGAGTTGTGATATTTGATGAAGCATTTGAACCTAAATTAGATACTTATACCTCTAAGGAATCTACATCTCTAGCTATGAGCCTAAATTTTGATGATAAATTTCAAGAAGACATTCAAATTGTTTCTAATGAACCTAAAGTAGATGCTCCTTCACAACAATGCAAAACTCCAAAATGGTTCATGAGTACCATTAGAGATTCCAAACTTGATGCACCTCTTGATCCCACTTCTAGTCACCCATGTACTCATAGTGTCATGACAAGAAGTAAATCTAGGATTTAAGTCTTTAGTAATGGAAAATTCAAATTCAGTATTAGTGAAGAAAGCACTTAGCTCACCCAAGTGGAAGGCAGCTATAGAAGTCGAGTATAACTCTTTGATTAAAAATAAAATATGGAAGATCATTGATCTACCTAAAGGATATAATCCCATAGGGTGCGAGTGGATCTTCAAAACCAAGTAGGAATATGGAACAATTGACAAATAAAAGGTATGGCTCATTGCAAAGGACTATGCACAAAAGGAAGGAATTAACTATGAAGAAATTTTTACACCCATAGCAAACATGACAACTATTTGTGTTTTTGTGCCATGTTAGCACATTTTGGTTGAAAGCTACATCAATTAGATGTAAAAAGTGCCTTCCTTAATGGTGATATTCAAGAATAGGTATATATGACTAAACCCAAAGGCTTTATCGACAATGGGAAAGAACATAAGGTTTACAAAATTATCAAGTCCTTGTATGGGTTGAAGTAGGCTCCTAGAGCCTGGTACATCAAAATTGACAAGCACCTATTGCAACATGGATTCACCAAAAGTCCTTCAAACACAAATATCTATCTCAAGAAAGTTGAATTTGAGATAGTGATACTTGTGTTATATGTTGATGATCTAATCATTACAAGCAGTTCAAATGAATTGGTGGATGTTGTGAAGAGCAACTTGAAAAAGTCTTTTAATGTGATAGGTGTGGGACTTTTGCACTATTATCTTGGCTTGGAGGTTTGATAGAGGAAACATCATATTGTGATCTCACAGATAAAAAATTGGATGATAGACTATATGCCTAAGGCAACACCAATGGAGACAATGTTATAATTGCCCAGATATGATAAGTCTCCTTAGGTATCAAATACTCTTTACTGTCAATTGATTAGGAGTCTCATCTAAAAAATACTAGTCTTAACATTAGTTTTTTTATTGATGAAGTGGGTTTTGAAAGGACCCTAAAACCTTATTACAAAGAGAAGACAAAGCTGAATATGTTAGAAAGACTAATTACAACAATGGGCATTCAGAGATGCTAGTAAGATAGCAAACAAAAAGAAAAAATAGGTCATTAAGACCTTAGACAACAAAAGCCACAAGCAAGTCCAAGGAGACCACCTCAACAAAAATGGATAGGTAAGCAAAAATAATAGAAAATATGAACACATAGATCATAAATACGATCCTAGGATTGCATATGAAGGACATCAAATCATTCAGTATCAATAATGTCGGTAGGCTTCACTTCCTCATTCTTTTGAAGATCCTTGAGCTAGCGATACAATTCATCCAGGACCTTAGCAACCTGATTGTATAATTTCCACGCAGGCTTGGCTACGTTCACAGTAGTGGATAAGATCACCACAGTCCCTGCAAGTGGATCAAGGTCAATTTTTTGGAATAGATTCATGGTCATCTCACCCAAAGGCTCGAAGAACCTCATGTTGGGGAGGTCATCCTCAATTATCACTTTCATGGGAAAATTTTCCATCTTGATTTGCTTGAGCTAGGGAGACTCCCACATGACATCGAGGCTATCCTTGTGCTTAGTCCCAACCACCTTGCTTCTAGTGGATCGGTACTGAATGGCAAACTATGGAGTGGATCTAGGAGATGGCCCAAAGGGAGGCTTTTGCCCTGTTTGGAAGAAATAGGGGACTCATTATCCAAGTCATCATCATAACTAGAAATTATAATATTTAGGGTTTCCTAGATTGAGATAAGGATAGGGGATTAATCAAACATGATTGCAATGATTACAACTTTTTAGGATTGTTTGTGGAGGACATCACGGTAAAGAATCAAGTGAAGGCCTTGATGGATGGGTTGGGAAGAATTATTTTTCCTAATACTGTCAATGGAAATCTCCATGGAACAATAAAGGTAGTTAGGATTGTTGATGAGTTTCACATCCTATAGGTGGTTCAAAAAGGCTAGGTGGAAGCTATGGAGGGGTGAGTCAATCTTATCCATAGTGAAATATTGCATCACCAAGATCATGACTATGTCCCAATGGCTAGGGATGAATTTTCTAACGATTTCACCATTCTCCTATATGAGCTTATTTTCCTTATCTATGAAAGGGTTGGTCTCCTCAACCATTGAATGTCTATCTCGATGGATGACCCAATCATCATTCGTTAATTTTGTAATCTCTACCAGAATCTAGATGCTCACCTTAAATTACAAACCCAAAAAATGACACATCTACAGTTCCAATATTTCATGAACTCCTCAAAAACCTTAGCATCACTACCATTGAATTTCTTCAAGAAAGGGAGAAACCCATGACTATCGAGGATGTCCTCAATAGTTGGATCAAGTTGAAGGATTTTAGGCTCCAAGGTAGCCATTCTCAACTAGCAAGGGAAATCTCTGAGGATAGAATTACTTCTAAAGCAATGGGAGGGCAGGGAATTTGGGTAGTGATGTCGATAGGATTCCTTGGAAGCCTCTATATAGTATTGCAGGATGAAGATGTCTCAAGAAGCTTGTATGGGATGCATGTTGAAGCTTCTGGAGGTGAATCTCTTTAAGGTTCATTGATGGTTATCGATGCTATCAATATTGGAGGTGTGAGCCTTGACATACAAGAAAATTACGATATGGAGAAGGAACACCCATGGTTGGTTCAAACCAATATTACCTTCAGAGACATGAGTATCTTGGTAATGATTAGCTCTACTATGCAAGGTAATCATGGTGTGGGAAAGCTACACCTAGGGCTGAATTGGGTCAAAATTACTATCGATGAATGATCATCTTGGAAATGAGTAACCCTTAAGTTAGTGAACTAGGCATTTTGGAAATTATTAAAAAACAAGGATCCTAAGGTAATGGTAAAACCCATAAAGGCATAGAGGGTTCTAGTGCAATGGTTAATAAAATTGGATCCAAAGTGGAGGAAGGATAAGTGGTGAATGGGCAGGGGTGGGCTTGAGGGATGATGGGGTTGGTGGGATGGGGATGGGGGTGGTGGGTATCTAGGTTAGTGTGGGTGGGGGAGCAAGGATGAAGATGATAGGTGGTGGGGTTGGGATTATTAGGGGAGCATGTATGGAGATGATATATGGTAGGGTTGGGATGGGTAGGGGAGTAGGGATGTATATGACAGGTGGTACTGTTGGGATGGGTAGGGGAGCAAGGATGGATATGATAGGTGGTAGGGTTGGGATGGGTAGGGGATCCATGATGGAGATTTAATTTTATTGTAAGTTATATTTCAAGATTTATGTATAATCCTAAAGTAAATTAATGAAAAGCAACAAAGAGGATATTACATTATATCCTTGGTATAGCAAAATATGGCTTGGAATATAAGAAAAATGATAAATTATTTTTACAAGGATACATGGACTCTAAATTTTTTGAATCACTAGATGAGAGAATATCAATGTCTAGATATGTATCTCATCTAGGATTTGGACCTATCTCATGGCATAAAAAGAAACAAGTAGTCACATTATCATCCACAGAGATAGAATATCATGCTACATGAGGAGCTACATGTAAAGCAATCTAGTTACATCACATTCTATTATATAGGGGATATAAATAGATCAACTAGAACTATTGAATTATGACAATCAAGTTTTTTTAAAATCAATTAAGAATCCAATGTTTCATGAAATAACAAAGCACATTGAATCTAAATTCCCCTTAATTAGAGACCACACTCAAAATCATGAGATTAAGCTCCAGTACATTCCTGTCAACAAATAGGTTGGGGATGATTTTACCAAGGCACTTGCACATATCAAGTTTGAATTATTTTATAATTCTCTTTGTTTACCAAATAATGTAATAAGGGGTGGATGTTAGGAACATTTTATTATAATATTCTAGATGAAGCATCATTTCTAATGATATTCTCGATTGTATCGATACTCCTTTTTTGTAATGATAATTAATCATAATGATTTGGCATGTATTAATCATCAATATTGAATTAATGATTTTGATTGATTTTACCTGTCACATGCCCATATGTTGTATTCATTCATTTCTTTGCATATAATAAATCACCTACATACAAATCACCCAACATACACTTACTTTCCAATATTTCCCAACATACACAAGCCTTTTAGATTTTGGATCTATGATCACAAATCCATAGAGGCACTACCTTTAACCATTCATCATATCAAGGAAATCACATAATTTAAGCATTCAAATAACTTAATTAATACATAATTAGTTATAGAAGCATCATGCAAGCAAAAAAAGAAACTTCACAAGTCACATTTTCTTTTATCTTAAAATTATAATAATAGAATATTTATTAGTATTTGTGGGTGTATTTTGGCACCCCTATACTTTTTTTAAATATGATGTCTCTCTTCAAGGAGTTCGCCAAGTTTTAAAGGCATTAATGGATGGGTGAAGGACGTCAGGGTAGCAGCAATGACCATAGGGCAGACCAAACTGACAGGCATATGGTAGAATCAAGTAGGGCGAGCAACAAGAGTGGGTGGACACCCACCCTTAACCTTGGGTAGAACTTCCCAAAAGACCCACCCAACTGGTTAGGAAAATATTTTGAGGGGCTAGCATGGACGGACAAATTATAAAACTTTACCCTTGGGAAGAAGATAGACTCCCGCCTATCTTGGGTAGAATATATAAGTACAAAAAGGGTGAGACCTAAAAAAATATCTACCCTCGCTCCACAGTACCCCTATGGGCAGAAAGAAGAGCAAAGGAAGCATTCACCCAACATGGGAAGCTCCCACCATCTCTTGAATTTTGAGGATGAAGACGTACATGCGACTGCAACAATTTGGGTACCTGATAATGTAGGTGTATTTGATGGATTTTCGATATGATGCACCCAAGGTACTTTAGTGTCTATCACCCGTCACCTCAACTAGAGGATAACTAGTTGATAATAAGGATGGGGTGGCTAAGTATTAATGAATTGAATATCAAAATTTTAGAGGATCCAAAAGCCTAGTTTCAACCTGATGCATCTACCTCATTCTAGAAGAGTCGACGCTATATAGAGAAGTAGTGTACTAGTGCGATGCTTGTCGACTACAAGTGTTGTCTTCCCACATACCACCATTAATGTTTGATTTTGTAAATTCATGTAAATATACCTATAAATAGTGGAATTCTAGTCATTCCTAAGGTCATATCTTTAGCCACTACAATTATTATGTAAGGTTTCTCTTATTTAAATATAAATTATGCACAATTTGGTCTCTCGTTGTGTCCTCTTGTTCTATACTGAATGCATGAGTGTTCATTTTTGTTTGGTTGTTTAATATTATTTCATGTTATTCTGCTATCTGGATTCCATGGGATTTATTTGAGTGACTCAGGAGTGAGTGTTTGTGAATATGGTTTGGGGGTTTATTTTTGCTAATGCCAGCCAGACAAGCGCTTTGCTTCTGCATCCTTTATCTCATGCACCTGTCCATTGGTTTTGGAATTTACCTCCTACCCACCGTTGATAGGAGCTAAAATAAATATACGGTTGGATGATCTGTTAGGTGCCGAATCTATGTCTCATATGGGGTATCATGCTTGCATAAGTCTTGATGCAACTCTACCCATCCTTATGAGTTTTGGCTATGACCATTCCCTTTATTTCCTTTCTCTCTTTCCCTTTTTCCTATTTGTGGTGTAGAGCAGATGGAACCACCCCATAAAGAACTAGCCTCCTTTGGAGATTGTTCCCCTCATCCTGATGTGGTGGTTTTTCTATGCTTGGCATTGATCTTCCCTCCTCACCCTGTGTGTGGAGTTGGATTTTTGACAAACAATTTTTGGTAAATCTATTGAGGAACTCACCGAGTCCTCGTGTTTCAAGAAATCAAAGTTTGGTGACTCTCTAATTTACCCAAATCTTCTTGAAGTCACCTAGTGAATCTGACTGCACGACACATCTAGATCATGAGACCAATCACTCACCTACACTGAAGATCCAAATATCCCATAGGACTCAAGGTACGATGAGTAGACTTGACATCACTAGTGGAGATAGCATGCTCATATGATGACTCTGACTCTAACTATGACATCATAGTCGATATATCTGAAGATTAGTGCCTTAATGGCTCAGCGGTTGTTCCACCAATGGAATGACCTCAGTCCACTGAACCTCCACTGCTCGCACAAGATTCCCAAGGGTGCTCTGAAGGCCTTGACAAAATATAATGACACCTTGGGAATGGCTCAGGAGCATATTGAAGATGTTGCTACAATGACACCCCTCCATGGAATTACTCATGAATATGTCAAGAGTCGCTTGAAGGAAGGACACTATTATGGTATCGTACCCTTGGGAGAACCATCTGCTCATGGACGGACTTGGTAGGAGCTCTCATTGACATATTTGATGGCTCCATGGACCCTTTCCAACTCTTGATGCATCTCTCTTACATCAAGAGGGCACCTTTTAAATCCCTCATCGACTTCAACATCCGATTCGAAAGGAGCTAGATAAGAATCCCCCTTGAATACCAGATGTTACCTGCCCAGGCTCACCTATATTATATTTGAGATTTGATCTTGAATGTACACCTCCTCCTACTACAAACTAGATAAAAGAGATTCCCTCAAGTCTTTTAGGAGACCGTATGGGGAGAGTGACTCCTGCTTCAAGCAGGAATAACATATTTAGGAGACTTCATCCTCCCATCCCCATTTCCACCCACCACTGCTCCTTTTCCCACTACATAATATCCATCATGGGTACCATCGTAAGCTATGTAGGAGCTAAGGCTATAGTCTAGCAGAATACAAGGGGTGGATGTCATCTCAAGCCCAGGTGGGAAATGTGCAAGCACCAATATTAAAGGCAATAACTCTATTGCTTGTAGCTCTACCCAAGAAGAGGAGTATTTGGACCTGTATGGAAATGCCACACACAAGAAGAGGGTATCTTTGCACCCTTTTTGTATCTAGGGGCATGGTGAGCAAGGGCCAAGTCCCCTTGATGGTGGTATAGTGAATCAACATCTGATCTCTAAGGAGTCCCCATCAATTAATGCACCCTATGAGATAGAGTACGTAGGGACAACAAAGGTAATAAATATCCCACAATATGTGGATCCAAAGTACTGGCAACATCAAATATCATTGTTAGATGAACCAATACTGGAAAAAGGCTCTTATGTGGCAAACCTTTGCACCACAATAATCATCGAATGCATGAGTACTAGCATACACGATGATCGGCTATGTCCTATCTGGGACATGACTTGGTGAGTGGCAAGAAAGGGCCAACTTGAATTTGAGCATCAACTAAAGTACAATATGATCTGGTTAAGGCACTACAGATTTACTAGTTGATTTCCCAAAAAATTTCAAGGTGACGGCGTGCTTGTCACGCTGTAATTTTGTGTACATAAGTCAGCTAGTAAATAAATGTGGGTGATTCACATGGTAGTAGCGTTATATGGTGTTTGGTAGCTAAGTAAAATGATTATCAACATGCTTCATTCCTAAATTACATTCATTTTTGTTATATTTTCCCATAGTTTTTTGTTGTGACCTTGTTCCAAATGGATCTAAGGCTCATGATTTAGGCTTCCCTATACACAATCTTGTAATAAATATACAACACTTTGAAAGCAATACCTATTCCTCATATAATTACTCTATAAAAGACACCCTCAAGGGTAGAAGTAGCATATATTGAAAATGATGCTACGACTAAATGTTCCCTGGAAGAGTGGAAATAAGCAAACAAGGTTCTTGCAAGATTGCATTAAAAGGAGGTGTTGTGGTGGAAAGTGCTCTTGGAATTCTACCTCTTCTTAAATATTCCATGAACTGCAATGGGGTATGTTGATAAGAGTGCGATCCCTAGGGATGTACCATGGATCACCTCCCCTTTTGTCCCTTTTGCTTTTCTATCTCTTCTCTTTCTTTCTCTTTTCTTTGTTTCCATTTCTCACTAACTCTATTGGATAGTGAGACCCTTCCTCCTATGTCTTTTTCTTTCTGTATTTTCCTCCTAGTCCTTGTTTCCTCTTGTTGCCTTTTCTCATTTTTGTTTGTCGCCCCATTTTTTTTCTCTTTCTCTTTGTCCCTTCCCCCTTGTCTTCCTTCGAATTTTTGCCTCATTTGACTTGCAGTCTTCTTGGGTTGCTTTTGTTTATACCCTCACTGTCCCATTTTCCTCTTTCATTTTGTGTATTTCATAATGTAGTGTTCTAGGTCCTCCTTTCCTACAAATAAAAGGTCCTTGTGAGTCACCAAGAGTGTGGATGTATTTTTGCACCCCCATAATTTTTGCAAATATGATGTCTCTATTCAAGGAGTTTAGGTAAATGGATGGGCGAAGGACGTTAGGGTAGTAGCAGTGGCCGTAGGGTGGACCAAACCAATGGGTGGATGGTAGAATCAAATAGGCATGCGATAAGAGCAGGCAGACACCCACCCTTAACCTTGGATGAAACTTCCCAAAAGACCCACCCAACTGGTTGGGTGGAAAATTCGAAGGGCTAGCATGTGCAAAAAAATTATAAAACTCTGCCCTTGGGAAGAAGATAGACTCCTACCCATATCGAGCAGAAGATATAAGTACAAAAAGGGTGGGATCTCAAAACAATACCCACCCTCACTCCCTAGTACTTCCTTGGGTAGAAAGAAGAGCAAAGGAAGAACCCACCCAACATTCGAAGCTCCCACCATTGTTCAAATTTTGAGGATAAAGACATACACATGACTGTAGTAGTTCGGGTACCTGACAACATAGGCGTATGTGATGGATTTTTGACACGATGCTCCCAAGGTACTTTAGTGTCTGTCACCCATTGCCTCAACCAGAGGATCACCAGTAGAGAAGAAATATGAGGTAGCTAAGTATTAATGAACTGGGCATGAATGTCAAAGGATCCAAAGGTCCAATTTCAACCTGATGCATCTACCTCATTCTATAATATTTTGCGCTATCCAAAGAATCAATATATCGATGCGGTTCTTGTCAGCTGTAAGTGTTGTCTTACCACCTACTACCTTTAATATCCAATTTTGTAATTCATGTAAATATACCTATAAATGGTGGAATATTGGTCATTCCTAAGGGTGACTATTTAGCCATTATAATTCTTATGTAAGGTTTCTCCTATGTAAATACAAATTCTACATTGTTTGGTATCTAGTTGTGTCCTCTTGTTCTTTACTGAATGCATGAATGTTCATTTTTTTTTGGTCGTTTAAGATTATCCCATTTTATTTTATGGTGTTCATTTGAGTGATTCAAGAGTGAGTGTTTGTGAATATGGGTTGGGGGTTTATTTTTGCTAACATCAACCGAATAAGAGCACTCTGATTCTATATCCTAGATCTCATGCACCTGTCCATTGGTTCTAGAATTCACCTCTTGCCTGATATAGATAGGAGCTAGAACAAATATATGGTTGGGTGATCTTTTATGTGTTATATTTGTGTCTTATATAGGTTATCATACCTACATAAGTCTTGATGCGGCTCTACCCATCCTTGTGAGTTCTAGCTACGAACATTCCCTTAATTTTATTTCTCTCTTTCCTTTTTTCTTGTTTGTGGTGTAGAGTATTTGGGACCACCCCAAAAGGAATCGATCTCCTCTGGAGATCGTTCGCCTCATCCCGACGTGGTGGCCATTCTATGCTTGGCATTGATCCGCCCTCCCCGCATTGCACGCAATGTCAGATTTTTGACCAGTAATATTATATCATGAATTTATCTATAGTGGTAAACATTATTTGTGGTATTGCATTTGCACATTTTGTCTCCTACCTTGTGTAACCAATCTCTTCCCACTACTATCAATCTCTTAAAATATTATTCTCCCCATTCTTTTCTAAAAATCTCCCACTATGTAATTTTCTCTCCCTTCCTCCACAACCCATTTCCTTCTTCCTCTCTTTCATGCAACTCCACTCCTCTCTTTCTTTGTCCACCATTTATCACCTTCTTCCAATACACTCTACTTATAACTCCCCCACTAACTCCACTGTCACCTTCTTCCAATATAGCCAAAGTATCCTAATGGTGGAAAGTTTGGAACTCTGAATAGAGATCCAAAGCTTGAATACTAAGAGGGTATGGTTGTACACCATGATTGCAGATAACCATATATTGGGTAAACAATATCAATATCATATGGCCTATTACCTTGTGGACATTAAAAACTACTTTACCCTTTACTCTTCTTCCTTTTCATACTATACATATTTCCTTTTCTCCTCTTTTTTCTTTAATTTAAATTTAAATATTTTATTAATATATGGTATGAAAATAATATTTGTAATTACCATAGGAGATGGCTAACAAGAGACATAAATGATGCATATTATAGGACATATAATATTTTTAAGATACCAACTTAGGCAATCTAATTAACAAGATAACATTAAACATAGAAAGCATTTATTGTAGGCTTTACACATTACAAGAATAAGTTTAGAACATATAACTAGTTTTCATCCCCATATCATAGTCTTTGACCACCCACAAGCACATCATAAAAAGAAAACAACATTCTCTTAAAATAATTTTGAGCATAATTCATATAATAATCCTTGATAAATAAAATGTTTATCAATATTCTTTCCTAGCAATATCCACATCCATAAGCTTACAAAACTCTTAACCATCATCAAATATTATAAATTCAGTGTCATCACAATCAACATATCAAACCAATTTAGCCATGATTAAAGTCATATTACTATGATGAATAAGTTCAAACAACAATGTAGCATATTAAGATCTAGGTGAAAACAAAACAAAAAATTCCTAATTAATATGGTATGCGAAATAAGTCTAAGCATATTAATGATTTCTAAATTAAAATAACATGTGAATCCTAACAAGTGAGGGGGAGTAAGCACTACATAAATAATGAGTGGATTTTACAAAAAAATTGGTATGATGGTTGATTGAAGCCTTGTCCTCTTATTTTTAATCCAAAATAGAAACTATTGGCTCAAGCATGTTTAACTTGTAAAGGTCCAAAAATAAAAAAGTATATTAATATCAACATCAATTATAGATCATGGATTTTTTCTAGTAACTCGATTAAAGGAGAGGACCTCTTAGAGACATCCTAGTTATATGTTGTTGGACAGTTTTTTAGTTACATAGGGAAATTGGTAACTTCCCATCATTTTCTACTACCATATCTGGGTTCAAATCCTGGAGTTGTCACTATAACCCCTACCTCACCTCATTATTAGTGATTCGGCATGAGGGAGACTACCAGTGGTTTGAAATTAAGACCGTCATCATTGGGTTGACACACACTCAGCTAAGTCATAACAATCTACTACCTTTGCCCCAAAATGCTTACCTCCAAGGTTTGAACCTAGGTCTCCTCTTGGTAAGCACTAGAACTTACCAATCCACCCAACCCTTGGGACTATGTCATTGGACTATTATCCAAACTATCCAAGTTCAAATCACAGAGAAGGAGGCCCCTGCTATACCTCTAGGAAGTGTGGTCTCTGTAATGCCACCCATTGTACTTCATCTTACTTTTAAAAAAATGCATAGAATAATCAATAATGCTACCTAGGTTGGGAGACCTCATCGATTGGTGTTTCATCATAATTCCTCTACTTTGAGTGTAGGGAAGAAGACCCCATGTTATCATGTCCATGAGGAGTGTAGTCTCATTTTTTCCACCTTTATACTTCACCTTTAAAAAAATAAAAATAATTATTTTAATATATATATATTTATTTAATATATTTTAATTAACATTAATTTATTTTTTCATAAGGAATTGGTAACACCTTTTCTTAGATGCAAGGCTTAACTCCTTATGGAATATTACTATTATAAACCCTAGTCCAATTTGTAAAGTCAACAAAAACCCATTCAAAAAATCAGATTGAGGCAACCACCAACAAGTATAATGGCCCTGAGAAGTGTGTCCCAATTTATGCCACCCTTATACTTCGCCTTTAAAATATATATATATATATATATATATTTATTTATTTATTTATTTATTTAGGTTAGTGTGAGAAACCCCTATGACCAACAATGCTCAGGGCTAGGCATCCCCATCCCAACCATAACCTCTCATAAAGATGATATTTGAGCTTATAAATGGGTACCAAACACATAGCCATACACACATCCACACCCACCCCCTCACGCGACTCACCCATGCCGTGGTTTGAACCTTAGATTGATTAAATATATTTTAAACAATTATAAAAAAAATGTTGTATAAGGAGTTGCTAACATATTTTTTCAGATGTTGGGCATGACTCCTTATGGAACTAGAACATGAACACTACCATTACAAACCGTAGTCGGTTTGTAAAGTCAACGAGACCTATTCGAAGAATCAAATTGAGGTAGCTCACCAAAAAATATTTGACTGCTACCAATTGACCTATCATTTTGGCTATCAAATATAAATTTTTAAATCATAGCATTGCAAGTTTTTATTAAGGACCCAACAAATATAAGTTAATCATTAACTAATAGATAAAATATAATTATATCTTTTCGATCCAACTTTTAAATCATTGTTTTTTTAGAACCAACAATTATATTCAATAAAAAAATAAGAGAGGTTACAATAAAAAGAGAGCTAGAAAAATCATAGCTCGAGGCACAAGGTCACCCAAACAATCAACATCATAAATACAAGGCCCGAGACCAAAAACAAAACCAACCCCTAAAAGGCTGAATAAACAGAATAACTAAACAAAGGGAGCCACTCCAAGACGATATTGAACCCTACTGTAAGCATTGACAAAATAGCCTGATGCTGGATAATGTCACCCCCTCAACCTGCTACATCGAGGCCTCAAAGAAATAGAGGGACCTTAAGGGGGAGGGAGGTTATGAAAAGCTACGTTGATAGTGCATGGAGCCTCATGCCAGAACTTGATAAGATTTATTAAATGTGCCATATTATGAGTCAACTTGGAAGCTTGCGAATGGAACTAAAAAGTAATAACAAAAAATATTGTAATCTTTTCATGCAAGGAAAACTGACTAGAAATTGAATCTCTAGAATAGACAACATCATTCCTAGCTTTCCAAATTTGAAACAAAATAATAGCATGAAATAAATTCCACAGAGCAACAATATAGGCAGGCCAACAACTATTATCTCCAAAAAATATCATCTTCCATCTAAAAAATTTAGGATGAAAGGGCTTGAACAATGAGTGAATCCAGGACCAAACAGACTGAGCATGAAGGTATAACCAAAATAGATGTTTGAAAGTCTCAAAATGACCACAAGTTAGACACTTAGGATTAGGAATACCAACCCTACTAAGTCTCTCTCCCATAAGAATCCCTTGATAAATAAGAGACCAGAGAAAAAATGTAATCTTGGGTTCAAGGTTAGACTACTAGATATAGTTTAGACGAGCAATCCAAGTATAGGAGGTACAGTGACTCTGCCATATCTCATTAAGTTTATCAACACCAGGGGAAATAGGACTAAGAAGCTGATAAAGCAAGGAAGAAGATTAGTTATTTAAAGGAGTATCCACATTATAACGCAATCCCTCCACCAGGAACTTAGGGATTGAAGGCCGAGATTATAAAGCATGACATCAGGTATGAGCTCTTGAATCTTAAGAATAGAAGGAAGATCTAAATTTTTAAGATTAAATTTCCATTTGAGATTAGGCCAAGGAATCCAGTCTCAAGAGTGCACTAAATAATTAATATAGCAGATGCCCTTGTGAAACAACCTCAAAGCTTTAATCCCTGGCATATCAACAAGAAGAACTGAAGAGTTAGACAGAATAGGAGACCACCAGATATTATAAGAATTGAATGAAAGACCATTATGAAAACTAGCACCAATCCAATGAAAATGAGGTTTCACCACCTCAAAAGTTTTCCAAATACTTTTAACAACAAAGGAACCTTGAATCTTAACTGAAGCAGAAGTAATGATGAGAGTATGGAGGCCAATATTAGCCCAAGATTTATGCCCATAAGGTATCCTTGAAGAAATACAAAGATGAATCAAAATTTTCCAAGCTTCAAGGCCTTCAATAGCTTTAACCACCCACTTAGCACACAAAGAAATGCTTTATCTATAAATGCCAATGATATCCATCCCACTCTTATCAGTAGGTGTGCAACAAATATCCTAAGCAACTTGATGAAAACCATGTGAATTATTCCCTTTGGCCTAAAGAAAATTCCTAAGGATTCTGGTCAACTTATTATAAGAATTATTAGAAGGGGCCCAATAGGAGTACTAAACATGGGTTGCAGTAAGAATCTTTGTGCAAACCTAAAACTTTCTAGAAAGAGAAATGGGATGTGAGGACCAAAAAGAAATCTTCTTTTCAATTCTGTTAATGACATACTGCCAGAGTTTAGAGGACAAGTTATCAAAATCAAAGGGGATTCCTAGAAACTTAAAATGCTCACCCCTTTGAAGCCAATTCCATGAAAAATATCTAAGCCAAATAGGCACCAAAGAAGAAGCACGAAAAAAACAAAGGGACTTAGACCATTTGATGTTGGATCCTGAAGCCTTACAAAAAGTGTCCAAACAAACCAAAGTAGTTGAAACTAAAACCTCATCCTTATTGATAGTGAGAAAATAATCATCCATAAAGTGCCCATTAATAAATTGGATGGAAATATAAAGCAAAAGAATGCCTTTGATCAACCCCTTAGACACTTGATTGGCAAGAAGATAACCAAAAGCTTTAGCAACAAGGATGTAAAGTGAGGGGACCAAAGGACAACCCTAGCAAATAGAATGAAATAAACCAAAATCCTCTGACCTAATTCCATTAATAGTAATATAAGTTGAAGTATTAGCAAAAAAAATACTGATAGCCCTCATAAAAAAGGGGTCAAAGTCGAGATCTTGGATCATGGTAAGAATGAAAGGCCACTCAATACAATCATAAGCTTTCTCAAAGTCTAGTTTAATAAAAAGAGGCTTTTGGCCAAAGATATGATCCCATTCTAAACCTTTCTAGACATCAATAAGATTATCCAAGATGTAATGCCCTTTAATGACACTCATTTGCTCTAGTCTAATAATCAGAGGGAGAATGTTATGAATACGGAGAGCTAAATATTTGGCTAAAATATTGTAAGAGACATTAAGTAGATTAATAGATCACTAACTGGTGATAATCTCAGGATTTCCCACTTTAGAAATAATTTTAATGTTTCCACGATTGATAATATTACCCAAATAATTATTGGCTAATTCTTGATTGTAGACATTGAGCAGATCAGGCCCAGTAAACTTCCAAGTGGGTTTATAAAATTCACATGGAAAGCCATCAAGACCAAGGTACTTGTCATCCGACATAGTCATAAGAGCATTATAAAGATCATCAAGTGAAAGAGGAGCCTCACAAAGAAGTTTATCATAAGCAAACAACTTAGCAGGAACAACATCAAGACACTGTTGGAGTGCCATATGATATTATAGAGAATCCTGTTGTGCTTGAAAAACAAGCTTATAATAATCCACAAAGGCTGAAGCAATATCAGGAAGATAGCCATGAGAGACTTAAATAGCCTTGATTTTAATCCTAGCCTGTATGGAATGAAGAGACTTGAAAAAGGCTTTAGACCAATGATCACCAACCCTTAGCCAGTATAGACAAGCTCGAATTTGATCACCCTTGGCTTCATGTCATTCATGGACTATAAGTTGGTGGTGAAGACAAACAACCCTATTTTACAACTGTTGATCATACAAATCATTTTACATCAATCATAAATTTTGTTGATACTCCTTCATAATGGCCAAATGAGCATGATTTCTGACATGTACCATCTGTTTACCAAAATACCACATGAAAGAAGTATTACAGATAATTGCTTCATTCCACCAAGAAATCCAAATGATACAGTGAGGAGGCCAAGGTAATAAATTCTAGATTCACTCAATCACAACAATGGTGCTAGGGTGTTGCAATAAATAAGTATTTAAATAAAATTGATTGCATAGAAAATTAAATTGGTGACCACTCCACTCAATTTGAAAGGAAATTGAAAAATGATCTAATAATAGGAATCGATCCCAGACTATCACAATCTTGTTATTGATGGAGGAGAATAAAAAAAATTGTTGCACTGACATCATAACTCGATCAAGGCACTTGCAGACTTTGTCATTACCTGTACAAAATTGGACCATGTGAACTAGGGTGGAGGCATGTAATTATGTTGACAAAAAAGAGGATAAAAAAGACCCCATATGTGTTTAAGAAAAAACCAGGCCTCACACTCTCCAACACACTAGTGCATCGAGAGGCGACCAACTTTATCTTCAACATGCTCAACCATATTAAAATCACCACAAAAAATCCAATATGCCATCGATAAGTGATCATTCAAGTACCACCAAAGGGTAGACTGACTAGGCCCATCATTAGGCACATAAATGTTGGTAATGCCTAGGGTGTTCCCACTAATATTCAATAAAATCCAGACCACATGATGATAAGGATCCTCGCCAGATCCAAGCAAATAATCCTTAATTTTTGAGGAGATAGAAATAGAAGCACCACCCCGACCATCTTCATGGTGAGTAGTGAATTACATAAAAGAACCCGCAATACAGCTAAGAGAAACATCTAACAAAAAACAAAAAATATTAACTTATAAATAAATAATATCAACACGGCCAATACTTTGCAGATTAGATCGAATAGAAAATTTTCTTGAGGACTCTGTAAGTCCTCGAACATTCCACGAAATGAAATTCATGGAGGAGGAATATACATGGAGCCATCTCCCATAGGGCTGCCCCCACTATCAGCTAGTACCAACAAATTATTAAATGCCAAAGTCTAAGAAGGTTGAAGTAAATCACCAATAATCAAGAGACTGACCACTTTGTTGACCTTACCAAAAAACTATTAAATAAAAAGGTCTAAGAAGGTTGACATATATCATTAACAGTCAAACGATGATGCTTAGCCTCATGGTTTCCCCTCAATAATGGTGATCCATCCTGAGATGGACTATGTGAATTCTTAGAGGGTGGAGGTATTGTTAGTGAATTCCTTTCTTCTGAGGTTGATTTATGCTCGAGAGGTTTCTCAACAGGTGGAGCCTGAGGAGCCAAAACAAGATGGATATGAATAATAGGAGGCTGATATGGTGGCTTCATAATCTTATATCTGTTAGAAAGCATCGACTTAGGGTTGGTTGCACCCTTATTATTAGAAATTGTAATCCAATCACCCTCAATAGAGGGTTTGGAAGGTGCAAGCACAATATGAGGACAAGGAGCAACTACCGAAGGTTTTTGAGCAACCAACAAACAATCCTTGATAAGATTCGTGGTGGATTGACATCAAAAATAAGTATTAGGTAAATTATAGTAAACATATTTTTGCATTAAACGCTCTGTACCAACCTGAATATCCATAAATTCGATGATCCTGTGTGAGCTAAACCTCAACATAGACTCTCTTATTAGGTCGTACTGAGAAGAACCGTGTTTATTCCTGATAGATCACTTGACAAATGGGTTTAACAATATCATCAATAAACTCCCATAAGGTCAACGAAAGAATAGGGAGTTAAAGCCAAACCAACACTTTCAAGACAACTTGATCTGAAACTCAGAAAGGAGTCAAAGGAGAGATGACCATCAAATTATTGCGAAGAAACCAACTGGACTTAGCAACCATAGTTTGCACTTGCAAGGGTTCTTTAAAGGAAAGCAAAAAAATCCTTAGGAAGATTACGAAAACCTGCAACCACAATGCCATAAGCTTCCCAGTGAATTTTTGGCTAAATTTGA
Organism: Wollemia nobilis; assembly: GCA_028583015.1. Classification (NCBI taxonomy): domain Eukaryota; kingdom Viridiplantae; phylum Streptophyta; class Pinopsida; order Araucariales; family Araucariaceae; genus Wollemia; species Wollemia nobilis. Next base: position 3,263,397 of record JAQPPZ010016601.1, on the reverse strand, counting down.
AAATATTCTTGTGACGTGATTCGACAAACAAAATAAGCTATAAGACAATGATTCTCATACCATTTTACAACTGAAGAAACAACATCAAGAGAGAGCACAACATCTAGAGAATAATAATTACCTTGTCCACCACTTTTAGAATAAACTTTTGAGCTCGCTTTGGTGCCATGAGTTCCACTATCTATAACAACTGTTACATCTGCGGATGGTGAAGCCATAAAAAGGAGAGCAATCGTTGAATTGACAGTAATATTAGTATCCAAAACCAAAGCATCCAAATTTATGAATGATAGCAAACCCAAACCCTAGAAGAATGACTTTCCTCATCAAACCCTAGCCTAAAATATCAAATAATATTTATTTTCTTTTAAATCAATTTTGAAAATTTATGTTAATGATTTAATTGATAGATAAAATTTGATTTCAACTTGCACAAAAATATACTTTAAGAGATCACCACAAAAGTGAATAGTTAATAAAAATATAATATCCAAGTAAAAGCCATAATCATATAATTATAAAATAATAAAACTAACCCATCTCAATATACAGTTGTTTGTTGTTTCATTGATTAATTATATATGATGTTTGCCTTAAGAATAAAAAAAAAAAAAAAAAAAGGCAATGTGTCTAATATAGATTTAGTTCCATTGTTTCAAATGGGTGAGAATCGATTTTGTTTAATTATTATTTGTATGACCAAAAAGGCGTGCACCCAAAATGTTGTAATTGCATAAACAAAGTAAAATTGATATTCAAACACATAAATGGATAAAACACATGGAAATTACAAGAAATGCCTCTATTATTCCATTAAAATCAATAAGTGTCTGATTACAAGTAAGTCCCTCTTAGGGATACTCTATTTGATACGCAATTACAATTATTTCAATTCCCCTCAGGGATGAAATGCACTATCAAGCCCTTAAGGTGACACGAACTGCTCTAGGGTGGAGTAGACCCTCTTCTTCGCGTTGAGGAAGGAAATGAATGGTTGTAGCTCCTTAGAAACCTATTTCCTATGATCAAGAAACAACACAAGAATGTCAAAAGCATAGGAAGCCTCTCATGATGAGGCCCTTTAAAGACAAATAGCATGAAAATAGCATAATGACATAAAATCAAGAAAATGCGTAAACTATGCTAAACATATGCAAATAATATCAAGATTGATGGAAATATGTAAATGAAGAGCACAACTATCAATCTATGGAATCAATTACTTGAAATGAAGCATTATAACATGAAAAGAAGCCATTAATGTCTAAACTACTATGATGAAAACAAGTTAGTAAAAACACTAATTATGTTGGTCAGAAGTCTCTAAAACTACAATTAAACCATGCAAATGACTAATCTAATCTAATTAGATGGGCAAAAATGAAAACAGTAAGGTGGTGATACCTCTGTTGCAAACCACAACACTGATGCACGGTCTGCACTATAAACCATGGCTGAAAGCCACGGTTAGCACTCAAGTGAGTTTACCCTCAAAATCAAGGGTAGTGGGCTTGACCTCCTTGTCCAATTGATGTTCAAGGGTCACCTTCGGTGTCCTTCTGACAAGTTTGGTGGTTGATTCACTATGAGGGGCCTTCGTTTGCCCGGATTTGCATTTCTTGGCTCTCCTAGGTCCTTAGGGCATCCATGGCAAATTGACCTTTGGGTGAATAGCAAAGGGGATGGCCTTCTCTAATGCACTGAATTGAGTACGCAATTCGACAGGGCTTCTCTACTCGCTTGATCAATTAACTCTCTATCTCTTTTTCCCTATTTGGAGGGGGTATTTATAGGATGCCCTAGGGCTAGGGGTGGCTTCATGGAGAAGCCAAGATCAAGAAGAGGTGGTTAGGATAGTTGGATTGGAAGCCTTTGGAATATTCCATCCTTTAACCACCTTCTTCTAGAACAAATGGTCATTCAAACCAATTTGGCTTGGATGAAGGCCAACTGAACTTCAGTTAAGACCATAGGTTGTAGCTGCGGTCTAGACTATAAACCGTAGGCCTTAGCCATGGTTCAGACTATAGACCATAGGTCTAGGCTATGGTTCAGACTGATTAGGCCAAGGAGCCCAAATTGAGTGGTTAGAACCATTGCTCTATCTTGGAGTCTATCCAAGATCCTCCATATGGTCTTGTAGCATGTCCATATGAGTAGTCACCCTCGACATGACATGTTTTAGGTGTCTACAGATGCCCCTTTTGAGATGCATTATGAGATCGAACAATGTTGAGCAAAAATAGACCTCCTAAAATGATGTCGAAGGTTCTATGATGATCATTAGTCAGATCAACATTAGATGCCTCTTGTCCAGCAAAAGGATGCGCATCCTAGAATCATTGCTTCCAATTGGTTGAAAGGCTTACATTTGAAAAGCTTGCACTCACCATCAGTCATTCGGGTAGCATTTGATGCTATAATAGGATTTAGGCCTATATAATCAAAAGGAGAAGAGATACAAACAAATTATCATATTTGCTATTTTCCCCAAGCAAAGGGGTAAGCTTATGATAGTTGTTGACAATGATTCGCAAGGATGAACACAATTTTGACAAGATCAAGGGATCTACGATCTCCGGGATCTTCTATTGATTTTGATTATGATTTGATATTATGACTACCCCCTCAAGCGATGAGTCGATGAGGGTAATGACAATGATTAAAGCGATGATGTCGCTTGACCACCATGGATGATCTAAACAAATTTAGATTTGAGCATATTAATGCCTTGGCTAGGCCTAGTTCAACTTCTGATTCCAACTATTAATAGTAATTGCACATTCCTATCCCATGGAGCAGTCGGGCTACAATAGCCATCTTAGGGAATCAAAATGAGGCAACTCCAATTAGATTTGTGTTGAATCAAGTTATCGATGATTTTCTGAAAATATGTCATAGGAGACATGACATGAAACACCTCATTCCCATGGAGAAGTCCAACCATGAAGGCCTTCTTAGGGATTGAAAAGAAGCATATCAGATCAACGATGACAATTTTACCCCAAATGTCCTTATGGTAATTTACTCATCTTGCCGAATTGCATGGATCGCAAGTCATTGCAACCACCAAGTGTATAGGGTAAATTACTGAATACGAGGCACATTTGGTTTTTTTAATTATTTGATTTTTTTGTTGTTAATTTTGATTTATTGATCGATCCTGGTGCTTTGAAAATCACCAAATTTGCAATATTGATTGCTCTTTTTGAAATTTGATCCATTAGGAGTCATTAATTTACCTTTTTAGACCTTCCCACGATGGGTTTTTAGTGCATTTAATGCTAGCTACAAACCATGAGTATGGTCTACGATTGAATTTTTCAAATTTTGGGAACCACAGTTAGGGCCTACGATTGGAAAACCCTAATTTTGGGACCGCAGGTGTCAGCTGCGGTCCACCAAAATTAGGAAACCTTTAAATAGTCATTCCCATTTGAATTTGTCATTATTTTTCTTGAAAGCAACTACATTGAGAGAGCTCTAAGAGATAGGAGACATTCCCTGATCCAGAATGCTACCCAAAACTCTACCATATATCACACTTGATACCTCGATGGCGGATCTTGATCAGCCATCGACTAGTAGAGGCCATGGAGCGGGCAAGGTAATTCAAAATCGAGTCCTCACAGTTCAATACCAATTAAAATCAACCACATTAAGTAATGCGGTAAATGAACCTCACTAAATAGTTGGTAATGAACCCCACTAGATTAGGTTTAGTTAGTTTTAATTTTTTTTAGTGAGAAAGGCTAGGAAGGTACCCGAAATGGGTATTCTTCCTAGACCATAGCTAGTAGCTATGGTTCCCAATTGTCAGATTGGGGACCATAGCTATCAACTGCGGTTCACATTCAAATTACAATGGTCATATTTTGACCACATGCGGACCGTAGGGTTGACCCGTGGTTCACCAACTTTAGAAAAATTTTATTAAATTTTTGCATTTTCTAAAGTTAATTAGGCAATTAATGTTATTTAATGCAATTTTGACTTGCCTAGTTGATATTTTTGATTTTTATGAATGCCTTGCGACATGTTTTTATCTTTTTATCAGTTTTTTAGATGTTTTTGATGTTTTTCTTTAAAATTTTAGCTTATATACTACTTTTATTTTAGAGGTTGACCTCTAGGGCTCGTGAGCCTGATCTACTTAATATTCTCCATAGATAGCTCATTGATGGTGAGCATGCATGGTTTAGAGCCATTGGATTCAACTATGTACTAGATCTACCCACTATTAGGGTAGATCAGACCTACTTGACTATGTTGGCCCAATGCTGGAATGCATGGACCAACACCTTTCACCTGCCTATAGGTGAAATGACTATGACTTTAGAGGATGTTTATCAGATCTTTAGGATCCCTATCGATGGTGAGGCCATCACCTCTTCCTCTTCTCAGAGGAAGGAGCCTATCTTTGATGCTATCTTCGATGATCGAAGCAAGGAGGCTTAGGAGAAGATCGATCATGGAGGTGTCCACATTGGATACTAGTAGGGTGAGCATGTTTTCTCAGTCTGCATGATGATCTTCATGATCCTTGTGGTACAGGTAGTGCTTCTAGACTCCTCGAGTATGAGGATTCCTTAGAACCTCTTGGCTAGTGTTTAGAGAGTGATTTAGAGTTCCACTACTCAACCACTATGCCTAGCTTGGGGGAGCACATTACTATGTCAGCTCTATAGGGAGCTATACCAGATTACTAGTTGGAGCCATCAAGGTATTAGCTACAACCTATTGTTATAGATCTAGGGTTGGTAGCATATCTAGATCGAGCATCCCATGGACCTACCTCTCCAGATCATGACCATTGATGATGCTCATCAGTGCTACACCATGTGTGGCCATGAGAGGAGGAGGGGTTCTAGAGTAGGACCCATGCTAGAGATACTGATTATTACATTACATGATTTGCAGTGCTCGGGCTGGATGACATTGAGTGGCGCTCCTATATGGATTGCTCAATTGGACCGAGGTAGGCGAGTGGCTATGATAGGCTCATCAGGATAGGTGGCTACTCGATCGTAAGGTCGATATTAGAGAGTATCAGTTCTTCTCTCATGTCCTATGGTAGTTTGGCTTGGTGTAGGATATTCTAGAGATTCCTTTTGTGTATCGATATCTCGTGCTAGAGACACATCTACCATGGATTCAACCTAACTCTAGGATATGAGGTTGATGACTTCTAGGAGTCTAGGGATGACACACCTAGGACCACCCCAACATATGACACATGGTGGTCCCTCCTACAGTGGTAGGGTTTAGGGCCTCTAGGTAGAGTAGATGACTAAGCAGAGGTAGGGGCCGATCCTGATGGGCGTAGGGTGCGCTAGAGGACCGAGGGTGGATGGGGCATAGAGGCCACCATAGAGGAGGCTCTATAGGTAGAGGATGAGGAGGAGGGGTCATAGGAGGGTGAGGTGCCTCTTGATAGTGATGTAGGGGAGCTCCTCGCTCAGGTTGTCGACTTACAGAGTCAGGTTGGGAGGTTGCAAACTCAGTAGTTATAGTGGGATACTTCTATCACCCTTCTAGAGGTGAAGCTAGGTCATAGGGATAGATAGTTGGTAGAGGCTCAGGCACAGATTATAGCTCTCATAGCTCGGGCTACAATAGTAGAGTCATAGGTTGGTGAGCTCACTAGTGCATGAGATGTGGCACTAGCACAAGGGTGAGGCCATTGCAGAGAGAGAGCTACTCAGGGTACATAGGGGGGATCCTTCATCCTCCCATGCTATTATGGGACCTCTAGCTACACCATCAACTATACTTCTAGGAGGTGGTGATCCCATGGTAGAGGTTAGGTGGCTCACTTCCCTTGTAGAGGAGGGAAATGACCTTTGCGATGTGAGGGCAGCTTGCATCTCCCAGCTAGAGGGCTTCATCATATTGTGGGGCTTGGAGGTACTAGAGGATAGACATGCTATGGGGTCTTAGAGGACTAGGTCTTGGACTTTAGGATAGTCCATGGTGAGCTCCAGCCAGTGGACGCATAGGATAGAGAGGACACATAGGTCCTCTAGCACACATGGAGGTAGCTCTCACATGAGTCATAGGGAGATGGGTGTGACCTCTAGTCATAGGTCTAGTTACTTAGAGATACCAGTATCCCATGTGCTAGGCCTCTTTGGGTTAGGTGGTACATAGGGCCCTTAGTAGGGCACACAGTAGGCACCAAAGCTAACTATAGAGCAGGCTCTAGAGCATAAGGTTGAGGGAGGCGGTGAGAGCTCTAGTTCAAGGGGAGCAGGCCAGAGCTAGGGCTCTACTAGATCTAGGCTACATTTTGCATATGTACCATTTTTGGTGTAAGGTCTAGGACCTACACGATTGTAGCCTATGGGTATTTTGTACTCTTGATGTACTCTTGAGACACACACACACACACATATATATATATATATATGATCTGATCATTTATGACTCATTATATGTACTTGTATATTTTTAATTTTTTGTTTATGTTATGCATATGGATGCAATGCTTATGTTAATTTGATGCTATATGATGTGATGTATGGATGACATGCACTAGATAGCTATTTAATTTATGATGATGATGATATGCAGTGATCTAGATGCTTAGATGTGTGATGTATGTAATGCATTATTTACATGATGGTGATCTAATGTAAATGAACCTGTATGCTTTAATCACTTAAAACATAAGGAATGAATGCAAATATGTTTATCAATCTAATGGATGACACCACAGAATGTATAAAAATCATGAATGTAATTGAAAATCCTTAAGATAAGAATTTAATCAATTAATCACCCATATATGAAATGCAATGAATGCAATTGTATGATGCGAATGATATAATGTGTCATTCTATTTTCCTTTGCAAATTTGAAAAATATGCATGATATAGTCAGTGGTCATCTAAATATTATTTCTAATATCCATCCGGTATCTATCCTATATCTTGATTGTGCTCTATATGATGATGTATCATGGACTCGATACTTTGCAATTTAATGATTTTATATGGTTTGTGATATTTGATATTTTGTTGCTATGAGAGAGATTTTTGAGGTTTTCCATGAGACTCAAACACCCTAATAGACTTATCAAAAGTTGCATACTAACCACACTAGACTTCTGAGATAAAAGGCTTTTGCTAGGATAGGCCCTAACTGTTCATTATCCCTGTGTGTGCACTTGATTATTTTAAGATAAGACACGAGCGTTCCCCGATGTCAGGCGGGATTCTTTCAGCCCATTGCTAAGATAGGGGTACCACAAATGTCTTATCCAATCCCAAGTTTAGATTTTAGTTGGACTAAGCCACTAGGCAATGCAGGACACCTGAAGCTAGCTCCTCCACATTCAAACATTGGTCTACCCACAAGCGAGATGCAAGTGTATCAGACATATCATCATGCGTAAGGTACAGTAGTGCCGACAATTCTAGGGATTCAGGCTCATTCCTTTCTATCCTTCAATTTTTGGGATACTTGCTCATATGTAGTGAAGCAAGGGAGTCGATTCCATCTTCATTCTGAACTATCTCTGGATCTTCATTTGATCTCTCTTCGAATTAGATTTTGGATCTTCATTTGATCTCCACTCGAACTTTGATTTATGATCTTCATTTGATCTTCACTTTGAACTTGATTTGAGCCTATTTTTTGATCTTCATTTGATCTTCACTTTTTGGCATTTATACTTGATAATCTTCTTCAGAAACCTTCCTTTGGGGGATTTACTTGGGAAAATTATTTCTGGTATATCGATTGAGGATATCGATCTTATGATATCAGTATGGGATATCAATCTGGGAAGTCGATCTATGATATCGATCTAGGGTATCAATCTTGAGGATTGATGTGGGATATCACTCTGGGATATTGCTCATTTTATCGTAAGCAAGGGATTCTGAATAGGGAACTAACCTATCCTTTTTCCAACTACCAACATTTCCCATATCATCCGCATAGAGGGATAAGCAAGAATAACTCTTTTCGCCTTAGGATACCCGGTCCTGCTTCACGACTTTCATCTTCCCCTAGTCCTTGTTAGGATTGTTTAATTTATTGATTAGTGATAGGCTTCTGATATGCTAAGGGCTATACTAACTGAACCTCAGCTACAAAAGCAAAGCAAGCTTTCTATCAACTCTTGATAAGACCTCTAGGTATGGTTGAATGACTAAAAAACCCTAGTATATCTCCATAGCAACAAAATAGGTTGTGTTGAAAAACACAATTACTCACATGAATGATGGATCATGATAAATGCAGAGATGCATGATTTAGACACAAACGTGGTGTCATTTGTAATATTGACAAACATAATCCCTCCTACTACGGAATGCAATGGATGACGAATGCCTATATGCAATGTAATAATGCAGCGGATGCATGAGTAAATGCAAAAAATGACAATGCAAAATTCAAATGCAAATGCAAATATTTTTGGATTTTATGCTTTACCAATTTTTTTTGGATTTTATTGATTTTATAATTTTTATGAGTTTTGAGCCTCATATCTGACCAAACGATGAGTACATGCCTCTGGAGCCTTTAGATTGACCAAGCAATTTTTTAGCAAAATCCTTGGAGCTTTTTAGGATGACCGAGCGGTTTTAAGCAAACCCTCGGAGCCTTTTGGGTTTGACCAAAGGGTTTATGAGCACCTTTGGGACTTTTTGGGATGACCAAGCGATATTTTAAGAATCCTTGGAGCTTTTGGGTTGACCAAGCAATTTTTTAGAAACTCTTGGTGCCTTTTGATTGACCAAACTACTCATAGATGAGCTTGGAGCCTTTTAGGATGATCGAGCGATTATAAGAAAACCCTTGGAGCCTTTGAATGACATGACCAAGTAGTTTTAGGAACCCTTGGAGCCTTTTGGGAAGGGCATGCTGCCCTATATACCCCTAGTGTGTGTGCCATTCGATGATGGTGAGGGAGGTGCAATACCTCTAGATTCCTCATTTTTCCTTATCAAATTTGGCATGGCTAGTGGGAAAGGTATGCTACCTTGAAGACCCCTAGTGTGCATGCTATTTACTAAAAAGTAATCAGCTTGTTTAGGAAGAGTGATAGAAATCAACTCCCCCAAGTGAAGATCGGACCTCACTGGTGTACCTATGCTTTGGCATGGGTGAACGAGAGAACCATCCTCATGGATCTCATCCCATTCTATTAGGTCTTGGATGACCCTCTTAAATGACTGGCAACCCCTAATGTCATGTCCATGCACTCGATGATACACACAAAAGGGACCCCCATCAGGTGACCTAGTCTTGGATGCCCTATGCTTGACTTCGGGTAATATGAATGCCTTTGCCTCGTGTAACTTTTGAAACAAAGTTAGAGTAGTCATCTGAAATGAAACTACTCATTGCACTGGCCTATTGGACTTACGAGGTGATTGATGACTTTGAGGTCACTCTTGAGGAGGTGTGACCTCCACTTCAGCATGTTGGGGCACTCTGAGAGAACCATCTATATGATAAACCCCCTTATCTATCATATTTTGCACCACACTCTTAAATTCATGATAATATCGAATGCCATGACCCTCTATTCGGTGATAGAGACAATAGTGATGCTCCCTGTAACCCGTAGGTTTAACTCTACTTGGGTTTAAAGGGATGACATTAGGCAAGGTGATGACCTTAGCCTCTTGCAACTTCTAAAATATGTCAGACATAGACTCTTTTAATGGAGTCCCACTATGCTGCGACTATTTTGGGCTCTTGACCCACATTGGTTTGCTTTGAGAATCCAATGGTTGGGTTGGCCGCATGGGCTTTTGCTTTCACTGAGGCTTTTCCTGTACTTGCACAGGAAGCGATTCGGCCTCAGACAAGGGTTGCTTTTGTAATTCTAGGTTTTCAAGCCGGTTCTTGATAAAATGCAATACCTTATCTTGCTCATCCATTCGATGCTCCATCCATTCTAGATGACTTAAAATGGATCACAAGACTGACAAAGAATTCATATGTATTTCCAATGACTGATTCGAAATACCTTTGTCATTTGAAGGAAATAGAAAAGTGGATGCTATGGATCCATTAGGTAATTGCAAATCACCTATTTCCTTCGCTTGAGTTGATGTGGAAGCTTCTTGATGACACACTTCATCAATGCTATCCACATGCTCATGCCTATGACTCAGCTCAAGCTGTTGTTTCACTTCGTTGTGTTGAACTGTGTCAATTTTGGTACCCCCAATCTGATGTGAGGAACCTACTTGTTTGTGCTCTTGAGATGGTGCCATGATAAATGAGTCAGGAGTGACTAATTTCAAAGGTTCTGGCCCTGGCAATGTGGAAACACCACTGGATTACCCCATCTCCAGCTCTATGTGATTAGGAATCACTTGATCTTTTGGCCTAATGTCGACCATTCCCATAAACTCATGAGAAGACTCCACAACTGCATGCATCATAGGTAATTCATCAACATACTGAGGTTATCCTATTTTAGTCATGATAACTGAACCTTCCTCATACTCATACGATGTCTCTAGGATAGGATCCATAGGTAGAGACTCGATGAAAAGTTGACCTAGATCCTTAGTGGACTCTATGGTGGGCAACATCGTAATGCTAGCCTCTATAAGCTCTTCATATTCATCATCATCCTCATGAGAACTATCTGGTGACATGATGGATGAAGAGGGTGTGATACACTCAGGTGCATCCATGACCATGCTAGGTTCTTCCTCCTTGATAGGAGTGTGAAGATCCTCTAATGATACCTCCGAAGTGGTTGTGAGCAACTCCGTAAGGGCATTCATCAATCCTTCCCTGCTAAGTGGTGTCGAGAGTGCAGGGGTCGTAGGTGACTCCACAGGTGATAGCGGTGGGGATGGTAACTCCACCACCGTCTGCAAGGCTGCATCCACACTTTGGATAGACTCATCCAATTTAACTTGCAGATGCATAGGCACCTCACCAGGTTCCTACGGATGATCCTCAAGCTTATAATACTTGAAGGGATCTGGGTCCACCTCAACTACATGGACTTCACCTCCATGGGTGTACTTAATGCATTGATGCACTATTGATGGTACGCACTCCATGGCTCTTATCCACGGTCTTCCAAGTAGCAGATTATATTGTCTTGATCCCTCTAAAATGTAGCACAATGTAGGAATAATATTTTGTCCCACCTCGATGGGGAGGACTATTGTGCCTACTATAGGGGATTCCACATCGTTAAAGGCTTGCAACATTAAATTTGTTTCCTTGATGTGGGATGGTGGAATTTTGAGATGTTTGAACATTGAGGTGGTGATGATATTAATCGATGATCCTGTATCCACCAACACTCGCTTATATGCAATCTATTTTATCCTCACTATGATATGCAATGGAGGATCAGACTCCCTAACAGGGATAGGTTTGACTTCTTATTTATGGAAAGTAATCATAGGTTCCTTATATGGTGGAATAGATTATATATGCCCCAAGGATTGTGATGACTTTCGAGCATTGACACTGCTCACCTGTCGGACTTGACTACTCTCGACCTCACGCTTACGCATGGGATTCTTAGACATCTCTTTCTGTTGCTCTTCGATAACCCTAGGCATGTCATTTTTCCTAGAAGAATGGCTATCTACTTGCTTAAGTGGCAACTCTTGACGATGCACTGGGTGCATCGCGTTGACTTGTTGCCTAAGCACTCTAGGTATGAGCTTCTTTTTGGGAGTTACCTCACATGATTGTTCTTCACATGCTTTCTATTGGTAAATCCTCTCTTCATATCATTGGAGCTCATCCAACCTTTGTTGATGCACTCTCCTTCTCTCTGTGGACTCATGCTCTAGGCGCTTACGTTGATGGTGCACCTCCTCCAATTGGTCTTGGAGTAGTCACCTCTCATGGGCTGCATGAGACTCAGATTCCCTATAGGACTGACTCATGGAGTATGATCCACAACTCTCTATCTCACTAGGTGGAGACCTAATGACGTGGGTTCTCACTGTGTGTGAGGAAACCCCATGATCTGTATGGGTGAACCCCCTGCATGATGAAGGGAGCTCATGATGACTCTTAGAATGTCATGCTAGGAGGATTGGATCCTCTGATGCATGATGAGTGTGATGCCTAGCAAGGAGGCGTGCGAGGTTTGAAAGCTCCTCAGGAGAACATCAGAAGCATTCAGAGCCTCTCCATGAACTCTCCGACTCATTAGCTCATGATTGAGCTCTATCATGCCTAGTCATCATGATGAACCGACTAAACAAGACTCGAGAGGTTTCCTCTCTTACTAAAAATTGTGGCCTCAAGGAGGGCCTTATCTTGATGAATTAAGCAATAAAGAAGCATACAAAGTAAACAATGTGATTATCTCCTTTACATTTTAAAATTTGAGCCCTAAACTGTTTGATGTGTTTCAATGATTTGTTGTATCAGTGTAGAAACTCTTATCATGTTTTGCAAAACTTGTTGGATTTTATTCTCAGTTTAATGGCTTTCACTTGTACGCTCGTAGCTCGACAACTTGGCTATGAACTCCAAGTCATGTAATCCAACCTATAATGTGTGGTAATGAAGCCCACACATGGTCAGGGAGCATAGGTCCTCCCAGATCCTCACCCATTTTCCCCTAGTTAGCGTTATACCCTTCGAAGAGAATACATGCAAATTTTCTAGGGTACGAAAGGTTCTCGGATCCGGTATTGGTCTAGTATCCAAAGGTTCATAGGATTTGGGCCAATGGATGGAAGTTACGCCCACCGTCATTGAACCCTACTAGTGGTTGGATGTCAAGCCCAACTCACTAGCGTTTAAGTGCCAAGTGGTGTGTGTGGTTCATTTTAATGTACATAAAATAAATGCATCATATAGCACTCATGCTCATTTTCTATATGCTATGCAAAATGAAATAATGTTTTAAATTCAAAAAATGCAAACTATTCTAGATGCTCTTTGAGACAATGCACATTACGATGATAATTGGCCTCTAATTGGGCCTCACACATGCAAACCAAATAAGACACTCTATCAAGCACGCTGTAGCCTAGGGCGGACTACAATCATAGGTCCGTTGTTCCTAGTAACACCTTTCTATGGAAGTAAATGTGAAAGCAAACTAGGATGATTGATTACCCTTTTTTTAGTGGTTTTTCCTAATTTGCATTTGAAATTATACATGCTGTAAAAATACAGAGGGAAAAAATTATAGAGGGTTGAAAATAGGGCCTACCTCAGGTCCTGCAATGATTGGCTCTCTGATTTTTATTGTCTGTGTTGTCAGTTGGAAACCGTAGGTCTGGTCTACGGTTCTGACTGTGGACCACATGTTGAACCTACGGTTCAATTGTTGGCCCATAGTTGATAGCTGCGGTCTGTACCTACAAGTCAAAAAAGTCAAGAACACATAGTCAGATGCTATTTATGCAGAGTTCCACCATGATCACCTTCTGTATGACCAAAAAGGCATGCACCCAAAATGTTGTAATTGCATAAACAAAGTAAAATTGATATTCAAACACATAAATGGACAAAACACATGGAAATTACAAGAAATGCCTCTATTATTCCATTAAAATCAATAAGTGTCTGATTACAAGTAAGTCCCTCTTAGGGATACTCTATTTGATATACAATTACAATTATTTCAATCCCCCTTAGGGATGAAATGCACTATCAAGCCCTTAAGGTGACATGAACTGCTCTAGGGTGGAGTAGACCCTCTTCTTCATGTTGAGGAAGGAAATGAATGGTTGTAGCTCCTTAGAAACCTGTTTCCTATGATCAAGAAACAACACAAGAATGTCAAAAGCATAGGAAGCCTCTCATGATGAGGCCCTTTAAAGACAAATAGCATGAAAATAGCATAATGACATAAAATCAAGAAAATGCGTAAACTATGCTAAACATATGCAAATAATATCAAGATTGATGGAAATATGTAAATGAAGAGCACAACTATCAATCTATGGAATCAATTACTTGAAATGAAGCATTATAACATGAAAAGAAACCATTAATGTCTAAACTACTATGATGAGAACAAGTTAGTAAAAACACTAACTATGTTGGTCAAAAGTCTCTAAAACTACAATTAAACCATGTAAATGACTAATCTAATCTAATTAGATGGGTAAAAATGAAAATAGTAAGGTGGTGATACCTCTATTGCAAACCACAACACTGATGCGTGGTCTGCACTATAAACCATGGTTGAAAGCCATGGTGAGCACTCAAGTAAGTTTACCCTCAAAATCAAGGGTAGTGGGCTTGACCTCCTTGTCCAATTGATGTTCAAGGGTCACCTTCGGTGTCCTTCTGACAAGTTTGGTGGTTGATTCATTGTGAGGGGCCTTCGTTTACCTGGATTTGCGTTTCTTGGCTCTCCTAGGCTCTTAGGACCTTCATGGAAAATTGATATTTGGGTGAATAGCAAAGTGGCCTTCTCTAATGCACTGAATTGAGTATGCAATTCGATAGGGCTTCGCTGCTCGCTTGATCAATCAAATCTCTATATTATCTCCCCTATTTGGAGGGGGTATTTATAGGATGTCCTAGGGCTAGGGGTGGCTTCATGGAGAATCCAAGATCAAGAAGAGGTGGTTAGGATAGTTGGAATGGAAGCTTCTGGAATATTCCATCCTTTAACCACCTTCTTCTAGAACAAATGGTCATTCAAACCGATTTGGCTTGGATGAAGGCCAACTGAACTTCAGTTAAGACCGTAGGTTGCAGCTATGGTCTAGACTATAAACCGTAGGCCTTAGCCATGGTTCAGACTGTAGACCATAGGTCTGGGCTACGGTTCAGACTGATTAGGCCAAGGAGCCCAAATTGAGTGGTTAGAACCATTGCTCTATCTTGGAGTCTATCCAAGATCCTCCATATGGTCTTGTAGCATGTCCATATGAGTAGTCACCCTCGACATGACGCATTTTAGGTGTCTATATTATTATATATATATTTTAAAGTAATGTAAAGGAAGTATAAGGGATGGTATAACTGAAGTAATAGGGGGGCCTCCCTTCCTATGATTTGAACTCAGGTCACCAGTTTAATTATTTTTTTTTAAATTTGACATATATTAAATTTTTTTAAATAACAATGTTCAAGATTATTATGTAATGATAAAATATTTTTTTTGGTTAAGATTATTAAATTTTAAACATATAGATATGAATATTATAAAATATTAGAACTATAAGTTGATAATATTATTATTCATTTTTTTTATACATAGGGGAGTTGGTTACATCCAAACTATTTTTAGTAAATACCAAGTGCAAGGTTCAAACCATAGGGACTGCCCCCAACAAGCCTATACCACCTCATTTTTTTATAATCTGTATGAAGAGGATCATCGATCACTTGGGATTCGTATCGGTATCATCGATTGGCATGCACTCAGAGGATTAGGATTAGACTAATACTTTGCAAACATGCATGCTACCGAGGTTTGAACCTAGGTCTCTTCTGGTAAGAATTTGAAGCTATAAATTGGATAATATTATTATTAATTTTAAATATAAATATGTCTCAAAATCTTGTTAATAAATTTTTATTGGATATATGAAATTGAAATATATCTCAAAGCAAAAGTAGATGAATATTTAAAAAAAAAAGATATTTCATTCTTCTTGCAAAATTCATATTCCATGGTCATCTAATTCATAATCTTATCATGATGCTTTAAGTGAAAGTTCAAAATTTTCTATATAGAAAGAGACATATGATGTGAAGGAAAAAGGTTAAGCAAAGATTCTTTTGCAAGAATCTAATGACAATGTGAAAGCCCAAGAAAGTACAAAGTTTGAAGAACATGAAGTTGAAATCAAATATGAAGACAAGAAAGAAGGAGAAGAACAAGATAAATATCAAAATCACATGAAGGATGATCATATTGAAGACTAAAGTCTTCAATAACCAAATAATGTAATACAGTGGGGTATTGGAGAATATTACATTATTTGGTACATGCCAATGTACCACCTTGGTACATTATTGTAAATATTAGAATAGGGTTGTGTCTTAGATTAGTGAGTGAGTAAATATTTTATGTAATGTAATAATATGCAGGAAATGCACAAGTGTCATGTAAATATGTGTGCAAGTGTTATGAGTGTAATGTGCACAAGTGTCTAATATGTAAGAGTACACATGTGTCCTAAGAATAAGAAAGTGAAGATTTATAAATAAGAATGAATTTCAAGAGTGCAGCATATGAAGAGTCACATACATTTATATATTTTTGAGAAAACATTGTAATTATCATCGAACATGCATAGCTTTATGCTTTGCATTAATAGACCTTTATTCAATAACAATTTTAGTATTTTAGTGAAATATTGTGATCTTGTTTATATGATTATTATGTGAGTATTGTTATTATATTTGATTTATTATATTGCAAATTTATTCTATTAGATCTTGTGAGTATTTTCTTGTGAGATTTACATTAGTATTACAGCTTCAAAAGTTAACACCAAAATAGAATTCATTTTGGCTTAGATAGTCTGAGGAACTGTCTTGAGGAGGATCATGCAAGACATCATCCATCTCATGATAATTTTCATCAACAATCAGCTCAATATAGGTAGGGTTAGGATATTTACACTATAAAAGTGTGTAAATTAATAGGAGCTAGCATTTATGAGGAATGATAACCCATTGTTATCCTCATCATCCCAAATCTAATTTTTCTAATAAAATGATGTCATCATGGAACTAACTAAAGGAAAATTGGCTTCATATTCACTATCAAAAAAATGGGAAGGATGAAGAGGCTAATTATAACTGAGGATGTAATTGATCCCATAGCATCCCAACCAGGCTTCAACCTTTAAGGGATCTTTGGTGTCCTACTCGTGTAGGCCTAGTCCTTTGCATTAATATCCCATTTTGGAAAACATCTATTTTAGAATGGGATACGATTTTGACAAGTAGCATGAAGCATATTATCATTCAACCAAGAGAGGTTTATTGCCATGGATTTGGTTTTTATTAGTAGTAGTAGTGCAAACAAAGGAGCAAATTCCAATTTTCACCATTTTACCCTTGCTACTAGAGGGTAGGCCTTAGGTTCAGGGAGACAGAGAGAGCTTGGATAGGTCTAAAAAGGATTGATTTTTATCTTAATTAGTATTGTTAAGGTTGGTTAGATTAGATGTTTGAGATTCATATTTTTTTATTAGGTTGATTACTTAAGGTGAGATACCTTAATGCATCATCGATTGGAAGCTAAGAAGAAGAGGAAGAAGATGGATAAAGAGGCATATTGAGATAAGGGAAAAGATAAGCCTTAGTATTTTAAACCTCAATCACCTAAAAATAGGTGAATGGTTTATGGTCAACTAGAATATGATGTCTTGCCCTGATATTCATATTTTAGACACTAATAGAAAGTTGAAGGGATGTCCTGTATCGCATGGATCCATGGCCTTTAGGTCACAAGGTATGACATAGAAGAGAGTGTTGAGAATGCAAGGTCTAAATTTTAGGGGTAAGACTATAGTGCCATTAGCCTCATGTTCCCCATTATAAAATTACCTAATAATAAATTCAAATTTCTCTAAATCTTGTTTAGTTATCCTAAAATTATTTATAAATTTTGGGCTACAAACATTGAGACCAGAGCCATTAGCGACTAAGATTTGCTTGATGAAGGTGTTTTTAATATGGCCTATGATGCACAACATGAGACATTTGACCATAGAGGATGGTGGAATATCATCATCATAGAATGAAATGGTTGCATGATTGATCCCAATGGATCCCACAATAGAAGTGAGATCATTAGGGCTAAGGTCTTGAGGGATAACTTATTCACTCAAAAATTTAAGTAAGATGTCCCTATGCATCGAAGAAATCCTAAGAAGCTTGAGAAGAGATATTTTTGCTAGAGTAATTTCAAGTTTTTGGCACAAATTAAAAGTACCCATTACCATTTGGTTTAGATATGAAATTTTCCTATAATGAATATTGTTTGCTACCTTTCAATTTTGATTATAATTTACCAACAAGTATTGAAAAATTCCAAGATAAAGAAGGTTGAGAGTCAAAGTTGTTAAAAATAACTTGACCTTTCTTGATTAGATCTTGGATAAAATACCTAAGGATTAGGTATTTACAAGTTTTATGATTGTTGGTGTGGTGGAAAGCATAGTTCTCATTAGGTGGAACCAAGGATTTATTTCCCTTCCAAGATATAAAGACTTGGTAGGTGGAAACTCCACTATTTTGTCTTTAAGAAGTTGGTCTAAGATGGTTGAAGAAGGTTGATCCAATTAGGAGTACTTCCTCCTAGGATTCAATTGTTGAGGCTTCCCTAGGATAAGATTTTGAAGGGATTCCATAGCACTCACATTATTGGTTTGTCATAAGTCCGTAACTCCATCCCCCACAACATGCTTGTTTTTGTACTACCCCTTCAGGTTGAAGAAAGACTTATCTTCCTCATGGAATTTTGCTTTCAATTATCCTATTTTAAGGAGGGAAATATCTACTCTCTTATCCATATCAATTCCATATTCAAGATAAGATGCATTTGCCATATCTAAATAGAAGGCCAATTACTCATCTAGGTTGCCTATGAAGACATCTAGGAGGTCTCTTGATGGAGGGACATATTGGAGTATTATGAGGACACTATTATACCTTAGGCTTATCCATAAGCCTAAGTTATTATCTTGCATTGTATAGGCTTATCCATAAGCCTAATATTTCTTATATTGCATTGTACTCACGTGAGGCATAGTATGCCCACGTTGGATATTGATTTGTTAGTGGTTAGGATGCATGGTTATGCTATTGAGGATTTTCTTGTCTTCTAGCATATTGTTATTTTGTTTGCATCCTTGTTTGTTGTAGGTGGTTATCCTTGCATAGTATATTGTTACATGTGGTTGGCCTTGCATGGCATATTGTTACAACCTTTGTAACCACATTGATTCCATTATTGTACTATTTATATAGTTATGCATAATGAATATCTAGCTTCATATTTGTAGTTTCTATATCATTAGTAATCAAAGCTACAGGAAAGTTTTGAGCAAGAAGGGAGGAAAGGTGCCAACTTCTTTGCATCAGTTCCTACACTAGTTGTTGCAATAATTTTGCTTGGACTAGCATGTAGAATCATTGTGAAGATCCTTAGGTGATAGAGGGTGTGAATATTACCCCTACATCGAATACCCCTGATAGAACATCAAAGGATAACCAGGTTTTTTGACAAGAGAACCAAACTTGCCCTATGAAAGACAAGAAGATCTGGAGAATTGTAGATCAAGTTTTCAAAATAGAGGATCTATTATTGTTGATTTAAGGATCAATTACACCAAAAATAAGGTCAAATTATGGCCAAAAGGAGGCATTGAAACTCCTTACTGACAAAGGTGTAAATTAGTCAAAGGGTGCATAGGTTAAGGATATTTATGCATAATTTTGAGGTGTTGAAAGACGTCAGGGTTTTCTTAAAGGTGTTAGGGGTTTGATAATTACCCCCTTTACCCCTATTTTTCTCTCTCCCTCTTCCTTTCACCTAGTCGGCCATATTACCAACCAACCACCCCACCGATTGGCTTCCCTATCGATTGGTAAAGGTTCGATCAATATTTGTCCCTTCCTCCTTCATATCTTGCCAACCTTCATTTCCACCCACAAGAGACCATCTTCCCTCCTTATTTTCCCTTCCTTTCACTCCTTTCATGTCTTCCCTAGGCACACGTCACCCTTAGACAAACCTAGGAGGCTAAGCTAGTGATCGATAGGTGGTCGATTCATGGCAACCAAAAAACCATCTTGTTCGGTAAGAGTGAATGCAACACTAGAGGAAGGCTTATAAATTGGTAGATTACTAGTCACGGATCTTAGCACAGGTGAAAGAAAACAAAATCGTGAATTGCAAAAGACACAACTTAAGAGGAAATTTAAAGAAAATTTTAAAAAAATTTAAGGTCTAAAAATAGACCAATCAAAGCAACCCTAACCACCATCCAACCTCAAAGTGACACATGGCATAATCTCAACCTCACGTTAAGAATATATAGGGTCCATCCGTCCATGGATATGTGGCATCATCTGTATAGAAACTAAGAATCTAGGCAGGAATACATTTTGCAGGTTTTAGTGGGAAATATAATTCAATTTAAAACTTTTGAGGACTTTTAGTTCCACATTCACCTTGTGATGGTCCAAGGACACTTTATAGGTGTCATTGCACACCTAGTTGAGTGACCACCACTTAGGTGGTCACAAAGGCCAAGCTCGTGTGTGAGCCTGTGCTTGTTGGTGATGTTGCACTAGTTGGTGGTACCATGGACTTATGTGTTATTGTTTGAATTTTTGTTGGATCACTGACTTGTGCAGAGTTAATATGTGATTACGCATAAATGTTTTTAGGTGAAACAAATTATTTTTCAATTTTTGCCTTCAAAATTCTTATTTTTTTTGCAATTAAGGGTAGAATTTTCACATTTTAGTGTTGATTTTTATTTTACCACTTCAATCAAAGGGTAATATCTTGTAATTGCCCAATTATTATAATTTTGTAACAACACTATAATTTTCTTTCTGCCCAATTATTGTAATTTTGTAATAGCACTATAATTTCGAAGGGTAATTCTAGAATAAATTAGAGGGCACTTATAAGCTTGTAAGAGATTTTTCTCTATATTTTCTGAGTAGAAATCACATTTGGAAAGGCATAGAGGTGGATAGAATGGTATGGTGGAGGATTTGGTTGAACTGGTGGACTACACCCTGGACCTAGTGGAAAATATTTATATTTCCCTACTGAAGACACCTTGAAAACCCAATGGAATATGAAGAAGGGTTTCAATACAATAGGGGAAGCACAACCCAATAAAAATATAAAGGAAAAATCCTTGAGGAATCAGTTAACATTTTCTTCAGTATCCTATTTATAGATGAAATTGCTTTCAACCCAGTCCTCAGATATCAATAGTGATGCAGATATACTTACCAACTCATTATCAGTTATGAATAGCACTCCTTATGAGAACAATCCTTTTCAAGAGAGGAATCATATTCAGGGTGGATTTACTTCTAACCATAATATATATTCCTCCTACATGCCAAGTGGATTTACTACTCCCCCCATAGATTTTTCCTTTGTGGATGGGGATGTAGAATTCATGAAAATTTGATCTTGGAAGGTGTCTACAAAGAAAAAATTTAGGAGTTGGTAGATCGGGACTTAAGTATTTCTACTACTGGATTTGAGGATGGGAACCTAGACAGAGAGGAGATTTATAAAAATAATAAGAATGTGAAAAATACAACTACAGACACCACATTCTACACACAAAAAAATAAAAAAAAGTGTGTTAATCTCAGAGAGGGGAGAGTTAACTTGGTTTTAGGTAAAGACATTCTTTTGGAAAAATTTCTTGATATGGAAGGTAAAACTTTAGCTGGGAGGTTCTTTGGCATACTGTACTCAATGAAATCACTTGCACAAAAGATGGAGAAGGTTTGGAGCCCTGTTTTGGGATACTTCCCTATTTTTCATGTTCTAGTATGAGGATGGTTAGCTTTCTCCTTTAGATTGGAGGAGGGTGCAAGTAAAATCTTGAAGAGTAGATGGTTATGGGGCAATTGTGCACTATCATTAAAAATATGGTCTCCATGTTTTGACCCGAGAAGGGAGTCTCATGGTTACTAGGATTACCTTTGGAGTTGTGGTATCCTAGGATATTAAAATAATTGGTAACTATTTAGGGAAGTGAAATGTCATGGATCAATCATGTGAGAATGGCTCCTTTTGTACAATTGCGAGGATTTTGGTGGACATGGATTTGCAAGAGGGTCTATTGGAGATAATAGAAATAGAGAGTGGAAAATGGCATTATGTTTAAAATATTGATTATGAGAAGATACCATTCTGCTACTTTCGTTGTCATGTTTATGGCCATCTTGCTGGAGATTGTGGGTTAAAATTTTCAAGAATGGAGTGAAGGAAGTATGATGAGAATCACATCCCTAGAGTGAGAATAGATGGTTCAGTTAGGAATATGGAGGAAGATTTAGTAGATAGGTCCTTGGGTTAAGATCTACTCAGGTTGGTGATGGAGGAGTGGATAAAGTTCATAACACGAGCTTAGAACATATGCAAATACCAAATATCTGGGACAATGGTGCATGTAGAGAGTCAACTAATGGATATAATGAGAGAAAGAGAGAATCAAAACACTTAAGGGAACTGATTCCTTCACAAAGGACTATGGGGGCTCCTCAGATACATAATGTAGATATGGGTTCCTCGAATCACACTTCAGTTCAAAAGCCTAATCAGTGGGAGGATATTATTTTCCCCCTTTAGTCCTCATTAGTGGAGGAGGTAAGTCAAAAGGTACAAATGAAGGGTATTGGTTCCAGATCAGATGTTCCTCACAAGATTCCTATCATTCAACCTCCTACCATCACAAATATTACCTCTTTTTCAAGGTATACTTCTCTTAGGAAATCCTCTCTTGAGGGGGAAAGTATATGCAAGGGATCCAATCGATATTACCTCAGATCAAAAAAATCAACAGTTTTCCTTCAAGGTTCTGAAGCAATAGGAGGACTAGGGATAAATGTGGCTATCATTCCTATCTTGGGAAGGAAAACCAATATCCCACTAGCCAAAGATATGCCATGAGAGATGTTAAGAGCGATAAATAAAAGTCCATAGTTGGGGCACTTAGAGCATGCCAGAACCCTTATTTTGTAAAATAATGTTAATCCTCTCCTATAACATTAGGGGTTTGGGCAGTAACTCCAAAAATACTGCCCTGTAAAGGTTAATACAATTACAACATCTAGATATAATGCTACTTCAAGAAACTATGGGAGTAGGTTCAAAAGTTGTAAGTATTCTATGAACCTTTTTAAAAGAGTGGGATTTCCTCTCTATGGATGCGGAGGGCAGATCTGGAGGTTTGATTTTGGGCTGGAAGAAAATGGCTTTCAGATACTTTAATCTCTAGATTAGGAGTTGAACTTTACTCATTGGAACTGGGTAAAAATTTAGTGGTAGCCAATATTTATGGGCCATATGAGAAAAAAATTCAGTACTGGGACAGCCTTTTAGAAAATAATTTCTTACAACAAGGGAATGTTATAATAGGGGGTGATTTAAATTTTACTTTGAATAGAGCTGAGGTATGGGGGACTACAACTAGACATGACCCTCAAGCAAGTTATTTTAAACATAAATTTGAAGAAGCAGATTTTGTGGATGTGGAGCCCATAAAAATAGTTTCAACTTGGTGCAATAACAGGGTGGGTGTGGAATATGTGGCTAAAATATTAGACAAGTTTATTGTCTCTGGTAACCTAATGATGGGGGTGAGAGAATTAGATCTTGGGTGGAACAAGGAGGTATCTCAGACCATTTTTCCATTTTTCTTCAAGTGGATATTTTGGATAGGAAACCTCCAAGCCCTTTTAAGTTCAATCCAACCTAGCTAAAAGATAATGATTTCAAGTCACTGGTAGAAAAGGTTTGAAGTCTGTTGGCTCAATTTTTATACACACCCTATGGAGAGTAAACTGAAAACATAAGTAACATTTAATGGGAATAAATTACCTCTCACTTTAGGATCTTCCTGGTTATCCAAGGTGTGAGTTACAGGGTTGGGTCGAACGTCCTCTCTCTTTTCCATTTCTAGAATAGTTTCAAGTGGACTGCCTATGTGCTTGCAAGGGGATTCAACTTCTATCTATTGCTTTTGGTGGTTTATCAATTAGATTTGCATTTTGTAAATTGGTCTAGCTCTTCGTATCTCGGTCAATTAAACAAATAAATAATTTTAAAGAACATAAAATGGAAATTTTTAGAAATAAAACATAAAGAGTAGGTTAGGGCAGGAAAAATAGGATGCCTAATCCAATTGTAAATTACAACTACTAAAATAAATCAAATTATTCAGCTTCACAACAAGACAACATCAAATGAAGAAAGTATCCAACTTTCTAAGACCACTTTCAACCTTGAGCATGGGACATAACAACACAGAGATAAAAGTAAAATAACGAACATAAGGGAGGTTAATGACAATTGTTGTTTCTCACTAGTAGTCTAGCTCGTGTAATGAGAAAAAAGCAATTAGAACACCAACCTAAAACCTTAAGCTCTTAATTTTCTCAAGCACACAGAGAATAGAATGAAGTTAAACAACCTAACACAATCTCAACAATTATAAATTTATAATTAAATTAAATATATCCTTAAGCGAGACGAAAACAAAGGAATGTGTACTTATCACAGTCTAAAAAATATTAGGCTTCTGGCCATGTTGTTTCAGAAAATGATGTCACACCAGCCTCAAGTACAAAAGAAAGTATTCAAAACAAAATTTGTTAAAAATTGCTAGAATTCTTTATCCAAGTTTTTGCATCCTTCGATTACATTTTATGGGAGTATTTATAGACTCGGGACATGCCTGATTTTCATAAAATATCTTCTCCCAAGGAATTAAAAATAATTTAAAATCCCACCGCTGAGGCATTACAATATAAAAGCATTTTTAAATAGAGTTCTGATCAACCACAATCACTCTGGAAATCTTCCTAGGCATCTTACCATAAATGGAGAAGATAAGATCTGATTTTATCTTCATAAAAAGATAATTGCGTGCAAGTGTATATTCACCTTCTAGAAATATGTAAGATCATCTCATTAATTCCTCATCTGTAAAATCCGGATGGATCACTGACTTCCCAGACATTCTATCCTCGCACAATCCTTTTTGTTTGATTTGCATTGAAATTATTTGCCCACCATCATTTTCGCCATTAAATTTACCATTAAATGCATCCACCGAAAAAATCTTGTAAAAATTTAAAAAGGGCAAATGTTAGAACATTAACTTTAAAATTAAATTTACTTAATTTAATTTTTTCTAAGGTTCAAGCTTTAAATTTTAGGTTTTTTTTTTATAATTTTATTACTTTTCCAAAGTTTGCCGTAAAATATTTTTTTAGTAATTTAATTTTTAATTATTATTTTAATCCCTAGGGTTTGATATTTTAATATCATTTATTTTCTATCTGCTTGAGCATGTCGCGAAATCCCAACATTTTTATTTATGCCTTCATTGTCTTACAACACTTTGAAAAAATTGTATCTTCCCTTGGAATGTCGCGAAATCCCAACATTTTTAATTTTCTTCTCTTCCAACCTAAAAATTTTGAGATATCGTGACCATTTTTAATTACCTTATCTGCCTTCTTCGAAATGTCGCGAAATCATGACCATTTTTTATTTTAGCCTTCATTCTCGCAATATCGTGACATTTTTCATTTTCTATTCTTCCAACCTTAGAAATGTCGCAATATCGTGATATTTTTCATTTTTTTATCTCTTCCTGAGAATGTCACGATATCGTGACATTTTTCATTTTCTCTTCTTCCAACCTTAGAAATGTCGCAAAATCTCGGTATTTTTCATTTCTCTTTTTCTCTTCTTGAGAATGTCATGACATTTTCATTTTCTCTTCTTCCAAACTTAGAAATGTCGTGATATCATGATATTTTTCATTTTTCTTTCTCTCTTCCTAAGAATGTCGCAATATCGTGAAATTCTTCATTTTCTCTTCTTCTAACCTTAGAAATATTGTGAAATCTCAAAATTTTTCATTTTTCTCTCTCTTCCTAAGAATGTTGTGATATCATGACATTCCTCATTTTCTCTTCTTCTCTTCCTGAGAATGTCACGATATCGTGATATTTTTCATTTTCTCTTCTTCCAACCTTAGAAATGTTGCGATATCTTGACATTTTTCATTTCTCTTTCTCTCTTCATGAGAATGTCGCGATATTGTGACATTTTTCATTTTCTCTTCTTCCAACCTTAGAAATGTGATGATATCGTGACATTTTTCATTTTATCTTTCTCTTTTCCTAAGAATGTCACCATATCATGACATTCTTCATTTTCTTCCAACATTGCAAATTTTCTAGAATTTGTACATTGACTAATTTGTTGGGCACTTTGTAAAATTTCTAAAAAATCAAACATGGATTCCAATGACCCTGCACTTTGGGTTTTGGCACTTTAAAGGTTTTTGAAGAATCCCCATGCTCAAAAGTGTTTTTTAGATCCCAGAATATGAAAGTAAATTGCTTAGAAGTTGTCAGTTTCACGTGGTGTGAAATTTAGGGAGAAATTGTAAAGTGCTCAAAATTTAACGAAACTTCTCAAACATCCAAATGAGCCAAATAGGTATCTGAATCTGTAGAAAAATATTGAAATTTTACTTTGGATTAGAAGATATTGCATTAATAAGCTCGCTATATGGAAATAGAAATTTCTATTTTTGGAAGGTGAAACATGCCAAAAACCCAAAACATTTGGTACCATTGGAAATGTGAGATCGATATATTTTACTTAGAATTTGAATCACTCAATACATATTTCTGTGGTAGGAAATATAACATTTCCAAGATTGAAGTAAACATTAGGGCAAAATGAAAAATTTCAAAGAACTTTAGAAGTTAATTTTAAAATCTCAAACCTTAGAAAAACTATTGAAAATCAAAATTTATGAAACACTTAACCAGAAATAATATCATTGAAGCATAAATACCCATAATAAATTAATTAAAAATAATGTGCTAGACAAGCACTTTGACACCTTGACGTAGGAAAAACTTAAGGACTTGAAGCAAACAAAACTTGGAATAAAAACCAAAAAACTTCAAGAGGGTCCCCTCGAAAACAAAAACTAAACATTTCAAAGGAATAAAAGTTTTATTTTTAGTGGGGGGTGTTGCTTCTCAACAAATGGTGATGTTTGTGGGGAAATAGTAGCACTATTTAGAACTCAAAACTCTAGTTTCAAAAGAATTTAAACCATGTATTCTATCTTGCTGCAAATATTTTCAAAATATTTTAATTATTATCTGCCAGTCCATTGAAATTTCTCAGAGACATACTACATTGAATCACTCAAGGAAAACTCTGGTGTGTTATTGCAATGCATAAATTATTCCTCTTAATATGAACATGTCTTAGAATTCCTACTTAGGATTAACTAGACTGCTTGGGCTACAGAAGCTCATTTGAGTAGATATCTATTTCTAGGTTAACCTTTTATAACCCCGACAGAGTTACTCTTAACTTTCTTTTCAAGACCTTGGTTCATAGCCATGGAGCATCTATATCCCTAGTGAACATGTCTAAGATTTCTCTTTTAGGAATCTCAGCTATGGAACTCTTTTTTTGTTAAAAATTAGACAGCCGAGAAGCCTTACTGAAGGGTCTAAAGTTACATTTGCCTTGATATTTCATTAACCAAACAACCGATCAACTAACCATTTCAGTTTTTAGATGCCAATAGCCTCTTAATAGTTATTAAAATGATCTTTGTAAATCATATTTCTCCTCTCATGACCAACTTTTCTTGGATTCCCTGGGAGTTCTCCAATAAAACAACATAACAACTCTTTTATGATTAAAATAATTGTGAGGGGCAAGGTACATAATTTAAACTATATCTCTATTATCACTTTAAATAGCAAACATTACCACTCTCTCTCTACGTAGAACATCCCTTTATCAAATCACCCTTGCTTTATTCTTGAAACTGATAGAAAGACCCACAAGAAGAAATAATAGGAAAACAAAGAAAACTAGGAGAAACTAACTTAATGTTGATAAAACATAATAAACCAAAAGCATTGACACTTTTTTTTTATATATAAATATATATACAAAGGTCTCTTCAATTAATCAAATGGTGTAGCATATGGAACAACTAAGAAGTAATGCTTTAGATATTGACCATTGAGAGGCAAGTTCAGAAAATTACCTTCTAGGTCCAATAGAAGAAATGCATTATTACCCAAAATTTTTGTAATTTGGTATGGCCCTATCCATAGAGGTTGTATCTTAGTGTGCTTACCTTTATTCTCATGGGATTTTTACCATAGGAGCACCAGGTATGCAAGTCTGAAGGCTTTTTCTTTTGCTCTTTTTCAAACCAATGCTTGACTGTCTCTTGATGTCGACTAAAATGCTCCAAATCTTGAATTCATTCATCCTGCAAATTAATTAAGTCTAGCACATGAGCTTCTGCATTTGCATGATCATTAAAATAATCCAAGGCAAACTGGTATGTGGGTAATTTTAAAGAAACATGAACTATAGACTGAGTATCATACAATAAAGTAAATGGTGAAGTTTTAAGAGCTTCTTTGTGTCTTATCCTATCAGCCCAAAGTGCATACTTCAGTAATGTATGCCATTGTCTAGGTTTGTTTACAGTAGAATTGTTTACAGTAGAATTTTTAATGGTATTTATCAAATTCTTATTCGTGGACTCGGCTAGTCCATTTCCTTGGGGATAATAGTTAGATGAAATTTTAATGACCATCCCTTTTTGGTATGCCCACACTGCAAATTCCAATGACTAAAAGTCTGGCCCATTATCACAAATTAAATTCAAAGGATTCCCAAACCTGGTTATGATATTTGACTCCAAAAAATCAATCACTTCATGGGCTATGATCCTCATTGTGGTTACTACTTCAACCCATCTCATATAGTAATCAGTGGCAATTAATATATACTTGTGCCCTGTTGATGCATTCAGGTTCATCACTCCTACAAATCAAGTTCTCACTACCTGAAAGGTTTATCTATTATAATAGGTTGTAATGGTAGAGCTCGTTTAGTTTCCTTGGCTGTAAATATTTGACATTGGTGACAAGTTCTCACATGCAAATATGCATCTTTAAACAATGTAGGCTAGTAGTAGCCTGTTCTCAATATTCTATGTGCAGTAGCTAAACCTGAAGGATGCCCTACCCCTAAATTTTCATGAAAATTGAACATCACTTCATCCACCTCATCTTGAGAAATGCATCTTAAAAATATACTAGCATAATTTTCCCTATACAGTTTACCCCATTTGAGTAGAAAATGAGTAGATTTCAACTTTAGTTCTCTTCTCTGGGTCATGTTCAGGTGAGGTGGGCAATTCCCGAGTTTCAGCAAATGGATAATATCCCCATGCCAATCATCCAATCTAGAGTCTAGCTAATTAATTTCTTTCTTTGTAGGTATTTCAACGATATGTTGGGATAGATCAAGGCCTCTGATTATTTTAGTAGGTCAAATTTCTAAGTCATATTCCTACAATTTTGTGGCCCAATTACCCTTTAGTTCCCCCAATTCATTTTGACTTAACAAATACTTTACAACTAGTTCAAGGACTATGGCATAGACTTTGCTCCTCATAATGTAATGCCTAAACTGTTTAATTGCTTTCACTAAGGCATAGGCTTGCTTATCCAAACAAGAGTATTTCAACTCAACACCCTTTAGATTGATACTTTTGAAAGCAATGAGGTGCTCCCTTATTTCCCTCTGTTGAGTTAAAACTATAGCAAGTGAATGTGTAGAAACCTAAAACACATCATGTTTAGGAGACTACTCATATGGGCATATTTGCAGACCATATGAATGAGCTTGGACCTTTCCAATACCAAGAAGTGGTTCTAACCACTTATTTTAGGAGTATAGGCCTATACAACCTTAGCCACTATTAGCATCAATGGTTAGGATCCTAGACATTGATGATTAGAGTGGCTAATGGTAGCCTACCCCTAGCCACATTGAGAAAAAATGGCTAGCCCTATAACAAACAACCTTCTTGAGTCAAGTAAAATCAATCGCAACAACCCAAATTGCAATGGTTTTTGGAGCTATTTTGGGCTAGGAAGCTTCCTGAAGTTTCCTCCCAACTACTCAAGCCAACTAATTCTTGATCTTGGCTTCCTTGAAAATCCAATATTGGTATTTGGAGAGTTTATTTATAGACCCCCCAAAGAGGTAAAGAGAGAGACAAGTTGAATGCAGTGAAGCCCTATCGAACTAGAGAGCCATTTGCAACCCTTGAGGAGTGCCAAGATGTTGTCCAATTGGAGAATGACACCTACATTTGAAGCAATGGATTTTCTAATATCTTGAGGAGAAAGCTTACCATTTCATAACAATCCATTGCGAATTCAAAAAAATTCATGCGTAGATCTATGTTTGGACACCTAGGTGACCCCTGACCATCAATTCAATGAAGGAATTGAGCATCCACAAACCTAATTTGAAGAGTATAACACTTTCCCCGTGGTCTTTGTTGTCAAAAGTGATACATAGGCTTAGCCACAGTTGTCAACAGTAGCTAGCAGAGCCAACTACTATGAGCATTAGTGGCTAGGGTTTGATATGCTTAGTTCTCTAATTTAGCCATAGATTTACATTTCTTAGTATGCATTTAGCTTAACTTAGCATAGATCAATCACATTTCATGCATTTCCATGGTTTATTTGTAGTTTAATAGGTATATTTGCTTACATTTGTGCACTTCATGCTTTCCTTTACATGCTTTCATATATTAGGTTCCTTTATGCTTAATATGCAAGATTACATACATCTTTAGGTTCCTTTATATGTTTCAAGATTTGCTTCATGCTTTGTTATCAATATTTTAGGTAATCTTATGCATCTTTATACATGTTCATGCATTCTTTACATATGTGCCTTATTTCATGCACTTTCTTGGAAATTAGCCTCATCATGAGAGGCTTCATGTGCTACTAATGTGCTTTGTTGTTTTTACATGCAGATAACAGATCTCTAAAAAACAAAGCATCTTTAAAGACTTTTCCTCATGATATTTGAGAAGGGGGCATCCTAGTAAGACCTCAAAAAAATTGGTGTTAAAGTGAAGACCATTCAAGTGCATCTGTCCCCATTGAGGGGCCGATGTGCTACTAATGTGCTTTGTTGTTTTTACATGCAGATAACAGATCTCTAAAAGACAAAGCATATTTAAAGACTTTTCCTCATGATATTTGAGAAGGGGGCATCCTAGTAAGACCTCAAAAAAATTGGTGTTAAAGTGAAGACCATTCAAGTGCATCTGTCCCCATTGAGGGGCCTCAACTATTGTAACATTTGTATCAATTTGAGTTACTCCTTAAGTGGGAGAGATTGTAATCGAGCTTCACAATTTTTAATAAAATATCACCCTTTTTTCTATAATATCTTTTATTTTTGCAATTGATTACTTGATTTTTTTTGTCGATTTGATATATGCTTGCAATAGTGTAGATGCATGGCTTTTACCTTTATACAAGATTTGCCTTATTTTTCTATGTGCAGGTACCAGCTGCTCTGATTAACAGTGGCTAGTAGTCTTAGTTGTATTTGAATGTAGCAGCTAGCATCCTAGCCACCCTAAGCAACAATGACTAGCAAATAATATTGCAAAATAATAAGCAAAATATTTTCATCATCGAATGAGGATTCCAGGTTAGTTGGATTTCTTTATATTTTCATGCTTTCTATCTGTATTTTATCTGTATGGATCCAAATTATAGGTTTTAAATAGTGAACATAGTGAAATTTAAGGATAAATTTAGAAAATACTATATTTTTTGCTATTCGTTGCTAGGAACAACGACCAGTTTTGTTGGTTTTCCTAGTCTCTAGCAGCTAGAATTTTTTACTGTTACTATGTATATCAGATGAGTTTATTGCCTGGTGTACACAAGAGTGGCCCTTGTTTAGACTGTGTGTTAGGGTTTGCTTGTTTGGGACCTGTTCAAAGGTCAATATTATTTTGATTTTGTATTTGCATTTTCTAAAAGTAAAGAGCATTTAGTCTTACATCTTCTGAAAGTAAAACGCTATTTTCTAGGTATGTAGAAGAAAAATCATGAATGCTTCTTGATGCATCTTTCCTTAATGCAAAATTAAAATGAACACACACACACACACACCATGATTTAAAGTAAACATCAGTGACATTGGGTTTTCACATACAACTCGTTGATCGAGACCAACAATGGAAGTTATTACCACTCGGTTGGTTCATCTAACATTGTATGATTCAGACCCATCTATGGCCAAGGCCAATTCAAGAACTATCCTATCCATGGAAAATAGCGTACATTCCTCTTTGAAGGGGTGTATCGTTGACCATGGTGTGTTGGGTGAGAATCGGTAGTACCTATGCTCCTTGCTCGGTTATGGATTTCATCTCCATATCTCAGGGGATAGACAACCTAGATGTCATTATCGGGTTTGTCGCTACGAGTATATAGGTGAAAACCTTTAACAATCTAAGAGAGTACATCAACAATTACAAAACATAATAAGAGTTAGATTGTATACTCAAAAAATAAAACTGCACTAAACAGTTTTAGGATACACAAATAAAATTTAAAGATATAAATACTTTGTATACTTTGTTTTTCTTAAAAATTACATGCAAGATAATTCAAAAATCATGGTTAACACACAGGACCATCACCCTAAGGCCACTATCAAAGCAAAAATCAATGCCTCAAATAACACACAAAATAATGAGGTTGAGCCTCCCACACAGAATTTTCTTGAACAACATTTAGGCAGCATTAGAGGTGTTTACACGACTCATTGGGGTTCTCATAAAGATACCCCAATTAGAGGACATAATACACACTCCTCTCATGATAGAACTGAGGGTGGTTCAAGATCCCTGTCATCACGAGATAAGCATAGGCAAGATCCACATAATGAGGGGCAAGATGAAAGCACTGCATCAGATCGTAGACCCACTAGAACTCCAAATCACACTGAATGTGAGAGTTTCACGCTAGATCTCAATACTATTGGGGTAAATAGCACACCTCCTGACCAACCTTGGAGGACTAGTCAACTCAATGGACTACACCAAGTTCTAGAGAGATTAGAGCATAGGGTCTCTACTGCTCATTATCACTCAGAGAGTGCACATAGTGAGGACAAAGAGAGATATACTTATACTCAGGAGGAATCCTCAAAATGCCCTCGTAGCACAAACACCTCATCTATGCATGCAGGCACATATGAAAGGTCTCAATGTGCTACTAATGCAACCTTTATAGATAAAGGTAAAAGCATAGTGGATCAATCTGTTAAGACTCATTCTACTAGAGCTTTACGCACATAGAAAAGAAGTCAAAGACCCTACACAACTAATCCCACAGATTAGAGATGTAGGCTTCACTCAGGTCAAAGGCAGTAAATACTCTGGTGAGCAAAAATTCATGTCCCAAAAAACATTCATTTCTCTTCCATAAATTATCAATCCGATTTCCATAAACTTATGAGTGTCACGCATAGTATATGCCTACAGTTTTGGGGAATGAATCTGGTTGTACCTTATTTAGTTTGGTGGGGGTCGTGTATGCATTTTGAAAGTCAGCCAAACCAAATAAACTGAGTGCAGAAAATTAAATAAATAAATTACAATGCTGGAAATAAAATGCTGAAAATAAAAACACACACCTAAATTAAATAAAGCAAGAACTAAAGCAATAAAATAATCTACAAAAAATAAAGAACATAAATAAATAGGGGATGACTACTATAGGGAGTGGGCCCAAGATCCCGCAGATAGTCCATCCAGCTAGCTACTTAGAGCTTGCTCAAATAAGAGGAATTGCACTCTTAATAAATTTGACAAGAAATAAAATAGAATAGTTTCTCCATAAATTTTCCTCTCTTCTCTCAGGGAAGACCTGTGCATTTATACAATTCATAACCTTCCTCAATTACAAATTTAGGCAAGTCTATTTTAGACTTGCAATTATAGTAGATATGTAATGAATATTGCATTCGTTCAATTATAATAATCATATATTAATTAAAACGGTCACACACTAATTTTCCCCCCTTCTAGGATAAATCAGGCATGTTCTGTTTTATCATAACAAAATATGTCTAGCAGAAAATAATGGATGTGTTATTCTATTTTAATAATATTGCATAAAATAGAATATCTCCCACATTGATCACTAGAAAAATCGTTGCTCTTGGTTCATCCGTGAGCGTGAAAGAATAATGCTCACGTTACAAAGGTAGCCATCCAATCAAATAATAGAAGTGTTCATTCTTGTTGTGACTGTTTCACAACTAGCCCCAAAGCTTGGGGACCCACATTTTTTTGATAAATTTTGGTGTGGTTTTTGTCTTTTTCTTTTTTTTATAGGTTTATTAAAGTGTTTATAATTCAAACATTAACTTTTGGGTTAATTCATGTTTAAAAAAATAAATAAACTAAAAAAAAATGAATTAAAAAAATAAATAAATAAAACAAGAAAAAAAAAAGAAAAAAGAAAAGATAAATAAATAAAAATAATATATATATATATATATATAAAATAAAAAAAAAAAAAAAATAATATATATATATATATATATATATATATATATATTTCATGGTGGCCACGTATAACTCTTAAAGCTTTTAAAGCACTTTTTATTTAGCTTTAAGTAGTATGTAGTGGTAGGATTTTTTTTTTTAGCTTTTTTGTTTTTTTTAAGTTTTAATTTTTAATTTTTCCATGTTAGTTTAAGTAAAGTAAAGTTTTTGTTTTTTTTTAACGTTGGTTTTAATTATTTGCAGGGTATTGCGTATGGAGGAAAGGAAGAAGGAAATGAAAAGCCATGGAGGAGAAACGAAACGCCATGGAGAAAGGGAAACGAAATGGCGGAAGAAGAAACAATTTTTGTTTGGATTTTAAATACGCCATTGCCAGACACAAAGAGGGAGGACGAAATTTTTGGCACGGCCAAATGGGACTTTGGGCATGGCCGCGTTTGTAAAACTTGGATTTTAATTTGAATGTGAAAGCTTCTCTTCAGAAATTTCAGGCCTTGTTAGCAAGAAAGAATGAGAAATTTTCTGCATGCTCTATTTTAATTGTTCTATCTTTCTCCTTCCAAATTTCAGATTTGTATGTGAAATTTATGCCATTGTTTTTGGGTTATTTCATGTGAATGTCTGCAATCTGGAAATTATTTTAAACCCTAGGAGCCAGCACCTAGTTTACTTTGATTGTGTTTGTTTGCAGGTCAAATAGGCTAGGTTGCATGTATGAAACTCTCACGTATTCGGTTTTGCAGGACGGGGTGCTATCAAACTGAAGGAGCTTTTGCATTGCTGCATTTCCAGCAATTATTTTGATGCAAAATTTTAATTTTCTGTTTCCAAAAATTTTAATTTCAGAATTTTTTCTTATTTTCAGGCATTAAAATAAACATTTAAAAATTTTCAAAATCTAAAAATAATTTCACCATTGCGTAGGTTATAGTTCAGACTTCCAATACGCACTTTGAAATTTCATTTTCGGAGTTGTTTAGTATTTTTAAAAATTCATCGAAGTTGTTGTTTTGTCACAGATTTTAAAAATCCGAAAATAGAAAATTTCTATTTTAAGGTCAAATTTCATTTTTCCAGTTTTATTTTGCACTCATGAGCCTATGATGACATTCCCTTCATGGAAATTCCAATTTCATTGAAGGAGTTATGTTTTATGGCATTTTCACAAATTCCCATTTTGGGCCTAAAATTACCCTTTCTTCATAAAAATTCTAATTTTGCGAAAGAGGGGTAATTTGAGTATTATATTGAAGGTCTTTGCCTTAAAGCACTTAATTGTTCATCTTGATGAAAATTTGATTTCATTTAAGAGGGATAAGTTAAAGTGACATTTTGAAGCTACATTTGAAGACCCTATTCATCATTGAGGATTTAATGCAAGATAAAATCTATCTTAAAACCATCAAGATAAAAGGAATTAAAGCACTACATCGTGGTCATATGAGGGCCAACTCACATTTGATTTATTTTGGTTCAATGAACAATCACTAAAGTTTCATGGTAAAATAAACCAACATTGCCCCTTGTTTACAGCTTACTTGCAATCACTAAGGTGTTCCAAGCATTTAAATTGAATATCTTTATTTGAGATTACTAATGCACATATGCAAATGCTAATATAACGGAGACCTTGGAGAAGTTGTTTGTTTAACTTCTTTGCAAGAGGGGATTTGGAATCCAAATCCTAAGGGAGAGTGTACTTTCACAATTGGGTGAAAATACCACTCAACATTTTGGCGCTAGAAGGAGGGCCCGAATTGGTTTATTTTAGTATGATTTAAATGCTATAGGGATTTAAATTTTGAATATTTCATGCCCTATTGATTATTATCTGTAGCCCTCTTTTAATATTACAACTTGGTACTGTTAAAAGGAGGACATGAATTGCTATGCATTGTTCTAACGCTTTGATTGTTCATACAGGAATAATGGGATTTGATTTGATGTTAAAAAAATAAAATAAAAAATAAATAAATAAAATAAAATTTTTGGGTATTAAAGTTATATTCTTTAAGATTCACTAATGGCTATGTTTTCACCATGGATGACAGGTAGCCCATTGAACATACCAGGAGTTCAACATTATTTGCCCGTCGGTTTTGAGAGATGTCTTCCTCGATTTTCGTCTAATGGGACAAATACTGCACAAGAACATATTCAAGCATTCAAATTTGTTGTGAATCACTTAACAATTTGGTATGATGATGTTGTTTGTAAAATGTTCCCTTACACCTTGGACAAAGTGGCATATGATTGGTTTACAAGTCTACCTTTAGGGTCTATCACTTCTTGGGCTCAATTAGAGGCAACATTTCTTAATCAATTCAACAAAAAGCAAGTTGACCCAATCCGCATGTATGAGCAATTTTTCACCATCAAAAAAGGACCAAGTGAAAATGTGAAGTCATTTTCTGAAAGGTTCTTTGGATTATATGCTCAATTAGTGACATGTTATGTTTTGCAAGAAGAAGTGGCTCTCCAAATATATGTCAATGCTCTTGACCCACTCATTTCCACATATTTGCGAGGGATGCCCCTAATCACATCTTTGTCTCAAGCCTATACTCAAGCAATGGCAATTGAGCAACAATTGAGTTGTCAAAATTATGGTGTGGGTTTTGGATCATGTAATCTTCAATCATTTAATACTTCCTTTACCCACCCAATGATTTATCCACCTCAACCAAGTTCAAGTGTGAATCAATTTCAGAATCAACAATCATTCCCAAGCTTCAATCAATTTCAAAATCCTCAACCTACTATGCAAGATCAACCATCTTTCTTAAGTATGAATCAACTTCAAGATACTCATCTTGATTCAAAAGATGCTTCTAAAATCAATTTTAATGATTTTCATAAGAATATGATTTTAGGCAAGGGAGGAGTACTAGATCCAACTAGTATTGAAACATGTGACAAATTGGAAACCCTTGACTCACCAAAAGATGAATTCTATGAGGATGAATCTGTTTCGGATGACATTGTTGAAAATGATGACCAAGAAGATCCACACCTTCCAAATTGTGATAAAATTGAATCATGGGTTACACATGTGGATTATGATAGCCTTATCAATTTGAATACAAGCAATAACCCAATTTTGGAAGTAATTGAACCATCTAAGGAAGGTGAAGATAAATTTGATGAGAAACATGTTGATGAATTAAAAGATGAAGAAGAAATAATTGAGCATCACAATTTGATTTTGAAAGATGATCATTATGATTCTTGGGAAGAGTATGCTCACTCCAAAACTGCTAATGAAATTTGTGTGCCTATTGATATGCAGGATGATACAATTGCCCTTTCACATGAGGATATTACAAGTCCTGTGCAATCTGAAAATGTTTTGGAAGAAGGATTGGAATCTCATCAAAGGTTTGAGAAGGATAATGATGTTACTACCATGGATCAAGAAGGAGAATCAATTGTTTTTGTTCCCCTTGAGGGGCAAGAAATAGAAAATCTTGATCCACCTATTGTTTCTACAATGTCCATGCCATCTCAAAATGATGAAATTACAAAACCTAAGTGGTGTGGGTTTGATACTATTGATGATCCTAATGAAAATATGAATTTTGAGGCAACTCAAGCCATTGATCATGGAAAGGTGTCACGTGACACATATCTTGAAAAATTAGGCTCTTGTTTTGAAAAAGATGGATGCATGTTTGATTGGGTGCCTAACTTTGGTGTTTTTGAACAGGTGTTGGATGATGAAGAAGACAATGAGGAAGAAGAAAAGGCTACTAACACTCATCAAGTTGTGGTAAATTCTAACCATGATGGGTTGAGTATGGATGACAAGGTGAAATCTTTACCTTTGGTAGTAGCTACCAAAATTTCAAGTGATGGATTACATGATGTCCCTTTGGATGCTAATGTCATTAATGATGAAATGTCAAATCTTGGTGATGTTTGTCAAGTCTTGATTGATTTGGATTGCTTTAAAATCTTGAAAAATATTTTGAATTCAAGACTTTTAGAAATAGGCTCTTGTTTGCAATATCTCACATTTGAAAAGGAAAGCCTACTTCTAAATTATGAATGGAATGATGAAATTTGCACTTTAAAGAATAGACATGATAAAATTGAAAATCAATCATTGTCTGATCAATTTAAAATTTTGAATCTCACCTATATGAATACTAATGGAACTAAATTTAATTGGTGGGGTGAGAGAGGGAAGTTGAAATTTGTTGCATTGCTTGGTATGATCTTATTGTTGTTGGATTCCTACAACATTTGGCATGTGTATTGTGACATATGTCTTTTGAAATGTTCTAATCATGTTTGGGATCCAGGAAAGTGATAGTCCAAGCTTGGCATCATCTTGTATTATATTGTATAAAATTTTGATTTTGGTTTTGGTTTGTGTTTTCAAGTTTCATTTTGGGATTGCTATTTGGATTAGGATTTAAGTCGTGTGTTTGATTTTATTTGACATGTTTTGATAAATTTGAGATGTCAACTTATGCCTAAGATCAGGAGAATATGAAACATTGGAATTGTGTTGTAGAAAGCTCCACAAGTAACACAAACATTTAAATAATATCGTTTGAATCTTGTGATGCATGAAGTTGTCGATTTTGCACATTATGGTAAAATAGATGATATATTCCAAAAGAAGTAGTGCATTCATATCTCATTCCTCATTGCATATACATGTCATCTGAGTTACATTTTCATTCCATGGGCAATTATTGAGAAGGTGTTGAATCCTCTTAGGATTATTACATAACATATATTAAAAGGATCCTAAGGTTGGGAACTGCTGCCCAAACTATCTTGAACCAAGCACATTCCATGCACATTAAAAAGAATCTTGAGCAAAATGGTCAAAACCATACTTGGATGAAAAGGTGAGGTGAAAAGAATATTTCATGTTTGTCCTATCATGCAACATAATCCTTGAAATAGTGGTTTTTACCACTCCCATAAAGCTTAAAGCCTAAAATCAAAGTAGTAAGGATAGGGTTAAATCCTCATCTTGCTTAGGTTGAGGATCCCAAAGCTCTGATTTGACCTTCATGGAGTAGTAAGGATAGGGCATAATTCTCATCTCGCCTAGGTTGAGAATCCGATTCCCCAAAGCTTCCATATTTCATTTCATCATAAAGCTTGGATTGGAAGGATCGTACTACATGTCCTCTGCAAAGGATGGGTAGTCATCCCAAAGGTCCAAGCAATAAAAGTAAAACTAATCTTTCCCATTTCATCTCAATATTGGATTGGAAGGATTGTACTACGTGTCCTCTGCAAAGGATGGGTAGTCATCCCCAAGGTCCAAGAAATAAAAAAAAAAGAAAATGAATGAAGCCAAATCATGGATTATGGGGTTAAATGCTCATGCGTGGCATCATGTCTTGTCTAAAAGCAAGACCACTGATTGCTCATATGGATAGACTAGCCTAACCATTTCATCCATAACAGGTTAAATTATTTTGTTCAAGATGAGGTAATGAACTCCAAATCGAAATAGTAAGGATAGGGTTAAATTCCCATCTCGCTTAGGTTGGGAATCCTATTCCCCAAAGTTCTGATTTCACTCACACTTGCACATGGGTTCAAGATGGTAGTGACACATAACCAACTTTGGGATCTAGTAAAATTAATTCAGTACACATATATTTGGTCCTAAGAGGGTTTGACATCTTTAATATGTTTGTCCATGATATAAGAAGGTTTGAGCATTTATAAAGCAGGTTGTTACATCTCTAGCATCTTCATCATGTATCAAATCCTACACAAATCATTCATAGCCTTGCATACAAATCATAAGTAAAACCGACAATGGAATGTTGATCAAGTTCAAACGGTAGGGAATGAAGACACACTGCACACACCGAGCTGATGCTTAGTGATTCCGATGTTTCATGTATTTCTGATCTATTGGCATTCTTTGGATATTTGTTGACGCTTGTGTTAAAGTTTTGAAGTGTGTTTTCAGGTTTTCTTTTTGGGTTCTCATCGAAATGCTCAGGAGCATTTCCCAGCAGAGTCGCCATTTGTTGTGACTGTTTCACAACTAGCCCCAAAGCTTGGGGACCCACATTTTTTTTGATAAATTTTGGTGTGGTTTTTGTCTTTTTCTTTTTTTATAGGTTTATTAAAGTGTTTATAATTCAAACATTAACTTTTGGGTTAATTCATGTTTAAAAAAATAAATAAACTAAAAAAAAAGAATTAAAAAAATAAATAAATAAATAAAACAAGAAAAAAAAAGAAAAGATAAATAAATAAAAATAATATATATATATATATATATATATATATATATATAAACAAATGAACATAAAATAAAAAAAAAAAATAAAAAAATAATATATATATATATATATATATATATATATATATATATATATATATATATATATTCTTCATGGTGGCCACGTATAACTCTTAAAGCTTTTAAAGCACTTTTATTTAGCTTTAAGTAGTATGTAGTGGTAGGATTTTTTTTAGCTTTTTTGTTTTTTTTAGTTTTAATTTTTAATTTTTCCATGTTAGTTTAAGTAAAGTTTAGTTTTTGTTTTTTTTTAACGTGGGTTTTTTGCAGGGTATTGCGTATGGAAGAAAGGAAGAAGGAAACGAAAAGCCATGGAGGAGAAACGAAAAGCCATGGAGGAGAAAGAAACGAAATGGGAAAGAAGAAAAAGGATTTTAAATATGCATGCGGACAAAAGGGGAGGAGGAATTTTTGGCATGGCCAAATGGGAACTTTTGGGCATGGCCGCATTTGTAAAACTTGGATTTTAATTTGAATGTGAAAGCTTCTCTTCAGAAATTTCAGGCCTTGTTAGCAAGAAAGAATGAGAAATTTTCTGCATGCTCTATTTTAATTGTTCTATCTTTCTCCTTCCAAATTTCAGATTTGTATGTGAAATTTATGCCATTGTTTTTGGGTTATTTCATGTGAATGTCTGTAATCTGGAAATTATTTTAAACCCTAGGAGCCAGCACCTAGTTTACTTTGATCGTGTTTGTTTGCAGGTCAAATAGGCTTGGTTGCATGTATGAAACTCTCACGTATTCGGTTTTGCAGGACGGGGTGCTATCAAACCGAAGGAGCTTTTGCATTGCTGCATTTTCAGCAATTATTTTGATGCAAAATTTTAATTTTCTGTTTCCAAAAATTTTAATTTCAGAATTTTTTCTTATTTTCAGGCATTAAAATAAACATTTAAAAAATTTCAAAATCTAAAAATAATTTCACCATTGCGTAGGTTATAGTTCAGACTTCCAATACGCACTTTGAAATTTCATTTTCGGAGTTGTTTAGTATTTTTAAAAATTCATCGAAGTTGTTGTTTTGTCACAGATTTTAAAAATCCGAAAATAGAAAATTTCCATTTTAAGGTCAAATTTCATTTTTCCAGTTTTATTTTGCACTCATGAGCCTATGATGACATTCCCTTCATGGAAATTCCAATTTCATTGAAGGAGTTATGTTTTATGGCATTTTCACAAATTCCCATTTTGGGCCTAAAATTACCCTTTCTTCATAAAAATTCTAATTTTGCGAAAGAGGGGTAATTTGAGTATTATATTGAAGGTCTTTGCCTTAAAGCACTTAATTGTTCATCTTGATGAAAATTTGATTTCATTTAAGAGGGATAAGTTAAAGTGACATTTTGAAGCTACATGTGAAGACCCTATTCATCATTGAGGATTTAATGCAAGATAAAATCTATCTTAAAACCATCAAGATAAAAGGAATTAAAGCACTACATCGTGGTCATATGAGGGCCAACTCACATTTGATTTATTTTGGTTCAATGAACAATCACTAAAGTTTCATGGTAAAATAAACCAACATTGCCCCTTGTTTACAGTTACTTGCAATCACTAAGGTGTTCCAAGCATTTAAATTGAATATCTTTATTTGAGATTACTAATGCACATATGCAAATGCTAATATAACGGAGACCTTGGAGAAGTTGTTTGTTTAACTTCTTTGCAAGAGGGGATTTGGAATCCAAATCCTAAGGGAGAGTGTACTTTCACAATTGGGTGAAAATACCACTCAACATTTTGGCGCTAGAAGGAGGGCCTGAATTGGTTTATTTTAGTATGATTTAAATGCTATAGGGATTTAAATTTTGAATATTTCATGCCCTATTGATTATTATCTGTAGCCCTCTTTTAATATTACAACTTGGTACTGTTAAAAGGAGGACATGAATTGCTATGCATTGTTCTAACGCTTTGATTGTTCATACAGGAATAATGGGATTTGATTTGATGTTAAAAAATAAAATAAAAAATAAATAAATAAATAAATAAATTTTTTGGGTATTAAAGTTATATTCTTTAAGATTCACTAATGGCTATGTTTTCACCATGGATGACAGGTAGCCCATTGAACATACCAGGAGTTCAACATTATTTGCCCGTCGGTTTTGAGAGATGTCTTCCTCGATTTTCGTCTAATGGGACAAATATCGCACAAGAACATATTCAAGCATTCAAATTTGTTGTGAATCACTTAACAATTTGGTATGATGATGTTGTTTGTAAAATGTTCCCTTACACCTTGGACAAAGTGGCATATGATTGGTTTACAAGTCTACCTTTAGGGTCTATCACTTCTTGGGCTCAATTAGAGGCAACATTTCTTAATCAATTCAACAAAAAGCAAGTTGACCCAATCCGCATGTATGAGCAATTTTTCACCATCAAAAAAGGACCAAGTGAAAATGTGAAGTCATTTTCTGAAAGGTTCTTTGGATTATATGCTCAATTAGTGACATGTTATGTTTTGCAAGAAGAAGTGGCTCTCCAAATATATGTCAATGCTCTTGACCCACTCATTTCCACATATTTGCGAGGGATGCCCCTAATCACATCTTTGTCTCAAGCCTATACTCAAGCAATGGCAATTGAGCAACAATTGAGTTGTCAAAATTATGGTGTGGGTTTTGGATCATGTAATCTTCAATCATTTAATACTTCCTTTACCCACCCAATGATTTATCCACCTCAACCAAGTTCAAGTGTGAATCAATTTCAGAATCAACAATCATTCC
Organism: Wollemia nobilis; assembly: GCA_028583015.1. Taxonomy (NCBI): domain Eukaryota; kingdom Viridiplantae; phylum Streptophyta; class Pinopsida; order Araucariales; family Araucariaceae; genus Wollemia; species Wollemia nobilis. Next base: position 3,220,229 of record JAQPPZ010016601.1, on the reverse strand, counting down.
CAAGCTTCAATCAATTTCAAAATCCTCAACTTACTATGCAAGATCAACCATCTTTCTTAAGTATGAATCAACTTCAAGATACTCATCTTGATTCAAAAGATGCTTCTAAAATCAATTTTAATGATTTTCATAAGAATATGATTTTAGGCAAGGGAGGAGTACTAGATCCAACTAGTATTGAAACATGTGACAAATTGGAAACCCTTGACTCACCAAAAGATGAATTCTATGAGGATGAATCTGTTTTGGATGACATTGTTGAAAATGATGACCAAGAAGATCCACACCTTCCAAATTGTGATAAAATTGAATCATGGGTTACACATGTGGATTATGATAGCCTTATCAATTTGAATACAAGCAATAACCCAATTTTGGAAGTAATTGAACCATCTAAGGAAGGTGAAGATAAATTTGATGAGAAACATGTTGATGAATTAAAAGATGAAGAAGAAATAAGTTGAGCATCACAATTTGATTTTGAAAGATGATCATTATGATTCTTGGGAAGAGTATGCTCACTCCAAAACTGCTAATGAAATTTGTGTGCCTATTGATATGCAGGATGATACAATTGCCCTTTCACATGAGGATATTACAAGTCCTGTGCAATCTGAAAATGTTTTGGAAGAAGGATTGGAATCTCATCAAAGGTTGGAGAAGGATAATGATTTTACTACCATGGATCAAGAAGGAGAATCAATTGTTTTTGTTCCCCTTGAGGGGCAAGAAATAGAAGATCTTGATCCACCTATTGTTTCTACAATGTCCATGCCATCTCAAAATGATGAAATTACAAAACCTAAGTGGTGTGGGTTTGATACTATTGATGATCCTAATGAAAATATGAATTTTGAGGCAACTCAAGCCATTGATCATGGAAAGGTGTCACGTGACACATATCTTGAAAAACTAGGCTCTTGTTTTGAAAAAGATGGATGCATGTTTGATTGGGTGCCTAACTTTGGTGTTTTTGAACAGGTGTTGGATGATGAAGAAGACAATGAGGAAGAAGAAAAGGCTACTAACACTCATCAAGTTGTGGTAAATTCTAACCATGATGGGTTGAGTATGGATGACAAGGTGAAATCTTTACCTTTGGTAGTAGCTACCAAAATTTCAAGTGATGGATTACATGATGTCCCTTTGGATGCTAATGTCATTAATGATGAAATGTCAAATCTTGGTGATGTTTGTCAAGTCTTGATTGATTTGGATTGCTTTAAAATCTTGAAAAATATTTTGAATTCAAGACTTTTAGAAATAGGCTCTTGTTTGCAATATCTCACATTTGAAAAGGAAAGCCTACTTCTAAATTATGAATGGAATGATGAAATTTGCACTTTAAAGAATAGACATGATAAAATTGAAAATCAATCATTGTCTGATCAATTTAAAATTTTGAATCTCACCTATATGAATACTAATGAAACTAAATTTAATTGGTGGGGTGAGAGAGGGAAGTTGAAATTTGTTGCATTGCTTGGTATGATCTTATTGTTGTTGGATTCCTACAACATTTGGCATGTGTATTGTGACATATGTCTTTTGAAATGTTCTAATCATGTTTGGGATCCAGGAAAGTAATAGTCCAAGCTTGGCATCATCTTGTACTATATTGTATATAAATTTTGGTTTTGGTTTAGGTTTGTGTTTTCAAGTTTCATTTTGGGATTGCTATTTGGATTAGGATTTAAGTCGTGTGTTTGATTTTATTTGACATGTTTTGATAAAAAATTTTTTGAGATGTCAACTTATGCCTAAAATCAGGAGAATATGAAACATTGGAATTGTGTTGTAGAAAGCTCCACAAGTAACACAAACATTTAAATAATATCGTTTGAATCTTGTGATGCATGAAGTTGTCAGTTTTGCACATTATGGTAAAATAGATGATATATTCCAAAAGAAGCAGTGCATTCATATCTCATGTCATATTCCACATTGCATATACATGTCATCTCAGTTACATTTTCATTCCATGGGCAATTATTGAGAAGGTGTTGAATCCTCTTAGGATTATTACATAACATATATTAAAAGGATCCTAAGGTTGGGAACTGCTGCCCAAACTATCTTGAACCAAGCACATTCCATGCACATTAAAAGAATCTTGAGCAAAATGGTCAAAACCATACTTGGATGAAAAGGTGAGGTGAAAAGAATATTTCATGTTTGTCCTATCATGCAACATAATCCTTGAAATAGTGGTTTTTACCACTCCCATGAAAGCTTAAAGCCTAAAACCAGAGTAGTAAGGATAGGGTTAAATCCTCATCGAACTTAGGTTGAGGATCCAACTCCCCAAAGCTATGGTTTGACCTACATGGAGTAGTAAGGATAGGACTTAATTCTCATCTCGCTTAGGTTGAGAATCCGATTCCCCAAAGCTTCCATTTTTCCATTTCATCATAAAGCTTGGATTGGAAGGATCGTACTACATGTCCTCTGCAAAGGATGGGTAGTCATCCCAAAGGTCCAAGTAATAAAATTGATCAATATTTCCCATACTGTCATAATATTGGATTGGAAGGATCGTACTACGTGTCCTCTGCAAAGGATGGGTAGTCATCCCCAAGGTCCAAGAAATAAAAGAAAAAAAGAATGAATGAAGCTAAGTCATGGATTATGGGGTTAAGTATGCTCATGCGTGGCAACATGTCTTGCCTAAAAGCAAGACCACTGATTGCTCATATGGATAGACTAGCCTGACCATTTCATCCATAACAGGTTAAATTATTTTGTTCAAGATGAGGTAATGAACTCCAGATCAGAGTAGTAAGGATAGGGTCAAATTCCCATCTCGCTTAGGTTGGGAATCCTATTCCCCAAAGCTCTGATTTCACTTACACTTGCACATGGGTTCAAGATGGTAGTGACACATAACCAACTTTGGGATCTAGTAAAATTAATTCAGTACACATATATTTGGTCCTAAGAGGGTTTGACATCTTTAATATGTTTGTCCATGATATTAGAAGGTTTGAGCATTTATAAAGCAGGTTGTTACATCTCTAGCATCTTCATCATGTATCAAATCCTACACAAATCATTCATAGCCTTGCATACAAATCATAAGTAAAACTGACAATGGAATGTTGATCGAGTTTCAAACGGTAGGGAATGAAGCACATTGCACACACCGAGCTGATGCTTAGCGATTCTGATGTTTCATGTATTTCTGATCTATTGGCATTCTTTGGATATTTGTTGACGCTTGTGTTAAAGTTTTGAAGTGTGTTTTCAGGTTTTCTTTTTGGGTTCTCATCGAAATGCTCAGGAGCATTTCCCAGCAGAGTCGCCATTTGTTGTGACTGTTTCACAACTAGCCCCAAAGCTTGGGGACCCACATTTTTTTGATAAATTTTGGTGTGGTTTTTGTCTTTTTCTTTTTTTTATAGGTTTATTAAAGTGTTTATAATTCAAACATTAACTTTTGGGTTAATTCATGTTTAAAAAAATAAATAAACTAAAAAAAATGAATTAAAAAATTAAAAAAATAAATAAATAAATAAAAAAAGAAAAAAATAAATAATAAAAATAATATATATATATATATATATATATATATATATATATATAAACAAATGAACATAAAATAAAAATAAAAATAAAAATAAAAAGATAATATATATATATATATATATATATATATATATATATATATTTTTTTATGGTGGCCACGTATAACTCTTAAAGCTTTTAAAGCACTTTTATTTAGCTTTAAGTAGTATGTAGTGGTAGGATTGTTTTTTTTAGCTTTTTTGTTTTTTTTTTAGGTTTTAATTTTTAATTTTTCCATGTTAGTTTAAGTAAAGTTTAGTTTTTGTTTTTTTTAACGTGGGTTTTAATTTCAGGGTATTGCGTATGGAAGAAAGGAAGAAGGAAAGAAAAGATGGAGGAGAAACGAAAGATGGAGAAAGAAATGAAATGGCGTAAGAAGAAACAATGGATTTTAAATACGCATTGCGATACAAAGAGAGAGGAGGAATTTTTGGCATGGCCAAATGGGGGACTTTGGGCATGGCTGATTTGTAAAACTTGGATTTTAATTTGAATGTGAAAGCTTCTCTTCAGAAATTTCAGGCCTTGTTAGCAAGAAAGAATGAGAAATTTTCTGCATGCTCTATTTTAATTGTTCTATCTTTCTCCTTCCAAATTTCAGATTTGTATGTGAAATTTATGCCATTGTTTTTGGGTTATTTCATGTGAATGTCTGCAATCTGGAAATTATTTTAAACCCTAGGAGCCAGCACCTAGTTTACTTTGATTGTGTTTGTTTGCAGGTCAAATAGGCTAGGTTGCATGTATGAAACTCTCACGTATTCGGTTTTGCAGGACGGGGTGCTATCAAACTGAAGGAGCTTTTGCATTGCTGCATTTTCAACAATTATTTTGATGCAAACTTTTAATTTTCTGTTTCCAAAAATTTTAATTTCAGAATTTTTTCTTATTTTCAGGCATTAAAATAAACATTTAAAAAATTTCAAAATCTAAAAATAATTTCACCATTGCGTAGGTTATAGTTCAGACTTCCAATACGCACTTTGAAATTTCATTTTCGGAGTTGTTTAGTATTTTTTAAAATTCATCGAAGTTGTTGTTTTGTCACAGATTTTAAAAATCCGAAAATAGAAAATTTCTATTTTAAGGTCAAATTTCATTTTTCCAGTTTTATTTTGCACTCATGAGCCTATGATGACATTCCCTTCATGGAAATTCCAATTTCATTGAAGGAGTTATGTTTTATGGCATTTTCACAAATTCCCATTTTGGGCCTAAAATTACCCTTTCTTCATAAAAATTCTAATTTTGCGAAAGAGGGGTAATTTGAGTATTATATTGAAGGTCTTTGCCTTAAAGCACTTAATTGTTCATCTTGATGAAAATTTGATTTCATTTAAGAGGGATAAGTTAAAGTGACATTTTGAAGCTACATTTGAAGACCCTATTCATCATTGAGGATTTAATGCAAGATAAAATCTATTTTAAAACCATCAAGATAAAAGGAATTAAAGCACTACATCGTGGTCATATGAGGGCCAACTCACATTTGATTTATTTTGGTTCAATGAACAATCACTAAAGTTTCATGGTAAAATAAACCAACATTGCCCCTTGTTTCTAGTTACTTGCAATCACTAAGGTGTTCCAAGCATTTAAATTGAATATCTTTATTTGAGATTACTAATGCACATATGCAAATGCTAATATAACGGAGACCTTGGAGAAGTTGTTTGTTTAACTTCTTTGCAAGAGGGGATTTGGAATCCAAATCCTAAGGGAGAGTGTACTTTCACAATTGGGTGAAAATACCACTCAACAATTCTATTTTAATAATAGTAAATAAAATAAAATATCTCCTTTTTCTCTTCACGTGCAACCTCCTCCTTAGCCCATTGGTCAACCGGTCAAATCTGGCTTGGTCAATATTGCAAAGTATGGAGGCATGGAGGCGCCTTCTTCATGAGGAAGGTGCCTACTTTTTTTGGGCGCCTTCCTTATAAGGAAGGTGCCTACTCCTACTGGGTGCCTTCCTTAAATAGGAAGGCGCCTACTTCTGTTGGGTGCCTTCCTTGAGGAGGAAGGCACTTATTTCTGTTGGGCGCCTTCCTTGAAGAGGAAGGTGCCTACTTCTTTTGGGCACCTTCCTTGAAGAGGAAGGCACCTGCTCTCTTGCTTTAGTCTCTATAAGCAGAAGTATGCCAGGTCCAAGTGAATGTAGATTGGAAAATACCATATTAATAATAAAACCTGAATTTATACACATTTCCCACTAAAAACACCAATCAAGCATAATACTAGATTTTCTATCAATTATATGCATAGGTTATATAAAATACATCTTAAATGCTAATTAAACTAGTAATGATGCCCCTTAATAGTGTATAAAAATATACATTTTTGGGACTCATCATCCCCCAATGTCTAACATGTGTCATGCCCTCGTGGCACCAAAAGTTGAAGTTATCCCTCTCGCAGGCTGACCATACCTAAAATATTGTCATGTCTTCGTGACAACAGCCCCCGGGATAATAATACATATATATTTTTCTTTTTTTTTCAATGGGCTTCAACACCTTTATTTTCTGCCACTGAGCGTTGCTTTTTTTTTTTATTCAACACTATTGTGGTTTTGTTTTCTCAGTATTGTTTTTTTCTTTTTATTCAGCATTGCATTTTTTTTTCATTGAGTGTTGTTATTCTTCATCCATAGAGTGTTGCGGCACCAGTAGAAGTTAGAAACACATCCTGATTAATCATTACGAATAAATAGTTAAATTGTCAGAAACACATCCTGACCACTGAACTTTTTTTTATAAATGCTGGCATTTTCCAATGTTGCACATTGGTCATATTTGGTGAGACCAAATTGGTTTAAATTAAGTGAAGTCACCAACCACTACTTTTACCCATATCTGAAATGTATTTGACATCTCCAAAACCTCCTTTGTGGTACAGAGTAGCATCATTTATATATGTTCGCTCAAGCTGGATGCTATTATCATGAGACAACAATGAAAAGGATGCCAAATTTATTCACGTAGATGCCATAGATTTTTTTTAATTTTTTTCTTTTTTTTAAATATCTAAGGCATGTCATGTGTTCGAATTCTAACGAGGTATTTTGAAAAACTATGGACGCATCAACTGGTATTAGCATAGAAATAATTTTAAAATAACTATTCACATAATTAATAGGAAAATTCAGTACATACCCGAGTGAATTTCATAGAACCTGATATATATGATGCCGATGATGTGAGACATCTTCTTGTTGGTGCTCCTGGAGATTTTATTTATTTATTTATTTATTCTCTCTAGTTGCCTTCTTCCTCACCATTAATCATTGATGTTCTTCCTTCTTTTGTAGGTGTGGATTTAACAAATCCAACATTGTAGCCATTATATATATATATATATATATATATATATATATAATTCTCCCCCACTTAAATTAGTGAGACCCTTGTCGCCAGCAATAGGTCCCTCTGCAAAACAGGTTTGCAGCCCTTCGAACATCAGGTCCCACATTGAACAACAGGTACCCTCATCTAAGGGAGAAGAAAAATACTTATTGGTGCCTTCCTCCAAGTGGAAAAAGGCACTACTATACTGGACTGATTGTAGGCTCTCTCTTCCTGGTGAGAAGCAAGTGCCTTCTTTGCTTTGCCACTCTCCTAATTGTAGGGCACAAAATGTCACATCTTTTAGGCCTAGTTTAAGCCGGCTCTGCCTATAGATCATGCTCATGGTTGTGTCTTGCGAAACTACACCTACAAAAACTAGAAAATAAGAATCATGGCCTGTGCTTGAGGCCCTAGCTCTTAGGATGCATTCAGATTGCACTCATCGGGCATCATTACCTGCACACATGAAAGTAGTAGAATAGAAGTCATGACTCCGTGCCTGTTAGGCCCTGGCACTCAGGATACCTACAGCTTGCAATTTAGTTCATGATTTCCTGCAAAGCAATAAGAAAGCAATTTTTATGCTAAGCAGGACATGTTCTATGCATTTTTTTTTCATTGGGAGGATTCGCTTTTTTTTTTTATCAAGGCACCTCTATTGTATGCCATCAAGGCGTCTTGTCACTTATTCCTCTCTCTTTTTTTTTCTCCTTGTTTCATCGAACCACCCAGGTGCGGGAAATGGATCAAGGCACCCTAGATGTCAAGGTGCCTACTTGTTGTGGAAGGTGCCTACTTGTTGAGGAAGGTACCTTCAATGTATGGTGCCTTCCTGATGTGGAAGGTGCCTCCAATATATGGCACCTTCCTGATGCAGAAGGTGCGTCAAATGTATGGCGCCTTCATGATGCGAAATGTGCCTTCATTGTATGGCGCATTCCCGATGTGGAAGGTGCATCCAATGTATGGCACCTTCTAGATGTAGAAGGTGCCTCCATTGTATGGTGCCTTCTTCATTCGAAAGGCGCCTTCTTGATGATCAAGGCGTATTTCACTTTTTTTTTCTTTTTTTGTGTATCCTCCTTTTTTTTATTTCTCTCTCTTTTTTTTCTTTTCTCTCTTTTTTTTTATTTTTATTTTTAACAAATGACTGAACATTTGTCCAAGCTAATGGTATGGTATGGAGCCTCCCCATACCTATGTTTGATCCACTCTCACAAATGTGAGGCGATTGTTAATGGAGCTCGTTGACTGTTACTCAAACATTGTCTTAGCACTCTACTCTTGCACTTGGTGTAGCATCTCTAAATTTTTTTATCATCTAGGCTATAATAGTCATGCACTTTCTAGTAAAATTTTCCTCCAAATTCCACAAGCATCTTGTGTTGGAAGCCTTTCGCTTGATTAGGGTTACTTAGCCTGCCTTCAAGTGCCAATGTTTCCAAGGCAAAACCTTGCTAACTTTCGCTTGTTAGATTGGATGCTACACGATTAGGTACACGAAACAGTTTGTATAGTGCTATTATGAACTCCATGTATGAATCTCAATTCACGAGATCTTCACAGACACCTCCTTATTTGTCTACTTCGCACTTCACATTGTCTTGCAAAACATAAAAGAAAAATATAAACTAAAGACATTAAAATAAAATTCTAATTAACTAATTTTTTATTTTTTTTTCATCTTCTGATTACTTTTGGGCTCCTCGCTTGCTTTATTTAGCGAACGGTTGGAGATTAGTCATTTCCCTCCTGGACCAAATTGGTCCTAGGGAAAGAGGATACTTTCTTCCAACAAGTAACAAAAATAAAGCTTCTATTTTTTTTATCTGTTGCTTTATTTAGCTACCGGTTGGGGATTTCTCATTTCCCTTCTAGACCAAGTTGGTCCTCGAGAAAGAGGATACTCTCTTCCAACAAGTAGCAAAATAAAACTCTATTTTGCTCTTAACTTGGAGCCTTTTCAGTAGAAGATATATTTTTCTCTTTTTTTTTTAGACAATGTTTATTGTGTTGTTGGTGGCAATGATGAAGGTGGGGTCTCCCCCATGCCTATATTTAAACTAGTCTTTCAAAAATCATCTGCTTCATTATCAACTAGTTTAATACGTCATAGCATGAGAAGAGCATTTTATCCCACAGCCTCAAAACCAAATTTTCTCAACATAATGGAAAAATATGCAGGCTAGGAAATGACTATCTACGGTTGGCAACTTGGATAAAACATGGCATAGCAGTATTTGAAAACACATGCTAGTTTTTGATTCACCAGGTCGCCTCAAGCGCAAGTGAATAGCATACTCCAAAACAAGATGTTCTTTAAATTTTGCTTTGTCATTTTTCTTGCTATTAATTTCATCATAAAAAAAACATTTACCAATACATTGCAAAAAGTTCAAGCCTGTAAATTTTTTAATTTAAAACCAAGCTTCTAGAGGCACAATTTTTCAATGGTTTCTGTATAAAAACACATCCCTAGAAATTTTCAATCAGACATGGGTTGTGCTATTTTGTTGATTTCTTGAAACCATTGAAAATATGATGGAAATCCTTCATGCCAATTTTTTTTTTATTTTTTCAACAACACGTTTTATTCCTACTTCTACACTTAATTTGTGTATCGCTCCAAATTTTTCGCATCCCTACCTTCAGGCTATTGGATCCGTGCCCGAAAGGAGGATGGGAAAAGGATGTCGCGGTACCTCGGACTGAGAGGACTTTGCGAAGGTCCCGCCTCTCAAGGGAGGTGTATTTTGATGATTTTTCGATGGATGGTGGGTTCACCAGGAAACATTTAAGGGCAGTTTCCACGCCTAGGTTTTGGAATGTGTTTTAATGTGTTCGTTTTTAACCTTAAGCATTCATATCCTAGGTTTGGCCAAATGAATCTAGATTAATCTACATGAAAATGCAAATTCAATGAATACAGAAAACAAATTTAAAGACATAAAATAGAGAATTTACAGAATGCAAATGAGGAATACCTGATCCGGATGTCTGAAGAAGATTCTGATGTTTGAAGCAGTCTAGATCGTCTGAAATTCGATCGAATCATCTCGCAATCGTACAAGATCGTCTCGAGATCCGACGAATTCGTCGACGAATTCGTCGAGACCTGCAAAACCAAAAATAGATGCAAAATACAAAAAGTACTACAATGCTAATAGAGGGAAATGATATAAAATGGCAGCAATGTTATCAAACTGAAACTTAAACACAGAGATATAAATGAATCATGCTAATTAGATGATAATTAGGATTTAATTATGCACTTAATCTAAATGGGTGAACTCCAAATGCAAAATAATATAAAACACTGAATAGACTATCTAATTTGCAGAATAAAATGACAGAGAAAAGGTTGAGAAATGCAAACTTCAGGCACTGATTGCCTTAATATGGACTGCAGTCGAGATCATCTCGCATCAGTATGAAATCGTCTCGAATTCGACAGGTTCGCCTCCGATCTGAACAGGTTCGTCGACGACGATGGGTGCTGGCTCCGACTGAAAAATAGTGATGTACCTGCAACAAAATTGATATGGAACCAATGCAAATGAAGAATAGGGATGATTTAACGTAAATGGAGTTAACTTGCAGAGAATTTCAGCCAGGGGGGTGCTAAGGGAATAGCTTAGGATTAAATAGGCTTAGGGGAGTAGTTAGGAGGTTGGAGATCATCCCAATTTGGGAGATCTCCAATGGGGGAGGGTCCCTAATGGCGTAGACACGCTTCTGCCCGGATTGGAGACCCGTTGGAATAGAATCCAACTTTGCAAAATCAGTTTTGCGACAAGATCGTCTGGACGTCCTAGTCCAGACGAAATCGTCAAATCTGGGGCGATATCGTCTGATCGGCGACGATATCGTCAAACGGTCAAAACAACCTCTAAAAATGGCACGAAAAAGGGGGAAACGGATTTCCCGACGGTTAACGAGTGGTTTGGGAGGTTAAATTTGAATTTTAAATTATTTACTAAGGTGAATGTAATTATTGTAATTTTATCACGCCAATTTTAGGGTGCTACATTTTGCCCCCTCTTTAGCGAATTTTTCGAAGAAAATGCGTTAAAGATGAGTTCTTCTCGATCTACGAGAAAGCAAAAATTATTCCCATTTTTAGGCGACGATTCTTGGTCGAATCGTACGACAACTTACTATGGTGCCCCCTCCGTGTTTTTACCCAAATCGAACGTTTGAGGTAAAAACGCGAAAAAGCAAAAAATTATTTTTGAATAAAATTAAGAAAAATAGGGTAAAACCCTAATTCATTTTTACTGTTCATTTTCTGGTTTTTGGAGCTCTAAAGCAAAAATGGTGGAGACGACGCACAGATCGACAGAGGTCCGACGCGGTCTACGGGTAAGAGTCTAGACTTAACTAGGATGCTTTAATTTAATTTTACATGCTTTGTAGGTAATTTTTAGATGAATTTTGAGCATCGCGGCCATTTTTGGGCCGTCGACGTCGTCGGGATGAAATCGTCCCGATTTCGATGAAATCGTCTCAATTTCGACAATTTCGCCCGAGGGCGAAATCGTCGAAAGGGGGACGATTTCGTCAAATTAGAGATGATTTCGAACTACGAAATCGGAGACGATTATGCTCAAATTTGGGACGATATCGTCCAATAGTGGGCGATATCATCAATTGCATAAAATTGAATTTTTAACTTGCATTATTGTTTACTTGAATTGTTTATTAATGATTGTTTATTGTTTTGTTGTTTATGTTTGCAGAGAGGATTACTAAAGAGCAGGGAATGGAAATATGGAGGGTTGAGAGATGACTTGGCCGCTCTCACACAGGCAGAGCGGGATCAACTGGCACAAGCCGGCTTGCGCATGTGGCAGAAGATGCCACAAGTATCCACAGATATGGGGCTACTGACGGCCCTAGCAGAGAGGTGGTATCCGGGCTCTTCATGTTTTCGGCTACCTACAGGGGAGATGACTCCCACTTTGGAGGATGTATGGAGGATTCTGAGAATCCCCATACAAGGACGGCTCATTACTCCTACGGCCAATCAGGGCCACGCTATGGGACGACTATGCGGTGACCCGAGCTTCACCCTAGAGAAGGGCAGAGTTAACATCGAGGCACTACGCCAGATGCCTGGGGCATCTACACTCACACGGGTTCTAGCTGGAGTAGTTGGTGGACTTCTGCTGTGCCACCAGAGCGGGTGCAGGGTGCCATGGATGCTCGCAGATGTGATCTACGATATGCGAGACCACGGCTACAGGTTCTCTTGGGGCAGTTTTGTACTATGCCGATTGTACAGGATCCTATATGGGGTCGTGTACAAGGGCGGCCGATGTCTGGTTATGACATCGCTACTACAGGTTTGGTGCTGGGAGCACATTGCGGTGCGAAGGCCGATAGGGCTTCCTCTGATAGGGGTTGACGGGGAGAGGCCCCGAGTCTTCTACTGGTGGCTCCGAAGAGGGGCACAACGATGGATCGACCTGTCGATGTCCCGGAGGCTATTAGATGACTTAGTCCCGGACTAGATCACCTGGAGGCCATGGAGGGAGCATCCAGGGTGGGCCGAGGATGGACAAGAGTTGGCTCACGTTAGGCGAGTCTGCTGGCTGAGGATGGAGAGGGGAGAGGTGGAGCTCCACAGGTATGACCGAGTTTTGAGGCAGTTCGGTCTACAGCAGGGGATCCCATCTCTGAGGGATTACGAGTTTTCTCGGACTATTCGGGATAACACTACAGTTAGCGGGGCTCCCGACATGCAACGGTTCTGGAGCCAGGACATGGATGATGCCCCCATCCAGCCAGTGGATGGGGACGACGCAGGAGTAGCCGATGGCTACGATGCCTGGTACGTAGGCATCCACCCTCCTCGGATGACGAGGGCATAGGGTCCGATCCACGCGGTTGTGCATCGGATAGGGAGGCGATGCCAGGCGATGATGGAGGCAGCCCAGGGTCACGGCGGGAGAGAGGCGAGGAGGCCACAAGCACAGGAGAGGCCATGACAGAGAGAGAGGGAGAGGAGGGAGGCGAGACCCCCATCTCCACAGAGGCCACCATCGCCCGATAAGGGCAAGGGTGTGGACATAGGAGAGAGTAGCGAGATGGCTACTCTCCGGGCGGAGAGAGATCATCTCCAGGCCCAGGTGCAGACGCTACAGGATGAGGCTGCACGCCACCGAGCTGAGGTGTCACAGCTGCAGGATGAGATTGCACGCCTCAGGGCACGGGGCGGAGGGGCGAGCTCTGGAGAGTTGACACGGGCTATCGCCCAGCTGACATTTTATCAGACATTATACTTCCAGCTGGTGCCAGAGGCGGATAGACTACCCCTGCCAGCTAACATCGCAGATCCGATCAGGATCGGGTCATCGAGGACCACGTCCCGATCGAGGATGAGGACTACATAGACTGCGATGGGGCCACCTCGTCCACCTCAGGGTGGGGGAGGAGATGAGGCAGAGAGCTCGAGGGGCTCTCGAGGCTAGAGGGCTGCATAGACATTGTATTATATATTATTATTTTGATAGAGGATTGAGTATGCCGAGGTATAGATTGTGGCATACCAATCCAGTTTTGATGATGTATATATATTTGTGATATATATAGATGAGATATTTTTGATCATATGACTTGTCTTATGTGATTCTTATGATGCTTTTATGTTTGATTGATTGATTTGATAATTGGATGTAATTATGTCGTTGGAAATATTATAATTTGAATGTCATGCTTGTAATATTTTAAATGAAATAATCTGATGTAACAAATTGATTGTTTGTGATGAAATGTTAAAAATAAAAAGAGACTTCTAACAATAATTTCAAAGGACATTGTCGCTATTATAGACCATTTCATGGAGTCGCTGCTCACTCGGTCGTCAAGCTAGTCCCATTTATAGAAATATTGTTAAAAAGTAAAAGAGTGCTTAAGAGACTGTCTTAAGACTTTGGTGCAATAGTGCAAATGATGATGATGATGATGGTTTGTTTTCAGATTTTCATAAAAATAGTATGCATGAAATAATGTTTAAAATGATTTTTGCTAGGCATAAATTCCTAAGTGTGATAAAATTTTTGGATAATTCTTTAGGAATTATACCATCATTGCAAAATTGAAGGTTGACATAATGACATGAAATAATGAAAATGTGTTTGCTTTTTAAAAGCATAATTTGTGTAACATAATGAATTAAGTCATATGGTTTTCATGATTTTTAATAAATGGGGAATAAAAATTGTTACAATGGTTTGCGCTAGGCATAGAATATGTAGGTATAGACTTATACCATCATCGCGAAAATCCAAAAAAGATAGTTTTATTGCATGGTTGATTTTTGATGAACAGAAAATATGAAAATGAGGACTTGCGCTAGGCATAAAATTCCAATTTTGGTTTTGAAACTATACCATCGTCGCGAAAGTCAACCAGATATATATGTTTTGATTGTATATTTTGAAAGAAATTTTTGATTTTTCTATTATATAGTTGTCTTTATGGTAAACAACTGTACTTGATTTATTCCAAACAAGTTGCAAAAATAATATTTCAAATTATTTTGAAGACAAAAGTTAGATTTATAAGGAATCCCATGTGCATATGTGAATTCATTTCCGATCTTGATTTATCATAATGATACACAAAATCTCTCAAATACAAATGTGTGTGCAATTGCATTGTTCATTTACCAGCTTTGAGCAAGATAATATGATACAAGTGATTTGAAGAAACCAAATAAGTGTTCATTAACCATGATGTAGATGCATATAACCATACTAGACTACTATGTAGGTCGGATTATCAAGAGCTAGCTAATCCATAAGCAGACATAGGTCTGTACAAAAGAAGGTCGCTAATGTGACAGACATATCACCACGCTAGGAGTTACCCAAGGCCAAGCAAGTTGGGCACAAACCACCTGTTATGGGGCTTACCTCACAGTTTTCGAATAATTGAGAATTCCAGGGATTCAAGCTCATCAACCCTTCTTTTCTTTTCAAAGGGTAGGGAAAGGGATTTTATTGCTCTCTTGCTTTTTGAACTTTGCTTATTTTTCTTTTGTTTTTTTGCTTGATTTTTGAGATAGTGCTTGAAATATTGCTGAATGATATAAAATAACATTTTTCTTTTCTCTTTTTCTTTTTTGAACTTTTCTTTTCTTTTTCTTTGCTAGGGATACTTGCTCGGATTAGTCGTAGAGCAAGGGATTTTTATTCTCGGGTAGGGGTGAGCTTGTCCTTTTGCCAATTCTCAAAGATTCTAGACCATGTGCATGATAGGATAGCAGGGGAAACTTTTCGCTCAAGAAATCACTTCTACTATGTAGCAAAACATGGAAATTACAAATATAATCATTTTATTGTGAAAAGATGTGCTTGGTTTAAGTAAATAACAAGATCAATTCTCTATGCTCAAACTTTATTTAATTGAATTTTGTGAACTTTGATATAAGAGAGATTAGTAATCATGCCATATAAAATCAAGATATTTATTGTTGTGAGTGTGCAAGTGAGGGATTCCAAATAAATGCTAATTTATCCAAAAATAATTTGAAACATATAACTGCAATAATTGTAAGAAAATATATATAAACACTTTTGAGAAGTTTTGAGAATGTTGACTCTCTCTTTCTTCTTTATTTTGTTTTGGTTTCGAAAGAGTCAAGCATATAGTTGTTTTTATATTTTTATCATTATTTTGATTTTTGGTTTTATTTTTGTTTTTGAGCAAAAAAATTTAACAAGTGCCATAAATAAATGCAATAGATAGTTTTGAAGATTTTGGATGATTATGAATATTTTTGATGTTTTTGGATTTTTATAAATTTGAAAGAAATATAAGATAGAAATTTTGAAAAAACAATTATATACATGGATGAAATGACCAAATTTATGCATAGTAACGTTTAAGATGCAAAATATTCATGGGTTCTTTAAGTTCTTTACCATCTAAGGTAGATAATTTGTATGCTCCCGATTCAAATTTAGCAGTAATAATGTATGGTCCAAGCCATTTGGGCTCAAATTTACCTTTAAGGTCCTTAGTTGCATTAGTATTTTTTTGAAGATTTTGAGGATTTTGATTTT
Organism: Wollemia nobilis; assembly: GCA_028583015.1. NCBI lineage: Eukaryota > Viridiplantae > Streptophyta > Pinopsida > Araucariales > Araucariaceae > Wollemia > Wollemia nobilis. Next base: position 3,204,247 of record JAQPPZ010016601.1, on the reverse strand, counting down.
TTTTGTATTTTGATTTTAATTTATGAATTGAAATTGGTGGTATATACAAGATGATCTATATACACTATACAAGGTTATTTGAGTATAGCATGTCTAAGGTTGCTTCAAAATCAAAGGAGGTTTTGAAGGATAATCTGGTTGAGGTGAAGGTAAGAATAGAAGGTGATGAATAAAAGGTAGTGATAACAAAAGCTTTGTTATAATGTAGAATAATGTAGCAAAAGATTTGACTTTTATATGTGGAAAATTGATCATGTTACAAAATAAAATGTAAGAAGGATAAGAAAGTTCTTCATTCTTATCACTATATTCCAAGTCTTGATAAGATGGAGAAAGTATATGTGAAAGATATGCATGGATGTTATTTGGTAAACAAGGATGATCATATATGGATGAAGAAAAGTGATGGATAGAAGATAATTGTGATAATAGAGAATGTATAGAACTTGATGTTTCAACCGTTAAATATTCTTCAAATGGTGTTGGGTCACCATGTATGGTAACAATTTTATTTGCAAGTTCAAACTTCAAACATTGGTGAAGAGTGGAAGGGAAAACCCTCATCGTATGAATCCAAGGACTCTGAGAAGTAGGTTGTAAGGTGAAGGACAATATCCTACATAGAATAAAGTATCCAGGATCTTGGATCCAATATTAAGGGGAAAAATTATAGTACCTTGAGCTTCTTGAATTTCATTGTTAAAAGATTTTATAATAACATTTGATTCATTAAGATCTTCTTCCTTTGATTTGAGTTTTTGGAATAATTGATAAGTGCATAAATTAAGAGAGGAGCCATTATCTACCATGATAGTTTTAACAAGTGTTTCTTTACTAGATCCTGTAATGTAAAGATAGGAGTCTTCTTGTGGAGTAGAGGAAGGAATATCCTCATCATAGAATGAAATATGGTTAACCTCAAGAGGGTTTACACCATTAATTATGTTCTTAGAGAAAATATGATGAGGAACAAATTGTTGGCTAGGTATTTTGAACAAAATTTCCTTGTGATAAATTTGTAATACTTCTAAAAGGGATATCTTTGCTTGAGGATTAATCACTTGTTGTTGGCTATCAAAGTGGATTTCAGATTGAGATTTTGATTCTAAAGATGAGCTTTCTATGCTTACATTCCATTTTGGATCATTCTCTAGAGTCAAAGATAGTTTTGAAGGTTGGTCAAATGAGGAATCCATATCTTGAATATCGGATTGAGTTGATTGAACTTGAGGTTGCTCATTTGTAGTTTTTGTTACAATATTAATAATATCATCATGATGGGACACATTAACATGCAATATTTGATTGGTTTCTTGTTGTTGATAATTGAATAGGGGTTCTTGGGAGATCCCCATGTCTTGATTGATTATTGGTATTTGTTGTGTAGGAGTTTGATTGTTTAACGGAGATTTATAATCAGTTGTAGATTGTAATTCCTTTATATTAAAAAGACCCTTATCAATCAAATCTTGAATTGCACATCTTAAATCTTTACAATTTTGTGTCATATGTCCATCTACTCTATGATATTCACAATGTAGCTCAGGTTTAAACCAATCTGATGTGGTATCAAGTTGTCTTATGGAAGGGAGTTCAATCTTATTTGTGTCAAGTAAATACTTGAGAATTATATCCATTGGTTGATTGAGCTTAGTAAATTTACGTGATGAAGGTTTTTGAGAGGTTTTTGATAAATGCCTTAGGAATTTCGTCATAAAAGGACCTAATGGTTTCTCACCTCTACTTTCTTTATTATGGGTAGAATGATGACAGGAAGATTGCGAAGTATGAGGTGAGTGCATGGTAGAATTGGAAGAATAAGTATTTTCTTGTTGAAATGGATGTGTTGTATTGAAAGAAGAATATTGAAAAGGTGGAGGAGGATTATATGTGGATTGATAGACATAATATGGATATATGGGAGAATAGATAATATCGTTATGAAGAGGATTGGCAAAGGGATTGTCTTGTTGGGTTATGGATGAAAAATGAGAAAAGTGTGATGGAGGTGATGTTGAATAGGGATGAGGTTGGTCATAATCAACAAATGTATTTGGCTGAATTCTTCCAACATTACTGATGGGCTCATATTGATTTGAGTAAAAACTCATGGTTTCTTTAGTACTTCTAAAAGTAATATTTAGCATCTACTATTTAGAATTGAATCTAAAACATACAAACTTGAAATGATGATTTTGTTTTTGTTTTTCTTGTATACATATATATATTTTTTTGTTTTTGTTTTCAAAAGGTTTATAATGCATTCACGTCGGGTTCACCAAAATGTATCGCTCCAAATTTTTCGCATCCCTACCTTCAGGCTATTGGATCCGTGCCCGGAAGGAGGATGGGAAAAGGATGTCGCGGTACCTCGGACTGAGAGGACTTTGCGAAGGTCCCGCCTCTCAAGGGAGGTGTATTTTGATGATTTTTCGACGGATGGTGGGTTCACCAGGAAACATTTAAGGGCGCTTCCACGCCTAGGTTTTGGAATGTGTTTTAATGTGTTCATTTTTAACCTTAAGCATTCATATCCTAGGTTTGGCCAAATGAATCTAGATTAATCTACATGAAAATGCAAATTCAATGAATACAAAAAACAAATTTAAAGACATAAAATAGAGAAATTACAGAATGCAAATGAGGAATACCTGATCCGGATGTCTCAAGAAGATTCTGATGTTTGAAGCAGTCAGGATCGTCTGAAATTCGACAGAATCATCTGAGATCAGACAAGATCGTCTGAGATCTGACGAATTCATCAGAGACCTGCAAAACGAAAATAGATGCAAAATACAAAAAATACTACAGTGCTAACAGAGGGAAATGATATAAAATGGCAGCAATGTTATCAAACTAAAACTTAAACACAGAGACAGAAATGAATCATGCTAATTAGATGATAATTAGGATTTAATTATGCACTTAATCTAAATGGGTGAACTCCAAATGCAAAATAACATAAAACACTGAATAGACTATCTAATTTGCAGAATAAAATGACAGAGAAAAGGTTGAGAAATGCAAACTTCAGGCACTGATTGCCTTAATATGGATTGCAGTCGAGATCGTCTCGCATCGAGACGAAATCGCCTCGAATTCGACTAGGTTCGCCTCCGATCTGAACAGGTTCGTCGACGACGATAGGTGCTGGCTCCGACTGAAAAATAATGATGTACCCGCAACAAAATTGGTATGGAACCAGTGCAAATGAAAAATAGGGATGATTTAACGTAAATGGAGTTAACTTGCAGAGAATTTCAGCCAGGGGGTGCTAAGGGAATAGCTTAGGATTAAATAGGCTTAGGGGAGTAGTTAGGAGGTTGGAGATCATCCCAATTTGGGAGATCTCCAACGGGGGAGGGTCCCTAACGGCGCAGACACGCTTCTGCCCGGATTGGAGACCCGTTGGAACAGATTCCAACTTTGCAAAATCAGTTTTGCGACAAGATCGTCTGGACGTCCTAGTCCAAACGAAATCGTCAAATCTGGGGCGATATCGTCTGATCGGCGACGATATCGTCAAACGGTCAAAACAACCTCTAAAAATGGCACGAAAAAGGGGGAAACGGATTTCCCGACTGGTTAACGGGCGGTTTGGGAGGTTAAATTTGAATTTTAAATTATTTACTAAGGTGAATGTAATTATTGTAATTTTACTGCGCCAATTTTAGGGTGCTACAATTTGGTACATCAGGTTCATTCCCACGTTTACCTAAGAAGCTAAAAAATGCAAACAGTTGCCTATAGGATTTGGCTCTGACTATGCCAACAACTATTTTTGGCCTTATAAAAAGGCCCTTGGTGGACTCACACTTCTCAAGTAAAAGATCTACAAGTAATTTTAAATAGGCTTTTTCTATGACCTGTAAATCAAAACACTATAGTTTAGACACTCCTCGGCAACAACGCCAAAATGGTGAGCAAAAATTCATGTTCTGAAAAATAATCATTTCTCTTCCATAAATTATCAATATGGTAAGTCTGTAAACTTATGTGTGTTACGCATAGTATATGCCTGTAGTGTTGGGTAATAAATCTGGTTGTACCTTATTTAGTTTAGTGGGGGTTGTGTATGCATTTTGAAAGTCAACCAAACCAAATAAACTGAGTGCAAAAAATTAAATAAATAAATTACAATGCTGAAAATAAAAACACACACCTAAATTAAATAAATCAAGAACTAAAACAATAAAATAATTTACAAAAAATAAAGAACAAAAATAAATATGGGAGGACCACTACAGGGAGTGGGCCCAAGCTCCCGTAGATAGTCTGCCCTGCTAGCTGTATAGAGCTTGCTCATATTAGAGGAATTGCACTCCTAATAAATTTGACAAGAAATAAAAAGAATAATTTCTCCATAAATTTTTCTCCCTTATCTCAGGTAAGACCTATGCATTTATACAATGCAAAACCTTCCTCGATTACAAATTTAGGCAAGTCTATTTTATACTTGCAGTTACAGCAAATATACAATGAATATTGCATCCGTTCAATTATAACAATCATATATTAATTAAAATAGTCACACACTAATTTTCCCCTCTTGTAGGATAAATCAGGCGTATATTGTTTTATCATAATAGAATATGTCTGGAAAAAAATAATGGATGCGTTATTCTATTCTAATAATATTGCATAAAATAGAATATCTCCCACATTGATCGCTAGAAAATCGTTGCTCTTGGTTCATCCGTGAGCATAAAATAATAATATTCACATTCAAAGGTATCCAGCCAATCAAATAATAGAAGTTTTCATTCTATTTTAATAATAGTAAATAAAATAAAATATCTCCTTTTTGTCTTCACGTGCAACCTCCTCCTTAGCCCATTGGTCAACCAATCAAAGTTGGCTTGGTCAATCTTGCAAAGTATGGAGGCATGGAGGCGCCTTCTTCATGAGGAAGGCACCTACTTTTGTTGGGCACCTTCCTTATAAGGAAGGCACCTACTCCTACTGGGCGCCTTCCTTGAGAAGGAAGGTTCCTATTTCTACTGGGTGCCTTCCTTGAAGAGGAAGGTGCCTATTTCTGTTGGGCGCCTTCCTTGAAGAGGAAGGCACCTACCTCTATTGGGTACCTTCCTTTAAGAGGAAGGTACTTGCTCTCTTGCCTTAGTATCTGTAAGTAGAAGTATGCCAGGGCCAAGTGAATGTAGACTGGAAAACACCATATTAGTAATAAAACCTGCATTTATACACATTTCCCACTAAAAACACCAATCAAGCATAATATTGAATTTTCTATCAATTATATGCATAGGTTATATAAAATACCTCTCAAATGCTAATTAAACCAGTAATTATGCCCATTAATAGTGTATAAAAATATACATTTTTGGGACTCATCATACTCCAATACCAATTGGAGGATTTGCACGAAGAGTGTGAACAACTCGAGCAAGAGGACACACAATGACAAATGTTGCTTCGAAAATGTTTGTATGAGCATCACTTGTACGAGCAACACATCCTCAATCAGAAGGAGTGTGAAGAAGAGAGGATAGGTTAGATTAGGCTAATGGATAGGTTAGATTAGGCTAATCTACCTCTTAATAGTGAATATAGGGAGCAACATAACACTAGATGCACTATATCATAGATAGAGCTGCACCCTAGACAAATCGAGCACCGCACTCATCATACTTCCTAGCACACTCAAAGACAACAACAACATCAAATGCTGGACAAACCTAGGCATAGTCAGTATGAGGAATCAAAGAGGGATGAACAAGATCAACAATATCTTGAGCCTTCTTTTGTAGATGTGGATGATGAGCACAATCATCCATCTCAATCTTAGAGAAACTTACCTCCACTTGCACCATAGAGGTCACTTAGAGAAGAGGAAATCATATCCTCTTAAGCATACAAAGTTCTTACTGATAATGATATTCTCACAATGACACTGAGAGGGGGGGTGAATCAGTGTAGCTATTTAAATTCAGATCTACAACACTTTAAAACTTAAGCAGGGAGAACTTAAAAATAGATACAACAATTAAACAAGAGAGCATTCCACAACACACAATTTAACGAGGTTCACCAAATTTTGGCTACTCCTCAAAAATTAGACTGTTTGGACACCCATCCAAATCCAGCCTTTGCAAAGCACCAACTTTACAAACAATTTACCAGCACCCACTGGAAGGAGCACCAACCCCTAATTTATCTGCACCAACAGAAAGGAGCACCAACCCCTGATTTACCAGCACCAATTGGAAGGAGCACCAACCCCTGATTCCAAGCACCAACTTGGATTTCTATTTTGAATCTTAGATTGACATAAATATGCCTTCACTTTTACAAGACCCTCACTGGTCTATTGCTATTTTACAAGAACTGCATATACTTACAGCTCTACTGTATTTTTCTCTTTTAGCTCTTCTCTTCTCTCTTACAACCCTCTCTTCTGTATCTTTTTTAGCACACTTCACTACTCTTTTCATGGCTTCTTTTTCTTTTTATTTGGCAATACACAATACTCATGCCACGTGTAGAGCTCAACCCTAACCCTAACTTACTGTACATGAAAACATTCTTTTGGCTCTCTTACTGCACTTTTGATAGCCTTAAATGCTTACTTACGCTCTCGACCTTATCTGCCCACTTTACGGCTCTGACAGCCTTTTCTATGCTTTGACAGTGTATCCGTTTTGACAGATTTATCTTCTCATTTATGGCTCTCTGATAGCCTTCTCTGCTTATTTTGGCTCTGACAACCTTTTCTGTTCTCTTACAGCTCTGACAGAAGAACCGCCGCTCTGACAGCCTTTTTGTCTTCTTCTCGGCCTGCATGCACGAAAACACATGTCACGAAATCGTGACACTTTTCGCCTCCTTGTACACTCTACTCGGCTTGCACCAGCGAAAACATGACATGTCACGAAATCGTGACACTTTTTGCTTCCTTGCACTCTTCTCGGCATGCACCATGAAAACATGACATGTCGCGAAATCGTGACATCTTTTTCTCTCTCCTCTTTCTCTTCGCTTTGGACCGCGAAAATGAAACATGTCACGAAATCGTGACATCTTTTCTCTCTCCTCTTTCTCTTCGCTTTGGACCGTGAAAATGGAACATGTCACGAAATCGTGACACTTTTTCTCTCTCCTCTTTCTCTTCGCTTTGGCACCCTGATGAAATGGAACATGTCACGAAATCATGACACTTTTCTGCCTTGTGCCTTTCTCTGCCTTTCACCTGCGAAAATGGAACATGTCACGAAATCGTGACGCTTTCGCCTTTGAGCTCTTCCTCCTTGAATTTGTCATGAAATCATGACGCTTTTGCTTCCAAGCTCTTTCATTTTGCTTCTGTCATGAAATCGTGACACTTCATCCTTTGGAGTCTTCCTCTCTGCTGTTGTCGTGATATCGTGACATTTCTATCTTCGAACATTCTCTCTCCTCTCTTAGTCACAAAAATGCGACATGTCACGATATCGTGACATCTTTTCTCCTTAGCGCTTTTTCTTCCCTTCGGGTCGTGAAAACCCGACATGTCGCGATATCGCGACACTTTTTCTCCTTAGCGCTTCCTCTTGCAAATTGTCATGAAATCGTGACACTTTTCCTTGCAAGCTCTTTCTCTCAAACATGTCGCGAAATCGTGACACATTTTTCCTCTCTTGCTTGTCGAAATCGTGACACTTTTCTTTGCGCCCTTTTCTCCAAACATGTCATGAAATCGTGACAGTTTTCTTTGCCTGTGCCTTCTCTCCAAACATGTCATGAAATCATGACAGTTTTCTTCCTTGCCTTCTTTGCTTTCAACATGTCATGAAATCGTGACAGTTTTTCTACTTGGCTTCTTTGCTTCCAACTTGTCACGAAATCACGACAGTTTATCTTGTGCTTTCTCTCTCTTCCAACATGTCATGAAATCGTGACAGTTTTCCTTGCGCTTTCTCTTTCAACCAGCATGTCGTGAAATCATGATAGTTTTCTTTGTGCTTTCTCTCTCCTTCGATATGTCATGATATCGCGACATTTTTGCTAGCATTTTCTCTCTCCTTCGATATGTCGCGATATCGTGACATTTTTGCCAACATTTTCTCTCTCCTCCGATATGTCACGAAATCGCGACAAAAAACATGTCGCGATATCGCGACAGTTTTCTTACTTGTCTTTTTCTTTGATTTTTTGAATCTGGGCCACTTCTGTCTTCTTGGAAATTCACTGTACATGTTCTGACTGACCTCTGAACTCCTATCCACTGCATCATCAATTGATCTATCTGTCTGTGTTGACAACAATGACAATACTATTTTTGCACCTTGCTCAACAATCTCCCCCTTTGGAATTGTTGGCAACACATGTGCAATTTCTAGTAATTCTTCTCCCCCTTTGACAATAATACCAAAGGGCTGCTGCAGACTCCCCCTGAGTCCATGCACAACATTCTCAGGCACACAATGTTACGGTTAGCAAAAATTACAAACATGAGCAAACAGGTAATCAAATATATAAATGCTCCCCCTGAGAATGTGTTCCCGATAGCTAGTCAGTTCTTGGGTAGTGTGACCACTCCCAACTTACTGCGAAGGTATTCAAAAACTTCCTTGGGCAACGGTTTAGTGAAGATATCCGCTACTTGCTCTGTAGTTGGAACAAAATCCAATTTAACCTCACCTTCTACAACTTTATCCTTCAAAAAGTGATACCGGATTGCAATATGTTTGGTGCGAGAATGCATAACCGGATTCTTTGAGATGTTAATAGCACTGGTATTATCACATTTAACTGAAATTGGCTCTTTGAAGTTAATGCCAAGATCTTTCAGGGTTTGTCTCATCCATAAAATCTGTGTACAACATGTTGTTGCTGCAATGTATTCTGCCTCTATTGTGGATAGAGAGATTGATTCTTGTTTCTTGTTGTGCCATGCTACCAACCTGTCTCCAAGATAGAATGCACCTCCATTGGTACTCTTTCTGTCATCTATACATCCTGCCCAATCTGCATCAGAATATGCAAAAAGAGTGAAGTCCTTACCTTTTGGGTACCATAACCCATACTCCATAGTACCCTTGAGGTACCTAAAAATCCTCTTCACAGCTGTCACATGAGTCTCTTTGGGACTAGCCTAGAAATCTTGCTACCATGCATATTGCCTGTAAGATATCCGGTCTGGTAGCTGTCAAATACAACAGGCTTCCAATCATAGATCTTTGTACATGGTTTGATCTACATTTGGAGATTGGTCATCCTTGATCAACTTGCAACTTGTTGTCATGGGAGTGCTAACAAGTTTACAATCCTCCATTGTGAACTTTTTCAGCATTTCTTTCACATATTTAACTTGAGAAATAAAAATGCCCTTTTCATTTTGGTTAACTTGCAGTCCGAGGAAATATGAAAGTTCACCAATCATAGACATTTCAAATTCTTTCTGCATTTTATTTGCTAAGTCTCTACATGACTCATCATTGCTGCTACCAAAAATTATATCATCTACATAAACAACAAGGACAATAAGATGGCCATTGTCTATTTTGACATACAAGTTACTATCCACCATACCTTTCTTGAACCCTTGTTTAGTGAGATAGTTGTCCAGTCTTGCATACCATGCTCTGGGTGCCTGTTTCAAGCCATACAAAGCTTTCTTCAACTTGCAAACAAAGTTGGGATTATCACCGAGTTGAAAACCATCTGGCTGCTCAATATAAACTTCTTCTTCAAGATTTCCATTCAAAAATGCTGATTTCACGTCCATCTGATAAACTTTGAAATTCTTGTGGACTGCTAAAGCCAGAAACATTCTGATTGCCTCGAGTCTAGCCACTGGTGCAAAAGTTTCCTCAAAATCAATACCTTCAACTTGAGCATAGCCTTTACAGACCAATCTTGCTTTATTCCTTACAACCTGTCCATCTTCATTCAATTTGTTTCGAAAAATCCATTTAGTATCGATTATGTTTTTATTTGCAGGCCTTGGTACTAACTCCCAGGTTTTGTTTTTCTCAATCTGATCTAGTTCTTCGTTTATTGCCTTCATCCAACTTTCATCTGTGCTTGCTTCAGTAATATTTTTGGGCTCAATGCTGGATAAAAGGGAGTAGTTACTTACTACTCTTCTTCTTGTCTTAACACCAACAGTGGGGTCCCCAATAATTTGCTCTCTGGGATGATTTTTCTGCCAGCTTCCTGTTTTGAACTTTTTGTTTTCTTCTACTTCTGAATCAATACTTAAATCATCTGTGTCAATTTTTTGATTCTCTTCTGTTTCCTTTTCTTCATCTCCTTCAATAACTTCTTCATAAATAGGGTAGTTTTCTTCACGATTGATCGCTCGTTTCCTATCTTCATCAAATTTAACATCGACACTGTCTACAATTTTCTTTAGCCTTTTGTTGTAGCATTTGTAAGCTTTGCTTTTTGATGAATAGCCAACAAAAATACCTTCATCAGCTCTATCTTCAAACTTACCAAGATTATCTTCAGTTCTTTTGATATAACACTTGCTGCCAAAGACTTTGAAGTATTTTGTTGTTGCCTTCTTGCCGAACCATAGCTCATAAGGGGTTTTGCTTTCATGCGACCTCAACATGCACCTGTTTTGGATATAAACTGCAGTATGGACTGCCTCTTTCCAAAATCTGTCTACAATTTTGCTCTCAGTCAGCATCGTCCGTGCCATTTCCTGCACAGTTCTGTTCTTTCTTTCTACAACACCATTCTACTGAGGTGTCCTTGCTGCTAAAAACTGTCTTCTGATCCCATATTTTTGATAGTATTCTGCAAACTCCTCTGAGATGAACTCTCCTCCTCTATCTGATCTTAAGCATTTGATCCTCTTTCCTGTTTCATTCTCAACTTGGTTTTTGAAAGTCTTGAACATTTCAAAAGCTTCAGATTTTTGCTTCAAAAAGAATATCCAGGTCATTCTGGAATAGTCATCTATGCACAACATAAAGTATTTGTCACCATTTATACTTTGTGTTCTCATGGGTCCACATAAATCAGTATGTATTAGTTCTAAAGGTTTGCTGGTAAAGTACTCCTTTGATTTAAATGTGGCTCTAGTTTGCTTCCCCTTTTGGCATGAAGCACAAATACTATTTAGTGGTTTGCCAATGGAGGGTATATCTCTTACTGCCCTTTTTGAGCTTATTTTTACCAAATTGTCAAAGCTGATATGACCGAGCCTCTTGTGCCACAACCAATTTTCATCTTCCTGTCCAATCAAGCATGCTCCTTCTGAAGTCTCTGAGAGAGTATACAGGTTTCCATAAGTCCTTGATCCAGTAGCAATCAACTTCCCACTGTTAGCTTTTCTCACTTCACAACCCTGCTTCTTAAAAATTACTTCATGACCTCTATCACAGATTTGACTTACGCTGAGCAAGTTATGCTTCAGACCAATCACAAACAAGACTTCTTTTGATTTGATATTTCCATAACTGATCATGACTGATCCTTTACCAACTATCTTTGCTCCATCATTATTTCCAAATTTCATAGAACCACCTTCGTAATTCTGTAACTTCTCAATTTTTTACTTGTCACCTGTCATGTGACTTGGAGCATCCACTATCAAGTATCCATGGTGTAGATTTTTTATGTGCTTTAAAAGTAGTCTGAACAATCAAAGATTCCTTTTCTTCCTGGAGTTTCTCCTTTTCTTTCTGGAGTTTCTCCTTTTCTTTCCATTCTGGTTTGATAGCACTTTTGGCTACTTGTTTTGCCTTTCCCCTTTCATTAGCTTGTGCCTATTTTTCAAGAAAAATTTTATTTTGTTTCAATCCATTTGGTTGAGATTTTCTACCCTGATATTTATTTGCTGCAAAAGTGCTTCTACGGTTTCTTGCAATGTGTCCAAAATTATGACAGTTATAACATTCTACTGCATAATCCATCAATGGTGAAAAGACATTTCTACTGGTGAAATTCCTTTGTGCTACATTATAACTGCAATCTGAAATCTTATGACCATAAGCATTGCATTTAAAACAATAACCAGAAAAAGAATGATTAAACCTGGGTGAAGGTCTTTGCCATTTTGAAGTAGGAGCCATGAATCTTCTCCTTCTTGGATGTGTGACTTTTGTGAATCCATCTTTGTCAGTACTCCTCTTGAGTCTGGCATTATTGCTTTCTTTGGCATGATTTGTTTTTTCTTGATCAACCCCGATCTTATCTTCTTTCTTTATGGGTTCTACATTTATGGCCTTTGATCCCTCTGATGATTCTCCTTCATCGAAGCCCAAACCAAATTTGATGCCAGAAGGCCTTTGGTTATTTATAATTTTATCCAGCTTTACAGAACTTTCTTCAAACTTATGATAACAACTCAATTTTTGATTCATCTCCTCTAGCTGCAACCTTAACCTAACAATGTCTTCTTCTAGCTTGCTGCACTCATCTATTTTTATGGTTAATTGTACTTCGAGAACTTCAGACACTTTCTTAAATTCATCTGTCTAAACTTTCAAGTTGTTTATTATTTCATTGGCATCCTCAAGCTTTCTTGAAAACTTTTTATTCTTTTTCCTTTCTGTGCTCAGCTCTTTAAGTGCAGCAACCAACTCACCTTCCAGATACACTTCAGCCTCATCCTCAGGTTTTTCATTACATTCCTATTTTTCCTCTGTTTTTCTTTCTTCAAATGCCATGAACAGAGCTTCACCGCTTCTTCTTCAGAATCCTCACCGGAGCGAGTCTTCGAAGAGCTGACATTCTTGGATATGAAACTTTTCTTCTTGAAGTTGCTTTTTCTAAAATGTGGTTTCTTCTTCCAGTCACTTCTTTCTTGGTGTGACCCTTCACCATTTTTGTTTTTCTCATTCATTGGACAATTAGCTGCAAAGTGCCCGATGCCTCCACAGTTGAAGCACTTAAACGGTAACTTTCCTCTGTACTTTCCTTTTCCCTTTATTAGTTTCCTAACAAAGTTTGCTTCTATTTCATCTGAAGATTCTTCTTCCTCAGATTCTTGTTTAGCTTTTATATTTTTGTGTGCTTTAAAAGCAGCTTCTCTATCTGAGGGCTTAGTTTGTCCTATTCTCATTTCGTATGCAGTTAAAGAACCATGCATTTCATCCATGCTAAAAGTATTTAGATCTTTAGCTTCTTCTATAGCAGAAACTTTAGAATCAAATCTTTTGTGAAGAGTTCTTAGTACCTTTTTCACGATGATCGCATCTTCCATTTCCTCGTCGAGTCCTCTAATCGCATTAATAATTCCATTGACTCTCAGCATATAGGCCTCTATGTTCTCATCGTCATTCATTTTTAATGCTTCGAACTGAGCTCGATGCGTTTGTAGCTTGGCTTCCTTGATCTTGTCGTCTCCTTCATGAATGCTCTACAGTTTGTCCCACATGTCTTTTGCCATTTTATAGCTCATGATCCTTATCAGTTCACTGTCTACTAACCCACACATTATAGCATTCTTTGCTTTAGAGTTATTCTCAAACTTTTTCTTCTCAGCAGCATCTGTTGGAGGAGTAGAGGGTATTGTGTATCCACTGTCTATAGACTCCCAAATGTCATATCCCAAAGCACACAGATAAGTCTACATCCTGAGTCTCCAGAAAGAGTAATTAGTTCCATCGAACAAAGGAGCTTTGTTGGATGAAAATCCTTCACCATCGGCCATTGTGTTTCTTCCAAGATCACCTTAGCTGATTGAGCTTGTTCAGGAACCTTGCTCTGATACCAATTGATATTCTCACAATGACACTGAGAGGGGGGGTGAATCAGTGTAGCTATTTAAATTCAGATCTACAACACTTTAAAACTTAAGCAGGGAGAACTTAAAAATAGATACAACAATTAAACAAGAGAGCATTCCACAACACACAATTTAACGAGGTTCACCAGTTTTGGCTACTCCTCAAAAATTAGACTGCTTGGACACCCATCCAAATCCAGCCTTTGCAAAGCACCAACTTTACAAACAATTTTCTAGCACCCACTGGAAGGAGCACCAACCCCTAATTTATCTGCACCAACAGAAAGGAGCACCAACCCTTGATTTACCAGCACCAACTGGAAGGAGCACCAACCCCTGATTCCAAGCACCAACTTGGATTTCTATTTTGAATCTTAGATTGACATAAATATGCCTTCACTTTTACAAGACCCTCACTGGTCTATTGCTCTTTTACAAGAACTGCATATACTTACAGCTCTGCTGTATTTTTCTCTTTCAGCTCTACTCTTCTCTCTTACAACCCTCTCTTCTGTATCTTTTTTAGCACACTTCACTATTCTTTTCATGGCTTCTTTTTCCTTTTATTTGGCAATACACAATACTCATGCCACGTGTAGAGCTCAACCCTAACCCTAACTTACTGTACACGAAAACATTCTTTCGGCTCTGCTTACTATGCTTTTGATAGCCTTAAATGCTTACTTACTGCTCTGACAACCTTATCTGCCCACTTTACGGCTCTGACAGCCTTTTCTGTGCTCTGACAGTGTATCCACCGTTCTAATAGATTTATCTTCTCATTTACGGCTCTCTAACAACCTTCTCTGCATATTTCAGCTCTGATAGCCTTTTCTGTTCTCTTACAGCTCTGACAGAAGAACCGCTACTCTGACAACCTTTTTGTCTTCTTCTCGGCCTACATGCATGAAAACACATGTCACGAAATCGTGACACTTTTCGCCTCCGTACACTCTACTAGGCTTGCACCAGAAAACATGACATGTCACGAAATCGTGACACTTTTCGCTTCCTTGTACTCTTCTCGGCATGCACCAATGAAAACATGACATGTCACGAAATCGTGACACTTTTCTCTCTCCTCTTTCTCTTCGCTTTGGACCATGAAAATGAAACATGTCATGAAATCATGACACTTTTCTCTCTCCTCTTTCTCTTCCTTGGACCGTGAAAATGGAACATGTCAGAAATCGTGACACTTTCCTCTCTCTCTTTCTCTTCGCTTGCACCTAAAAATGGAACATGTCACGAAATCGTGACACTTTTCCTTGTCCTCTTCTCTCTTTCCCATGAAAATGGAACATGTCACGAAATCGTGACGCTTTCGCCTTTGAGCTCTTCCTCCTTGAATTTTTCATGAAATCGTGACGCTTTTGCTTCCAAGCTCTTTCATTTTGTTTCTTTCACGAAATCGTGACACTTCATCCTTTGGAGTCTTCCTCTCTGCTGTTGTCACGATATCATGACATTTCTATCTCCGAACATTCTCTCTCCTCTCTTAGTCATGAAAATGTGACATGTCGCGATATCGCGACATCTTTTCTCCTTAGCACTTTTTCTTCCCTTCGGGTCACGAAAACCTGACATGTCGCGATATCGCGACACTTTTTCTCCTTAGCGCTTCCTCTTGCAAATTGTCACGCAAAATCGCGACACTTTTCCTTGCAAGCTCTTCTCTCAAATGTCGCATTTTTCCTTTTCTCCAAACATGTTGCGAAATCATGACAGTTTTCTTTGTGCCTTCTCTCCAAACATGTCACGAAATCATGACAGTTTTCTTCCTTGCCTTCTTTGCTTTCAACATGTCATGAAATCACGACAGTTTTTCTACTTGGCTTCTTTGCTTCCAACTTGTCGTGAAATCATGACAGTTTATCTTGCGCTTTCTCTCTCTTCCAACATGTCACAAAATCGTGACAGTTTTCCTTGCGCTTTCTCTTTCGACCAACATGTCATGAAATCGTGACAGTTTTCTTTGCCTTTCTCTCTCCTCCGATATGTCATGATATCGCGACATTTTTGCCAGAATTTTCTCTCTCCTTCGATATGTCGCGATATCAGACATTTTTGCCAGCATTTTCTCTCTCCTTCGATATGTCGTGAAATCGCGACAAAAAACATGTCGCGATATCGTGACAGTTTTCTTACTTGTCTTTTTCTTTGATTTTTTGAATCTGGGCCACTTCGTCTTCTTGGAAATTCACTGTACATATTTTGACTGACCTCTGAACTCCTATCCACTGCATCATCAATTGATCTATCTGTCTGTGTTGACAACAATGACAATACTATTTCTGCACCTTGCTCAATAGATAAAATCAAAGCTATTGAGAAATAAGGGATGGCTTATCAAAATCCTACCCTAAACAAGATTCATAATCAACCTCTGTGTCCCTCGGTCCCTAGCTCAGTATATCCTAAATATTTTGAGATGCCTAAGCTAGACAAATTTTGGGGTGATGATGATGCACAGGAACATGTGACTAGTTTTATGAATCTGTGTTTCCAGATTCATAATAATGATGCCTTATTGCTAAGGACTTTTATGATAACCCTTTCAGGCCTAACCCTAGAATGGTACAATCAATTGAAGAGGTATAGCATCACCAACTTTGAACAATTGGTGAATACCTTTCTTGAATACTTTTCATTTGGCATCAAGAAGAAGACCAATTTGTCCGATCTAGCTACTCTAAAGCAATATGATGATGAGCTAGTGATGGACTATGGTAATAGATGGAGGAAATTGATGGCTAAACTTCCCTTCTCCATCCCAACTATAGAGTTAACATGAATGTTTACTAAGAGCTACATGAAGCATATTTTGCTATTGTTACAACTATAGCAGTATCAAACATTTGAAGAGGCCTTGGTGCAAGCCAAAGTCATAGAGGATATCAAGTTGCAAGAAGGAGACTTGAAACTCTAGATAAAGAAGGAATGGAACAACAAGAACATGAAGAATCAAAATCACCAGGCCAAGCCTACACATGTGAATCAAGTCATGTTAAACCTTCAAAAGGGGGATAAAAGCCAACAACCATAAAATTATCAGGCACAACCACCCCTTGTGCAATACAATCAATGCAATAAAAAGTAGGGCAAAGATAAAGAACATCATCCACCTCACCAATTTATACCATTGTCTGAGACTTTGGCATCAATATTCAATCAATTATGTGAGGCTAAGGCACTACGATTACTCAAAGTGCAGTTGTTGGATCCTAACCATCCTAAATCCAAAGGGTTTAGAGAAGATCATTACTGCCCATACCATCGATAAAAGGGTATGATATCGAAGTGTGCCATGGTTTTAAACACATGGTGCAAAATATGATCGATAAGGATTAGCTATAGACAACCCCTTGGTACTAGATAATCAAAATATGGGAATCTTCAAAGATCCCTTGCCAAATCATGAGCCACCAAGGAACAATGTTGGACAAGTCAACCAAGTGCGGATTGATCCACCTACTCAAGGATTTATCGGTATGGTGAATGTGGTCACTAGAAATAGGAGGTACAACCAACTAGATCCTCCTATAGCACCCATTCGAATTCAAGTTGCACCTCAATAGAGGCTAGCAGAACCCATTGCTAGGCCCACCAACAAGACCGGTGGTAACAATTAGGAATAGACTCATCTAGAGTCTACAGATAGCCTCAATAAAATTATCGATATATGAGATCATACAATAGTATCCTAGGCATAGGGAGATGCTAATGGAAATATTAAGAGACATTGAAGTTCAACCCCAAGATCTTAAAGCTTTCACTAACTTTGTGGGGCATGTGCAGTAGTGCCAGGAACCTGTGATCCAATTTTATGATCATGAAATCAAAATGGTTTCCACTGCTATAGTGGACCCATCACTACATATCATTGCATGTGTGAACCACACTCCTTTCAAGTGGGTTTTTATTGATACAGGATCATCAATCAACATAATAACCACAAAGGCCTTAGGACACCTAAATTTACCTAAGTCGCATATCGTACCTTCAAATTTTCATGCTATGAGCTTTCAATGATGCATTGTGCTCGATAGTAGGCACAATAGTCCTTCCTATTCAGGTTGGACTAAAAACCATCCTCGTGATGTGCCATGTGCTAGAGGGTGCTATGCAGTATAACATTCTCCTAGGTCAGCCATGGATAAGGGACATGCATTGCATCCCCTCGATTTTGCACCAATGCATCAAATATGTGCACGAGGGACAAGTACATGTGGTCCCTTCAGATGAAGAGCCATTCAAATATGTCAATCAGGTTGACTTGTCAGGAGACTTCATCCTCCCATATACTCACTTAGATATTAGACCTACGTCTCCTATCAAACATTTAGTGGGTAAGTCAAAGGTAGTGCATCGATCCTTCTACATCAGCACCGCAACCAACCCATAATACAATGACTGCTTCTAAAAAGCCTACAACATCGACAAGGCTAAAGAATGACCAGAAGCTAAAGGTAGTGTTGGGTGAAAAGGAGTCTAGGGTAATCCCCAACATAGCAACCATCGAGATTCCAAATCCTATGGAGGAGGAAAACTCATAAAATGTAGTCGAGGAGGTACCTCAACCTGCCTCACCTATGTCATCAACCATATCATCTACATCGTAGGTGATGATTCACCTAGTCAACCCTAGGTTAGCTAAGTACCTAGTGTAGAATGTAACTTTTACACCGATCATAGAATCTACATAGGATATGGGTAGACCTCAAGCTCATCACTTTCCTATTGGGATGGTGGTACCACTAGGGGTGCCACCCAATCAGATAAATTTCATCTATGGAGGTTTGGATCAACTCGTAGATCGCTCACCCATGGAAGAAGATGATGATGAACCTTTTGCTGTAAATGTTCATTATCTATCAAACCTAGAGTATACCCTTCATTATTTTTATCATTACCATTGGCATGGTTATAGATTAGGTTTATTTGAGCAAGGGTATCAAACTCCGTATCAATCACAATACCAATTGTCGACTGATAGGTTCGGTCTAGGTTATCATATTAGAGGTCAGGATGAGTTATTAGCTATATCTCTAGATCACCTGAACCTTAGCCTTGGGGATGATATCGATTGGAATCCCTATCATCCAAACCCTTCACACTCATGGAGGGGTAATTGGCCTGTGACCATGGTTACAGAAGAACCACCTTTGGTTTACCATCCAGGTCTCTCCTTAGAAAGTTTGAAGCAGAATCCATTTCTGAGGAGGAAAATCCAGAATACAATTCTGAATATGATGAGAGTGAGTATGTCAGTGATGATGATGAGTATGAATATGAAATAGATATGGCCTATTTGGGGCCTCATCATCTATGTCATCTTAGGGAGCCTATGGACATGGAACCAATTTATCATGCAGTATTCCCAGGTCCTCCCATCCAAAGAAGACCAATGAATTTAGAAGAGATATATCATATAGCTTTTCCTGGTCCTTCCAACTTAAGGCAATTGCTTCCCCCTGAGGATCCAATTGTTATGTCTATTCCTAGAGTAGACTCGATGATCCCCATACCACCTGAGCCACATCTAGAGTAGGGGGAGCAAACTAGAGATAGTGAGTTTCACCCATGTGGTCTTAGAGATTTCTTCCATTCCATCAACATGGTCTCCATCGATCTGACCACTCCACTTCATAATCCATCTGACCCTTCAAAACCTTTGCACCTCAATCCTAAGGCCATTGATTTTGATCACATCAATTCACCCCTAGAGCCTAAATATTTCTTCCCCAATGAAGAAATGTTGCAACCATTCCATTTTGCACTAGGCTGTGCATATGATGTCTATCATGCTGAGGTCAATCCTGATTTGGTGGAACCTTTAAACCTAATATATGACATCCATTTGATCCCTACACCTCATCAGCTTGAGGAGGGATCACATATGTCAATAGAGGAAACCTTCAAAGTGGATATCAGTAATGATCCCACCAATCCAAAGAAGGTTAAATTTGGAGAGAGCTTATCTCTTGAGGAGTATGCCAACCTCATTCCTCTATTGAAAGAGAGACCTGATCTCTTTGCTTGGACCTATAAGGACATGTCAGGTCTGGATCCAAAATTGGTTACTCATAACCTTTCGTTGGACCCTACCAAGAAATCGATCAAGCAAAAACTTAGGAAGATGCATCCAACCATCACCTTGATGGTTAAATATGAACTACAAAAGTTGTTGGATGTAGAGTTCATAATTCCCATCGACTATCCAGAATGGGTATCAAACATGGTACCCATAGGAAAACCTGATGGAAGAATCCACATATGCATGGATTTCAGGGACCTCAATAAGGCAACACCCAAGGATTCATTTCCATTGCCTAATATCGATGCTCTTGTAGATGCAACTACAGGTCACGAAATGCTTTCTCTCATGGATGGTTTTTTTAGTTACAACTAGATTCAGATTAAACTTGAATATCAACACAAAACCACTTTCACCACTCCATGGGGAATATTTTGCTATAAAGTTATGCCATTTGGCCTCAAAAATATTGGTGCCACATATCAATGGGCTATGACATATATTTTTCATGACTATATGCATAAAATCTTAGAAGATTATATCGATGACTTACTGGCCAAGTCATTGTTACGTGAAGAGCACATCGAGGTCCTAAGGAAAGTCTTCGATCACTTGATAGAGCACAATGTCAGGTTGAACCCCAAGAAATGCATCTTTGGTGTAACTTCAGGTAAACTCTTGGGATTCATCATTTCTAAATGAGGGATCAAAGTTGACCCAATGAAGGTCAAGGCTATATTAGAAATGTGTCCCCCCACAAACATCAAGGAATTAAGAAGCCTATAGGGCAAGGTAGCATCCATAAAGTGCTTCATCATGCAGTTATCGGATAAATATTGACCCATGAATCGACTGCTACATAAGGGGGTCCCATTTAATTAGGATGAAGACTATCAAAAAGCCTTCATTGAGATCAAATAATACCTGGCATCATCACTAGTATTAGCTCCACCTAGACCAGATGTGTCATTTTTGTTGTATATATCTACCATAGAATTTGCACTAGGAACCATGCTAGCCTAGAAGAATATGCAAAACAAAGAGCAGGTGATATATTACATCAGTCGAACCCTGGTTAGTTATGAGCTATGATATGCATATGTAGAAAAGTTGTGCTTAGCAGTGGTCTTTGTGATGAAGAAGTTGCACCACTACATGTTGAGTCATACGACATATGTAATATCAAAACAAAATCCTTTGTAGTACATGATGAGCAAGACATATCATAACACACGTACTACAAAGTGGATCATGCTATTGATAGAATTTGACCTAGAATTCATTAGTCAAAATTCAATCAAAGGTCAAGTCATAGCTGATCAACTGGTAGAGGATCCTCTTTAGGATCATAGGCCTCTCATCATAGAGCTTCTCGATGATGTAGTCTTTGCATTATCAGAGTCACCCAAACCCAAAGAACTGGATAATAAAGTAGATATGTCTTTGTTCTTTGATGGTTCAAAATGCGAGCAAGGGGGTGGCATAGGGATTATGTTTTTCATGCCACAAGGTGCTCCAATGCCCTTGTCATTTAAACTCAATTTCCCTTGCACCAATAACAATGTTGAATATGAGGCCCTAATCTTGGGTCTCCAAATAATGCTCACCATGAAGATCAAAAAGTTGAATATCTTTGGTGACTCCCTTCTCATAGTAAATCAAGTTAAGGGGATTTATCAGTGTAGATGTCCCATATTGAAAGCATACAAGGAACTTGTGGACACTTACCTAGCCCAACTAGAGTGGTATGACATCAAGGCAATCCCTCGAATATCCAATAGATTTGTAGACACTATGGCATCTTTGGGATCTTTAATCCCTTAGAATCCATCTACTGACTTCACTACCATCCAGGTAAAAATGCTATCACAATCCATGATATGATGTGAGGCTCAAGAAAATCATGAATCAGTCCACATGATTCAGATAGAACCAAACCATGAGTGGTTCTATAGAGCTAGAGACTTTTTGAAGAAGGCACCTTGGGGATATTTGCTCTCGTAGGGTCCTATAGAGAATGGTACCACTATTCTCCATAAGGTTGTTTCCCAATCTACATTCATGCAAGTCAAATTGCAGTGGGAACACATCATCCAGTCAGTCAAAGTCATTGCTTATCAAGATTGGTTATCATAATTACATGATTTCCTTAAGCTTGGAGTAATCCCATAGGGATTATCGCATGTCACAAAAAGAGCATTTAAACAAAAAGTGACTAGATATGTCTTGTTAGGAGACATCTTGTATCATCATAGCTATGATGGAATTCTCCTTCATTGCCTTGAGCTCCAAGAATCATCTTGGGTGATTTCACAAGCTCATGATGGTACATGCGGTGGCCATTTTAGTGGCATGGCCATTGTCAAGCGCATCCTTCGAATGGGTTACTATTGGCCCACTATGGAGAAGGATTGCACAACGTATGTCAGGAAGTGCATCAAATGTTAGCACCATGCTAATATTATGCACCTACCATCGTAGGCCTTACAGCCCATCCAAGCGGCTTGGCCATTTTCTTAGTGGGGTTTGGATCTAATTGGTAAGATCTCTCCCTCATATTTGGGCTCGACACACATTTATCATAATGACCATTGAGTATTTCACCAAATGGGTGGAGGCAATCCCTTTAACTACAATGATAGGAGCATGTATTATGGAGTTTATACTCCATAATATAATATGTCATTTTGGGATACCATCCAAGATAATATCGGATAATGGAACTTCATTCAAAAATAAAATTGTAAGGGCTTTAACATCCAAGTATAATATTCAACATAGTTTTGCAACTCCATATTATCCACAAGAAAATGGGCAAGTAGAGGCCTCAAACAAAATAGTGGTAGCAATATTAAAGAAAATTATTCAAGAAAATCATAAATATTGGCATATTCAGCTACCTCTTGCATTATGGGCTTATAGAACTAGTATACGGATGCCCATTAGGGCAACACCATTCTCACTAGTATATGGCATTGAGGCCATCATGCCCTTGGAATTGGAAATTCCAACATTGCACATCACATTGAAAGAGTTCATCGATGATGACACTACATGACAAGCTCACCTAGATCAATTGATGCTTCTTGATGAACATCATGTGAATGCTCTTGAGCATCTTCGAGTTTACCAAGATCGGCTAAAATGAGCTTACAATAATAAAGTCCACTTGAGAGACTTTAAATTTGGGGATCTTGTGCTAAAAGAGAACCAATAGAACTCAAACCTACCACCGCATCTACGAGACAAATTTATGGCCAATTGGTTAGGTCCATTTATTATCTCAGAGAAGATAGGACCTGGTACTTATCGCCTAACATCGCTAGAAGGTGTTGAAGAGCCTGAACCTCTCAAAATTCTTCATCTAAAGGTATTTCATACATAAAATAAAAAATTCAAAAACATTTGAAAAACAAAAATCAAAACAAATCAAAAAGCAATAAAATTCAAAAACATTGCAAAACATCAAAAACACAAAAACATTTACATTATGCATTTTCATTTTGCATATGCATTCATTTAATTGCATTGCATTAGGCATTTTCATCCATTGCACTTGCATTAGGATAGGTTGTGTTTACAATCTTACAAATGACACCACGTTTGTATGCTAATCATGCATCTATTCATCATCATCATCCATCACCCTTGTGAGTAATTATGTTTTTCAACACAACCCTTCCTATTGCTATAAGGAATATACTAGGGTTTTTCGGTCATTCAGCCATACCTAGTGATCTTCTCAGATTTTGTAGAAAGCTATCTTCACTTTTGAATATGAGGTCTAGTTTTGATAGTACCTTGCATATATCAAAATCCTATCACAATTTAAACATTAACAATCCTAGTTTGAACAAGGAAATATGAACACTACAAAGTGGTCCTAGTTACCTTAAGCGAAAGGTTTTTACTTGCTCATCTTGTGATGTGCATGGTCTAGGATGTTGATCATTGACAAAAGGACAAGCTCCCCCTACCCAAAGAAATCCCTTGCTTTCATACAAAATAAGAAAAATCCAAAATCAAAGCAAATCCCTTGCTAAAAAAAATGTAAAATAAATAGTGATTTTCATCACTAAGCATGAGCAAGTATCCCAATAAATGTGAATAAAATAAGGGGGTGAAGATCTTGAATCCTTAGAATGGTCAGTACTCAAAGCCATTGAGTGATCCCCAATACAACAATGGGCTGAATGAATCTCACCTGGCATTGGGGTAGTTCTAAGCAATTTACAAATGAGCTAGCTTTAGGTGGCTTGTATTACCTAGTAGTCTAGTCCAACTACATCCAAACTTAGGATCATGATGAACATTTGGTGATCCTCATTACAACAATGGGCTGAATGAATCTCACCTAGCAATGAGGTAGTCTTATGTCTCATCTAATATATTCATTTGCACACATAAGGATAATGAATATCTTGGTCTTCATAACAAAAATTTTATCTTTCAGGAGTCTTGTATAGTCATTATACAACTTTTGATTAATCAACTAGGGTGTTTGAGTCTCATGGAAAACCTCAAAAATCCCTTATAGCAACAAATCATCTCATCAATCAATCACAATTTTCCTTATGAGGTTTTGTTTATTAAGGGATGTTCATGAAATAGGATAGATATCGGATGGATATCAAAAATGATATTTAGATGACCACTGACTATTTTGTGCATATATTTTAATTTACAGAAGCTTATAAGGAAAACCATACATCTCACATCATCTCATCTCACATATGGATGCTTAAATGATTAATTCTTATGATAAGAGTTACCATTTTCATTCATGATTTTTATACATTCTATGGTGTCATCCATTAGTTTGTAAAACACATATTAGATTCATTCCTTATGTTTTAAGTGATTAAAGCATACAGGTTCATTTGCATTAGTTCATTCCTCATGTAATTAATGCATCACATTACATATCATCTATCATAGCACATATCACATAGATTAAATGCATAAATAATTGAAATAAATTAAACATGCATTTAACAATAAGCATTGCATCCATATATGCATACATCATAGTGCATCTATACATCTAGATCATCGCATCTAATCATACATCTATCATCTAGCTAGTGCATGTCATTAGTACATCACATCCATATAGCATAATCAAAACATCATATAAGCATTGCATCCATTTTGCATCACATGAACATAAAGCAATAAAATGATACACATAATGAGCCATAAAATAGAGTATCATATATATTTTTTTTTTTTTTTTTTTGTGTGTGTAATCAATAAGTACATAGAGGTATCAAAAATTCTCGTAGGCTACAATAGTGTAGGTCCTCAGACCTTACACTCAAAAATGATAATGACATCATATCATATCATGCATGGCCTGTACCCCCTAAGTCACCTCCTCCATTTGTGCCCCCTCTGTGAGGCTCCTGGAGCTAGTACCTATTGATCTCTCTGATCGTGCCCCTGACCTGTGACTAGGCTGCATTGATGAGTGCCTAGACTCACTCTACCTACTCTATTGAGACCCTCCTATTGTAGACCTAGCTAGAAGAGTGCCACCACATAGCCTAATCTCAGCCTCTAGAGTAATGATATAAGTAGAATCTATTGTACACTACATCGTATCCTCTACTAGGATGCCCCATAGATCTCTGATATCTACATCTACATCAAAACCTACCAATATTTGAGCAACTGGAGTGGATGGTGTAGCTTAAGTAGTAGTAGCCTCTAGATATGCCCTATAGGAACATCTCTCAACTATCCTAGCATCAAGATGCACCTATAGAATATCCCTCTGTGTAGTGATCTTCTCTATAGTGGTAGTAGTTGAATCCACCTATGCATGGAGGGTATTACTCTCCTCCTCGTATCCCAACCATCGCATTTGTCCTACATTTAGTTGGGTCTATGCTATAGTGAGATAAGTTTCTCTCTATAATATCTATCACTGTGCTATCTACAGTTGTGCCTACAAACTATGTACCTAAGCCCACAGTTGGGAAACCTCGTCATCTAGCTCATCCTCCTCACTCTCCTCCTCCTCTAGTGGCTCCTCCATCTAGACGACCACTTGACCCCACTTTTCCTTAGTCTTAGGATGCACTTACCATCCATGTGGATCATTAAATATAACATCAGTAGTTGCACCATCTCTAGAGTGGCCCAGAGGACCACCACCCTACCATATCCTAGTGGTCCACTAGACGTCATAATCAATTGTCATCTCGACATCTGCTACCCTTGTGTCTCCTGGGGTATCCTCATCATCTATCATAGCTATGATCTAAGGCCATGTAAGCTATATATCTACCTTAATGTAATGGTAAATGATTGGCTCCTCTGGGATGTCTTATAGAAACCCAAACTACCTAGTGACTTGATAGAAGTGAAAGAACTCTCACACCCCAAAATTATTCCCAATAACCCAACGGTCTCACCTAGTCCATGCCAGGTATCTATCAGCCTCCTCCCATGATGGGCAATCCAAGTATGGTATCCATATTATCTAACTCACCTAAAGCCCTATTAGTGAATCTATGTAGTGTTGCAAATCCTTGTCGTGAGACCTACTCTGGTATATCTTCGACTCTCGTGGCCAATGGACACCATAGCACTGAGTCACTATCACTACTACTATGATATCCAAGGGTAATCCTCTAGGGTGATCTATATTGATATGCTCCCATACCCAAATCTATAATAGCAGGCTACAACCTATGCCTACTCACCCTCATCATGTAATGTGGTATAACTCATCATATAGTTGGGCTAGGAGTGCACTCCCCCATGCCATGATGAGTGGATCATCTATGGTGCTCCCAAGCAGATCCTACACCATCACTAAGAGGTTCCAAGGGAACCTCACTCTTGAAGTGTCTAGGAGAAGCACATTATAGATAATGTGCATCAAGATGACCTAGCACCATGAGAAGACATCCTCCTTATACTAGTAGGCCACTGGCACCCCACCATGCTCTATATCCCCTAATGCCTCCAGGTGCCTATCACCAAACACCCTCTAAAACATTATAGTCTTCATTGTGGTAGTCGAAGAGGTGATAGCTCACCCATCTATAGGGATCCTATAAATATGGTAGACATCCTCTAATGTCACCATCATCTCCCTAGTCGAAATATGAAAAGTGTTAGTCCTCGCATCCTAGATGGGCTAATATTATGATGTAGGCCTGATCTGACCTGATGGTTGGTAGTCTTAGAATATATCCAAGGCCCAAGGCCCCAAACCAATCTAGGTCCACATGGCTCAACTCGGAAATAACTCATGAAGCAAATCAGGCTCCCATGCCCATGTAGTCAAGGTCTAAGGGGAAGAAAACAAGATGCATAATCAACTTCAAAATTTAAAAAAAAAAAGTTGGCTAAGGTTCTTAGCCACTCAAGGCAATAATAGCTATCATGGTCGCTCATTGATGTCAATAGTGGCTAGCACCAATGATCAATTTTTTGACCATTGGTGTTTGAACCTAGCTGCTGCTAGCAACCATGGCCCCCAATTGGCAAATTGGGAGCCACTAATGCCAATAGTGGCTATGGGAAAGACCCCTTGCGAGGTCGTTTCCCACCCCAAAAAGGCCCCAAAAATTAAAACCCTCCCCTCTAAGCTACCCTAAAGCTAAATCTACCTAGAGGTGAGGTTCATTACCGATAGTTTAGTGAAGTTCATTTAATGCCATTAATTAGTGAGGTTCTTTTTAAATGCTCAAATCATGAGTGAGAGATGGAGAATCTACCTTAGGAGCTCCAGCTCCACCACTAGTAGAGGCCTCCAATTGATCTACCATGGTGGTAAGTGGTAAATTTGGTAGCATTTCGTATCAGATATTCTCTCTCTCACCTCAGAGCTCTCACTTTCACTATCTTCCAGCTAGAAATAATGAAAAGTAAAAACCCTAAATTTTCTTTTATATTTTTCATTTGACCCTCAGTCATTGATGGTAAATATTTACTCAAGCTAAGCCTTCCATTCTATTGGAAGCAATGATTCTGAGATTTGCACCCTATCTATGATTAGGGCATCTAGCATTAACAAGATCAATTAACATAAACAAACCTATAGCATAGCTTTAGGTGGTCTATTTTTTCTCAATGTCATGTTTTACCATAATGAATCCCAAAAGGGGCATCTGTAGACACCTAAAACATGTCATGTTTAGGAGATTACTCATATGGGCACATTTGCAGACCATATTAATGAGATTGGACCTTTCTAAGACCATGCAGTGGTTCTAACCACTCATTTTAGGTAGTCTAGACCTATACAACCTTAGCCGTAGCTATTGTTAACATTAGTGGCCAGGATCCTAGCCACTGATGATTAGAAGAAGCTAAGGGCAACCTACCCCTAGTCGTTCTGAGTAAGAGCAACTAGCCCTATAACAAACTCAGCCTTCTTAAGCCAAGAAAAATTAGTTTCAACAACCCAAATTGCAATAGTTTTGGAGTGATTTTGGGTTGGGAAGCTTCTAGAGGTTTCCTCCCAACTACTCAAGCCAACTAATTCTTGATCTTGGCTTCCTTGAGAAGCCAAGATTGGGATTTGGAGAGTCTATTTATAGACCCCCCAAAGAGGCAAAGAGGGAGACAAGTTGAATGCAGTGAATCCCTACCAAACTAGAGAGCCATTTACAACCCTTGAGTACCAAGATGTTGTCTAATTGGAGAATAACACCTGCATTTGAAGCAATGGAGTTTCCAGTAGCTTGAGGATAAAGCTTTCCATTTCATACCAATCCATTATGAATTCACAACAATTCACCTGCATAGATATGTTTGGACACCCAATAAACCCTTAATCATCAATTCAATGGAGGAATTGAGCATCCACAGACCTGATTTCAAGAGCAAAACACTTTCCTCATGGCCACTGTTGTCAAAAATGGACCACAAGCTTAGTCGTGGTTGCCAAAAGTGGCTAGCAGATCCAACTACTACGAGCATCAATGGCTAAGGTCTGATATGCTTAGTTCTCTAATTTGGCCATATATACATTTCTTAGTATGTATTTAGCTTAACTTAGCATAGATAAATCACATTTCATGCATTTCCATGGTTTATTTACAGTTAAATAGGCATATTTTCTTACATTTGTGCACTTCATGCTTTCCTTTACATGCTTTTATATATTAGGTTCCTTTATGCTTAATATGCAATATTACATACATATTTAGGTTCCTTTATATGTTTCAAGCTTTGCTTCATGTTTTTTTGTCAATATTTTAGGTAATCTTATGCATATTTATGTATGTTCATGCATTCTTTACATATGTGCCTTATTTCATGCACTCTCTTGGAAATCAGCCTCATCATAAGAGACTTCATGTTCAACTAATGTGCTTTGTTATTTCCTTACACACAGATAATAGATATCTCAGATACAAAGAATCTTTCAAGAATTTTCCTCTTGATATTTTAGAAGGCATCCTAGTAAGCCCTCAAGAAAATCAGTTTAAAGTGAAGACCACTCAAGTGCATATGTCCCCGTTGAGGGGCCTCAACTATTGTAATATTTGTATCAATTTGAGTTACTCCCTAAGAGGGAGAGATTGTAATTGAGCTTCACCATTTTTAATAAAATATCACCCTCATTTCTTGAATATCTTTTATTTGTGCAACTGATTACTTGATTTCCTTCGTTAATTTGATATATGCTTGCAATAGTGTAGATGCATGATTTTTACCTTTATACAATATCATCAGAACTTACCAAAATTGGGGCTTGTTGGATAGTAGATTTAATCTCTTGAAATTCCACCTTGGCTTCTATTGACCAAGCAATTTGAGTGGTCTCCTTTAACATATTATTGAGTGGTTTGACTATTTCAACAAAGTCGGAAATGAACTTCCTAACAAAGTTAATCTTCCCAAAAAATGATTTTAACTCTTTCTTAGAGTTCGGAAAGGGTATCTTTGATATGGCCTCGGCTCTCTTAGGGTCAATAGAAATACCATATTTGGTGATTAAGTGGCCAAGGAGTTTTCCTTAAGCTACACCAAAGACAAATTTCTTTGGATTCAAAAAAATGCCAAATTCTCTATATTTTTCAAAAAAAACTCCAAGTGTTTGACATGATCAAATCGATATTTAGAAAATACTGTTAGGTCATCCATGTATACAAAGATGCACTTACCCATAAGACATCTAAAGGCATGATCCATTGCTCATTGGAATGTGGATTCAACATTTATAAATCCAAACGGTATTCTCATGTAGGTGAAGGTGTCCCATTTGGTTGTGAAGGCAGTTTTCATTCTATCTTCTCTTTCCACCAATATCTGGTTATACCCAGAAAATCCATCCAAGAAGGACATCATAGATGACCCATTCACAATCTGCAATAAATCATCCATGGAAGGCAAAGGATAATTATCCTTTTCAAAATCCTTATTCAGGTTCCTAAAATCTATGCACAGGTGGATTTTCCCATTCTTCATTCTAATCGATACTAAATTAGCTACCTAAGTAGAATGACTGATAGGAAAAATAATGGCATTAATCAACAATTTTTCTACCTCTTCAAAATGAGAGGTTCCAACAAGGTGGTAACATGCCTCTATCTCTATCGGAAGGGTTTATAGAACTATTTCAGGGGTATAGTATGCGTGTACACTTTCGGATAAAAAATCTTCAGGTCTTTATAAGACCAAGCTATAAAATCCTTGGACCTATGCAACAACTCCATGAGATCTCTTTTAATTACAGGATCACAATACTTAGCCAATTGAATGTGCTTGGGATCCCCTTCAGTTCCAAGATTCATTTTTTCAATATCATTCCCTATCATGTTCATAGAACTTCCAGAATTTATCCTTTGTTTAATTCGATCATTGTCAAACAACCTCTCAAGTTCTACCATTCCCCTAGGAATCCTATTGTTTTTTAGCCTCATTACTCCCCTATCCTCATCAAAATATTCAAGCGTATTATCCCTTTCACCATCATCAATTATGTTTTTTTCAAATTATTTTGTATTCTGTAAGAAATTTATAATTTGATGGTCATTAAAAAATACTTGAATTGTATCTATGTTATCCATAATAGAAGCGCAAGGAATTAATTCCATTGAAAACCTTTTCCATTTAAATTCCTCCAAAGGCTTTATATTGGTGGCTAATGAATCCAAAACATTTACAGATGAATTTTCTTCCCTGGGAATATGCATCAGATTGAAATCATTAAAATCCTCCATGAGATCCCAAGCTTGATGTTTGTATCTTTTCAGGTAAGAAGCCTTGCATTGAAACTTACCTCTAACTTGATTGGCTACCAAATAAAAGTCCATAAAAAATTGGATATTTTTCATATTTTTATCTAAGGTAAATTTCAACCCTAGTATTAGTGCCTCATACTCAGTCAAATTATTGGTACAAGGAAACTACAAGCGATAAGTCATAAAATATGTCTGATTGTGAGGCCTTTTGAGAACAGACCCCATACCAGAGCCTTGGTTAGATTTTTCTCCATCAACATGAAGCATCCAAAAATCATTATCATGATCAGTCAGAGCCTTAACTGGTTTCACCTTTTGTGCAGTTGTCAAATTATAAACCCCCACATCTGCATCAGTAAAATTAACAGTCTCATTCTTGATATTGTATTCAGTTATCATGAGCTTCTATCAAGGATCCCTATCAATTATTAATTGATTTTTTACACATTTCCAAGGTAACCACATATGTGTAAAAACTATGGCCAAATACCCATTCAGATATTTTGACCAATATCTGCTTAGAAGCATTCCATACCCCACCAAAATATCCACCACCTAAATATAAATTTTGTGTTATGCTCTCGGCTCATATGCTAATTGGACGTGTATACCTTGAAGTTCACCTATTACTTTGAGATTAGTTTTATCCAACTGAATGACTCTCCTCTCAGAATTCATAGTATTTAATCCCAATTGTTGGCAAATGGCTAGAGGTATGACATTGGCTAAAGCACCGGAGTCGACCAGACAGTTATGTAATTTTTGTCCAAATATACAGACTGTCAATAAGAAAGGTGGAACTTTAGTATTTTCCTTGTAGATGGTCATATTGGCATTTGCCATTTTCTTCCCTTTTTTTGGAGGTTTGGCAGAGGGCTCGAAGTAAGTTTTAATCAAATTATCTCTCTATTCAGTGATCTGAGCTAGCTCATGAAGGGTAATGTTAGCTTTAATTTTCTTCATATCCTCCACTATATTATACCCTATATTGAGTGTATTAGCAAATCCATCCTGCACTTTTAGATATCCCCCATTTGGTGGAGATGGATTATTATTTGGAGAAGGATTAGGAGGAATACTATGAGAGTTATTGGGAGGTGTAGATGTAGTGTTGGGCTCTGGATTTTTTTTCAGATTATAATTATCTCTTTTGTACTGTTAAAAATTCTACACTTCATCCATATGCACTTCTACAATATTTTTGGACTCATTTGGGAAAGTGAATGAATCCAACACCATAGTTGTACTATGTTTTGATGAACTAGCACCATAAACATTTTTTTTATTTTCAAGAAAATTGAATTCGCCAGACAAAGCTTCAAAAGTACTACAGAATTCTAGGCAATCTAGTTCCCCATGTTGAGATGTTCAATGAATCCTACACCAATTAGGTAAATCCAAGTCACAAATGTTCACTTCAGGACCCTTTCCTTTGTTATAATCCTTATTAGGTTCATACAGAGGTTTGGAAAATCTATTCTATAGGTAAGGAAACTTGTTTGAATTTTCTCTCATAGACACTTGCCTCTTGAAACTCAAGAAGTCGTCTGCCAATTTTTTGACCTTCTTTGTAACTTCCTCAATCATAGTTTTATCTTATTCTTTCTCCACAATATGCACATGCACAGTGTGTGCCAAGGGTAATGAAATTTCCTTGGGTGGAGTTTGATACATTGGCAACAACATCTGATGCATAATGGGATTCGGCACCAGAGTAATTTTTGTAATAAAAGGTATCAAAGGACTATTCATAGGCTGAGGTCCCAACTACATTTCAAGAGTCAAAGCTTCCTTACAAGCCTCTACCAAGTTTGTGATATTGGTGTCTCTTTTCAAGAAAATAGAGGTTATAATATCCAAAGAATTCTTATAAATATATAGGGCTAAATCTACACTTGGGATATAATGACATGTCATCTTGCCACAAGCCTTCTGAAATCTCACATTAAAAGACTTGACAGTTTCACTAGATCCTCTTCTAGTGTTGGAAATTGTTGATATAGGATGTTGGGATCAATCACTTGACCAAATTGGGACACAAAAACCTTTTCCAATTCATCCCATTTGGTAATTGAGTCATTTGTAAGATTTAAGAACCAGTCATATGCTCCTTCTTGGAGAGTGAACGGTAATAATTTGTAGGCCACATCTTCATGTTGCACATTTAACAATTTCAAAGTATTTTGAAATGCTATAAAGTGCTCTTCCGTTGTCCTGATTCCATCATGTTTGTAGATGGGAAGATACTTTTCAAGTTTTCGTATTAAATCATGGGATGCACTAGGGATATTCAAAGTAGTGGAACCCAACCATTTGGCCATGAATGTTTCATTAATGGTAGGATTCTAATTCACAGTTGGAGGAAGCACTAATGGAGACAAAACTATGTTGGACAAAGATCTGGCCTTCCTGAGATTACTTCTCCTTGGGCTTTCCAACTCAGACATAAGGAGCTCTCCAGCTCTTGGGTGGGACCTGGTTACTCTAAAGTACGAATCTAGCCTAACTGATAATCTCAAAAAAATGCCAAACGCAATTTCAGGCCCTCCTTCTAGCACCAATTTTATGTTGGCTTGATTTTTATGCACACCCTATGGAGAGTAAACTAAAAACACAAGTAATATTTAATGGGAATAAATTCTCTCACTTTAGGATCTTACTAGTTATCCAAGGTGTGAGTTACAGGGTTGGGGCGAACTTCCTTGCTCTTTTCCACTTTTATATTAGTTTCAAGTGGACTATCTATGTACCTGCAAGGGGTTTCAACTTTCATCTATTTCTTTTGGTGGTTTATCAATTAGATTTGCATTCCATAAATTAGTCTAGCTCTTTGTATCTCAGCTAATTAAACAAATAAATAATTTTAAAGAACATAAAAATGGAAATTTTCATAAATAAAATAGAGAGAGTAGGGTAGGGCAGGAAAGATAGGATGCCTAATCCAATTGTAAATTACAACTACTAAAATCAATCAAATTATCTAACTTCACAAAAAGACAACATCAAATGAAGAAATTATCCAGCTTCCTAAGACCACTTTCAATAGAGATAAATGGAAAATAACGAACATAAGACAGGTTAATGACAATTGGTGTTTCTCACCAGCAGTCTAGCTCATGCAGTGAGAATAGAGCAATTAGAACATCATCTTGAAACATTAATCTCTTAATTTCCTCAAGCACACAGAGAATAGAACGAAGCTAAACAATCTAACACAATCTTAATAATTACAGATTTACAATTAAATTAAATATATCCTTAAGCGATATGAAAATAGAAGAAGGTGCACTTATCATTGTCTAGAAAATATTAGGCTCTTGGCCACACTGTTTTAGAAAATGATGTCACACCAATCTCAGGTACAGAAGAAAGTATTCAAAAAAAATTTGTTAAAAATTGCTAGAAGTATTTATCCAAGTTTTTGTATCCTTTGATTACATTTTATGGGAGTATTTATAGACTCAAGATATACACTGGTTTTCATAAAATATCTTCTCCCAAGGAATTAAAAAAAAATTAAAATCCCACCGCCGAGGCATTACAATATAAAAGTGTTTTTAAATAGAGCTTTGATCAATCGCATCACTTTGGAAATCTGCTTGGGCATCTTGCCATAAATGGAGAAGATAAGATATGATTTTATCTTCATCAAAAGATAATTATGTGCAAGTGTATCTTCACCTTTTGGCAAGTTGTAAGAGCATCTCATTAATTCCTCATCTATAAAATCCAGATGGATCACTGACTTCCCGAGCATTCTATCCTCACACAATCATTTTTGCTTGATTCACGTTGAAATTCTTTACCCACCATTGCTTTCGCCATTAATTTTACCATTAAATGCATCCATAAGCAAATTCCTGCAAAAAATTAAAAAGGGCAAATGTTAGAACATTAGCTTTAAAATTAAATTAAATTTATTTATTTTTTCTAAGGTTCAAGCTTTAAATTTTAGGTTTTTTAAATTTTATTACTTTTCCAAAGTTTGCCACAAAATACTTTTTTAGGGCTGAGATTTTAATTAATTTTTTATTATTATTTTAATCCCTAGGGTTTGACATTTTAATATCATTTATTTTTCTATCTCCCTGAGCATGTCGTAAAATAGCGACATTTTTTTATGCCTTCATTTTGTTACAACAATTTGAAAAATTTCTATCTTCCCTTGGAATGTCGTGAAATTGCAACATTTTTTATTTTCTTCTCTTCCAACCTAAAAATGTTGCAATATCATGACCATTTTTAATTACCTTCTCTTCCTTCTTTGAAATGTAGCGAAATCGCGACCATTTTTATTTTATCATTCCTTCGGCCATTTTGATCGTAAAAATCAAACAAGTCATGATATCGTGATATTTTTCATTTCTCTTTCTCTCTTCCTACTAAAGTAGGGGAAAAATAGTGCACCTAATGTAGCTAAACAATATGCATCTATCGCTAATGTGTTATGAGCATCAAAATGGAAGCATTCAAGTAAGCATGGAAAGATAACCAAAACGCAAGAAATGAAGTGAAATGAAGCTTTCTTATATTATTTTGATTGATAAAAACCATGGTTACATAAATGTCCCCTTGAGGGCTCTAGATTGATACAAT
This sequence comes from Wollemia nobilis, assembly GCA_028583015.1. NCBI lineage: Eukaryota > Viridiplantae > Streptophyta > Pinopsida > Araucariales > Araucariaceae > Wollemia > Wollemia nobilis. The sequence goes on along the minus strand of JAQPPZ010016601.1, from coordinate 3,168,720 downwards.
TTTTTACAAAATGATGGGTGCCCAAGGATCAAGTCCTTTCAAAGAAGCTCGTGTGCACTTCCAATGTTCTTCCTCATACCCACAATTGAGGTGGGAGAACCTATGATGCCACCACTTTGTTCTTCAATGTTCTGATCTTGTATTCCTTCCTTGTACACTGTAAGACCTGCACCTGCACACAAGGAAACCAGATTTGTTAAATAACAAGTGCGTAGAATGGTGAAAACATGCAAAACCCCACATGCATGAAAAGACTAGAAAATGTAAATATGCAATGCGCCTATCTAAAACAACTCCAAATGATCTGAAATTGCAGAGATATGTAAAATAGATGATTTTGGAAATATCTAATCACAAATAGAATAGAAATTGCATCTGATGGCGTGGCGTATTCGTAGTTTACCTACAAATCCTACAAAACCCAAAACAAGCAATTTTTGGACCAAAACACATCCAAATCAAATGAAACTTGGATAGTATACATAAAATATGATTTTAAGAGAACCCATATGGTCAGATTTACAAAATCAGTAATATTTTCATGTGCATCTTCAGATGGTCCTCGAAAGACCTACAAAACACTAAAAATACGATATCTCACTCAATATAGCTCCAAAATACATGAAATTTGGATAGGAGGTTCATATGATACCCTAGAATATGCCTAAAAAATAATAGTAAATAAATAATGCACATATATACCACCATACCTAGGTGGGACGGTGGTGACTATCATAGAATGGGGACCGTCCTAGGGTGGGACGACCACCAATTCTGCACTTATTTTATCACCAATTCCTCTGTGAATTGGTTAGGAACCTCCTAAATAGTGTTGTCATCAAATTTGGTGGTGAAATTAACTCAGATTGTTTGGTTTTGTAAACAAATTGTGCCTCCTAGATCACTCACAAACCTCCTTCGCTAGGTAGATATTTCGAGGGAAAAGGGCACAAAAGGGTGAGGGGAAATCTTGGCAGCACTTCGTTGCTATGTCTCAAAACTCCTCTCTATATTTTGTGTGGAAAATGGATCCACTTTATAGCCAAAGAAGTCCTTTGGGAAAATGGGCATGCAAGGGCATGCATGGCAAGAGGTGCCACTTGTCAAAAATTGAGCATGCATTGGAGGGGGAAGAGAATCTCCCATTTTGGCCTCCATTCTACAACATGTCATAAGGATTCTGCACCCTTAGGTCTTGCATGCTCTCATAGGTAGGATAAATGGTAGTTTTTGGGTGCCATTTGTCCAAATTTGACTTTTTGGGAGTCAAACCTTGTGGCCATCCCACCCCAGGGATGACCGCTTTGCCACCGTCCCTGGGTGGGACGACCACAAACTGTGATCATCCCAGGGTGGGACGGTCATGCCTATGTGGCCCAAAAGCTCCCAAAAGTGGGTTAGAGCCTTCCAAGAGTGGTTAGGACCACTATAAAACCTCTGAGGGTTGCCCAAGGGGGCCATATGGTGTCAATTAGACCTTGTCTTGGTCGCCTAATCGGATTGACCTGATTTTAGTGTCTATAGATGCCCCTTTTTGAGATGCATTGTGTGCAGCACAACGCTGAGAAAAAATAGATGACTAAAATATTGAATGATTAGGGTTATTCAATAACCTAACCAACTTTATATGCCCCAATCATGGAAAGAGCATGCGTTCTTGAATCCTTGCTTCTGACTCAGTAAAGAAATTGGTCTTGGTTTCTCTTCAGCTTCTAGGTATGCTCAGGGGACTTATAACCCTAGGCATTAGAGAATACCAAGTATTTTGGTAACTTTTGAGGTGTACCAATAGGTAGGTTCATCTGCCCTATTATGTTCTTAGTTGAAATATTTGCTTGTTTGCTGCCCCAAGTAGGGGCGTGATTGTCTTTGTCAAAGATTCATTGAACGAACACAATTTGCATGATTGAGTGTTTGATTGTTGATTTTGATTATGAATTTGTTAATTATGACTACCCCCTCAAGTGATGAGTCAATGAGGGAATGACAAGTGATAAAAGTGATGAGTCACTTGACCAATATGACTTGATTAGGGTTCCTTCAGTTTTACCCATTGAAAAATGGAGCATTTTTGAGAGGATTTTGGTGATTTTGTTGATGCTTCATGGAAGAAAGGAGTTAAAAACCTCATTCTCATGGGGTGGTCCGGCCACAATGGCCTTCTTAGGGATTGAAGTAGTAAATTTTCCATTTATCCATGAGAAATTTGAGGTTCATCTTGATCTCGAGTGAATTCTACCAAATTTGACTTGTTTTTGGTGGGTTTTGGACCCTTTTTGGTGCCTTTTGAGTTTTGAGGAATGATTTATGGATGTATTATAGGTGGATGGGCATATGTTGTACTATGATGTGATTTGATTGATATGCAATATGTATGGATGCATAATGATATGGATGATAGATGTGATGAAATGTGTATACTATATGACATACTATGTTAGCACCATAGACTGTATAGAATTCATCAATTCATGTGTAATGTTGTCATGAGACTATGTAATGGATTTGTGATAAAAATGGTATGAAATAGAATGTGGTAAAAATGGAATGAATGAAATGAATGTTATAGAATGTCTATGAGGTTTTCATGAGACTCAAACACTCTAGTCAACTGATCAAAAGTTATATACTAACCATGCAAGACTTTTTGACAAGGTATGAATCTACTAGGATGACCCAGATACTCAATATCCTTGTGTGTGCAAGTGAGTTCATTTTGTGATACACATAAGATTATCCCAATGCCAAACAGGATTAATGCAACCCATCTATACTGAATATCACCCTATGAGTAGCACGATCCTAGGTTTTGTACTTAGTTGGATTAGACTACTAGGTAGTATAGGCTACCAAAAGCTAGCTCATCCACATGCAAACATTGGTCTGCACACACGCAAAAAGCTAATGTGATAGACATATCATCATGCGTAAGGATACCACCATTGCCAGGAAGGCTTGATGCCACCAAACCTATAATGAGGATCACCTAATGGTTTGTCAAATGCTGAGAATTCCAGGGATTCAAGTTCAATACTCCCTTCTTTTCTTTTATTTGATTTCAGGGATATTTGCTCATACTTAGTGATGAAAATCACTGTTTATTTTTGTATTTTGTTTTCTTTGAGCAAGGGATTTGGGGAGTGGTGATAACCACTATTTATTTTTCTTTTGATTTTTGCTTTTTGGGATTTTGCTTCATTGATAGTGGTGAAAACCACTGTTTATTTTGGGGAATTGGGTAAGGAGGAGCTTGTCCTTTTGTCAATTCTCAGCATTCTTGAACCATCCACACAGGGGGATGAGCAAGATAGAATTTTCACTTAAGGTAACCTAGACCACTTTGTAGGTTTCATCTTTCCTTGTGCAAAACTTGGATTTATTAGTGTGAAAAATGTGTTGGGATTTTGATGTATACAAGGTACAATCTAAGCAAGACTCTACCTCCTAAAAATCAGGATAGCTTTCTACAAAATCTAAAAAGAAAACTAGAGATGGTTGAGTGACCAAAAACCCTAATGACATTCTAGAACAAATGGCTAGGTGAAGGGAATGGACACAAATATGAAAAGTGGGAAATGTAGGTGGAAATGATAAGTGAAATATGAAATGATGTGAATGATGACTTGAACAACATTGATTTTGAATGATGACTAGTGTACAGTCTTAGTGCTAGACATGTATGAGCAACTCTAAAATACAAAGTGCAATGATGAGTATGCCTAATGCAAGTGATGATATAATGCAATGGTATGCAATGTGATGTAATGCAATATTTTTGTATTTTTGATGTTTTGATAATGTTTTTGGATTTTTTATTGATATATATATATATATAGTTTGACCAATGGGCTTATGGGGGACCATTGGGGTATTTGGGGTGACCAAAGGGCTTATGGGTGCTTTGGGGTGACCTAGATGGTCATAGACCACCTAGGAGGGTTTTGGGTTGACCAAGAGGTATGTAGATACCCTTGGAGATTTTGGGTGACCTAGATGGTCATAGACCACCTAGGAGGATTTGGATTGACCAAGTGGTATGTAGATACCCTTGGAGCATTTTGGGGTGACCTAGATCGTAGACCACCTAGGAGTGTTTCATGTTCACCAAGAATTTTGTAGATACCCTTGGAGCATTTTGGGGTGACCTAGATAGTCATAGACTACCTAGGAGGTTTTGGGTTGACCAAGCGGTATGTAGATACCCTTGGAGCATTTTGGGGTGACCTAGATGGTCATAGACCACCTAGGAGGATTTTGGGTTGACCAAGCGGTATGTAGATACCCTTGGAGCATTTTGGGGTGACCTAGATGGTCATAGACCACCTAGGAGTGTTTTGGGTTGACCAAGCGGTATGTAGATACCCTTGGAGCATTTTGGGGTGACCTAGATGGTCATAGATCACCTAGGGGTATTTTGGGTTGACCAAGCGGTTTGTAGATACCCTTGGAGCCTTTTGTAACTTTGATCATTTTATGATTTTAGGGGGAAGGTGCGGTACCTTGTGTACCCCCAACATTTGTGGTGATCAAAGGAAGCGAGGAAGGTGCGATACCTTTAGGATCCCCAATTTGCTTCATTTCTTATGATGTAAATAGTGGGGAAGGTGTGACACCTTGGATACCCCTAGTATGTACTATGATTGATGCAATATTATTGGCTTGGCTAGGAGGAGTGATAGAAATTGACCCCCCCTATTTTGGCAAGGAATTTTGGGTAATGCCCATGTCTCGATGGGGTAGAATGAGTGCCCCATTCATGGATAAAGCTTCCTTATCAATAAGATCTTGGACCATGTGTCTAAAAACATGACAATTGCTAATGTCATGCCCTCTCATTCGGTGATAGAGGTAAGAATGATCCTCCCTGTATTGTTTAGATCTAGGCCTATTCGGGTTGAATAGGGGTATGTCTGGCAAGACAATTGTCTTTGTTTCTTGCAGGTTGTGAAATATGGTTGACATGGGCTCAGATAATGGAGTCTAGGTACGAGGTTGATGCTTTACATGAGGTGAACATGGTCGACTCATTTTATGAGGCCATAGGGTTGTATGCATCTCAGTCACCTATTTAGGTTGCTCTTCTTGACTCCCATCTATAGGTAACGAATCATGAGATATGTCAATCTGTTGATTGTTGATTGCAATAATATTATTGATGAAGATCATTCCTATCGATCATATCCTGTACTAGGTGTTTGAACTTGAAGCACATCTACACGTCATACCCATTTTACCTATGAAACTTACAGTATAGGTCTTCATGATATCCTTTGGGCTTTGGTGCATTTGGATTGATAGGTTGACTCTCAAGTAGATTGATTGCCTTAGCTGCATAGAGGTGCTCAAATAAAGAGTCCATGGACTCAAAAATGGGTATAAATTGTTGCTTAGGGTGATGTTGCTAGGTTGGCCCTTGATTTGTTTGAGACTTAACATTGGAATGCATAGGAGGGGTTGGTCCTGACAATCAAGGGGTTGAGATTTTGGATGACTCAACCGTAACTCAATGCTTGTGAGTCGATTCAAGATCTATTGTAAATCATTGTGTTGGTGACTCACTTGTAACTCCACATTGGCTAGCCTATCCAAGATATGTTGTGAAACTAGTGGAGGTGATGATTGGATGGCTGTTGAGGAAGTTGGATGGCAACTGATAGGTGGTGGAGGTGAATTGGGTGTGGGATCCAGGAGATAATTGAGCAGAGGTGGATCAAAAGTCCTTAATGTCTGAGTAGATGTGGATGCTTCATGATGATTGGAGCTAGTGAGTATATCCACATGTTCTTGTTCTTGATTTAGCTCATGCTCATGTTCCAACTTAGAGTGTTCAACTATGGTAGTTGGATTACCCCCACTTTGGTGTAGGGGTACACTTGCTCTTGATTTTGTGGAGATGTTGAGTGAGATGGAGTAGGTGTGACCAAATCCATCAATGGTATCTCTTATGGTATGGATGGAATGTTGGATGGAGTCGCAAGTGGCATAGATGGATTCAGAGGACTTTGGTTCTTTGTCATCACATTGATCATTCCCACAAACTCATGAGAAGATGCATTTGCATTTGGACAAGTCATGGCTACCTCATCAACTTGTCCAAGGTGATCTGCTTGGCCCCCATGTTCAGGGGTGCATCAAAAATGCTATCAATGGGTGGCGACTTGGTAGGAGGATGACCTAGATCCTTGATCGACTCGATGATAGGCATGAATGTAACATTGGGTACTATGCACTCATCAAGTTTTGGGTGGGTCAATTGAATTGTGTCCTCAAGCATGATATGATTTGATTCATTCATATCAACTAGTGGGCTCTTCCTCCTTTTTGGTAGGAGTGGGAAGATCTTCTACAGATGTATTGATGATAGTTGTGGGAGCCTTCTGCATATGGCTCTTCTGACTCTTCCTCACTTGAAGAAACAAAGGATGGTACTAGCAGTGGTGAAGGTAGCTTCATGACTAACCATGGGGTTGAATCTGGACTCTGGATAAGGTCATTGGATTTAGTGTCCAAGTGCATGGGTGATATAGTAGGCTCCTATGGATGATCCACCTGTTTATAATACTTGAAGGGGTCTGGATCGACATCAACCACATGGACCTTACCTTCATCAATGTATTTAATGCATTGATGCACTATGGATGGAACACATTCCATGTCTCGTATCCATGGCCTTCCAAGTAGTATGTTGTACTATCTTGCACCCTCCAATATGTAGAACAATGTAGGCACAGTATTTTGTCCAACTTCAACAAGTAGGATTATCATGCCCATAGTGGAGGATAAAGCATCATTGAATGCTTGCAAGGTGAACTTGGATGGTACAATGCATGAGGATGGAAGGTTGAGATGTTTTAGTGAAGCTATGGTAATAATGTTTATTGAGGAACCTGTGTCAACCAATACTCGCTTATAGGGGAGCCTATTGATACTCGTGATGATGTGCAAAGTAGGATCTAGTGAATTGGTAGGCACGGGTTTGACCTCATGATTTTGAAAGGATATAATAGGATTCTTGTACATTTGTATGTATTCCACAAAGTTGGTGAAAGCATCAAAGTCATGAGGTTGTACCTCAATGGAATCCAAGATCCTCATGAAAGGTTCCCAATGCTTGGAGGACTGTAGTAGAAGCTCACTCATGGTCATATTGGTTGATGGTGCATGTGAACTTTGCACAAGCCTACTCTGGGTTGCTAACACTTGTTGGATGGGAGTTCTAGGTGGTGAAGACCATGATGTAGAGGGAGTGTAGACCTCCCTACTAGGCCCCTTGGAAGGCTGATTATATCTAGTTTGGGATTGGAATCGATGTTGGCTAACTGAATAATCCACTTGATCATGTGGATAACCCATTGGTGTTCTCCTGGTAGAGGTACTTTGGTGGTCGGGTCCTCTGAGTGAGGAGTTGACCTCATGATGGCTTTCAGGGCGTCATGCAAGAATGATGAGATCCTTAGGAGAATAGCGAAGGTGACTACTATCAGGGCACCATGTAGGAATGAGGAGATCCTCATATGGATTAGCTTCATGATGACTATCAGGGCATCATGTGGGAATGGTGAGATCCTCATACCTATAATGACAATTCTCAAGGCCTCTCCTAGCAAAGAGGAAAAATGGTGCACCTAATGTAGCTAAACAATATGCATCTATCACTAATGACTTATGAGCGTCAAAATGGAAGCATTCAAGTAAGCATGGAAAGATAACCAAAATGCACCAAATTAAGAGAAATGAAGCTTTATTATATTATTTTTATTGATCAAAACCATGGATACATAAAATTCCCCTTGAGATCTTTGGATTGATACAATTGTTTACAAAATGGGGGTGCCCAAAGGATCAAGTCCTTTCAAAGAAGCTCATGTGCACTTCCAATGTTCTTCCTCATACCCACAATTGAGGTGGGTGAACCTATGATATCGTTGCTTTGTTCTTTGTTGTTCTGATATTGTATTCCTTCCTTCTACACTATAATACCTACACCTACACACAAGGAAACCATATTTTTCAAATAGCAAGTGCGTAGAATGTGAAACAAGTAAAACCCCACATGCATGAAAAGACTAGAAAATATAAATTTGCAATGTGCCTATCTAAAACAACTCCAAATGATCTGAAATTGTAGATATATGTAAAATAGATTATTTTGGCAAGATCTAATCACAAATAGAACATAAATTGCATTTTACGGCATGGCGCATTCGTAGTTTACCTACAAAGCCTACAAAACCTAAAACATGCCATCTCTGGACCAAAACACATCCAAATCAAATGAAACTTGGAAATTATGCATAAAATGACATTTTAAGAGGATGCATGTGGTTAGATTTGCAAAAAAAATTACAAATCCCTATGCACCTTTTGATGGACCCTGCAAGCATGTAAAAACACTAAAAATACAATATCTCACTCAATATAGCTCCAAATGGCATGAAATTTGGATAGGAGGTTCATATGCTACCCTAGAATATGCCTAAAAAAGAACAGTAAGGAAATCATGCACAAATATTCCACCATACCTGGGTAGGACGGTGGTGACTGTCATAGATTGGGGACCATCTTGGGGTGGGATGACCACCAATTTTGCACTTATTTTATCACCAATTCCTCTATGAATTGGTTAGGAACCTCCTCAATAGTGTTGTCATAAAATTTGATGGTGAAAATTTACTCAAATGATTTAGTTTTGTGAGCATATTATGCCTCCCATATCACTCGTAAACCTCCTTCACTAGGTAGATATTTCGAGGGAAAAGGGCACAAAAGGGTGAGAGAAATCTTGGTAGCACTCTGTTGTTATGTCTCAAAACTCCTCCATATATCTTGTGTGGAAAATGGATCCACTTTATAGCCAAATTATACCTTTGGGTAAATAGGCATGTGAGGGCATGCATGGCAGGATGTGCCACTTGTCTAAAATCAAGCATGCACTGAAGGGGAAGAGAATATCCCATTTTGGCCTCTAATCTGTAGTATGTCATTAGGATTCTACACCCTCTGACCTTGCATGCTCAAATACATAGGATAATGGTAATTTATGGGTGCCATTTGTCCTAATTTAAATTTTTGGGAGTTAAACCTTGTGGTTGTTCCACCCAAGAATGGTCGCTTTACCACCGTCCCTAGGTGGGACGGCCAAAAACTATGATCGTCCCAGGGTGGGACAGTCATGCCTATGTGGCCGAAAAGCTCCCAAAAGTGGGGTAGAGCCTTCCTAGAGTGGTTAAGACCATTGTAAAACCTTTGAGGGTTGCCCAAGGGGGCCATATGGTGTCAATTAGACCTTGTATTGGTTGCCTAATCGGATTGACCAGATTTTAATGTCTAAAAATATCCCTTTTTGAGATGCATTGTGTGTAGCACAACACTGAGCAAAAATAGATGACTAAAATGTTGAATGACTAGGGTTATTCAATAACCTAACCAAATTTAGATGCCCCAATTATGGAAATAGCATGTGTTCTTGAATCCTTGCTTCTGACTCGATAAAGACATTGGTCTTGGTTTCTCTTCAGCTTCCAGGTATGCTCAGGGGACTTATAACCCTAGGTGTTAGAGAATACCAAGTATTTTGGTAACTTTTGAGGTGTACCAATAGGCAGGTTCAATTGTCCTATTACATGCTTAATTGAAAATTTTTGTTTTTTTGCTACCCCAAGCAGGGGCGTGATTATCTTTGTCAAAGATTCGTTGAACGAATGCAATTTTTTGGTTGAGTGTTTGATTGTTGATTGTGATTATAAATTATTTAAGAATGACTACCCCCTCAAGCGATGTGTTGATGAGGGAATAACAATGGATTAAAGTGATGAGTCGCTTGACACATATGACTTGGATAGGGTTTCCTTCAGTTTTACCCTTTGAAATATGGAGCAATTTTGAGAAAATTTTGGTAATTTTGATGATGTTGTATGGAATAAAGGAGCTAAAAACTTCATTTCCATGGGGCGGTCCAGCCATAATGGCCTTCTTGGGGATGGAAGTAAAGACTTTTCCATTTCTCCATGATCAAGTTAGGTGCATCTAGAATCCGGTTGAAATTTTTATCAAATTTGAGTTGTTTTGGGTGGGTTTTGGACCCTTTTTGGTGCATTTTAAGTTGTTTTTGGGGGTGTGAGGTCTAAGGACTCACTTTATTGTAGCCTACGGGAAGTTCAAGGATTATGAGGTACCTTTTTGCTCTATATATATATTTGATCTTTTTTTTTATCATCATGTGTTCCGTTACTATTTTATGAGATGCATGCAATGTGTTTATTTGCTTTATGATGTATTGATGGATGCTTATAATGTATGCATATGTTGTGATTTGATTTGATTTGATGATATGTATATGCGTGGATGCATAATAAGATGGATGATTGATTGATCTAGATGATGAAATGTGTATACTATATGACATATTATCTTAGCACCATAGACTGTATAGAATTCATCGATTCATGTGTAATGTTGTCATGAGACTATGTAATGTATTTGTGAAAATGGAAATTGACATAAATGTGATCAAATGGAATGAATAATAGGATGTTATAGGATGTCTTTGAGGTTTTCATAAGACTCAAACACTTTATTCAATTGATCAAAATTTATATACTAACAATGTAGGACTTTTTGATGAGGTGTGAATCTGCTAGGATGACCCAGATACTCAATATCCCTATGTGTGCAAGTGATTTCATTTTGTGATAAGAATAGGATTACCCTAGTGCCAAAGGAGATTAATGCAGCCCATCTTTATTGAAGAACACCCTATGAATAGAATGACCCTAGGTTTTATACTTAGTTGGTTTAGACTACTAGGTAGTATAGGCTACCAAAAGCTACCTCATCCACATGCAAACATTGGTCTGCACACACGCAAAAAGCTAATGTGATAGACATATCTTCATGCGTAAGGATACCTCCATTGATAGAAAGGCTTGATGCCACTAAACCTGTAATGCAGATCACCTAACGGTTTGTCAAATGTTGAGAATTACAGGGATTCAAGTTCAATACTCCCTTCTTTTCTTTTATTTTATTTCAGGGATATTTGCGCATACTTAGTGATGAAAATCATTGTTTATTTTTGTATTTTATTTTCTTTGAGCAAGGTATTTGGGAAGTGGTGATAACCACTATTTATTTTTCTTTTAATTTTTGCTTTGTAGGATTTTGACTTTGATAGTGCTGAAAACCACTATTTATTTTGGGGAATTGGGTAAGGATGAGCTTGTCCTTTTGCCAATTCTCAGTATTCTTGAACCATCCACATAGGGGGATGAGCAGGATAAAATTTTCACTTAAGGTAACCTAGACCACTTCATAGGTTTCATATTTCCTTGTGCAAAACTTGGATTTATTAGTGTGAAAATGTGTTGGTATTTTGATGTATACAAGGTACAATCTAAGCAAGACTCTACCTCCTAAAAATCATGATAGCTTTCTACAAAATCTGAAAAGAAAACTAGAGATGGCTGAGTGACCGAAAACCCTAATGACATTCTAGAACAAATGTCTAGGTTAAGGGAATGGATGCAAGTAATAAATGTGGGAAATGTATGTGGAAATAATAAGTGAAATATGAAATGACGTGACTGATGAATTGAGCAACATTGATTTGAATGATGACTAGTGTACAGTCTCAGTGTTAGACATGTATTAGCAACTCTAAAATGCAAAGTGCAATGATGAGTATGCCTAATTAAATTGATTATATAATGCGATGGTATGCAATGTGATGTAATGTAATATTTTTGTATTTTTGATATATTGATAATGTTTTTGGATTTTTTATATGTATATATGTATGTACATGTGACCAACGGTCTTATGGGGGGCCATTGGGGCATTTCGGGTGACCAAAGAGATTATGGATGTAGTTGGAGTTTTTTTGCGGTGACCTAGACGGTCATAGACTGCCTAGGAGCATTTTGGGTTGACCAAGTAGGTTGTAAGACACCCTTGGAACATTTTGGTGTGACCTAGACGGTCTTAGACCACCTAGGAGCATTATGGGTTGAACAAGCGGTATGTAGATACCCTTGGAGCATATTGGGGTGACCTAGATAGTCGTAGACCATGTAGGAGTGTTTCATGTTGACCAAGTGGTTTGTGGAAACCCTTGGAGCATTTTGGGCTGACCTAGATGGTCATCAACCACCTAGGGGAGTTTTGGGTTGACCAAGCGGCATGTAGATACCCTTGGAGCATTTTGAGGTGACCTATATGGTCGTAGACCACCTAGGAGAATTTTGGATTGACCAAGCGGTATGAATATACCCTTAGAGTATTTCGGGGTGACCTAGATGATCGTAGACTGCCTAGGGGGATTTTGGGTTGACCAAGCGGTATTTAGATACCCTTGGAGCATTTTGGGGTGACCTAGATGGTTGTAGACTACCTAGGATAATTTTGGGTTGACCAAGCGGTATGTAGATACTCTTGGAGCCTTTTGGGGTGGCCTAGATGGTCATAGACCACCTAGGAGTATTTTGGGTTGACCAAGCGGTATGTAGATACCCTTGGAGCATTTTGGGGTGACCTAGACGGTCATAGATCGCCTAGGGGTGTTTTGGGTTGACCAAGCGGTTTGGAGATACCCTTGGAGCCTTTTGTAACTTTGATCATTTTATGATTTTAGGGGGAAAGTGTGGTACCTTGTGTACCCCCAACATTTGTGGTGATCAAAGGAAGTGAGGAAGGTGTGCTACCTTTAGGATCCCCAATGTGCTTCATTTATTTTTATGTAAATAGTGTGTAAGGTGTGACACCTTGGATACCCCCAGTATGTGTGTGATTTATGTAATGTTATTGGCTTGGCTAGGAGGAGCAATAGAAATTGATCCCCCCTATTGTAGCAGGGAATCCTAGGTAATGGCCATGTCTTGATGGGGTAGAATGAGTTTCCCATTCATGGATACAACTTCCCTATCAATAAGATCTTGGACCACATGTCTAAAAACATGAAAATTGCTAAAATCATACCCTAGAATTCAATGATAAATGTAAGAATGATCCTCCCTATATTGTTTAGATCTGGGCCTATTCAGGTTGAACAGGGGTATGCCTGGCAAGACGTTTGTTTACTGCAGGTTGTGAAAAATGGTGTGGGCTCAGATATTGGAGTCTAGGTACGAGGTTGATTATTTACACAAGGTGAACACGATCGACTCATTTTATGAGGTCGCAAGATTGCATGTATCTTAGTCACTTATTTAGGTTACTCCTCTTCACTCCCATCCATAGGTAACGAATCATGAGATATGTCAATCTGTTGATTTTTTATTACAATAATATTATTGACCTGAGGATCATTCCTATCGATCATATCCTGTACTAGGTGTTTGACCTTAAAGCACATTTGCACGTCATGCCTATTTTACCTATGAAACTTATAGTATAGGTCTTCTCCGTATCCTTTGGGCTTTGGTGCATTTATATTGATAAGTCATCTCTCAGGTAGATTGATCACATTAGTCACTAAGAGGTGCTCAAACAAAGAGTCCATGGACTCGGTAATGGGCATAAATTGTTGCTTAGGGTAATGTTGCTGGGTTGGCCCTTGATTTTTTTGAGACTTGGCATTGGACTGCACAAGAGGGGGTTGGTCCTAACAATCAAGGTGTTGAGATTTTGGATGACTCAACCATAACTCAATGCTTATGATTCATCTCAAGATCTATTGTAAATCATTGTGTTGGTGACTCGCCTGTAACTCCACATTGGCTAGCCTATCCAAGATATGTTATGAAAATAGTGGAGACAATGACTGGATACCTGTTGAAGAATTTGGATTACAACTGATGGGTGATGGACGTGAATTATGTGTGGGGGCTAGGAGACAATTGAGCAGAGGTGGATCAAAATTCCTTAATTCTTGAGTAGATGTACATGGTTTATGATGATTGAAGTTGGTGAGTATATCCACATGCCTTTGTTCTTGATTTAGCCCATGCTCATGTTCCAACTCAGAGTGTTCAACTGTGGCAGTTGGATTACCCTCACTTTGATGTAAGGGGTACACTTGCTCTTTATTTTGTGGAGATGTTGAGTGATATGGACTAGGTGTGACCAAATCCATCAATGGTATCTCTTGTGGTATGGATGGAATGTTTGATGGAGTCGCGAGTGGCATAGGTGGATTCAGAGGACTTTGTTTATCTATCATCACATTGATAATTCCCACAAAGTCATGAGAAGATGAATTTGCATTTGTAAAATTCATGGCTACCTCTTTAACTTTTCCAAGGTGATCTTCTTGGCTCCCATGCTCGGGAGGTGCATCGAAAATACTATCATTGGGTGGCGACTTGGCAGGAGGATGACCTAGGTCCTTGATCGACTCGATGATAGGCATGAATGTAACATTGGGTACTATGCAATCTAAAGTAGGGAAAAATGGTGCACAAAATGAAATATAAACAATGTATGTATCTATGCCCTATCGCTAATGAGCACCAAACGAAAGCATGCAAGTAAATGGAAAGATAACGAATAACAAGCAATAAAGCAAAATGAGTATATCTCTTATTAATAAAAATGATCCAAAATTATGGGTTAAAATGCATTCCCTTGAGGGATCAAAATGGGTTATACAAATTTTTACAACTTGGGTGCCCAAGGATCGAAATCCTTCAAGAAATTTTGGTGCACATCCACTGTCTTTCCTCGTACCCACTATTGAAATGGATGGGCCAAAGTTGCCACCACTTGCGTATTTAATATATGATGTACTAGGGTGCCTCCCAATGTACTATAATGACCTGCACCTACACACAAGGAAACCAAAATCATAAAATAGCGAGTGTGTGTGATAAAAAGCATGCAATCCCCATAGGGGCAAAACGGCTAATAATGAGAAAATATATCAAATCAACTCCAAATAGCACAAAATTTCAGAGGTATGTAAAAGGAAAGGTTTTGGGAAGATATCACTAGAAATTGCACCAAAATTACATCCGATGGGGGCTTCAAAACTCAAATGACCGTCCACAACCTACAAAACCCAAAGCAAGCAAATTCTGACCCTACGCATATCCAAAATGCATGAAAATTGGAAATAATAAATGAAATACTATTCTAAGAAAACCCATTTTATTATATTTATGATATGAATCACATTTTGGGCGTTATCTCAGATGACCACCGGATACATGCAAGAGACCCTAAAAAACACTAAAAATACAATATCTCGGCCAATATAGCTCAGAATGACATAAAATTTGAACTACATCATATAAGAATATATAAAATATATAATTAAAAAATTCAATAAATAATGCACATATATCTATTAATATCGGGGTGGAACGAATAAGACTATCACATATTAGGGGGCACCCCGGGGTGCGGCACTCACAAAATATTCCTAAATTTTGCCACTGATTCCACTTGGGAATGATGCAAAACCCTATAAAATTTGTTGTCATAAAATTTTGTAATGGAATTCACTCAGTTGATTTGGTTTTGTAATAAATTACGCCTCCTAACTCACTCGTAAACCTCCTTCGCTAGGAAGAGATTTCGAGGGAACAATTAGCGCAAAAAGGGTGGAAGGAAATCTTGGTAGCACTTCATTGCTTTATCCTCAAAATATCCTCCCCTTTTGCATGGAAAATTTTTCCACTTTATAGCCTAAGGAGGCTTCAGGTTTCAAAAGGCATGCGAGGCATGAGGTACCACTTGGCCACCGGGGTGGCATGCATTGGAGGGAGAAGAGAATATCCCAATTTGGCCTCCCTCATGGGCTGGAGCATTAATATGTTGTGTGCCCTACCCTCCTAGTCATTATGGACTAGAAATTTAATCATTGGTAGGTGCCATTTGTCCAGGTTTGACTTTTTTTTAGTCAAACCTGCTATTCGCTCTACCTCGGAATGAATTCTGCTATTCAGCCCAAGGTGCAATGAATAGATTCTATATTCATCCCAAGGTGGCACGAATAGCAACGGGGTGTCCAAAAGGTACCAAAAGTGGCCTAGAACCTTTCAAACCCTTGCATTAAGTGGTTAGAACCACTATATACCTCCTCAGGACTGACCTAGGGGCCTTGGTGTGTCGTGAAGTCACTACTTATGGTAGCACAATCGGATTGATCGATTTTTAGTGTCTAAAGATAACCCTTTTTGGGATGCATTGTGTGCAACACAACATCTAGCAAAAATAGATGACTAAAAATGTTCAATTATTAGGGTTACTCAATAGCCTAACCAACTTTAGATGCCCCAATCGTGGAAAGAACATGCGTCCTTGAATCCTTGCTTTTGACGAGCTAAGGAGCTTGCTTTAGCTTAGATATTGTCTATCATGAAAAGGCAAGGCCTATGTTTCCATGATGCCATCAATGTTAAGTACTTTAATTTGATACTTTGTGCTTTTTTACTGCCCCAATAAAGAGAGTGATTGTCTTTTTCAAAGATTCGTTGGATGAACGCAATTTGCATGATTGAGTGTGTGCTTGTTGATTTGACTTGAGTATGACTACCCCCTCAAGCGACGAGTTGATGAGGTAATTACTCATGAGAAAAGCGATGAGTTGCTTGATCCAGATGACTATTTTTAATGTTGCCTTTAGTTGTACTCATTGAAAAATGGCATAGTTTTGAAATGATTTGAATGATGTTATGGGGGTTTCATGGAAGTAAGAAGTTGAAAACTTCATTCCTATGGGGCGGTCCAGCCACGATGGCCTTCTTGGGGAGTAAAGTAATAACTTATCCATTCATCCATGAAACATTTGTATTCCGTCTTGACCCTGAATGAATTCCATCATGTGTGACTTATTTTTGGTGGGTTTTGAGCCCTTTTCTTTGTTACTTCTTGGAGGAAGGAATGAAAAACCTCACTCTCGTGGGATGGTCCTACCATGGTGGCCTTCTTAGGGATTGAATTTAGGTGTTTTCCAATAATCCAGGAGTGTTATTATTTGCCTCTTGATTACTACAAAAATTTGACCAAAATAGAGCTATTTGTGTGGGGTTTTGGACCGTTTTGGTGTATTTTGGAGTTGTTTTGACCAATGAACCCTGTATTCATCCTAGGGTGGAGCAAATACAAATTGTATATTTGTACCAAGGTGGAAAAAATGGCTAGAAGTGTGTTCACCCTACCCTGGGGTGAATAGGACTGTTGTAGGCCTATATAAGCTTCAAAAACTAATTTTGGGCTCATTATTGCATGTCTTCTTTTGTAGTTTGAGAGGTGGGGAAGAGGAGAGTGATTTTGTGTAGTGAAGCGCTTTCAAAATCATCCTATATCATCATGAGTCAAAAAGTGGGAGAATCCAATGAATGGGATCATGCGAAGAAGGTAAATGCTAACTCAAGTGACCTCGCTTATTACAAGTGTAATATATATATAGTTTTTTTGTTTTCTGATGTTTTTATTTGTTTTATCTATTATTTTTTTAGGTGATGAGCCTGTATCACAAACTAAAGCTCTTCAAAACCACATGGGATCCCTTGACTGAGGCTGACTAGGAGTGGCTTGATGCCTTGTGGCTCAAGCAAGTTACTCATTTGGATCCTGTGATAGGCGATCGAGCTTATTTGACTGCATTGATTAACCTATGGGACCCACACATCAACACCTTCCATATGCCAATGGGAAGATGACAATGACACTGGAGGACGTCTACCAAATTCTAAGGATTCTAATAGAGGGGTGACCCATCTGATCATCACACCATGACTTGAAGGATGCAATGCTGAGGAGGTACTTCGAGGAGGATGTGGATGTGGTAGAGTTAGACTGTAGGACTAGAGGTATACTGGTGTGGGGCTGGTACGAGGAGGGGGTGTTCGGGGTGATGCATGCACTACTAATGACCCTTATCTCTCATATGATCCTCCTAGACTCATCAAGAGCCAGGTTCCCTTGGAACCTGTTAGAGATGGTGTATTACCTAGTGGGGTGCACCAAGGAGGAGCTATTGGTGATGGCATGGGGGACTACTCTACTGGCATAGCTCTATTATGAGTTGTACGAGATCCACTGTTATAATTGGAATTTCTTAGGGTGTAATTTCCTACTATAATGTTGGGGATAGAAACACATAGTTGTGGGGCAACCATAGGACTTACCCTGGTCGACGTGGGCATAGCTAGTGGACCAGGAGATAGGATATGGCATCCTATGGCAAATGACATAGGAGATATGGTAGAGTTAGTGGTTCACAGGTGATGTAGATCACTATGCTAATATCTTCTCTTGCATTGCACCAAGATAGGTGCAATGGCAACCGTATAGGTATTTTTTGATCTAGGATGATGCTGGAGAGTAGCTCCAAGAGGTGAGGTGAAACAGATGGTTGATTTCTTGACATGGGACCAAGTGATAGTACCTCCCATTTTCTTGATTTATGCAATAGTTTGGGCTATGATAGGGGTTTCTTGGGGATCCAATAGTGTACCAGTATCATGGGGATGAGCAGATGCTATCTTGACCTACGATGGAGGAGGTGGACGAGGATTCAGATCCTATGGTCGACGTTCCAGACACATATGATGCTAGGATGATAAGGGAGTATGAATCATGGTGGGTGATGCACTAATGGCAAGGGATAGGGATCCTAGGAGGTGAGGTAGTTGGGGTGACAGATGAGGTGATGTCGAATGCTCCATGGGAGGACCAAGAAGAGGGTGATGAGAAGGGAGATCTCCTAGAATTGGGAGATCAAGGTGATGACATGGCGGTAGATGACCCTAGGGCATAGGCATCAAAGGGTATATAGGATTACCATCCTGTGGTGTTGTAGGCTAAGTTGGCTAGGATGATGGAGTAGAGAGATCTCTTGTAGGCATAGACTCGAGAGGACCAGGCCAAGATATCCTTCGTACGGGCACATCTAAGAGCTCAGAGTGTGAGGCAGGAGGGATCTAGCATGGGGGATATGAAGAGGCTATGGGATGAGGTATTGCATCTACAGTTAGTGGTAGAGACCTACCAGGTGTAGGAGCAGTGAAGACAGAGATATGTCGATTGACTAGAGATAGAGATGGTGCATCTTGGAGGGCACCTACCAGATGATGGGGATTCTAGTAGATCATACCGATCTTGATGAAGTGATATAGTGCAATCCTCTACTAGGTGGAGGGAGGACAGGGCTAGTGGCAGTAGACATGGGGGTCCCAACGGACTCGTACCACTGGGGGTAGTGTGAGTCATAGCACCGATCCTGCATGATCATGGTGACATAGACTCATGGGACTATTTTTGGGGTTTTGTTTTTGCTTGGCCTTGTGAGGTCTGAGGACCCATTTCATTGTAGCCTACAAGTATTTTGGAAACTATGATGTACACTTTTTGCCCCATATATATATTATGAGATTTTATTATGATCATCATGTGTTTCATTTATTATTTTATTGTATGAATGAAATGTGTGTAATAATTAATGATTATAGTTTAGATTCTTAGTATGTATGCATATGGATGCAATGAGGTGGTGATAGATAGATATCATGTATGTATATGTAATTTGATTTGATTGGAATTGCAACTATCTATATGCATGGATGCACAGTGAGATGAAATATTTGAATGATTAATAAACATGAATTGTGGCTAATTATTTGACATACTATGTGAATACTATAGATTGTACAAAATACATTAACGCTCTTTGTTTTTTCTTATTTTTTGTTTTTGTAATGGAAATGTGAAACCATTATTGCGATGTAGTGAAATGGAGTAAATGAGATGATATGTGCACAAAATGTAGGTGAGGTTTTTATGAGACTCAAACAGTCTAGCTTATTTGATCAAAGGTTGTATACTGACTATGAAAGACTTTTTGACAAGGTATGAATCTGCTAGACCAACCAAGGTACTTCATATCCCTATGTGTGCAAGTGAGTTCATTCCTGTGAGATGCATAAGGATACCGCCAGTGCTAAGCAGATTCTCAACCAAACCTGTACTAAAGATCACCCAATGAATGCCACCATCCTAGGTTCTGTACTTAGTAGGACTAGACCACTAGGCAATCTAGGTTACCAAAGCTAGCTCATCCACATGCAAACATTGGTCTACACACACCCAAAATCTAATGTGGTAGAAATATCGTCATGCGTAAGGATACCACCATTGTCGGATAGGCTATCCACCAAACCCATAATGAGGATCACCTTATGGTTTTCCAAATGTTGAGAGTTCCAGGGATTCAAGTTCGACTCCCTACTTTTCTTCAATTTTGTTAGGATACTTGCTCATATGTAGAGATGAAAATCATTGTTTATTTTTGTATATTTTTGTTTTCTTTGAGCAAGGGATTTGGGAAGTGGTGATGACCACTGTTATCTTTGATTTTTATTTTGACTTTGAACTTTGGATTTCTTTGATTTTTGGATTTTGATATGGGATTTTGGGGAATGGGGATTTTTGAGAGTGGTGAAAATTGATGAGTGTCGTTGAGTCTCATCATTTAATCTCAATGATTTATCAATCCGGGGTGGTGTCCAAGGCTGTCTACGATAGAAGGTTAGGGCAGAGTGCAATTCAGGCATTCAGATTTCAAGCATTTATTGGTGAAGCAGATTTTGGTTTAGCCTTTTGGTGTCACACTAAACCTAGTCTACAGAATGGAAACTAAAATAAATTACAGGAATTGAAAACTAAATCTAAATTGCAGAATTTAACAATTAACTACAATTGCAAGAATTGGAAATGGCTGAATTAAAATCTAATCTACTTTTGTAGAATTGAAATAACATAAGTGAAATTGCTAAATTGAAATGATGCTGAAATAAAACCTATGCTAAAAACACCTGTCAATATCCTACCACAAAAGGTCATCAATCTTCTACTATAGGAATTGATAACAAAATGAAATCTATTGAAATTGAAAGTAGTTGAAACATAAAAGCAAAGAACATGAAAAGCAAAGGGAACATGGAAACAAATATTTAATCTAATTTTTCAGCTGACACACACACATTAGCTGTACAAAAACATAATGAAGAAAACATAAATAATATAATACAAAATTAAAATAAGAAAATGAAATCTGGCAAGCAATCTATTAATTCTACTACAAAAAAATTATAGATTAAAACCTGCCATAAAAATCCTCCTTCTAGATCTGAAAGTGGGCCCATACTTCCTGATCTAGAAGGAGGTGTAAAAACACTCCTTAACTAATTAACACTCAGAACAAAAATTGACAAAAAGACTACACTTTTATTGCTATCAAAACATGCTGAAAACTATTACAGATAATTGTTGTACAGTCCTATTTGTTGTTGCTACTACTCTCCTCTATTCTAATTCCTACCTAGCTCAACCAAGAAGGGAGATATCCTTTTATAGATGCATAAGATCTATTTACAAATATAAAATATACTATTCCTATCTTGTAGATCAAATCCTATTATGCTGCAACATTTCTTGGTTTTATCCTAGAAGAGGATCAATTGATATTTTCCCATGAATGGTGGCTTTTGGATGGCAAGGATGACAAAGATAGCTGGGGGATATTTTCCCTTAACCTTCTCAACCTTATTTCCCTTTTTCCACCATCATAAAATAGTCAAAAATTCAAAAAGTACTTTCTATTGTCAATCCGAAGATAATTGGCTCAATCCGAAGAAACTGCATTCTATCAATTCGAAGATGTCTGCTCAATCCGAAGCTCTTCGGATTGACTAATTATGTGGTCTTCAGGTGATCTCAACTACTTTTCTCAGGTGGGTTATCTCTCAGGAACTGATTGCAATAGCTTTTATCCTTCTCCATGTGTGAATTCCATGCCTTGCTATTCATTGGTAGCTGGCTAGAATTTACATGGTAAACTGCTGCATTTTCTAGATTTGCTGCATAGTTGTAAAATATTGGCATTTCTTGCAAGTTCAACAAATTAGAACATGGGAAAATAATTCAAATATCAACATGAATAAGTACATCAAGTTGCTACCAAATTTATACACTTTATTCACCAAGTAACCATGCTGAAATAGTGCAACAATGCTGCACAATTATCCCTGCTCTGTTATACCCTATTGTTGCCTATTTAGACCATGTGGGAATGCTTCTAAATAGGTCAGATGTCTTCTGTAGTCCTTCTAAACTTATTCCATCCATTTCCTCATGCTTTTCTTGACAAATTCAAGGTGCTCCTATAAAGTGACAACTTGTTGATTTTTATATGGTTGTTTTCTGTAGATTTCCAGATTTAGAATAGTCCTAATAATTTGGCTTCAATGTGGACTTCAAACAAGTTGAAGGGTAGGAAAACATTCATAAACCATTGTGAAGTTAATGGATATCAGCATACCACATTTGGCTGTTTGAAATGCATATTTTTATTTGCTACTTAATCAAGCAAAAGTAGTCACAAAATGCTGAAAATAGTCAAAAACAGAGATATAATGCTCCTAACATAAAATCATGCAAACACTTAACAAATATATATTCTAATCAACTATTTGGAATTTAACTTAATAATATGGCAGTTTTTATATGTCAAACATAGTGTAAAAATGAGGCATTTTCAGGCCTCATCATCCCCCCCAGCTTGAACTGATGCATGCCCTCATGCATCCTAGTAGGCCATAGTAATATGCTGGTTTTATCCTTGTGAAAAACATCCTTTGCCACCTGCTACCTAAGAAATTTCTCCTTGCTGCACTACACCAAGCATTTTTCAATTTAAGCACAGGTATTTCACTTTTCTACAACCTTGCAAAAATTTTCAATCAATTTTTTTCAATTTTTTTTATTCTGTTTTTTTCTTTTCTTGCATATCTTTTTTTTCATTTGCAACTTGCAACTTTTTGACTTCTGCACTTTCATCCTTCAATATTGCAATTTCTGCAATTACTGCAATTTTAACTCTTTTTCTGCCCTTCTACAAGTTTTAGTGTTGCAAGGTACCTCTTAAAGGCTTGGTATCATGTGATTCATCTTGCAATAGCCTTATTGTGGAACCATATTTGGCAGATGCACTACTACTGGTGAAATTTTCTGTTCTTAACAACATTTCAGCTCTGAATGCCTATTTCTATTGTTTGCACCTTTTGAACAAAATTGATAAAATTTTGATTTTGAAATGCTTGAGGGATGTACTTACATGTGGTAGAGCCTTAGGAACCTCAATATTTGATGTACCCTACTCTTTTTACTATTCTACAACATTTTCAGCAATTTTGGTACAATTTTTGCTTATTTCGAAGATATCTTGTTCATTCCGAAGATAGCCTGTTTTATTCTGAAGATTCATCCAAAAATGCAAAAATGACCTTCTATGCAAAATTTAGCTACAGATTCTATTTTGGACCCATCTCTAGGGTATGTAAGCCTTCCATAACATCAAAAATCTCATCTCTATCCTTTTGTTTAGATGTTATTCATTACTATTTTATTGCAGTAGTAGTAAAATAGAATCTTCAGATGCTCCCATGCAACTAAGGGTAGAAGGGGGTGTTTCTTGACATCTTAAACATGTTCCATTTTCAACTTGCCAATATTGTATGAATAGTTTTATGCCAAATACCGATTATCATACATTAAATGCTAAATGCTTACTATGACTTAAATGCAAGAAACACATACCTTACTGTCCTGAAAATTGATCATGCACCTTACAAGTTGCTTCTGATGATTGTTAGCAAGCTATTTGAAAACATAAATATACACATGTGTAGTGTGAGATTTGTACAATGGTGAAACAAGGATGGGTGGATCAACAAGGCAATGCACGCCGAAAAACCGGTTTTCATGCAAGCCAACTCAACAGCGCCTCAAGGAGGTTTTCACTATTGAATTATTCATTTTTTTTTTCTTTTTTTTCATTTTTTTTTTCTCTTTTTTTCATCTCTTTTTTTCATCAGAAGAGGCTGCCATTTCTGGTTTTCAACCAACTTCTGTCATTTTTTTTCAAGTGCCTCAATAAAAGAGTGTCTCTCATGAGGCTACAATGAGAGAGAATGTCTCTCACTCTTATTTGGATGAGAACAATTCTTATTCTACAAAAACATGTCAATATTTGTATGAAAACACCATCTTTTTCTACTGAAATCTATAACAATGATGCAACCTTCCTTTCTAGATGAGTAGTAAGAATCTTCTTATGTCATCATTTAACTCCTTATTGCTGGAAATGAAGTGTTGACTTCATTGTTCCTCCTCCATGCTGAAATTGATGCTTGTCCTCATGTATCCCCATTTTGTGGGACATGTTTTTTTCTGATTTTTTCTCTCTTTTTCTTCTTTTCTTTTCTTTTTTTCTCTTTTTCAGACTTTTCTCTTGTCTTGCTTGTGCCCATGAAGGAATTTCACAAGCAAGATTATTCTTTTTTTTTTTTGTCAAACTTTTATCATCACTCTGAATCTGACATGGAAGAGAAATTCTCCTCCATTCTGTGTACATCCAATTGTTCACCTCAAGAACTCCTCCTTAGTTAATGGTGCATGGTATACCCGAAGGCAATATCCATTCACCACTAACTTCCTCTGTGAATCACCAATGGGAGAAAGAAACACTGCTTCATATCTAAAAATTTCTTCAATCAAGTGTTTGTCCATGCCTCCTAATCTGCAAAATCTTGTCAATCTGTACTTGAAACAATTCAATACCAATTCTCAAATATGTTAAGTGCATACATCAAGATGAAATCTTGACATACCCTTGTAATTCCATGCAAAGGGATTGAAATATTGTTTCAAAACAACAAACAATTTTGCTTTTTGTTCATAAGTCAACCGGTCAATAATGTTCAAGAATTTCCTTGGTTGTACTTCAGTTTATTTCATTCTTAGGAGGACAAAATTTATCCTTAATGGAAGTAAATTTTCTATGTGCAGCTTTTCCAGTTTTTCTCCTTTATCCAAAGCTGATTTCTGTGTCTGGACTAAAGGGTTTTTGTGTATCTCCATTGACTTTTATCTCTTCAAGCTCAGGTAAGTTCTTGTTTGAGCATAGTTGGATGTTGTTGCAGTCAATAACATTTCCTATAGGTTTTTTACCAGATTCAGCTACATAAATAGGGGTTGCCTATCCTGTATTATTCAAACTGATCACAGGTTGGGCTGAAAAAGATAATTTAACTAAACATGTTTTTGGTTTGCACAATAAGACAAGAAGTGTACAACTTTAGCAGATCAACTACTTGTCAGGTAGGATCACCTCTAATGAGATCAACTATTGTCTTTGTAGGCTAAGAATTGCTAGGTTGCGATTTAGCATGGTAAAACCCTAACAATATTTAAGCAATAATGGCAAAACTTTAGGATCACCGTTTGAGCTATAAACTTCTATTTTGATTGTGCAAAAGTTTTGTGATGATTTTTTTTTTAATAGATTCAACTTACATAGATAGGGGTTGCCTGTCTTGTATTATTCATATTGGCCATAGGTTGGGCTGAAGGTGGTGGTTGATTTACTTGCCCTGTTTGTTGTTGTTGGGATCTCTCTTTGAGAAGAATTCATATTAGGCAACAAATTTTGCATCTCTGAGTTGTGGAAGTAAATGGCATTCATCAATGATATGTCCCTATGAACAAATGCTATAGGTAGTTGATATGGCTATTTTTTTCAAGGGATAGTCTTGTATATCTACCATGATATCTTCCCAACACCTAGTACAAATTTGTTTATACTACCCTGATGATATGGATATAAAAAGGGTAGTACTAGCAGATGGTTCCTCTAAATTTTTCAAGGGATCTTATGTTTCCTGATAATGAGGATGATGAATTCTTTCAATTTTTATCAAGAATTTCAAACATAGGCAATTTAACCCCCAAGTGTGAAGATCACCTCCCTGTGGTTGCTTGTTTTCTAAATGGACTGAAATGCAACTATCAATAATTATTATTTATACCAGCTATTACATTCAGATTTTATTCTGAACTTCATAACTTAGCACAATAATAATTATTTGACTACTTTTACCTTCTAACAACACCATGATCCTCAAAAATGGCCAAAATGATGAGTGTCATTGAGTCTCATCATTTAATCTCAATGATTTATCAATCCGGGGTGGTGTCCAAGGTTGTTTACGATAGAAGGTTAGGGTAGAGTGCAATTCAGGCATTCAGATTTCAAGCATTTATTGGTGAAGCAGATTTTGGTTTAGCCTTTTGGTGTCACACTAAACCTAGTCTGTAGAATGGAAACTAAAATAAATTATAGGAATTGAAAACTAAATCTAAATTGCAGAATTTAACAATTAACTACAATTGCAAGAATTGGAAATGGCTGAATTAAAATCTAATCTACTTTTGCAGAATTGAAATAACATAAGTGAAATTGCTAAATTGAAATGATGCTAAAATAAAACCTATGCTAAAAACACCTGTCAATATCCTACCACAAAAGGTCATCAATCTTCTGCTATAGGAATTGATAACAAAATGAAATCTACTAAAATTGAAAGTAGTTGAAACATAAAAGCAAAGAACATGAAAAGCAAAGGGAACATGGAAACAAATATTTAATCTAATTTTTCAGCTGACACACACACATTAGCTGTACAAAAACATAATGAAGAAAACATAAATAATATAATACAAAATTAAAATAAGAAAATGAAATCTGGCAAGCAATCTGTTAATTCTACTATAGCAAAATTATAGATTAAAACCTGCCATAAAAATCCTCCTTCTAGATCTGAAAGTGGGCCCATACTTCCTGATCTAGAAGGAGGTGTAAAAACACTCCTTAACTAATTAACACTCAGAATAGAAATTGACAAAAAGACTACACTTTTATTGTTGTCAAAACATGCTAAAAACTATTATAGATAATTGTTGTACAGTCCTATTTGTTGCTGCTACTACTCTCCTCTATTCTAATTCCTACCTAGCTCAACCAAGAAGGGAGCTATCCTTTTATAGATGCATAAGATCTATTTACAAATATAAAATATACTATTCCTATCCTGCAGATCAAATCCTATTATGCTGCAACATTTCTTGGTTTTATCCTAGAAGAGGATCAATTGATCTTTTCCCATGAATGGTGGCTTTTGGATGGCAAGGATGACAAAGATAACTAGGGGATATTTTCCCTTAACCTTCTCAACCTTATTTCCCTTTTTCCACCATCATAAAATAGTCAAAAATTCAAAAAGTACTTTCTGTTGTCAATCCAAAGATAACTGGCTCAATCCGAAGAAACTGCATTCTATCAATCCGAAGATGTCTGCTCAATCCGAAGCTCTTCGGATTGACTAACTATGTGGTCTTCAGGTGATCTCAACTACTTTTCTCAGGTGGGTTATCTCTCAGGAACTGATTGCAATAGCTTTTATCCTTCTCCATGTGTGAATTCCATGCCTTGCTATTCATTGGTAGCTGGCTAGAATTTACATGGTAAACTACTGCATTTTCCAGATTTGTTGCACAATTGTAAAATATTGGCATTTCTTGCAAGTTCAAAAAATTATAACATGGGAAAATAATTCAAATATCAACATGAATAAGTACATCAAGTTGCTACCAAATTTATACACTTTATTCACCAAGTAACCATGTTGAAATAGTGCAACAATGCTGCACAATTATCCTTGCTCTGTTATACCCTATTGCTGCCTATTTAGACCATGTGGGAATGCTTCTAAATAGGTCAGATGTCTTCTGTAGTCCTTCTAAACTTATTCCATCCATTTCCTCATGCTTTTCTTGACAAATTCAAGGTGCTCCTATAAAGTGACAACTTGCTGATTTTTATATGGTTGTTTTCTGCAGATTTCCAGATTTAGAACAGTCCTAATAATTTGGCTTCAATGTGGACTTCAAACAAGTTGAAGGGTAGGAAAACATTCATAAACCATTGTGAAGTTAATGGATATCAGCATACCACATTTGGCTGTTTGAAATGCATATTTTTATTTGCTACTTAATCAAGCAAAAGCAGTCACAAAATGCTGAAAATAGTCAAAAACAGAGATATAATGCTCCTAACATAAAATCATGCAAACACTTAACAAATATATATTCTAATCAACTATTTGGCATTTAACTTAATAATATGGCAGTTTTTATATGTCAAACATAGTGTAAAAATGAGGCATTTGGGTAGGTAAGAGTTTGTCCTTTTGCCAACTCTCAGTATTCTTGAATCATTCGCATAGGGGGGTGAGCAGGATGACCTTTTTGCTTAAGGTAACCTAGACTACTTCATGGATTTCATATTTCTTTGTGCAAAACTTGGATTTATTAATGTGTAAATGTGTTTGGGATCTGATGTACACAAGGCACAATCTAAGCAAGACTCTATCTCCTAAAAATCAAGCTAGCTTTCTACAAAACCTGAACAGAAGCTAGAAATGGTTGAGTGGCCAAAAAACCCTAATGACATTCTACAACAAATGACTAGGTGAAGGGAGATGGACACAAATATGAAGGTGGGAAATGTAGACGGACATGATAAGTGCAACATTGAATGGTGTGATTCTTATTTTCATGACATTGATTTTGAGTGATGAGTATTGTACCGTCATGGTGCTAGACATGCATGAACAACTCTAAAATGTAAAGTGCAAATGATGAGTATGCCTAAATGCAAGTGATGATAGAATGCAATGGGATGCAATGTGATGCAATGCTATAATTTTGTATTTTTGATATTTTGATGATGTTTTTGAAATGCAATGCAATGCAATGTTTTTATATTTTTGATATTTTGATAATGTTTTTGGATTTTTTATTGATATATATATGTATGTACATGTGACCAACGGGCTTATTGGGGGCCATTGAAGCATTTGGGGGGACCAAAGGGCTTATGGATGCCTTTGGGGCTTTTTGGTTGACCTAGATGGTTCTAGACCGTCTAGGAGTATTTAGGTTGACTAAGCAGGATGTAGATACCCTTAGGGCATTTTGGGGTTACCTAGATGGTTCTAGACCGCCTAGGAGCATTTAGGTTGACCAAGCAGGATGTAGGCACCCTTGGAGCATTTTGGGGTGACCTAGACAGTTCTAGACTACCTAGGAGCATTTTAGGTTGACCAAGCAGGATGTAGGCACCCTTGGAGCATTTTGGGGTGACCTAGACGGTTCTAGACCGCCTAGGAGCATTTTAGGTTGGACAAGCAGGATGTAGGCACCCTTAGAGTATTTCAAGGTGGCCTAGATAGTTATAGATCATCTAGGAGCATTTTAGGTTGACCAAGCGGGATGTAGGCACCCTTGGAGCATTTTGGGGTGACCTAGATGGTTATAGACTACCTAGGAGAATTTTAGGTTGACCAAGCGGGATGTAGGCACCCTTGGAGCATTTTGGAGTGACCTAGATGGTTCTAGACTACCTAGGAGCATTTTAGGTTGACCAAGCGGGATGTAGGCACCCTTGGAGCATTTTTGGGTGACCTAGATGGTTCTAGACCACCTAGGAGCATTTTAGGTTGACCAAGAAGGATGTAGGCACCCTTGGAGTATTTTGGGGTGACGTAGACAGCTCTAGACTGCCTAGGAGCATTTTAGGTTGGCCAAGCGGGATGTAGGCACCCTTGGAGCATTTTAGGATGACCTAGATGGTTCTAGAAATCCTAGGAGCATTTTAGGTTGACCAAGCATGATATAGGCATCCTTGGAGCATTTTGGGGTGACCTAGATAGTTCTAGACTTCCTAGGAGAATTTTAGGTTGACCAAGCAGGATATAGGCACCCTTGGAGCATTTTGGATTGGGCCATCCTATGCTAGGCATGGAATGGCCACAAATGAATGATGTTCAAGGGTTCAAGATCCTCGACACCTTCAAGGGAGGCTAGATGACACATTTTGGGTCCTATATGACTGGTAATGACATAGGGACCTAACCAGTTTGCTGCGAACTTATCCCTCAAATGGGGCGACAATTTAGAATTTTCTTGGTTCTCCTTCAGAATGAGGTCACCAACCTAAAAGTCTCTTAGGTAGACTTTCATATTATAGGCTCTCTTAAGTCACTCTTGATAAACGTGCAGGTGCTCGAGAACATTAATATGATGTTCATCAAGCAGCGTAAGCTAATCCTGGTGAGCCTACCGTGCATGGTGTCATCATTGATGAACTCTTGCATGGATATGCGCAATGATGGGATTTCAAGCTCTAGAGGCATGACCGCCTTGGTGCCATACACTAGTGAAAATGGAATAGCCCTACTGGGTATCTAAATACTAGTGTGATAGGCCCATAGAGAAAGAGGTATTTGTGTATGCCAATCTGTGTGACTCTCTCTAACAATTTTCTTGAGAATGGCAATCAATGTTTTGTTATAGACCTCTACTTGCCCATTTGCTTATGGATAGTAGGGTGTCGAAAAACTATGTTGTATGTTATACTTTGTTGTCAAAGCATGCACATATTTGTTTTTAAACAATGTCCAATTATCCGAAATGATCTTGGATGGAATACCAAAATGACAAATGATATTATGCAATAGGAACTCCGCTATGTGGGTTCCCGTCATAGTGGTAAGGGGAATTGCTTCCACCCATTTAGTGAACTACTCAGTAGCCTTTATGATAAATGTGTGGTAGCCTGAGGACGCGAGGGAGATTTTCCCAATTAAATCCAACCCCCACTATGAAAATGGCCTTATCAATTGGATTGGTTGCAAGGCCTAAGAAGGTACGTGTGTCAAATTAGCATGATGTTGACACTTCATGCACTTCCTCACATATACACAACAATATCGCTCTAAAGTTGGCCAATAATAGCCCATGCAAAGAATATGCTTGGTGATGGCCATGCCACTAAAATAGCCATCGCATGTACCATCGTGTGCTTGGGAAATTGCCCAAGTCGACTCTTGATGCTCTAAGAAACGAAGGAGGATCCCTTCGTAGCTTCGACAATACATAATGTCTCCTAGTAAGACATATTTTGTTGCCTTCTATCTGAATGTTCTTTTAGCGGCATGTGATAATCCAGGAGGGAGGTTACCAAGCTTTAGGTATTCCCTAATTTGTGTTGACCAGTCCTGTTGTGAATAAGCCTCGAGCACATGAATGGTTTGTCCCTCCTGAATTTCATCCCTAGAAAAAGTTGACTGGGAAATAACTTGTAATAATAACGTTGTAGTGCTATCGAAAGGGGCTTGAGGGAATAGAGTCCCCCAATTGGCCTGGTTCAAGAATTCGTGAATGTGTGAGAATCTCTCCTAATGAGGTTCAATTTGAATCAAGTGGACTTATGGCATGACTTGATTGTTATCGCGCTCAACCGTAGATTGCAAGAGCATTTTGACCTGGATGGTAGTCATCTTATCCATAGGGTCTTACGGGATCAAGGATCCCAGAGAGGCCATTGTATCTACAAAATGATTAGATGATCTAGGGAGTGCCTCGATGTTATACCATTCAAATTTTTCTAGGAATTTATCCACAAGGGCCTTGTAGGCTTGCAGGAGTGGGCACTTACACTCGAATATCCCCTTGACTTGGTTAACAATGAGAAAGGAGTCACCAAAAATGTTGAGCTTTGTTATTTTCATGGTGATAGTCATCTGAAGGCCTATGATTAGGGTCTCATACTCGGCATTATTGTTGGTGCATGGGAAATCAAGTTTAACTAACAAGGGTATGGGAGCCCCATGCGATATGAAAAACATGATTCTTGCACCACCCCCTTGCTCGCATTTGGAGCCATTGAAAAATAGGGTCATATTTGCCTGTGCCTCAGGCTCATCAAAATTTGGCAATTTTGATATTTGGAAGACCCTATCATCGGGAAGGTCCATGCTAAGAGGTTGATCGTCCAGGAGAGGAGCCTCTACGAGTTGATCGACGATGACCTGACCCTTAATTGATTTTTTTCCAACAAAATCAAGGTCAAACTCCGTCAACAATATGATCCATTTCACAATGCGACTACTATGATAAGTGTGACTCATCATGTAGCGCAATGGATTCTCTTTAGATACAACATATGTGGTATTGCTAAGCATGCAATGTCATAGCTTCTTCGTGGTGAAAACCACCTCTAGGCATAATTTCTGAACGTATGAGTACTTGATCTCATAACTGACCAGGGTGCGGTTGAGATAGTAAGTAGTTTGTTCCTTATGAAATTAATTGTTCTGGGCTAACATGGCACCCAATGCAATCTCAGTGGCTGAGATGTATAAGAGGAATGACACTCCTGGCCTAGGTGGTGCCAACACTGGTGGTGAAGCTAGGTACTATTTTATTACATCAAAGGCCTCCTGACACTTGTCATCCCAATGGAATGTGACCCCCTTATGCAAAAACTTGTTCATGGGGCGACACTTGTCTGAAAATTGTGCTATGAAGTGCTTGATGGACACAATCTTGCTCTACAGACTTCGAAGCTTCTTGATTGTGGTTCGGGGAGGCATCTCGAGGATGGCCTTGACCTTATTAGGGTCCAATTCAATGCCTAGCTTAGAGATGATAAATCCTAAGAGCTTTCCAGACATGACACCAAAGATGCACTTCTTGGGGTTTAGTCTCACGTTATGTTCAATGAGGTGGTCTAATACTTTGCTCAAGACCTCAAGATGTTCATGGCATAATAACGATTTAGCCAGTAAGTCATCCATGTAATCTTCTATAATTTTATGCATGTAGTCATGGAAGATGTATGTCATGGCACGCTGGTAAGTGGCACCGATATTTCTAAGGCCAAAGGGCATGACCTTATAGAAAAATGTCCCCTAGGGCATTGTGAACGACATTTTGAGTTGGTCCTCTGGGTTGATACAAATCGAATTATACCCATAGAAACCATCCATAAGGGATAACATTTCATAGCAAGCTGTGGCATCTACCAGGGTGTCAATTCTTGGAAAATGGAAATCATCCTTAGGACTCGCTTTGTTTAGGTCTTAAAAATCGATGCAAATGCAAATCCTCCCATCTGGCTTCTTGACAGGGACCATGTTGGATCACCATGGTGGATAGTCTACAAAAATTATAAACTAGGCATCCAAAAACTTCTATAGATTGTCTTTGACCATCAAGGCCACTGTTGGATGCATATTTCTAAGCTTTTGCTTGACAGACTTGTCCTTTGGGTCAAGCATCATATTGTCGGTGACTAGATTTAGATCCATTCCTAATCCAATGGAAGTCAAGTATTATCCTAATCCAATGGAAGTCAAGTTAATTGTCACCTAAGGCTACGGATAGAAGATTGATGAGAGCAAGATCTGATCTAAATCATCTTCTACCACCTATGGTAGCTCTTCATCATCTGGGTTAGGTATCTCCTCTGTGGATGTGGTGGATATGATCTGTTGTACCTCATCAATGGGCTTCTTCCCTGGGTTCCTCAACAATGGTTTTTCCAACCCAGTGGGCATCGAATGGGGTGACAATTATGAGGAAGGTATTTCATGCGATGATAAGGGGGTCAAACCTTGGCTGGATTCATTCAGTTAGAAATCTAGGTGTGTCGATGGTAAGGTTGACTCAGGGATATGTTGCACCACGTTACTGTGCTTGTAGGGCTCTAAGTCTATAAGGATGACATGAACTTACCCTTCATGGGTGTACTTGAGGCACTGGTGAGCAATGGAAGGGACACACTTCATGTCCCTAATCCATGGTCTACCTAACAAGATATTGTACGCAATATCACCCTCAATTATGTGGCATAGAGTCCAGATGTTCTTCTCTCCTACATTAATAGGCAAGAGGATCGTACCAACTATCAAGCATATGGAATCATTAAAGGCTCAAACGATGTATGTATATGGGACAATATGGGATGTCTGGAGCTTCAAGTGCTTGAGAGTTGTGGTAGTGATGATATTGCTATAAGACCCTGTGTATATCAACACTCTCTTGTATGATGTCCCATTTACACATGCAATGATGTGCAAGGGAGGATCCACCATATCATGCAAAAGAAGTTTAAGCTCATCTTCTCAAAAGGTTATCACTGGTTCAATGCACTATTTGATGTGCCCTAAAAAATTATTTAAGGAGTTGGACTCCTGGGGCTGAAGCTCTATGGTCTTAAGGATCTTCATAAAAGCCTCTCTATGAAGTTGTGATTGCTGAATCAGCTCATAAATGGAAAGTCAGCCAGATGTTGTTATCAAGCTCTGAGTGAGCTTACTCTTGAAGGTGGCCACAGGCCTAGGTGGAAGGCTTAGCAGAGAAGGTGGTGGCTACTATGACTTCGAAGGTATGTCACTTTGAGCCACAGGTGGTGTGACTAGACTTAGATACCGCCTATTCCTCATGATGATGCTAATCATGCCAATGTATTCCTATTGAGGGGGGTATGATGAACCTCATTCACCTGGGGCACTGTCTTGGCCTACTCTACATGGGAAGGCAATGGATCCTTAAAGACCTCCATCTACTAGTTTTTTGGTGCGATAGGATTGTCTAGATCTTCCTATTGATCATGTCATGTACCAAGTTTTTAAACTTGTAGCACATGTTCACAGCGTGCCCATTTTTCCTATGAAATTTGCAATATAGGTCTTCTCTATACCCTTTGGGTCTAGGTACATTTAGGTCAATAGGTCAACTCTCAGGAATATTGATCGAATTTACCCCTAAGAGGTGCTCAAAAAATGAGTCCATAGACTCTGCAAGGGGTATAAACTATCATTTGGGGTGATGTTGTTGATTATGCCCTTGACTATTCTGATTGTCCTTAGTATAGTCCCGGTGTGTGGCCTAATAATTAGGCTTTTGAGGTGGCGTAGCTTGCGCTGGCCCCAGGACACTAAGGGCAACCTAATTCACTACTATAAACTTGGACTATGTCGAGGTGCTCTTGGCATTCTTGTTCCACTCCTTGTGAGGCTTCGCAATCTACCCCTCTTGAATCTTGATTTCTTCGATGGTCCTAGCTTAGATTAGGGCATCCTTAAGAGTGGGATATTGTTGCAGCTGCAACAACAAGGAGATGGGCTTCAGGAAGCTCTTGGAAAATATCTGAGTTAACTCCAACATGGGGAGAAAATAAGGTAGCTTGGTGAGCAAGTACCGCCACCTATTGCCATTATTTGTTATTGACTCATCATCATATTGCTTCAACCTGGCTACGTCGAACAATGTCACCTTCCTCTTGGTATTGAAGGTGAAGTGTTCTAGGAATGCATCTGTAATTTGATCCAAAGTATGAATGATATGCTTAGGGAGTTGGTAAAGCCACTCCGAGATGGGGCCTAAAATGGTAGTCACAAATATGTGCAAAAGCAAAGAATCATCATCATGAATTCTAAAACACTAATCCAAAAATATGGTGACATGCTCCTGCGCATCCTCTTCTCCCTTAAACATATCCAACTATGGCAACTTATAATGCTT
This sequence comes from Wollemia nobilis, assembly GCA_028583015.1. Lineage (NCBI taxonomy): Eukaryota > Viridiplantae > Streptophyta > Pinopsida > Araucariales > Araucariaceae > Wollemia > Wollemia nobilis. The sequence continues at coordinate 3,133,512 of JAQPPZ010016601.1, read as the reverse complement.
TGGATAGGGAGGCGTAGGTACTAAAGTATGGATTGGCTAACTACGCATTTGGCACATAGTGGGATTCTGAGATCTAGACCCGAAGGTCTTGTTCTCTACCAAATCTTGGTGCTCTAGCAGCTCTTTATATGGATCCAAGGACTTGATCTCCTCATTCTTGCTCACATCCTAAGGTGGAGGTCTAGGATCCTCCAACCTAAGGTGTGGCATTGGCCTATCACCCCCCCTAATTTGATAAGGTATCTCCAAATACTCTACTTCTGGATCATGCTTACTGTAGGCCCTGTAAGGCATCTCTCAATTCGGTCTATAAATAGGGATGTTTGCCCACTATGGGCACCTTGCATCTGGCCTATGAGGTAAGTCTCACTTCAGCCTAGGAGGCTGCTAAGGAAACTTCTAATAAGGCCTATGAGACATTTCTTGAACAAGCATAGGTTACCTCGAAGGGACTCCCTATCTATGGGTCTTATGGGTAGGGACCCTCTCCCATAGAGTCTTCTAGAATAGCTCATTAGTATGTCACTCAATCCTCTCTTTTTCAATTTGATGCAAGAGGTCTAGTTGCTCTTTGTCACACCGAAGCTGTTTGAACTGAGCTTGGCATTCTGCGTATTTTTAAACTACTTACTTGACTTGTTCTACCATGCAAGTCCTAGGGGGTCTAGGGGCCTCACCTTGGGGCCGACCTCATTCAATATAATCTATGATATCTATCAGGTGCTTGCCTTTTTTGAGGTTTTTCGTATTGACTTGAGGTTTGGGCTGGAACATATGCTCATTATACTTAGCAGGCATAGAGGCACATCGAGCATGCACAAAATACTACTTCTGTGGAAAATTTGGGATTTTCTCATACCTTCCTTCTTGTACGAGGAAGGGTAGGGCATAATTGGCCCGCCTAGAGCGATGAGTGTCATTCTCGTTGGGTTGCATGAGTTGTTGTATCCTATCAAGGCGACGTAGAGGTAAAGTCGTATCGACTTACTCCGGCTAGTGTGTGAAGTCGTGCTCTTGCCTATGAATAGGTGTGTCAGCCTTGATGGGTATGCAGATGTGTGACACTGCTCTATCTATTAGTAACTCAGTGTATTATTGCCTTTCATCAAAGAAGGCCTATGATGTATCTACATATTGAGAACACTCTCCCAAGTAATGCTCATCATCCCTCAGGGTGTCCTATAGAGGGTCCCTTTGGATATGAGGCTCATGCCCAACTATCTTGGGACTAGGTGGAGTAGAAGCTCACCAAGGAGGTATGACCAAGTCCCTAGGGCTATAGCAGAGATGATTCATGTCTCCTAGTCCACTCTCCATAGCTTATGCCCATGTTTGGGCTTGGCTGCGGGTGCGCACCAACGCGCTCCTCCGTAAATACCCCAAGTGATTATCTTCTTTATAAATTTTCTATGAAATAACAAACATGAAAGGAAACACTCAATAAGATAGATGATTATCTCGTTTAAGTTATATATGTGAATCCCTAAATTGTTTGTGTGTTTTAGATGTGTTGTTTGTAAATAATGACATTGTGTCGCGTATTTGAAGTATTTTTGGATGATGTACTCAAATTTTTAAAGGATTTCATCTATATACTCACACAAGCTGAATATGGTGATGAATCCATATCCAACGAGGTAGCATAGGTACTACCAACCCTCACCTAGCACCCCCAACGATACACCCCTTCGAAGAGGAATGCGTGCTATTGTGCACAGTTAGGAGAGATCTTGGTTCGGATTTGGCAACGAATGGGTCCTAATCATACTCTTTCACACAAGCCAATAAATTGGTAATGACATCCACTGTTGGTCTCGATCGACGAGTTGGATGTGAGAGCCCAACGTCGTCGATGTTAAGATAAAATGTGATGTGTGGGGTTCCTTTTATATTTAAAGAAAGCAAGAAAAGAAGCATTCAATGATCATTCACTAAATGCATGCATAAGGTGTGTTTTACTTTCAAAAATGTTAGTATATAAAAAGAAACTCACAAACATATCTAGAAATGCAAAGCCCTAAATGTTAGCCTACCCATTAGGTAGGCTACAAGCACGCAAACCATAGAGATGCATTCCTAATCTGAATTTGTTTTGATTTTTTTGCCTTTTATGTGTTTTTATTATTTTGCATTTAAGAAAATGAAGCTACTTTTAACCTTTATAAGAAAACAAAAATGCGAGAAAAACCACATAACACTAAAAATAAACATTTTCTATAACTGCAAAATAGAGATAACAGATTCAGGGACCTACCTCATCACTGCCAAAACTTGCTATTTCTAAAATTCTGCTCCAAAAGCTCTTTATTTTATATTCGATATAGGGTGGGACAAATAGCAGGTCTGTATTCATCCCAAGGTGGGACAAACTTGCATTCGTCCCAGGGCAGCATGAATAGCAAGTCAGGGTTCGTTTTAGCCCAGAACGAATAGCACCTGCAACATAAAAAGATGAAAAATAAGATCCAACTTCATCTAAACCAAAGGGACTATGTCCCACCATGATCACCACTTATGTAGGGAAAAATGGTGCACCAAATGAAATATAAACAATGTATGTATCTATGCCCTATCGCTAATGAGCGCCAAACGGAAGCATGCAAGTAAATGGAAAGATAGCGAATAACAAGAAGTAAAGCAAACTAAGTATATCGCTTATTAATAAAAATGATCCAAAATTATAAATTACAATGCATCCTCTTGAAGGCTCAAAATGGGTGATACAAATTTTTACAACTCAGGTGCCCAAGGATCAAAATCCTTTAAGAAATTTGGGTGCACATCCACTGACTTTCCTCGTACCCACAATCGAAGTGGGTGGGCCAAAGTTGCTACCACTTGTGTATTTGACCTTTTATGTATTAGGGTACCTCCCAATGCACTGTAATTACCTACACATACACACAAGGAAACCATAATTTTCAAATAGCGAGTGCGTGTGATAAAAAGCATGCAATCCCCATATGGGCAAAACGACTAATAATGAGAAAATATATCAAATCAACTCCAAATAGCATGAAATTTCATAATTATGTAAAAGATAATTTTTTGGGAATATATCACAAGAAATTGCACCAAAATTGCATCCGATGGGGCTTCGAAACTCGAATGACCGTCCGCAACCTACAAAACCCAAAGCAAGCAAATTTTGACCCTACGCATATCCAAAATGCATGAAAATTGGAAAAAATATATGAAATACTATTCTAAGAAAACCCATTTGATTATATTTGTGATATCAATCATATTTTGGGTGTTCTCTCAGATGACCGTCGGATACCTGCAAGAGACCTTGCAAAACACTAAAAATGCAATATCTCAGCCAATATAGCTCAGAATGGCATGAAATTTGAACTGCAGCATCATATAAGCATATATAAAATATATAATTAAAAATAGTCAATAAATCATGAACAGATATCTATTCATCCTGGGATAGAGCAAATAAGACTATCATAAATTATGGGGTGCCCCGAGGTGCGACACCCATAGAATCTCCCTAAATTTTGCCATTGATTCCACTTGGGAATGATGAAAAACCCTATAAAATGTGTTGTCATCAAATTTTGTGATGTAATTCACTCATTTGGTTTGGTTTTGTAACATATTACACCTCCTAACTCACTCGCAAACCTCCTTCACTAGTAAGAGATTTCGAGGGAACAATTGGCACAAAAAGTGTGGAAGGAAATCTTGGTAGCATTCTGTTGCTTTATCCTCAAAATATCCTTCCCTTTGGTGTGGAAAATATCTCCACTTTATAGCCTAAGGAGGCTTCAGGGGTCAAAAGGCATGCAAGGACATGCGAGGCATGAGGTGCCACTTGGCCACCGGGGTGGCATGCATTAGAGGGAGAAGAGAATCTCCCAATTTGGACTCCCTCATGGGTTGGAGCATTAATATGCTGCGTGCCCTACTCTCCTAGCCATTATGGACAAAAAATGTAACCATTGGCAGGCACCATTTGTCCAGGTTTGACTTTTTACCAATCAAACCTACTATTCACTCTACCCCAGAGTGAATGCTACTATTTGCCCCAAGGTATGACGAATAGGTTTTGTAGTCATCCCAGGGTGGCATGAATAGAAGCATGATGTACAAAAGGTGCAAAAAGTGGCCTAAAACCTTTAAAACCCTTACATTAAGTGGTTAGAACCATTGTATACCTCCTGAGGACTGCCCTATATGCCTTGGTGTGTCATGAAGTCACTACTTATGGTAGCACAATTAGATTGACCAGTTTTTAGTGTCTACACACTCATCGAGTTTTGGGTGGGTCGATTGAATTGTATCCTCAAGCATGATATGATCTAATTCATTTGTATCAACAATGGGTGCTTCCTCCGTGTTAGTAGGAGTGGGAAGATATTTGTAGATGTATTGATGATAGCTATGGCAGCTTCTATAGTTGGCTCTTCTGACTCTTCCTCTCTTGAAGAAATAGAGGATGGTACTAGTGGTGGTGAATGTAGCTTCATGACTAATCACGGGGTTGAATCTAGACTTTGGATAAGGTCATTGGGTTTAGTTTCCAAGTGCATGAGTAATACATTAGGATCCTATGGAGGATCCACCTATTTATAATACTTGAAGGGGTCTGGATCAACATCAACCACATGGACCTTACCTTCATCAATGTATTTAATGCATTGATGCACTATGGATGGAACACATTTCATATCTTGTTTTTATGGCCTTTCAAGCCAATTTTTGTACTATCTTGAACCCTCCAAGATGTAGAACAATGTAGGCACAGTCTTTTGTCCAACTTCAACAAGTAGGATTATCGTACCCACAGTGGAGTATAAAGCATCATTGAATGCTTGCAAGGTGAACTTGGATGGTACAATGTATGAGGATGGAAGGTACAATGTATGAGGAGTGAAGTTGTGGTAATAATATTTATTGAGGAACCTGTGTCAACCAATACTCGCTTATAGGGGAGCCTATTGATACTTGTGATGATGTGCAAAGTAGGATCTGGTGAATTGGTTGATACGGGTTTGACATCATAATTATGAAAGGATATAACAATATTATTGTACATTTGTATGTATTCCACAAATTTGGTGAAATCATCATAGTCATGAGGTTGTACCTCAATGGAATCCAAGATCCTCATGAAAGGTTCCCAAGGCTTGGAGGACTATAGTAGAAGCTGGCTCATGGTCATATTGGCTGATGGTGCATATGAACTTCGCACGGGCCTAATCTGGCTTGTTGACACTTATTGGATGGGAGTTCTGGGTGGTGAAGACCATAATGTAGAGGGAGTGTAGACCTCCCTACTAGGCCCCTTGTAAGGCTGATTATATCTGGTTTGGGATTAGAATCGATGTTGGCTAACTGAATAATCCACTTGATCATGTGGATAATCCATTGATGTTCTCCTAGCAGAGGTACCTTTATGGTCAGGTCCTCTGAGTGATAATTTTACCTCACGATGGCTTTCAATACGTCATGCAGGAATGATGAGATCCTCAGGATAATAGCAAAGGTGACTACTATCAAGGCACCGTGTAGGAATGGGGGGATCCTCATATGGATTAGCTTCACAATGACTATTAGGGAATCATGCGGGAATGGTGAGATCCTCATACCTATAATTACGATGCTCAAGGCCTATCCTAAAATTTTTCACTTCACTGGCTTGTGATTAAGCTCGGATATGCATAGTTATCATGATGTATTGACTAGGCAAACCCTGAAGGGAACCCACATAAAGAAAATTTTGACTTCCAAAAATCTTATGGGTGCTATATACCAAAATAATCAGCGTGATGAGCTTATCACAATAGGCTAGGGATACAAAATTTGACTTCTGGGTCAAAAATTTGTATTTTTGGAATATTTGGCCAACCGAGGCCTGCGAGAAAATGCCCACTTTTAGGAATTTTTGGGAAATTTTGAAGTATGAAGAGTTAGGACTCAAAATTTCTTTGAGAGGTTCAGAAGGAGCTAACTAAGAGAACAAAAAAAATTTGGCAATTTTTGGGATTGCTAGGCCATTTTATGACTATTTTAGTGTAGTTTTTCCCTATTTTCGGCTTCAAATATAAAGTAATCATAAAACCAACATAACTTTTTTTTTAAGAAAAATTAGGGTTTGGTCATAGATCAAGGATCTTATGTTGACTACCCAAACAATGAACACACAAAGTAGACAATATGATTATCTCTTTTAAGGATTAAATGTGTATTATTATCTATTTTAATTCTTAGGAACACAATCAAATAATCAAAGAAGCACACAAGCAAACAATGTGATTATCTCCTTTAAGTTTTGGATGTGAATCCCTAAGCTATTTGGTGTGTTTAGATTTGTTGTTTCTTTTTATTTCTTATTTGTGCTTTGGACTTAGAATGAGGTAACTCAACCAAGGTGGTGACTCGGAACACTAGTGTGTTAGGATATCATCCTAACCCTTAATGTAATAACTTCCATGATGTAATAATTCCTAAAGAACGTGGGTAGTACCCATGATTAATATTTTGTAATGTTCTAATTTTTAGCTTATGTAGTGCCTATGACAAATGGCACCCTTTTTATGTAACACATGGTAGATAGGTTATGTAAGGTGGCCTTGTGCATGTAATTCGAGTGGCATTGTGCATGTAATTTGAGTGGCATTATGCATGTAATCTAGGTGGCATTTTTCATGTAAGCCAACCATGGAAGGGAACTCTTTAAATACATGAGAAGGCACCAATGTATTCATATTTTTGCAATTTAATGAAGTGTTGAAGGAGGTTGCCCACTCGAAGAGGCCTGTGATTCTATCTTATTGTAAGATTGTTTCTTTATGCAAATTTCTGTTATAATGTGTATTTTGTTCTAAATATTAATATGATGTTGTAGCACCCTAAAATTGATGCAGTTAAACCCTCAGTCAAAGATAAAAAAAATTGAATTTTAACCTCGAAACCGCCCGTTAACCGCTCATCTCATTTTTTGTGCCATTTTTAGAAGTTGTTTGACCGTTGGACGATATCATCGTCGATCTGACGATATCATCCCAAATCGGATGAATTTGTCTAGAACAGAATGTCCAGATGATTTCATCCCAAAACCAAATTTTCATAATTAGCTTATATTTCAACAACCTCTCCAACTCGGGCAGAAGCGTTTCTGCGCAGTTGGAGATTCCTACGTTGGAGATCTCCCAGATTGGGATGATCCCCAACCTCCTAACCTCCCCCAAATCCTATATAAACTTGGGATTTTTCCAGTTTATCCCCCTGGCTGATCATTTCCCTGTAACTTTAGTTTTTTTTGTGTTAGAAAATCCTATCCCCCATCATTTGCATTTGTGCTTTTAAGTTTTATTGTAGGATCTCACTATGTTTCAGTCGAAGGAAGCTCAGATTGTCGTAGGCGATTCAACCTCAATTTTGGATGATCTTGTCAATATCAGCGATGATCTCGTACGATTGTAGATGATTTTGACTGTAGTTCAGATTGGGGGCAATCAGAGCCCTGAGTTTGCATTCTCTATCTCTTTTTATTATTTAAATGTGCATTAGATTAATTCACTTCTTTCTGCATCTTGGAGTTCACCTCATTTAGCATATTTGCATGATAAAATTCAAAATAAATTATTAAAAAATTGCATCCCATTTTATTTGATATCTGGATTTATCATTTAAGAATTTATATTCTTATTTCTATCATTTTGTATCATTCTTGCAATTGTATTTTTGGTTTTTGGTGTCTGTTTTCATGATTGTAGGTTTCTGACGAATTCGTTAGGTCACTGACGATCTTGGATGATCTCAGATGATCTCCTATGCTCTGGATAATTCTATACAATTATAGATGATCCTCTCATATTTGAGACAATCTGGACTCCTACAAGCTTCAGAATCTTCATCAAACATCAGAAATCAGGTGCACTCTTCTCCATTTTATTTGTTGTCTACATATAAACCAGAAATTTCATATAGAATAGCTTATATTCATTTTGGCCAACCTAGGAAATCTAAATGATTGAACATAAAATGAACACATCAAATCCATTCTCTACCTAGGCATGGAAACTACCACTCAAAGTTTCTTGGTGAACCCCACCATCTGTCGAAAATTCACCCTTATACTCCTCCCCCGAGAGGCACGACATTCAAAGGGTCTCTCCATTCGAGGTATTGTCCCATCCTTCTCACATCCCTCTTTCAAGCACGGATCCTTTAGCTTAAAGGTAAGGGTGCAAAAAATTTGGGCGATACATTTTGGTGAACCCAACGTGAAACTAAAACACCTTTTGAAAAATCCAAAATAATAAAAAAAAGCATTATTAAGAACATCTAGAATCATTAGAAAACAGTTAAATTTGCATATCATATTTAGATGGTAGATTATAATAGAAGACAAGTTGTCACCATAAATTTTGAAAATCAATTAACGGCCATAGAGATTACTTTTGTGCTTAGAGTACCTCAAACAAATAGAGCCCAATCCTTGTGGGATGAACTTGATAGGAGATTAGGTATTATTGAATCCATATCTGTAGAACTTAGGCAAATTAAGAGGTTTGTCCTAGATAGAATACTGGATCCTGATTAGGTGACTTTGTATCATGAACTTTAGAGAGCTTGCCATAGGTGGTTAGCAGATAAAAGAGTACTTGTGTCTTCAGAATTATACACCTTTGAGGAGTACCTTGAGAACATAGTTGTAGTACATAAATTTCTATCTCGTATAGAGGATCAAGAAGTCATTCTTATGAATAAAAAAAAATGGAATAGAATTCCTAAAGTTGTGTTGTATCGAGAGTATTGCCATGAACTTTATTTTTACAAGTTGGAGTCTGAAGTAGATCATATTACCATAGCACAGTTTGTCAAATTATTGAAAAACAACTTCCAATTTGAAGAGGAGCATTTCATGACTCCTGATGAACTTGACCCTATCAATGATATCCATAAACTATTCATAGAAAACTAAGTCATTCTTTTTACTATTGTTATTTCTTGCAACTAGCATGTTGTTTGTTATTTTTATTCTTGCAAAATAATAATATAATCAAACAAAAAAACAAAAAAAACAAAAACAAAACATTTTCCTTTTAAAGTATTATAGTAGGTATATAGTTAAAATATATACCTCTCAACCCTACCGCATATATATATATATATATAAGTATATATATTTGCTAAAACCTAATTTTAGCACAATGCCTAGACTTAGGAATGGAAAACAAACCAAAGAAGATGAAGATTGGTTAGGAAGACCATTAACTAACCAAAATGTCCCTCCTGAGGACCAAGTTCAGGAAGAAGAAATCCTAGACCAACAAGAAGAAGAGCTTGCTGTAGGAAATGAACAAGAAGAAACTAATAGAGAGGAAGGATCCTCATCCCCTAAAATGTCTTTGGGAGGAGCTATCACTTTTGAAAACATGGAACAATTTTGGAAGTTCATTAACACTAATATTGGTGTTTTTAATAGAGCAGTCCATATGGACAAGGATTGAATTAGTGACACTCAAGCAACTCTAGAAGACGTATTTCAAACACACACTAATCCCTTGTCCTTTATTGATCAAGAGAGTGATCAAGCTGGACCATCCAATTTGGATATCGTAGCTGTGATCCAGAACATGCAACAATAGCAGGCTACTCAAAAATCTAAAGTGCTTGTTAACAAGCCTAGGGTCATTCCCACACAAAAGAAACCATCATTTACTGCTCTATTTTGCCAAGCTCTTGATCAACATACCTCAAATCAACAAAAACCCAAAACAAAACCAAACACCAATTACCAACAATCTGGGATACAACATAATACTATTACAAATCCTCTTCATAATACTCTTCCTACCAACACTTTGCATAATAGCAATATAGCATCTAATCTTTATGTTACACCATCATACACTCATAGATCTCATACCTATGTCCCATCGAACCAATATGGTGGACAAACTAGTAATATTGAAACCATGGTGAAACAGCTAGTTCCCTCATGGACCAGATAGATCCCTACCATCCCTCGTACAACTATCGAGAGATGTGTAGTTAGCCTTTAGATCCTATAGTTGTAGCATAGCCGTATCCTAAACATTTTCATATGCCTGTTCTTCCCATATATAAAGGAACCAAAGATCCCATAGAGCATCTTCGAATGTTTAGGATAGCATGTCATGATATATCATATGATGACTTTTTATTACTAAAAATGTTCCCAAAAATATTGGGAGGAATGGCATTAGAGTGGTATTATCAATTACCCACTAATTCTTTGAGGAATTTTGAAGAAATTGCTAAGTCTTTTGTTCATCAATTTAGTGCCTACATCGAAACACATGTGACCATTAAAGATTTGTATAACTTAAAACAGGACAAAGATGAATGCTTTGCTGATTTCCTAGCTAGGTGGATACAGTTGATAGGAAAATTACACTTTGTGTTACCTTATAGGGAGATGTTGGACATCTTTATTAATAATTTGCAATAGCAACTATCTTACTAATTATAAACTGCTACCTTGACCACCTTCGATCAGGCTATAGACTTAGCCCGAAGAGTGGAAGATGCTCTCATTAGGAGAGGCCAGCTTAAAAAGAAAGATGATGAGAAAACATCCAAAAATCAATATAAGAATAAACAAGTTGTGGGTGATGGAGTCACCGATAGTAGAAATATTGCTAATGTTAATGCTGCAAAGACAGCGAAGAAGTTTGTATTGAAACCTCCTGATAAACCTCCTTGATAATTTACTAGGTTAAATCAACCTTTATCAACTATTCTACCACAATTATTAGAACGATGTTTGATTCAATTACCAAATATCCGAGAACCTAATCCAACTATACCCGGATACAGAGCATATTTACACTGTGACTTCCATAGAGGACCTGGACACACTACCAACTCTTGTAAAATATTAAAACATAAAATACAGGACTTGATTGATAACAATGAGATGGAGGTGCAAGCCTTTCAACCTAAGCAAAATCCTCCTAATGTCCCTCAAAACTAGAACATCTTTCAACATCCCTTACCAAAACATGGTAAGGAGGTGGCTAATCAAATTGAACATCATAATGTCCCTCCTCCTGCCCGATATGTAGGAACTATTAGTGGGCATTTACTTGCTCATGATCCGGAAATCTTTGACACAAATTTATCCATGGTTACAACCAAGCCTCTATATAATATTCAGATACCTGATCTTAGTGATACAAAATATGAGACTGAGAGTGATATGGAAATCACATCAAATCAATCTTATAGTTCTGAAGATGAATCGAATACTATTCACCCTATCACAAGTTATATGGTTCTATAAGAGCCATTTACAAGAAGAGTAACTACTAGACCATCGTCTCACCGATTACTTTCTAATGAGCTAGCTATAAACACTATACCAACACCCATTCATCATCCACAGAATAATATTGTGGGTACCATCAGATCTGTTACTAGACAACAGGCTCAAAATTATCAACAAGATCAAATTCAGAATGATGGATCAACTCCATTTGTTTTGAAGGTTCCTAATAAAGGGAATCATACACCTAATGTTCAACCTAAACCTCATTATAATATTAATGAACAATTATCAAATATTACAGCTAGAATTTCCCTCTTGGACCTTTTAAGATCTTCTCCTACACATAGAGATGAATTAATGCTCACATTAAGCCAAATGATGGTACCACAATACATTCAACCTGAAGCCATGGCCAATACTATAATAACTCGTGAATTTGATTGTATTGACTTTCGGGATAGAGACATACCTCAACATAGTTTACATAAAGATAACCCCTTGTATATTATTGCTTTAATTGGAGATGTAGCAGTCAAACGAGTTTTGATTGATAATGGTTCATCTTTAAATATCTACACTTTTGACTTCTACCAAATATTTGGGTTTTAGAAGTGAGGAAATAAAAATAATTGATATGATCATAAAAGCTTTCAATGATGAAACACAAGAAATGTGTGGATTTATTACGATTCCATTGCAGGTTGGTCCAAGAACCTTGGATACAATTGTGTTCATTGTACATTGTCCTAAATCGTACAATATACTCTTAGTTCATCCTTGGATCAACGTAATGTGAGTTGTTCCCTCAACATTACATCAATGTGTTAAGTTTGAATTTAAGAATCAGTTGGTTACCATTCATGGTGATCCAATACCCTTTGATATGTGTGCTTTGGCAGAACCTATTGGAGTTCAATTTTGCCCTGCTCTATCATCCACACATCCTAATTCTCATTATCCATATAAACGTGTGAAACTCACACCCACAAATTCATCTACTTCTTCTCCATCAGTTGCACCTCCACATATAGCTCAACCATCTTTTGAACAAATCGCATTAGGACCTAAGAAATATCCTAATATCACAACCAATGTCTCTTGTTCTACTCCTATAACTTCCATACCTATAAAAGACCCATCTATTGACACCTCTACACCGTCTACATCTACCAAAGTCATATTTTTAGCATCATAATATGTAGGGAATGTTCCTTCTCCCTCTTATGCTCTTACTGACGAGCTCTTACCCAATATATCTAAAATCCTTATATCAGAAGAAACGAATGCTTCTATGCAAGATTCCATTATTTTAAATAATTTGCCACCATCTCCTCATACCTTGTGCCTCCCACATCCTATGGGAAGTATTTACCAAGTCGAAAGTTGTGACTTTATTTATAAGGGATATGACTGGGATAGAATACCCAGAAACATCAAAACTCATTATGATGGATATGCTCGATGTTATTTTAATAATGAATATATTAAAGCCAAACCTATATTGCTTAAATTGGGATATAAAGGGAAAGGTTTGGGACCTTTCCAGAATGGTATGAAAGAACCTTTTGAGGTAGAAGTGTGGCTCACCCGATGTGGTGTGGGCCTATTTCCTAGTAAGGGTCAGCCATTCCCATTTGAGGATGATGACCAACTTATATGTTACCAAGATTATTTAGATGTGTGTGATGCCTTGCATTTAATAAATAAGACATTCACATGTAATATGCTATCTATAGCTTATCCTGAGATGATCGTTGAATTTGACGATGAGTTGGAGGGAGATATCTTTCATGATGTCTTCGTTGAGGAATTATTACATAATGGATTTTATTTTGATGGCTCTATACCTAGCATAGCCTATCTTGAGACCATGACTCCTCAAGATGAATTATCCAAGCTAACCTTGGAAGAATTACAAGAATTGGGCGTTTCACCCACCCCACCTAATTTTGAGAGATATCTACATATGGAAGTAGAAAATGTCATAAAAATTAACATTGGAACCGAGGATAACCCTCACATAATCAACATTGGATCAGAATTGAGTCAAGAAAAATAGGATAAATACATTGCATTTCTTAAAGAATATGAAGATGTATTTGCTTGGACATATGAAGATATGCCAGGTTTAGACCCTTCTGTAGTTATGCATCACCTAGTAGTGCACCCGGATGCTAAACTTGTTAAATAGAAACTTAGGAAAATGCATCCTAAAGTGGCCTTACTAGTCAAAGGGGAGTTAGAAAAACTCCTGAACATTTTTTTTATACAAGCCATTGATTATGTTGAATGGATCTTGAATCTAGTTCCAGTAACTAAGAAAGAAACTACTAAGGTTAAGGTTTGTACAGATTTTAGAGATATTAATGTTGCATGCCCTAAAGATGATTTTCCCCTTCCCAATATGGCTCAGATCATTTATTTTACTGCTGGGAGTGGAATGATATCCTTAATGGATGGATTTTTTGGTTATAATCAGATCAGGATAGCTCCTGAAGATCAGGCTAAAACAACCTTTATTACCCCTTGGGGGACTTTCTATTGGTAAGTGATGCCATTCGGGTTGAAGAATGCAGGTGCAACCTATCAACGAGACATGACTTATATCTTTCATGATATGATGCATCATATACTACATGATTATGTAGATGACATTATAGCTCGTTCTACTAAAGAAGATGACCATTTAGATGACTTGATAAAAGTATTTGATTGGTTAAGGGAATATCTTATCCGATTGAATCCAGCCAAATGTATATTCGGAGTTAAGTTAGGTAAATTATTGGGGGTTATATTTTCTTTACATGGCATCAAAATTGACCCTCTCAATATTATGGCTATCACTGATATGCCCGCACCTACAAATATATCTGAATTACAGAGTCTACAAGGTAAGCTTCAAGCTATCCGTCGCTTCATCGATAAGCTAGCAGATAAAATAGGACCCTTTCTTAAGCTTCTTAAGAAGGATGTCTCTTTCCATTGGGACAATGAATGTCAGGCAACATTTGAACTCCTCAAACAATATCTTCTTAACCCACCTATACTTTCACCACCTAAACCTGATCGTCCATTTATCTTGTATATTTTTGCTTTAGATTTTGCTTTAGGAGCTATGTTAGCTCAACTTAATGATGAGAAAAGAGAGCGTGCTAATTATTATATTAGCAAAACATTAATTAGTTATGAAACCCGCTACACAGCATTAGAGAAGTTATGTCTAGCAGTCATATTTTTTACACAGAAACTATGCCATTATATGCTCAGTCAAAAAACATACGTTATTGTTAAATTCAATCCCTTGAGGTATCTCATGAGTCGACCTTATTTATCTGGTCACACAGCAAAGTGGGTTCTTGCGCTAAGTGAGTTTGAACTCATGTTTATAGGAAAAAAGTCTATTAAGGGTCAAATCATAGTAGATCAATTAGTTGTTGCACCCTTAGAATCCACCCATCCCCTCGTCATTGAGTTTCTTGATGAATGCCTTAAACTAGAGGCAGATCATTTAGAGCAATGGTCCTTATACTTTGATAGAGCCTGATGCACGAGTGGGACTAGTGCAGGTATTATTTTGATATATCCACAGAAACATCTCATACCTCTATCCTTTAAATTAATGTTTGCCTGTACTAATAACACTGCTAAATATGAGGCTCTCATCCTTGGATTATGAGTAGCCCTGACATTGAAAATTAAAAATCTATTAGTTTTCGGTGATTCTCAACTTGTTATAAATCAAATTAATTATGTTTATCAAACTAGAGATGATAAATTGCGCTCATATAAAGCATATGTATTACAATTAATATCTTTATTTGATCAAATTACCTTGGAAACTATTCCTAAAACTAGCAATCGTGTGGTTGACGCCATGGTCGCAGCTGCATCTCTTTTACCCTTGGAGTTAGATGACGAATATGCTACCATAATTATTCATCAACTCCAGGAACCCGATTCAATTAAATCATACTTGGAACCTTTGGACGTGTTTCTAATCAATGAAACTACTCCTAAACTTTGGTACACTGATATCCTCAATTTTCTTCAAAATGGGACCTTCCTTGAAGGTTTTAATAGAAAGCAACGCCAGTTATTACGTAGACGAGCAAGTCGATTTGTCATAATTAGCAATACCTTATATAGGAGATCTTTTGAAGGTATCCTACTGAGATGTTTGAATCTAGAAGAGTCTAGATCAGCTTTGAGTGAAGCCCATGATGGATCTTGTGGGGGACACTTTAGTGGTAGCTCCATTGCTAAGAAGCTCCTTAGGATAGGATATTTTTGGCCTACCATGAAGAATGATGCACATGATTACATATGCCATTGCGACAAGTGCCAAAAACATGTTGACCTTGTCCATGCACCTGCACAATAACTGCAGGCTATTTCATCTCCTTGGCCCTTTTCCAAATGGGGCTTAGACATCATCGAAAAAATCAATCATGTGTCATCTAATGGACATAAATTCATCATAACCGCCACCGAGTATTTTACAAAGTGGGTCGAAGCTATGCCCTTATCTTCTTGCACTAGAACTCAAGTTTCCAAGTTTATTTTTAATCAAATTATTTGTAGGTTCGGAATCCCTACAAATCTCATCTCAGATAATGGAACTTGTTTTAAAAACAAAGATGTAAATAAATTGTCAAAAATATAAAATTCAACATCATTGGTCCACTCCCTATTATCCTCAAGGTAATGGCCAAGTAGAAGCATCTAATAAAACATTAATTAAAATCCTCAAAAGACTGGTCAATAAATCTAGTCGTGATTGGCACATTCAATTATATCCTGCTTTGTGGGCTTATTGAACTAGCATTCATACTCCCACGGGCACTTCACCTTTTGTTTTGGTTTATGGCGCTAAAGTTGTTTTTCCCTTTGAATTAGAAGTTCCTTCTTTGGCTCTGCTACTTCAAGATACTGAAGTAGGAGATGAATACCGTGCTAGCAGATTTATTGAATTTGGACCAGGAGGTATAAAGTAAAATTAACTAAATAATTTAATATTAATTAATAAACTTGCAGAGCTATTGCATCCATCATCGAAAATTGAAAATCATAACAAATATATATGTAGGAGATAGGGAGGAAGTCGACGGAGAGGAAATGAAGGGAAGTTGGAGGAATAAGGGGAAAGGAAGGTGGAGGGATAAGGAGGAAGAGGGAATAAAGGAGGGAATGGAGGGATAAGGGATATTCTCACTTGCCGACAAAAACTTGCCGACAATATGAAATTAATCACTTAATAAATTAAGTGTTTACATTTTTTCTACATTCTCCCCCTTAAAGTTGAGAGGACTGACAATACAGTCTCTCAGCTTTACAAATTGAGCTTTAGCCGGTGCCTTGGTGAAGATGTCCGCAACATTCTCCAAAGTGGGGCAATACTGAAGCTCAACAGTTTCAGTTTCCACCATATCTCTGATGAAGTGGTACTTCATATCAAAATGCTTTGATCTACTATGGTGGATAGGATTGTATGCCAACTGAATTGCACTAATGTTGTCACAGAATAACCTTGTTGGACCACTTTGCTGCTCTCCAAGTTCTTCTAATACCTTTCGTAGCCACAACACTTGAGTACTAGCATGAGTGACCGCTATATACTCAGATTTTGTTGAAGATAGTGCTACTACTATCTGCTTCTTGGAACTCCAAGTTATTAGTCCTGAACCCAGACTAAAACAGTTCCCTGAGGTTGATTTTTTGCCATCAATGTTGCTACCCCACACTATCACTGAAGCCTACAAGCTTGATAGTGTTACATTTATGGTAATGGATTCCAAAATACCATGTACCCTTTACATATCTAAGAATTCTCTTAGCTGCCTGCAAATGCAACTCAAAAGGATTAGACATAAATCGAGAGACAAGAGAAACAACATACTGAATATCAGGTCTGGTGTTGGCGAGAAACATCAAACTCCCAACCATGCTTCTAAAATTGGTCACGTCAACTTTTGATGCTCCATCATCTTTGCTGAATTGGATCCCATGTCCAACTGGATTTGCAACTGGTTTGCAATGCTCCATAGCAAACTTCTTAAGCATGTATCTGATTAAGCCAAGATCCTTCATATCAAACTGCTCCATCATGGAGTGTTTGAACTTCATATTCAGTTTTTCATTACTACCCATGAATATGAGATCATCCACATACAAGCAAACTATGAGGATGTCATTTCCTTGCTATAGGTAGTAAAGAGTGGGTTCATTTCTACTTCTGGTGAACCCAAATTCTTTGAAGTACCCATCAATGCATGAGTACCAAGCTCGTGGTGCCTGCTTGAGGCCATAAAGTGCCTTCTTCAATTTGTAAACAAGATGTTCCTTGTTTTTCTCTTCAAATCCTTGTGGTTGCTCAACATACACTTCTTATGTCAAGTAACCATTTAGAAATGCACTTTTCACATCCATGTGTTGAACTTTCCATCCCTTATTTTCAACTAAGGCAAGAACTATTCTAATAGTCTCCTATCTGGATACAAAAGCAAAATTCTCTTCATAATCAATTCCATATTTCTGAGTGAATCCCTTTGCAACTAGTCTCACCTTGTGCCTTTCAATGCTACCATCAGCATAAAACTTGGTCTTGTAGACCCACTTACATCCAACACATTTCTTGCCTTTAGAAAGCTTTACAAGCTCCCAAGTGTCATTTTTTTTTATAGAAGTTATCTCCTCTTTCATGGCATCTTGCCAAATTTTCTGAGTACATGCCTTCTCAAAACTAGAAGGTTCAAGTTGTGCACTAGTTAACAAAGCATAGTTAACTTGATCTCCCCTAGGTTCTTGCTGGGAAACATCATCACCATACAAGTGCATACTTTCTAATCTATGTAAAACAGAATCCATTTCACTAGCTTGACTCCTAGTGTATCTTCTTGAAAAAAATTTATCCAACATCTAAGATGATGGATGATACTGTAGAGTTCTCTTACCTTTGGATGGAGAATCAATGTCCATTGGTGAGGAACGTATAGATCACTGTGGAGAAGGACTTGGTGAAGAAGAAGAATCAAAAGATGAACTTGGATCGGGATCTAGATCTGGAGGAGACTGCTTTCCTTTCTATGGTGTCTATGGTTGCACCTGCTGAGAAATTACATCAGTGGATTCAACATCACTAAATATTCGTGGCTTGCCCCATTCTCCCCCTTCATAAAAAATCACATCCCTGGAAATCACAAGCTTTCTAGTCCAAGGATTATAGATTCTGTAAGCTTTTGTATTCTCATAGTATCCAACAAAGATACATGCCTGACTCTTTGGATCGAGCTTCTTCCTAATCTCATTAGGAATGTGAGAATAGTCCAACGAGCCAAACACTCTGAAATGCTTAACATTTGGCTTTTTACCATACCATGCTTGGTAAGGTTTCTGTCCTTCCAAACTTGAAGTAGGACTTCTGTTCAAGATATATACGCTGGTCTTGGCTGCATCTACCCAATATGAATTAGTCAAATGCTTCGTCTGAAGCATAGACCTTGCCATATCCACAATGGTGCTATTCTTCCTCTCTACAACACCATTATGCTGTGGAGTGTAGGTAGCAGTGAACTGCCTCTTAATACCATGTTTCTTACAAAAATTCACAAACTCATTAGAGGAATATTCTCCTCCCCTATCTAATCGAAGACATTTTACAAAATGTCCACTTTCACTTTCAACTCTTGTTTTGAAATCAAGAAAACATTCATATGCTTCATCCTTATGTTTCAAAATATATATCCATCACATTCTAGTATAATCATCAATAAAGAGTAGAAAATAAGAGTTGTTACCCAGACTCTGTGTCTGCATCAAACCACAGATGTCGGTATGCACTAGCTGGAGAGGATAGCTAGCCCGCCATGCTTGTCCATGAGGAAACTTTGATCTGGCATGCTTTCCAAGAGCACACCCTTCACATACTTCTTTACCATCCTAAACTTTAGGAAGTCCAGTGACCATGGCTTGGGAAGTTAGCATTTTCAAACTAACAGAATTCAAATGGCCATATCGTAAGTGCCATAGAACACTTGGATTGGAAATAGCAACACTTGCTAACTTATCTCCCCCTGGTTGGCCAAACTTTAAAGGAAACAATCTATTCTTTGACATTGGCACTTGAGTAATGATTCTATTATTGTTATTTTTATCAAAAATAGTGCATTTACCCTCATCAAAAAGCAACTTGTAGTTCTTTTCTAACATTTGTCCAACACTTAAAATATTATGTTGGAGATGGGGTGTATAATAGATATCACTTACTTGTTTGACTCCTTCTTTAGTTGGAACTGCCATAGCTCCAATGCCTTCGACTACCAATGATTTATCATCTCCCAATTTGATGTTGGATTTGTAGGAGTTTAGAGTAGCAAAGAGTTCTTCTTTGCCACTCATATGGTTTGAACACCCAGTGTCCAAGATCCATGTATCATTCATGTTCTGATCTGCTTGACCATATGAGAGAAAGGGATTTGTGGCCTCTTCCTCTTCTCCAAATTTTCCAAACTGGTTGCTCTAGCTGCTACTAGCTCCCTGTGAAGTCTTAGTATAACAGTCATGAGCATAATGGCCAAGTTTGCCACAATTGTAGCAAGATTGTTTTGACTTATCTCGTCCTTTACCTCTACCTGATTGTTTCCCTCTATTTTGTTGTCCTCCTCTATTCTGCTGCTGTTCACTGTTGTTTGAGAATCCTCCTCTATTCTGATTTCCTCCTCTGTTAGGAGTTCCACCTCTCTGATTATTTTTGCCTCTTCCTTTAGACTTTCCTTTGCCACGACCTCGACCTCTGCCTTCTTGAGAAGCAAAGGCTTTATCATATCCTTCGTAACTTGTGGAAGGATATGGCTCTAATATCTCCTCATGTGAGAGAAGTGAGCCAATGAGGGTTTCAAAAGACAAAGAAGTTAGGTCTTTAGATTCCTCTATAATGATGGCTACTGAATTCCACTTAGGAAGAAGTGTTCTCAACACTTTCTTCACTATAACTTCAGGCTTTACATCTTCTCCTAAAGTGACCATCTTATCTACTACGACTTTCACACGCACGCAGTAATCACCAACCTTTTCATTTTCTTGCATTTTAAGAGTTTCAAACTCTCTTTTTAGGGTTTGGAGTTTAACTTGTTTGATTTTGTCACTACCCCTATAACTTTCTTGTAAAGCTTTCCAAGCAGATTCAGCAGTTTTAAAAGAAGCTATTCTAGGGAAAATACTTTTATCAAGGGCGGCGTGAATGTGATAAAGGGCAAAAGAATTATTCTTCTATGCTTCTTTTCTAGCCCTTTTATCAGCACCACTCAAAACTGCCCACTCAACAGCTGAAGGTTTAGTATATCCCTCTTCAATTACATCCCAAAGACCTTTGCCAATCAACAGAGTTTGCATTTTAATTGACCAATACTCGTAATCACTACCATTGAATTCAGGGATTGGTAAACTAGTATTGGAAGTCATTTTAGAAAGCAACTTTTATTTCAACTTCAAACAAGCTGTACAAGAAGTACAAAATAGATTACTAATTTACTGATTTAAATCAAATCTAGATTTCTTAAAATTCTCACTGATTTGGCGTTCTTCTTCTTGAGGATTTCCCAAAACTGGAAAGGTGAAGTTGTTTGCTTCGTCGTCACTAATGATAATGACTTCTTTTGCTGTTGTTGCTGGCTCAAGATGCCTTTTGAGAACAACTCGTTCTTCAATTATAGGTTTCACCTCCACTGGTTTTTTTCCTCTGCTTCTGCTTCTGCTTCTGTTGGTTCTAAATCAGGAGAGCGAGGTGTATAGCTCTCACTCGTTTCAACTTCAGGCACTGTAGGAGTATAGCTATCACTTGATTGTCCTTCAGGTACTATTTCAACCATCTTAGATTCAACTACTCTTTTCCCAAAGATATTATCTTCTGAATCTGCCTCGTATCCAAAATCTGGTTTTCTCTGATGTGCAATCACTTGGTTTTCCAACTGACAAAACACTGTATGAAGTCCACTCTGCTGGACTTTCCTGTCAAAGGAATCAGAAGTCTCTCTTCTCAATAGAGAGAGCAATGCATGATAGCATCCAGATGACCGAATCATCTACCCAAAAATTTCACCGCATGCACTGGGTTACAATAATGATGCTAAAAAAACTTTTCACCCTTTTTATTTTTTTAAATCAATTTTCCAAAATTTATTTTAATAAAGCCTTTAAAAATTTTAACAATTTTCTATAGATATTTTAAATTAGTTTTTTAAATAAAGGTTTATTTAAAAAAACTTAATAAAAAATATAAATAAAAATTATTAAATATTTTAAAAACTTTAATTAAAACTAATAATGAAAAACTTAAAATAAAAAAAAAAACCTTTTTTGTTTTTTTTTTTTGTCGTCGTAAAATCCCTGACGGGATTCGACCTCAGGACCTCCACGTCCTGCCCACAAAAAATAGCTGCTACACCACGCGATGCCGGTGAGACCAAAGGGGAAGTCCACCATTTTATATTCATCGACGTCCAGATATGTAAAAAAAACAACAAAAAAATTTGTTTTAACTCCCAACGAGATTCGACCCTGGGACCTCTCCTCCGCCAGCACACAACACAACCGACTATGCTACAGGGATCGACGGGTAAGGAATGGAACCACCTGTTCCTTACACCATCGTCATGCGGGGATTTTTTTTTTAAAAACAAGTGGATTTATCCCACATGCAGTGGGAAGAAGGTAGAGAAGCCTTCAAATATGCGCGAAGGCGAATAAACTTTTGATTTCCTTCGGCAATCGCTCCTTACCACGATTCTTACTCCTCGGCCAATCCACGATCACCATGTGTCTGCTTCGGATGAATATCCTCTCACCATGTGTTTCAACCAATTTTTGCCACCGCACACGCTCGACTGCATTGCCACCTCAACACGCCACGTCAACTCGCCATGTCAGCTTGCGGTTTGCCTAGTCAGTGCTCTATCAGCGCTCACCATGTGTCAGCTGTCGCCACCTCAGCGTCCACCTTAGCTCCTTGAGCTACATGTCCACGTCAGCTATCACTTCGCCTGCCACATGTCACCTCAAAAATCATGTAGCCTAGAAATCCATGCCTAGCTCTACCACCTCCTCGATCCGATCGCTAGCTCCTCGAACACAATGCACCCTCGGGATGCATGCCCAGCACGCTCTCCAGCCAGTCACCGTGCGTCCTCGAGAATCATGCTCATGCGATCTCAATAATCATGCCCATTCGATCTCAAGAATCATGCCCATGCGATCTCGACTCTGATACCAAATATCAAATTTGGACCAAGAGGTATAAAGTAAAATTAACTAAATAATTTAATATTAATTAATAAACTTGCTGAGCTATTACATCCATCACCGAACATTGAAAATCATAACAAATATATATGGAGGGGATAGGGAGGAAGTCGACGGAGAGGAAATGAAGGGAAGTTGGAGGAATAAGGGGAAATGAAGGTGGAGGGATAAGGAGGAAGAGGGAATAAAGGAGGGAATGGAGGGACAAGGGATATTCTCACTTGTCGACAAAAACATGCCAACAATATGAAATTAATCACTTAATAAATTAAGTGTTTACATTTTTTCTACAAGATTTAGTCAGCTGGAACTCCTATATGAGAAGCGCATTAATTCTTTGGAGCATCTTTGTGCCTACCAGAACAAGCTCAAACAAGCATATCTCAAGAAAGTTCATAATTGATCCTTTGAGATCGACGACCTCATCTTAAAAGAAAATAAAAAAAATACTAATGCAACTAAAGACCTTAAAGGCAAATTTGAGCCTAACTGGCTTGGGCCATATATTATCACTGCTAAATTTGGATCGGGAGCATACAGATTAGCTACCTTAGATGGTAAATATCTTAAAGAACCTATGAAAATTATGCATCTTAAGCGCTATTATGCATAAATATGGTAATTTCGTCACTGTATATATTATACATATTGTCTTATTTTAGTAATTCATATAAAAATTTCAAAAACAGTAATATTATGTATTATCTTAATTCATCAATTAAAATATAAAAAAAAAATCAAAATCCTCAAAAACATCTTCCATTTTTGCACCTGTCAATTCTTGAAGTATTGCAGTTATATTTTCAGTTATTTTGGATAAATTAGCATTTATTTGGAATCCCTCACTTTCACACTCACATGACTAAATATCTTGATCTTATTCGATATGATTATTATTCTCTCTTATATCGAAGTCCACAGTTGAATTAAATAATTTTTTGAGCATAGAGAACTGATCTTGTTATTTACTTGAACCAAGTACACCTTTTCACATTAAAATGATTTCATTGCAAATTCAAAGCGATGCTACATAGTAGAAGTGGTCTCTTGAGCAAAAAGTCTCCCCTGCTATCCTATCATGCACATGGTCTAGAATCGTTAAGAATTGACAAAAGGACAAGCTCACCCCTGCCCAGAATAAAAATCCCTTGCTCTCTAGCCAATCTAAGCAAGTATCCCTAGTCTAGGAAGAAAAAGAAAAATAAAAGCAATAAAAATCATGAGAAAAAGAGAAATTATTCAGAAGCATTATCATTTTTTACCATCTCAGCAATATTTCAGCATTATCTCAGTGTCAAGCAAAATACAAAATACAAAAAAAAAAAAAAAATAGAACAAGAAAAGAAAAGAAAAAGCAAAAAGCAATAAATCCCTTCCCCTACCCTTTGAAAGAAAAGAAGGGTGAATGAGCTTGAATCCCTGGAATTCTCAATTATTTGAAAACTGTGAGGTAAGCCCCATAACAGATGGTTTGTGCCCAACCCGCTTGGCCTTGGGTAACTCCTAGCGTGGTGATATGTCTATCACATTAGCGACCTTCGTTTGTACATACCTATGTCTACTCATGGATCAACTAGCTCTTGATGACCCAACTTACATAGTAGTCTGGTATGGTTACATGCATATAAATTATGGTCAATGAACACTCATTTGGTTAATTCAAATTACTTGTATCAAATTATCTTTCTCAAAATTAGGTAAATGAACAATACAATTGCACACACATTTGTGTTTGAGAGATTTTGTATCGTTATGATAGATCAAGATCGACAATGAACTCACATATGCACATGGGGTTCCTTATAAATCTAAATTTTGTCTTTGAGATAATTTAAAATATTTATGCAAATCTTCTAGAATAATTTGATTTTCTTACTTGAGAATATTGGCTTAGCGTACAAACAATTAAATACATTTTTTTCAAAAATCCAAAATTTCTTTCAAAGCATGTTCAAAAATCTAGCAATAAAGTCACATTTATATTTTCGACTTTTGCAACGATGGTATAGTTCCTAAACCTAAATTGGAATCTATGCCTAGTGCAAGTCCTCATTTTATATTTTTTATCTCAAAATCAAAAATCAACTATGCAATAAAACTATTACATCAATTTCTTCTTTTGGATTTTGCGATGATGGTATAAGTCTATACCTAAAATTCTATGCCTAGCGCAAACCATCATTATAATTTTATCTCCCATTTATTTAATCCATAAAAGCATATGGCTTAAATCATTATGTTACACAATTATGCTTTAAAAAGAATGAAAAATTTTCTATTTCATTTCATTATGTCAAACATTCAGTTTTGCGACGATGGTATAATTCCTAGGCAATTGTTCAAAATTCTATCACACTTAGGAATTTTATGCCTAGAAAAAATCATATTTTTAATATTTCATGCATAATATTTTCATGGAAATCTGAAAACAAATCATCACCATCATTATTTTTCATCATCACAACACAAAGTCTTAAGAAAGTCTCTTAAGCACCCTTTTACTTTTAGCAATATTTCTCTCATACCAAGATTAGCTTGATGACCTAGCGAGCGACGACTCCATGAAATGGTCATGTAACAGCGACAATGTCCTTTGAAATTATTGTTAGAATTCACTTTATTTTTCATCAAATCACACCACAACAACCAATTGGTTTACATCAAATTATTTCATTTAAATTTTATAGCATGACATAAAATTATAATATTTTCAATGACATAATTACATGAATAATCAAATCAACCAACAAATATTAAAGCATCATAAAACATATGCACAAGTCATATCACAAAAAGAACATATATATATATATATATCAAGAAGTCTATACATCATATCAAAATAGATTGGTATGCCACAATCTATACCCTGGCATACTCAATCCTCTCAAAAATATATGGTCTATGTACAATGAGTAGCTAGTCTCGAGAAGCCCTCAAGATCTCAGCCTCATATCCTCTCCCACCTTGAGGTGGAGGAGGTGGTCCCATCAAGGTCCGTGTTGTATCACGGTTCCTCGATGTCAATCGTGATGATGTCCTTGATGACCCCATCTTGATTGACTTCGCAATGCTGGTTGGCAACGGTATCCTCTACCCCTCTGGAACCACATGATAGTACAACCCCTGGTAGAATGCGATCTGTGCAACAGCCTGCACTAGCTCTAGAATGCTTGCCCCTCTACTCTAATCCCTAAGCCGTGTAGCCTCATCCTAAAGAGTCTGCACCTGAGCTCGTAGGTGGGCATTCTCTACCCGGAGAGCTACCATCTCATTGCTCTCCCCCACATCGACACCCTTGCCCTTATCAGGTGATGGTGGTCTATCCCTCTACTGATAAGGGAGTCTCTCCCTCCTCTCTAGCTATTGTTGTCTCTCCAGAGCTTGTGGAACTCTTCGACGTCTCTCTTGAGGAGGTCGTCATTGATCCCTCCCTCCGTGATCCCTCACTGCATCGATGGCAACCTGGTGGTGCCTCTCCATTCGTTGCACTACAATGTGCATTAGACCCTATACCCTCATCATCTGAGGAGGGTGGATGCTTGCATACCAGGAATCATACCCATATGCTACCCCCACATCATCCCCATCCACTGGTTGAATGGGGGCATCATTAGCATCTTGACTCTAGAACCGTTGCATGTCTAGAGCCCCGCTCAATGTGGTATTATCCTGCACATTCTGGGAGTACTCATAATCCCTAAGAGAAGGGATCCCCTGCTGTAAACCGAACTGCATCAAAATGTAGTCATAGCGATGGAGCTCTACCTCTCCCTGCTTTGTCCTCAACCATATGACTCGCCTAATGCGAGCCAACTCCTGTTCGTCCTCTACCCACCCTGGATGCTCTCTCCATGGTCTCTAGGTGATTTGATCTGGGGTGAGGTCATCTAGCAACCTCCGGGACATTGATAGATCTATCCGCCGTTGTGACCCTCTCTAGAGCCACCAATAGAAAACTTGGGGTCTCTCCCGATCAACTCCTATCAGTGGAAGCCCTATCGACCTCTGCATAGCAGTGTGCTCCCAGCACCAAACCTGTAGTAGTGATGTCAGCACCAGACATCAACCTCCCTTGTATATGACCTCATAAATGATCCTATACAAGCGAAACAATACAAAGCTACCCCAAGCAAACCTATATCTATGCTCTTTCATGTCACAGACCACATCTAAGAGGAGCCACGATAACCTGCATCTGCTTTGGTGGCATAGAAGAAGGCCACCCACCACCCCTACCAAAACCTGGGTCAACCAAGATGCCCCAGGCATCTGCCTCAAAAGCATCGATGTTCACTTTGCCCTTCTCCAGGGTGAAGCTTGGGTCACTGCACAATCTCATCATGGCATGGCCCTGATTCGCTGAAGGAGTCATGAACCACCCATGTATGGGGATCCTCAAGATCCTCCATACATCCTCCAGAGTGGGAGTCATCTCCCCTGTCGGTAGTTGAAAATAGGATGACTCCGGATACCATCTCTCTGTTAGGGTTGTTAGTAGCCCCATGTCTGTAGGAATTTGTGGCATCTTTGCCACATGCTACAGTCTGACCTTTTCTAATCTATCTCACTTGACCTGATCGAGCATGGCTAAGTCATCCCTGAGACCCTCGTATTTCCACTCTCAACTCTTTAGCAATCCCCTCTGCAGAATAAATAATAAAACAACAAAAAAACATTAGTACATAATCATTAAAATCAATTAAAATCAATTTCATCTCATAAAAAAATGATATCACCCATTATTGGAAAATATCGTACCAAATTTAGTTAAATCATCCTTAGTAGGATGAAATCAACTCCGATTTTTCAATTTGGGGATCACCCCTATTTCTTCGATTTCGTCCTTAGACGAAATCGGTGATATAGGGATGATTTCGACGAAATTGGGATGATTTCGACCCGACGTCGTCAACGGCCTAAAAACGGTCGCGATGCCCAAAAACAATTAAAAATTCAAGTAAAAAATTAAACAAATCAAGCTAAAAATATAGTACACTAGGTTTAGATCCTTACCCACAACCCGCGCCGGACCTCTGTCGATCTGTGTGTCGTTTCCACCATTTCGTCTACAGAGCTCTGAAACAGCGAAAGTGAACAATAAAAATGAATTAGGTTTTTACCCTATTTTTCCTATTTTTATTTAAAAAACAACATTTTTTTTAATTTTTGCTTTTTCGTGCTTTTGCCTCAAACGTTCTATTTGGGTAAAAACTCAAAGGGGCCACCATAGCAAACAGTTGTACAATTCGACCTAGAATCATCGTCTAAAAAATGGAATAAATTCTTGCTTTCTCGTAAAGCGTGAAGAACTCGTCTTTAACGCATTTTCTTTGGAAAATACGCTAAAGAGGGGGCAAAATGTAGGACCCTAAAATTGGTGCAGTTAAACCCTAAATAAAAGATAAAAATTGAATTTTAATCCCAAAATCGCTCGTTAACCGCTCACCTCATTTTTCATGCCATTTTTAGAAGTTGTTTGACCGTTGGACGATATCGTCGTCAATCTGAAGATATCATTCCAAATCGAACGAATTCGTCTGGAACAGAACGTCTAGACAATTTCATCCCAAAACCAAATTTTTATAATTAGCTTATGTTTCAACAACCTCTCCAACTCAAGCAGAAGCGTGTATGCACGGTTGGAGATTCCTATGTTGGAGATCTCCCAGATTGGGATGATCCCCAACCTCCTAACCTCCCCCTAATCCTATATAAACTTGGGATTTTCCTAGTTTATCCCCCTGGCTGATCATTTCCCTGTAACTTTAGTTTTTTTTGTGTTAGAACATCCTATCCCCCATCATTTGCATTTGTGCTTTTAAGTTTTATTGTAGGATCTCACTATGTTTCAGTCGGAGGAAGCTCGGATCATCGCAGGCGATTCAACCTCAATTTTAGATGATCCTGTCGAGATCAACGATGATCTCGTACGATTGCAGATGATTTTGAGTGCAGTTTAGATTGGGGGCAATCAGAGCCCTGAGTTTGCATTCTCTATCTCTTTTTCTTATTTAAATGTGCATTAGATTAATTCACTTATGTTCTGCATCTTGGAGTTCACCTCATTTAGCATATTTGCATGATAAAATTCAAAATAAATTATTAAAACATTGCATCCCATTTTATTTGATATCTGGATTTATCATTTAAGCATTTATATTCTTATTTCTATCATTTTGTATCATTCTTGCAATTGTATTTTTGGTTTTTGGTGTCTGTTTTCATGATTGCAGGTTTCTAACAAATTCATTTGACGAATTCATCAGGTCGCTGATGATCTTGGCTGATCTCAGATGATCTCCTATGATCTGGATGATTCTGTACAATTACAGACGATCTTGTCATATCCGAGACAATCTGGACTCCTACAAGTTTCAGAATCTTCATCAAACATCAGAAATAAGGTGCACTCTTCTCCATTTTAGATATTTTCTATATTTAGGATTCATTTATGTTTGTTGTCTACATATAAACTAGAAATTTCATATAGAATAGCTTAGATTCATTTTTGCCAACCTAGGAAATCTAAATGATTGAACATAAAATGAACACATCAAACCCATTCTCGACCTAGGCGTGGAAACTGCCACTCAAAGTTTCTTGGTGAACCCCACCATCCATCAAAAATTCACCCTTATACCCCTCCCCCAAGAGGCATGACATTCAAAGAGCCTCTTCGTCCGAGGTATTGTCCCATCCTTCTTGCATCACCCTTTCGGGCATGGATCCTTTAGCCTGAAGATAAGGGTGCAAAAAATTTGGGCGATACAGATGTTTATGTGATTTTATTCCAAGCAATTATATGAGAGTGTGTTTATTTGAGTTTATTTTATAGTAGGATCCTAACAAGTGGTATCAGAGCATTTTCCAAGGCCAAGTTCTACTACAACAGTAATGATTCTTGCTTGTTAGGTATAATCCCCTATTATTTTCGTGTAAATTTTTTTTTACTATTATCAAAAAAAAAAGATAGAGACCAGTCAAAAAAAGGTCTTTTTAGTTGAGTAGGTAGAAACCCTATGCCGACGGTTTTAAAATATCATGAATGATCTATCATTTTTTGGCTAAGCTAGATAGCCCATACAATGTCTAGTGAAGTGAGGGGCGATCAGGCTCCAATAACCAGGCCTTAGACAGAACTCGCGCACGAACTTGAGCTCCCACGCATCTTCGGATGTATCGGGAGACCATTCTAGAGTTAACAAAATTTTATCCAATAGAAAGCTTATTGGCCTTGTATCATCCATAGTCCACGGGACAGCATCCCGGACGATTACCCTCCAGTACTGTCAGAGATGTAGATAGTGTGCTCAAGGGTATGTGTGGAATCCTCCTTGGGTAGTGGCCTGAAATATTGGTCTAAGCACTATTGTTCGTCACTACGGTATAACAGAGGGCCTATGGGTGTTACATACTCCTTTACCTGGCATACCCTGGTTTTT
This sequence comes from Wollemia nobilis, assembly GCA_028583015.1. NCBI lineage: Eukaryota > Viridiplantae > Streptophyta > Pinopsida > Araucariales > Araucariaceae > Wollemia > Wollemia nobilis. Next base: position 3,103,503 of record JAQPPZ010016601.1, on the reverse strand, counting down.
TTTAAACTTCAACCTACAACAAAATCACAAACCAAAACTCCCTGTTTGTAAACCTGCATTCCAAATTCTCAAAAGTGAGCATATGAGAAAGGAATCCTCTACCAAAAAAAATAGTATAAATTGCATGAATTCGAGATATAATATGAGGGTGATAGTTAATTTGATAGTCTGGAGAATAATAGTCAGATTTATAGTGGCAGTAATAGTCAGGTCAGTGAGGTCAACACAGTCAGGTCAAAAATTACAGTTTTTAGTGTCAGAACATAACTGTCATAATAGTAACCTACACAATACAAAGAATATTTAAACTAGTGATGTAAGCAGTGTCAGAGAGACTATTAGGGCTGAGAAAAACATTGAGTGAGTAACCAGAGACCAATTATATATAGTGCTCTAGTATCCAACTTTTGCACTGTAGCTCAAAATCCAAAACTGCAAACACTGTTAGACTCAAAAAAATAGGAGAAAAAAAAAGTCTGGGGTGCAAAAAAGTAGTGTTGTGGGATATATCTCATTGTGACCACCTCTTCAAGCTGATCATTTTGATATATAGCACCCAAGCACTTTTTTGAACACTTACTAAAAATAGTAAGTCCTGAAACCCAATTATATTTTTAGTAACTGGTCACAAAAGATTCCAAAATGGGCCAGGGTATCCATGGACATCAAAAAGAGCTAGAACATATGGACTCCTTAACAAAATCCATTGAGAATTTGAACTTGGAAATTTTCTCCATAAGAGAAGAGGTCCAAGGTCTTCGTCTAGATCATGAGGCCACTAGCGCTTGCTTAGAAGAAACACTGATATAAGTGCGTAGCAAGTTACATAAGGGACCACTCAAAACAGAACACCAGGCTGAAAACTCTACAAGGAATGACCATGACCCATCATTTAAAATGCCAAAATTGGACTTCCCTCGATTTAATGGGAAGTATTTTTATGGGTGGTTATGTAGGGTTGATCAATTCTTTAGACTTCATAATGTTCCCATATATCATCGAGTTTAGATGGTTTCCTTCAATTTGGAATCTGAGGCTCTACACTAGTTCCAGTGGTTACGTAATTCCAACCCAAATCTCTCTTGTGAGGACTTTGAGTCCCAACTACTAATATGATTTGGGCCTAGTGAGTATGAGGACTTCACAGGGGCCTTGACCAAACTGCAACAAACATCCTCAGTCCGTGACTACCAAACTCAATTTAAAAATTTGGCCAATAAAATAATAGGATTGATGAAAGGGTTCTTCATGAGTTGTTTTATCAGTGGGTTAAAAGGGGATCTCCAAGCTGAAGTAAATATGTTGAAACCATAGTCCATGATGGAAGCTATCATTTTGGCCCGTCTGGCTGAATCTAAACTCTCAAACCAAAGGTGCCCACCGTGGTTTCCTCAAAACTGACCTTCATTTCCTTCTCGAACCTAAAATTTAGTGGATAGTAAACCTACTACACCCAAGCGACTGACTATAGAGGAGATGGATGCACATCGTGCCCAAGGATTATGTTATAATTGTGATGAAAAGTTTTTTAAAGGACATAATTCTGCAAATAAATGACTATTCTTGATAGATGTTGAGGAACATGCTAACACTGACCAGAGTGATGAGGATGAGGACCCTCCTAAAACACCTTCTCCATAGGAAGAAGATACACAGGGGTCTGAGGCAGAGATTTCAGTCCATGCTCTTGTAGGAATTACCACTCCAAAAACCATGAAAGTTATGGGATTTTTCAAGGGCCAATGTCTTACCATCCTTATTGATTTAGGTAGCACACACAACTTCATTGATCCTCAAGTTGCTAAGTGGGAAAATTGCTATATCCACACTTGTAATTCATTCGAGGTCATGGTAGCCAATGGGGGAACATTACCTTGTAAAGGAAAATGCCACAATGTCAAGATCAGGATAGGGGACTATGAACTCAAGTAGGACATATTTGCCCTCCAGTTAGGAGGATGTGATATGGTTTTGGGATCTCAATAGTTGAGTACGTTGGTCACTATCAATTGGAACTTTGTAGAACTCTGGATGCAATTCTCCCAAAATGGACAGACACACTTATTCAAGGGCTCCCCTATAGGAACACCTCACCTCATTAGTTCCAATTGTATGGAGAAAGTTCTAAAGAAATAAAAATGTGGGGTCATTGCACAACTCTTCTCCATCCAACCAACCACTTCACTAATGGCTGAAATTCCATCAGACCTACAACTAGTTCTACACAAACATGATGTTGTCTTTGCAGAACCAACTACACTACCATCGTGTTGCTCTCATGACTATGCTATCTCATTGCTCTCGGGTAGCACACCATAAAATATCAGGACATATAGGTACCCTCATGCCATGAAATCATAACTAGAAAAACTGGTACAGGAATTACTCAAGGTTGGTGTCATCCGGCCTAGTACTAGCCCCTACTCCTCACTTGTCCTACTTGTTCCCAAGAAATATGGCTCATGGCGCCTATGTATTGACTACCGAGAACTCAAAAATACTACGGTAAAGGATAAATTTCCTATTCCTGTGGTTGATGAATTACTCGATGAACTACACGAGACCATGTATTTCACCAAGCTTGATCTCCGCTCTGGGTACCATCATATCTGGATCAAGGATGAAGAAATCCCCAAAACTGCCTTTTGCACTCATGAAGATCATTATGAATTCTTGGTAATGCCATTTGGTCTCACAAATGCTCCTTCTACATTCCAAAGTCTTATGAATAACATCTTTCGACTCTTTCTACGGAAGTTCATCCTTGTGTTCTTTGATGACATCTTGATTTACATCCGCACATGAGAAGAGCACCTCAATCATGTGGATCAAACTTTATAGCTGTTGGTAACCCATAACCTTTTTGCCAAAAGGTCTAAGTGTTCCTTTGGTCTAATTGAAGTAGAGTATCTGGGACACATTGTCTCACAGGATGACGTCAAGGTTGACCCTAAGAATATTCAAGCAGTTCAAGAGTGGCCGAAACCTCGCACCCTCAAGGGACTTCGAGGATTTTTAGGGCCTATTATCACAAATTTATCTATAATTATGGGAATATAGTTGCCCCCCTCACCCCCATGTTGAAAAAATATTCCTTCACTTGGATAGGGCCTACTGACCAAGCCTTCATTGAACTCAAGCATGCTATGACCACCACTCCTGTTTTAGCCATGCCAGATTTCTCTAAACTATTTGTCATTGAAAGTGATGCTTCTGGTCATGGTATTGGGGCAGCATTGATGCAAGAAGGATGACATGTGGCTTTTGCTAGCAAGGCACTCTCTGATCGTAATCTGGGGAAATCCACATATGCTAAGGAAATTTTAGCCATATTGCATGCAGTCACACATTGGTGACCTTACCTCATTGGGTGTCACTTCTCCATCAAAACCGACCATCAAAGTCTCAAATATTTTCTAGAACAGAGAGTTACCACACCTAACCAACAAAAGTGGGTGTCTAAAATCATGGGCTATGATTATGATATCACCTACAAAAATATAAAGGAGAATATTGTGGTTGATGCTCTTTCTCGCCAAATGGAGACCGTAAGTATGTTGTGTACCATCTCAGCACCACTTCCCCAATGGATTGATTCCTTGCATCAAGAAGCATGTCAGGATGCATATTTGCTAGCTTTGATAGCCTCACTAATGGATGATCTATATTCTGCACCATGGTATAGTTGGAATGGCCATGATCTGTGCTACCATCAATGTCTGGTTCTACCTCATAAGTCCCCACTTCGAGAGCTTGTCATGAAGGAATTGCATGCCACTCCCTCTACAGGCCATTTAGGGTTCCTTAAAAGATATGAGCGACTCAAGCGCACCTTCTTTTGGAAAGGTATGAAATGTGACATCCACTCTTTTGTTGCTACCTGTGACACATGTCAAAGGATGAAAGGTGAAACAGTGCACTCTCCGGGCACTCTTCAGCCATTGCCTATCCCAAATCAGGTTTGGACTAACATTTCCATGGACTTTATAGAAGGGCTCCCTAAATCTGGAGGCAAGTCAGTTATTTTTGTGGTAGTGGACTACCTTTCAAAGTATGCTCACTTTTGTGCCCTTGTCCATCCTTATACAACATCCATTGTTGCACAAATTTTTCTTGACTCCATATTTCGCCTTCATGGCATGCCCACCTCCATTGTATCTGATCGTGATCCCACCTTCACTAGTCAATTCTGGAAAGAGTTGTTTAAGTTGTAGGGGACTCAGCTCAAAATGAGTTTAGCCTACCATCCGCAAATGGATGGTCAAACAAAAGTTGTTAATAAATGTTTGGAAACCTACCTTTGCTGCTTTGTCTCAGATCATGCCACTCAATGGGCAAAATGGCTATCCTTGGCCGAATGGTGGTACAACACTTCCTATCATACCGCAACCAAACTCACACCATTTGAAGCAGTCTACGGGTGCCTTCCACCTACGCCTTCCTCTTACATTCCTGGAAGCTCCAAGTTCTAGGCCGTTGACAACACTCTAAGTCAACACATCGAGGTCCTTCTCCAACTTAAGTAGAATTTGAACATGGCCCAGAATCGGATGCGTCAACAAGCTGATCAACATCATTCTGAGCGTAGTTTTGATGTAGGTGATATGGTCTTCCTTCGCTTGCAGCCATACAAACAATCATCCCTACAACTTCGCAGGTGCTAGAAGCTTACTGTAAAATTCTATGGTCCTTACCAGGTTCTACAAAGGATTGGCCCCATAGCTTACAAATTAGCACTTCCACCTACTTCCAAGCTTCATCCTATTTTTTATGTTTTTGCTCTCAAGAAAGTTGTGGGTACACAGGTACAGGTTCAATCCACACTTCCTAAATTGGATGAAGAAGGCTCCATCTTACTTGAGCTTGAGTAGTTTTTGGATTGTCGGACTCACACTCTTCGTAACCGTACAATTACAGAGATCCTAGTTTAGTGGCATGGGCTTCAACCTAAAGATGCTACATGGGAGTCTCGAACACTAGTGCCAAACATGAGGTCCTCAAAAGAGTCTAAGGTACATCGCTTAAAACCCATAATGAGTGGAGGGTTCACCTTGATCTTCCACTCTAAAATGATAAGTGTTTCCAATAGTGGGAGGGATTTTGAACACCAGTGACCTATTCCATCTTAAGAGAGTGCCCTATTCTATATAAGGTGGCACAAGTCGATGGAAGGAGGGGAAATCTAATGTCACTAGTCTGAATTGGAGGTTGGTGATGAAATCTAATCTTACCAATGTTATTGTGATATGTGCAAGTGTGTGTGGTTCCTTTTAAGCTTAAAGAAAGTAAACAATGAAGCACTCAATGATATTTCACTAAATGCAAGGAAATGACATTTTACTTTCAGAAAAGGCTAGGTAAAAAGCAACCTATCGGATGAAAATCCTAAATGAGAACCTACCCATTGGGTACGCTACAAGAAAGCAAACCATAGAGATGCATTTCTACTTAATTTCTTTTTGAATGTCATGATATCGTGACATTTCTCATTTTCACTTCTTCCAACCTTAGAAATGTCGTGAAATCTCAGCATTTTTCATTTCTCTTTCTCTCTTCCTGAGAATGTCGCAATATCATGACATTTTCATTTTCTCTTCTTCCAACCTTAGAAATGTTGCGATATCGTGTTATTTTTCATTTCTCTTTCTCTCTTCCTAAGAATACTGTGATATCGTGACATACTTCATTTTATCTTCTTCCAACCTTAGAAATGTCACAAAATCTTCGCATTTTTCATTTCTCTTTCACTCTTCCTAAGAATGTTGTGATATCATGACATTCTTCATTTTCTCTTCTTCTCTTCCTGAGAATGTCGCGATATCCTAAAATTTTTTATTTTCTCTTCTTCCAACCTTACAAATGTCATGATATCATGACATTTTTCATTTTCTCTTCTTCCAACCTTAGAAATGTCACGATATCGTGGCATTTTTCATTTCTCTTTCTCTCTTCCTGAGAATGTTGTGATATCGTGACATTTTTTATTTTCTATTCTTGTAACCTTAGAAATGTTGCAATATCGAGATATTTTTCATCTTCTCTTTCTCTCTTCCTAAGAATGTTGCGATATCGTGAAATTCTTCATTTTCTTCCAACACTATGCAAATTTTCTAGAATTTGTACATTGACTAATTTGCTGGGCACTTTGTAAAATTTCCAAAAAAATCAAACATGGATTCCAATGACCTTGCACTTTAGTTTTTGGTACTTTAAAGGTTTTTGAAGGATCCTCCATGATCAGAAGTGATTTTTAGATCCAAAAAATGAAATTAAATTACCCGAAATTTGTTAGTTTCATGTGGTGTGAAATTTATGGTGAAATTTTAAAGTGATCAGAATTAAACAAAACTTCTCAAAAATCCAAATGAGCCAAATGGGTATCTGAATCTGTAGAAAAATATTGAAAATTCACTATTTATTAGAATATATCGTATTAATAAGCTCGCTAGCTAGAAATAGAAACTACTATTTCTGGAAGGTGAATCATGTCTGAAACCCTAAATATTTGGTACCATTAGAAATATTAGCTCGGGATATTTCATCCAGAGTTTGAATCTCTCAAAACAGATTCTCGTGGCTGAAAATATAGCATTTTCAAGATTGAAGTAAACATTAGGGCAAAATGAAAAATTTCAAAGAATTTTAGAAGTTAATTTTAAAATCTGAAACCTTAGGAAAACTATTGAAAATCAAAATTTTTGGAACATTTAACCAGAAATAATACCATTGAATCATAAATACCCATAAGAAATTAATTAAAAACAATGTGCTAGACAAGCACTTTGACACGTTGATGCAAGCAAAACTTAAGGACTTGATGCAAATGAAACTTGGAATAAAAACCAGAAAATCTCAAGAGTGTCCCCTCGAAAAAAAAATTAAACATTTCAAAGGAATCAAAATTTTATTTTTAAGGGGGGGTGCTGCTTCTCAACAAAGTCCTTATGATGAAAATTTGGGAATCTCAATGTGTTTTCAGTTTACTAGCAATTTGAGAAAATTAAAAAATGTTGTAGCCAAGTGGACTTTCAACAAGTCAAGACAACAACTGCAGGTTCTTACTCTTTTGGAGAGGCAAATTAAGAAATTTTATGATGAAGGGAACAAGGAGGTTTTTTCAGAAGATTCCAAAGTAGCCATTAGATATCTTGAAGAGAAAAAGGGTAGGATTTTGTTGGCACAAGAGGCTCAATGGAGGCTTAAAATCTAAGCAATCTGGTTGGAGTTAGGGGATGAAAATACAAAAAAAGTACATAATTTTTCCAATCATACGAGAAACATCAATACCATTTGGGAAATTCCCAATGAAGACAAGACCCAAGATAGGTCTTTCAAAGATATAGCAACTCTCGGTATAAAGCACTTTAAAAACTTGTGATCCTAAAAGGGTAAACTTGGCTAAGATACTTCAACTCACCACATACTTTCCCAGATTTGCTGAAGAGAATACTAATGAGGGGCTTCTAGAAGGAGTTTCCAAAGATGAACTAAAAAAAGTGCTTTCTTCTTTTCAAAAAAATAAAAGTCCAGGGCCAGATGGATGGGGAGCTGAATTTTTTTAGGGTTCTTTGAGTTGATTGGGGAAGACCTGCGACTAGTGGTGGAAGAAACAAGCTTCGGGGAAGATCCCATTAGATATCAATGCATCCTTTATTGTCTTGATTCCAAAGAAGGACAAGCTAAATACTTTGATGATTTCAGACCTATATCTTTGTGTAATTGTATTTACAAAATCATTGCCAAAATCATAGCTTCAAGGATAAAATGAGTGTTCTCAGACTCTATATCTAGTGAGCAATTCAGATTTCTTAATGGCAGACAGATTCATGATGCGGTGGGAGTGGATCAAGAAGGCTTGCACACTATTAAGACTAGGAGACTTTTGGCTATTGTGGTCAAATTGGACCTTTCCAAAGCCTATGATAGAGTTTGTTGGATGTATCTAAGGATTATGTTGATCCACATCAATTTCAATCTCCAAGCTATCAATTGGATTATGGGTTGTGTGGACTCAGTGTATTTTGTAGTTCTTATTAATGGCTCGGCTTCACATTTCTTTTTCCTAGAATGTGGTCTAAGATAAGGATGTCCCTTATCTCCTATCTTGTTTCTCTTGGTGGTAGAAGGGTTGAGTAGGGCTATCAAGGAAGCAAGAAGAACATGGCTTATTAAAGGGATCAAAATGGGGTCATCCCTCTCCTTAACCCATCTATTATTTGTGGATGATATTTTTTTGTTCTATGATGGGTCTCTCAGGGATATAAAATAATATCAAGGATATATTAAGGAGTTATTGTTTTGCCATAGGTACGGAAATCAATATGGAGAAATCTACTATGTTATGTTTTGGGCTGGTAGTTGAAGATGAAAAACTCTTTTGAAGGACACTTTCCTTTTCCATTATTTACTTTTAGGTAGGGATTAAATATTCGGGGTTCATGCTAAAGCCTAATGATTATGGTATTAGGGACTGGGATTGGTTAGTGGAGAAGATCAACAAAAGGATATCTTTGTGGTGCAATAGGTGGTTAACTATTGGGGGTAGACTTACTCTATTTAAATCAGTATTGGAGGCTATTCCTATCTACTGGCATGGGATGGCTTTTATACCAGCTGAGGTGCTAGAAAAAATAAGGAAAATATGTTTTAAATTCCTATGGACAGGGAAAAGAGACAAAGCAGGCATTGCCTTAGCCAAATGGAAATTGCTAGCTAAACCTAAGGAAGAGGGTGGATGGGGATTAAAGAATATTCATCATTTCGAAAAAGCTTTGGCAGCAAGGAGTGTATGGAGAATGATTACTCAAGATAATATATGGAGTAAGGTTCTTAAGATCAAATATATCGAACCTCTTACTATTATAGAGTGGATAAGAAAACCAGACAAGTCCACCAACAAGGGGTCTATCATTTGGAAAGTAATAGCTCAAGTCTTCCCACTTATTGGTAATAGGTTGGCTTGGAAAGTTGGTTGTAGGACAAAAGTAAGAATTGGTGCAGATCCTTGGGTTGGTAGTGGTAATGATTTTAAACTTCCTGAGGAGTTGGTATTACCTTTGCAATATGCTGGTTATTACACACTTTCCCAGGTAGCAGATCAAGATTCTTCTTCAGTATGGCAACAAGGATGGAAGAACTCTATCCAACTCATTCTAGAATGTAGGTATGAAGTTTTATGGAATACATATGTGAGGGCTCTCATCATTAGTCATGTCAGGATCAGACCGGATGAGGAGGATATTCTGGTATGGACTAGGAATCCTATAAAGGGTGAATATTCTTATAAGTTGGGATATAAAGACATGTTTGTCCAAGAACGATAGGGGGATCAAGTCTGGTGGTGGCAACCTATTTGGAAGATCAGGACACCTCTAAAAATAAAAAGCTTTATGTGTTTGGCCCTTAATAATATAATTTTAACTTGGGATACATTAACGAAGAGGGGGTTTCAAGGTTCATGGAGATGTACTCTCTGTGAGCAGACACTCAAAATAATCAACCATCTATTGGTTGGTTATCCCTTTACCATGGTTGTTTGGAAGTACATGGAGGGGTTAACTGGGTGCATAGGTATTTAGCAAGGTGACACTTTTAAGGAGTGTATAATTAAGTGGTTTGATAAGAGAGAACTGAAAGCTTTTAGAGAACTTCCATTTGTGGTGGCATCGGGAGTGTGGCTTGCTAGAAATTTAGATGTCTTTCAAGAGACCTCTTTCCCTAATTTTCAAGTGGCTTCTCAGATATACACATCACTTATTGGACTTATGAAATTGTAGACACCAAATCCTAGCTACTTGTCCTTCATCTTGGTCATTCTACCACCCACTTGTCCACCATCCCCCTTTCTCGTAATTCAATTAGCCATTCCATACCTTTCCCGCCATCCAATGTCTTACTTTAGCCCTTTCTCACCATTTTTTGACCCCTATTTGACTTATTTATATTTATTTTATATTATTTATATTTAAATATAATATTTTATATTATATTTTAATATATTTATTATAAAATATATATTTATAAGCCAAATTAACCTCAACCATCCGATCTGATTTAATCTCAGTTGTCCATCTACCTTAATTTGTGTCACACCTAAAGTTTAATATCAGCCTTTGGATCCACTTTAATATTAACCACATGATCAAAAGTGTTAAGTTAAAACCCTAAGAAAACCCTAGGCTTGATAATAAATAGGAGCATTATCAATGCTCAATGCCTGAATCCTGAACCCTAGAAAACTTGGATGCTAGAGCTTTAATTTACTTGTGAGATCTAACCTTGCTTAGAGCTAGTGTCTTGTGAGTAGGTCATGTCGTAGCTTAACATTCCCCAAAAAACTTAGTTTGCCCTAGGATTTTTTGATTCCATCCATATTTGTAACCCATTCCTACCACCACCACCGTCTTCCATTCACCAAATTCTTTGTAACCCCCCGATCTACCTCTACAAATTTAACCCTAATCCATAGGCACTGTCAAGTACCTACCTCATCCCACAGGTGCAACAACACGCTTGTTGCATTCTGTAGGTGCAACACATAGCCTGTCATCCACACAGCCACATACCATAACCTACAATGTAAGATCATCAGGTGTCGTCGGGGTACCCTGCCATCAATCTACAAAGGAGCAACGAAATAACATCATCAACAAAAAAGTAAGTATTTTATACATTTTTATTTTATGTTATTTGGATTTTGCATGTTTTATTTATACAGATCTAGGGTTTCTAGTTTGCATTTCTGAGGGTTCACACTGTGGGACCCTCATTTTGTTTTCTAACGGCTCTATGTTTATTGTATATGCAGTATCATGTAGCATCAACCAAGGATTTTTGAGTAGTTGTTGAAGCTAGAGTGGTCTTATTATGGATAACTAGAAGTCCGCTCATTCTATTGGAAGCAAGATACATCAGAGACAATACCTATTTTGTAGCTAGGGTTTCGAAGAACCCTAGAACCTATATTTATTGTATAAAAATAAGTTCTTTTGAACAAACAAACTGTAAAAAAGGATTTTCTTAGCTCCTCCCATTTATTGAATAAAATCATCTTTTGTGTAGTCTCTTGTTCATTGGAATTATTTTACTTTCATATTTGCTTTAGTGTCATATTTTTTATTCACAAATGGTGACCACGGTGGGACCCCACAAGGGTTCTACTTTCTAATTTACTTTGTTGTACTAATTTCATTTTTTTGTACCATTTTACAGGGTTTTCTAGAGTAAAAAACTAGTCGAAATCAACGGTTAGGGTTTTTGGAAGATCTTGTGATAGTTTGAAGAAGGTGCGCAGGCAATCTGTGGCACCTATTGATTCCAAAAGGTGCCTTATTATGCCTAAATAGGTGCCCTACTACACCTACAAAGGTTCCCCACTACACCTGGCAGTAATTTGGAGCAGATCTTAGGCTTTCGGGAAAGCCCTATAGCCATTATGTTTTAAATTCTTGTTTTTATGTATTCCATTATTTCAATATCTATTTTCATATTTAAAGCTTAAAATGAACACACACTTTTTTTTTTTGATGGAGGGAAGAAAGTAGAGATGGGAGGGCTCTGGTCCCTCCCCTGCTCCCCCTCCCATGGCTCTTGGTTCCTGCCCAGTCCCTGGCTCAACCCAGGTCATCCCTCCCGGGGAGTGGTTGTTTGTAGATGATCTCCTAAGGGGAGATCCTTCTCCACTATCTGTGCCCCTCCCGGTTGGCTAGGGTTTCTTTGGTTATTTTTTCAGACTGGTGCTTCCCATGGATCCCTGTTTGGTTGGGGATCCCTTCCATTTTTCCCTCAGGCTTCCCCTTGGGGTTTTTTGCAGGTTATTCATGTGGATCTGGTCCCCTATGTTTCTCGATGCGATGGAGGTGACGGTTTAGGGTTTGGACAGCTTTTTGGGGTCTCCCTTGAGGTCCTCACAGCTTTGGGGGTGGTCTGGGGGGCCTCTTTCCCCCTTTTGCTTGTGAATCCTCGACGGGATCCTGGCTGTCGTTATTCCTATGTGGAGGCTTCTTCATGTTGGATCTGCTCCTTGGTGGACATCTTGGGCATCTGGTTTGGCCTTGGGGGGCTTTTCCCTGTCTGGGTTGTTCCCATTCCCAGTCCCAGTTCCCTGAAGCTGCCTCTATGCTTGGACGGGATTCTTGGTCCCTGCTGCTAGGATGGGATCCTCTTCTATTTTCCCAGGGCGGGTTCCTCATGGTGCAGCTCTCTGGTTGCTTCCTGATGGGCTGGATCCTCTCTGTGCTGGCTGTCGGCTTCCTGTAGGATGGCTCTCACTGAACGGAATGTTTTCCCAATGGGTGGGATGGTTTCTCCACAGGGCGAGATCCACCAAATCCTCCAGTTTTCCCGTGAGGCAGGATCCTTTCTTTTCTGCAGGTTTCCCGGATGGCAGAATTTCCCAGTTGCCTCCCGCTAGGCGGGACTGTTTGTGATGGTTTTGACTGCTTCCCGCGAGGTAGGATTTTATTGTAATATTTTTTCTTTGCTTCCTGCTGGGCGAGATATTCTCGATGGTGGTTTTTGGCTACTCCCCGCTGGGCGGGATCTCCAAAACTACTTTCTTTCTTATTTTTTTGTTTCTCGCTAAGAGGGATTGTTTCATGCTTACTGTTACCGTTGGGCGGGATTTCTATTTTGGTGTTCAGTTTCAAGGGATTGATGCCCTAGGCCCATTGCTTATGTAATCAGGTTTTGGGATCCTTGTTAAAACCCACTGTAATACAAACACTACTTACCAAAAAAAAAATGAACACACACTAAGTAATCAGGAAATAAATTTATTTTAGATTGCATCTATGGCATCTGTGCATTCATTCATCACATATTTTGAGTTTTCTTCTTTAAAAAGAATTGCAAATTCAAATAATTCATGCATCTTTCTGTTTGCATTTGAAAGTAAAAAGTATTAATTAGAATTTACATCTTAGGAGTTGATGGTTTCTTATTTTACTTATCTAAATAGGAACAATACTTAAGTGTAAAAAATATTCCTACCCTTGGGTGGCTCATTTGGCAGAGAGGTGGATGAACCCTTCGATTGCTATCTATGCAAGGGATTTTAAGTAGTGTACTTCACACTCTTTAGAAGAAATTTGCATTTATGTGTTGGATTCTAATTTAGATTTCATGAAATATGTTACCTTTAACATTTATTGCACACAATAGAAGAATAGAAAAATTTAAAATTAATCACACACAAAACGTTGCACTTTAAATAGTAGTGGTCGTATTTCATCACCAGCCATTGCTTGAGATTTGGTGACGGTGGCAGTCATTTCCATCTACCAATCTCTATGCTTAGACACCTTAGGACTACCTCTGAGAAAACTTGTTGGATTTTATCACCAACAAGAATCTCGTTGCCCCATCCAGCCATAGTTTTTCACATTTGTTTTCATTAAGCAAGATTAGGATATATCAAACACACAAAACTATCATTTCTAAAAGGAATTTACACTAAAAAGAGATAATCAATGAATAAGGTAAGCCATACAAGGTGAAACTTAGGATTGATTGTTTTCTTTGTTTCTAAATTCTTTAGCTTTATTTTTAGTTTTGGAGATTTAAGTTGACAATCCTAAAATTGCATTTTGATTTAATTATTTTATGGTTTTAACTCAAAATCAAACAAATATATTAAATCAAAATAATTTAATGGAAAATATAACAAACACACCTTCTACTTCAGTAGCCAACCCTTCCAATTCTATCCAACCTAGTCCATCTATGCCCATTCACCCATATCTCCCACAAGAGGGATCCATTCCTCAAAATATTAATCAACCGTCCACCCAAATTGACATGGACAAGGTAGAGGTCATCTACAGGTCTTCTAACTATATCATAGAACCCATTAGCCAAGACTATGTTGAACAACCAGAAATAGCTACATCATGCCCATCCAACCCCACCCGAGGATATCCTAATTCTACTTATGAATATGGTATGCCCTCTTCTCCTAGTCCATCCCAACAAAATCCAAGTGTTTTCAACACTCATCCTCCATCTAGCTATACCTAAACTTGTTCCAATCCTTTGTATGAGTGTGTTAATGTTGCCTCACAATTACCAACATCTCAGGTTGCCACATCAAGTGCAAATTTCTCCATGCCCATTTCCTCCAATCCATCCACATACATACCTTCATCTTCTAACCTATCTACAGCCTTGTCAATTTCTTCTATGTCTAAACAAGAACTTCAGGACATATCGGGTCTCGTGAATAGATTACTTCTACAACATCAAAATGCTAGATAACAAGTTCATGTAAATCCTACACTTCCTATAGTTTCAACCCAACCAACCATGGCCAACCAAAATTCAACTTGGGTACCCCAATCTTCGGTGGTGTCCATCCCCAATCCACCTCCAATTCAAAATCCAACCCCTCCAATCATAATTTCTTCTAGCCAACCCAACCAATTCTTCCAAAATTTTCCTCCTCATCAATCTTCTCCTTCTCTCAACCATCAATTTTCCCCCCATCAATTTCATCACAACCATATAATCACTCCCCAAAATTTTTCTTCTAGTCCATCTCCAAATCATCAGGTTATCCAAGGCTTCCACATTCCTAGGGAAGATATTAGGATTCAGGCCATGCAAAAACAAATAGATCAACTGATGCAAAACACTCTTGGCATGTCAAGCCAAAAACCAACTTTAAGCCAATTGATCCATCAACCAATCCATCATTCGGTACCATCACCGCCATATGCGGTAGACTTTACATTATCAAATTTTGACAAATTTAGGGGAACCAAGGACCCTAAGGAGCATGTTAGCTCATTTTTTCATGCATGCTTTCGGATTCAAACCGAAAATGCTCTCATGCTCTGAATATTTCCTCAAACATTATGAGGAGACGCCATAGAATGGTTTAATCAGATACCAACTCATAGTATTTATACTTTTGAACAACTGATTGACCTATTATTTGAGTGTTTTGTCCTAAACATCAAAAAGAAAGTTTCATTATCATATGTATACACCTTAAGACAATGGGATGATGAATCTATCTATGACCTTAGAAATTGTTGGAAAGCAGTCATTACCAAATTTCCATTTTTTCTCCCAATGGATGAAATTATCAAATTATTTACCAAGAGTTGCTTAAAACCCATCTCTTGGATGCTTCAGCTTCAAACCTATCATTCATTTGAAGAAGCCTTAGCACAGGATAGCATCATTGAGGAAATAAAAATCCAAGAGGGCATAATTAAGCCTAAAAAGAAAGAATGGCAAAACAAGGGCCAATTTAGAAGCAATCAATCAAGCCAAATTAAGTTATCACAAGCCTCTTCGGCTAGTCCTTCTAATCAAGTAAATCAAGTAGTTATGAGCTAGCCCGTAATGGCTCAACAACCCGTGCAACAACCGCAACAAATTTCTTATCATGTGGTCCCCTTAGTAACTCAAGCACCCACAGTGCAAAACACAGTGCCAACTATGGAAAACCCCTCCCATCAGAAATACACTCAACCCCAATGCCAATACAGTCCTTTAACAAAGTCGTATTCTACCCTCTTTCAGAGGTTGTATGACACAAACAAGTTGGCTTTACCCAAAATCAATCTCGATGACCCTACCAAACATAGCAGACATTATAAGGAACATCTATTTTACCTATACCATAGGCAAAATGGTCATGATATCAATACCTGCAACGTTTTTAAGAACATTGTTCAAGACCTCATAGACTTGGAGGCCATTAAGGTGGATAACCCCCGAGATCCATAAACTTAGAACTTGGAAATTTTTCAAACACATCTTCCCAATATTGAAGAGGCCCAAACTAATGTAAGAGGTAATAATCATCACACACCTCCTAACCAAGTTAACCATGTCCAATATTACCAAAATTCTATAGGAGCAGTCCATGTGGTCACAAGAGGTCAAAAGCAAAATCAACAAAATTCTCAACAACCAATAGTATCACAGCCTTTAAATCCACCACCCATTCAAACCTCTCCAAATCCATCCTTGCCAATCCATCTTTCTAGTCTTCCCAATTAGCCCATCCATCCTCCTCTAAGTCTAGCAGTATCCCTAAGTAGTCGATTAACTATAAGTTTGAAAATAGCTTCAACCAAATTGTCCATATATGAGCTCATCCAACAATCCCCTAGGCATAGAGAAGCCCTAATGGAAATTCTTAAATCTATTGAGTTTGAATATCAAGACTCTAATGCCTTCAATATTTTTTTAGGGAGTGTTAGAACATGCATGGATCCATCCATCATATTCTATGACTTTGAAATAAATTCAATGACCTCAAAATCTGTAGATCCTCCATTGCATATCATGGCCTTGATAGACAAAAATATATTTAAGAGATTCATAATTGATATTGGTTCATCCATCAACATTATCACTACCACTACCCTTAGACACCTCAACCTTTCACCTTCCCATATTTCCAAGTCCTCATTCACCCTCAAAGCATTTAACAATGCTTTGTGTACCATGATTGGCACTATTGGTTTACCCATTGAAGTAGGGGTCATAACATTGCATACTATGTTCCACATCTTGTAAAGGTCCATGGCATACAATTTACTCCTTGGTATACCTTAGATTATGGAGATGAAATGTGTTCCATCAATTCTACACCAATGCTTGAAATACGTTCTTGATGGTCAAGTCCATTGCATCCCCGTAGATGTAAAACCTTTCAAGTATTAAAATTTTATTTCAAACCCTTATGAATCCATGTTGACTTCCATCCACCTATTCTTATCCCCATCATCTTCAAATCCATCAACTTCATCTTCTAATTCATCCACATATTCTTCTAAATCTCCTATTTTTGAGGAGTTACCCATCACAAAACCCCCTCAATAATTTATTTCTTCTTGTACATGTGGTCAAGTTCAATCCACTTTTGCCACATAATCCACCTCAACCATTACTTCTTTTACAACCATTTCTTCTTCATCATTATTACCTCATCTACCTTCTAATTCCAAGCTATCATCCAATATTTTTCCATTAGCCGATATTTCACAAGTCAAACTTTCAGATTTTGAAATATTCAACTCCCTGCTACCTTCCACGATCCCCTCCAATCCCAAGCCATCCATTTCCACATCATCCACCACCTCATCCCAAGTCAAGGTACACATCACTAGTCCTGGTATTGGTGAATACGTGGTCCAAGATGTTACCATTACCTCTCTTGCCATCCCCACAGCCAAGGATTTTGGTCACCCACGTGACACTCCTTTAACCATAGGTGTTGTCTATGATATGAGCTCTACTTCTAATAGTATTAAATGTGTCTATGGAGGGATTAATTCCTCAATTGAGGCAAATCTGCCCAAAGAACCAAAAGAGCCAAGACATGACGAAATACAAAACATGATGGGATTTCCATCTCGTTACTTCCACGTAGTCAATTGGTAAGATCAAGGTCTATGTTCCCATGAACAAGGGATACATTACATAATTTATTTCCCATATCAAGGAGCACATGATCATCCATGCTTGGGATATACCCCACTTTCCACAACCACTTCCCTTGAGCAAGCCTTCCAAAGGCATAGCCTCAATGAAGAAGACAAAGCCCCCTTTCCATTCCCCTCAACCACTTCTCTTGAACAAGCCCTTCAAGAGCTTAGCTTAAATTAAGAAGAAGATCCACTAAATTTTTCCTACCTGCTTCCATATTCTAATGATGAAAGTTATGAGGAGTATTAACTTATGTCCAACGCTTATGACAATTTTGAAGAGGAATTTCAGCCCATTGTTCTCCTTACCCAATAGGATGAGTTTTACCTCAAACTATTTTCCATCCATTGGCCCATCTTTCTCTTACTTATTCCATAAGAACAAGTTGACCCACCTGGTGAACCACCCCACATGAGTTCCATTGAGCCATTCAGCCAAGCCAAAATTTGTAACATATGTATATAAACAAAAATTAAAATAAAAAAAATCAAAACATTCAAAACAAAACAAAAACAAAATCTTTCTTTGCATGTACATAGCATTTAATTTCATGTTTTTTTGCTACTATCTAGGCTTAACAAGACTCAACATCGATTCCAATCCAATCATTCCACCCATCCATTCTTCCAATCCATCTCTTCTTCTACTAATTCAGTATGAATTCTATTGACTTATTTACCCCACTCTACAATCCATACAATCCGGCTAAGCAAATTTCAATTGATATAAGCCTTGTTGACATGGACCGGATTTATTCCCCATATTCTTTTTTAGAGTTCATCCTATCCAAGGAATTGTTAAGAGATTCTGCCAATTACATTCCTCCTTCCCCTCCACCTTCACCTCCTTCTTTTACCAAGAATCTTGAGGTCTTTTAGGTAGAGTTAGATGACGATAAGCAGGAAGAGTTATATGACATCTTAGATGACATTCATCTGATCCCTAAACCACATCAACTTGAGGAAGGTTCACATATGTCTATTGAAGATACCATCGAAATGAACCTTAGTTCAGATCTTGACAATCCCCAAATTGTCAAGCTTGGAAAAAGCTTATCATTCGATGAACAAGAGCAATTCATTGCTCTCCTCAAGAAGAAAAAAATGTGTTCGCATGGTCCTATAAGGATATTCCTGGTCTTGATCCTAGTCTTGTGGTCCACAACCTCACCTTACATCCTGATGCCAAACTAGTCAAACAAAAACTTAGAAGGATGCATCCTACCGTGGCCCTCATAGTCAAGGAAGAACTTCAAAAAATCCTAGATGTCAATTTTATTATTTCTATTGACTCTCCTGAGTGGCTTTTAAACATGGTACCCATTCGCAAGCCTAATGGTCGATACGCATTTGCACTAATTTTTAAAATCTTAATAAGGCATGTCCTAAGGATAACTTTCCTCTTCCAAACATTAATACTCTTGTCAATTCCTGTGCTGGCCATGAAATGCTTTCTCTCATGGACAATTTTTTAGGATACAACCAAATTCACATAAATCCTGATGACCAACACAAAACAACATTCACAACACCTTAGGGGACCTTTTGTTACAAAGTTATGCCCTTTGACCTTAAAAATGTAGGAGCTACCTATCAACGAGCCATGACTTACATATTTCATGATTACATGCATAATATTATTGAAGACTATGTGGATGATCTCTTGGCTAAATCTAAAACTCGACAAGAGCACATTAGTGTATTAGAAAATATTTTTGACCGACTTCTAGAACATAAGGTGAGGTTAAATCCCAAAAAGTGTGTCTTTGGTGTTACCTCAGGTAAACTTTTAGGATTCATTGTCTCCAAAAGAGGTATTGAAGTGGACCCAAACAAGATCAATGCCATCATGGAAATGCCTCCCCCAACTAACATTAAGGAATTTTGTAGTTTACAAGGAAATATTCAATCAATTCGACATTTTATCGTGCAACTTTCTGATAAATTCAGGTCATTCAATTACCTGCTACAAAAGGGGGTGCCATTTCTATGGATATATGAATGTCAAAAAGTCTTCGATAACATCAAGCAATACCTAGCTTCTCCTCCAGTCTTAGTTACTCCTCATCCGGGGGTCCCTTTCTATCTTTATGTCTTAGCAATGAACTTTGCTTTAGGGACAATGCTTGCACAGAAAAATAAACAAAATCGAGAGCAAGCCTTTTATTACATTAGTCGAACATTGGTAAGTTATGAAACCCGATACGTTTATGTAGAGTAGTTGTTCTTAGCAATGGTTTTTTCCACTAAGAAACTTTGACATTATATTCTTATCCATACAACTTATGTCATAGCTAGAGAAAATCCTCTGCGTTATATGATATCTCGCACTTACAATAACACTCATACCGTTAAATGGATAATGCTCCTTACAAAATTTGATCTTGAATTTATCAGCCAAAAATCCATTAAAGGTTAGGTTATAGCCGATCAACTTGCGAAAGCTCCACTACCTAGTGATCATGCTTTGGTTATAGATCTCCTAGATGATTCGGTATTTTTTTTCACTGAATTAGAAGAAGATGTCATTCTAGAGGAAGATGTCGATATCACCTTATTATTTGATGGATCTAAGTACGAGAAAGGTTAAGGTTCTGGAGTTGTCTGTCATACACCTCATGGGATACCCATCCCTTTGTCATTCAAGCTAGACTTTCCATGCACAAATAACACTGCATAATACGAAGCCTTAATATTAGGTCTTCAATCCGCTATAGCTATGTGCATCAAGCGTATTAGAATATTTGGGGATTCTCTTGTTGTCAAATAGGTAACCAAAGAATACCAATGCAAATAACCTACCATTAATCTTTATCATGAAGTAGCAATGAAATTGCTCTCAACATTCAAATGGTACAAAATCAGCAACTTGCCTCGTTCAAATGATATATTTGTAGATGCGACGAACTCTCTTGGATCATTGATTCTAAAAGATGACTTAGGAGAGGTATAGCCCCTAATAATCTCAATAACCTCTAAAGAAAATATTGTTCATACTGACCCTAAGGATGGAAAAGATATTTGCTTTATCCATTTGGAACCATATGAGTCTTGGTCAAGCCAAATATTGGCCTTTCTAAAATTCAGAACACTCCTATCTGATATGTCTCAGTATGCAAAACTCTCTTTCAAGAAAAAAGTAGCCTGTTCTATTCTTTTGGGGGATGTTTTGTATAAACATGGTTATAATGGAATCCTTCTTCGTTATCTCAAAATACGTGAGGCTCAAAGAGCCATAACTAAAGCCCATGATGGTACTTGTGGTGGTCATTTTAGTGGGATGGCCATTGCAAAGCATCTTTATTCATGGGTTATTATTGGCCCACAAAGGAACACGACTGTCGTAACTATGTCAAAAAATGTAAGCAATGTCAAGCACACGCTAATTTAACTCATTTACCATCACAAGCTTTACAACCTATCCAAAGCCTTTGTCCCTTTTCACAATGGGGCCTAGACCTAATTGGCAAAATTTTACCTCCTTCCTTGGGACAACATACATTCATCATCACGACCACTAAATACTTCACAAAGTGGATTGAGGCCATTCCTCCAACTAATACGATAGGACCTCAAATTGTAGACTTCATACTCCACCATATCATTTTTCGTTGTGGTATTTCCTCTAAAATTATTTTTGATAATGGCAAGTATTTCAATAACAAGGATGTTCGAGCACTTTGCGAGAAATATAATATCCAACATAGTTTCTCGACTCCTTATTACCCATAATAAAATGGATAAGTTGAAGCTACCAATAAGACCTTGACTGCTATTCCCAGGAAACTTGTTAATGGAAATCATAGAGACTGGCATACAAAAATCCCTTTGGCACTTTGGGCTTATCGAACAAGCATATGAATTCCAACAGGAGCAACACCATTTTCCTTGGTCTATGGAGCTAAAGCTATCATGCCTCTTGAGCTTGAGATTCCCTCCTTGCAAATTTCTTTGCAGGAATTCATAGATGATGATACCGCTAGACAAGCACATCTTGACCAACTCACTCTTCTTGATGAGAGGCGAGTCAATGCACTAGAACACTTACAAGTTTATCAAAACCATCTAAAGCGTGCTTAAAATACCAAAGTCCATCTTCATGAATTTCAAGTAGGAGATCTTGTACATAAAGAGAGCCAACAAAACACCAATGCTTTGTCGCACCTTAGTGATAAATTTGCGGCTAATTAGTTAGGTCCATACATAATTTTCCAAAAAATAGATAATGGTACATATAGACTTGCTGATTTAGAGGGAGTGAAAGAACCCGAACCACTTATGTTATCCATTTGAAGGCATTTTATTGTTAATATGATGTTTATATGTATATATATATATACATGGCTTAAAAAAAACAAAACAAATAAAAATAATTCACATAGGCATGTTCCCATTGCATACATCTTGCATTTACATATAGGCATATTTACATGCATTTTTCACAATATATTCATACATACTGCATATATATTTTATTTGCATTCATTCCACATGCATTCCACTACATTCCTTCATTTTGCAAATTGCATTCATCCCATCCCACGTTCAATGATCTTTTATAGTAGTGATGATATGGCCAAATAAAAAAGTCAAGTTTCCGCAATTGGGGTACCTATTTTTTGGTGTTTATGCAATTTTCCCCAATATCATAAGCCAACAATCCCATTTGTCAAAAATCATCAACCCCAAGTTTTTAGTCACTCAGCCATTACTAGTGTGTCTAGCAACATCCAAAAAGATGTCCAATTTTATTTAGGACCAAAAGCACTTTTTCATATTGAGAAAATCTTAAGTTTTATCCAGTTATTCCAAAAACAATCTTGCACCATGTTAGATTAGTATTACCTCATTTGGTTACTAGGGTAGATTAGTTAATTTCTATTTAATTTCTACCTTAGGTTAGTAGTTTACCGATATTTCTTGTTGACAGATATTAGCGTAGCATATTAGTTTGTTAGGGATATTATTCTTTGGCTATTGTTAGCCTTAGATATTGTATTTATACTCCTAATTATCAAATGTAAATCTATCGCTTACCTTTTGCTAATATGGTATCAGAGCCAAATAATCTCAGCTCAATCAGAGCATGAGATTATTTTGGACCCTGGTGGATGCAGATCTGCTAGACTGATGGTACCTGATGGTCAAGTGATATACAATATTTGGCATTTATTTTGCTAGCCTTTCCAGCCTTGGAGATGATGGTAGCCAGAATGACTTGATGCATTGGACATCAATTTAGACATAGGTCACCTAAAGGCTACTAGCCAATAGGCCATTATTTGATTGAATTTGTGGTAGGTCTAACCTATCGACTCACAACACTAGGGTGGAACCTTAGCACACATAGCTAGTGGTTCCCTAAGTGGCAAGGAGCGGACCCCTAAGTGGATGGTCCAAGTGGACCCAAGATAGACATCTAGAGCTCATCCAACTTGAAGGACGCGTAATCAACCTAGGCAAACTGGGAGAACGGTGGTGAACTGATGATAGCATCCACTAGCCACATGAACACCTACATAGAGGAGGTAACGTGGCAACCTATCTGAGACCTGATGATCGATATGGATCTGACGTGGACAAAGGGCGAACATAGACCTAATAGTAGATTTGACATGGATAAAGGACAAATATAGACAACATTGCTGACACAAACATTTATACGGGTGCAAGCCAATGGAGTGACGGTTGACATGCTATTGAAAGGGCAAAACATGGAGGAGGGTGGACCACCATCAAGTTGCTGACAAGTTATAAGGGCTTTTTATGTTAGTCTTACAATGGCACTGAGAGGGGGGTGAATCAGTGTAGCTCTTTTAATCTTGAATTTACAGCTCTTAAAACAGTAACAATTTAAAACTTATAAACAAATACAGCAAGTATAGCAAAATAACATCACACAACACAAGATTTAACGATGTTAACCAATGTGGCTACTCCTCAAAAAAATACTTCTTGGACTACCATCCAAATCCAGCCTTTGCAAAGCTACAACTTTACAAACAATTTACCAGCATCCACTGGAATGAGCACCAACCCCTGATGCCAAGCTGCAACCTTTGTGCTCTCTACGCACTCTGCTCTCTCTGTGCAATTACTTTGCACACTGCTTCGTCACTGTCAAACTTCACGATCATCTTCTCCCTCTCTACACACTACGACTGAACTTCGCATACTCTGCTTCATCACAGTCAAACTTCACGATCGTCTTCTCCCTCTTTGTGCACTACAATCGAACTTCACACTTAGCACGATTCGACTTGACTTGCTCTCTGTGCTCTTACAATTGAACTTTGCACATATCAACATGCATTCAACGATCTGTTCAACACCAATTTCCATTCTCCAAATAGCCCTACTTTTATGATAACATTTTCATGATGAAAACTCTAATCTCAGTCAACTGTAAACCCTAATCTTCATCGACTGCAAGCCCTAATATTTGTTAGCTACAAACCCTAATCTTCATCGGCTTACATCGGTCTTTGTCAGCTTCAACTGCCCCTATAACTCTTCTATTGTTGTTGCTGCGAAAACACATGTCACGATATCGTGACACTTTTTTGTCCGTACGTTTTCTTTTAGCTTTGGCCCACAAGAATACATGTAGCGATATCACGACACTTTTTCATCCGTATGCTTTCTCTTGGCTTTGGCCCGTGAGAATACATGTAGTGATATTGTGACACTTTTTCGTCCGTACGCTTTATCTTGCCTTTGGGTCACGAAACTGTGACATGTCGCGATATCGCAACACTTTTTCTCCTTAGCACTTTCTCTTTGCTTTGGGTCATGAAAACGTGACATGTGATATCGCGACACTTTTTCTCCTTAGCGCTTTCTCTTTGCTTCAGGTCACAAAAACATGACATGTCGCGATACCGCGACACTTTTTCTCCTTAGCGCTTTCTCTTTGCTTCAGCCCTCAAAAATACATGTCACGATATCGTGACACTTTTTCTCCTTAGTGCTTTCTCTTTGCTTTGGCCCGCGAAAATACATGTAGTGAAATCACGACACTATTTTCTCTCTCCTCTTTCTCCTTGTATCATACCGCGAAAATGTTGCATGTCGTGATATCGTGACACTTTCACTTCTGTGCACTTCGTCTCTACTTTTGTTGCGAAAATGCGACATGTCACGAAATCGTGACACTTTTCCTTCTCTGCCTTTCCTGCTTTCTTCAAGTCGTAAAAATGCGACATGTCGTGAAATCGCGACACTTTTCCTTCTTTTCCTTCCTACACTTTTCAAGTCGTGAAAATGCGACATGTGAAATCGTGACACTTTTTCTTTCTCTTCCTTCCTGCGCTTTTTGAGTCATGAAAATGCAACATGTCATGAAATCGTGACACTTTTTCTTTCTCTTCCTTTCTGCGCTTTCGAGTTGCAAAAATATGACATGTCTCAAAATCGTGCCACTTTTCCAACTCACTTTCTCTCTCCTATTTTAGTCGCGAAACTGCGACATGTCACGAAACCATGACACTTTTCAAACTCACTTTCTCTCTCATATTTTAGTCGCGAAACTGCAACATGTCACGAAATCGTGACACTTTTCAAACTTGTTCTCTTTCTTCGAACTTGTTGCAAAATCGTGACACTTCTTCCTGCTTTCTCTTTTTCTTCCAACATGTCATGAAATCATGATAGTTTTTCCACTTGCCTTTTTCTTTCCATCATGTCACGAAATCGCGACAGTTTTTCTTTCTTCTTCTCTTTCTTCCAACATGTCGTGAAATTGCGACAGTTTTTCTTTCTTCTTCTCTCTTCCAACATGTCGCGAAATCATGACAGTTTTTCTTTC
This sequence comes from Wollemia nobilis, assembly GCA_028583015.1. Taxonomy (NCBI): domain Eukaryota; kingdom Viridiplantae; phylum Streptophyta; class Pinopsida; order Araucariales; family Araucariaceae; genus Wollemia; species Wollemia nobilis. The sequence continues at coordinate 3,078,252 of JAQPPZ010016601.1, read as the reverse complement.
TTCTTCTCTCTCTTCCAACATGTCACGAAATCGTGATAGTTTTTCTTTCTTCTTCTCTCTCTTCCAACATGTCGCAAAATCATGATAGTTTTTCTTTCCTGCTGTATATATCACGATATCACAACACTTTTCTTACTTGTCTTTTTCTTTGATCTTTTGCAAGTGGTCCACTTCGGTCTTCTTGGAAAATCATTGTACATACTCTGAGTAACCTTTGAAATCTTGTCTTTTGCATCTGACTAGCTTTTGAACTTCTTGTCCACTACATCAACAGATCTATTTGACTGTGTTGACAACAATGACAATACTATTGCTGAACCTTGCTCAACAATCTCCCCCTTTGGAATTGTTGGCAACACATGTGCAATTTTCTGTAACTCTTCTCCCCCTTTGACAATAATACCAAAGGGCTACTGCAGGACTCCCCCGAGTCCATGCACAACATTCTTAAGCATAATTTATTACACTTAGCAAAAATCATGAACATGAGCAAAAAGATAATCAAATACTTAAATGCTCCCCCTGAGAATGTGATCTCTATAGCTAGTCAATTCTTGGGAAGTGTGACCACTCCCAATTTATTGCGAAGGTACTCAAAAAATTCCTTGGGCAATGGTTTTGTGAAGATATCTCACTACTTGCTCTGTAGTTGGAACAAAATCCAACTTAACCTCACCTTTCGTAACTTTGTCCTTCAAAAAATGATACCTGATAGCAATGTGTTTTGTGCATGAATGCATCACTGAATTCTTGGAGATGTTAATGGCACTGGTGTTATCACACTTAACTGATATTGGCTCATTGAAGCTAATACCAAGATCTTTCAGGGTTTGTTTCATCCACAATACCTGCATACAACATGTTATTGCTGCAATATATTCTGCTTCTGCTGTCGATAGAGAAACTGACTCTTGTTTCTTACTATGCCATGCGACCAATCTGTCTCCAAGATAGAATGCACCTCCACTGGTACTCTTTCTGTCATCTACACATCCTACCCAATATGCATCTGAATAAAAAATAAGGGTGAAGTCTTTACCTTTCAGATACCATAACTCATAAGGAGTTTTTCTTTCATGTGTTCTCAGCATGTACCTGTTTTGGATATACACCGTAGTATGGACTGCTTCTTTCCAAAACCTGTCTGCTAGACTGCTTTCATCCAGCATAGTCCGTGCCATTTCTTGCACTATCCTGTTCTTTCTTTCTACCACTCCATTCTATTGAGATGTCCTGGCTGTTGAAAACTATCTCTTAATATCGTATTTTTCACAGTATTCTGTAAACTCCTCTAAAATGAATTCTCCTCCTCTATCTGATCTTAAAAATTTGATCCTCCTGTTTTATTCTCAACCTATTTTTTGAAAATCTTGAACATACCAAAAGCTTCTGGTTTATGCTTTAAGAAAAATATCCATGTCATTCTAGAATAGTCATCAATGCACAACATAAAATATTTGTCACCATTTATGCTTTGTGTTCTCATGGGTCCACCTAAATCAATGTGTATTAGTTCCAGAGGTTTGCTTGTGTAGTATTCTTTAGTTTTGAATGTGACTCTAGTTTGCTTCCCCTTTTGGCATGAAGCACAAATGTTGTTTGTAGGTTTGCTGATGGTGGGAATATCTCCTACAGCCCTTTTTGAGGTGATTTTTACTAGATTATCAAAATTGATATGACCAAGTCTCTTGTGCCATAGCCAATTTTCTTCTTCCTGTCCAATAAAACAAGCTCCTTTTAAAGTCTCTGAGAGCATGTACAGGTTTCCAGATGTCCTTAATCTAGTTTCTATCAATTTTCCACTGTTTGTTTTTTTGATTTCACAACCCTGCTTCATAAAAACTACTTCATGACCTTTATCACAAATCTGACTTACGCTTAATAAGTTATGTTTCAACCCATCTACAAACAGGACTTCTTCTGACTTAATTTTTTTGTCACTAAGTTTGACAGAGCCTTTGCCAACTATCTTAGCTCCATCATTGTTTCCAAACTTTACTGAACCACCTTCATATTTTTGCAACTTCTCAAACTTTTGTTTGTCACCTGTCATATGACTAGAGCATCCACTATCAAGTATCCATGGTATATATTTATTCTATGCTCTAAAAGTTGTTTGAACTATTAAGGATTCCTTTTCTTCCTTAAGTTGCTCCTTTTCTTTCCACTCCATTTTGATAGAATATTTGAGCTCTTGTTAAGCCTTTCCCTTATCAATAGCTTGTGCTTGTTTTTTCAAAAGTTTTCTATTTTGTCTCATCTTGTTTGGTTGAATTTCTTTTCCCTAAAATTGATTTGAAGCAAATGTACTTCTACAGTTTCTTGCCATGTGCCCAAAATTGTGACAGTTATAACATTCTACAGTATAATTCATCAAATGAGAGAGCATTTCTACTGGTGAAATTCCTTGGTCTTACATTATATTTGCAGTTTGAGAGTTTATGTCCATAGCCATTGCATTTAAAATAGAAACCAGAAAAAGGATAAATGAACTTGCGTAATGGTCTTTGCCATGTTGTCGTAGGAGCCCTAGGTCTTCTTCTTCTTTGATGAGTGACATTGGTGAATCCATCATTGTCAATTTTCCTTTCGTGCCTGGCATTATTGCTTTTTGTTGCATGAGATGTTTTTCCTTGATCAACATGTTTCTTATCTTCATTCTTTATGGATTCTACATTTCTGGCCTTTGATCCATTAGATGATTCTCCTTCGACGAAACTCAGACCAAATTTGATGCCTACGGGGCCTTTGGTCATTTATGATCTTATCCAACTTCATAGAACTTTCTTCACGTTTGTGATAGCAACTAATTTTCTTATTCCTCTCTTCTAGCTGCATTCTTAACCCAACAATCTCTTCTTCTAGCTTGCTACAATGATCTATTTTCATGGTTATTTGCACTTCCAGACCTTCAAAGATTTTATTGGATTCTTCTATCTGTACTTTCAAATTGGATATGATTTCATTTGCATCCTCAAGCCTTTTTGAAAGTTTCTTATTATTTTTCCTCTCTATTTTCCACTCTTCAAGTGCAGAGATCAACTCACCTTCTATATCTACTTCAGCCTCAGGGTTTTCACCACATACTTTAGAGTTCACTCCTTCTTCCTTTTCTTCTTCAAATGCCATGAAGAGAGCTTCACCTGTTTCTTCTTCAAAATTCTCATCAGAGTTGTCTTCTGATGAACTGGCATTCCTTGCTTTTGAATTATTTTCAAATAGTTTCATTTTGTTAGCCTCTTTTGGAGGAGTGATGGGTATTGTGTATCTCCTAACTACTGAATCCCAGATGTCGTATCCCAAAGCACAAAGAAATTCCTACATCCTGATTCTCCAGAACATGTAATTAGATCCATCAATCAATGGTGCTTTTTTGATGAGAAGCATTCACCACCTGCCATTGTGTTACTTCCAAGATCACCCTAGCCGATTAAGTTTGTATAAGAACCTTGCTCTGATACCAATTGTTAGTCTTACAATGGCACTGATAGGGGGGGTGAATCAGTGTAGCTCTTTTAATCTTGAATTTATAGCTCTTAAAACAGTAGCAATTTAAAAATTATAAATAGATATAGCAAGTATAGCAAAATAACATCACACAACATAAGATTTAACGAGGTTCACCAATGTGAATACTCTTCAAAAAAATACTGCTTGGACTACCATCCAAATCCAGCCTTTGCAAAGCTACAACTTTACAAACAATTTACCAGCATCCATTGGAAGAAGCACCAACCCCTGATTAATCTGCACCAATAGAAAGGAGCACCTACTCCTAATTTACCAGCACCTACTGGAAGGAGCACCAACCCCTGATGCCAAGCTACAACCTTTGTGCACTCTGCTCTCTCTACATAATTACTTCGCACACTCTGCTTTGTCACCGTAGAACTTCATGATCGTCTTCTCGCTCTCTACACACTATGATCGAACTTTGCACACTCTACTTCGTCACAGTCAAACTTCACGATCATCTTCTCCCTCTCTGCGCACTACGATCGAACTTCGCACACTTTGCTTCTTTTACAAATTTCACACTTAGCATGATTCGACTCGACTTGCTCTCTGTGCTCTTACGATCGAACTTCACACATATCAACACGCATTCAATGATCTGTTCAACACCAATTTCCATTCTCCAAACAGCCCTACTTTTATAACAACATTTTCATGATGAAAACTCTAATCTCAGTCAGTTGTAAACCCTAATCTTTGTTAGCTGCAAGCCCTAATCTTTGTCGACTGCAAACCCTAATCTTTGTCGGCTTACATCGGTCTTCATCAAATTCAACTGCCCTTGTAACTCTTCTATTGCTGTTGCCACAAAAACACAACATGTCGTGATATCGTGACACTTTTTCATCCGTACGCTTTCTCTTAGCTTTGGGTTGCGAGAATACAACATGTAGCGATATCGCGACACTTTTTTGTTTGTATGCTTTCTCTTGGCTTTGGCCTGCGAGAATACAACATGTATTGATATCGTGACACGTTTTTGTCCATACACTTTATCTTGCCTTTAGGTCACGAAACCGTGACATGTCGTGATATCGTGACACTTTTTCTCCTTAGCGCTTTCTCTTTGCTTCGGGTTGCAAAAACATGACATGTCACGATATCGTGACACTTTTTCTCCTTAGCGCTTTCTCTTTGCTTCGGGTCACAAAAAATGTGACATGTCGCGATACCGCGACACTTTTTCTCCTTCGCGCTTTCTCTTTCCTTTGGCCCCCAAAAATACAACATGTTATGATATCACGACACTTTTTCTCCTTAGCACTTTCTCTTTGCTTTGGCCCACGAAAATACATGTCGTGAAATCGTGACACCATTTTCTCTCTCCTCTTTCTCCTTGTATCGAACCGCAAAAATGCTACGTGTCGTGATATCATGACACTTTCACTTTCATACACTTCGTCTCTACTTTTGTTGCGAAAATGCGACATGTTGCGAAATCATGACACTTTTCCTTCTCTGTCTTTCCTGCTTTCTTCAAGTCGCAAAAATGTGACATGTCACGAAATCGTGACACTTTTCCTTCTTTGCCTTCCTGCACTTTTCAAATCGTGAAAATGCGACATGTCGCAAAATCATGACACTTTTTCTTTCTCTTCCTTCCTACGCTTTTCGAGTCGCAAAAATGCGACATGTCATGAAATCGTGACACTTTTTCTTTCTCTTCCTTCCTACACTTTTGAGTCACGAAAATGTGACATGTCACGAAATCACGACACTTTTCCAACTCACTTTATCTCTCTTGTTTTAGTCGTGAAACTGCAACATGTTGTGAAATCGTGACACTTTTCAAACTCACTTTCTCTCTCCTATTTTAGTTGTGAAACTGCGACATGTCACGAAATCGTGACACTTTTCAAACTTGTTTTCTTTTTTTGAACTTGTCACGAAATTGCGACACTTCTTCCTGCTTTCTCTTTTTCTTCCAACATGTCACAAAATCATGACAGTTTTTCCACTTGCCTTTTTCTTTCCATCATGTCGCGAAATCGCGACAGTTTTTCTTTCTTCTTCTCTTTCTTCCAACATGTCACGAAATCGTGACAATTTTTCTTTCTTCTTCTCTCTCTTCCAACATGTCATGAAATCACGATATTTTTTCTTTCTTCTCTCTCTTCCAACATGTCACGAAATCATGACAATTTTTCTTTCTTCTTCTCTCTCTTCCAACATGTCGTGAAATCGTGATAGTTTTTCTTGCCTACTGTATATGTCACGATATCACGACACTTTTCTTACTTGTCTTTTTCTTTGATCTTTTGCAAGTGGTCCACTTTGGTCTTCTTGGAAAATCACTGTACATACTCTGAGTAACCTTTGAACTCCTGTCTTTTGCATCTGACTAGCTTTTGAACTTCCTGTCCACTGCATCAATAGATCTATCTGACTGTGTTGACAATAATGAAAATACTGTTGCTGAACCTTGCTCAATATTTTTGGTTATAAACTATCCATAACTCCTCCACATTCCCCATGTGGGATGATTTGTTTTCTACATTCTGTATTTTTTGAATAATTGCAGACAAGCACCGCGGCAACAACATTGAAGACTACCAAGGTTTCACCCCGTGTGATAGCCTCTAGCATGACGATTTGTCCATTGTGGTAGACGTGGACAAGAGGGACCGCTTGCATATCATTGATCTGATGACCACAGCCAGCCATCATAAAAACTATTTGGTGTAATTTTCATCGATACTTCACAACAAAAGTAGATCTGCATAGTTGCAGACACACCACGAATAGACGGATCTAACGACAACCAACAACTAATGTATAAAGAATTGTTTGTTTGGTTTAGTGAGATCATACAGATTGTTGTGTAATTCCAGGCATTGAGGTGGAGATATCTGTAGATGAAGACAGATCAAGTAGGCCATTTTTGTATTCAAGCAGATCGTTGATGCATTTTGCAACCCTTCACTCGAGATCAGATGATGTTCCCAAACATCGATGCAAAACGGCCACTACGACTTTAGGTAGAAGCAAATTTTTTGATTTCAACATCCGGATAACATGATGTGAAGATTTGCAGGCTTCGTGCGTAGTGTGTCCAGGGTGATTTTGTAGGAGATAATATTAGAGGACAGTTGTAGAGGTAGAGTACATATGCTATTGAAGGCATGCATCTTGATGCAATCGAGGAGCCGAGAGGTGGTGCCACCATGGAGGTTGGCTCAGCAGCCACCCAGAGGACATTGCAAAGGCATTGCCTACTCAACATGGAGCAACAACCCCTTCAAATAGGAGCTTCTCCCTATTTATCACCATCAACAGTGGTAATCGGGGTAGTTGGGAGTCGATAGCTGAGTCATTGCCGACTGGAAAGTTTGGGGTTCAAACCCCATCAGTGCCCCCCAAGGTACAAATAATTTTTATTTGCACAATTAAACTTGTCAAATTTTTCTTAAAAATTTTGCAAGATAACCTTTTTAAAAAAAAATAAAAAGTTGCTTGTCAAATTTTTTGTTAGCAAGATTGCTTGACAACTTTTCAAAAAGTTGCTTGTCAAAGTTTTTGTTAGCAAAATTGTGAAGGCAAGATTTGTACAAGCCTTCAAGGCTTCATAAGTTGCCATTTTTTTGCAACAAGGGGGGATATTTTGCAAACCAAGGGGGAATTTTCTTTTGGTGAATCATTTGATGACCAATTTGTAAATTGCCTAAGAGGCAAGTTTTTTTTTGTAAAAGCTTCAAATTTGCAATTTTTTTGCAATACAAAGGGAACAATTTTATCAATTGCCTAAGAGGCACGATTTGTAACCAAAAAGCATTAGAGGCTTTCTATTTTTTCAAAAATGGAGGGATACACATTATTTTTCTCCATCACAAAATATTTTGCTAAAAAGGGAGGACGACTTAAAAAGGGTGCATTTTCAGCAACGACCAACACCTTAGTCAAAATTATTGTAACATTCTATTTTTGCAAAAATGGGGGAACAAGTCGTAAAGGTGCATTTTCGACAGCGACTAACACCTTAGCAAATTATTTTTGCAAAATTCCCTTTGTAATAGGTGCATTTTTGGCAGAGACCGACACCTTAAGAAAATAGGCAGATCAAAGAAAAAGAATGCCCTCAAACCAACTGAATGTGCAAATTTAGTTAAAAATTCTTACTTTCCACCAAAGATGAATGGACTAGATTTTTATGAGGAAACATTTCTCACACTAAAAAATGGTTTAGTAGCCCTCCTCGATGATTTTGATTCTTGTAAATACCTTTAGACAAATGGTGCTCGACTCACTATTGGCGTTATAAGGGGTATATACCTGTTATTTTTTGCACTTGATCGTGCCCAACGTAAAGTGAAATTGGAAATAAATGAGGAAACATAGGTCAAACCCTTAATTGTCAATTCTTGTAGTGACACAAGTGACCTTCAACCCATTGTGGCGAATGCTTTTTGTGACACATGTGACCTTAAGCCCATTATGGCCAATGCTTGTTGTGATACAGGTGACGTCATATCTTCAATGGTAGATATCAGTTGTAGCACAAGTGATATCATATCAGTAGCAGATTTTTCTAACAATTGAAACTCCTCAAAAAGAGCTCCATAATATCATCAATAATGACAAATTCCATATTGTTAAAAGCATTGATGAATATGATGAAATTGGGTGTTCTGAACAACAAACCAAAGGATTTGGTTCCAAACTGATGAAGAAAATGGGATTCAATGGTGAGAGATTAGGTAAACAGTAACAAGGCATTAAAACTCCTATAATGCTAAATGTTATGGCAAAGAATGAAGGCCTTGTCTATTTTGGACATGCAAGTACCAGTAATATCATGTTTTTAAAACCTAAATCTCCTACATCTCCTAAAAAGCATTCTTGCAGTCATTGTGGAAATACAAGACATGTTGCAGCAAGATGTTAGAAATTACATTCTTGTGATTCCTATGGATGTATGAATCACTCTTCTTCCAATTTTTGGTACAAAATAAAAATGGCCAACAAATTTCATATCGATTGTGGATGGATAGATCACACACAATGGACCATGATGAAAGAAATGTTGTATGGCTTCTATAGAAAAGGCAAAACCTATGGTAGACCCCAATGAAAATCCATAGACAGACCGAGTGGTTGTCCCAGATATTATGACCCAGATACAAACCTAAAGATAGACCCAGAGATAAAGTTCTAGAGGCAGATCTATAGGCATATCTAGAGGTAATGATCCAGAGGTAGATTCATAGGTAGTTCCAGAGATAGACCCAAAGGTACACATCCATATGTACGCTTAGAGCTAGAGCCAGCACCAAATACAAAGCACGAGCCAACATTCTTTCATTTATCTTCTTCTTCTTCACTGTATTGGGGCAGTTATATACTTTACCCAAATATTTTTGTATAGGAGGATGTATATGTATTACCCAAATAATGTAATAAGGGGGGATGTTAGAGTAGTATTACCTCATTTGGTTACTAGGGTAGATTAGTTAATTTATATTTACTTTCTACCTTAGATTAGTAGTTTACCGACATTTCTTATCGACAGATATTAGCGTAGCATATTAGTTTGTTAGGGATATTATTCTTTGGCTATTGTTAGCCTTAGATATTGTATTTTTACTCCTAATTATCAAATGCAAATCTATCACTTACCTTTCGCCAATACACCAACCACACTTCTTCACATCTTAAAAACATTTTGAGTCAAAGAGGGATAACACCATACTTGGGTGGAGCCTTGAAGTGAAAAGGGTATTCCTCGCTTGTCCTATCATGCAACATAGTCCAAAATAAAAAATAATGGTTTTCACCACTATCATAGTTTCTCTCCAAATATAAACACAAAATATAGAGTAGTAAGGATAGGGTCACATTCTCATCACACTTCGGTTGAGAATCCAATTCCCCAAAGCTCTATCCAAAATTAACAAATTCTATGCACACACCATAGATCCCTAAATCTGTAAGAATCATACTACATCTCCCCTCAAAAAGTTAGGTAGTCATCTCCAAGGCCTAAATATCATATCATTGGACTATGAAGTGAGTCTCCACCGGGGCTATAGATGCTTGACTTGCAGTGGAGTAAGCTCATGCGGGGTGAGATGTCTCTCTTCATAAAAAGGGAGACCTCTAACCGCACATACAGACAAGCTAGCTTCTTGGTATTCTCCATAAAAAGTCATGCCTAATTTACTCATAATGGGTTAATGAACTTCATGTGCACACACATTGGTGCTTTATTGCCTAGGGTCATTATCATGCTCAAGATTTGGTACATGAACTTCACTTACACACATATTGGTCCCAAATAAAGTTAGATAACATTCAGTGAGTTTGGTTGATAGCACTAGTATGTTTGAGTCTCTAAAAATACTTCAATATTCGATATCAACATCCATATCTTCTTCCATATCAACATCCATATCTTCTTCCATGTCAACATCCATGTAACGCCACCAAGTCTGGTGCCCCCGATTGCAAAACAATGAATAAAGAAATTGCCAAAAAAATTATGAACTATAAATAATCATTCGAACATCATGCATTCCCCTCATATAGATTGCATTAATCATCCATAAATTTTCCATTTAGCTTGCATTAATCATAAATATAAGCACTACATATACACATCATTATTAGCTTGCATTAATCATCCATATAATGACTATGCATACACATCATAATTAGATTGCATTAATCATCCATAAGACATTCATGAAACATCTTCATAAAACATGCATTGCATACACATAAAAACATTCACACAAAAGATAACACAAACATAAAATTCATGTATATATATAAAATATCACATGTACAATGAGTGCCAAAAAGGCTACAATGGAAAACCAAGCTAATGTCCATGAGAGGACCCCTGAGACCTAGTATAATCCCTAGACCTAGAACTCTACCTAGATTTAGCATACCTCGATGACTCGGTCCTAGAGGATGACGTAGGATCTAACAATGCAATATGATAAGTCATACAAAACTTCTCCAAAGAGTGTGCATATGTCTCACTAGCCTATAGTCACTGCAAGTCAATCCGATGTCGATGCTCTCTCACCAACATCTCTTCCTGGAGCCTCGTGACTGTCTCCTAATCACCTACACTAGCCCCATATACTGGATGCTCTACCTCCATTCGAGTTATGGTAGCTCACAACCCAGCTATGACCGCATCCTGCCCTACCAAAAGCCTCCATATGAGCCTCCATTGTAGTCTCTCACTCCTCGTAAAGTTGCTCCACCTTAGCCCATAGCCTAGCCACATCTAAGATCTTCCCCATCCTCTCATCATCCTCCCCCTCATCCTTCGCTACCTCCACCTCGAGAGTCTGCTATGATGCTCTGCTCGATCTCCTTCGACTTGTCAATCACTGAGACCTCGTCCTCTTTGGAGTTGTCATGAACTCTACAACTATCGATTCCCCACCCATCACCACCTTTGGCATCCATACTAGTTGGGTACCAAACCATACTACATACTCCAAGATCACTCCTGCATCATCTAAATTTGGGACCTCTAGCTACTTGTCATCCTATCTGCACATGGAATTCCCACCTCATCCCATAGATACTAGAACAACACTAGCTCATCAGGCACACTCTGAGGTAAATCAAACTGCCTCAACACCCATAAGTACTAAAAGTACTCCACCTCATCATCTCTCCTCCCAACCAGCCACTATGCCTATCTCACCAATCATGGATGATCCTCATCACCCTCCCATATGGCTCCCCACCATAGCCTCCATATCACCCGATCCAAATTCAACCCTACCCACATATCCCTATACCACTGGCTAGTATGCTCCTCCCAACTTGATTGCATCTCCTTAGCCACTTCCCATCTCCTAGCATAGGGCTCGCCCATCTACCATGCCTGGAAAGGTAACCCCTCTGGCTAAGCTACACTGAAGTGCTTCCACACCCAACACTGAAGAAGGAAGTTGCATCCAATCCCCTTCCTCCCCCTCCATGTAATCTCATATATCTCTTGGTATAACTACACCAATAATGCAGGAGACCATGCATACGCTCTTGGATTGGTGATTAAGTCACTCACCAATATCAATTGGTTCCAATGTAACCTACATCCTGTGCTATTGGGTAGCACTATGTTCACTAACATGAACATAATCAAGGTTGGGAGTGCATCCAACTCCTTAGCCTTGTACATGATCAAATAACAAACCCCCTGTCTTCCATCCTCGCCTTTCGCCATCGATCACCAAATATTTTCATCATATTGCCTTCTTATCATGCCCAACTATCACCTTTACACCCTTCTACTGGCACCTTGAGGATGCTATAGACATCCTCAAGTGTGACAGTAGACTCCCCAATCGACAGCTGAAAGGTCCCCCTATCCAAATCCCACATCTTTATCAAATATGATATGTACCCATTGTCCGCCCCAACCACATCCAATTGAGCCACTCCCTCCAAACCCACCTTCTTCAAAAATGTCCCAATCATCCTTCGTAATCTTCTTCCTCATCCCAAGAACGGAAGGAGAGAACTAATGTCGAGGCTCTATCTCCCGCAACTACAGCAACAAACATTTTTTCAATTAAAATTTCAAAAAAAAAAACTTCAAAGACTTTTGCATAAAAGAAAAAAGTTTTTTTCAAAATTACCAAGGCAAATTGTGCCTCAGCTCCACCAGTAGCATTCACTCCCTCTGTCACCATAGCTTCCACATAGATTTCCACTAGCCTCACTTCCCTCACCAATCCACTCCACTCCTCAGGTGCAGCTTCACAATATATCAAACGCACAAATGAGCCTCAAAATTCACCCTGTAAGCTATTTATAGCTAAGCAAGTGCATTCAGGTGCAGGGTGGCATCTATGGTCCACAGGTACACATGGGTGCCTACAAGTGCACCTAGGTGCAGCAGGGTACCTACAGGATACCACAGGTACAACATGGCACCTAGCGCTAAAATTGCATGAAGACAAAATCGATCAAAATAGTAGCATACCTCCAAATTTCACCAAATTTCATCCACGTATCATACTCATCATAAAATTAAGTCAATTTGAACACATATTTTTAGAGCATAATGTAAAATTATAAAATGCACAAATTGAGTTACAAAACACATCAAATAAATCTAAATTTTCATAAAACTAGCACTCGACTCTTCTACTTCATATTCTTCATCATCCCACAAAATTTCATGAAAATTGGAGTTGATTTGACCATTGAATCAATTGTTTCCATCCAAAAAAGTGCAAAATCAACCACTAAAAGCTCTAACATTCACAAATCAACTCCAACTTTGGTGACATCATCACATTCCTTCTATCACATTCTTCCACTATCATAATCTACCATCATTTCTTCCAACATGTGTCAAAATTACAAGTGAATCTCATATATAGTGGTTTATTCTATATACTTGGTGATTGTAGCAATTTGCGTCCATGCAATTTGGTAAGATGAATAAATTACCATAAGAACACTTGGTCATCATCATCATTCCATATCTCCTAGTTAGAAAAGCACAATCAAATTTGGTTCCTCACATTTCAAGTGAAACCTTTGACAAAGATAAATCTTGCTAAAAAGTTATCATTGATGGCCTAGTTCATGGGGCTTGAAACATGGAAAAAATTACATCACATCATTCCCAATTTCCTTGACAGTCATCATAGTGACTGGCTCTAGCTAGGGTGATTGGTTCCATTTGAAAGGAATTATCCTATAGTCACTAGCAGGCCCTCCAAAGTTGACTCCTTTTATTTTTTTTGCATCTTCATATTGCATATCAATGATGCCATACGATAAAATTTATTCCAAATCATGGAATCACCCCAAATTTGGGGCAACCAAAATTTGATTATGATTTTCCCACGGTGGGATACATCTTACATGATCGTGACATCTACATTTGGAACAACCCCCTTCCCACAATTGGGGCAAAAATGGTATCACATTTTACATCATTCATATCATCCACATCACATCACATTTGCACAAAACCCTTCATCCGTTAGGGCAAACATAGACACATCATATCACATTTTACACCAACCCCCTTCACACCATTGGGGCAAAAATGGTATCACATCATTCATTATTTGCACAAATTTTTCAATTGGCTCTTTAGATTCATCCGTAATCTCATTCGCCAATTGAGGGGGTAAGCTATGCAAATTCCAAAATTCTTTATTCTTTTATCTTCAACAGTGTTGCTCAAAAAATCCAATGAGAGAAAGAAGTTACTGTTGCACCCAAAACCCAACCAGGTATCTCATATTTTTGCACCATAGTGTGTTTCACGCAACATAGTACAAAAAGGGGTATTTGTAGACACCAAATCCTAGCCACTTGTCCTTCATCCTGGTCATTCTACCACTCACTTATCCACCATCCCTCTTTCTCACCATTCAATTGGCCATTTCATACCTTTCCCGCCATCCAATGGCTTACTTTAGCTCTTTCCCGCCATTTCCCGACCCCTATTTGACTTATTTATATTTATTTTATATTATTTATATTTAAATATAATATTTTATATTATATTTTAATATATTTATTATAAAATATATATTTATAAGCCAAATTAACCTCAACCGTTTGATCCGATTTAATCTCAGTCGTCCATCTTCCTTAATTTATGTCACACCTAAATTTTAATATTAATCTTTGGATCCTCTTTAATATTAGCCACACGATCAAGAGTTAAGCAAAAACCCTAAAAAAACCCTAGGCTTGATAATAAATAGGAGCATTCTCAGTGCTCAAAGCTTGAATCTTGAACCCTGGAAAACTTGAATGCTAGAGCTTTAATTTACTTGTGAGATCTAACCTTTCTTAGAGCTAGTGTCTTGTGATTAGGTCATGCCCTAGCCTAACATTCCCCAAAAACCCCAGTTTGCCCTAGGATTTTTTTTATTCCAGCTATCTTTGTAACCTATTCCTACCACCATCATTGTCTTCCATCCATCGAATCCTTCGCAACCCCTGATCTACCTCTATAGATTTAACCCTAATCCATAGGTGCTATCAAACACCTGCCTCATCCCATAGGCACAAAAGTGCACCTGCTGCATTCTACAAGTGCAGCATAGAGCCTGTCATCCCCACATACACAAACCAGAATCTGCATCGTAAGATCATCAGGTGTCATTGGGGCACCCTGCCATCAATATGCAATGAAGCAACGAAATAACATCATCAACAACAAAGTAAGTATTCATGTTTTCTTAATTCAAATCTAGGGTTTCTAATTTGTATTTTTGAGGGTTCACACTGTGGAACCCTCATTTTTTTTGCTAATGACTCTATGTTTATTGTATGTGCAGGATCAGGTAGCATCAACCAAGGATTATTGAGTAGTTGTTGAAGCTAGAGAGGTTTGATTACGGATAACCAGAAGCCCACTCATCCTATTAGAAGCAAGATACATCGGAGACACTACTTGTTTTGTAGCTAAGGTTTCGAAGAACCCTAGAACTTATATTTATTGTATCAAAATAAGTTATTTTGAAAAAAAATATTGTAACAAAGGAGTTTCTTAGCTCCCCCCATTTATTGAATAAAATCATCTTTTGTGCAGTCTCTTGTTCATTGGAATTATTTTACTTTCATATTTGCTTTAGTGTTGTATTTTCGCTTCACATAAATTATTTCCACCCAAATGACCTAGAATATTTAATGAAGCCAATATAAAAAAATATGTTCCTTGGGGTTTCTTTTATGGGTCATGTCAAGGAAACCCTCTATTATGTAGGGTAGGGGTTATTCTCTACTATCAAGACTCACACTTCATTAATTACAAGGTATGTCTCATAGCAGGTACAAACAATTGTACTAAATTAAATACTTTGAAATTACTTTTGAAAACTGCACTTCATCACAATGTGCAACAGATACAAGTACAAGTACTAGGGTATTCTCAGGTGGTCATCAATTGGATGAAGGTAAGGTACATAATGGAAAACATACTTTTAAGGCCTATTTTTGATCAGTGAATCTCCTAGCTAGTCTTTTCAACCTTATCTCCTACAAGCATGTTTATAGAGAACTCAATACTCAAGCAGATTTTTTGTCCAAGGAAGGATTATTGTTGGCATAGGGGCAATGTGAGCTGATAGAAATAAAATATGGAGGGACTTTCAAAGAGGCAACAAATCCCATTTTTATTTTTTAAATTAAAAAAAAACTTAGATGTTTGGATGGATGATATTTTAGGCTGGTCAGTTATTGATGTTCATTATTATCTATGTCAAGGTATGATAGTGGTTCAATGGTTAAGTGAACATTTTGGTTTATTTCAGTCTTACTATTTTTAGTTTGAATAGGATTTAAAAATTCCTGATGGTACTAGGAATATAAATAGATTTTATTAGGTTTTTGGGGGTAGTTATTTTTCACTGTCATTAGTTTTTATTTGTATGTCGGAAGACATCTCCGCTACATAATCTTCATTTTCTCATAAAATAGAAATTATGATTTTTTCTAAGGAAAAAAAAACTCAAAAAAGTTACCCTCATGACAAATGTTTCTGCACAAGCGGATCGTGACCATTTGTTAGTCACTCGAGGCCACCTTACACATAACTTCTATGTAGATTGTATATAGATAACAACTTGAAAAAAATCTAATTGCAAGGATCATTGTCAGGAAGTTGAATCTTCCCTTGAAGCCACATCCTCAAACCTATGTACTTGGGTGGAAGGATACAAGGTCTAAATCTGACATCACACACACCTACATCATTTCTTTATCTTTTAGTGGAAAATTTGTGGATAAGGTAAAATGTGATGTCATTAATATGGATTATTGTGGAATGTTGCTTGGTAAGCCCTATCAATTTGATAGGAATGTGGTATATCATGCTAAAAATAACACATACACCTTGGAGTTGCACAATAAAATATATTTGGTGGAAAGCACTACACCCACATCAAATTTGATGCTAAGTTGTAGGTAAAATCACAAGGTAGTAAATCAAGCACATGAATTGGATCCTATTTTCATAACACCCACATAGGATAAATAACAAGCACCTAATCCATGCCAAACAATCTTCACTTCAAAATATTATACAATCACATGAGCTTATGATTAAGGAACCCATCACTCTTCCTCATGAGATGGATATCAATCATGGTATTTATATCATTTCAAGTGCATCTCTTACAAAAGTACCTATGAACAAATAGCCACTTGCTCCATATGAGTTGCCTTTTGCCTTGCCCTTTCCCACCACTGCACACATAGAGAAGGAGCAAGATAAGACCTCTTTCATTCAACACTTGTAGAGCCTTTAGATCAAGGTGACACAGACCTTGTAGAAGACTCAATAGTAGCAAAAGAGAATGATGGAAAAATATCGTATACCTCATCCATTTTAGGTTGGAGATAAAGTATGGCTTCACTTGGACAGACGATTTTTTTCAAAGAAGGCACAAACTGATACTATCATTAGTCATTCAATAGATGTGGTACTTGACTTCCAATTTTTGCTTGATACTAATAGAGTTTTTGACACAAATACTTGTCACACTCAAAAAGGTTCTTCCACTTCACACCTTGTCATCCATCGTGATCAGCTTCCACACCAAGCACACTAGATCTCTCACCATAAAATGGCTCATGACTTTCTAGATTTGTTGAGAGCATTGGGATCCAATGCTTCTATGGTTGGGAGGAATGATGAGGATACTATTATACCTTAGGCTTATCCATAAGCCTAAGTTATTATCTTGCATTGTATACACTTATCCATAAGCCTAATATTTTTATATTGCATTGTACTCATGTGAGACATAGTATGTCCATGTTGGATATTGATTTGTTAGTGGTTAGGATGCATGGTTATGCTATTGAGGATTTTCTTGTCTTCTAGAATTTTGTTATTTTTTTTGCATCCTTTTTTTTGTAGGTGGTTATCCCTGCATAGTATATTGTTACAGGTGGTTGGACTTGCATGGCATATTTTTACAACCTCTATAACCACATTGATTCTATTTTTGTACTATTTATACAGTAATGCATAATAAATATCTAGCTTCATATTTAGAGTTTCTATATCAGAGTCTCCCCACCATGGCTCGCTATCTTGCTAAGAAGTTTAAAAAATTATCATCTTTAGATTATTTAAGATTATATAAGTCACTAATTATGATATTTTCCTCAATGTAGATGGATAAATTCTTAACAAACATCTCAATAAGATCTCTAAATATTTAAAGGGATTGGTTTGGTGTTTGGTAGTACCATTTCAATATAGGACCACTAAGTCTTTTGGTAAATATTTTAAGTAGCAATATTTCATCATAAGAAATGTCACTACAAGTGGTTCTAAATAGCATAAGATGGTTGATGTGATCATCCTTACCTTTGTACATTTGAAACTTAGGATTTTTAAAGTTGGGAGGAAAAGAATCATTTGTTATAAAATTATCTAAGGGTCGGTTGCATAAGTCTTCATAAGAGTACTTGTAACTGAAAGAATATCCTTGGATTGAGGCTATTTTTTATTTTAGTATCTCTAATTGAGAGGTTAATATGTGAATCTTAGAATAAATTGGATTTGATTGCACATCAGGCATGTGTTGAGAGACAAGAGGGCCTTGATAGTTGATATGAGGATAATATTGATGCATTGGGGCATACAATATCAAATTTGTCATCGTATGGCTTATCCCCAAGCTAGTTGAATGAAAGAATTATAAGATGAGGGATAAGAGATTGTGGAATTAGGATTTTGAGCAAAACCCATACTCACACTTGTTAGAATAGAAGGAAGTTTGTTGACAAGAGGATTAGATATTATGACATTAGATGATACATCTGGATTAGGAATGTCACTCGTATCCACTTGTTGTCATATGGGGGAAGTTACATTGATGCATAGTAACTCTTTGAGAGGAGATAAAGATGAATTATATCTTGAGGAAAGTGGTATGTTTTATAGCCTAGCATCCATGGAAGTGGTGATGAAAAGAGGATTAGAATAAACAATATTAGCAATTGATGTGTTAAGGTTTATATTCAGATATCCAAATGATAGATTTGCTTGATTAAAAGACAAAAATATAGAGTTAGGTTTTTACGGATGGTCCAAGGGTGAACCCTAAATTGAAGAAACACCTAGGTTATTGTTACCTTTCTTGAGAATGGTTGCCGCAACTTTCCTATATTTCTATAAGAAGGAAGCCATGTGATCAAAGGAATTGAAAACCACTCTCCCTTGATCATCATGGCAGGGGTTAGAGAAATTGATGGAGAAACACCCTTGTCTTCTCCATTGAATTTAGGGTTCTCAAATGTGGATGGGTCCATTAAAGTATTAGGGATAATGACCAATTGATGAGCAGAAATACAATTTAGTTAGCATCTCTCAGCCATGGTTTGAAAGAAAATAACATAGAGGTTCAATTAATTAAGTATTAGAGTTTATAGATATGATTAGAGAAGAAAGAAAATATGTTTTAGCAACCTTATATCTCCTTCTCTTAATATACCATGTCCAACCTATATAACTCAAGGGCCTCCCTATATACTAAAGTTCCTTATATACCTTACACCTCTCTATATACCCATTAGTACAAGATAAAAAGTTGAGACCTTGAATGCTTGAATCATGAGAGCTTAGTGATTATAAGAGTATGGCAACATTTTGGCATAGTCTTGCCATGCAAAATGATAAAATGACTAAAATCCTAAAGAAATTTTGACAATATTTTGATGCTTAAAATTGTTTATGAAATGGTCACCCAAAGGGTTGGATCTACAAGAATCCATAGCTCCTTGAGGAAGGAGATGCAATTAATATGACACAATGGAGACATGAGAGAAGAGGGTAAGTATTTGAAAGGGGTCAAGAGAAAGATCATGAGAATGAAAATCATGATCTTGAGGTTTTTTTGTAGAGGCAAAAAATTAGTAGGTATGATTGGATTCATTAATGTTGGGCAAGATGAAAGAGATAGGGAGTCATAACTCTAATATTTGGCATATGACAAGTCACAAGTATCAAGAGTAAATATCGTTGATGACACTATTGCACTGGCACTAGCATGAGATAACCATTGGAGGTCAAAAATAGGTAGGAAAATATCAAAGGTCAAAGTTTAGTAGAAACATAGCCAGATTCATGGTAGAACTGACAATATTATTGCTCATTCCCTAGCACTATCACTCGTGGAGTAATAAATGATCCAAATTTAGACACAACAAAGGTTTGAGCTAATTTGAATGATTAGAAGTCTAAGTGATGAAGGGATTGGCATGCTTGAAGGTTAGCCATACATGCAAAATTGGGTGTCTACAATATTATACTCTTCCCCATCCAACCAACATAATTATTTTCATTTGGGAACTACAAACTACCATTGATATTTATAATCATCAAAATGTTTTACAAGTTGGATATAGTTCTCTCTTTAAGCAATATTATTATAAAATTAACAAAGATAAAGAAGGTAAATTAGTTTTTAAGGAGGGAAATATCTACTCTCTTAGCCATATTAATTGCATCTTCAAGAGAAGATACATTGTCCATCTCCAAATAGAAGGCCAATTACTCATCTAGGTTGCCTATGAATATATCTAGGAGGTTTCTTGGTGGAGGGACATATTGGTGTCTCCCTACCATGGCTCACCATATTGCTAAGAATTTAGAAAAAAAATCATCTTTAGATTGTTTAACCTTATATAAGTCACTAATCATGACCTTTTCCTTGACGTAGATGGAGAAGTGCTTGTCAAATATATCAACAAGATCTATAAATATTTTAAGGGATTGTCTTGGTATTTGGTAGTACCATTTCAAGATAGGGCATCTAAGGATTTTGGTAAATATTTTAAGTAGTACTATTTAATCATAGGAAAATGTCACTACAAGTGGTTCTAAAAAGCCTAAGATGGTTGATGGGATCATCCTTCCCTTTGTATATTTGAAACTTAGGAGTTTTAAAGTTGGGAGGAAAAGTATGACTTGCTATAAAAGGATCTAAGGGTTGGTTGCATAAGTTCTCATAAGAGTACTTGTGATTGAAAAAAGATCTTTGGATTGAGGCCATTTTTATTTTAGTAGCTCTAATTATGATGGTAAAGTTTGAATCTTAGAATAAATTAGATTTGATTGCACATAAGGCATGTTTTGAGAGATAAGAGGACCTTGATAATTGACATAAGGATAATATGGATGCATTGGGATATACAATATCAAAGTTGTCATTGTATGGCTTATCCCCAATCTAGTTGAAATGAAAGAATTATAATATGAAGGATAAGAGATTATGGAATTAGGGTTTTGAGCCAAACCCATACTCACACTTATTGGAATAGAAGAAATGTTGTTAACAAGAGGATTAGCTATTAGGACATTAGAGGATACATCCAGGTTAGGAATATCACTCATACCCACTTATTTCCATATGGGGGACTTACATTGATCCATAGTAACTCCTTGAGAGGAGGTAAAGATGAATTATATCCTAAGGATGGTGGGATGTTTTACAATCTAGCATCCATTGAAGTGGTGATGATAGGAGGATTAGAATCAACAATATTAGCAGTTGATGTGTTAAGGTTTATATTTAAAAATCCAAAGGATAGATCTGCTTGATTAAAGATAAATAATTAGATCTATGTTGTTAGGGATTGTCCAAGAGTGAACCCTCAATTGAAGAAACACCTAGGTTTTTATTTTCTTTCTTAATGATGGTTGCCACAACTTTCCCATATTTTTATAAGAAGGAAGCCATGTGATCAAATGAATTGAAAACCACTCTCCCTTGATCATCATGGACAAGGGTTAGAGAACCTGAGGAGGAAGCACCTTCATCTTATCCTTTTAAGTTAGGTTTCTCAAAGGTATATAGGTCCTTAAGACCTTACATTGAATGATTATGATTAATGGCCAATTGATGAGCAGAAATATGATTTAGGTAGCATCTCTCAACCATGGTTTGGAAGAAAAGAAAAAAAAAATTAGTTAATTAAGTTTTGAATTTTGTAGAGTTGATTAGAGAAGAAAGAGAAGATGTTTTAGTAACCTTATTTCTTCTTCCCTTAATATACTGTGTCCAACCTATATGCCTCTAGGGCATCCCTATATATCAAAGTTCCTTATATACCTAACACCTCTCTATATACCCGTTAGCACATGAGAAAAAGCTTATATGTGGGTTGCTAATGATATGTGTAAGTGGCTGCCTAGATAAATGGCCAAGATGGTACATGAGGTACAATAGTATACCTCCTTATGACTCCCACTAGCCCATTGTGATATACTCCTTATAAGTGTATATACATGCAAGACCATATATGGGAGGTTGGTGGCCCAAGATCGCTATATGCCCAATATAGCCTAGTAGCTTGTATGCTAGTTACTCCAATGATCATGAAGATCCTTAGTAGGACTAGTACTTGGATATATTCTTATTATATTGATTAATGTGATCTAATATACACAAATAATATTAAGTGATATTTATTAAGTTTAATAAATTTTAGTCTTGATTAATATTTTTGGCTAGGACAAAGAGGGATCTTAGGAACTATGGTGGTGTTCATAACAAGTTCATTAAAATGTGATGAGTGAAAATATTGATGAAGGGCCTCTTAGGGAATTCAATACATCTCTCCCTCTTATCACTACAAGGACTAGAGGATGTTGTGAGCTAAATTTTAGTTTGATAGAAATTAGAGAACACCTACATTTTCAAAGAAACTATATTCCTTGTAATATTTCTCCTTTGTTAAGCCTAACCTTAATATAGTCTTAAGTACACATACAAAGATGCAATATACAAGACCTATAACTAAAATTCTTTTCAATTTGATAATAAAATGAAATAGTGATTTTCTTTCAAGAGTAAGGGCGCAAGATGGAATGCAACAAACAAAGCTTAATATGCAAGCTACATGCTATTTTAATTTCAATGCTAAAGCTAAAAACATTAGATTAAAATTTATGCCCTATATGATTACGATTAAACTAGGTTTATTATTTTCTTTTTGTTAATTTTGATAATAAACAAAAAATAAAACCTAGTCTAAGCAAATAGCAAATAGAATCTAAGTTCTAAATGCTAAAATAATAGATATTGGATGTAGAAAAACATGTTTCTACCACTATGGAAGAAGCAACCCCTACTCATAGAAGTGTTGCTAGCTTGTAGCAGCACCATCGACACTATTGTCTACTACTGGCACTATCATCAAAACCTACAAAATAGACAAAAAAATATGGTTGTTAGTGTAGAGGGATTTTTTTAATCTAGTGAAATACAATTAACTTTCTTGATACAATGATCAGACCCCTATTCATATGATAGAAAATGCTAAAATAAAAATAAAAAATCTAAAAAGAGTGCTAGGATGGTAGAAGCTCCATAGGGTAATAGCGTCATCGACACTATCACTACCTATGCTTCTGCTTTGTATAGAGAGCAATAGCACAATTGACCTGTAATCTAGTAATGCTACTAATTTTTTGAATAGAACAATGATATTAAATGCATGATAACTTAATATTATGACAATAATGATGAAGGGATCTAACCTAGGAGGATAGAGACTTTGTAAAACAATAGAGAGATAAATATTTAACTGCTTGAAAGTAAGACTGTATGCTCAAAATAAAAGACTATGCTAGTTGTAAATATGAGATGCAAAATACAAAGGTTGGCCAAAGGATTAAATCTAAAGATAAAAGAAAATAATGGAAAATAAGCAAAGGTTAAGGGGGAAAAGCACAACCCAAGATATCAGGTTATTTCCCCTTCATTAGAAGCTTGTCAAAATATCGCTTGTGGCTTATTGATGGTCCTTCCAAATGCTTGAGCTTGAATATTACTTGATGCTTAATGATGATTGTTTGAAGACTTGGATGCTTGCTTAGATGCTTAAAAGAGGGCTTGCAATAATTAGATCTTGAATTCTTGAAGGATGAGAGCTAAGTGATTACAAGAGTATGGCAAGATTTTGGCATAGTCTTGCCTAAAATTACTAAAATTCTAAAGAAATTTTGATAGAGTTTTGATGCTTAAAATTATTGATGAAATGATCAATCCCAAGGGTTGGATTTATAGGTATAAATGGCTCCTTGAGGAAGGAGATGCAATGAATATGACATAATGGAGACATGATGGAATAATATAAGGATTTGAAAGGGATCAAAAGTGCATTAAGAGGAACGAGAATTAAAAGTCTTGGTCTTGAGGTTTTGTCATAAAGGCGATAGATCAACAGGTATGATTGGGTTCATTAATTTTGGGCAACTTGAAAGAGATAGGGAGTCATACCTCTAAGATTTGGCATATGACAAGTCACAAGTGTCAAGAGGCAATAGCATTGATGATGCTATCACGTTGACGCTAGCATGAGATAATAGTTGGAGGTCAAAAATGGGTAAGAAAATTTCAAAGGTCAAAGTTTGGTAGAATTGTAGCCAAGTTCATGGTAGAACTAATGGTCCTATCGCTTATTCCCCATCACTATCACTCTTGGAGCAATAAATGCTCCAAATTTGGGCACAACAAAGGGTTGAGTTAATTTGGATGATTAGAAGGCTAAATTATGAAGGTATTGGCATGCTTGAAGGTTAACCATGCATGCAAAATTGGGTGTCTCCAATATCATACTCTTTCACATCTAACCAACATAATGATTTTCATATGGAAACTACAAACTGCCACTGATATGTATAATCATCCAAAGGTTTCACAAGTTGGATATAGTTCCCTCTTTAAGCAATATTATTATTATCAAATTCATAAAAATAAAGAAGGTATAGTTTTTAACATCTACGAGACCATATGCCATATGATACGACCCTTATATAAGATGTTATTTACTCAATATTTTTTTCCAACCAAACTTCAGTCATTGAAGTTTGGTGTATAACTCCCTCCCCCATTGGATTCGAACATTGAACCTCTTTTTAAGAGTTCCAAAGTCTTATCATTATGTGAAAATTCGGTATGATATTGCTACAACAAACACTTCTATCTTTTTTTCCCTCCCATGGATATAGTACAAGATAAGGTTTTCATTTTTGCTAAGTTTTGTATAACTAGAAGCTTATTTCCTATAATGGAAAAAATACATTATACCACTCAATCTTGAGAGAAGAAAAACATAAAGATAAATACTCCGAAAGAGGGCATCCCTTTTGTTTCCAAGAACAAGGTGTAATAAACAATAGAATGTTCAAGTAGAGTATGGTTTCATAGAGAACATGTCCTATATCTAATGATTGGTTAAGACAATCCTGAGCAAGCCCTAAATCCTAACATTCTAGTCATGCAAGGAAAAATTAATGTGTTCATATTGGTATTAGAATGCACCTTTCAAAGTGGTAGAAACAAGTAGTATAGATATTACATCATACATACACTCTACATGAATCGAATTCCATGAAGTTTCTAAAAAACTATAAACTAAAACCCAAAACCCTATTTCTCTATGATTTTCAAATTAAACTTACTTTTCTCCACACGATTTGCTCATTCATAAAAATATGTAAGCAATCTTAGAAGTAAAAATGAACTTACCTATAATAACACTAAGATTATTTCTCATCTTATTATCCATTCCTCTTCATTTCTAGTTTTTACCTTTGGGGATCATTCATAAAAATATGTAAGCAATCTTAGAAGTAAAAATGAACTTACCTATAATAACACTAAGATTATTTCTCATCTTATTATCCATTCCTCTTCATTTCTAGTTTTTACCTTTGTTGTCCCCAAAACCTCAATGTTGACCTCATATAAAGCCATCAAAAAGCATGGAAAAATGAATGCCCAAGAACAAACACCTTCCAAAAAAAAAATCGACACTCTCAAGAGTTGTATTCCCCCTTTTTAAATAATTAAATAAGATAGGGAAAAAACAAAAATCTTTGCTCTTTGAAATCCTCATGTTGATGAAGGTTTCCCTCCTTCTTAACACTCAACCAATTGAACCGCCATTTCTTTTTTAATTAAAATGCTATATTGAGACTCAAACAAAAAGGTTCCCAAGTTGCAAACTAAGTCCTCTTTTTATTTTAAACAAAGTTAAAATATAAAAGAGCAACATAGTTATTTTAAATAAGAATGTCAAGCATTAAAATTTTTGCCACCTCTTTTTTCTTGATTTTTTAGACACCAAAGTCATTCCAAAATGAGATAGCACTCTACTTATGAATGGTATGTAAATTGTTGTCATTTTGACCTTTGGTCATAATGCACCCTATATGCTCCTTTCATTCCATAAGCAATCATTAAAAGGCTTATAAAATATTATCCGTTCATTGTTGTTCACCATCATTAATGTATAAACAATTAATCATCTATAGGATGAAAATTTATTATTCTAATGCAAGGATACATTTCGTGTATGTAATATCTCTAGGCTAATCGCTTCTCCCAAATCTATTACCTTCTTCTAATTCATACCTTCTCTCCTATATATAACCTACATATATTTAATACAAATTTTATTATAAATTATAATTAATTTTTAAAATAATTAAAATTTTAAATATTAATTATAAAAATTTATTAACTATAATTTTATAAAAATTTAAAACATTATGACACAAACTCTTAATCTCATGTAATCTATCTAAGCTAATCACTTCTCCCAAATATATTATCTTCTTCTAAGTCATACCTTCTCTCTTATATATGACCTACACAAATTTAACACAAATTTTATTAATTAAATTATAATTAATTTTTAAAATAATTAAAATTTTAAATATTAATTAAAAAATTCATTAGCTATAATTCTATAAAAATTTAAAACATTATGGCACAAACTCTTAATCTCTTCATAGCGAACAACCCTACTAAACTTGTGATATTTATTTAGATGATATTTTGAAATGACTTCTCACCTTAATTCCATCAAACTTTATTTAATATGACCTTTGAAAACTTTTTTCGCTTTTAGTGATCTATATTTTTTAATACATATTTTTTATTATAAAAAAATATATATACTAGCTTAGATATAAAGGATATATATTTAAAAATGCTGAGAGTTATCAATTTCGACCCCTATTTTAAATGTTTGAGGCTTCTATTTTAAATGTTTGCAAGGGTTGGTTAGTCCGTTGTTTTAGTTTAAATATTTTAAATATTTTTGTTAATGTCGGTTTTTTTAATAATAAAAAAAAATGTTTACGGCGTGACATGTATGACCTCTTTGCCTCCATCCCCTATCTGTCATTGTAGGAACGTCTCTCCACTCTCCATGTAATAATCTATAAGTATTGATTTTAAAAGAATTTTGTTATGTTATTTTTAATCACTTCTTAATACTTTAAAACTCAATGGAAAGGAAACAAGATGAATTTAATGAATTTATTGATTTTAAAAAAATATATTGAACTTATTTTTTTAAGTAAAATTTTAAAAGGATTGTTATATATATATATATATATATCGTTACATTTGAATTTTAGTATGGATTATATTAACTATTTGTCCTAACAATTGACCAAAAAAAATAGACAACTAATTTTTAAATTATTATTTAAACCCACCCAACAACTTTAAATTGTGTACTTTTAAATTTTAAAAAAATATTTAAAAAATAAAAAATATTCTCTAAAATTCAATTAAATAATATTCCTTCAATGCTTCACTTTTAAAAAATAAAATTGAAAATTAATCATCTAAAAACACATTTTTTCTGTCTATTTTTTTAGTTATTACATTAATGTTGAGCATTTTAGTTTCCAGCCACTTAGAATAAGTGTGTATCTTCTCCTTTATTACATAAAATTATATATATATTCCTTAGGATAATAGAAATTATATATTTATAAAATAGAAGTATATAAAATATAAATTATAATTAAAAATATATATATTTGATGAAAAAAAGGTTGTATTAAGTTTTTTATTTTAATAAATCACAACTCTCTCCTTTAGAGCTTGAGAGTTTATAAACAGATTCAATTCTCATCTCAATTGAGTTGCTATAGCTAGATACCTACATTTTTTTTCATTAAAAGTTTGAATTCTTGATTTTCATTTTTTGGATCTTCTTCAATTTTCTTTGTAAATACAAATATTCCAAAATTTAGCATCCTTTTTCTTGACATTCATCCTTCACAATACCAAAACTCCACCTCTACTGTCTACGCACAACATCTTAGTAGAGTAATATTTCTAAAAACTTTGCGTTATCATAGTCCACTTTACTAGATCTAGACTGTTAGTTTCCTTCTTGAAGCATAAGTGCAACCACAAGAACTGTAATAAATAGTTTATATGAAAACATTAATGTTATAAAATACAACAAATATTACCAATGGAAAACATTAAAGTAAATTTTAATCATTATTTGATTCAAGCAATCAACATTACCAATGCCTAGAAATCAAGTGAAGACTAACATGAAAACATGCATAATATACAAATATTTTTAAACTCGAAGAATAAAAAAGATTATAAGTTTTTTCCTAGAGAAAAAGGGGTTGTACTCGAGTCCCCCACCCTTGACAAATCACAACTCTCTCCTTTAGAGCTTGAGAGTTTACAAATAGATTCAATTCTCATCTCAATTGAGTTGCTATAGCTAGAAACCTACATCTTTTTCATAAAAAGTTTGAATTCTTGATTTTCATTTTCTTGATCTTCTTCAATTTTCTTTGTAAATACAAATATTCCAACATTCAACATCCTTCTTGATATTTTCTTGCAGCAACCTTCACAATACCAAAACTCCACCTCTACTGTCTATGCACTACATCTTAGTAGAGTAATACTTCCAAAACTTTGTGTTATCATAGTCCGCTTTACCAGATCTGGACTGTTAGTTTCCTTCCTGAAGCATAAGTGCAACCACAAGAATTGTAATAAATAGTTTAGCAATCTCAAAAAGTTGAAAGTTCCAATCCATACTCTATCCCATAATCCAACCAACAACTCAAATAATCCATTCAACCATGAAGTCCATTTGATGTCATCTTCTTCTACTTCAGCATACAAAACTTCTACTTGCTTCACGAAATCATAGTCTACTTTACCAAATCTAGACTGTTAGTTTCCTCCAATGCATTGATCTATAAATGGATCCCCTAAAACATTTTGTAGTCCTCTGGAACATTATTTTGAATTTGCTCCTTTCAGATTTTTCTTGTCAACTTCAACTAAACTTACTACTTCCTCTAACCATGGAAAAGAGAATTTAACTTCATGATCCTCTATTAAAACCCCTCTATTGGCTAGCCTATCTACACATTTGTTCCCTTCCCTTAATGTATGTGTAAACTTAATTTCTTCAAACTTTGTAGCAAGGTCTTGTATTTCCACAATGATCTCTTGTATGTTCCATGGAGCCTTTGCTTTCCTCAAAATTATATTTATTACTATTAGTGAATCGCCTTCCATCCATACTCTATTCCATTTCATTTGTCTGCATATTTTTAACCCTTCCAAAGCCACCCAAGCTTCAACTTCATTATTTGTCTTAAATCCACTACTAAAAGCGTAATGTGACAAAATCTCACCCCTATTATTTCTAATTATTCCTCCTCCTATTGTTGGTCTTGGATTTCCTTTAGATGCTCCATCAAAATTCAATTTGACCAACTCTACTTCTAGTGGTTTCCACTTTATATTCTTTGCCTTCCTTTTGTTTCTCCTATACCCAACATCATAATTCCATTTGATGACTTGACTCCATCTATCAAGGCTCTCTACTTCAAGATTAGGGATTGGGTGAGTTGATAGGGTTGGTTTAGACTCCTCTATGGCTAAACAAATCTTCCTTTTCATTACCTCTAAATTGCTTTCCTTTCCTTTAAATATTCTTCTGTTCCTTTCCAGCCATATAGTCCAAAGTATTGTATCTTTCAATGTATCCCAGATTATCTATAATGCCTCACTTTTAAAAGTGCTCTGCCATTGCTTTAACCATTCTTCAATTCTTCCATTCATCACCATGCATTTACCAAACATATTAAGAATCCATTGCCATAGTTCCTAGACTATTGAGCAGTGTCCCAAGAGATGGTCTATACTCTCCTCCTTTTTACATAGAACACATTGTGAGGGGCCATGAAAACCCCTTTTCATTAGGTTATCCTAGGATAAATTTTTCCTATGACCTACTAACCATACAAACATTTTGACTTTTGGAATGCTTGGGCTATCCTAAATATCTCTCCATATTCTTGTGGTATTCCTATTTTTTTGGTGCTTTACATTATATCTTCTTCTTACTATGTATTCTCCTAAGCTATTCAACTCCCAAATCAGCTTATCCTTGGCTCCCCTTGGAATAATCATTGTTGTTATCTTTCTACTCAACTACCTCCTAGCAACAATGTCTAGTATACTTGTAAAAAATCTTCTTTCCATTTGTATCTTCCTTCCTGATCCTTGTACATAATGTTTGAAACCCTATCACCATATTTATCTTGAAGTAATCTCATCCATGGTTTCAAAATTGGATCTAGATTGAGTGGTATTTTTATCACACCAAGTATCCATCCAAATAGAATTTTTTCTCCAGTTCCCACCACCCATCTTAGACCTTTAATCACTAGATCAATTGATTTTTTTAAATCATTCCATAGTGCAGAACCATCTGGTAGTGAGAATGCAGTAAATATTAAGCTTGGGTCATTGGGCTCAACATATTTACTTAGAAGAATTCTTGCCCATTGTCTTTGACTCTCTTTGTACAATCTCCAAATTACTTTTCCCCTTAGAGCTAAGTTTGCATCCGTAAGAACTCTTAAACCGAGACCTCCCCTAGTTTTATCATCACACACCTTGCTCCATTTCACCAAAGGAAATTTCCTTTTATCATGTAATCCTGACCACAAAAATGACTACATAATATAGATTAAACTTTTTTCTACCAATTTTGGCATAATATACAAGGACATATAATATGTTGGAATGACCTGTAAGACTAATTTAATTAGTTGCACTCTTCCTACTAATGATAACCATCTACCTTTCCATGCTGGTAGTTTATTTTGAACTTTACTTATAACTGGATTCCACAATTCTATCCTCATTCTCCCCTCAAATAAGGGCATCCCTAGATATGTTGCTGATAAATTTACCTCCTCCATTTGAAGTAACTTGCATATCCCTACTTTGATTCTAGCTGGAGTGTTTAGGAAGTAAATTTTGGATTTTGTCCTATTAACTTTCTGCCCTGATGCTCTTTCATATTCCTTTAATAAGTTATTCAAAGCTCTGGCCTCATTTTTCCTTGCCCTCCCAAAAATGGTTGTATCATCTACAAATTGTTGATGGGTGATGTTGTCGATGTTATTACTAGCCTTAAGTCCACTTATTAGCCCATATTTGTATGCCTTCTTCAAGTTCCTTCCCAATACCTCTTCCATAATAATGAATATATATGGTGATAGAGGATCTCCCTATCTAAGACCCCTCTTGGCTTTAAATGATTTTGTTACTAGCCCATTGACCAACATTGAATATGATACTATAGAGACACAAGCTTTAATCCATCTGACCCATTTCTTCCCAAATCTAAACTTTTCTAATATTATAAAAATAAAATCCCATTTAACCCTATCATAGGCTTTATTCATATCAAGTTTTAAGATCATTGCTCTCTTTTCTAGAAGTTATTGAATGCATTACTTCATGAGCTACTATGATCCCATCCAAAATCTGTCTCCCTTTCACAAATCCTCCTTGCTCTTCTAAAATAATTTTGTCTAATAGTGGTCTTAACCGATTTGCCATCACTTTGAATATTATCTTATATGCCATATTACATAGGCTTATGGGCCTAAATGAATCAAATAATTTTGCATCCTTCTTTTTTGGAATCAGGGTAAGATATGTTGCATTTATTTTATAAGGTATATATTGTTTTACCCTAGACTATTTCACTACCACCAATAAAGAATCCTTCACTATTTCCCAGTTATGTTGATAGAATGTTGTAGAGAGTCCATCCGGACCTAGGGATTTATCCTTATCAAAAGAGAAAAGAGTTGAATGAACTTCTTCCAGAGTAATAGGCTCCATCAATTTGCTATTGTCTTCATCTGTTATAACTGAAGGTACTTCTTGTAGTAGTTTATCATTAAGAACTTCAATCTCCTCTGATCCTAGAATATTTTGGTAAAAAGCCTTACCTCCTTTCTGATTTCACTCTGGTCTTCAATCCAAACCCCTTCTATTGATTTAATTCTACTAATTTTGGATGTTGATCTCTATACTATTGCCATCCTATGAAAAAATTGTGTTTTTATCTCCTTTTAACCAAGTCTGTCTCAATTTTAATCTCCAAATTTCTCTTCCTTACTCAAAATATTATGATATTCACTAAGCAACTCCCTTTCCTCCGAGCTTGGATTATTGTGCTCACCTTTTTGGAATTTTGAAAGTTTCTCTTTTAGTTCTTTCTTCTCAAAAATATTTTCAAAAGTGTTCTTGTTCCATTCTTTTAATCTAGATGTCATTGATTTAATTTGTTTTGGAAGTGTATACAACCCACCGTTTCTTAAAGAATTCCATGTCTGTGCTATCATATCAACAAATTGAGGATGGTCTTCCCACATCTACTCATATTTAAAATATGATATTTTTTAATTCACTTACCACCATTTTAACTCTTATTGGCCAGTGATCTGAACCAATCCTTGTCAAGGTATTAATTTTAGCACAAGTCCCTTCATCTAGCCAATGATCTGAGAGTATGCATCTATCTATTTTTTGCTATTAGGTTCTAGCCTATCCTATTTTTGGTCCATGTATAGTTTTCCTCTTCAAACTCAACCTCCCATAGATTATTGTTTTGAATAAAAGCTAAGAAATCTCTCATACTTTGGGTTATTTTCCTAATTCTCCCAAATTTTTTTTTGGTTTTTTTTTTTTTTTTTGGGATCTACGAAGTAGCATGTGACTAATGAGGCTATCCAATGCCTAGTTTTATGAATGGTTTCATAGGAGGTTCTAACTGGATTCCAACATGTTAGAATTCCCCTTGCTACTCCTTCTGAATCCACAACATCCCATTCACATCTTGCCCATATTGCTTTCATAGTTTTGGAAACTTCTTCCTTTGTCATTTTAGTTTCTTGGATACAAAGAATATCAGGCTTATTACTTAAACAGAGGTCCTTGATACACCTCTGCTTTGAGGGGGAATTAGCACCCCTTATATTCCATGAGATGGTAATCATGTCTCATTAGGGGTTGTTGGCCCCTCCTATGAATTACCAATATCATTTTGTTATTTGGTAAAGAGAAGTTCAACCAACTTAGATTGTGTTCCTTTCTCTATGTTTGCTCTTGCTTCCTTAGCTCTCGCTTGATAATTTGAAGGTTTTCCTCTTTTTTCCTTACCAGTATTAGGAGTAGGTCTTATTATTCTATTCCTCAATATTCTTTCACAACTTTTCTTTTCATTAGATTTATCCTCTCCTGGCTCTACTAAGG
Source organism: Wollemia nobilis (assembly GCA_028583015.1). Classification (NCBI taxonomy): domain Eukaryota; kingdom Viridiplantae; phylum Streptophyta; class Pinopsida; order Araucariales; family Araucariaceae; genus Wollemia; species Wollemia nobilis. The sequence continues at coordinate 3,045,358 of JAQPPZ010016601.1, read as the reverse complement.
AAGCTTTTGACTTATCCTGCTCATTTTCTAGTATTTCCTTGTTAATGGTAGAGGTATTAACATCTAACACTACATTTTCTCTACCACTTTCCTTCTCCTGAATGGTGCATGGTACTTCAAGAGAGTCTTCAAAATATGATGAGGCACATTCCTTAGGTTCAGCAGGAATGTTCATCCCTAAATTGGGTTCATATTGAGTAGATGGTTCCTTGTTAATATTTTGATCTTGTTGTACCATGTCCTCTAAGCTCTAATCTACTTTTTCTTCATAGGCTAAAGCCTCAAAAGAATTGGTATTTCTTCCAATATCCTTACTTACTAGTCTCCATTGTTTATTTACTTTCATCTATCTAGACCTATTTTTTGGAAGTTGAAAACCATCCTCATCCATATCCATTTGTAAGTTTCTCTTGTGGTTTTCTACATATGTTTCTCTTGGACTCTTCTTAGGGCATGATCTCTCAATATGCCCCACCTCATGACATCTTCTACATCTGAAAGATATGTTTTCATAATCCATGGTTTGGATCCACAACTTACCCCCATACTTAAGAATGATTGATTCTAGTAAAGGTTTATTGATATCAATCATGACCAATATCTGAGCATAAATAGCCAAGACTCCATCTTTTGTAGTTTTTGAAATCTCAAGGAATTCTCCTAGAGTGTTGCCTATTGCCTTGAAGGTATCCATTTCCCCAGAATTCAATGGGTAACCCATACATCCTGACCCAGACTGGTACTAGGGATAGATTTATGTTTTTAGGTGCAAAGCCTTCATACCAATGGGTAAGGAAGAGTCATGCTCTTCCCATAAACCAAGGACCCCCTTTCAAGATTCTATCTCTTTCCTCCCTAGAACAGAAAATGGCTAGGAAGAAACCTTTGGGAAGAAATGATAGACTCACTCCTAGAGACTTCCATCTCCTATCAATCCATTTTCTTAGAGCCAAAGCCCTTGGCCAAGACCCATTAAATTTACCAATGACTACCTTATCTTTGAGCAACGAGGATCTTTGATCTATGAGGTCCTCCCTAACCTCTACTACTAGGGATGATTCTAAGGAATTTAGCTATAAATTAGTCCATGGAAAGAAAACTATAACTCGATATCTACTAAAATTTACCAGTATATCCTATAGCAATTATATTATTTGAAAATAAACCTATAATAATCTGCATGCAAAACTTCTAAGATAATGAAGGGATAAATGAAACTTAGCTAAAAATTTCTACACCCAAATAGAATGTCTTGCCTCGTTGATGCCCTAGCCCTCCATTGCTCCTCCCATCATCCGAACCCTAGCTGATAGATATCTGCAATTTTATTTCTCGTGACTTGAAAAATCGCCACTACCCTTGTTTCAAATGGTTGAATTCAAAGGATTGTATTGTTGGAGATATCACATTATTTGGTAATATATGGCACATTTGTAAATATTAGATTAGGGTGAGCGATTTATATTTTATCTAATGTATGTGTCAATGTGTGAAAAGAGTCCAAGTATTACGTAATAAAGTGTGCAAGTGTGTGATTTGTGGGAGTGTAAAGAATCAAGTTAGTAAGTCAAGAGTCATAGATGTCAGGTGTCAAATGTGCAAATGCAAAGTCACTTGATATGTGCGAAGATTTAAAGTCAAGATTCATGAGAGTTTTTTTATACGTGAGGAACGTGAAAGGATGCATCTCTCAAAGCTTGAGGAGAGCAATAGTTGAGTATTGAAGAGTCTTGTAAGGTTATATTTTGGAGACAAAGCTCCATGCATTGTATCACGAAAAATCAAATGATTGTATATTTGATTATTTATGAATAATATTGTGAATTTTATTATTAAGAAATATTATTGTATTATATAAATGAGATTTATTGATATTGACCTTTGAGTTATAGCATTATATTGTGATTAATATTTTATCCTAGAAAAAGGACCTGAGAAATAATCTAAAGAATTCCCAACATGTATCTCCCTCAATACTACTCAAATTCCTTCGTATCACCAATCATTTTGAAGTTCTTCAAACTCCATACAAATTTATATGGAGTTTGAAGAACTTTAAAATGATTGATCATACAAAACATTTTTTCTTATAAAATATAACTCTTAAAAGATGAATCATTTTTTCTTAAAAAATTTACCCTAAAACTACCCTCCTCAAAGATGAAATGTTTTTCTCAAAAATTTTGAGATAACTTTACTACCTTCACATAGTCGTATTCCTATATATATATATATATATATATATATATATATATATATAGGAATACGTGTGTTCTCTTAAAACTTTTTAGCTTAATTTTAAGAAGTTTTGGAAACATGTTTGATGTAAAAAAACAAACATTTTGTGACCTGGGTTCAATCTTCATAATAAATGTGTATAAAAAGTATTTACTCAAAAAAAACAAGCATTCAAAATTCTTATATCAAAGAAAGATTCTTATAATTATTAAAAAAAACCACCATTCAAAATTCCTGTATCAGAAACAAAACTTTACCATCGGAATCAAATTTTTTCTATAAAGTTGGAATTTAAGAACTTGCATAAGTTAAAACAAAAGCTAAAACAAATTATAATTTGAACTATTTAGAACCGAATCCTTCACTTCTTTTTCTTGCCATATTTGATACTTACTCAATATTTTAATAAAATAAGAGTTCTTAACACAGACAAAAATATTTGTTCTACCATTTATAGAAAGACCATAATTCTTTCAACTATTATCATATTCTACCAATTACCAACTGATCTTTTTAGAACTATATATATAATGATTGAATGATAATAACCTGTAAACTACATCATGATTTAACAACTAAAATTACTAAAACAAAAATAAAATATAAAATATATATACATAAAATAATTGGATGATAATAACCCTGTAAACTACATCATGATTTAACAACTAAAATTACTAAAACAAAAATAAAATATAAAATATATATATATATAAAATAATTGGATGATAATAATCTGTAAACTACATCATGATCATGATGTAGAAAATAACCTGTAAACTACATCATGATTTAACAACTAAAATTACTAAAACAAAAATAAAATATAAAATATATATATCTATAAAATAATTGGATGATAATAACCTGTAAACTACATCATGATCATGATCTAGAAACTAAACGTATTAGAACAAAATAAAATATAAAACTATTTAATGAGTATATAATAATGGCATATAAACTAAATGTCAAAGCTAGATTTACAGCATAAATTTTCTTCACAGGGAAAGTAATTAATTTTTACTGTCTTATGTAAGATGAATTTTTAATAGTAATTATTTATTTAGATTTTTTTAAATTAGAAAAACATTTATATTAAAGTAAAATTTATTCGGAAATTATGAATTTGAATTTGTATTAATGTTTATTGGTGACCAAAAGAATTCAATATGATTGTAAAGTAAGACATATACAAAGTAAGGGAAATATCTAAAACAAATCAAAAAAAAAAGATTGCGAACAACAGGCATCCTAAACAGTTTTGTCAAGTAAGTTGTATGTGGATCGAGCCGAATAAGCTTTGACCCATGGATACAAAGGGATACCCTATGCAACAGGTCCTCTATAATAGTCTTCGTAGGCATGCCTGGCAAAGAATGGAGTGCTCCATGTCCGTGAGTCTTGTCTCATCTTCCTTAAAATGATGGTCGGACTTTACCTTTAAAAAATTATTTTAAATTTAAATTTATTTTTATTTGAGTATGCTCTAAACCTGGGACATTAAGTTGATTTGATTTATAGTGAATAAATCCTTGGCTAAGTGGGGGAGTTGATTGTAACATTAAGTTGATTTGATTTATAGGAAATAAATCTTTGATTTGGTTTATGAAAGACACCTTTAGCTCAAGTGCACAAGTCGGGAGAGTATATGAGATTTGAGAAAAGGGACAATTGTTGTTATCTGATGATATTTGGTTTATCGAAAGAAATCCTTAGTTTAAGGGTACAAGTGAGGAGAGTTTTCGTGGAGAGAACAGACAATTCTTGTCATCTGGTCACATGCCCTTATTTAATTGATATCTGTAGGTTTTGATAGATAGTCTTTGTTGATCCAATCGTCAACATGAACAACCTTTGTGGATACTAATTGTTTTTTGTGAACATTTTTTATTATTTCCACTTGAAGTATAAATATAGAAGCTTGCAAGAAATAAAAACATCACATACGAAAAACTGAGACGTATCAAAGATAGACACTAACTAATTCATGGCGGATCTCTCACCCATACACATTTTCGTTCCCAATCAAACCAACCAATTTTTTTCTATTGATTAAAAAAATTAAGTTTAAAAAAAAACAATAAGATGCGTGATTTTTTTAATTAAGGGGACTTTCAGTTTTTTCTTATAAACATTATTTTTTTATTTTTTTTATAAGATATTTTTTTAATGTTCTTTAATTTTTAAAAAGATAAAAAAAAAAAATTTATGCGCAAACTTTTATAATTCAAAACAAAGAAAGGAATTTGTTTGTTTTTTTTAACGTTGTTTTTTTATTAAAAAACATATTTTATTTAAAATTTGAATTTGAATTTGTATTAATATCCATCAATGACCAAATCAAAAGAGGTTAATAGGACTGTAAAATAAGACATACAAAGCAACGGGAGTGTCTAATGTAGTTTCAGAGAAAATAAAGTAAGAAAAACAGTAAACATAATGACATATGATATACAAGATATGTGGATCAAGGATTACTCCCAACATTCAAGGCTAAAGAGAAGTGAGTGATATAAGAGTTGGATGTTGTCGTAGATGTTCTTTGTTGGAGTCGATGACTAGTTGATCTTGTTGTATCTCTGTGATCACCCTGGTGCTCCCTGGTCGTGGCCTCTGGAGGCTGGAAGAATGAAGTGATAAGTCGAGATCATGTTATCTTCTGCAAACTGTTACTAAGTAGTTCTTTCCTGAGATTGAACAATTCCCAGATGAAAAGGGCAATGCATCTCTGATCTTCATAATTAATCCAAGATTTTAGTGTATGGGTGTCATAAGCAATAATATCTACCTCGTATCTCGTAGTAGACAGGACAGGTGAAAATGAAATGCTCCTTGGATTCCACATCAAGACTGCACAATATGCAAATACATTGGTCTCTGGTATGCATTTAAATTTTAAATAATTTTGAATGAAAAAAGGTGTATAAGTGATTTTGAAGGAAAAAAAGTGTATGAGTGAATTTGTTTGCTTTCTTGCAAACTTTAAAATTATATTTTGAAGTATTACTCTAGCCTTGTGATTGTAAAAGGTGCAATATTGGCAAAGTCTAACACCTTCACCTTTCTTGCAAAACTCAACAATTGTAAAATGTGTATTTTTTGTAGAGATCAACACCTTAATACATGGAAAAGCCAAGAGAAAGCAAGCTCTAAATCAATCAAAAATTCACAAGTATACAACATCAAATAAGAGTTTACTTTCCAAAAGATAAGGATTTTTAGGAAGATGAAAAATCCGTCACTCTAAAGAGTTGTTTGCAAACAATTCTCAAATATGTTGATGTTTGTGAAGATCTTCAAACTAGTGTTAGAATCCCTATAGGAAGGAGTAAGTGATATTTCAATTCATCTTTCAAATGGAAAATGCACTATTAAAAATTACTATGTACTAGGGTTGACAAACAACTTGTTGTATGTGCCACAACTAATAGATCAAAACAAAATGATCGATTTCAAAAGTTGATAATGGTCGCGAGTGTTTCATCACCAAAAATGGTGAGAATGTGGTAATCAGTTCCTACAACATGGCTTGTTTGCCTTAGATGTTCAATATACTCCTAATGCAGCACAATAAGCAACCACAACAACTACAATCACCCAAAAGCAAACCTAGAGATAAACCCAAAGGTGTCGGACCTAGAGGTAGACCCAAATACATAGTCAAAGGCAAATCTAGATGCATTATTCCTAGTGGAAGCCTAAGAGGTAAACCCACAGGCAACAAACCCACAAACAAACCCAAAGGTAGACCTAGAGGTGTAGACCCACAAGCGGACCCAAATACAAACTCATAGGTGTTTATTGAAGCCAAAACAAGAGCCATAGCAAGAGCTAAGAGCTACATCCAAGACTTTAAATTAATGGGGGGTCTAATATTTCTTATCCTAAATAATGTAATAAGAGGAGATATTAGGATAATATTTTATTACATTATTTTAATATTATAATTAAGACATGCATCTTTAGATGATTAGATCATACATTTTAGAAAGAGTATTATTTTAATATTTCTTGCATTTAACTATCTCCTAATTGCAAGTATCGATCTTCTGATTTGTAGCCCTAAGGCATGTATTAAATAGAGATTTGCCTCAATAAATGAGTTGCTAATTTATCATCATTATATTTCATTAGATTTTCATCTAAACTATCAATGTTTGAATCATGGAGAGGGTGACCCCATTGTATTCAAAGGAAGATGGTCCTAATTATACCTCTAATTATACTTCACATTATATAATCCTTATTATACTCCAAGAAGGATGGCCTGGTTATACCTCTAGTTATACTTCGCATTATGTAATAACCTAAATGAATGATCTATTAAATAATGTATAACCTTTATTATACTCCAAGAAGGATGGCCCTGTTATACCTCTAGTTATACTTTACATTATGTAATATCCTAAATAGTGTTAGCTTTTGAGGATGTATATTAAAGGAAATGCAACCACAAGATGTAAAATAAGTAAGCTATGATAACTATATGATAATGACACTATAATATGCAGGAAAACTAGATGATAAAATTCTGCAATAACTTAGTAATATGCCATTAATAAAAGCTCACAAAAATAGTACAATGCAATATAATGGAGGACATGAACACTCCAAAATTTTCAATGAAGAACTACATTGTACCTACTCACTACCATGACATCATTCCTCTCACTCTATTCACTCTCTCTATTCACTCATACTCTCAAGGCATATATATAGGAATATATGTTCCTTGGCCTTTAATCTACCTATGACTCTTCATCTACCTATCCTATGACTCATGTACATGTGGACTACATGCACATTTACATCTTTGCACACTTGTGCATTTATTACTTGCTTGAAGTATCTACTCAAACCTTAATCTAAGATAATCTCCTAATCTAGAAATGTACCCAAGGTGGTACATTGGCATGTACCAAATAATGTAATATACTCTAACACCCCCCTATATTACATTATTTGGGTATTGAAGACTTTAGTCTTCAATATGGATCTTCATCCTTCAGATATTCTTCATCTTGATCTGGTCCTTCTTCTTCAGTCTTCATGTTGTCTATTCTTGTCTTCTTCATTCCACTATTTTTTTTGTCTCAAAGTGTTTGGATGAATCTTTGTTATTGAAGTCTTCCAAGTAACCTTGATGAACTAGAGATCTTATAATTTTGCGGGTCGTAAGTGAATCAAAATTGCTCCATTTCCTTTCCTTTGATTTTCTGAATGACATGTTTCCTTGATCTTCAAAAATGTCAAGCTTGAATTCATTGTTAGTGGAAGCTTCTGAAATAAGAACTTGGAAGAAATAATCTAATTTGAATATTAGTCTTTCTTCAAATATTTTATAGTACTTGTATTTATAGTAATAGAAGAAATATGTATGAGATTTTCCTCCACAATATTTGCATGGATGGAAACTCTAGCAGTTTGCTTTCTCATGACCAAATTTGTTGCAATAAGTGCATAGTGAAGATATCCCAATTTCTTTGTCATTGTTTTTAGGAGAATCATGTCCATCTATTTCCTTGATGAAAGAGTTAAACCATCTATGTACGATTGAAGCTATTTCATATTTACTTCTTTCATAGATTTGTATGATATCCTTTTGATGAATATTCTTTTGAATATGATTCTCAATATCTTCATTTGTATAGTTAACATCATTGATAGATAGTTTTTCCAAACTGATGGTTTGTGAATTCTTAGAAGTCTCTCTAAACCATATTGGTTCTTCTCTTTTAATTGTACTTTCCTTATTATCATTTCTAGAATCAAGTATATCTTTGAACCATTTTGACTCCTTGAGACCTGTATATTTAATAAGCCTTTCCATAGTTCCTTTTAAGTAATCTTCTTTGATTACAAGAGAATAATTTTTGGTAGAAGTTTTGTATTTCAAAAACTTTTGAAGTTGTCTACCTTATGACTCCCTAGTTTCAACCTTGCTAAGAACTTTTCAATTTTACAAGTTTTGTAAAATGCCTTCTATCTTGCAAGTGTTTGAATGTACTATGAACTTGATAGTATGCTTAGCTTTCCTAGTTTGAGTTGAATTCCTTTTGTCTCCCTAATATTCAACTTTACTTTCACCTTATTTCTCCCTAATAATTAGTAAGTAGAAAGCTAAAGATAAATGATGATGCACCTTCAAGTTTTAATAAGGTTATTTTCCTTCAAGACCTTTTAGTTGGATTAATGTCTCATAAATTAGTGTAAGAGACTAATGTAAAATGCAATTTCCAACTTTCAAGCAATTAATGGTTTTGCTTCTTTAACCTTGAATTTTCAATGGTTCAATTTTCTAAATTTCAAGAAACTAAAGTTTGATGTAGTATTCCTTATATCTCCCTAATTTGGAAATTTAGAAAATAATAATATTTGCAAACTAGTATTTTAATTTTCCAATGTTGAAAACCTTATATCTCCTACTTAATTATTTGTAAATATTTAATGTTTGAATCTCATGCAATTTGTAATATCTTTTGAGATATACTCCCTTTACTTTAATTGCCTTCTAACTCTCTAAGGTTGGTATTTGCTTTGTTCTTCAATGCAGTAATAAATAAACTTCAACCTTGTATTAAGCACCTTGAAATATTTTGCACTCCTTTGGTTTAATTGCTTTCTATTCTAAGGTTATAAAATCTCCAATGCAATATAAGTTTAACCTTAGATATATAAAATACCTTATACCTCCTTTTGCACTTTAATGAAAGCAAATGTCAATGTAAATATACCTTTTAAATTTTGTGTGTTGATTGGCTTTGGTCTTGACTTCACTATGCAAACTTGGAGCACTAGAATTTCTCTATCTTCACCTTATGATAATGAGCATTCAATGCTCTCCTTTGAATAGCGCTCCCCTATGATAGTCTCTTGTTGCGCTTTGACTATGCACTAGACTCACTGGAGATATGCTTCACCTTCTATACACTCTTCCCTATGACATTATTAATATGCTTCTCCTTTCTTGAAATGAGTGCCAAGTGGCACTAGGCATTGCCCAAGACCTTGGTCTTAATTGTAGCACTATTATAAGCCTTGAAATATGTTACTCCATGTGGTGTTGGTCTGAGAGTATTTCTTGGATGTTGGCTATGGTTCTTGAGCGTTGAAGATGCTCTTTCATGAGCGTTGAAGCAATGATGAGGATGTTACTCCTTTTGAGTGCCCTTTGAATTCCTTTGCAAGCGTTAGAGTATGAAGATGCTTCTTTCAAATTTGTGCCAAGTGGCACAAGATGCCTTTCTCTATTAGGGCAAGTGGAGGTGCTCCTTTGCATGCACTCAAGCTCCTAAACACCTCTTATCTTCTTGGTGCCTTTCACTCCTTTTGCAAGTTATATCAAGCTCTTTCCAGCGTGCTTTCAATGTAGGTGATGCTTCCTCTATGATGGTGGCTCCTCAATGGTAGTGGCTCTTGTTGTGATAGTTTAGAGCTTTCTTCAGTGTAGATGATTCATCCAAGCTCTTTCCTTACATATGCTTGGGCTATATTCGATGGTAATATTCACTTTGCACTTTGATTTTGGCCGCTTATGTTATGTAAACCTTGTGTTCTTTTCCTTCTCACTTGCACTCCTTGCAATGGTGCTATCTTACGTAGACTTGTTGAATGTTGCAGGTTCATTTCACGTGCACTACGTAGGCACTGAGTTGGGTGTCTTTAGACACCTCAAATGATTGGATATTGAGCCTTTGGATGGCTCTATATTTTACTTGTCGAAGCTTCCTCTTTGGACTTTGTAGAATGCCCACTTGAAGACTTTAATATGGGCTATGTTTTGTCTCCCTATTGCTTGATGATTCAGACCTTTGTAGATTGTAGTGCACTCACTGTTGTAGTGTCTTTAGACATTGAATTTTGTCCTTGTTTTGCTATGTATAATATGGTGCAATAATGTAAATAAATTTACCTTGAGTTGCACCCAAAACTTGATAATTCATTGTCTCTTTTTAATATTACTTCCTTATTTAATAAGACGTCTTCCTTCTCTAATATTTGGAGGTGATATTACTCCTTTTTGGTGGCTTCTCCTTGCCACAAAATGTTGCAGGATATCTATGCTTAATAGTGTCTTTTGACACTTCACTCTTACCCTATTTTGTGCACTTAAACTTCCTCTTTAGATAAACTCTTAATGCACTTTAAAAACCTTTAAGGAAAACTAGTATAATGTACTTTTAATAACTCCTTATTGCTCCTTTAAATAAACTCTTAAAAGTACCTTGAAGTATGCACTATAATCTATGCAACTTTCACTTTAAGAATAATGTCTTCTTTGCTTCCAATAGATAATAGGAAGTTGATATTCTTCTTTCTCTTGAAATATATCTAACTCCTATTTTTTTGTGCAAGTTATAACCCTTGTAGAAACTATCTTCTACACTTCCTTGAAGACTTAATATGCAACCTTCTCCTTGCAACTTTTAAATGCTAATATGGTGCTTAATGAAACTTAATAATGAACCAAGTAACTAATGTTCAAGTAATGAACTTTTTGCACCAAAGTTGCTTACCTCAATGACCTCTGTAGATGATGGAAATCTTGGTGATTAGATTCACCTAAATGCTGCCTTGTACTAGATGAAATTGCAGCTCTTCTTGGCTGTCCAAAATAACTCTTTAAGTCACCAATTTGTAGCTTTAAAACTCCTCTAACTTGCTACCTAAAAATGTAGTTTGGTGGCTTTAACTCTCCTTTAGGATGCACCCTTGAAAGTCTGAAACTTAGTAGCTATTAATGCTGCCCAAATTGCTGCTTTCTTGTTGTTCTCAAATCTAAAATTTTTAGATTGTAAAGTAGTCAATTTCTCCTCTAAAGTGTTGTCCTTGAATCTCACAAATTTGGTAGGAAACTCCTCCAAATCATAACTGAGATTTTCCTTCAAGAACCCTTCACTTTTCTACTATAAAAACCAACAACCTCCTTTCTCCGAAATAGCCTTCAATGGCAATCTTCAAATCTCTTGGATTTGATGGCTTCTTCTAACTCCTTTCTCCTTCAGACTTCTTGTTGAATTATGACTTCAATATTGGCCTATCTAATGGCCTTCTTCTCAAGATTCTGACTATCTTGAGGTCTCCACTATTCTCCTCCAAAATTTGGCAAACTCCTTGCCAAATTCTTCTCCTTGGGCTTGTTGTTGGATGGTGACAATTGTCCCAAATTTTCTTTATCAAAAACTTCTCCTTGAGTTCTCCTCAAATCTTCTCCAATGGACTTCTTCAAGTCTCCTTCAATGAGGCTTTCCTAGCCTTCTCCTTGTTTCTCCTTTCAAGTAGCTTGAGGCCTTCTCCTAGGGCCTTCAAATTTTTGCAACTTCTCTAGTCTTCTCAATGAGACATTTCCTTCAATATTCAACTGTGGAAGTTTTGCAATGAGATCTCCTTCTTGGATCTCTAAAATCTATTGCTTCTAGAATGGGACCTTTGCTAGTCCTTCTCTATATTCAATCTTCCAAAACTAGAAGTTCTTCAATGGGACCTCTTGTGGGTCTCTTCAGCTTCTTGAGTTGTTTTCTCCTCCTTCAATCTGCAATCTGCAATCTTCAATATTCAATGGAGATCACCAACCTCCAATCTTCTCCTAGACTCTTTTCTTGAGTCTCTTCTTCTTCAATCTGCAATAAGGCTCCTCTAGCCTTTTTCTCTCTTCTACAATCTATAGGTTTGTGTTGTAGAAATTTATTATCATTAACAGAAATCATTCACCATTATGCAAAAATATCAAATCATTCATCCACAAATAATTATCCACAAATGAGAGAGAGATAGATAATACCCTTAAGGTAGGGAAACACCAATAATACTCCTTAAGGAAGGAATCACTCCACAAGATCTCCCAATATGAGAGAGCCACTCAAGGAGGGCAAAGTCCCATAAGCCACTTCGTGGGCAAAGACGATTACATAAGATTATTCTCCATTGATGATTACAATGAAAAATATTTCCTCTTTATATATCCATCTTCTCATTCTAATTTGGTGAGCCTACTACTAATATAATATTATATTATAATATAATAAATTTTTAATAATACAATCAACCTTGGGTTATGTGTGGCCTATTCCAACCCTTATACAATATAATAATATATCCCCAAATATCTATTCCTAGGTACCCTAACATGCCACCCTTCTTACAAATGTTTCATCCTCGAAACATGTGAAGAAAAAAGATAATATGATTTGCTAAGAAATATTAGCAACTAGTACCAATCTTAATCATCCATCCATCCAAGTGAAACTCGTTGATGCTGGTATACCATTTTATTTCTTCAGTATCCAAATTTGCTTCGTTGGCTCCACGTTTTTTCTGTTGTATTTTGATAACTTGAATAATGGGTCCCTTTTTCCTTGATGCTGATGATCCACTCTGAAAACCATGATCACTATGTTTTCTCTACAAAACACTGCCATAGTTGGTACCCTTTTGATTCCATGTAGAACCATAATATTGCTACCTTGAACCATACCACCAAGATTATTTTTGCTCATGGTGGTGTGGATGGTGATATGGTGTAACCTTAACTTGATGTTCTACCTTCTTTAACTTCTCAACATTTGGATCCATTGTTTTAAATTCTTCTACATATTGTTTTTTCATGTTCTTTTTTTTTGGTGTGTCCTTGTGCTCTTTTATTAAAGCTTCCTTGGATTATGTTACTGTTATTTCCACTGAATCAATTGTTATTACTTCTTCCATGGACTCTGTTGCTGCTACTGCCTTCTTGGATTCTATTTCAGGTTCTTCGATTTGTTTCTCTACAACCACTTCTTAATTTTCCTTAGATCCTTGCTTCTTAAGCTGATAAATATCCTGCAATGTTATCTTCTTTTTCCTGTACCATAACTTCATAAACTTCTTTTGCACATTAATGTTAATAATACCCAAAGAATCTAACCAAGGATAACCAAGAACAATATCCTCATCATCCATCTCAATAGCATAGAAATTTGAATGTAAAATATATTTATCCATGGTGATCTTCAAATCTTCAAAAATATGAACATGCTCACCCTCTACCTGTATGTCCTTAATTTTTGTTGCTTGAACTTACAACTTCATAGCCAAAGCAATATTAATAAAATTATATATGCTACTAGGGTCAATGGAAATAATAATTTGTTCCTTTTGAATGCTTCCATGAACCTGCAAAATAGAGCTTTTACCTGAATTTAAATTGTTTTTATTCTGCTCTTGCTTTTGTAAATCCAACGATGTGCCTTTTATATTTCTCTCATTATCTTCCCTGACCTTTTCCTATTTCTCCTTGAGTAATTTTATTTTTTTTCATAGTCTTCATTTTGTTTCTTGAAAACTTCCCATTCTCCTTTCATTTCATTCCGCTCATTTTGAAATCCCTATAGTTTCTTTTTAAGGTTTGTGATGACATCCATCAAGCTATCTATATTTTTATCCCTTTCCTCAAGTCCTTCCTTAATATATATTTGTAGTTCCTCTTGGTATTCCATAAAAGTAGCTATCTTTTTATAGGGGTTCCAATCACTTAAGAATGCATGCTCCACTTCTTCCCAAGATAGCTCATTATGGGTGCTACTAAGACTATCAAACCAAGAGAGAGCAACTTCTCCAAGAAAATGAGGAAGCATACTTTTCCAAAGAGGATGTCGATGATACAAGGATTTAAATTTTTTCCACCAATCCCTAACATCAATATCATATGCTCCATAAAAATTTTGTAGTTCCATAGTTGATACCCTAATGCAAACTAGGGTTTTTTGACAATATATATCATGCCCTAATGTAAACTAGGGTTTTATAAAAATACACATATTCCCACTGAGTTGAAGCTAAAATTCCTTAGATCTGCAATTTTTCTTCCAAAAAAAATAAATTGCAACTGATTTGCTTACCCGAACTAAACAAATTTCATTTTTCAAAAAATTCGCGAATTGAAAATTTGTCACTGCCCTTGTTCCAGATGGCTGACTTCAGAAGGTCGTATATCCCTCAATACTACTTTTATTTCTTCATATGACCACTCATTTTAAAGCTCTTCAAATTCTTCACAAATTGATCCAAGAATCGCTTGAATTTTCGTAGAGATATGGCTTCTAAAATATGAGACTTTTTTCCAAAAAAAATCTGTAAAATTTGTCACTATCCTTGTTTCAGATGACTAAATTCAAAAGGTCATATCTCCCTCAATACTGCTCGTATTCCTTAATATGACCACTCATTTAAATCTCTTCAAATTCTGCACCAAATGATCTAAGAAAAACATCTCCTCTTTATATATCCATCTTATCATTCTAATTTTGGGATCCTACTACTAATATAATATTATATTATAATATACTATAATATTATAATACAATCAACCTTGGGTTATGTGTGGCCCATGCCAACCCTTATACAATATAATAATATATCCCCAAATATCTATTCCTAGGTATCCTAACAGTTTGTAACTCTTGCAATGGGACTTTTTCCTTAGGCCTCCAAATCTTCAATATCCAACTTGTTGTTTCAAGTACTGGATTGATTCCAAAGAGGATATTCTTCCTAGATATTTGTAGGAAGCTTCCCAACTTTATTTGAATCTCCTTTTACTGCAATAAATATTAGAATATGTAATGGAGAAAACATTAAATCTAGATATAATTAATCTTCACTAATTGATTTGTCAATCTAGTGGAATCAATGTTGAGTCCTAGTATTCACAAGTTTTCTGCAACTTTGTGGAAAGACTCTAGCCATATGTATTTTAAAAAAAATCTAAAAATGACATTTCTAATCTCCTATCAATCTTTCTTGTGACTCTTTCTATTTTCTATTGATCTATCGTGTGCTCTGATACCAATGTTAGCTTTTGAGGATGTATATTAAAGGAAATGCAACCACAAGATGTAAAATAAGTAAGCTATGATAACTATATGATAATTGCACTATAATATGCAAGAAAACTAGATAATAAACTTCTACAATAACTCAATAATATGTCATTAATAAAAGCTCATGAAAATTGTACAATGTAATATAATGGAGGACATGAACACTTCAAAATTTTCAATGAAGAACTACATTGTACCTACTCACTACCATGGCATCATTTCTCTCACTCTATTCACTCTAATCTCAATGCATATATATAGGAAAATATGTTTCTTGACCTTTACTTTACCTATGACTCTTCATATACTTATCCTATGACTCATGCACATGTGGAATACATGCACATTTACATCTTTGCACACTTGTGCATTTATTACTTGTTTGAAGTATCTACTTAAACCTTAATATAAGATAATCTCCTAATATAAAAATGTGCCTAAGGTGGTACATTGGCATGTACCCAATAATGTAATATACTCTAACAAATAGATAATGTATTAAATTCATTCATGACATGAAATGACCTAAAATTTAAATCCATATCCTTCTCACAAATATTCAGTCAACATAGGTGTGCATGTACCCCACATCAAACAAAGAAAGGAACCGTATCATGCCCACAAATAAAGCATAATGTGCTTGCCATAACCCTGTCTCTTCATAACCTAATGATGCTGACCATCCCTTTTTCATCAAAAACTCAAATAGTCCATTCAAAAATGAAGTCTATTTGATGTCATCTTCTTCTACTTTAGCATGCAAAACTTATGCTTGCTTCACGAAATTGTAGTCTGCTTTACCAATTCTAGACTATTAGTTTCCTTCAATGCATTGGTCTATAAATGGATCCCCTATAACATTTTGTAGTCCTTTTGAACATTATTTTGAATTTACTCCTTTTAGATTTTTCTTATCAGCTTCAACTAATTTACTACTTCCTCTAACCAAGAAAAAGTGAATTTAATTTTATGATCCTCTATTAAAACCCCTCTATCAATGAGCCTATATGCACATTTGTTCCCTTCCCTTAACATATGTGTAAATTTAATTTCTTTAAACTTTGTAGCAAGGTCTTGTATTTTCACAATGATCTCTTGTATGTTCCATGGAGCCTTTGCTTTCCTCAAAATTATATTTATTACTATTAGTGAATTGCCTTTCATCCATACTATGTTCCATTTCATTTGTTTGTATATTTTTAATCCTTCCAAAGCCACCCAAGATTCAACTTCATTATTTTTCTTAAATCCACTACTAAAATCATAATGTGACAAAATATCACCCCCATTTTTTCTAATTATTCCTCCTCTTGTTGTTGATCTTAGATTTCCTTTAGATGCTCCATCAAATTTTAGTTTGACTAACTTTACTTCTAGTGGTTTCCCCTTTATATTCTGTCTTACTTTTGTTTCTCCTATACTCAACATCATAATTCCATTTGATGACTTGACTCCATCTATCGAGGCTCTCTACTTTAAGATTAGGGATTGGATGAGTTAACAGGGTTGATTTAAACTCCTCTATGACCAAACAAATCTTCATTTGTATTACCTCTAAATTGCTTACCTTTCCTTTAAATATTATTTTGTTCCTTTCTAACCATATAGTCCAAACTATTATGTCTTTCTAAAATATCCTAGATTATCTATAATGCCTCACTTTTAAAAGTTTTTTGTCATTGCTTTAACCATTATTCAATTCTTCTATTCATCACCATGTGTTTACCAAACATATTAAAAATCCATTGCCATAGTTCTCAGACTATTGAGCAGTGTCCCAATAGATGGTCTATACTCCCATCCTTATTTTACCATAGAACACATTGTGAGGGGTTATGAAACCCCTTTTAATTAAGTTATCCTATGATAAATGTTTCCTATGACCTACTAACCATGCAAACATTCTAACTTTTGGAATGCTTGGGCTATCCTAAATATCTATCCATATTCTTGTGATGTTCCTATTTTGCTGGTGCTTTACATTATATCTGCTTCTTAATGTGTATTCTCCTAAGCTATTCAAATCCCAAATTAGTTTATCTTTGGATCCCCTTGAAATAATCACTATTGTTATCTTTCTACTCAACTACCTCCTAGCAACAATGTTCGGTATACTTATAAAAAATCATCTTCCCATTTGTATCTTCCTTCCTGATCCTTGTAGATAATGTTTGAAACCCTATCACCATATTTATCTTAAAGTAATCGCATCCATGGTTTAAAAATTGGATCTACATTGAGTGATTTTTTATCACACTAAGTATCCATCCTAATAGAATTTTTTCTCTAGTTACCACCACCTAACCTTCAGTCACTAGATTGATTTTTTAAATCATTCCATAGTGCATAACCATTTTATAGTGAGAATGTAGTAAATATTAAGCTTGGGCCATTAGGCTCAATACACTCAGAATAATTCTTTCCCATTATCTGTGCCTCTCTTTGTAATGTCTCCAAATTACTTTACTCTTTAGAGCTAAGTTTGCATCCATAAGAACTCTTAAACCAAGACCTCCCCTAATTTTATCATCACATATCTTACTTTATTTCACCAAAGAAAATTTCCTTTTATCATGTAATCCTAACCACAAAAATGATCGCATAATATAGATTAAACTTTTTTCTATCAATTTTGGCATAACAGAAAATGACATATAATATGTTGGAATGGCATGTAAGACTAATCTAATTATTTGCACTCTTTCTACTAACGATAACCATCTACTTTCCATACCAGTAGTTTATTTTGAACTTTACAAATAACTAGATTCCACAATTCTATCCTCATTCTCCCCTCAAATAAGAGCATCCCTAGACATGTTGTTGGTAAATTTACCTTCTCCATTTGAAATAACTTGCATATCTTTGCTTTGATTCTAGCTAGAGTGTTTAGGAAGTAAATTTTAGATTTTTTCCTATTAACGTTTTGCCCTAATGCTCTTTTATATTCCTTTAATAAGTTATTGAAATCTCTAGCCTTGTTTTTCCTTGCCCTTCCAAAAATGGTTGTATCATATACAAATTGTTGATGGGTGATGTTTTTGATGTTATTACTAACCTTAAGTCCACTTATTAGCCCATATTTGTATGCCTTCTTCAAGTTCCTTCTAAATACCTATGTCATAATAATGAATAGATATGGTGATAGAGGATCTCCCTATCTAAGACCCCTCTTGGCTTTAAATGATTTTGTTACTAGTCCATTGACCAACATTGAATATGATACTATAGAGACACAAGCTTTAATCCATCTGACCCATTTCTTCCTAAATATAAACTTTTCTAATATTGTAAAAATAAAATCTCATTTAACCCTATCATAGGCTTTATTCATATAAAGTTTTAAGATCATTGCTCTCTTTTCTAGAAGTTATTGAATGCATTACTTCATGAGCTACTATGATCTCATCCAGAATCAGTCTTCCATTCGTAAATCCTTCGTGCTCTTCTAAAATATTTTTTTCTAATAGTGGTCTTAATTGATTTGTCATAACTTTGGATATTATATTATATGCCATATTACATAGGCTTATGGGCATAAATAAATCAAATAATTTTTCATCCTTATTTTTTGAATCAGGGTAAGATATGTTGCATTTATTTTACAAGGTATATATATATTTATCCTAAACTATTTCACTGCCACCAATAAAGAATCCTTCACTATTTTCCAGTTATGTTGATAGAATGTTGTAGAGTCCATCCAAACCTGGGGATTTATCCTTATCAAAAGATAAAATAGTTAAATGAACTTCTTCTAGAGTAATAGGCTCTATTAATTTGTTATTGTCTTCATCTATTATAACTGAAGGTACTTCTTATAGTAGTTTATCATTAAGACCTTCAATCCACTTTGGTCCTAGAATATTTTGGTTAAAAAGCCTTGTCTCTTTTTTTTCACTCGATTCTTCAATCCAAACCCCTTCTACTGATTTAATCCTGCTAATTTTGGATGTTGATGTCTATATTATTGCCATCCTATGAAAAAATTATGTTTTATCTCCTTTTAACCAATTCTGTCTCAATTTTAATCTTCAAAATTTATCTTCCTAATTCAAAATATTATGATTTTCACTAAGAAACTCTCTTTCCTCCAAGCTTGGATTATTGTGCTCACCTTTTTGGAATTTTGAAATTTTCTCTTTTAGTTCTTTCTTCTCAAAAATATTTTTGAAAATGTTCTTGTTCCATTTTTTGTCTAGATGTCATTGATTTGTTTTGAAAGTGTATACAACCCACCGTTTCTTGAAGAATTCCACGTCTATACTCTCATATCAAAAACTTGAGATGATCTTCCCACATATACTCATATTTAAAATATGATCTTTTTTAATACACATACCACCATTTTAACTCTTATTAGCTAGAACCAATCATTGTCAAGGTATAAATTTTAGCACAAGTTCCTTCGTCCAGCCAATGATCTAAGAGTATGAATCTATCTATTTTTTTCATCAGGTTCTATTATGTCCTATTGATTGTCCATGTATAGTTTTCCTCTTCAAATTCAACCTCCCATATATTATTGTTTTGAATAAAAACTAAGAAATCTCTCATACTTTTGGGTTATTTTCCTAACTCACCCAAATTTTTCATCAAACTTGGTTATGGTTTTAAAATCTCCTATGATCAAAAGTCGAGTTTCTTGGTCTTCACTTCTCATAATGGCTTTAATCCTACTCCATAATTTTGATCTACCTGACTAAGTTGTAGGTCTATAGACATTGATAAGGATGAAACAAATATTTACAAAGTAGCATGTGACTAATGAGGCTATCCAATGCCTAATTTTATGAATTATTTCACATGAGGTTATAATTGGATTCTAACATGTTAGAATTTCCCTTGCTACTCCTTTTAAATCCACATCTCATTCATATCTTGCTCATATTGCTTTCATAGTTATGAAAACTTCTTTCTTTTTCCTTTTAGTTTTTTGGATGCAAAGAATATCAAGCTTATTACTTAAATAGAGGTTCTTGATACACCTCTAATTTGATGGGGCATTATCAACCCTTATATTACATGAGATGGTAATCATGTCTCATTAGGGGTTGTTGGCCCCTCCTATGAATTACCAATATCATTTTTTTATTTGATAAAAAAAAATTCAAACCTTGCTTCCTTAGCTCTCGCTTGATAATTTGAAGGTTTTTCTCTTTTTTCTTTATCAATATTAAGAGTATGTCTTATTATTCTATTCCTTAATATTCTTTCACAACTTTTATTTTTGATAGATTTATTCTCTCCTGGCTCTACTAAAGAAGTTTTTGACTTATTCTGCTCATTTTCTAGTATTTCCTTATTCATGGTAGAGCTATTAAAATCTAACACTACATTTACTCTACCACTTTATTTCTCCCCAATGGTGCAAGGTACTTCAAGAGAGTCTTCAAAATTCTATGAGATGTAGTCCTTAGGTTTAGCAAGAATATCCATCCCTAAATTGGGTTTCATATTAAGTATACAGTTTCTTGTTAATATTTTGATCTTGTTGTACCATATCCTCTAAGCTCTTATCTACTTTTTTTCATAGGCTAAAGCCTCAAAAGAATTTGTATTTCTTTCAATACCTTATTGGTCTCCATTGTTTATTTATTTTCATTTGTCTGGACCTATTCTTTGGAAGATGAAAGCATCCTCATCCATATCCATTTGTAAGTTCCTCTTGCAGTTTTCTACATATGTTTCTCATGACTCTTCTTAGGGCATGATATCTCAATATGCCCCACCTCATCACATATTCTACATGTGAAATATATGTTTTCATAATTCATGGTTTGGGTCCACAACTTACCCCTATACTTAAGAATAATTGATTCTAGTAAAGGTTTATTTATATCAATCATGACCAATATCCGAGCATAAATAACTAACTCTATGTTTTATAGTTTTTGAAATCCCAAGGAATTCTTCGAGAGTGTTTCCTATTGCCTTGAAGGTGTTCATTTTTTAGAATTCAATGGGCAACTCATACATCCTAACCCAAACTAGTACTAAGGATAGATTTATGTTTTCAAGTGCAAAGCCTTCATACCAATGGGTAAGGAAGAGTCCTGCTCTTCCCATAAACCAAGGACCCCCTTTCAGGATTATCTCTTTTCTCCGTGGAACAGAAATGGTTAGGAAGAAAAAGAAACCTTTGGGAAGAAATTACAAATTTACTCCTAGAAACGTACAACTCCTATCAATTCATTTTCTCAGAGCCAAAGCCCTTGACCAAGACCCATTAAATTTACCAATGATTGTCTTATCTTTGAGCAACAAGAATCTTTGGTCTATGAGGTCCTCCCTAACCTTTACTATTAGGGATGATTCTAAGGATTTAGGTTTAAATCACTCCATGGAAAGAAAACCATAACTTGATATCTACTAAAATTTACCAGTATATCCTATAGCAATTATATTATTTGAAAAAACTATAATAATCTATATGCAAAACTTCTAAAATAATGAAGGGATGAATGAAACTTTGCTAAAAAATTCTACACCCAAACTGAATATCTTGCCTCGCTGATGCCCCAACCCTCTATTGCTCCTCCCATCATATGAACCCTAGCTAATACATATCTGCAATTTCATTTCTTGCGACTTGAAAAATCGCCACTACCATTATTCCAAATGGTTGACTTCATAGGGTCGTATTGTTGGAGATATTATATTATTTGGTAACATGTGGTACATTTGTAAATATTAGATTAGGAATAGTGATTTATATTTTGTCTAATGTATGTGTCAATGTGTGAAAATAGTCCAAGTGTTACGTAATAAAGTGTGCAAGTGTGTGAGTTGTGAGAGTGCAAAGTATCGAGTTAGTAAGTCGAGAGTCATAGATGTTAGGTGTCAAATGTGCAAATGAAAAGTCACATGATATGTGGAAAGATTTAAAATCAAGAGTCATGAGAGTTTTTTTTTATATGTGAGGAACGTGAAAGGATGCATCTCTCGAAGAAGATTGAGGAGAGTAATAGTTGAGTATTGAAGAGTCTTGTAAGGTTATATTATGGAGATAAAACTCCATGCATTATATTACGAAAATTCAAATGATTGTATATTTGATTATTTATAATAATATTTTGAGTTTTATTATTGAGAAATATTATTGTAATTCTATGAATGAGATTTGTTGACATTGGCCATTGAGTTGATAACATTATATTGTGATTGATATTTAATCCTAGAAAAGGGACCTAAGAGATAATCTAAAAGAATTTCTAACATGTATCTCCCTCAATACTACTCAAATTCCTTCGTATGACCAATCATTCTAAAGCTCTTCAAACTTTGTACAAATTGATCCAAGAATCATCTGAACTGAACAACCCCTTACAAAGATATGGCCCTTGAAAGTTGATACATATTTTTGAAAAAAAATTCCCTGATGTTATCCTTCTCAAAGATAAAATGTTTTTCAGAAAAAATTTGATCTAACATTATTCTTGTTTCGAACGACTACCTTCACATGGTTGTATTCCTCGAGATATATATAGAGAGTTTTGAAAACATATATCATCTAAAAAAACCAAACATTCAAAATTCTTATATCAAAGAAAGATTCTTATAATTATTAAAAAAAATAAAATTTAAATATTACTATGTAAAATATAAAATTTATAATTAAAAATAAAGATATTTATTTATTTATTTATTTATTTAAATTCCTTTTAAACTCTCACCGAAATGTGAGTCATCTAAAAAAAACCAAGCATTCAAAATTCTTATCTTTCCAATAAAAGGAACTCTATATCTCACCATTCATTTCAAATAATACAACTAACAACATCAATTGTTTTTCTATAAAGTTGGAATTTAAGAACTTGCATAAGTTAAAACAGAAGCTAAAACAAATTATAACTTGAACTATTTAGAACCGAATCCTTCACTTTTTTTTTCTTGCCATATACTTATTTAACATTTTAATAAAATAAAATTTCTCAAGACAAAAAGATTTGTTCTACCATTTATAGAAAGAACATAATTCTTTCAACTATATATAACTATCATAATCTACCAATTACGAGTTGAGCTTTTTAGAACTATATATAAAATATGATTGAAGATAATAACATGATCTAGAACATAATTCTTTCAACTATATATAAATATAGTAATCTACCAATTACGAGCTGAGCTTTTTAGAACTATATATAATATGATTGAATGATAATAACATGATCTAGCAACTAAACTTATTAGAACAAAAATAAAATAAAAAAACTATTTAACGAGAATAAGATAATGGCATATAAACTAAATGTCAAAGCTAGATTTGCAACATAAATATTTGTCACAGAGAAAATAAAAAATGGTTATTGTCTTATGTAAGATGAATTCTCAATTGCAATTATTTATTTAAATTTTTTAAAATTAAAAAGACATTTATATTTAAGTAAAACTTATCCAAAAAAATCATTTAACAAAGTTTCTGGTTATAATTCTTAAGATATATAAATTATATGAAAAATTGTTCTGTTAGGGTTTGGGTCTGTCATCATTCGTAAATGGCTAGCTCAGTTGTTACTGAGCTGGTTGGGGAGAGCAATGGCGCCAGGGAAGCACCCGAGAAAGTTTATCCCGGAAGTGCTTCACAAGATAAGAGTATTATTCCTATTGTTTCTATTCCCTTGCATGAATTTCATAATGCTTACCATTGGTTTGAGTCACATACCCTTGTCGGGTATTTCCTAAGTAGAATTCCCAATGATACCCTCATTAGGTCTTGGGTGCAACAAGTTTGGGGTCCGCATGGTGTGATAGTTGAGAATGTTCAGAATCTCACCAAGGGTTATTTTCTTTTTCGCTTCCCTGATCCTGCTCAAGCTCAAAAAGTGTTAGCCAAAGGTCCTTGGACGGTGAGAAATTCCTTGTTAATTTTGCAATCTTACACTCGTGACTTCACAGCCAGTGACCAAGCTGAGCTGGAAGTTCTTGTGTGGATTGAGTTCTCGGGTTTACCTGTCCCCTTTTGGGGTTTTTTGCAAATGCTCGCCTCTTCCCTCGGCAAGTTTGTATGTCTTGAGCCTGAACGGTTTTTCTCAGCTCACCCTACCAAGCGGGCTTGTGTCAAAGTCGACCTCACCAAAGACCTATCGGATTTCATAGATATCCAGATTGGTGATACCTCCATTAGGCAACCTGTCACCTATATCAATTTACCGAATACTTGTTATCGTTGCCAGTCTGCTACTCACAAGATTCGAGATTGCCCACTGATGGAGTGGAAGTTCAAACAGACCCAACCCCCTTCGACTGCCTCGATAGCTCAATCTAACGGGGCCCGGGAATGCCAAGGCAACTGGCAAACGATTACTACCCGAAAAAATCGTGCTTCTAAGCACTCTGAGCAGGCCAATCCCTCTATGCAGCCTACTCAGACCAAGCCCGTTGATACCCAGGTTATGCAAGCCCCCACTAGCTCTATGCAATCTTCTGAAGCCATCACGCCGACTGTCGTTAACATGCAACCCGTCATGAAAGTTGTAAGGGTCCCGAATGCTACTCCGGTCGCCCTTGTAGTTACTCAGTTGTCACCTTTTTCAGCTACTCCTTGGGCCTTGATTGTTGTGGAGGCTCGTTCCACTACCATGCCAGCTTTTTCATCGATGGTGCCCACATACTCCACGGCTGCAAAGGAACAAGCTTTTAAAGTTCATCGTTCTCGAAGCCCCTCGAGGGACAGCTTGGGCCTGAGCTTTGACAAGCATCACCAAATGTCCTCGAGCGAGGGTAATTTCAGTGGAGGCACTAATTCCTTCAGTTCGCTTCGGGGCCTAGGTGATTTCGAGGATGTCATGGATATTATGAATCCTGACAAGTCCTCATGCGAATTGTGCTGATGAAAAATTGACCAAAGCCCAATGCTTGAAGCATAGAGTTTGTTCAGGTCTGACTATCAAAAGCAGCAAAGGTTGCAGCTTATGCACAACATGTATTCTACCAAGCATTTGCCTGGGAAAGGAGGAGTTGTATCAAAGGCATAAGAGGCCGCAACTTACGAGCAACATGTATTCTACCAAGCATTCCAAGCTGAGTCAACTAGGGTCCTCCTCAACGGACTCTGGTTGGTGGTAATGCATATGAAGGATGGACTGCCCCAGTCTCTTCGGATGGCGGTTGGCAGTGTGTCAGCAAGGAAGATAACTTCCATCCTGCTCCTTGATCTTTGTTTACTAATTATATCTTGGGATGTTTGTGTAATGATTGTTCGCGATGGTGTATAGTAATGTTTTTTGGACTCTATTTTTATTAGAAAGGTCTGATTTCCGCACTTAACAACTTTTATGATTTATGGAGTGCACTAATTCCACTTATTTTGTATAATTAATCTTAATTAATATAAAAAAAAATCATTCAAAAAAACTTATCCAAAACACTAATACCCCATTATAGTCAAAAGAAACTATGAGAAAAAGACTAGGAACAACAAGCCAACAAAACGGTTTTGTCAAATAAATTGTATGTGGATCAAGCCTACCAATGGAGTGGTCCATGTTCGTGAGTCTTTGTCTCATCATCTTGTAAAATGATAGGTCGGACTTTGTCGTTGAAAATTTATTTTAAATTTAAATTAATTTTTTAATATAAATTTATTAAATAATAAAATATATTTTTTATGATATTATAAATTTAATATTTTAATATGTTAAAATTATATATAATTTAATTTGTTCATTTGTAAATATGTAATAATGTGAACACGATAATTTTTTTAGCGATATTTCTTATACACATTCATTATGGGGATTGAACCCGAGTTACATCACCGATAATGTAAGTGGCATCCTTACTAGTAGACCACACTCACATTATTTTAATATTATAATTAAAGCATGCATATTTAGATGATTATGCCATCTATTTTTAGATCAATATTATTTTCATATTTTTTGCATGTAAATATTGATATTATTGATTATTGATATTTTAGTTAAATATTGATATTATTGATTATTGATATTTCAGTTTGCAAACCTAAATGAAATAGGCTCTTGTCTCAATGAACAAATTGTTAATTTGCCATTATTGATATTAAGGCAGGATAATTTGAGAATGCTCTAAACCTATTTCATTAAGTTGATTTGGTTTATAAGAAAAAATTCTTGGCTCAAGTGCACAAGTGGGGAGAGTGTATGAGGTTTTCTGATTTGGTTTATAAGAAAGAAACCCTTAGCTCAAGTGCACAAGTGGGGAGAGTGTATGAGGTTTGAGAGAAGGGACAATTTTTGTCATCTGACAACATTTGGTTTATTAGAAAGAATTCTTTAGCTGAAGCGCACCAGGGGAGAGTGTTTGAGGTATGAGAGAAGGGACAATTGTTGTCATCCGATGACATGCCCTTACTTGTTTGATACTTATAGGTTTTTATAGGCAGCCTTTGTTGATCCAATCTTCAACGTGAGCAGCCTTTGTGGATACAAATTGCTTTTGTGAACAACTAAAGCAGTATTTTTATTATTATATCTACTTTAAAGTTACCAAGTATAAATATCGAAGCACGCAAGAGATAAGGACATCCACAGGCAAAAAACTAAGAGGTATCAGGATAGACACTAACCAATTCACGACGGATCCCCCAACCATAGTGGAGTCGTGGTGCATGTTTTCCTTCCCAACCAAACCACCCAAGTTTTTTCATTGATTTGAAAAAAAATTAAGTTATAAAAAATAAATAAATAGGACGCGTGATTTTTTTAATTAAGTGGATTTTTTTGTTGTTTTTTCGTAAATTTTAAGTGATTTTGAAAGAAAAAAGGTGTGTGAGTGATTTTTTTTGGCTTCTTTTGCATTGATAAGTGTGTTTTGATCTTGTTAACTTTAAAATTCTATTTTGAAGCATTACTCAAGCTTTGTGATTATAAAAAGTGCAATATTGGCAAAGTCTGACACCTTCACCTTTCTTGCAAAATTCAACAATTGTAAAAGGTGCATTTTCGATAGAGATCGACACCTTAAAACATAGAAAAGCCAAGAGAAAGCAAGCCCCAAATCAATCAAAAATTCACAAGTATACAACACCAAATAAGGGTCTTTACTTCCCAAAAGGTAAGGATCTTTATGAAGATGGAAAATTCGTCACTCTAAGGAGTTGTTTGCAAACAATTCTCAAAGATGTTGATGTTTGCGAAGATCTTCAAACTAATGTTAGAATCCCTACATATAAAACCTACAAGGTCAAAGAAGTAAGTGATATTTCAATTCATCTTTCAGATGGGAAATGCACTATTAAAAAGTTACTATATGTACTAGGCTTGACAAACAACTTGTTGTATATGCCACAACTACTAGATCAAAACAAAATGGTCGATTTCAAAGTGATAATGATCGCGAGTGTTTCATCACCAAAAATGGTGAGAATGCGGCAATCAATTCCTACAAAAATGGCTTCTTTGCCTTAAATGTCCAATATACTTCTAATGCAGCACAATCAACAGCCACAACAACTACAATCACCCAAAAGCAAACCCAAAGACAAACCCAAAGGTATCGAACCTAAAGGTAGACCCGGAGGCAAACTCAAAGGCAGATCCAAAGGTCTCAGTCCCAGTGGCAGCCCAAGAGGCAAACCCATAGGCAACAAACCCACAAGCAGACCCAAAAGCAAACCCAAAGGTGTTTATTGAAACCAAAACAAGAGCCATAGCAAGAGCTAAGAGCCAAAAGCTACATCCAAGACTCTAAATTAATGGGGGATCTAATCTTTCTTATTCTAAATAATGTAATAAAAGGGAATGTTAAGATAATATTTTATTACATTATTTTAATATTATAATTAAAACCTGCATCTTTAGATGATAAGGTCATACATTTTTAGATGAAGTATTATTTTAATATTTATTGTATTTAACTATCTCCTAATTATTTTAATATTTCTTGCAAAACTATCTCCCCTCCTAATCGCGGGTATCAATCTTCTAATTTGTAACCCTAAGACATGTATTAAATAAACTTTTGCCTCAATAAATAAATTGTTAATTTGCTATCATTATATTTCATGACTGTCATTTAAACTATCAATGTTTAAATCATTAAGACATGTATTAAATAAACTTTTGCCTCAATAAATAAATTGTTAATTTGCTATCATTATATTTCATGACTATCATTTAAACTATCAATGTTCAAATCATGGAGAGGGTGGCCCCATTGTATTCCAAGGAAGATGGTCCCACTTATACCTCTAATTATACTTCACATTATATAGCCCTTATTATACTCCAATAAAGATGACCCAGTTATACCCCTAATTGTACTTCACATTAGGTAAGAGGCTAAATGAATAATCTATTAATTAATGTATAACCTTTATTATACTCCAAAAAAGATGGCCTAGTTATAACTCTAGTTAAACTTCACATTATGTAATATCCTAATACCAAGAAGAGACCCAAGTTCAAACCTTCACGGTTCAAACCTTGGAAGAAGCATGTTGCAAAGGTAATAGTTTGATCCAAATCCTCTGTTTACGTGTTAAACTGACAAAAATGGTACGAATCCCGAGCACCTAATGGTCCATTTATTTAATGATCAACCTTTATAATTTAAACCGTACGCTTGTCAACTACTAAAAAATAATATGGTTGTAATCAACTCTCCTATCAAATAAAAAACATATTTATATCCAAAAAAAAAAAGATAATCTATTAAATCCATTCATGACACGAAATGACCCAGATTTAAATCCATATCCTTCTCATAAAAATTCAGTCGACGTAGACGTGCATGTGCCCCACATCAAACAAAGATGCCCACAACTCAAGCAGAAGGTGCTTGCCATCACCTTGTCTCTTCATCGCCTAACGGTGCCGACCACCCCTTTTTCACAAAGGACCCCCCTTTAAAAAGGGGAATTTAACATTACGTCTTTTATCTAAAAGCATTTAAAGCGACCGCTTACCATCCAGTCCAGATCTACGTCCATTCTATGGCTCCCCTTTTTATTATGCCCTAGATCCTAGAGGCCTCTTTGCACGTGGAAACCTCAGAATTTACTTATTCTAGTAATTGGAACCTACTTTATCCGCATTTACCTTGTCCTTCCACCCACCCAATCTCATCCTAGTCGGATTTGGTTGACCTCTTTGTTACATCCCACCCTCATAAATTATATTCAACCAATCTGTGGCATATTCCATAGATTGGAATTTCATAATATCTAACATATCTATCTATTTATCTATCTAACATATCTATCTATTTATTATTTAATTATTAACCATGGTAGTCAATAAAACATCATACAAAATGTTTTTTCCTAAAAAAAAAAAAAAAGATTGTAGTGACCACTAGACCTCCTCAAACCAATTAGTCCAATTAGTCAATGTATTTAGGTGTCACATCACATTACAATTCAATGATATAAAGATAAAGATAATAATTAGATGGAATTATGAAGAGCTAGACAGAGTTAAAAACTTAAAATATACCATACGGACGAGGGTAAAGGGGCCATCATTTCCCTGAGCCGTACTGGGGCTACGTGACGTGACTCCACGTAGATTGAACCAGTGACGTCCTGCAGCCCAAACCGCCCACTGCGACCCCACACCACTTATACAATAAAATCCACAAGATAAGAATATGCTGCCACCTATTGTACAATACGTGACACCGCCTTAGAGACCAGAGACTGGAGGCGGGCGTCCTCCTTGCAAAGCAATAAATAATATGATTTTATAGAGTCCAGAGTCCGGATCCCCGTCCTGTGTCGGCCACTATAATGAATTCAGATATGTTCATAATCCATGCACGCTTGTTTTATTTTATTGTCTGGTTCCCTTGGAATTAATGGTAGCCCACGGCCCTAGGACCAACAGTAACAAAACAACAATATGTTTATATTTTTGTGTCGCAAGCATACCAGCAAATGTGAAGGATTTAGATGTTTCACAGAGATTATAGCTAGGGTAGTGCCAGAGATACAAGTATTGGATAGTAGGGGGGTGGGGCAGTAAGTTGTTTGGGAGTATACCACCAATGTTGGGTTGGTTTGATTTCGAGGGCGCCCCAATTTCTGGATTCTACCTCAGCCACACGTTCCCTGGACTTTGAGCCTCACTAGGCAAGAAAAGGAGGTTTGCCTAAAAACATATTGGAAATATGGACCCATTTGTGGAACATGATAGATTACCCATAATTCCTGGCTGGTTTTGCTCCATGAATGTTGATTGTCCTTGTCTAATGATTTAGTTCACAAGATCGATCTTTCGCAGGAGGGTGCAGATGCATTCCCATGTAATGAGAGTGAAGCCAGTAGCAGATTGCATGCCCAAAAAGAAGTTGCCAGATCCACAGGAAGCTGTCCAGTATCTTGGGAGTAGGGTATTCTGCCAACATTAGAGCAACTAACTATATTGGTGCTCGTGCAGAGCAAAGCCTGCACACATTTGATATGGTGCAGATCAGACGTCATGTTCCAGACCTTTTTGGGATTATAGAGGTGTTGAAATGGATAAATACGGCACCAAGTCCGAAAATACAGCATCATATATTTTTGTTCGACAACAGAAGATATCCTTTGAAGGCTGATATACTACGTCGAGCCCTACTACAACCATCTCAAATTGTCAATATTTGCATTTTTACTAGTACCTTCTTCCATGAGACTGAATTGGGCATTGGGAGAGGCTGACGATGAACAAGTGGAGGAATTCACTGAAGAGTACAATGTCATTTATTCCAAGTGGAGGAAATAAATATGCATCGCTCCTTATGGTTTTCATGCTAATGTTGTTCTGCCCCCTTTGGTTGCACCCTTATGTTCTTGTTCTATACACACAGTTGTATCGGACACATTGTCAAGATCTCCTGAATAAGCTCTTGTTCATGTTCTTATTAGTGTATGCAAGATATGAATTTGGATACAGAGAAACTGCATTCAGAATCAAAATAATAGTAGGCAATTGATGAGAATAAATTTTTACAGGATTTAGATGGTATGGTCTTCTCTACTCCAATTAAAAAATTTCTCATCAAATTATATTTTAAACTCAACATCTTTCTCCATAGTAGTAGTCAATTTTTCCCGGATTTTCAGGGTATGTTCTTCTCTACTCCAATTATTAAAAAAACAAAACTACACATCAAATAATATTTTAAATTCATCAGCACATCTCCATAATAATAGTAATCTATTGATTGGAATGAATTTTTCCACGATTTTCAGGGTTTGGTTTTCTCTGGCTTTGTCTGCTCAAATTAAAAAGTAACTACACATCAAATAATATTTTTAAGTGGGCATCACATATATCCATAATAGATTCTTATATTGATGGGAAAAAGATATTCTCGATGGTCCAGATTATATGGAATAACTCGTGTATATATATACATATATAAAGGTCCAGGCATGAAGCCAAGATATAAATGTGTGTTTCTAATAAAACAATACTTGCTGATCACACTTTCTTTCTCCTCGGCTCTGACTAATTATATCATAAGAGCACATCATAGAATATGCTCCCTACAAAGGAGCAATTATCTTCAGCTTAACAAGATCACCCTTCCCCTTTCCTAAAACCCAAGATAAACTAAAAAATTGAACAAGGCTGTTGTAATTTTCTGGAAAGAAAAGGAGATATTAGGATTGGATGTTGCTGACCACAACAAGTTTCAAGATCCATCAGACAATTTGTGATATTTTTGTATTTCTCCTAATGGATATTAAGGACACCAAACCGAAAAAAAAACCAACTTTAGACAAAGCTGGCAAGACAACAAAATAAGTCATTCACACTTTTTGCTTACTACTAAAAATAAGACAGTCATCCGCATGAGTGTGGTCTACCGGCAAAGATGCCACTTACATAATCGGTGATGTGACCCGGGTTCAATCCCCACAGTGGATGTGAAGTATTACTTTAAAAAAAAATAAGACAGTATACTCCATTCACTATATCCCAAATACCAAGCGTCTTTCCCATCATCTAAACAGGAGTTGAACTAATATTACAGAAAGCAACATATGCTCATGTCAGGTAAAAGGCATAAAGAACTCCCTAATTCAATTTCTGCTCACGGGTCTGAAAACATTCTCTCAGATGCAATGAGATCACATGAGGTTCGTGATGGCAAAATCATTCACAGAAATACAACACAATGTGAAGTTTCGATACTTAGATATACAGACAAAATTCTACAGATTCCTTTGCTTGTGAGTGTAATCAATATAGAGTAAGTACAAAATAACATGAATACCTGCCAAGAGAGCAACTGCAATTTGGCCTGCGATTACAGGAAGGAATTAGCAATCCCTATTCTGCAGGGCAGTACCCATTGCAAAAAAGGCAAGAGCACATACATTAATATCCATTGCATGTTGCATTAGCATCTTGAAAATATAAAAACAAGATGCTCATGAGGCTATGTTACATGAACTGATTCTTCTTGGAAGGTTCATTTGTCAATTGGACAAAAGATAACCGTGGGAAAATACTATTATACCCCAGTAACCAGAACTATTAAGATATGGTGGGCTAGGAACATATATGCTAACTGAAAGGATTCTGTGGATAGAGACTCAAGGTAGGCCCATCATCTTGACCATTATAGGATTGTCCACCTTGCATCCAATACATTTGATCTGAGGTCATAGAGCAAGGTACATAGGCAGACTGGCACACATTTGATTGATTTTGGTAGAAGCAGTGATCACCAGAAGCTTCATATGTCTGCTGCAAGCAACTAGAGTGGCCAAGATCTGATTCAGAAATCTGTGGCTGAGAAAACTGAACTGAATAGACATGCCTATTTCCTTCACCAGAGTATGCTTCATGGTCTGTTACTGGAACACCAATTCCCCCTGATGGAATTCCTTGTTGCTCATTTGCATGGAAGGAGGTCATATCTGTTTCTGCTTCTAACGACACATGGTAATCACAGCTAATATCATTGAAGTACTGAGCAATACCATTTTCTTCGCTCTGCTGACCAGCAACCTCAGGAGCGTTGTCAACATTGTAATCTTCACCAAAAGGATGTGATTTCATCTTCTCCTTGTATGCCTTCATCTCTATCTTATACCGATTTTTATCCTGCTCACTCCGTTCAACGTATGGCTGTAACAAAAACAAACCCATTAGGGAAATTGTAATTGAACAGACGACTCACAAGCTGTATCAAGGGGAAAAGAAGATGGACAAAAATGAGGAGAAAAAAACAAAAGATCCAAATACCAGTTTTTCATCATCTGGAAGACTGTTCCACATATCAACCACCATCCTTTTAGTTTGACGATCAATGTGTCCATACATCTTTTTAAACCTAGCAAGTTGCTCAACATAAAAGAAACTGTACCCATTTCTTGACCGCCGAGGAGCATTGGGATCTTTTTTATATACCCTTTCTTTCTTTTTGGTAGCTTGTACATCAAGTTCAAGGGCATTCAACTCATGACCTACATTGCACATCAGACTTGGCACAACTGCGTATTGTTCAATTACATTCTCTGTAGGAATGTGATATATAACACCTTTAAGCTTTTCTGAGCCTACTACCATAGTCACCAAGTATCCATTATCAAATTTTCTATCTATTGCTCCTGTCACAATTTGCCCAACAGATGCACCAGGATCCACTGGAATACAAAACAAACATGATAAACATGAAAATCGTTTATTTACTGCATTCAGTGGTGAGGAATAATAGCACAGATTGGAAAAGCCAGACCCACGACATTATAAATCTTCTCTAATCACCCCCATACTTCAGAGACTCACCTCCATACAAATCAGTGGGATCATCCTTCTTTTTCTTTTTCTTTCTCAACTGTTGTTGACCAGCTGGAGGATGGAATGTGAATTCATCGTCGATAGACTTCCACGAAGGATGAGGTGCAGGCAATGGACCTCCACATCAAACACACATTTTCTAAGGGCCAATGAAAATAAACATATGGAATCTATCCTATGTGGTTAGAGATAAAATGTAGAGTTTCAAATACATGTTTTACAATTTGCATACCAGGAGGGGGTGCAAGTTGTCCCTGTGCTCCAAAATAATGAACTTGCTCAAAATGGTAAAGCAGATCTATGTAATGTTTGCGAAGTACAAACGAAGGATTTACGATTGAGCTAGGGAAACCTAAAGCAGTTGCTATTTCCTTCCATCTTTTCTCCTTGATAACCTACAACATGTTCCTTTCTCATTAGCAATAGACCAAATAAAGGAAGTTCAAATGAAAATTACTAATCAATATATACAAAAGAAGCATACACATTGAGAAATTGTCCTCAAGCAACACTCAAACAGACAAGGTGTTACATGTAGGTGCACCAAAAGCTCTCAATCAAAATTACTATTTACAAAAGAGAGCAACAGAAACATAAAACGAAACTCTGGCCTTGTCAAACAATATCCTACTTTGTCCCAAGGAATCACAAATCAGAAATGATACAAAAGTTTCCTTAAGCACTTGCTAAGGTTACAATATCCGCTCTCTTATCATAAGCAACTAGTTCAAAAAAACAGTTAGAATGGGATGACATTTAAGTGTTTTGATCATAAAGGTTTGGTGATGCCCTATCAATAAACAATTCCATAACAAACTTAGTCCACTCTGCATAACCAAATGCAGTGGCATCAAACCAGTGGGACATTTAGCAGTTGCAAATGGTCAAGGACTTCATAGCTAATACGATTAAATGAAGATTCAATGTATCTAGGCATTTCAAAATCAACGGCTTTACAAGGTATTTCTCATGAAAAATCATTAGAGGTGTGTAGCCTTTTACGATTTGTCAGTTGAAAAAGCATTTCTTACTGCTTTGAAAATAAATAAGAAATCAAAATACATACTCAAAAATTAAAATACAAAGAAAATCAGGGATCTCCTTTTTGAACAACAACATAGAACTCTGGTCTGTAAATCTACAGGATCTTGATTTCGTGTGTTTTTCTCTTGATAAAATCATCAAATAATACAATGAGAACAAATATTATATGATGTCAACAAGAAAAATAACCATTTCAAACATAAGACTAACCTTATGTTGCAGTTTCTTTTCATAGAAATGCCTCAGACTGGCTAATCTGACAAATAAGGCACCTACATATGGAGAACAATTTATATTTCAATTTATTCATGCCACCATCAATTAGGCTTTATCACAGACATGTCATTTCCAAACAAGTTACAAACAACAGTGTCACTAATACTATTCACAAGTCATATTCATGCCAGCAACAATTAGGCTTTTTTACAAGCCTGTCATATCCAACGAGCTGGGGAAAGATCTTAAGCTGATGAGTCATTGAATTCATATGCTATTCCATGGCTACTAGGATTTCCATGTTCAAAGCTACACTTGGGATTGCACACCAGTTGATATTTTCTGTTTTCAACTCTTGAGCCAGGGATCACACCAGTCTGCAGGGGGAACCACTCGACCTAATGAATGGTAGACACCCAATAGTCTAACCACTGTGTACCCAGTAAGAGGGTTAGCCCTACCTTCTTGAGCTTTGTCTCTTAGGCACTGTAGGACACCGCAGGCCATGCTGAATTGGTATGGGTCAGTTGCATCACTTCCCTCTAGCTTGGCCATTACCAATGTTGAAGGACACAATGGGTATTAAAAATGCAGAAGACAATGTGTGTTCTAGATAATCACCTTTGCACAAGACGATTACTATTAAATTGGCCAAACAAGCTGTCAAATATGCCACTACGAATTCACCTGTGTTATTCTACACTAACATTGGGATAGACTGGCAGAAATATATAATATCTAACAATAATGCCATGAATAACCTCAAAAAATCTAAACAAAATATCGTAGATCAAATATTTTCTCTCTTCCAATATCTATCCTCAATTCTAAAAGATATCCTTCGTTACAAATAAATTCTTAATAAAGGACTCAATGGCATAAAGTTTTGAAGCTGCTGATGTTTTCATATTATCTGGGGCCAAAAAGAACTTATTCTGATAGATCTTAAAGAATATCCAAATAACGATGCCTAGATTCAAAATTAGGGCTCTGAAGAAATTTTATTCTTTTCATGTTCATAATATCAGTTTCTAATTCCTAGATTACTCATCTATTGACTATTTCCAAATCTCCCAATGCTCAATTTTCAAAATGGTTATCCTATTTTATTTTTATGTTAATTAAAAGATTTCAGATATTGTATGTATAGCTGAATAGACAGTCTTCCTCCTTCCACATTGCTAAAAGCACAGCAATGGTTACCTAGATTATAAACAATTGGAACCTTATATATATATATATATATGTGTGTGTGAGAGAGACAAACAGCATTTGAGAAAGCACAATATTGACACAGAACTATAAATGGAAACAAGTACATATCTTGTTTGAAATATTTAGAGATTCTTTGGTCTGGAACATAGAAAGATCTGCCAAAGTTTCAAATTTAAAAAGGTTCAAAATCAAGAAATCATAAACAATATGAAATAATTAATCCACACTTCCAAATCCAAGTTTATTAAATTCTTTACTAGAAAATGACATTCATGCAATTAATATGTATAATATAAATCTGCAATAATTTGATGGTCCCCTTTCAATAGCCTTCAGTATTTTATTCTTCCCCAAAATCCCTTTTTCTGTATGTACAAAGATCTTCATATTTAGATTTTAATAGAACATAGGGTAAAAATGACACTCACGCAAAGGAATTTTAATACAGTGAAACAAACATTGCCATAAGTATCCATATATTTGACTTAAATTATTTTTTGTTTTCAAAAAGTGGCTCATGTTTGTATCATTTCTACTTATCTATAGGTGATTCGTATAAATGTGGTCCAAGGTGGTGGAAAGACTGTAAACAAGAGGAACAACAGTTCAGCAGCTCACAGATTCACCGTAGGTTGTGTACATTAGCAATTTCAGTAGATTTGACCAGATTTGTCTGGCCCCCTTCAAAAAGTTCCAAGGAATGGAAAACATGGCCAGAGTATAGCTGAGCCTCATAATGATAGTTCTCAACTTGAAACATAACTCTCACAATAAGGGAACCAAAAAATATATACATATTTACAACTACCAAAAAAACGTTCATGAGGAATTGCACTGAATCACAATGTTAATGTCTCAAACGTCAAATGCAGTAGACATGATCAAACCAAAAAGGTACCAATCAATAATAAAGATTTCAACTACAAAATGAACCTTCATATGATAAAGATGCTATATCAATAATCACTCCCTCTACACATCTGTAATAATAAACATAAAAAATGAACAAAACAGATATGCATTGCCACATTATTACAAAATATTACATAACCACATTCTCAACGACAACATACTTTGTGAACATCAGCATAAACTAATCAAAAGGCCACACCCAAAATCAAAACCGACCCATTATCAAACAAGTTTACAAACTACAGCTCTGATTCTTTTTGTTAGCTCCTACTAGGAAGCATCTGAATCATGAATGTAGGTGAAAATGGCAAAAACATAATAGCAAATTACCACCAAAGTACTAGAACTTCTGGTATGGGATAGCAATGCTTAACAAGCAATCTGCATCAGAAACCAAAATCAAGGCAAATAACCCCTAGGGGCGAGGGGGACACGAGGAAGAGAATCTTTGCTAGCAATGTTAAAAAAAAAACAAAAAACAAAAAATAAAATTAAAATAGAATAGATTTATTTGATATAATCATTGCGAGTTAAAACAACCCCGAAAAACAAAAAAGAAGTCAAAGATATAGGGGATTTTGCCTCTTTACCCACTACATATGAAGATACAGATTCTTCTCATGAAAGCCACCAGGTAAATTGCACAGAACTTGGAAACAGGTAATGTTTCCGAAACAAAAATGCCTTAGGAGACGTAAGTCCTCAAACCCTTTGGAAATGTGGAAACGACAAAGCAAATTCCTGGTTTAAAAAAGTGTGAAATATTTTTAAAATTTATAAATAAAATAGAATTAAGGAGATTGCAAATGGATGAAAACACGTTCAATCATTAAATAATTAAATCTCATATTGAGTACAGTTGTTAACATCAAAGCTTAACCTTAATAGATCAGGCTATACATTTTATGCAAAACTAAACTACATGAGAAACACTATTAAAATCAGTACTAAAACAGAAATAAGACCCAAATCCTGTGGCTGCAACAGCAGGTGTATGAAGAGGACTTTTATCATCCTCAAGATCAGGTGCAGCCACAGAAATCTCTACGTCAAGGACCCCATCTTTTGTTTGCCCTCTTGTGTACTGTTCTTTTTTGCAAGATGCAAGACAAAGATTAGAATGCAAATACAATAAATCCTCTACATTTTTCCTGTTCTTTTTTTTTTAAAGCATTTAGCGTTACCAAGTGAATGAAGCCATATGTGTTTCAATTCTTTGTTACTGAAGAGCTTGCCACGTGTGCTAGATTCTCTGGGTTCATTGATCCCAAACTATAATTATTTTCAAGTTACTAAATTTGTTCCCTTTTTCCTCGTCTAAGAGCTCTTTATATAATAACGTGGTTTTTATTGAAGTAGATCATGTGCCCCATATGGGCCTTATGCAATAGCCATGAAACCTCTAAAAACCTCCGCATAGGACTTTGTGTTTGGTTGAAAACGAAAAGTGATGTTGGAAACACTCCTGGAAACATTGGAATCGTCCCTCAGAAACGCTCGGGAACTGAAGAATTCAAGATGATGAGTTTCCAGGAATTTCCAATTTTCCAAAACAGGGAACCGAGGGCACCTTAGTAGTTTTTTGCAAAATAGGCCACCAGTTAAAATGTCTGTCACATATAATGATTTATTAATGAATTAGCCGTTCCAACCTATATGTGTGATAAAAACTTATATAGAATTCTATATAAACAGCTTTGAGAAATATAATAAACAAATCAGGGCAAAGGACTTATTGCAAATCATGCATGTAAAAGCATGAGATCTAAAGATACAATATAAGCAACTTTTGAGATCAAGCTTGGAATTGTATGTGTAAGAACCACATTTTCTTCAATTTTTTTAAGATCCACACAAAAATATAATTTAAAAACTTCGTCCCAGTGGGACAGCGGGCTTTGGCTCTTCTTTGGGAGGTCCAAGGTTCAAACCGCAGCATGGGTGAGCGTGGGTGAGTGTGTGAGGAGGTGGGTGTGTGTTTGACTGTACATAATTTAAAAACTTCAGCAAAAAGATTAGTTCCACAACAAAATTACCAATATTATAAATCAAAAAGTAAAGAAACTCTCTAAGATGGAACCAGTTAGATTATAGTATTTTCTTTGGTACTGTTCATAATTGATTTGCTATAAAATGGTACCAATCTTAAGAGCCATAACAATGTCATATATTATCCATAACATATGGAGATTCAAAGGCACAAAAACATCTTTTAAAGTCATAGTGACAAGAACATCATCCAAAGGCAAATCCTGCAGGAACTACAAACTGATACCTAAAGTTCCTTGGAGAATTTGCTCATAATAATTTCTTTCATACTGCTCATAATTGGCTTGCTGAAATAAGGTACAAATCTGAAGACCCATACCAATGTTATATACTTAGCACACTGAAATTGAATGTCACAGCATCTGCAACACATGAGAAGCTTTTCAAAATTTAAGTACCACCAACTCAAAAGAACTGAAAAAGAGACAAGAATCACCTGATCCAGGCCCCCACAAGCAGTGACTTGTTTATACAATGAATGTAGGTCCAATTCCTTGCCTCCTATATTTGGAATCCTGACAAAGCAAAGTGAAATATTAGAGGTATCAATTCAAATTTCAATCACCATATTCAGATAACATCTTTATTTTGTGGCCTACTGCAATTTTGGGGAGATGAAATGGATGCAGAAAGACAACCGATATAACTGAGCATGACAAACCCCTAACTCTGAAGTTGAAGATCCATAAAGGTAAAGATGTCCATGACAAAGATGCCAACGGTTTAAGTTAGAGATGCAGAGAACACCAGACTTTTCACAAGGCAAGAAATGGATAGTCAAAAGTTTAAAAAGGTTCTTATAATCTCCAAATCAAGATTTAAAACTCTACTGTGCCGCCAACAAGAAACGTACATTTAAAAATGGAAAGAAGCTGAGACCAAGGCAGGTACAAGACCAGTTTCTTATCTATTTATTGCTTAAGACTTTATCAAGTAAACAATGCCCCAACTCTTCATGAGTTTTGTCTGGTGCACTAGCCTGAGATTTAGTTCAACATTCACAACTATGCAGATTAAGTCCAACTACTATTAACGTCTATTCAAAGGGTATGCACAGAAGGCTGCTTTGAAGGGACTCAAAACCCCTCATGAGTTTTACTCAGGACATTGTCTCTGAGATATAGATCAGGACATTCACAACAATACAGATCTAGACCCGAAAGAAATCCATAATTAACCCGCAATTACTCACACTTTTATGTTGATGGCAGTTACCAATTCATAGTGGCAGAGTGAACATCTATCTTAAAAACCCTACAATGCGTGTGCAATAAGCACTCGCCCACATTTTTCAGTCATTTTATGTAATATAGTCTAATGAACTGGAAAGGAAACATGAGCAAGATATGAGCTAATTCAAAAATTCTACTCTACCTAAATCCCAAGACTGACTACCATCGCATCTCACTATAGGAACCAAATGTGCAGACTATATAGAACAAAACAAGGTTGAGGACTAACAACAAATCTTACTGAGATGCCTTGTCAACAATATAGATACAAAATTCGAGATATGCACAAGCATCTCTTACCACCTACTCTGCTAACAACTGAAACAGAACTAGGGAAAATAATAACAAGGATCCTGGGATGGGCGAACCCCATAACAGAAGAAGTAAATCAAGGCTCTTATAATGCCCAATTAACTATGTATTTTAGAAACTTAAAAGGCATAAAAATCTACATTGGAAGTTTAATCTTTGTTCATCATTAGATGCACGAAGTGCAGATACAACCATAGATGCGATAAAGTGCGAAAACAAGAACCAAAACAAAGAAGTACAAATAAAAAAATAAAGGCACCAAAGGACACTAGTAGAGAATTGATGAGTGATGAGGCATTCAAGCTTGCAGTTGCCTAGGAGGGATTCAACTCAATATAATGAAATTCATTGTTACTAGGCACCAAAAGACAATTATTAGAGAAACAGAGAGGCATAGCAGGTTGCAATTAGCAAAGATTGAACTCAACACAATGAAGCCCCACTAGTGAACGACTTCCACGTTGAACCATATAGGTTGGGGTCCCAAAAAAAACCAAGATTGTCAACACAAGCCAGACACCAAAGTATTCCACAGGCACCGCACCAGGCAAGAACCTCGAATTAAAACAAATAAAGGCGAAGGCCTCATTCAACACAAGCCACTATAGCAATGTAGAGTAAACACCTATAATCCACAAGCACCACAAGCCAGCCCACATTTCTTATTCAAGTTTCTAGCAATTCTGAATTTCCACACAACCCACAAGAGAGAGCCAAAAATTAAACAACTCATACTTGCTAGAGAAGAAAACATCAAAATTGTGCATTTTATTATAATGGGCTGTCCTCCGTTCCTTTCTGAAACAACATGGTCCAATCTCAACTCAGGTGCTCTATGAAAATTATATGAACTAACCACAGTTCCCTCATCAAACCGTAAGTTGCTGAGATTGGTCTCTGCATAGCATGAAATCCAATTAAAAAGACAACACAACACACAGAAAAGGGGAGGGTAAGGGGGCCTCAAAACTCATTACAGCAGGAAAAAGAAGCATCCTGTGAATTACCACTCACGTTAGCCTCGTTCCAAGACTCGCATGAAAGTTGTTGAACCGGCTGTAGAAGTATGAGGGATTGGCCACCAATGCCTCATGCTCCGCCAGGGGAGAAGGATACAACTGCTGGTCCGCTGGGGAGCCCTGAAACACACAAGGATACATCTGCTGCTCCGGTACCGACCCAACTTGGAACGCTGATGGGTACGCCTGATTCTCTTGTGGGTATGCCCCAAACGCTCCCATGGACGGACCTAAATCGTACAGCACCGAATACTCACTTCGGTTTCCGGGCATCCCACTTCCCTGAATATCACTCCCTCTTCCTTGGAGATCCCTCTTCTGCTCCGTTTCAATTGTTGTCTGAGGAAATAAGCTTAAAATCTGGGGGGAAGCCGCAGAATGCACCTCCATATTCATCAAAAGGCCGTGGAACAATTGGGTGAAATGAATATAAGGCCTCTCAATGGAACGGTGGGAAAGGATGGATACACAATGTATATATCAAAGGATGGGATGGAAGGGAGGGTTTGTGCTACTGCTAGAACGGGGAGAAGGAGGTTGTGATCACCACCACCACAAGCAGGTCAACAGTACCGATTTCCCCATTAGGTGTCAATGTATTCAATTCCATAGGTAGTCACCAAATCCCCATAAGACAGGATTACTAGAAAAATACAGTACTACAAGCTCCTGTTAATATTAATATTAATATCCAGATCAAATTAATAATAATAATACCGATTACAAAGAAATCAAATTAATAATAATAATAACGATTACAAAGAACAAGGCGTTAAGCTGCACGTCTCTCTGCTAACAGCCCTGCTAAAATCTCAAGTTCAACTTGGAGGACTCCACCTTTCGTATATCTAATCTCGTAATCACGCCAAGACAAAATCCTGTTTTTCTACCGTCCTTTCGGTCGTCCGATGGGTGGATCCGACGGCCACGCGTCCCCCTCAACTTTGGCTTGTCACCTTCCCTTTTATAGGTCCCATTTCGCATTTATAGAGCTTTGTAAGAAACATACATCATCCTATAAATATAACAGAAAAATAATAATAATATACAACATTTTAAAATTGGAATGTGGACCTATACAAATACTGTTTTTTTAATATATTTATATATTTATGGCCTAGTTTTAGTTTTTTATTAAAATTTAAAAATATATTAATACAAAATCCTTTTCAAAACATTATTTTTAACCAAAAAATTAATATATAATAATAACATACAACTAAAATATATCAAAACATCTTTAATGATTCCAACTTGAGTTCTGACTGGTGTTACTCCCCACCCCGCCTTCAATAATATATAGAAAACATCTTCCAATGATTCAAACTTGAGTATTGTTTTTATTTAATGTTTGGGGAAGTGGCACTTTAGCTAGTAGAATGTATTATGGTAGTTAATTTTACAAATGTCAGCTATTTAAGAGGGGAGGGTGGACAAATCTTTTTAAAAAAATGGTTTAAGGCTATATTCAAATGGCATTTTGGAGGGTCTATTTTAAAATAGAATGTCACACCATTGTGAACATATCAACCACCTTTCAAAAAAATTCCATTATGGGCCCTGTAATAACTAACTTTCTCTGTCCTAGTCACCAATCCACATATTTTTTATTTAAATTTTGTTTTTTCTAGTCACCAATCCACATTTTTTTTTTCTAAGTTGAAACCTCAATCAGAGGTATACAATAATATCATTATAAACATTGGATTAAATGATATAAAAATAGCCTTATAGTAATTTACAGTTATGATTTTTTTAAGCCTTTGACGGTGATTGTTATTTTTAGGGGAGTTATGTATATTTCTTAGGGAGCTTAAGTTTAGAAGTCATTTGATA
Source organism: Wollemia nobilis (assembly GCA_028583015.1). Classification (NCBI taxonomy): domain Eukaryota; kingdom Viridiplantae; phylum Streptophyta; class Pinopsida; order Araucariales; family Araucariaceae; genus Wollemia; species Wollemia nobilis. The sequence goes on along the minus strand of JAQPPZ010016601.1, from coordinate 3,001,700 downwards.
ATGGTTATTTGGTAATTACATAAATATTTGTGTTAATATTTGAAGTTTTATTATTAAATTATTTTGATTGATGTAGAAAACGATTTTAAACATAGGTTAATTAATTATATAAATATTTTAATTATTTATTATAAAATTATTTAAATATTTAATAATATTATAATAATTAAACATACAAATTAAAATAATTTAAGATGTAACCAAAGTTTTTTTTTATGATATTATATTAAAAAAAGTTATAACTAATTTTAATTTAAGATGTGATGTTTTTGCATATTTTAAACTTATTTGAGATTGGTAGTGTATAAAATAAGTTTTTTTTAGGGATATTATATAAAAAAAGTTATAACTAAAAATTTATATTATAAAAATTATTTCATCAAATCATAATTAAAAAGTTATTAATAATTGTTAAAATAGTTTTAATGTCCATACAAGGTCATAGATTATAATAGGTTGTGGTTATCTAACTTTTTATCTACTTATATTTAATGGTTATTTAAGTTTTTTATCCATCTATATTTTAGTATGGTGTACAATCTTACCTTTTTAAATTTTGAACCTTGAACATCTTAGTTAGTATGGTGTACATGTTAAGATGGTTTAAGATTAAGACTTTGGAACACTGAATAAGAGGTTCAACAAGACTGTAGAACTCCTCCGAATTGGAGGTTTAAGGTTTAAATTTAACGAAGTTGGTTATACATCATACTTTTATAAATTAAGTTTGGTTGAATAAACATCAATTATGAGGATTGTCTTGCATGGTCTATAGTTTTATGGACGTAAAATATTAGTTTACCTTGGGATTTGAACTTTAAACCTCATCTGAAAGTTTTAAAGTCTTAATGTATTATCAGTTTATTGTAATGTCATGTCTTTGAGGTGAGCACCTTGTAAAATGATGATAGAAAAAAATAACAATATGATGAATATAGACCACATCATTCAATGAAATTCAATAAAAATAGGAAAAAAAACAAAAATAAAATAATAATACAACATTTAATCAATTATCGTGCTAATTTAACAAATAAAGTTAAGAATATGAATGATCTCATTAAATGAATAAAGGGTAGAACAAAAAATAAAATACTATAAAGTTAAGAATATGAATGATCTCATTAAATGAATAAAGGGTAGAACAAAAAATAAAATACTATCATGATAATTAATTAATTATCATGCTAACTTAACAAATAAATTTAAGAATCAATGATGCTCTTTCCCGAAGATTCAAGGTTCAAACTATGGCCTGTGTATGGTGTTGTGCTCTCTGCGTTACTAGAGGTCATGGCTTGGCCTAGATTAATCAGCCTTAAATGTCAGGTAGTAAGGTTTCTCACACTAATCAAATAAAAATAAATAAATAATTATTGATTTCCTTAAATGGACATAAGAAAAACAATTAAGACATCTAATATAACAAATAAATATATTGCATTATATTAAATAATACTAATGATTTAAAATATAAGACCTTGATATTATTAAAATTATTGAACCTTTTCTTGTCAATAAGGCCTTGGTTCAATGGTTGAGATATACTAATGATACATCTAGCACCAAATTGAATGACACAAGGTTGAGATATACTAATGATACATCTAACACCAAATTGAATGGCAATGAAGAGGTTATATAGCTTGATTAATTACACCCAAAGTTAAAAACCTTATTTTATTTTTTTTATTATATATATATTAATGAATTTAAAAACTTACATAAAAGTTTAAAATAAAACTTATAAGTTTGTATCCAAAGGTGGTGGTAGATTGTATATTACTTAAATAAAGTATAGTTGTAATGACCTATAATTTCATGATTTAAAAAAATTACTTTACTTTTATATTTTTAAATAATTGGTAATGAAACATTATACATTTAAAATTAATATCAAAAATAAATTTAAAAAAAAAAAATTATGACTCATGTCTAAAGGTTATTAATTAATTATTTATATATTTAATTAATTATAATATTATTATATATTTTATTGAAATATTATAAAAAATTATTTCAATCTCATATAATTATTAAAAATATATTTAAAAGCATTAACGGTGGGTGTGTTGTTGGAAGCTTTGGCTAATAGTTTGAACCTTGCCAGCTCTGCTGACAGTTACTAAAAATTGTGATTGTAACCTATATATATATATATATATATATATATTAAAATAAATAATTTATTTATAAAATATCTTATAATTAATTAAAATAATATTTATTTATTTATTTAAAATGAATTTTGTCTATATTATATCTTGATCATATAATAATATTATAATAACTTAACAATTACACATTTATATGTATAATTAATTTAAACTTAAATTTCTAACTTAAAAATTTAACTAATTAAACTAATTTTAATTATTTTTATAATAATAAATTTTAATATATTGTTCTTCCTTACACCAGAAGGAAGAGAACCTTTTTTATTTAATGTTTAGAGAACACTTTAATAGGGTGTATTATGACAGTTATTTTCGTTGATTACTTATGAGGGAGGAAGGGACAAATTTTTTAAAACATAAAGAGGTTATATTTAAAAATGGAAAGTCACACATTGGTGAAGTTATCAACTACCTTTCAAAAAATTTCTATAATTGGTGTTAGGAAGTGTATGGATTTGGGTGTAATAACTAACTTTCTCTGTTTATTCATCCAACCGAATATTTTTCATTTATAATTTATTTTTTCTGCATGAAACTTTTTTAGGCAGTGTCAATCATAACTATATAATATAATTAAAATCATTGAATTAATGATTTAAAATAAGCCCTATTTGCATATTTACAATTATGATTGATTTTTAGCCTGAAACGTTGACTATGAAATTTTTTTGAGTTTTATATAATTCTTCAGAGTTTTAGAAGAATATCCTAATGCTTCTTATTTATTAGATTATTTTGATTGATGTGAATCATGATTTCAATTCTTTGTTGTGATGTATAGCACTTAGGATTGTTTAAATACATAACAAAATATATTTAATAAAAGTATTGTTAATATTATTTAAATTTTTAAATAAGATATTTTAAAATAAAAAGTATAAAAATATTTAAAAATAAAAATTTTAAAGGTATTAAAATTATTTAAAAATTATTATTATAATTCTAAATGGGATTGATCCAAATCTTATATGTATTATATCATCACTATATAATGGTATTACAACAAGTTGCTTATATAAGCATGTATCTTTTTGGTAAGATTTGACCTTCAGTCTTCTCCATCAAAGTTGAAGAATCTAATCTGTTGAGTTAATGTCATTGGAAAAAAAAAATTGAGTTTATATATATATATATATAAAAGAATAACCCCGTCCCACCTCTTTAAATGTTTACTTCGAGTGAGGGGGACTTAGAGGGACTCGGGATTGGAACTATTGATATTAACCTGGTAAACACTCAAGTGAAACCTATGAGGCAAAAATAGTTAAAATGTAGGTTTTTATTTGTATGGGTGGGTTTGATTGGAACGGTTGACATTAAGTTAGTAAACACTCATGCGAAACCTATGAGGCAAAAAAATAGTTAAAATGTAGGTTTTTATGAGGGGTCTTAGTTTCCTTGTACGGGTGGGTTTGAACTTGGATCTCCTAAATGAAAACCCAAAGACACACCACTATAGTATCCCTTATAAGACCATTTTAAGCTTAAAAAGCAAAGTTTTACAAGGAAATTTTGATTTTAAAACGTGGGTTTTTATGAGGGATCTAGGTCCTCTCGTACCGGGGTTTGAACTTGGCTCTCCTAAATGAAAACTCAAAGATATACCACTATTGTATCTCTCAGGTTAAATTTTAAGTTAAAAACATGAGTTTTTACGAGGGGTTAAGGAGGTTTGAACTTAGGTATGCTAATTGAAAACTCAAAGACATACCACTACAATATCCTTCGTAAGACTTAAAATTTTGAGTTAAAAACACAAGTTTTTTACGAGGGGTCTTGATCCCTTAGTACCGAGGTTTGAACTTGGATTTATTAAAATGAAAACCCAAAGACATACCACTATGGTATCCCTCATGAGACTAAAACTTTTGAGTTAAAATTTACAAATGCCTCAGGGGCTAGGTGGATTCGTAGTTGTTTGTCTGGCCAAGCACCTACCAAAACCTAGGTTCAAACCTTGGGGGCATGTTTGTTGCAAAGGTAGTAGTTTGTTCTGAATCCTTTGAGTGGGCACCATACCAACAACGACGATACAAACCTTGAACGATAGGTGGTCCCTCTCACATCGGGTCAATAATTACGAGGTGGTATATGCTTTTTGGGAGCAGCCCCTGTGATTTGAACCTTACACTTGATAGTTATTAAAAATAGTGTGGATGTAACCAACTCCTTTATGTATAAAAAAAATACAAATGAGAGGGGTCCTTGACCTCTCATAATAGGGTTTGAACTTGGGTCTCCTGAATGAAAACCCAAAAACATACCATTATGGTATCCCTCATTGGGCTAAAATTTTGAGTTGAAAGCAAAGGTTTTTACGAGGAATCTAAGTTTCTAAAATTTTGAGTTAAAAATGGAGGTTTTTACAAGGAATTTCAATCCCCTAGTACCCGAGTTTGAAGTTGGGTCTCTTAAATGAGAACCTAAAGACATACCACTACAATATCCTTCATGGGAAAAAATTTAAAACAAGATATCTATAACATGGTTTCATTTAAAGCATCTTCCTTAAATTACTTGAATTCCCTATAATGTTGATGAATTCTTGAATTTTATTTATTAAGTAATTTTAACATCTGAAGTTTATAGTTGGGGGCACAAAGCTTTTAACATGTGTGTCACAATTTACACACATAAGAAGATAGTGCTTAAAATTAAAATGCTTTATATGTGAAGATATTATGTAAATTAATTTAAAATAAAATTTAACTTACAATAAATGATTTACAACTTTGCTTAAATAAAATACTTTACAAATAATTTAAAACTAGTGACAAACTTGATGCTTTATAAGTATTTTTTTTTTTATATAAATGTTTTAAAACTAAATTCACCTTTGATGTGGAAATTTTAGTTTTACAAGTCAAATATAAAAAAATGCAAGCCTCAAAGCTTATAAATATGAGAAAATAAAAAAAATCTATAATATCTTCATTTTAATTAAGCATTCATACATTTTGAAATGAAAATGGGTTTATCTTAAGAATATAGTTCAAGTCTTGTAATTTAGGCTTTTACAGTTAAGTCTAGTCCTTCAATAAGATTTTTGACAAAGATTTGTTTGTGATAAATGATAATCTTTATCTTGTAACCATTATTTATGGTGAACAAAATTAATTTCTATGTGTTGTAACCGGCAAGGACGCCACTTGCATTATCGGTAATGTGACCCGGGTTCAATCCCCATGGTGGATGTGTATAAATAGTATTACTCAAAAAAGAAAAAATTAATTAAAACAAATTTTGGTTTATTTGTTTATGAAAATTAAATTTTATAAGATGAATATATATGAACTAAAGAATACTTTAAAAATTTGAATATATTATATATAATAAATATTTTTAAAATATTTACATACAAAAATTTAAATATATCGCAATATGGGTGCATTATTTTTTCTTGTAATTTAACATCAAAATTATCTTGAAACAAGTATTTGTTTGACAAGTGTCAATCTTGAGTAGTATACATCACTTTAAACAAGCATTTAGAGTCCTTCCTTCTCCGTAATCTCACTGCTTTATAAACATAAAAAGGCATAGAACATTCCTTTAGTTCATTGATTTAATAATCAACATTAAATATACTTAAATAATACTACAACTTGTGTTAATCTACACCTATAGTAAATGCAGTAATTTTATATGTTAATCATTGAATGGGAATGCTTGCATATCATCATATGCTTTGTGTAGGTTTTAGTTTTCTAAATAATCTTATAGTCAAATTTGGAATCAAAATTAAAAATCATTTATTCTTTCTTGTGGATGTGTAAATAAGATTGGGCTTAAAAGATTTTTTTTTTTTAAAGGTACTTTAACAATCAAAGCATAATTTTATACGTACAACAAATAATGATTATAAGTTCCCATGAGACACCCTAGTGGTCAGAGTTTTGGTTTTTGGGCTCTCTTTCGATAGACCCAAGTTCAAACCAGGGTGGGGCAAGGTGTGTGTAAGTGAGCTTGTGTACAATCAAAAAATATATATAATTAAAGATGGTAAGTTTAAAATTGTAATCTTTAAAACCCTTCAAATGCAATTTTACCATTAAAAAAGGATTAAATTAAAATTACCCATCATAAAAAAATAACTTTTGTTTTTCACCCTTAACCTTGAAGTATAGTGAGTAGTCTAACTTTTGATTTAATGGATAGCTAAATCTATCCATCAAATCTAATGCATGTAATATATTGTAATAAGCTTAATAAATAAATATGAGAAATCCAAATGTAGAGGAGTAATTTTATTCAAAATGTAAGTATTTTATAAGATCAACTGATGTTAGTGAGAATGATATCAAGAAATTTTAGAACAAGCATTATTTTATTTGTGTATATGTATTTACTCAAGTGGATTTGTTAATCTCATATTTCACTAAACATAGGCAGATTAAAATAAAAAGGAAAATGTGTCAAACTGCCACGGTCTCTCCAACAAAATATGACATGTGTCCATTGGCATAATGTCACATAGAATTGTGTCCTTATAAGAACCAATTTGAAAGTTTACCATACATTATTCGGTTACCAAAATTTGGTGCCCATTTTGTAACCATGACACTTTGTAAGGATTTGGATGCCCTATCCTTTTCAAACCAAGTTTCTTTACCGTATTTGTTGACACTAAGTTGTTTGTGCTTCTGCTATCCACGATCACCTTACAACATTTGTGATGCAGGGGCATCCATGCGAAAAAAAATCAACATGTCAGTCCCCAAGTAGATTGTAGTTGTTGTAAAACCCATAGGGTCTGGCAGTGTCACACTTGTCCTTTTGCATAACCAAATCTAGCGACATGTTGTCAAACAGTTAGGGAACACCCTAGCAATCAGAAAGGGGTTTTCAAATGAGGCAAGGTAGGGGAATTAAAAAGGAAGAGATGTGCATGAACTGGGCATATGGAAGGCCATTAGGAAAAAAAAGGTTTTTTTATCCATTTGGCGGATGAGGGGGCCTGCATTTGTGTTGTTTTCAAGCAGTGGAATTTTTATTTTCAAGGGATTTTGTTTTTTGTGGGTGAATGGTTCTTCTTTCATTCTGCAATTCTTTTATTTTAGCCGGGACTGGGTTGTTTGATGGGAGATTTTTTTAATTAGAATCCACAGTGGTTCGGTTTTCTTTTAAAACCTGTGCTTGTTGTTGTATACAAGGGGGTAATTATTCTGTTCTTTTTTAGAGGAGGTGTTATGTTTTTATTTATTTCTAATTGTGGTGTCACTGGTGGTAAACTAGCTAGCATATCTCCATATACCACAATGGATCTGATTCCAGGAGCCAGTTTACAAAATCAAGCACCCTATAGGATGGATATTATGCGAATAGTGGAGTTGAATAAGCAAGTCCAAGATTTTCTAGAAAGAGGGTTGATAAGAGAGAGTTTGAGCCTGTGTGTTGTACATGTTGTTCTAACTCCAAAGAAATATGGTGAGTGAAGGATGTGCACGGATTCAAGAGCAATCAACAAGATTACTATCAGGTATAGATTCCCTATCCTAGGAATGGATGATATGTTGGACAATTTGTGTGGTTCTAGCTTCTTTTCTAAGATATATTTGAAGAGTGGGTATCACCAAATTAGAATTAGAGAAGGGGATGAGTGGAAGACTGCATTTTAGACAAAGGATGGTCTTTATGAGTGGTTGGTTATGCCATTTGGGCTGACCAATGCACCAAGCACTTTCATGAGATTGATGACGGAAGTGTTGAAACCATTCCTCAATAAGTTTGTAGTTGTATACCTTGATGATATCTTAGTCTATAGCAAGACAAAAGAAGAACACTTGCAACATTTGAGAGCTATCTTAGAAAAATTGCAGCAACAAAAATTGTTGATAAACTTGAAGAAATGTTCATTTCTCAAGTCAAAATTGACATATCTTGGATTTGTGATATCCAAATATGGTTTAAAGATGGACCCAACAAAGGTGGATGCAATCAAAGAGTGGCCCAGCCCAAGAAGTACCACAAAAGTCAATAATTTTAATGGTTTAGTAGGATTTTATAGAAAATTCATCAGAGATTTCAGTTCTATATGTGCACCTTTGACTTCTTGTATAAAAAAGAATTTTTGTGTAGACAAAGGAGGCTGAAAACAATTTCAAATTGTTGAAGAACAAGATAATTGAGCAACCAATGTTGAGGAATCCAAACTTTGCAAAGGTATTTCAAGTGGATTGTGATGCTAGTTGCAAGGTCATTGGGGATGTCCTTAGTCAAGAAGGAAGGCCAGTTGCATACTTCAGCCAGAAGTTAAATGAGGTTCAACAGAAATACTTTGTGTATGAGCAAGAGCTCTATGCCATATTTCAATCATTGAAATATTGGAAGTATTATTTATTGCCCAAAGATTTTTTTTTTTCACTAATCACCAAGCATTGCAATATCTTAATAGTCAAAGCAAGTTGAGCACAAGATAAACTAAATGGGTTGAATACCTTGCTAGTTATACCTTCACACTCAAGCACAAATTAGGTAAGAGCAACCAAGTAGCAGATGCTTTGAGTAGGAGATTTTTGTTGTTGAAGACTATGTAAGTTGAATGTATTGGTTTGGATGGATTCAAAGATCAGTATGCAGAAGATAATGACTTCAGAGAAGCATTCTAGGAGTGCAACGAATTTGAACACAAGGGATGGAAAGATTATTTCCTTCAAAATGGTTTCTTGTTTAGAGATATACAATTGTGCATTCCTCAAGGATCCATGAGGGAGAATATAATTAAGGAGACATGTGGTGGTGGTATTGGAGGTCACTTTGGCCGATATAAGACAATAGCACAACTCAAGGAGAAATATTATTGGCCCAACTTGACCAAAGATGCTAAGAAATATGTGGCCAAGTGTAGAACATGCCAAGTGGTCAAAGGTTGTAAACATAATACTGGTTTGTACACTCCACTACCTATTCCAGAGAGTCCATGGGAAGATATTAGTATGGATTTTGTGTTGGGGTTGCCAAGAATGCAAAGAGGGTTTGACAGTATTTTTGTTGTTGTAGATAGATTTTGCAAGATGGCACATTTTATCCTTTGTAAGAAAACTGAAGATGCTAGCAGTGTGGTAATATTGTTCTTTTAATAAATTGTAAGGTTGCATGGACTGCAAAGAAGTATTACAGCTGATAGGGATGTGAAATTTATGGGTCATTTTTGGAAGATGTTATGGCACAGATTAGGCACAAAGTTGGAATTCAGTTCTACTTATCATCCTTAGACGGATGGACAAATAAAAGTTATCAACTGGAGCCTTGGCAATCTGCTTAGGAGTTTAGTTGGTGATAAACCCAAGCAGTGGGATATGGTGATAGCACAAGCTGAGTTTGCTTACAATGACTCAATAAATAGGTCAACTGGAAAATCTCCATTCCAAGTAGTGTATGGAAAGTCACCCAAGGGAGTGACAGATCTAGTGAAGGTTGTAGTAGAAAGAAAGAATGTTGCAACTGAAGACATGACTATACATTTGAAGGAATTACATGAAGAAATTAAGAAGAATATTACCCAAAGTAATCAAGTGTATAAGGAGAAAGCAGATCAAAAGAAAAGAGTCAAATCATTTCAGGAAGGAGATCTAGTAATGGTGTTTTTGAGAAAGGAAAGGTTTCCTAAAGGTACTTACAACAAGCTAAAAATGAAGAAGATGGGGCCATGTAAAATTGTTAGAAAGTTTTCTGACAACGCTTATGAAATTGAACTACCTCCAAGTATAGATATTTCACCAATTTTTAAGGTTTCTGATTTGTACTCTTATGTTGGAGAAAATGCAGCAGAGAAGGTAGATAAACAGGTTGAACGGGTAAAATAATTGCCAAAGAAACAACCTAAGGAGATAGAGAGGATTTTGGACCAAAGGACAACCAAGAAAACTAGACACAAAGAATACAAGGAATTCCTGGTAAGGTGGAAAAACAAAGGTTCAGAAGAATATTCGTGGATACCTAAAGCTGAGCTTGCTCACTTCAAACCATCCATATTTCCAATAGATCTGTGAGCAGGGGCTCACAATGTTTCTCACTTGGGGAGGTTGATGCAGGGGTATCCATGCAAAAAAATCAACATGTCAGTCCCCAAGTAGACTGCAATTGCTGTAAAACCCATAGTTTTTGGCAGTGTCACACCTATCCCTTTGTATAGCCAAATCTGGTAACATGTTGTCAAACAGTTAGTAAACACCCTAGCAATCAGAAAGGGGTTTTCAAAAGAGGCAAGGTGGGGGAATTAAAAATGAACAGATGTGCGTGAACTGGGCATATGATAGGACGTTAGGGAAAAAAAATTATCCATTTGGCGGATGAGGGGGCCTGCATTTGTGTTGTTTTCAAGTAGTGGTTCTATTTTCAGGGGATTCTGTTTTTCGCGGGCGACTGGTTCTGCTTTCATTCTGCAGTTCTTTTATTTTAGCCGAGATTGGGTTGTTTTATGGGAGATTTTTTTTTATTATAATCTAGAGTGGTTCAGTTTTATTTTAAAACCTGCGCTTGTTGTTATATACATGGGGGTAGTTGTTCTGTATTTTTTTAGGGGAGTTGTTCTATTTTTATTTTTTTTAATTGTGGTATTATGATTGTGGTATCCCTAAGCTTACCCTTAGTCCATAATCATAATATAGGTAGGACTAAGGGTAAGCTCAGGGATTCTTTTTCCCTGAACATTATTTTTGAATCTAGTTGTATTATGCCATCAACCGTTGGTACCATTTCATGGTGATTGGACCTTCTGGATATCGCAATGTAATGGAATATATCAATGTTGTTCAAGTTTGTTAATATTGCCCTCCTTTATGGATAAATTCTTTTGTAGTTGATTACTTGTGTCCCATTTCGCTTCCCTAACTGTGTCAATTTGCCTCTATATTTTCAAATCATTATGAATAGATTCCTTTGCTCAGGTTCATGCACCTCGTTTGTTGGTTTCAATAATACTCTTTTCATCATAATAAATTCTCCTTGTTTTGGTTCCTTCATGTGCTTTTGTGAGACTACGCTTTCCTCATCTACTTGTATATTATGGTTACGTGCCTCCTTTCCATGAAAGATGGTTTGTTGTGCTTGAGGGTATTCATATGATTGATGGCTAGCTTCTCCACATTTATAACATTTTTTTGGGAATCCTCTACCTTCCTCTACAATAACCTCCTCTTCCTCTCATGAAATCTTTGTTTTCTCTATTATTCTAAGAAGTACTAGCTTCTCCCTCCTACTTTTTCTTCTCATGAAATGTGGATGATATGAATGATGTAAATGAATGTGATGAATGATTCTGATTTTGCCCCCCAAAAAAAGGGGATGTAATGAATGATTCTTCTTTTGCTCCAACAAAAAAGAAGTTTTTTGTGAGATGTGGATGATATAAATGATGTAAATGAATATGATGAATAATTATGCTTTTGCCCCAACAAAAAAGGGGTTTTTGTAAAATGTAAATGATGTATCCCAATGTGGGAAATCAAAATTAAATTTGGTTGCCCCAAGTTTTGGGTGATTAGATGATATTAAAAATATGCCTTTTGGCATCATTGAAATGCAAAATGATGAAAATACAACAGGAACCAATCATCCTAGGCTTCTGCTCTCCCTAGTGACTGTTCACAATTCTTGAAAATTAATGATGTAGTAAAAGGTATACGTTTTTATGACCCCACGAAAAAGGGTATCAATGATAACTTTTAAGCAAATTAGTTTGAGCATAGTATCACTCAAAAAATGAGGGACCAACAAGATGTTGTTTTCAAACAAGAGGATGTTGGATGATGATATGGACAAGCGTCCTTATGGTGATCTACCCATCCTACCGAATTGCATGGATAACCAATCACTGCAATCGCTAGGGGAATAGAGTAAACCACTAGATACGAGGTTCACTTGGATGATATGAATGATGTAAAAGAATGTGAATGATGTAGTGCATGTGAATGGTGTACTAATTGTGAAGAGTGCAATGATTGATTTCTGCTTTTGCCCCAAAAAAAAGGGGGATTTTGATTGGATGATATGAATGATGTAAATGAATGTGAATGAACAAGCATCCTTATGGTGATCTACATATCCTACCGAGTTGCATTGATAACCAAAAGCTGCAATCACCAAGGGAATAGGATAAACCACTAGATACAAGGTTTGCTTGATAGTGCAAGTGACTTTGATAGCATTGAGCAGAAATGCATTGAATTGTGGATGATATGAATGATGTAAATGAATGTGAATATGAATAAGCATCCTTATGGTGATCTACCCATCCTACCGAGTTATTTGGATAACCAATTACTGCAATTGCCAGGGGAATAGGGTAAACCACTAGATACGAGGTTTGCTTGATAGTACAAGTGACTAAAATAGGGTTGAACGAAAATGCATTGAATTGTGGATGATATGAATGATGTAAATGAATGTGAATATGAATGGTGTTGTGATTGTGAATGATGCAATGATTTATGGGTGAAATTTTATGATTTTATGAAATTTAGAATTTGATTTGGGATATTTTGAAGCAATTTAGGGTATTTATGCGACTTTTGGTCGTAATCAAGAATTAAACGCCTAAATCAATCTAAATTATCACAAAATTCTATGGAATGTTGTGATGAAAACTATTTTAATTATCACTAATCAAAACTATTATGTGATGTAGTTAGTGAAATTCTTGGGTGCTAGTAGAGGTCGAACCAGGTTCCATTCCCTTTGTGTCCATCCTACAGATATAATGTGTAGTTGGAAATGTCCTATGTGCTCGTAGAGACTGACAAGGCTCCATTCCCTTGTGCCCACCTGTTGATACCCAAATGGTTGTGTGTTATTCCCCTATTGACAAGTGTAGCTCTCGACCTTACGAGGGGTTATGGTTGGGAGGGGATTGCTCAACCCTATGTATTGATCATAGGGGTTTATCACATTAACCATAAAATTTAGTCCCAAGGGGGACATCGTAAAAGTTCAGGATTTGGCTCTTCTTTGGGAGGTACAAGGTTCAAACCATGACGTGGGCGAGTGTGTGAGGGGGTGGGTGTGTGATGGTTGTGTGTTAAATTCCTATTGATAAGCATAGCTCTCAGCTTTATGAGAGATCATGTTTGGGAGGAGACTTCTCAACCCTATGCGTTGATCATAGGGGTTTCTCACACTAACAAAAAAAAATAGTTTTAATGTCCACACAAGCCCATAAATTATAAGAAAAGTTGTGGTTATCTAATTTTTTATCCACTTATTTTTAAGTATGGTGTACAATCCTACCTTTTTCATATTTGAACTTGACACTTCTTATTGTTAGTATGGTTTACATCTTAAGATGGCTTAACATTAACACTTTGGGGCATCAAGTCAACGATAATGAGGCGGTATAGGCTTATTGGGAGCAATTCCTATGGTTTGAACCCTATACTTGATAGTTACTAAAAATAATGGTTGTAACCAACTCCCCTATATATATAACAATATGTAAATCTAGACCATATATTAATGAAATAAAGAAAAAAAGTGTTTACCTTTTTAGTGCAAGTGGAGAAGGCAATCCTAACCCCGTTGAATGAGAGGTCCATGCTTCAAACCTCTGCGATGCAAAGGGAGACAAAAAAAAATATCTTGTGTATTCCCTCTAGGTAGTGGTATACCTAGATGGGACGATATTGTTTGCCACCTAAGAGTGGATCTTGAGATTTATTTCTAACCTAAAAGTTTAGTCCACATTTGTAGCACAAATGGAGAAGGTAAGCTTGGTACCGTTGAATGGAAGGTCCATGGTTTGAACCTCTGCGATGCGAAGGGGACACAAAAAATCTCTTGTGGCTTCCTTTTAGATAGTGGCATACCTGGATGGGACAACATTGCCGACCACCTAAGTGTAGCTCTCAAGGTTTCTTTCTAACCTAAAATTTTAGTCTGCATTTATAGCGCAAGTGGAGAAGGTGAGCCTGGCCCCGTTGGATGAGAGGTCCATGATTCAAACATTTGCGATGTGAAGGGATACACAAAAAATATCTTATGGATTCCCTCTAGATAGTGGTATACCTGGATGGGATAACATTTCTAGCCACCTAAGAGTGGCTCTCAATATTTCTTTCTAACCTAAAATTTTTAGTCTCGAGGGGAACAACACAACAGTTCATACTTTGACTCTTCTCTAGGAGGTTCAAAGTTCAAATCGTGACGTGGATGAGTGTGTGAGGGGGTGAGTGTATGGTTGTGTGTTTGACCCCTATTGATAAGCTCAGCTCTCACCCGTAATAGAGGTTATGGTTAGGATAGAGATGCCTAGCCTTGGATGTTGATCGTAGAGGTTTTTCACACTAACCTCAATAATAAATAAATAAAGAAAAAAAATAAAAATAAAATACCAACATGAAAATTAATCAATTATAATAAGTTAACAAATAAAGTTAAGAAGTAATGATCTCGTTAAATGAACATAGGAAAAAACAATAAAGACTTTCAATATAACAATTAAAAATATTAAATGATATCAAAGCTTTTTCTTGGCAATGAGGGCATTGGTTCAACGATTGAGATATATGAGTGGTGTAGCCTACACAAATGCTCAAATATAAACAACACCAAAAGAGTTGTATAGCTTGATTAACAACACCTAATGTGGAGATATTGTAATTGGTTTGAGGACCCAATCAAAACCTTATTTTATATATATATATATATATATATATATATATATATATATATATATATATATATATATATATATAAGATATATATAGATTTGGTTAGTATGAGAAACCCTACGACCAATGCTCAGGGCTAGGCATCCCATCCCACCATGACCTCTCATAAGGGAGAAAGCCGAGCTTATCAATAAGAAATTTAACACACAACCACACACATCATGGTTTGAACTTTAGACCTCTCGAAGAAGAACCAAAGCTCAAACTGTTACGTTATGCCTCCCAAGATTTATTTTTTTATTTTTTTTGGATTTGATTAGTGTGAGAAACCCCTACGAGACTTAATTTTTTGGGAGGATTTGGTTATTGTGAGAAACCTCTATGATCAATACTCAGGGCTAGGCATCCCCATCCCACCATGACCTCTCATAAGAAGAAGAGTTAAGCTTATCAACATAGAACTTAACACACAACCACACATATGTTGGGATTTAAACTTTGGACCTCTTGAAGAATAGCCAAAGCTCGAACTATTGGGTTGTCCCATCAAGATAATATATAACATATATGGTACCCCCAAGGGCTAGGTGGATTGGTAATTGTCTATCTGGCCATACACTTACCAAGAAGAGACCTAAGTTCAAACCTTAAAGGGTATGCCTGTTGCAAAGGTAGTAGTCTGATTTGAATCTTTTCAGTGTGTATCAAATCGACGATGATGGTACGAATCTTAAGCGACCAGTGGTCCCCCTCACACCAGATCATCAATAAAAAGGTGGTATAAAATTTTTGGAAGCAACCCTTGAACCCTACACTTAATAGTTACTAAAAATAGTGTGGATGTAACAAACTCCCCTCTCTATATATATATATATATATAAACTTACATAAAATTTCTAAAAAAAAACATTAAGGTTTGAATCCAAAGGTGAGTAGGTTGTATATTAATACTTGGATAACACATAGTTCTAGTGACCTATAACCTCATGGATAATGAAATATTATTTACATTGTCTCGAGGACAGTGCAACAATTCAGGCTTTGGCTCTTCTTCGAGAGGTCCAAGGTTCAAACCGCGACATGGACGAGTGTGTGAGGGAATGGGTGTGTGTATGACTATGTGTTTGATCCTCATTGATAAGCTCAATTCTCACCTTATTAGAGGTCATGGTTGGGATTAGGATGATTTTGGGTGTCGATCATAAAGGTTTCTCACACTAACCTTAATCCAAACAAAATTATTATTCACATTTAAAATTAATATTTAATACAAGTTTTAAAATATAAATTATTAAAATAAAGATTTATGTCTAAAGGATATTAATTATTAATTTATATATTTAATTACTTATATTATATATATATATATATATATATATATATATATATATATATATATATATATATATATATATATATATATATATATATATATATATATATATATATATATGTATATATATGTATGTCTATAGGCATCCTACAATGGCAACTGGAAGATCGACCTATGCACGACATTAAGGGTTACGGTGGATTTAAAATATTTAAACTATTTAAATTAAAATGGTGCCCAAACTTTCTAATATTAGCTTATATATATATAATATATATATATAAACGTCGAGAGTTATCAATCTCGAGGTGCCTATCTATTAAAATATATATCTATAAACATTGAGAGTTATCAATATCGAGGCGCCTATCTCATTTCTTGGGGGTGTGATAGATAGGCACCTCGAGATTGATAACTCTCGACGTTTATATATATATATATATATATATATATATATATATATATATACTAAGCTAGTTTTTATTTCGTTAGTGTGAGAAACCCCTTATATATTATTGAAATATTATAATATATAAGTTATTATGATTTTTTAAACACATAATGCACACCATTTCATTGAGAACAAACAAGAACCAAGATTCAAATCATACTGTTGAACATTTCAAAGAGAGACCAAAGCCTTAACCGTATTATATCTTGACCATGTAATAGCATTAAAATAACTTAACATATGAATGTATTATAACGATTATTTTTGTTAATTATTTATGAATTTATATATATATATATATATTGCAAGGGAGTATATTCAATTGGGCTTTTGGAGGCTATATTTAAAAATGGAAAGTCACACCTTTGTGAAGTTACCAACCACCTTTCAAATAATTTTCATAATCGATGTTGCCAAACAAGTGTGTGGATTTGAGTGATTTTTTTTTTTTTTATAAATAGAAAAGCTAGATTATATTAATTCATATTTGGAACATTATAAATTATAATATTTTGATGTTGGTATTGTTCATCAACTAAGAAATAAACAAAAATGAGGTAGATTAGGAGTAAAACATCTATAACTGAATATACATAAGAATAGAAGTTAATATCAACAAAAAACTATAGCTATATCTTGTTGCAATACACCAGATATCAACATTTATATGTGGGAGAGACTCTTATATGAAGAAATTCTGGTTATGTCTTCCGTGATATCTTCTAAAATATTCAAAGAAGAAAAATAAGTAACTAAAATCGAAACCTACTCATCATTGTTAACTATCTTCTTCTTAGTAACCTATTGGACCTTCTGAAGATTTTGAATCATATGAGAAAGTTGATGAAGTCTATCAATAACATCTCGAGGTGTGCTAGAAGTCCCATAGACTTGGGAATGAATATGTCCCACATGTAACAAAAGATCAAAGGTTAAGTCTGCTAAAACTATATCCCATGGAGGAGTATATCCAATAAACACCTTTTTGCATTTGCACTTCCAAATATGCTTGAGAAGGATGAGTCTACAAACATCCCAGAGTTTGGGGCACTGATCCAGTTGAAAAAAACCAAGCGAAAAAAGCTTCCAAGATCTAGTGAAAAAGGGAAAAAGAAAAGAGTAGAAGACATCCCAAAACTGTTTAGTCATGTCACAAAACCAAAACAAGTGAATAAGAGTTTCTAAAGCATTACAAAAATTGCATTGAGGGGGAATGTGTAAAATCGTGGCCAAAATTTCAGCAGTTGGAAGTTTTTGATGCAAAATATGCCATCCAAGAAGCTGCATTTTGGATTTAACAGGAGCTTTCCAAATTTGAGTAGCAAGAAATTTTCATTGGACATTGGTAAAATTCACTTGCCACTTGACATTGAGCTTAGAGTCTAAAGAAGGGGGACACAAAAGATTTTTGTATAACCAACTAGAAGTAATGAAAGAGATTCTACAATTGTTAAGCCATCTCCAATCATTCCAAATATTATGGGCAGTTGTTCCCAACTTCATAAGGACCTCACAAGGGATGGAAGCCACAACTAAGTCATAAGACTCTTTGAACCTAGAGGGAAGAGAGCAATAATTGCATATCTAGATCCAAGTAAGAATTGAGCAGCCACCTGGATCCCAGATATCTCTAATTCTATTAATTCCTTTCTTCAAAAAAGCTAGACCATGAATAGCATTGCATAAAGCTAAATGTTTGTCATTATGGAGGATAAGTTTATTCCACCAAAGACTATTTAGACCGATACTCGGACCATAGGTGGTAGGTTGTACATTACTTAAATAGATCATAGTTCTAATGACCTATAATCTCATGATTTAAAAAAAAAATACTTAACTTATATATATATATATATATTTATAGTCATATTTCTTATACACATCCAACATGGGGATTGAACCCAGGTCACATCATCGATAATGCAAGTGGCGTCCTTGTCGATAGATCGCACTCATAATCGATAATGAAGTATTATACATTTAAAATTAATATTAATTACAAGTTTTTAA
The DNA here is from genome assembly GCA_028583015.1 of Wollemia nobilis. NCBI lineage: Eukaryota > Viridiplantae > Streptophyta > Pinopsida > Araucariales > Araucariaceae > Wollemia > Wollemia nobilis. The sequence goes on along the minus strand of JAQPPZ010016601.1, from coordinate 2,983,124 downwards.
AATATAAATTATTAAATTAAAGACTCATGTCTAAATGTTATTAATTATTTATTTATATATTTAATTAATTATAATATTATTATATGTTTTAGTGAAATATTATAATAATATAATGTATAAAAAATTATTTCAATCTCATTTAATTATTAAAAATATATTTAAAAGTAATAAATAATTTATTTTTAAAATATCTTATAATTAATTAAAATAATATTTATTTATTTATTTTAAATGGATTCTATCTATATTATATCATAACCATATAATAATATTATAATAACTTGACAATTACCCATATATAAATGTATAATTAATTTAAACTTAATTTTTTTACTAAAAATTTAAGTAATTAAACTAAATTTAATTATTTTTATAATAAAAAAATTGAATATACTGTTCTTCCTTACACCAGGAGGAAGATAACCTTTTTATTTAATGTTTAGAGAAGGGCCACTTTAATAGGGTGTATTATGGCGGTTATTTTCGTTGATTACTTATGAGGGAGGAGGGACAAATCCTTTTTAAAAAATAAATTTATTTTGTAGGGGAGTATATTCAAATGGGCTTTTGGAGGTTATATTTAAAAATGGAAAGTCACACATTTGCGAAGTTATCAACTACCTTTCAAAAAAATTCCATAATTGGTGTTAGGAAGTGTATGGATTTGGGTGTTATAAGTAACTTTCTCTGTCTAGTCATCAAACCGAATATTTTTCCATTTATTATTTATTTTTCCTACTTGGAAACCCTTTTAGGCAGTGTCAATCATAGCTATATAATATCGTTAAAATCATTGAATTAATGACTTATTTCAATGATTTAAAATAAGCCCTATTTTACAATTATGATTGATTTTTAGCCTAGACGTTGACTATGAATTTTTTTGAGTTTTATATAATTCTTCAGAGTTTTAGAAGAATATCTTAATGCTTATTTATTAGATTATTTTGATGGATGTGAACCAGCATTTCAATTCTTTGTTGTGATGTATGGCACTTGGGAATATTTAAATACATAATAAAATATATTTAATACAAGTATTGTTAACATTATTTAAAATTTTAAATAAGATATTAAAATAAAAATTTATAAAATATTTAAAAATAAAGTTTTTAAAGGTATTAAAATGATTATTATATTTTTAAAATGGGATTGAGTGAGATCTTATATGTATTATAAGATCACCATATAATGGTATTACAACAAGTTGGTTATATAAGCATGTATTTTGGTAAGATTTGAACTTAAGTCTTCTCCATCAAAGTTGAAGAATCTAATCTATTGAGTTAATGTTGGGTTTTTTTTTTTTAATAAAAGAATAACCCCTATCCCACCTTTTTAAATGTTTACTCTGAGTGAGGAGGACCTAGAGGGGCTCGGGATTGGAACTGTTGACCTTAACCTGGTAAACACTCAAGTGAAACCTATGTGGCAAAAAAAAATAGTTAAAATATAGGTTTTTATGAGGGGTCTTAGTTCCCTTGTACGGTTGGGTTTGAACTTGAGTCTTCTAAATGAAAACTCAAAGACATACCACTATAATATGACAATTTTAAGTTTAAAAAACAAAGTTTTACAAGGAAATTTTGAGTTAAAAACGTGGGTTTTTATGAGGGGTCTGGGTCCCTCGTACCGGGGTTTGAACTTGACTCTCCTAAATGAAAACTTAAAGATATACCACTATTGTATCCCCCATAGATAAAATTTTGAGTTAAAAACATGCGTTTTTATGAAGGGTTACACAGGTTTGAACTTAAGTATTCTAAATGAAAACTCAAAGACATACCACTATAATATCCCTCGTAGGACTTAAAATTTTTAGTAAAAAACACAAGTTTTTATGAGGGGTGTGGATCCCTTGGTACCAAGGTTTGAACTTGGATTTATTAGAATGAAAACCCAAAGACATAACACTGTGGCATCCCTCATGAGACTAAAAATTGTGAGTTAAAAATTACAAATGCCCCCGAGGGCTAGGTGGATTGCTATTTGTCTATCTAGCCAAGCACCTACCAAGAAGAAACCTAAGTTCAAACCTTGGGGGCATGTTTGTTGCAAAGGCAGTAGTTTGTTCTGAATCCTTTGAGTGTGCACCAGACCGACGATAATACAAACCCTGAACGATCGGTGGTCCCTCACATTAGATCAATAATTACAAGGTGATCTATGCTTTTTGGGAGCAACCCTTGTGGTTTGAACCTTACACTTGACAGTTATTAAAAATAATGTGGATGTAACTAACTTTCTTATGTATAAAAAATACAAATGAGGGGTCCAAGGGTCCTTGTCCTCTCATACTAGGGTTTGAACTTGGGTCTCTTGAATAAAAACCCAAAGACATACCACCATACTAGGGTTTGAATTTGGATCTCCTAAATGAAAACCCAAAGACATACCACTATAGTATCCCTCATCGGCTAAAATTTTGAGTTGAAAACGAAATTTTTTATGAGGATTCTCAGTCCTCTAATACCGAAGTTTCTAAAATTTTAAGTTGAAACGAAGGTTTTTACGAGGATTCCCAGTCCCCTAATACCGAAGTTTCTAAAATTTTGAGTTGAAAATGAAGGTTTTTATAAGGAATTCTAGTTTCTTGATGGAGTTTGAAGTTGGGTTTCTTAAATAAAAACCTAAAGACATACCACTACAATATCCTTCATGAGACAAAATTTAAAACAAGATATTTATAACATAGTTTCATTTAAAGCATCTTCCTTATATTACTTGAATCACCTATAATATTGATGAATTCTTGAATTTTTTTTATTAAGTAATGTTCAACATCCGAAGTTTATAGTTGGAGGCACTAACAAGGACATCCCTCCTTGTGAAATGTGAGCCTAAAGCCTTTAACATGTGTGTCACAATTTACACATAAGAAAATAATGCTTAAAATTAAAATGTTTTATATATAAAGATATTTGATAAATTAATTTAAAATAGATTTTAACAATTTACAACTTTCCTTAAATAAGATACTTTACAAATCATTTAAAACTAGTGACAAAGTTGATGCATTATAAATATTTTTGTATATAAATGTTTTAAAAATGAATTCAGAAATTTTAGTTTTACAAGTCAAATATAAAAAAATGCACGTCTCTAAGCTTACAAATATGAGAAAATAAAAAAGACCTATAATATCTTCAGTTTCATAAAACATGCATACATTTTAAAATGAAAATGGGTTTATCTTAAGAATATTATTTAATATAAGTTCATGTCTTGTAATTTAGACTTTTACAATTAAGTGTAGTCCTTCAATAAGATTTTTGACAAAGATTTGTACGTAATAAATGATAATTTTTTACTTGTAACTTTTATTTGTCTTAAACAAAATTAATTTTTATGTGTTTTTAAAATTAAAATGAATTTCATCCAAATCCCATAAGGGAGGCGGAGGTCCAAGGTTCAAATCTCGGGCCTCGTTCGGATTGAACGCTTGTCCCTTTCCTGGTGTTTTTAGTGGCGTAAAAGGTTTAAAATGATTGTGGCATGGTGGTTATAGCTGTGTGGCGGCTTCTGAGGTGGACAATGCAGAATACTGTGGCGACCATAAAAAGCTGAACAGTCTGCCGGATTCGTGGCGGCTACCAATTCCACCATGTAAATTTAAAAAAAAATTAAAATTAAAATTAAAATGAATTTTGGTTTATTTGTTTAATGAAAATTAAATTTTATAAGATGAGTATATACATGAACTGAGGGATACTTTAAAATTTTGGATATAATATATATAATAAATATTTACAAAAAAAAATTTAAATATATCACAATGATGGATGTGATGGGTGCATTATTTTTTCTTGTAATTTAACATCAAAATTATTTTGAAACAAGTATTTGTTTGACAATTGTCAAGCTTGAGAGGTATACACCACTTTAAACAAGCATTTCGAGTCTTCCTTCTACATAATCTCACAACTACTTTATAAACATAAAAGGGATAGAACATTCTTAAGTTACTGATTCAATAATCAACATTAAATGCACTTAAATAATACTACAAATTTTGTTAATCTACACTTATAGTAAATAAAGAAATTTCATATGTTAATCATTGAATGGGAATGCTTTTATATATATGTAAGGTTTGAGCGAGTCTCCTCCCAACCATGACCCCTCCTAAAGTTGAGAGCTATACTTATCAATAGGGAATTTAACACAAAGCCACCACACACCCACCCCCTCACACACTCATCCACGCCGTGATTTGAACCTTGGACCTCCCAGGATACTTGTATATCATCATATGCTTTGTGTAGGTTTTAGTTTTCTAAAAAATCTTATAGTCAAATTTGGAATCAAATTTAAAAATCATTTATTCTTTTTTGTGGATGTGTAAATAAGATTGAACTTAAAGGTTTTTTTTTTTTTTTTTTGGTTAAAGGTACTTTAACAACCAAAGCATAATTTTATACTTACAACAAATAACGATGGTAAGTCCCTGGGGTGCACCCTAGTGGTCAGGGTTTTGGGCTCTCTTTCGATAGACTCAAGTTCAAATCATGGTGGGGCAAGGTGTGTGTAATTGAGCTTGTGTACAATTAATATATATATACAATTAATGATGGTAAGTTTAAAATTGTAATCTTTAAAACCCTTCAAAAACAAATTTACCCTTAAAGAAGGGTTAAATTAAAATTACCCATCATTACAAAAAATAACTTTTGTTTTTCACCCTTTAACCTTGAAGTATAGTGAGTAGTCTAACTTTTGATTTAATGGATAGTTAAATCTATCCATTAAATCTAATGCATGTAAATATTGTAATAAGCTTAATAAATAAATATGAGAAATCCAAAAGTAGAGGAAATTTTTTATTTAAAATATAAGTATTTTATAAGATCAATTGATATTAGTGAGAATGATATCAAGAAATTTTAGAACAAACATTATTTTATTTGTGTATATGTATTTACTCAAGTGGTTTTATTAATCTCATATTCCACTAGGCATAGACATTAAAATAAAAAGGAAAATGTGTCAAATTGTCATGGTCTCCTCAAAAAAATATGACATGTGTCCATTGGCATAATGTCACGTAGAACTGTGTCCTTATAAGAACGAACTTGAAAGTTTATCATACATTGTTCGATTAGCAAAATTTGATGCCCATTTTGTAACCATGATACTTTGTAAGGATTTGGATGCCCTATCCTCTTCAAACCAATTTTCTCTACCATATTTGTTAATACTAAGTTGTTTGTGCTTCTGTTGTCCATGATCACCTTACAACATTTGCCTCCATATTTGTAAATCATTTTGAATAGACTCTTTCTTTGCTCAGGTTCATGCACCTCCTTTGTTGATTTCAATAATACTCTTTTCATCATAAGAAATTCCCCTTGTTTTGGTTCTTTCATGTGCTTTAGTGAGACTACGCTTTCCTCATCTACTTGTATATTATAGCTACGAGCCTCCTTTCCATATCTGATGGTTTGTTGTGCTTGAGGGCATTCATATGCCTAATGGCTAGCTTCTTCACATTTGTAACAAATTTTGGGTAATCCTCTATCCCTTCCTCTATGATAACCTCCTCTTCCTCTTGTGAAATCTTTGTTTTCCCTATTATTCTAAGAAGTGCTAGCTTCTCCCTCCTACTTTTGCTTCTCGTGAAATATGGATGATATGAATGATGTAAATGAATGTGATGAATGATTTTGCTTTTTCCCCAACAAAAAAGGTTTTTTTTTGTGAAATATGGATGATATGAATGATGTAAATGATGTAATGAATGATTATGCTTTTACCCCAATAGAAAAGGGGTTTTTGTGAAATGTGGATGATATGAATGATGTAAATGAATGTGATGAATGATTCTACTTTTACCCCAACAAAAAAAAGAGTTTTTGTAAAATGTGAATGATGTATCCCGATGTGGGAAATCAAAATCAAATTTGGTTACCCCAATTTTGGGGTGATTTTGTGTTGTTGAAAAATATACCTTTTGGCATCATTGAAATACAAAATGATGAAAATGCAGCAGGAACCAATCATCCTAGGCTTCTGCTATCCCTAGTGACTGTTCACAATTCCTGAAAATGAATGATTTAGTAACATGTATACATGTTTATGATCCCACAAAAAAGGGTATCAATGATAAATTATAAGCAAATTATTTTGACCACAGTCTCACTTAAATAATGAGGGAACAACAAGATGTTATTTTCAAACAAGAGAATGTTGGATGATGATATGGGCAAGCGTCCTTATGGTGATCTACCCATCCTACCGAATTGCATGGATAACCAATCACTACAACCGTAAGGGGAATATAGTAAACCACTAGATACAAGGTTCACTTGGATGATATGAATGATGTAAAAGAATGTGAATGATGTAGTGTATGTGAATGGTGTACTGATTATGAAGAGTGCAATGATTGATTTTTGTTTTTTTCCCAATAAAAAAATGGGGATTTATATTGGATGATATGAATGCTGTAAATTAATGTGAATGAAAAAGCATCCTTATGGTGATCTACCCATACTACCAAATTGCATTGATAACCAATCGCTACAATCACCAGGGGAATAGGGTAAACCACTAAATACGAGGTTTGCTTGATAGTGCAAGTGACTTTGACAATGTTGAGCAAAAATGCATTAAATTATGGATGATATGAATGATGTAAATGAATGTGAATATGAACAAGGATCCTTATGGTGATCTACCCATACTACCAAGTTTCTTGGATAACCAATCTCTACAATCGCAAGGGGAATAGGGTAAACCACTAGATACGAGGTTTTCTTGATAGTGCAAGTGACTTTAATAGCGTTGAGCGAAAATTCATTTAATTGTGGATGATATGAATGATGTAAATGAATGGTACTGTGATTGTGAATGATTCAAAGATTGATGGGTGAAATTTAGAATTTGATTTAGGATATTTTGAAGCAATTTAGGGTATTTCTACGACTTTTTGGTTGCAATCAAGAATTAAACATCTAAATAAATCTAAATAATCACAAAATATTATGGAATGTTGTGATGAAAACTATTTTAATTATCACTAATCAAAACTATTGTGTAGCATAGTTGGTGAAAGTCTTAGGTGCTGGTAGAGGCCGACCTAGGTTCCATTCCCTTTGTGTCCACCCTACAGATACAAGGTGTAGTTGGGAATGTCCTATGTGTTGGTAGAGGTTGACAAGGCTCCATTCCCTTGTGCCCACCCTGTTGATACCCAAATGGTCGTGTGTTATTCCCCTATTGACAAGTGTAGCTCTTGGTCTTATGAGAAGTCATGGTTGGGAGCGGACTGCTCAGCCCTATGCATCAGTTATAGGGGTTTATCACATTAACCACAAAAAATTTGGTCCCAAGGGGGGCAGTGTAATAGTTCAAGCTTTGGCTCTTCTTTAGAAGGTCTAATGTTCAAACTGTGACATGGACGAGTGTGTGAGGGGGTGGGTGTGTGGTGGTTGTGTGTTAAATTCCTATTGATAAGCATAACTCTCGACTTTACGAGGGGTCATGGTTGGGAGGAGACTGCTCAGCCCTGTGTGTTGGTCATAGGGGTTTCTCACACTAACAAAAAAAAAAGTTTTAATGTCCACACAATCCCATAAATTATAAGAAAATTTGTGGCTATCTAAGATTTTATCTACCCATACTGTATGGTTATCTAAGTTTTTATCCACCTATTTTTAAGTATGATGTACAATCCTACCTTTTTTAGATTTGAACTTGGTATCTCTTATTGTAGTATGGTGTACATCTTAAGATAGTTTAACATTAACACTTTGGAACATTGAATAAGGGGTTCAACAAGACTTTGGAACTTTAAATAAGAGGCTCAAGGTTTAAATCTAATGAAGTTGAGGTTATACATCATACTTCTATAATTGAAGTTTGGTTGAATAAACATCCTTTACGAGGATTGTCTCACATGGTATATAGTCTCATGAACCTAAAATATTACTTTACCTTTATTTTGGAACCTTGAATCTCATTTGAAAGTTTTAAAGTCTTAATATATTATCATTATAATGTAAATCCAACTCAAGTTTGAGGTGAAACATGTTGGGAGTGAAACTGATGAGATATTTTATTGATACAAATGAGTTACAATATATAGGCATAAGCCTATATGAAATGCATGACACTTGTCAAGTGAAACTAACAAGTTTCAAGGAAGGCATAGTGCACATTACATTAATTCTAACATTCCCCCTTAATGTGCACTATCCTAACTAAAGAAAAAAACAAGTCAACATTAGGTAACATTCCCCCTTAATGTTGACTTCTCTAAAAAAAATTCTACATCCTCCTTTATTGCTGATTTGGTCTAGGCTCGTGCTCTTTGCGCTTGGCTCTCCAACTATGAATAATGCTAGATTCACTGTCTGTGTATACATCTCGGTCTGTTGCATCAGGGTCAGCCACTTCCACGGGTCTGTTGCCACTGGATCAACCGTCTAAGTGCCTCAGGGTCATCATGGGTGCCTCAAGGTCAGCCACTTCTGGTCTGTTGCCTCTATAGGTCATCCTCAAAGGATGTTGCCTCTCGTAGGTCACTGACTAGCCCCGCCATAAATATTAAATCCCTCCTTATGGTGAACTCAATCTAGAAGGTGTTGATCTCTGTCGAAAATGCACCTTAATACAAAGGAAGAACGAGCCATAGAAGAGTGTCGGTATCTGTCGAAAATGCACTCAATACAATAAAATGAGCCATAGATCCAAATATGGAGGAGAAGAAGAAATAAGAATAGAAGAGAATATTCTGAAGTGTCTTCATCTGTAGTCTTCAGAAGTAGATCCGAAAAAAACTCGGATAGAGTCTAGGGTGTCTATGTCTGTAGTCCCTAGAATAAGTGTCCTTATGGTAGACACCTCATCTTACCGGAATGCATGGGTAACCAGCCGCTGCATCCACTAAGTAGAAAGAAGAGAATACTAGATACTAGGTTCACTTACAAGTGCCTTGGGAGTGTGAGGTTCAACCGAGAGTGCACTCCAAGGTAGAAAATTTTGAGGCTTAAAAACTCAAATGAAATAGCCTTAAAATTACAAATGGACACCACCAATGTGTCCGTCGCAGAAAAACGTTTCCAATGACTATAGATTCCCCTATACTTAGGTTTGAATGGGGCCTTCAAATTGCTAAAAAAAAACAATAGCATGCCTCTCTAGGCAGCAAAATAAACCTCAGGAATAAAAAAATTCCTGGAATCGCACTCTAGCGACATAAAAATAGTCTCAATTTCCCTCGGAGGGGAATTACATGGGCCATGTGGGCCTTACAATCCCACTTACTCTCTCCATGTGGGAAAAAAATATTTAAAGATGGTCATACTGTCGGCCAAATAGTCATGGGCAGTCCACTATCAATGTGGAAAATTAAAAAAATGACCAATGTCAGCCACAGGCACTCCCTAGTCCCATACAATTTGAAAAGTGGTTCCTCCACTTTATATTAAAAAAATGCCCCACTCATGATATATTGCAAAAAAAAATATTCCCCCAATTTTGATTTAAAATGCATCAAACTGCGGGAAAGGAATTCAAATTTTACCCCCACATTCTAAAAAAATCAAGTACCCCCACGTGCTTTAACTTTGTGTTCTCCGTAATGACGTAGGGCACGAATACATCAAACACCGTCAACACCATCGTCGTTAAAATTCCACTCAAAGAAGATTCTTTCACATTTTGCACTGAGGTTTATTAAACTGTCAGCATCTCACGAAAATATATTGCGTCCATAACTCAACACGACGAATAGTTGGAGTGCACAATAAAATGGTTAGCTCCACCATTAACTCAACATGATGAACTGTCAACTCCACCATTAATATTCGCCTTCGCCTCGATCATAGGCTTCAGCAGGCACCCGATCCCTTCACGGTAAGAGTAATACTGGCGATTCCATTGATAGCAGTGCATCTGCAACATCACATCATGCATCAAATCGTTGCCACCAAGTCTACTTGTAGTGCGTGTCTTGTGGGCGCCTGACGGCTGTGACAGGTGGCACGACAGCATTCACTGGGATCGTTTCATGGATTTTAAAAATTCATTGAAGTTTATGGAAGATGATCCCCCTCTCTTAACGACATTCACTGCACATTCCTTTAATTTTCTTGCCTTCTCCCGAATCTTAGCTCCCCCACCTGTCATTATCCTCCTAATGCACTCCTTGATCTCCATTTTTTCATGATCCCATCCTCGTACGTCTTCAAAGCCAGCCCAATTTTCCAAATATCGATGATGTATGCACAATTGAGAAATTGATCGGCCATGCAAGATTGACACAACAATGACACACCCATCGTGATGCTCTCCAACGTTGAATTCCATCCATAGTGCATCACAAAACAACCCACCGCAGGATGACATAACACCTTCTAAGGAGCCCACTGTACATGCATCCCCTCTCTCTATTTCGCTCCGAATATTCCTCAGGAAGGTACGCCTCCACGCCTCGCACAACCCAGAGAAAGGGTCTCCCAGTTGCCTGGAGGCCCAGTGCCAAGTGCTCCACTTCTTTTTCCTTCAACACGATACTGCTCCCGAACGACACATAAATTACAGACCCCAAACACTGCCTATCTAACCAACGCAAACACTCCTCTTTCTCTGTGATGGCGTCCCGCATGTCTGGAGGGATCAAAGGGCCTACCGGACAAATACCGGCCTCTTTGGGGAACATGTTGATTATCGAAGCTTCGAGACTGTGGACAGAGTTGCACAATACCCAAAGAAGCTCATTAAATACTTGTGTCATTCGTAGCTTCGACGTATTTGTCTGCATATTGCTGGTGCATCGAGAGGAGGGGAGGAAGCATCTCTGCACATTTTTTTCTTGCCATTGCACAGTCTTCGAAGACACAGGGGCCGTGACGAGCAACGAAGTAGGCCGAGAAGGAGCGACGAGGGCGGTTGCCAAGCAGCTAGATTTTCTCGGTGATGACGGGCACTGGAACAGGCAGGTAGGGAAGCACATCGAGATATTTTTATTCTAGGTAGCTATCAAAAAATGGTAGGTGGATGCTTTTTCACAATGGCTTTTTGTTAAATGAAACAATGGCTTTCAAACACTCCCCTTTCTAAAGAAAAAATGTCCAAATATTCAAACGTCCGTTGCATTTCCTCTCAATCACTCTAAGAAAAAAATATTTGGCAGCCATTGGTTTTTCAAAGCTTCTGGTTTCTGATCCATCTCATGGATGGAGAGCATACTCCCTAGCTAAAGAAAAAAATGGAAAAAATGGGGAGGGAGGGAGGATTTCCATGAGGGAAATCCCCCCTCAAGGGTTTCACAGGCAAGAGAGGGAACCTGCTCTGATACCAAATGTTGGGAGTGAAACTGATGAGATGTTTTATTGATACAAATGAGTTACAATATATAGGCATAAGCCTATATGAAATGCATGACACTTGTCAAGTGAAACTGACAAGTGTCAAGGAAGGCATAGTGCACATTACATTAATTCTAACAAAACACTTATTAAAATGATAATATGAAAAAATAATAACAATATGTGAATCTAAACCACATCATTAAATGAACATAAGAAATAACACAAAAATAAAATATTATACAATAATTAATCAATTATCATGCTAACTTAACAAATAAAGTTAATAATATAGGAAAAAAATGAAAAAGACAATAATAACAATATGCATACCTCTACCCTAAGAGTTTTAGTTCCAAGGGGCTAGGTGGATTGGTAAGTTCATGCGCTTACCAAGAAGAGACCTAGGTTCAAACCTTGGGGGTATTCTTGTTTGCAAAGGTAGTAGTCTATTTTGAATCCTCTGAGTGCACGTCAAATCAACGATTACAACATGAACCTCGAGCGACTGATGATCCCCCTCACGTCGAGTCAACAACAACGAGTAGTATAGGCTTGTTGGAAGCAACTCCTATGGTTTGAACGTAACCAACTCCCATATATATAACAATATGCAAATCTAGACCATATATTAATGAAATAAAGAAAAAAAATTGTTTGCCTTTGTAGCGCAAGTGGAGAAGGCAATCCTAGCCCCGTTGAATGGTAGGTCCATGCTTCGAACCTCTACAATGCAAAGGGGGACAAAAAAATCTCTCGTGGCTTCCCTCTAGATAGTGGTATACCTAGATGGGATGACATTTTTGGCCACCTAAGAGCAGCTCTCAAGGTTTATTTCTAACCTAAAAGTTTAGTCCACCTTTGTAGCGCAAGTGGAGAAGGCAAGCTTGGCGTCATTGAATGGGAGGTCCATGGTTCGAACCTGTACGATGCGAAGGGGACACAAAAAAATATCTTGTGGCTTCCCTTTAGATAGTGGTATACTTGGATGGGATAGTATTGCTGACCACCTAAGTGTAGCTCTCGAGGCTTATTTCTAACCTAAAAGTTTAGTCTACCTTTATAGTGCAAGTGGAGAAGGTGAGCCTGGTCCCGTTGAACGAGAGACCCACGATTTAAATCTTTGTAATGTGAAGGGAGACACAAAAAATATATTGTGGCTTCCATCTAGATAGTGGTATACTTGTATGGGACAAAATTGCCAACCACCTAAGAGCGACTCTCGAGGTTTATTTCTAACCTAAAAGTTTTAGTCTCAAGGGGAACAATGCAACAGTTTAGATTTTGGCTCTTCTTTGGGAGGTTCAAGGTTCAAACTGCGACGTGGGTGAGTGTGTGAGGGGGTGGGTGTATGGTTGTGTGTTTGACCCCTATTGATAAGCTTAACTCTCACCCTTATTAGAGATCACGGTTAGGATGAAAATGCCTAGCCTTGAACGTTGATCGTAGAGGTTTTTCACACTAACCTCAATAAAATATAAATAAAGAAAAAAACAAAAATAAAATACCAACAGGAAAATTAATCAATTATCATATTAACTTAACAAATAAAGTTAAGAAGTAATGATCTCATTAAATGAACATAGAAAAAAACAATAAATACTTTCAATATAACAATTAAAAATATTGCACCTGGGGCTGCAGTGCAATGGTTCGAGCTTTGGCTCTTCTTCGAAAGGTCCAAGGTTCAAACCGTGGCATGGGCGAGTGTGTGAGGGGGTGAGTGTGTGGTGGATTTGTGTTAAATTCCCTATCAATAAGTATAGCTCTCAAATTTAGGAGGGGTCATGGTTGGGAGGAGACTGCTCAACCCTATATGTCGGTTCAACGATTGAGATATATGGGCAGCGTAGCTTGCACAAATGCTCAAATCTCAACAACACCAAAAGGGTTGTATAGCTTGATTAACAACACCTAATGTGGAGATATTGTAATTGGTTTGAGGAACCAATCAAAACCTTATTTTATCTATATATATATATATATATATATATATATATATATATATAGTTAGTTAGTTAGTTAGTTAGTTAGTTAGTATGGGAAACCCTATGACCAATGCTTAGGGCTGGGCATCCCATCCGAACATGACTTCTCATAAGGGAGAAATATGAGCTTATGAATATGGAATTTAACACATAACCCCACACACACTCACATTTTGAACTTTAAACCTCTTGAAGAAGAACCAAAGCCCAAATATTGCATTGTGCCTCCCGAGATTTATTTTTTTATTTTTTGGATTTGGTTAGTGTGAGAAACCCCTACGAGACTTTTTTTTGGGGGGGGGCTTTGGTTAGTGTGAGAAACCTCTATGATCAACACTCAAGGTTGGGCATCCCCATCCCACCATGACCTCTCATAAGGAGGAGAGTTGAGCTTATCAACAGAGAACTTAACACACAACCACACATATGTCAAAATTTGATATTTGGACCTCTTGAAGAAGAGCCAAAGCCCAAACTGTTGGGTTGTCCCCTCAAGACAATATATAGCACATATTGTACCCCCAAGGGCTAGGTGTATTGATAATTGCCTATTTGGCTAGACACTTACCAAGAAGAGACCTAGGTTCAAACCTTGTGAGTATGCCTGTTGCAAAGGTAGTAATCTGATTTGAATCTTTTGAGTACGTATCAATCGATGATGACGGTACGAATCTTGAGCGACCTATGGTCTCCGTCACACCGGATCATCAACAACAAGGTGGTATAGGTTTGTTGGGAGCAACCCTTGTGGTTTGAACCCTATACTTGATAGTTACTAAAAATAGTGTGGATGTAACGAACTCCCCTATATATATAGCATATATTAATAAATGTGAAAATTTCCATAAAATTTCTAAACAAAACATTAAGTTTTGAATCCAAACGTGGGTAGGTTGTATATTAATACTTGGATAACACATAGTTCTAGTGACCTATAACCTCATGGATTTTAAAAAATTACTTTATTTTTATATTTTTAATTAATTGATAATGAAATATTATTTACATTGTCTCAGGGACAGCGCAACAGTTCAGGCTTTGGCTTTTCTTCGGGAGGTCCAAGGTTCAAACCATGACATGGACGAGTGTGCGAGGGGTGGGTGTGAGTATGACTATGTGTTTGATCCCTATTGATAAGCTCAATTCTCACCTTATCATAGGTCATGGTTGGGATGGGGATGCCCAATCCTGGGCGTCAGTCACAAGGGTTTCTCACACTAACCTCAATCCAAAAAATTTATTTTTCACATTTAAAATTAATATTTAATACAAGTTTTAAAATATAAATTATTAATGTAAATATTTATGTCTAAACATTATTAATTATTAATTTATATATTTTATTGAAAAAATGAAAAAATGTTATATTTATAGAAACTATATTACAAGGTAAAATGAGCTGGACAAGCATCAAGAGAGAAAGAAAATCCTCCTCCAGTCCTTGGCTTAAAAATTACCCATAAAACATTATCATACATAATGCAGATATCCATACACCTCAGCACTATCATAGTTGAATTCCAATTTATCTGAATTCCATAAACCATCCATTTATATTCATGTTGTGTTGCTCTGTGGCCTAACTGTGATAGATTCATTAGACTCATTGTGTGTTCTTCCTGTTCTGCTATCTGCTTGTATCACCTCCCACATCCCTTGGATTCTTTGGTACCAACTTATCTGATTTTCCATTTGAGAGTCCACATATTGCCCTTCCTCTAGATATTTTCCTCATTTTTTTAAAATAGTCTACCACCCTATTTCCCTCTCGCTTTATATGTGTAGTAAAAACATCTAGAAAAACCTGCCAGATCTTCTAAACTGCTTCCACTTTCTTATCTCTCCAATTCCTAGCACTTGAAAGGGCCTTATCGGATTCAAGATTCCAGCCCATACCTGAGAGTTTGTCTCTATTCATAGCTTATGTAACTATAGATATGTAGCTATCACTAATGTTGATAAGATCGTCTATCCTTTCGCTTCATTATTTGTTGCCTCCCCCATGCCTTTTGCTCTCCAGTACACCTGTTTTCCTTTCTAATTTCGCATGATAATACCAAAATTAGCTTTCCCAGGGTTTTTAGTAGAAGCCTCATTTGTGTTTACCTTCACCCACTCTCAGGGAGGTGGCCTCCACTCTATGTTATTCAAGGGGATCTCACTTGTGTATCCATCCCTAAGTTATTTTTTTGTTACAGTTATTCCAAATCTCCATAGAATAATCACTTCCTCCATTTTTATGTCTGTTTCCTCCTGTAATCTGATAGATAGTGTTTCTATTACCTTGCTCATAATCCTCTCCCATACTTGCTCCCTTTTTCTGTGCTCTAATCTAAATATGTGTGCATTTTGTTCTAGCCATAACTACCACCATATGAAGCTAGGTCACAGCTTCCATGTCATTTTCATTGTTTTAGTCTTAAAGTTGCATTGTTTCCATTTCTCATAAAAGCTTTCTTGGCTCTCAAAAACTTCCCAATGTTGTCTCATCTGCCTTCACCAATTGATCCGTATATCTTTAGCAAAAGAATACCCAAAAAAGAGGTGATTCAAGGTATTCTCCGTCTTTCCACATAAAAAACATTTGGAAGGCCCAAAGAAACCTCTTTTTATCAAATTATCAAAAGTCAAGCACTTTTTGTGGTTAATCAGCCATGAGAAAATGTTAATTTTTGACTATCCTTCATTTTTCAAACAAATGTCCATAGAAGTGGTGCTGGGGTAATCTCATATATTAATTTATATATTTAATTACTTATATATAATATATATGCAAATTTTGATTTGGTGAGTGTGAGAAACCCTTTATATATTATTGAAATATTATAATATAAGTTATTCTAATTTTTTTTTAAACACACAACACACACCATCTCCCTGAGAACAAACGAGAACCAAAATTCGAACCATACGGTTGAACCTTACAAAGAGAGTCCAAAGCCCTAACCAAATTATATCTTGATCATGTAATAGTATTAAAATAACTTAACATATGAATGTATTATAATAATTATTTTTATTAACTATTTATGAATTAAAATATATATTTTGTAAGGAGTATATTCAAATGGGCTTTTGGAGGTTATATTTAAAAATGGGAAGTCAACCACCTTTCAAATAATTTCCATAATCGGTGTTGCCAACAAGTGTGTGGATTTGAGTGAAAAACTATTATTATTTATTTATTTATGTATTTTTTAAGAAAAATCTAGATTATATTAATTCATTTATCGAAACATTACAATATTTTGGTGCTAACATTGTCCACAAATCAAAAAACAAAAAGAGGTGGATTAGGAGTAAAGCATCCATAACTGAATATACATAAGAATAGAAGCTAATATCAACAAAAAAAGTATAGCTATATCTTGCTGCAATACACCAGATATCAACATTCATCTGTGGGAGAGACTTTTATATGAAGAAATTTTGGGCATGTCTTCTATGATATCTTCTAAAGTCTTCAAAGAAGAAAAATAAGTAATCAAATCTTGAACCTGCTCATGATTGTTAACTGCCTTCTTCTTAGTAACTTGTTGGACCTTTTGAAGATCTTGAATCATATGAGAAAGTTGATGAAGTCTATCAATAACATCTCGAGGTGTGCTAAAAGTTTTATAGACTTAGGAATGAATGCGTCCCACATGTAACAAAAGATCAAATGTCAAGTCTACTAAAACTATATCACATGGAGGAGTAGATCCAGTAAACACCTTTTTGCATCTGCACTTTCAAATGTGCTTGAGAAGGACGAGTCTACAAACATCCCAGATTTTGAGGCACCGATCCAACTAAGAAAAACTAAGCAGAGAAAGCTTCCAAGATCTAGTGAAAGAGGGAAAAAGAAAATAGTAGAAGGTATCCCAAAATTTTTTAGCCATGTCACAAAACCAAAACAAGTGAATAAGAGTTTCTAAAGCATTACAAAAATTGCATTGAGGTGGAATGTGTAAAATTATAGCCAAACTTTCAGCAGTTGGAAGTTTTTGATGCAAAATCCACCATCTAAGAAGCTGTGTTTTGGATTTAATTCGAGCTTTCCAAATTTGAGTAGCAAGAAACTGCCATTGGGCATTGGTAAAATTCACTTGCCACTTGACATTGAGCTTAGAGTCTAAAGAAGGGGGACACAAAATATTTTTGTATAACCAACTAGAAGTAATGGAAGAGTTTCTACGATCATTAAGCCATCTCTAATCATTTCAAATATTATGGGCAGTTGTTCCCAACTCCACAAGGACCTTGGAAGCCACAACTAAGCCATAAAACTTTTTGAACCTAGAGGGAAGGGAGCAATAATTGCATGATCATTAAGCCATCTTTAATCATTCCAAATATTATGGGCAGTTGTTCCCAACTTCATAAGGACCTTGGAAGCCACAACTAAGACATAAAACTCTTTGAACCTAGAGGGAAGGGAGCAATAAATGCATATATGGTTTGAGGTAAGAATTGAGTAGCTACCCAGATCCCAAATATCTCTAATTTTATTAATTCTTTTTTTTTCAAAAAATCTAGACCATGAATAGCATTGCATAAAGCTAAAGGGTTGTCATTACGAAGGATAAGTTTACTCCACCAAAGACATTTTAGACCGATGTTGAGACCATAGGTGGTAGGTTGTACATTACTTAAATAAAGCATAGTTCTAATGACCTATAATCTCATGATTAAAAAAAATACTTTACTTTTATATTTTTAAATAATTGATAATGAAGTATTATACATTTAAAATTACTATCAATTACAAGTTTTTAAAATATAAATTATTAAATTAAAGACTTATGTCTAAATGCTATCAATTATTTATTTATATATTTAATTAATTATAATATTATTATATGTTTTATTGAAATATTATAATAATATAATGTATAAAAAGTTATTTCAATCTCATATTACTATTAAAAATATATTTGAAAGTAATAATTAATTTATAAAATATCTTATAATTAATTAAAATAATATCTATTTATTTAAAATGGATTCTATTTATATTATATCTTTACCATATAATAGCATTATAATAACTTAACAATTAAGGGTTGGAGATCCAAATACAACCCCTTAGTAAAAAAATTAAAACTTAATTATTATAATTTAAACTTAAATTTTTTATTTAAAAAATTTAAATAATTAAACTAATTTTAATTATTTTTATAGTAAAGAAAGAGAACCTTTTTATTTAATGTTTAGAGAAGGGCCACTTTAATAGGGTGTATTATGGCAGTTATTTTCGTTGATTAATTATGAGGGAGGAGGGGACAAATCTTTTTAAAAAATCAATTTATTTTTGTAGGGGAGTATATTCAAATGGGCTTTTGGAGGTTATATTTAAAAATGGAAAGTTACACATTTGTGAAGTAATCAACTACCTTTCAAAAAAATTTCCATAATTGGTGTTAGGAAGTGTATGGATTTGGGTGTGTTATAACTAACTTTCTCTGTCTAGTCATCAAACCTCATATTTTTCCATTTATTATTTATTTTTCCTACTTGAAACGCTTTTAGGCAGTGTCAATCATAGCTATATAATATCGTTAAAATCATTGAATTAATGATTTAAAATAAGCCCTATTCCATATTTACAATTATGATTGATTTTTAGCGTGAGACGTTGACTATGATTTTTTTTTGAGTTTTATATAATTCTTCGAAGAATATCTTAATGCTTATTTATTAGATTATTTTGATTGATGTGAATTAGGATTTCAATTCTTTGTTGTAATGTAAGCACTTAGGATTATTTAAATACATAACAAAATATATTTAATAAAAGTATTGTTAATATTATTTAAATTTTTAAATAAGTTATATTTAAAAAATAAAAATATTTGAAAATAAAGTTTTTAAAGGTATTAAAATTATTATTATATTTTTAAAATGGGATTGATTTCGATTTTATATGTATTATATTATTATTATATAATGGTATTACAACAAGTTGGTTATATAAGCATGTATCTTTTTGGTAAGATTTGAACCTAGTCTTTTTCATCAAAGTTGAACAATCTAATTCGTTGAGTTAATGCCATCGGAAAAAAAAATTAAGTTTTTTTTTAAAAGGAATAACCCCTACCCCACCTCTTTAAATGTTTACTCCGAGTGAGGGGGGAGTTAGAGAGGCTTGGGATTGGAATTGTTGACCTTAAGTTAGTAAACACTCAGGCGAAACCTACGAGGCAAAAAAAAATAGTTAAGATGTAGGTTTTTATGAGGGATCCTAGTTTCTTTGTACGGGGGGTTTGAATTTGGATCTCTTAAATGAAAACTCAAAGACATTACAAGATAATTTTAAGTTTAAAAAATAAAGTTTTACAAAGGAATTTTGAGTTAAAAATGCGAGTTTTTACGAGGGATCTGGGTTCCCTTATACCGGGGTTTGAACTTGGCTCTCCTAAATGAAAACTCAAAGCTATACCACTATTGTTTCCTCATAGGTAAAAATTTTGAATTAAAAACATGGGTTTTTACGAGGGGTCTCAGTCCCCTCGTACGAGTTTGAACTTAGGTATCATAAATGAAAACTCAGACATATCACTATAATATCCCTCATAGGACTTAAAATTTTAAGTTAAAAACACAGGTTTTCATGAGGGATTCAGATCCCTTGGCACCGAGGTTTGAACTAGGATTTCTTAGAATGAAAACCCAAAGATATACCACTATGGTATCCCTCATGAGGCTAAAAAATTTGAGTTAAAAATTACAAATGCCTCCAAGGGGCTAGGTGGATTGGTAGTTGTCTATGTGGCCAAGCACTTACCAAGAAAAGACCTAGGTTCAAACCTTGGGGGTATGCTTGTTGCAAAGGTAGTAGTATGTTCTAAATCCTTTGAGTGTGCACCAAACCAATGATGACAGTACAAATCTCGAGCAACTGGTGGTCCCCTTCACATCGGGTCAATAATTACGAGGTGGTATATGCTTTTTGGGAGCAGCCCCTGTGATTTGAACCTTATACTTAGCAATTACTAAAAATAGTGCGAAAGTGTAATATTTGGGAGTAGCCCCTGTGATTTGAACCTTATACTTAGCAGTTACTAAAAATAGTGCGGATCTGTAATATTTGGGAGTAGCCCCTGTGGTTTGAACCTTATACTTGACAGTTACTAAAAAATAGTGTGGATGTAACCAACTTTTCTATCTATAAAAAAATAAAAATTACAAATAAGGGGTCCTTGTAAGGTCTCCTAAATAAAAACCTAAAGACATACCACTATGGTACCCCTCATCAGGCTAAAATTTTGAGTTGAAAACAAAGGTTTTTACCAGGAATCCCAGTCCCCTAGTATCGAAGTTTGAAGTTGGGTCTCTCAAATGAAAACCCAATGGCATACCGCGACTAGTACCGAAGTTTGAAGTTGGGTCTCTCAAATGAAAACCCAATGGCATACCGCGACTAGTACCGAAGTTTGAAGTTGGATCTCTCAAATGAAAACCCAATGGCATACCGCTACAATATCCCTCACGAGACAAAATTTAAAACAAGATATCTATATCATAGTTTTATTTAAAACATTTTCCTTAAATTACTTGAATCCCCTATAATGTTGATGAATTCTTGAATTTTATTTATTAAGTAATATTTAAAATCTGAAGTTTATAATTGGGGGCACAAACAGGGGCATCCCTCCTTGTGATTCGAACTTGGGTTTATGTAATGTGATCCTAAAGCCTTTAACATGTGTGTCACAATTTACACACATAAGAAGAGCAATCCATCTGGTTTGAACCTTATACTTAGCAGTTACTAAAAATAGTGTGGATGCGTAATTTTTGGGAGCATCCCCTATGGTTTGAACCTTATACTTGGCAGTTACTAAAAAATAGTGTGGATGTGTAATCTTTGGGAGCAACCCCGCCTTTGTGGTTTGAACCTTATATTTGGCAGTTACTAAAAAATAGTGTGGATTTGTAATAAAAAAATAGTGTGGATGTAACCAACTTTCCTATATGTATATGTTTTTGGGAGCAACCCATGTGGTTTGAACCTTATACTTAGCAATTACTAAAAATAGTGTGGATGTGTAATATTTTATTTTTAATTTTTGAGTAATACTTCTTATACACATCCACCATGGGGATTGAACTCGGGTCACATTACCGATAATGCAAGTGACATCCTTGCCGGTAGATCACACTCACAGGGATGGATGTGTAATCTTTGGGAGCAACCCTTGTGGTTTGAACCTTATACTTGGTAATTACTAAAAAATAGTGTGGATGTGTAATAAAAAAAATAGTGTGGATGTAACCAACTTTTCTATGTATACAAAAAATATAAATTACAAATGAGGGGTCCTTGTCGAGTCTCCTAAATGAAAACCCAAAGACATACCACTATGGTATCCCTCATCATGCTAAAATTTTGAGTTGAAAACGGAGGTTTTTACAAGAAATCCTTGTCCCCTAGTACCGAAATTTGAAGTTGGGTCTCTTAAATGAAAACCCAATGACATACCACTACAATATCCCTCACGAAACAAAATTTAAAACAAGATATCTATAACACAGTTTTATTTAAAGCATCTTCTTTAAATTACTTGAATCCCCTATAATGTTGATGAATTCTTAAATTTTATTTATTAAGTAATATTTAACATTTATAATTGGGGGCACAAATAGGGGCATCCCTTTTTGTGATTCGAACTTGGGTTTATGCAATGTGAGCCTAAAGCCTTTAATATGTGTGTCACAATTTACACACATAAGAAGATAATGCTTAAAATTTAACATATCTGTCACAATTTTCACACATACGAAGATAGTGGTTAAAATTAAAACTCTTTATATGTGAAGAAATTACATAAATTAATTTACAATAAATGATTTACAAAATAAATGATTTACAAGTTTGCTTAAATAAAATATTTTACAAGTCATTTAAAACTAGTGACAAAGTTGATGCATTATAAGTTTTTTTGTATATAAATGTTTTAAAAATGAATTCACCCTTGATGTGGAAATTTTAATTTTACAAGTCATAAATATAAAAAAAACAAGTTTATAAATATGAGAAAAAAAAAATCTATAATATCTTCTTAATTAAGCATGCATACATTTTGAATGAAAATGGGTTTATCTTAAGAATATTATTTAATATAAGTCTTGTAATTTAGGCTTTTACAATTAACTCTAGTCCTCCAATAAGATTTTTGACAAAGGTCGATAGGTAGTTGCCCTAGTGGCTAAGATGATGGTTGTTTCTTAAGTGGTCTTGTGTTCAAACCCCTTGAAGGTGGTTGTTGATGTAATTCGTAAACGTTCTCTAAAAAAAGATTTTTGACAAAGATTTGTACGTGATAAATGATAATATTTAACTTGTAACCATTATTTATCTTGAAACAAAATTAATTTCAATGTGTTTTAAAATTAAAATGAATTTTGGTTTATTTGTTTAAGAAAATTAAATTTTATAAGATGAGTATATACATGAATTGAGGGATACTTTGAAAATTTGAATATATTATATATAATAAATATTTTTAAAATATTTATATACAAAAAAATTAAATATATCACAATGATGGATGTGATGGGTGCATCATTTTTTCTTGTAATTTAACATTAAAATTATCTTGAAACAAATATTTGCTTGACAAGTGTCAAGCTTGAGTGGTATACATCACCTTAATCAAGCATTTATGGATGTGATGGGTGCATCATTTTTTCTTGTAATTTAACATTAAAATTGTCTTAAAACAAGTATTTGCTTGACAAGTGTCAAGCTTGAGTGGTATACATCACCTTAATCAAGCATTTAGAGTCCTTCCTTCTCAATAATCTCACAACTTCTTTATAAACATAAAAAATGCATAGAACATTCTTGAGTTCATTGATTCAATAATCAACATTACATATACTTAAATAATACTATAACTTCTATTAATATACACCTATAGTAAATAAAGTAATTTCATATGTTAATCGTTGAATGAGAATACTTGCATATCATCATATGCTTTGTGTAGGTTTTAGTTTTCTAAATAATCTTATAGTCAAATTTCGAATCAAATTTAAAATTCATTAATTTTTTATTGTGGATGCGTAAATAGATTGGATTTAACGATTTTTTTGTTGTTGTTAAAGGTACTTTAACAACCAAAGCATAATTTTATACTTACAACAAATAATGATGTTAAGTCTCCGTAGGACACCCTAGTGGATAGGGTTTTGGGCTCTCTTTCGATAGACCTAAGTTCAAACCACAATAGACCTAAGTTCAAACCATGGTGGGACAGGTGTGTAAGTGAGCTTGTGTGCAATCAAAAAATATATATAATTGATGATGGTAAGTTTAAAATTGTAACCTTTAAAAACCTTCAAATGCATTTTTTTTTTATGAACACACACCCACCCCCTCACACACTCACTCATGCTACAGTTGAACCTTGGACCTCCCGAAGAAGAGCCAAATCCCAAACCGTTGGGTTGTCCCCCTGGGCCTTCAAATGCAATTTTACCTTTAAATAAATGTTAAATTAAAATTACCCATCATTAAAAATTAACTTTTGTTTTTCACCCTTTAACCTTGAAGTATAGCGAGTAGTCTAACTTTTAATTTAATGGATAGCTAAATCTATCCATAAAATCTAATGCATGTAATATATTGTAATGAATTTAATAAATAAATATGATAAATACAAGTGTAGAGGAGTAATTTTATTCAAAATGTAAGTATTTTATAAGATTAATTGATATTAATGAGAATGATATCAATAAATTTTAGAACATGCATTGTTTTATTTGTGTATATGTATTTGCTCAAGTGGATTTGATAATCTCATCTTCCACTAGACATAGGCAGATTAAAATAAAAAGTAAAATGTGTCAAACTGCCATGGTCTTCCCAACAAAATATGATATGCGTCCATCATATATTGTTTGGTTACCAAAATTTGGTACCGATTTTGTAACCATGACACCTTGTAAGGATTTGGATGCCCATCCTCTTCAAACCAAGTTTCTCTACCATCTTTGTTGACACTAAGTTTTTTGTGCTTCTACTGTCCATGATCACCTTACAACATTTGCCTCCATATTTGCAAATCATTATGAATAGATTCATTCTTTGCTCTGGTTCATGCACCTCCTCAACTAGTTTCAATAATACTCTTTTCATCATAAGAAATTCTCCTTGTTTTGGTTCCTTCATGTGCTTTGGTGAGAATACGCTTTCCTCATCTACTTGTATATTATGGTCACGGGCATTACGAGCCTCCTTTCTATGCTTGATGGTTTGTTGTGCTTAAGGGTATTCATATGCATGATGGCTAACTTCTCCACATTAGTAATAATTTTTGGGGAATCCTCTACCCCTTCCTCTACGATAACTTCCTCTTCCTCTCGTGAAATATTTGTTTTCTCTATTTTTCTAAGAAGTACTAGCTTCTCCCTCCTACTACTGCTATCCTCTTGTATTGTTGGTTTACCCTCTTCCTTGAGAGGATCATCATCTTCCTCTAGCATTGTTTTATTTTCTTCATAACTTTTCCTTTGCCTTGAGCACATATTGATATGCTTCTTCAATAATTATGATTTGAACATACCAATCTCATATTGTATGGATAATCTTAGTCTATTTATGTATCTTGTCACCTTCTCCTCATCATCTTCAACATGACCTACTCTTATGGTCAATTTATAGAACTCTTTTGTATATTATTTCACTCATAACTCTTTTTGCTTGAGGTTTTGGAGTTTTCTAAACAACCTAATATAATATCGTAAGGTAAATTTTATCTTTTCCCTTTGTTGTCTCTCAGTTTGGACATGACCCACCAAATCAAAGCATGTCCCTTAAAACATGTACACATAAATTTGATCCATTTTGAATCCTCCATAGATTCGTAATCAAAGAACTCTACTAGGTTTAAAATTCCATTAAAATTGGGAGTACTCATATTTGGCTTACTTTCCATATTTGAGATTGCCTGAATCAATCTTTGCTCGGGTTTTTCTCCTTGATCTTCATTTCGAGCTTCCACATGACCAGTTTCCTCTTCTTCACTATCACTAATATCCTCAAGATAAATACCTCTCCATTGGGTAATCTCAATAGCATCTAGCTTGACGATAATTCCTCTCAACATTTATACTATATCCACTGGTCGGGGTCCAAGACCACATGGTCTTCATATTCCTCATTGTGTCATCTTTCCTCCAATGTGTATCACAAACTTGTGCTCTAATATCAAATGATGTAAACAAGAGGAGAGAGTCCACCTAAGAATGAACTTCTCCAATAGCAAATTATTCAATTTATCTATGTCCTCATTGTGTCATATTTCCTCCAATGTGTATCACAAACTTTTTGTAACGACAATCTTTGAGACAACAAGATAACATTTTGTGATGACTATATTTTAGCAAGACGACAACCTCTTATGACGACAACTTCTTATGGTGGTAATATTTTAGCAAGACGATAAATAGCTATATAGTTTCCTTCATGACAACACTCACCACTACGCATCCCAAGATGAAACATGCCATAAGATGCTTCCAAGATGATATTTTACTAGTCACTACTTTGCTATTATTTTCCCCTCAAACAACTTTCACCTTGACAACACTAGATGAGTCATGTGATGGTAAGACTTAGATGACAACTACCCTTCTTCTAGAATGGATGCTTCCTCTTGAACAGAGTTAGACTGTTAAATTTTTTATCCTCACTTGCAACCCTACACACTAGTCCACACAATCTACAATATACAACTCAAATAACACAATTTATTTATCATTCATATGTACACATAGGAGAAAAATCAAGGTGAATAACATTGGTATTGTCTATATGTTAATGATTGTACATCCAATATTTTACATCTATTTCTCTTTTTTACAAATGTCTCTACACTCTTTTATTTCGCTCAACATGTTTACTCTTTCTCTTCTCTTATCTTCCTATGCACACCATTGTTTCCTCTTCCTATTATTGTTCTTTTATACACACATGGTTGGTAGTTACAAATGAATTGGTAGTTTATCAAAATGACTTATCCATAACCATATTCATGTTGGATGCTCCTACATCATACTTGTCAAGTAAGAGGAAATGTTTCATGAGTTAAGCTCATGAACATTTTTTGAAATTTGTAACCAAGATGCCATGCTTAGCAATCTCAAAATCATTCATCCAGGACACTATTTTAGATGGTTTGTTCTTCTATTTGACTAGATATTCATAGTATAGTCTTCCTCTTGTTCATTTGGCCACTTTAGAGTCTATCACTGCCTCTATTTCATCTCGTTCATTTTTGGAAATTGTGCTATCCATTCTTTGGTAAAAAAATCAGATGTGTATATTTGGTATTCTTATAGGCTGATAATAATTAAAAATATAAGTTAAAATGGTTTAAAATGTAAAGTTTTAAAATATTTTAAAACTATTTGAGAATTGATATTTATATAAAGGAAGTTTTTTTCATGATATTATATAAAAAAATATATAACTTAGGATTATAAAAAAATTATATTATAAAACAAGTTCATCAATAGTATAGAATTGTCTAGACTACCTCATTAAATGAATATAACAAAAAAAATCACAATTAAAATGTTATTAATAATTGTTAAAATAGTTGAGCATGAGTCGGGAGTGAGTGTAGCAATGAGTGCGAGTGTGAGTTGGGATTGAGCGCAATAGCAAGTGCGAGCGCAAGCTAGGAGTGAGTGCAGCAGTGAGTGCAAGTGTGAGTCATGTATGAGCATAGTCAAAAGTGAGTGTGAGTAAGTGCAACCGAAAGCGAGTGGAAGTGAGTGCAGCAGCAAGTGCAAGTGAGCCCAGAGCGAGTGCAACCAGAAGTGAGTGCAAGTGAGTGCATCCAGAAGCAAGTGTGAGTTATGATCGAGGATTAAGGAATAAGTGCAACTTCTTGTTCTAGATATTATGAGAATTTAAAAGATTCAATTGAAGAAAATTTAAGAGAGAGTACAAGCTAAGAGCGAATGTGATCTAAGAGGGAGTGTGAACCAAGAGGGAGTGTAAGCCGAGATTCAATAATGGCAGAAGAGTGACAGGTTCATCCAAAGTGTATCAATGCTTCAAACACTTACCATGAATGCATGAAATATTATTTCTAAAAAATTGTTGAAGCAAAGGAACATTGAGAAAAAGAAAATACAAGGAAAATTGTGAGCCAAGAGGGAGTGCAAGCTGAGAATGAGTGTGAGGCCATAGAGAGTGAAAGCCACGAGTCAGTGTTAGCCAACAGGAAGTTCAAACTAAGAGGGAGTGCAAGCCGAGATTTAGTCATGGCTAAAGAATGATAGGTTCATCCAAAGTGCATTAATTCTTCAAACCCTTACCACAAATGCATGGAATATTGTTTCCAAAAAATGCTAAAGCAAAGGAACATCAAGAAAAATAAGAGACACGAACAATTATGAGCCAGGAGGAAGTGCAAGTCAAGAGTGAGAAGAGCTGAGAAGGAGTGAAAACCAAGAGGAAGTGCAAGCCAAGAGCGATCCCCATTAGCTATTGTGGAAGGAAATTCATATCTAAAAGCCCTAATGGTAAGTCAAGATGTCGTAGTTGGAGATAAGAAAAAAAGAGAATACATGGTAAGTTTGATCCAAGTAACAGATGTTACACTAGAAGTAAGTATCAAAGATGAGATGATTGAGCATGATATAATGGTTCTTAAAAGTAGAGGTTTAATATGTAAGCTCCATAGATCATGGCTAGGATTTTTGGAGATTCAAAATTAGATCAAGTAGAAGTGCAGATTGATTTCAAATTATTCTATAACTTTTCTTCCTAAAGTTTTTTTCCTCATTGTTTTTTTCAATTCAAAAATAGGGGATAAAATAATGGTTGGTAGCCCATGGTTTAGGAGAAGAGATGCACTTTATTTGATACCATGGAATGGTTTTTTTTATGTTGAGACAAAAAATATTAAAAAGCTTTCAGTGTGGGTTAGGATATTTGGACTTCCTTATTAGCTTATAAATAAGGATGTTTTGAAGAATATTGGAAATACCCAAGGGGAATTTATCAAGGAAGGATCAACTTCTAAGGAGCGAAAGCATACTTTATATACTCAAGTATGTGTTGTTATGGATATTTAAAAACCTTTGCCACAATCCATTAAGATTAAATCAGAATTAAGAGAATGGGATCAACAAGTAGATTATGAAAATATTGCATTTTGTTGCCACAATTGTTATGAGATTGGATACATGACAAGATTTTGCAAAGTGAAAACTATGAAGAAAGAGACAAAAAATTCTAGTCATGAGATAAACTTCAAGACGAAGAAACAAAATCATACAATAATAGAAGCTAGATCAAATGAAGGATATTCCAATCTAAAATAAGAGGTAAAGAAAGCCTATCTACAATATCATTTGGAAGTTAAGAAGGAATTAAAGGTGTAAAAGAAGATGTGGAGATAAATCCTAAAACTAAGACAATGAAAGAGGTCAAGTTTGTTCTAGGTAAATCATCTTCATTTTCCTCAAGTAGTATAGAATCCTCTTCAAGTAATAAAAGTGAAAGTGGTGAAGATTTTATCCCTTGCACTTTAAGGTTTCAAGAGTAGAATAATAAAGAAATGATATTGGAGGAAACACAATAATTTAGGGTTTTTTAGGGCGAAATAAGAAGGTAATTGCTACATAAGAAAATCCTTGCACTTTAGGGTTTCTAAGGCAACATAAAGAAAATTATGCTTTTGAGGTTATTCCTTGCACTTCAGATCTTTCAAAATAAGGTAAACCTAAAGATGATAAGTCTTACTATGAGCAATGTGAAAATATTTAAGAGATTTATGAAGATGAAAGTATTGCTGAGAATGAAAAAAGAAAGGAAGACCTAAAAAGCAAAAACAAAGAAAAAAAGAAACACAAAGGAATATTGATATGGGAAAATAGAAGAAAATTTCACATATGTTAACAAGAAGTGGGGCTAAACCCACAAATAAAATTAAAATATAACAATAAAAATAATATCTTGGAATATTAGGGGAATGAATAAGAACTCTAAAAAAAGGTATTAAGAAATTGTGAGGTTGTTATAGACAAGATAATTTTAGACATAGAAGTTGGGCAACAAATATTTTAGCCATTAAGGTGTTGAATTTCATCTTGACAAAATTTAAAATTTTGAAGACATTTGATATAAAAGGAGTTCTGTGAAAACTTAGCAATTTGAGGAAGATGAAGAATATCTTTGATAGAAGAACAAATGAAAAATATCTCTGATAGAAAGACAAAGTTTAATATGATTTAATTAACTTGTTAGAAATGCAATGAAAACAATGTATTGTTTTGTTTTTTAATGGAAGTGGCCCCAATAGAAGCCACACATAGCTTTTAAAAATAAAATAAAATTATAAAAATAATAATAATAATTGTTAAAATAGTTTTAATGTCCACACATGCCCATAAATTATAAGAAAAGTTGTTGTAATTTAAGATTTTATCTACCCATACTTTATGGTTATCTAAGTTTTTATCCACCTATTTTTGAGTATGGTGTACAATCCTACCTTTTCCATATTTGAACTTGGCACCTCTTATTGTTAATATGGTGTACATCTTAAGATGGCTTAACATTAACACTTTGGAACATTGAATAAGAGGTTCAACAAGACTTTGGAACTTTGAATAAGAGACTCAAGGTTTAAATCTAATGAAGTTGAGGTTATACATCATACTTCTATAATTGAAGTTTGGTTGAATAAAAATATATTAAATAAACATCCTTTACGAGGATTGTCTCACATGGTATATCTCTCATGAACTTAAAATATTACATTACCTTTATTTTGGAACCTTGAATCTCATTTGAAAGTTTAAAGTCTTTATACTATCATTATAATGTAAAGCCAACTCAAGTTTGAGGTGAAACACTTCTTAAAATGATGATATGAAAAAATAATAACAATATGTGAATCTATACCACATCATTAAATGAACATAAGAAATAACATAAAAATAAAATATTATACAATAATTAATCAGTTATCATGCTAACTTAACAAATAAAGTTAATAATATAGGAAAAAAATGAAAAAGATATTAGTAACAATATGCCTACCTCTACCCTAAATCGATACACAAATAGTAGGGCAATTGATAAGGCAAACGATATGTTGTTCCGTTTGACTAACTTGGAAACTCTTTTAACATTATGTGGTATTCTTCCAATGTTACAAGAAATGAACAGATTGACAAAAATTGCACAAGAGAAATCCATCTATATCATTGATTTCATGAGGATGAGAAAGCAAATATGTGTGATTATTGATAGGTTATATGTGTCCGAACTAGATTTTACAGATCCCTTATTTGAAAGTTGGAAAACATTGACAAACGTGAAAGATGCAAATAGTTTTTTGAAGTTTGACATCAATGATAATATTTGTATTAATGTTCATGAAAAGATGATACCTCTATATTGTTATGAAAGGAAGTCAAGTATAGTTATTGATGATGTTGAAAAAGTTTGTGTAACACACAATCGATACGAAGTTGTTTTACACAATACAAAGAAAAAATTGTTCAACATAGCAAAATATTTGACAAAAGAGATAAGAGATCGGTTTCAAATACATGAGTTGCTCGAGGCCATGGGTGTTGTTAACCCTTTGTTTTGGGGTTCTTGCAATGATCAAAAATCTACACAAGAGTTATTTATTAAATATATGGGTAACCTTATTGAGCATTTCAGTAGAAGTGTGGAAGTCAATGGTGTTGAAATAAAAGGTATACTCAACAAAGATCTTTTAAGACAACAATCACAATATTTTGGAAGAACAATGGTTCATCAAGCCTCACTTTTGAGTAATATCCATGAGACTGGTTCCATTGCACGTTTGTGGCAAAAGTTGTATCCAAGTTGTATCTTACAAGATATGATTAGTGAATACTTTTGTTTATATGAATTGTGTCAAACAATGATTTTGGGATCTATGGAAGATGAGAGGGTTTTTAGTGCACTCTCTTTTGTTAAATCTAAGCTCCACAACAGGCTAGACAAAAATCTAAAAAATTGTTTAAGAATTTATGTGTCATCATATCAATTGGACAAATTTCCATATGACAGAGCATTGACATACTAGAATTCAATTGCATATAGAAGGGGTATCACGAATACGATAGATAAGGAGGATAATGATGCTTTTAGTGATCAAATGGTGGCTTCACAGACTGATTCTAGACAAGTTGAAAACTATTCGTTTTAGCTACCTGAATTCTGATTTTTCCAGTATTCACAACAATGTTTCACAAGTTGAGAACTGTTCATTCCATATTTGTTTCACAAATGTGCTATGCTTAATATTTGTTTCACAAGTTGAGAACTATTCATTCCAGATTTCACAATATTGTTTCACAAGTTGAGAACTGTTCATTCCAGATTTCACAACTATTCATTCCAGATTTCACAATGTTGTTTCAAATGTACAAGATTTCAAAAATTTACTTTTTCATAAATTGTATGTTTTACATCACATTATGCTCTAAAAAATTGTATGTTTTATATCACATTATGCTTTTAAAAATTATACGTTTTATATCACATTATGCTTTTAAAAATTGTACGTTTTATATCAATTATCTATGATGCTTAAGATAATTGTTTTGCTTTATTTTAGTTTTGGATCTATTATAGTTCATTTCAGTTTAGTATCTATTACAGTTCATGAGATCTTAAAGTTGCTTGGTTTACATAAAGATCTATGATGTTGTTGTTGTTTAAGATGAACATAGTAAACAATATTGGCCAGAAATAAACTAAAATAGCAACACAAATTTATAAATGCAAACAACCTTTGAATGATGGAAGACACAAAATGAGAAAATATCATTTTCATTAATTCAAATAGAAATATATTACATCATACAAAATTGTCGACTACAGTCAACTTGAAAGCATTTTACATTGTTAAACATTTGATTGTGGGTTTGCTGCTTCATTATCGGTTGTCGTTGCCTTCTCTTTTTCTTTATCTGCTTCCGCGACACCCTCTTCTGGTAGTGCTCCAGCTCTGACTAGGTTTTCATGTACTTTCTCAATACTCCCCACCAATGTTGCTTCTTCTTTGTTTGGATCTTCGAGTATCGTTGGAAGCGTTTCTTTTGCTTTTTGTTGCTCAATTGGAACATCCAGATCTTCGTTGAGCCTCTCCCTGATATACTTTTTTAAATGATTAGTCTCCGCTATTTTTTACTGCATTTTCTTTTTCATTTCCATAGCACTATACAAAAATGTCTTCGCCCTATTAATATTTGCATCCATTGTCGTAACTTGTTTTTTTAAATTATCAAAATTTGACTGCAAAAAGAAATTTGTAAACATAATTCAAATGAGTTATATGAAAATTATTACATGTTTTAAAGAAAAAAATTAATTGCAAAAGAAAATTGACTTAGATACAACTTTTCTTACCTCAGCCAACTCCTTTGCAACTTCAGCAACTGCAACCTTACCCTTATCAGAACTCCACTGGTTATAAAAGTCTTGGGCTTCTGCATTTATGTTCTCTAATCTACCAACTACAACATTTAAAATATCATCATCATAATCAACATCAGACTTCACTGACCCTGATTTGGCTTGTTGTAGCAAGCCACCAAGCTTTTCTGGTTCATATTGAACCAAAGAATAAATGGAATCTCTTTTTGTATAATTCTTATATCGGGCATTAATTTCCTTTATAAGGACTTTGGCCCGATATTCCCAATCCTTCGCCACTTGCAAATATCTAAGAACAACCTATTTAATGGTTGCTTCAGTATTCTCAATCAATAAAATATTTTCATCAAAATTTACAATATCATCCTCAGTTTGAGGATCTTGAGCTGATGGTAATGATGTTTGCTCAGCTGTAGGGGCTTCTCTTTGTTGTGCTTCACCCTGTGGATCATGAAGCACATCTGTTGCCTTGAAGCCCAAAATGTTGCCCTATAAAATAAAATCATCATCGAGTTGGATATTATCCAAACCCGCACTCAAAATTTTTGGTGCCTGTGAATTCATGTTAAATGTAAAAGATGACCAGCCATGGCCAAAACTTGGTGCTGGGTCTACTTGCCCCTATGATCTCTGTGAGAAGGCACACCTAAAACTTGGTGCTTGCCCCTATGATATCTCTGAAAATAATCATTTTCCAACGTGCACTTGGCCTCACATTTGTGTAGGTTGTGCCTGTTGTTGATGTGGTGGAAGTGGTGGGTGTGGTGCAAGCGGTGGTTGTGGTGCACACCGTGGCTATGATGGAGGTGGTGGTGGCATATGGCCTCTCATTTTTGTAGGTTGTACTTGTCGTGGAACTTGAGAATCGACTGAAAATAGTCAAAAATATTATTTTACAAATTTTCAGAAAATAAAATAGAAAACAATCTTAATTTAAATTAAATACACAATGATTTACCTGAAGATGATGAAATGTGTTGAATTTGTGTGCCAATGTGTGAGGGGTTGACCACACTAGATTCAGCCTACACATTTTGTGCATACCTAGGTGTACGAGGACCCCCAGGTGGAGCGGCTTGCCTGGAACGTTTATGTGGCCTCTGCAATGGTGTCGCTTCCGATCCAGTGTCTTTAGAATCACTAGTTTCTTCTAGCCTATAACCCCTATTGGCAACATCCTATTTAGTATTTGTAATGGCTGCCTTACTCTGCATTTAGATGAAAAGAAAATTTAAAAAATGTGAAAATATAAAATAGTATTTCATGGTGAAAGATGGACTTATCACCTTCAATTCCTCTATTGTCATTCCAATAGCAAGAAGTGTTGAATGAACTATTGTTGGTACAGGAGTAGTTTGCAAATTATGAAAACACTCATAATAGAGTGCTAAAATATAATTAACTATGCCCACAATGGGTTGTGTCTTGCTAGTTTGCATTTGGACTCCATGCAACTCAGCCCTGATCCGATCCGAAATATATGTACACCAATCGAACTTGTGATGCTTCTCATAGTGAACAACATATGCCAGTGCCCAAAATGAAACTTTTGGTCTACCCAACAGGATCAGTCTTGCTTGGAAGAACTCGATAATGGCCTTCAGAGTCAGATGATTAACATCGCTGATTGTTAACCCTCTTTTTGACTTGGCGGCAGAAGCTACAAAAACACAATTAGATCACGAATTTACAAATTTGAAACTTTGAACATTAATAAAATATAAATAACAAGAATTATACCTACCAAATATTCTGATCCTAGGTCGTACGTTGTGTCCAGGTATCCTTTGTCATCTGGAGTCAGCTGCAACCTCGTTGACACTTGAGGACAATCATTGAAAGGAATATTTGTCAATATGTTAATATCTGTAGGCGTGATGGTGAAAACAAGATTTTTGTTTCGTACTTTCATTCTTACTGTAGCCTTGTCATGGTCATAACCGGCTATGATATGTTGTAGGATGACTTTATCCATTTTGAATTGTGGCATTGAAACTAATGTTGTCAAACCTGCATCATCTAGCCACGAAAAGTCCATAGATGGGGTTGTTAATAAATCTAAAATTAAAGTGCAAGAAAGGTTCTTGAACTTTGGTGCAGGGGTGGAAGAGGCGGTGGCCATTACAAGAAGTTGGAAGTAGAATTCCAGAAGAAATTGGATTGGGAACCAGAAGGTTACTTGAAATGATTAGCTCTAGTTCGGTGTAGTCATAGAAACAAACTAGAAAAATGATAGTCGATGTCCTTTTATAGAGAGAATTGATGGGGTTGACACGTGGCAGTAGTGTATTGGACATGCAATGTGGTTGATCGAACGTGTGACACGTGGCAGTCGATCAAAGGGGGAACATTTTCAAATATGGATGTTTATCTGTATCCGGTAAGATATTGGACCATATTCTGCAACCGATCGAATGATGAACCAATTTTTGCATCAGGCCCTATACCGGACCTTATTCTACATCTTGGTCATTATCAAACCACAAATTGCACTAGACCAAACCACTTTCTGCATCCTGGTCCATACCGAACCATAGTATGCATCTTGGTCCATACCGGACCACTTTATGCATCTGGTACATACCATACCACTTTATGCATTCGATCCAAGACCGAACCACATTCTGCATCCGATCCAAAATCGGACCACGTTCTACATCTAATCCACGATCGGACCACGTTCTACAACTGATCTAGTACCGAACCACGTTCTACATCCATTCCAAGATCGGACCATGTTTTGCATCCGGTTCAAGACTGGACCACGTTCTACATCCGGTCCAAGATCGAACCATGTTCTGCATTCGGTCCAATATCGGACCACGTTTTGCATCTAATCTAGTACCAGACCACGTTCTACAATCGGTCCAATATCGTACCATGTTTTGCATCTGATCCAGTACTAGACCACGTTTTGCATCCGATCCATCGTCATCGAAACTCATTTTCCACCTGGTCCAGTCAAAACTTTGAAATTCACCAATTTTTTATAATTTTTTTTGAAAAATATGGCGATTCGCCATTTCCTCCTAGGTAAATTTGGCCAGGGTTTAGCAACAGATTCACCATTTTTTTACAAGTACGTTTTGGGTCCGACCCCTTATGCATAACCCTGTAAGGAGGATAGTTGAGCTTATCAAAAAAGAAATTAACACACAACCACACATATATCGGGGTTTGAACTTTGGACCTTTTAAAGAAGAGCCAAAGCCTGAATTATTGGGTTGTCCCCTCAAGATAATATATAATGTATATTGTGCCCCCAAGGGCTAGGTGGATTGGTAATTGTCTATTTGGCCAGACACTTACCAAGAAGAGACCTAGGTTCAAACCTTGGGGGCATACTTGTTGCAAAGGTAGTAGTCTAATTTGAATCTTTTGAGTGTTTATCAGATCGATGACGACAATACGAATCTTGAGCAACCGATGGTCTTACTCATGTCAGATCATCAACAACAAGGTAGTATAGACTTGTTGGGAGCAACCCTTATGGTTTAAACCCTGCACTTGATAGTTACTAAAAATAGTGTGAATGTAACCAACTCTCCTATGTATATAAATATATATAACAAATATTAATAAACGTGAAAACTTACATAAAATTTCTAAATAGAACATTAAGGTTTGAATCCAAAGGTGGGTCGGTTGTATATTAATACTTGGATAACACATAGTTCTAGTTACCTATAACTTCGTAGATTTTGAAAAATTACTTATATATTTTTAATTAATTGATAATAAAATATTATTTACATTGTCTCGGGGGCAATGCAACAGTTCAGACTTTGGCTCTTATTCGAGAGGTCCAAGGTTCAAACTGCGACGTGGATGAGTGTGTGAGGGGGTGAGTGTGTGACTATGTGTTTGATCCCTATTGATAAGCTCTATTATCACCCTTATTAGAGGTCATGGTTGGGATGGGGATGCCCAATCCTAGGTGTCAGTCATAGGAGTTTCTCACACTAATCTCAATCCAAAAAAATTTATTATTCACATTTAAAATTAATATTAAATACAAGTTTTTTTTTTAAATATCAAGGGGAATTGGTAACATCCTTTCATATCACATTCTTCCCAAGGTTTCTACCTTCGAAAACATATCAAATCATGGAAGTTACCTTTATAACCCCTGCCTCTCCTCGGTAAACATGGCCTGAAGTCTTCTAAACAACCCAACCTGATAATTAGCAAGTAAAATCTTAGATTTTAGCTTGGACACAAACTTTTTACAAGTTTAAATTTTATCTTTTTCCTTTTGTTGTCTCTTGGTTTGGACATGATCCTACCAAACAGAAGCATGTCCCTTTAGCCATGTACACACAAATTTAACCCGCTTTGGATTCATAATTAAAGAATTTCTCCATGTTCATTATCTGGGCAATCAACTCTTCTAGGTTTAAACTTCCATTAAAATTGGGAGTATCCATATTTGGCTTACTTTCCATATTTGAGATTGCCCAAATCAATCGTTTCTCTAATTCTTCTTCTTGTTTTTCATCTCTAGCTTCCACATGACTTGTTTCCTATTCTTCATTATCACTAATATCCTCAAGATGAATGCCTCTCCTTTGGGCGGTCTCAATTGCAGCTAGCCTGGTGATAATTTCTCTTAGAATTTTTGCTATATCAATTGGTCGGGGTCTCAGACCATGTCATCTTCCTCTTCCTTGTTGTGTCATCTTTCTCTAATGAAAATCACAAAATCCTTTGATACCAAATGATGTAAACAAGAGGAGGGAGTCCACCTAATAATGTCATTCTCCAATAGAAATTTTTCAATTTATCTACAACCATTTCTTGTGACGATAGTCTTATGACGACCACTTCTTGTGATGATAATATTCAAGACAACAAGATGACAACTTGTGATGACTATCTTTCAACAATACATCAACCTCTTGTGATAAAAATCTTTCAACAAGATGACAACTTCTTATGATAATAATATTTCAACAAGATGATAATTAGCTAGATGGTTTTTTCATAATGACACTCACCGCTACGCACCCCAAGATGACACACGCCATGACATGCTTCCAATATGGCAATTGATAGTTATTACTTTACTAGATGTTTCCCCTCATATGACTCTCAACTTGACGACACTAGTTGAGTCAAATGATGACAAGACTTAGACAATAATTTACCTTCATCTAGAATTACTGCTTTCTTTTAAACAAATTTGGAATACTACGATATTTATCCTCACATACAACCCTGCACACACTAGTTCATGCAATCTACAACATACAACTCAAATAACATAATTCACTTATCATTCAAACATACACATAGAATAAAACTTGAGGTGAATAACATTGGTATTGTTTATATGTTATATGACTATACATCCAATAATTTGCATTCATTCTCTTTTTTTACGAATATCTTTACACTTTTTAATTTCACCTAGCATGTTGTTCAATCCCCATCTTCTCTTATCTTCCTATTCTCATTCCTTTATATACATGAGGTTGGTAGTTACAAATTGGTTGATAGTTTATAAAAATGACTCATCTATAACCATATTCATAATGGATGCTCCTGCATCATGCTCATCGAGTATGAGGAAATGTTTCATAAGTGAAGTTCATGAACATTGTTTGAAACCTATAACCAAGATGTAATGGTTAGAAATATCAAAAGTCTTCATCCATGTCACTACTTCAATTGGTTGGTTCTTCCACTTGACCAAAAATTCATAATATAGTTTACCTCTTGTTTTTTTGGCCACTATGGAGTCTATCACTGCCTCTATTTGATCTCATTCATTTTCTAGCAATTGTGCTATCCATTCTTCAATAGAAAAATTAGATGTAATATCTTTGGTATTTTTTGTAGACTAATAATAATTAAAATATAAGTTTTTTTTTTTGGATGAAAAAGCCATTATATTAATAAAATAATGTTTAATCATACAAAAAGGGTGGGTGGGATTAGCACACCCCGTAAACCAATACATTAACCACTGTAGTTAAGAGTATACAAGAGTGTCAGAAACAACCCACAAACTGCCAATAGCAACTGCCAAAACAGTATTAAATATGCATTCGAAAAGAAAGAAGCTGAGAAATTACTGCCACCTAGAAGGGGAAGGAAGATGCACATGACTCATAATGCAGGGTGCATTCCCCCTTTATATATGTCTAAAAGTTAAAATGGTTTAAAATTTAAAGTTTTCAAATATTTTAAAATTATTTGAGAATTGATATTATATAAAAAAAAGTTTTTTTTTTCATGATATTATATAATAAAAGGTTATAACTTAGGATTATAAAAAACTTATATTATAAAAACAAGTTCATGAATAATATAGTACTACCTAGACTAACTCATTAAATAAAGATAACATTAAAAAAATCACAATTAAAAAATAATTAATAATTGTTAAAATACTTTTAATGACCACACAAGGTTATGAATTATAAGAGAAGATGTAATTATAAGAGAAGATGTGGTTATCTATGAATTTTTCACCTATACTTTATGGTTATCTAAGTTTTTATCCACCTATTTTTTTTGGTGTACAATCTTACTGGGACCTCTTATTGGTTTTTTTGAGTAATACTTCTTATACACATCCACCATGGGGATTGAACCCGTGAGTGTGGTCTACCGACAATGACGCATTATCGGTGGGACCTTTTATTGTTAGTATGACATACATCTTAAAATGGCTTAACATTAAGACTTTGAAACATTGAATAAGAGGTTCAACAAAACTTTGGAAAAGAGGTTTAAGGTTTAAATCTAATGAGATTGAGTTATACATCATACTTCTATAATTGAAGTTTGGTTGAATAAACATCCTTTCTGATGATGGTCTTGTATGATATATAGTCTCATTAAAATATTACTTTACCTTTATTTTGTAACTTTAAAGTTCATTTGAAAGTTTCAAAGTTTTAATACACTATCATTTCAATGTAAAGCTAACTCAAGTTTGAAGTAAAGCACTTCTTAAAATGACCATAGAAAAAATAATAGCAATATGTGAATCTAGACCACATTATTAAATGAACATAAGAAAAAAAAACAAAAATAAAATACTATACATCAATTATCATGCTAACTTAACAAATAAAGTTAAGAATAAAAGAAAAACAATAATA
Source organism: Wollemia nobilis (assembly GCA_028583015.1). Taxonomy (NCBI): domain Eukaryota; kingdom Viridiplantae; phylum Streptophyta; class Pinopsida; order Araucariales; family Araucariaceae; genus Wollemia; species Wollemia nobilis. The sequence goes on along the minus strand of JAQPPZ010016601.1, from coordinate 2,943,283 downwards.
ACAATATGCAAATCTAGAACATTTCATTAATAAAATAAAGAAAAATAAAATAAAATAAAATACTAATCAATCATCATACTAACTTAACAAATAAAACTGAGAAGTAATGATCTCACTAAATGAACATAGAAAAACAATAAAAACATGCAATATAACAATTAAAAATATTAAATGATATTAAACTTTTTCTTGGCAATGAGGCCTTTGTTCAATGACTGAGATATATGAATGATGAAGTTTCCAAGAAGGTTTAAATCTTAATAGTACCAAAAGGGTTGTATAGCTTAATTAATGAAATCCAATGTCAAGATTATAATTGGTTTAAGGACCCAATCAAAACCTTATTTTAAATATAAAAAAAATATTATTTAAAAAAATAATTAAAAATATATATAACATATTAGTAAATGTAAAAACTTACATAATTTTTTTAAGAGAACCTTAAGGTTTAAATCCAAAGATGGATAAGTTGTACACTATATTAATACTTGGATAGCATATAGCTAATGACCTATAATCTTAGAAAGTTACTTTACTTTTATATTTATAATTAATTGGTAATGAAGTATTATTTACATTTGAAATTAATATCAAATACAAGTTTTTAAGATATAAATTATTAAAATGAAGATTCATGTCTAAACTAGACATTATTAATTAATTATTTATACATTCAATTAGTTAAAATATTATTATATGTTTTATTAAAATATTATAATATATAGGAAGTTATTTCAATCTCATACAACTAAGATAAAAATTATTAAAATGAAGACTCATGTCTGAATTAGCCATTATTAATTATTTATTTATACATTTAATTAGTTATAATATCATTATATGTTTTATTGAAATATTATAATATATAGGAAGTTACTTCAATCTCATACAACTATTAAAAATATATTTAAAATTAATACAGATTAATAGATTCAAATCAAAGATCTTGATGACAACTTGGGATTTGGGTTTAGGTTTTCATTTACTTGATATCTTTCATTGGAACATAACAACATGATTTTCAAAGAAGAATTTAGACCCAAAAAAAGAATTTGGGAAACTTTAATTTAGAAACTTTTTTTCATTTCCATAGCACTATACAAAAATGTCTTCGCCCTATTAATATTTGTATCCATTGCTGTAACTTGTTTTTTTTAATTATAAAAATTTTATTGAAAAAAGAAATTTGTAAACACAATTCCAATGAGTTATATGAAAATTATTAAATGTTAAAAAATAAAAAATAACTGCAAAAGAAAATTGACTTAGATACAACTTTTCTTACCTCAACCAACTCCTTTGCAACTTTAGCAACTGCAACCTTACCCTTATCAGAACTCCACTAATTATGAAAGGCTTAGGCTTCTGCATTTATGTTCTCTAATCTACCAACTACAACATTTAAAATATCATCATCATAATCAACATTAGACTTCACTGACCATGATTTGGCTTGTTGTAGCAAGCCACCACACTTTTCTGTTTCATATTGAACCAAAGAATAAATTGAATCTTTTTTATATAATTCTTATATCGAGCATTAATTTCCTTTATAAGGACTTTGGCCCGATATTCCCAATCCTTCGCCACTTGCAAATCTCTAAGAAAAAACCTGTTTAATGGTTGCTTCAATATTCTCAATAAATAAAATATTTTCATCAAAATTTATAATATCATCCTCAGTTTGAGGATCTTGAGCTGATGGTAATGATGTCTGCTCAGTTGCAAGGGCTTCTCTTTATTGTGCTTCAACCTGTGGATCATGAAGCACATCTGTTGCCTTGAAGCCCAAAATGTTACCTTGTAAAAGAAAATCATCATCAAGTTGGATATTATACAAACCCGCACTCAAAATTTCTGGTGCCTGTGAATTCGTGTTAAATGTAAAGATGACCAGCCATGGCCAAAACATGGTACTAAGTCTGCTTGCCCCTGTGATCTTTGTGATAAGGCACGCCCAAAACTTGGTGCTTGCCCCTGTGATCTCTCTAAAAATAATCATTTTCCAACTCACACTTGGCCTCATATTTGTGTAGGTTATGCCTGTTGTTGATGTGGTGGAAGTGGTGGGAGTGGTGCAAGCGGTGGCTGTGGTGCACACCATGGCTATGATGGAGATGGTGGCAGCATATGGCCTCTCATTTTTGTAGGCTATACTTGTCATGGAACTTGAGAATCGACTAAAAATAATCAAAAATATTATTTTGCAATTTTTTAGAAAATAAAATAGAAAATAATCTTAATTTAAATTAAATACACAATGATTTACCTGAAGACGATGAAATGTGTTGAGTTTGTGTGCCAAATTGTGAGGGGTTGACCACACTAGATTCAGCCTACATATTTTGTGCATACCTAGGTGTACAAGGATCCCTAGGTGGAGCGACTTGCCTGGAACGTTTATGTGGCCTCTGCAATGGTGTCACTTTTGATCCAATTTCTTTAGAATCACTAATTTCTTCTTACTTGTAATGCCTATTGGTAACATCCTATTTAGTCTTTGTAATGGCTATCTTACTCTGCATTTAGATGAAAAGAAAAAAAAATGTGAAAATATAAAATAGTAGTTCATGGTGAAAGATGAACTTATCACCTTCAATTCCTTTGATGTCATTCCAATAGTAAGAAGTATTGAATGAACTACTGTTGGTACATGAGTGGTTTGCAAATTATAAAAACACTCATAATAGAGTGCTAAAATATAATTAACTATGCCCACAATGGGTTGTGTCTTGCTGGTTTGCATTTGTACTACATGCAACTCAACCCTGATTCGATCCGAAATATATGTACACCAATCGAACTTGTGATGCTTCTCACTGTGAACAATATATGCCAGTGCCCAAAATAGAACTTCCAGTCTACCCAACGGGATTAGTATTGCTTGGAAGAACTCGCTAATGGCCTTTAGAGTTAGATGATTAACATCGATGATTGTTAACCCTCTTTTTGACTTGGCGAAAGAAGCTACAAAAACACAATTAGATCACGAATTTACAAATTTGAAAATTTGAACATTAATAAAATATAAATAACAAGAATTATACCTACTAAATATTCTGATCCTAGGTCGTACAGTGTGTCCAGGTATCCTTTGTCATCTGGAGTCATCTGTAACCTCGTTGAAACTTGAGAACAATCGTTGAAAGAAATATTTGTCAATATGTTAATATTTGTAGGCGTGATGGTGAAAATAAGATTTTTGTTTCGTACTTTCATTCTTATTGTAGCCTTGTCATGGTCATAACCAGCTCTGATATGTTATAGGATGACTTTATCCGATTTGAATTGTGGCATTGAAACAAATATTGTCAAACCTGTATCATCTAGCCACGAAAAGTCCATAGATGGGGTTGTTAACAAATCTGAAGAAAGGTTATTGAACTTTGGTGCAGGGGTGGAAGAGGCGGAGGACATTACAAGAAGTTGGAAGCAGAATGCTAGAAGAAATTGGATTGGGAACCAGAATGTTACTTGAAACAATTAGCTCTGGTTCAGTGTAGTCATAGAAACAAACTAGAAAAATGATAGTTGATGTCCTTTTATAGAGAGATTTGATGGGGTTGACACGTAGCAGTAGTGTATTGGACATGCAGTGTGGTTGAATGAACGTGTGATACGTGGTAGTCGATCAAAGGGCGAACATTTTCAAATATGAATGTTTATTTGTATCTGGTAAGATATCGGACCATATTCTGCAACCGTTTGAATGACAGACCAATTTTTGCATCAGGCCCTATACTGGACCTTATTTTACATCATGGTCATCATCAAACCACAAATTGCACCAGAACGGATCGCTTTCTGCATCTTGGTCCATATCGAACCACAAATTGCACCAAACTGGACCACTTTCTACATCCTGGTCCATATCGAACCATAGTATGCATCTTGGTCCATACCGGACCACTTTATGCATCTGGTACATACCATACCACTTTATGCATTCGATCCAAGACCGAACCACATTCTGCATCCGATCCAAAATCGGACCACATTCTACATCTAATCCACGATCGAACCATGTTCTACATCTGATCTAGTACCGAACCACATTCTACATCCAATCCAGTACCAGACCATGTTTCGCATCCGGTTCAAGACTGGACCATGTTCTGCATCTGGTCCACGATCGGACCATGTTCTGCATTTGTTCCAATATCGGACCACATTTTGCATCCGGTCTAGTACTAGACTACGTTCTGCAATCAGTCCAATATCAGACCACATTTTGCATTCAGTCCAATATCGGACCACATTTTGCATCCGGTCTGTCGTCACCGAAACTCATTTTCCACCTGGTCCAGTCAAAACTTTGAAATTCATCCATTTTTTATAATTTTTTTTGAAAAATATGGCGACTCGCCATTTCCTCCTAGTTAAATTTTGGCCAGGATTTAGCAACAGATTCATCATTTTTTTACAAGTACGTATTGGGTCCGAACCCTTATGCATAACCCTGTAAGGAGGACAGTTGAGCTTATCAAAAAAGAAATTAACACACAACCACACATATATCGGGGTTTGAACTTTGGACCTTTTAAAGAAGAGCCAAAGCCTGAATTATTGGGTTGTCCCCTCAAGATAATATATAACGTATATTGTGCCCCCAAGGGCTAGGTGGATTGGTAATTATCTATTTGGCCATACACTTACCAAGAAGAGACCTAGGTTCAAACCTTGGGGGTATACTTGTTGCAAAGGTAGTAGTCTAATTTGAATCTTTTGAGTGTGTATCAGATCGATGACGACAATACGAATCTTGAGCAACCGATGGTCCTACTCATGTCAGATCATCAACAACAAGGTAGTATAGACTTGTTGGGAGCAACCCTTATGGTTTAAACCCTGCACTTGATAGTTACTAAAAATAGTGTGAATGTAACCAACTCTCCTATGTATATAAATATATATAACAAATATTAATAAACGTGAAAACTTACATAAAATTTCTAAATAGAACATTAAGGTTTGAATTCAAAGGTGGGTCGGTTGTATATTAATACTTGGATAACACATAGTTCTAGTTACCTATAACTTCATAGGATTTGAAAAATTACTTATATATTTTTAATTAATTGATAATAAAATATTATTTACATTGTCTCGGGGGCAATGCAACAGTTCAGACTTTGGCTCTTATTCGAGAGGTCCAAGGTTCAAACTGCGACGTGGACGAGTGTGTGAGGGGGTGAGTGTGTGACTATGTGTTTGATCCCTATTGATAAGCTCAATTATCACCCTTATTAGAGGTCATGGTTGGGATGGGGATGCCCAATCCTAGGTGTCAGTCATAGGAGTTTCTCACACTAATCTCAATCCAAAAAAAATTATTATTCACATTTAAAATTAATATTAAATACAAGTTTTTTTTTTTAAATATCAAGGGGAATTGGTAACATCCTTTCATATCACATTCTTCCAAAGGTTTCTACCTTCGAACACATATCAAATCATGGAAGTTACCTCTATAACCCCTGCCTCTCCTCGGTAAACATGGCCTGAAGTCTTCTAAACAACCCAACCTGATAATTAGCAAGTAAAATCTTAGATTTTAGCTTGGACACAAACTTTTTACAAGTTTAAATTTTATCTTTTTCCTTTTGTTGTCTCTTGGTTTGGACATGATCCTACCAAATAGAAGCATGTCCCTTTAGCCATGTACACACAAATTTAACCCGCTTTGGATTCATAATTAAAGAATTTCTCCATGTTCATTATCTGGGCAATCAACTCTTCTAGGTTTAAACTTCCATTAAATTGGGAGTATCCATATTTGGCTTGCTTTCCATAGTTGAGATTGCCCAAATCAATTGTTTCTCCAATTATTCTTCTTGTTTTTCATCTCTAGCTTCCACATGACTTGTTTCCTATTCTTCATTATCACTAATATCCTCAAGATGAATGCCTCTCCTTTGGGCGGTCTCAATTGCAGCTAGCCTGGTGATAATTTCTCTTAGAATTTTTGCTATATCAATTGGTCGGGGTCTCAGACCATGTCATCTTCCTCTTCCTTGTTGTGTCATCTTTCTCTAATGAAAATCACAAAAATCCTTTGATACCAAATGATGTAAACAAGAGGAGGGAGTCCACCTAATAATGTCATTCTCCAATAGAAATTTTTCAATTTATCTACAACCATTTCTTGTGACGGTAGTCTTATGATGACCACTTCTTGTGATGATAATATTCAAGACAACAAGATGACAACTTGTGATGACTATCTTTCAACAATACATCAACCTCTTGTGATAAAAATCTTTCAACAAGATGACAACTTCTTATGATAATAATATTTCAACAAGATGATAATTAGCTAGATGGTTTTTTCATAATGACACTCACCACTACGCACCCCAAGATGACACACGCCATGACATGCTTCCAATATGGCAATTGATAGTTATTACTTTACTAGATGTTTCCCCTCATATGACTCTCAACTTGACGACACTAGTTGAGTCAAATGATGACAAGACTTAGACAATAATTTACCTTCATCTAGAATTACTGCTTTCTTTTAAACAAATTTGGAATACTACGATATTTATCCTCACATACAACCCTGCACACACTAGTTCATGCAATCTACAACATACAACTCAAATAACATAATTCACTTATCATTCAAACATACACATAGAATAAAACTTGAGGTGAATAACATTGGTATTGTTTATATGTTATATGACTATACATCCAATAATTTGCATTCATTCTCTTTTTTTACGAATATCTTTACACTTTTTAATTTCACCTAGCATGTTGTTCAATCCCCCTCTTCTCTTATCTTCCTATTCTCATTCCTTGATATACACGAGGTTGGTAGTTACAAATTGGTTGATAGTTTATAAAAATGACTCATCTATAACCATATTCATAATGGATGCTCCTGCATCATGCTCATTGAGTATGAGGAATTGTTTCATAAGTGAAGTTCATGAACATTGTTTGAAACCTATAACCAAGATGTAATGGTTAGAAATATCAAAAGTCTTCATCCATGTCACTACTTCAATTGGTTGGTTCTTCCACTTGACCAAAAATTCATAATATAGTTTACCTCTTGTTTTTTTGGCCACTATGGAGTCTATCACTGCCTCTATTTGATCTCATTCATTTTCTAGCAATTGTGCTATCCATTCTTCAATAGAAAAATTAGATGTAATATCTTTGGTATTTTTTGTAGACTAATAATAATTAAAATATAAGTTTTTTTTTTGGATGAAAAAGCCATTATATTAATAAAATAATGTTTAATCATACAAAAAAGGGTGGGTGAGATTAGCACACCCCGTAAACCAATACATTAACCACTGTGGTTAAGAGTATACAAGAGTGTCAGAAACAACCCACAAATCGCCAATAACAACTGCCAAAACAGTATTAAATATGCATTCGAAAAGAAAGAAGCTGAGAAATTACTGCCACCTAGAAGGGGAAGGAAGATGCACATGACTCATAATGCAAGGTGCATTCCCCCCTTATATATGTCTAAAAGTTAAAATGGTTTAAAATTTAAAGTTTTCAAATATTTTAAAATTATTTGAGAATTGATATTATATAAAAAAAACTTTTTTTTTTCATGATATTATATAAAAAAAAGGTTATAACTTAGGATTATAAAAAACTTATATTATAAAAACAAGTTCATGAATAATATAGTACTACCTAGACTAACTCATTAAATAAAGATAACATTAAAAAATCACAATTAAAAAATAATTAATAATTGTTAAAATACTTTTAATGACCACACAAGGTTATGAATTATAAGAGAAGATGTAATTATAAGAGAAGATGTGGTTATCTAAGAATTTTTCACCTATACTTTATGGTTATCTAAGTTTTTATCCACCTATTTTTTTTAGTATGGTTTACAATCTTACTGGGACCTCTTATTGGTTTTTTTGAGTAATACTTCTTATACACATCCACCATGGGGATTGAACCCATGAGTGTGGTCTACCAACAATGACGCATTATCGATGGGACCTTTTATTGTTAGTATGACATGCATCTTAAAATGTCTTAACATTAAGACTTTGAAACATTGAATAAGAGGTTCAACAAAACTTTGGAAAAGAGGTTTAAGGTTTAAATCTAATGAGATTGAGTTATACATCATACTTCTATAATTGAAGTTTGGTTGAATAAACATCCTTTCTGATGATGGTCTTGTATGATATATAATCTCATTAAAATATTACTTTACCTTTATTTTGGAACTTTAAAGTTCATTTGAAAGTTTCAAAGTTTTAATACACTATCATTTCAATGTAAAGCTAACTCAAGTTTGAAGTAAAGCACTTCTTAAAATGACCATAGAAAAAATAATAGCAATATGTGAATCTAGACCACATTATTAAATGAACATAAGAAAAAAAAACAAAAATAAAATACTATACATCAATTATCATGCTAACTTAACAAATAAAGTTAAGAATAAAAGAAAAACAATAATAACAATATGCAAATCTAGGACATTTCATTAATAAAATAAAGAAAAATAAAATAAAATAAAATAAAATACTAATCAATCATCATACTAACTTAACAAATAAAACTGAGAAGTAATGATCTCACTAAATGAACATAGAAAAACAATAAAAACATGCAATATAACAATTAAAAATATTAAATGATATTAAACTTTTTTCTTGGCAATGAGGCCTTTGTTCAATGACTGAGATATATGAATGATGAAGTTTCCAATAAGGTTTAAATCTTAATAGTACCAAAAGGGTTGTATAGCTTAATTAATGACATCCAATGTCAAGATTATAATTGGTTTAAGGACCCAATCAAAATCTTATTGTAAATATATAAAAAAATATTATTTAAAAAAATAATTAAAAATATATATAAGATATTAATAAATGTAAAAACTTACATAATTTTTTTAAGAGAACCTTAAGGTTTAAATCCAAAGATGGATAAGTTGTACACTATATTAATACTTGGATAGCATATAGCTAATGACCTATAATCTTAGAAAGTTACTTTACTTTTATATTTATAATTAATTGGTAATGAAGTATTATTTACATTTGAAATTAATATCAAATACAAGTTTTTAAGATATAAATTATTAAAATGAAGATTCATGTCTAAACTAGACATTATTAATTAATTATTTATACATTCAATTAGTTAAAATATTATTATATGTTTTATTAAAATATTATAATATATAGGAAGTTATTTCAATCTCATACAACTAAGATAAAAATTATTAAAATGAAGACTCATGTCTGAATTAGCCATTATTAATTATTTATTTATACATTTAATTAGTTATAATATCATTATATGTTTTATTGAAATATTATAATATATAGGAAGTTACTTCAATCTCATACAACTATTAAAAATATATTTAAAATTAATACAGATTAATAGATTCAAATCAAAGATCTTGATGACAACTTGGGATTTGGGTTTAGGTTTTCATTTACTTGATATCTTTCATTGGAACATAACAACATGATTATCAAAGAAGAATTTAGACCCAAAAAAAGAATTTGGGAAACTTTAATTTAGAAACTAATGATGATTAACAATTATGATTGGTCTTTAGCGTGAGACGTTGACTCTGATTTTTTTTAGTTTTATATAATTTTTCAGAGCCTTAGAAGGAATATACTAAGGCTTATTCATTAAATTATTTAGATTGATGTGAATGAGGATTTCAATTCTTTGTTGTAATGTATAGCACTTTAATATTTAAATATATAAATAAAATATAATATTATTTAAATATTTAAGTTTAGTTTTTAAATAACATACATTAAAAATATAAATTTATAAAAATATTTAAAAATAAAATTTTTAAAGATGTTAAAATTATTTTATTATTTTAAAGGAATTGAGATAAGATTCATTATATTGCATCATCATCCCACTATAGTATTATAAGAAGTTGGTTATCTAGTTGAGCTAATGCCATTGGACAAATTTTTAGTAAAAAATGCAAGTTTTTATGAGGGGTTCTAGTTCCCTTGCACCAGGGTTTGAACTTGGGTTTCCTAAATGAAAACCCAAAGACACACCACACCCCCACTCCCCGTGATTTGAATTTGGGTCTCTGTAATGTAAGCCCAAAACCTTTACCACTAGTGTAAAGAAGATAATGCTTAAAATTAAAATCCTTTATAAATCAAGATTTTATGTAAAATAAATTTTAACTTTACTTAAAATATTTTACAAATCATTTAAAACTAGTGACAAAGTTTATGCAGTTATAAGTATTTTGTATATAAATGTTTGTATATATAATGTAAAATAAGGCTGAAGATTCTAAAATGATGAGATTCAACACCACAATAGTAATACTACACCTAAATTTTAATGATTAATATAAATTGTTAAAAAAAATAAAAGTCTCTAAACTTGTAAGAATGGAATTAAAAATAATCTATAATATCTTCACTTTAATTAGGCGCGTTACATTTTGAAATAAAAATGGTTTATTATAAGGATATTGTTTAATATAAGTTCAAGTCTTGTAATTTAGGTTTTTACAATTTATTTTTGGTTGTGGAAAACATCTTAGAAGGGATACCACTTTTGGATAAGACCTAAGGAGGCAGGGGTATCTCTTCTGCAAAAAACGCACAAGGCTCACACCTGACCTACCACCTTTGAAACACGCAAGGAGCATGTTTGAAAAAACAAAAACAAGAACACACAAACACAAACACACAATAAGCTAAAACAAATAAAGCATACACCTTGAATGTGAAAGTAAGAAAAAACACAACCAAACACACGCATAATAAGAATGAAAAACACGAACCACACAAAACAAACACAAAAACAACATAACAAAAAAAATAAAATAAAATAAAAATAAAAAAAAACGAAAAAATTAAACACCAAACCATGAAACACACAGAAAAAACCACAAACACAGCATAACAAAACACTACCATAACAAAACCAACAAAAAAATAAATACACCACAAAAAAAAACCACAGAATACGAAACACACAGAAAAAATCACAAAAATAACATAACAAAACATAACCAAAAAAGAAACAACAAAATGATCCAGATACACCACAAACAAAAACATGAAAAACAAATACAACAAAAACTAAGCCAAAGGAGCTATTGACAAATCAAACAAAAAAAGTAACACTAAAAATAATCCAAAGCTTAACAAATTACCAAAAATATCATAAATTGCTTAGCAAAATAGCCAAAGCTTCTAACATTTCAATCAAGAAATTGAAGGATAACACCCATCCTATAAACCCTTAGGATGATGGCATCCTCATCCTTTTATTCGTATCTTGCTTTATTCCAACTGAGACTATAGGCTGGTTACTTAGAACCACGACAATACTATTGAAATTTGTATGGTCTTTTTGAGGATCCATTTTGTTTGAAGTTTGAATCTGCCCTTTTGTTTTGCACTTGGGTTGGTTTTCTACATTGTATTTTTTTTTTCTTTACAGTTATTTCTTAGCATCAAGGCAAACTCTTGTAGTGATTTCTCATCATGCAATCTTTCCTGTTCCCTCTCTTCATCACATTGTGTTTTCATAATAATTGTTTTTATTTGACCATCCTTATCATCTGCTTGCTAATTCGTGGAGAGAATTTCAAAGGTATTAGGTGAGATTACTGTTTTCTCTTTTGTTGCTATTTTTTTCTTTGTGCTTTTTTGTTTAGGGATTTGAAACCCTGCCAAGTCCCCATCATCTTTCTCTTTTTTAGGGATCTTATGTGGAAAATCCTTGGCTAAATGGCCATATTCATGACAGATTTTGCATCTAGATGAAATATTTTCATAATTTACTACTTGCTCTTATATTTCTTCCCTATATTATAAAGTAATCTTCTCTGAAAGTGGTTTTTCAAAATCAATCAAAACATAAATCCTTGCATAAATCACATGCTTTAAGTGTTGGGTGCTATCATAAATCATCATGAAAACTCCTAAAGAATTCCCAATTGTTGCGAATATGTTTGGATGCCAGTATTCTATGGGAAGACCAAATAAACGAACCCAAACAGGGACAGTTGATCGCATTTCTTCCTCAGCTTTGACCTTGGTATTCCAAGGCTTCATTAAGAGCCCTGCCCTCCCAAAAAACCATGCCCCCGCTTCAAAAATATCCTCTCTATCTTCTTCAATAGCAAAAAAATAAGAAAGTAGCCATTAGGGTAAGTAAAAATTTGGAACTCACCTTTAGTGCTCCAGTTTTTGGCAGCCCATTGCTTGAAGGTAGCAAGAGTCGATCAAAATCCCATGAATCGACAAATTAGCCCTCTCCTATCCATCTTATCTATTCCTTCCTGGAGATCCGTTATTTCCAACTTCACTAATGTAGATCCATTAGTTGCTTTTATGCAACCCATCTATATTTTCCTTGAATTGACCTTTGGCATTCTCAGTGGTTTCCTTGGAAATCGTTGATTGTGTTTCCCTCCTATTTGAGGTGATCCTCCATGGATTGCTTCTTTAAAAATTATTTTTAGCTCAATGCATGCATCTTTGTTGAAACCCTCCATCCCGAAATTCAAAAAATGAAGTTGCAAGAAACCCTAAATTTCCATCATAAACTCTAATGAAACTTCAAATCTCTCCGACGCAGTCACTTTCATCCTCAAAGGCCATTTGGCTAAACTCAGTTTTACAAATGCTGTTCACTCCTTCCCTTGTCCATCCACACTCTGCCACACTCACATTTAGATGATGGCTGCTATTGCTACTGTTGATTTTAGCTCCATCTTCGTTGTAGGAAACCCTAAATTTTTTAACATCTTTGTTTTGCCACGTCTGTAAACAAAATCTCATATTCACACTTTTGGTTTTCCATCAATTTACAGTTCTCTTGTACAATTAAGTCTATTATTTTGACAAATATTTTTAAGTTATAAATGATACAATTAAGTCTATTATTTTGACAAAGATTTTTAAGTGATAAATGATAATCTTCAATGCGTAATCATTATTCTCTTGAATGTTTAATTGTATTGAACAAAATAAATTGCAACATGTTTTTAAATTAGAATAAATTTTGGTTTATTTGTTTTGAAAATTAATTTTTGTAAGATTCAAATGAATTTTGGTTTATTTATTTTGAAAATTAAATTTTGTAAGATTTAAGTATATTATGGACTGAGGGATACTCTAAAAAAATTGAATATATTATATATAACAAATATTTTTAAAACATTTACATACAAAAATTCAAATATATTAGAATAATGAATGTGATGGGTGTATGATTTTTCTACTTGTAACTTAACTTCAAAATAATTTTGAAATAAGTATTTGCTTGACAAGTTTCAAGCTTGAGTGGTATACATTTTTTTTTTTGGTATGTAGGAGAGTTGGTTACAACCACTATTTTTATTAACTGCTAGTGCAGGGTTCAAACCGCAGACATTTAGAGTCTTTCATTTCCAATGTAACTTGATTTTTAATAATCTCACGAACTACTTTATAAACATAAAAGGCATAGAACATTCTTGAGTCACGCCACAATATTTTTAGTCTTTTATTTTTTTAAGCGAAAAAATCCTTGCGAGGTCACTTTGGTCTGAGAGACCACGATCAAAAGGTTCTACACCGTCAAAGTCACCCGGGAGTCACGCCCAGTCCTTTGCCCGCACCAACATTATCAATTGGATTTTGAATACCCAATTCAAATTTTTGTTGGAGGATTGCCCTCTCCTCTCCAACTCACCTAAAACACTTGGGTGTTTGGTGTGCATATTTAAGATGCTTAACATTAAGACTTTGAAACATTGAATAAGAGGTTCAACGAGACTTTAAAAATCTGATAAGAGATTCAAGGTTTAAATATAATGGAGTTAAGGTTATACAAGTTTCGTTGAATATATTAAATAAACATAAATATTGTCTGACATGGTGTATAGTCTCATAGACAAAATATCACTTTACTTAAACCTTAAATTTCATTTGAAAGTTTTAAGATTTAATGTATTATCATTCCACTTTCTAAAATAATGATAGGAAAAAATAATAACAATATGTAAATTTAGACAACATCATTAAATGAAAATAGGAAAAGAAATATTAATATAATAATTAATCAATTATCATGGTAGCTTAACAAGTAAAGTTAAGATTTTGAATGATGAAGATAGAAAAAATACAATAATAACAATATGCAAATCTAGACCATATCATTAATGAAATTAGGAAAAAAAACTAAAATAAAATACTACCATAGTAAATTATTGTGCTAACTTAACAAATAAAATTAAGAATCAATAATCTCATAAAATGAACATAGAAAAACCAATAAATTAAAAATTTAAATAATATTAAGGTTTTTAATTGAAGTGAGGTTTTGGTTCTATAGTTGAGATATATTGGTGATGCAACCCACACCTATGTTTAAATCTCAACATAGAGGATTAAAAATATACATAAAAATACCCCAAAGGCTAGGTGGATTGGTAGTTGTTTGTTTGGCCTTATCAAGAAGAAATCTAGGTTCAAACCTTGGGACATGTTTGTTGCAAAGGTAATAGTCTAATCTGAATCCTCTAGTGCACGTTAGATCGAAGATGATGGTACGAATCCCATTGACCAATGATCCCTCTCACTTTGGATCAACAATGACAAGGTGGTATAGGCTTGTTGGGAGCAGCCCATGTGGTTTGACAGTTACTAAAAATAGTATAATATAACCAACTCCCCTACTATATATAAACCCATCAAATATTTAAAATAAATAAATAAATTATATATATATATATATATATATATATATATATAATTTATTTATGAATGTAAAAACTTGCGTATATAAATTCTTAAGGTTTAAATCTAATGTTAGATAGGTTGTACACTACATTAATACTTGGATAACACATAGTTCTAATAACTTATGACCTCATAGATTCTAAAAATTACTTTACTTAAAAAATTGGCAATAAAATATTATTTACATTTAAAATTAATATTAAATACAAGTTTTTAATATATAAATTATTAAAGTGAAGATAACTGATAAGGTAGGGTTCAAACCACAAGGGTTGCTACAACCAAACATATTTCACCTCGTTATTATTGATCCGATGTGAAGGGAACCATCGGTTGTTCGGGGTCATCATTGGTCTAGTGTGCACTCAAAGGATTCAGATTAGATTACTATGGCTATTTGAGGTTTGAACCTATATGTCTTCTTGATAAGTGCTTGGCCACACAAACATTTACCAATCTACCTAATCCTCGGGAACCATTTATATCTAACTATAATCAATTAATTATTTTTTCATTATTAAATTTTAACCTAATTTTTTAGTAAATTAAAAAATCTACTAATTAAACTAATATTATTTAATATTAATTATTTTTATAATAATAAAATTTAATATATTATTCTTCTTTACAATATGAGGAGAGAACCTTGTTTTTATTTAATGTTTAGAGAGGAGAACATTGTTTTTATATTAAAATATGGAAAATCTCACCTTTGTGAAGTTATCAACCACCTTTCAAATAATTTCTATAATGGATGTGTCCGAAGTGTGTGAATTTGGGTATTTTAACTAACGTTTCTTTGTCCGGTCATCAAACGGCATATTTTTAATTTAAAATATCTTTTTTCTACGTGGAAACCCTTTTGGTCAGTGTTAATCATAGCTATATAATAAGAGATTTGGTTGGATTGTGCAACATTTCTTTTGGGTTCGGTAGTTTCATATTTTTTTTTACTCTCCAAGGAGAGGAAAGGGCCATCTACCGACCCAAACCCATTGGGGTAAGCTTGGTATGGTGTTTGGTTACAAAAATCTGACGGTATTTCCTTGGCTGGCTTCAACTTTGATGGCTTGGTTGCTATGGTTGGATGGTGCTTGGATGACTCTATTGCTAGGGTTCTCTATTAGTAGTGGGTTCGTGGTTGGTTTGTACCGCTTTCTTCTGGTTTCGATAATTTTTTGCTGTATCTGGCTATTTCGGGGAGACAGGGTCAAATATTGACCCAAACCAGTTGGAGTGAAAGTGGATTGTTATGTTGCAGTGGTTTTTGGATTTTGGCCCCATGTCTCTAGTGGGTTTCCTAGCTTCGACGGTTTGCAGATATCTCTTTCTTCAGTTCCAACAGTGGTGGTGTGTTTGATCCCAGGGTTCTAAGGCTTATTTTTTCGGGATCTTACCCTTCTCCCTCTCAGGTGCGGTGCAAAATGTTGCTATCTCATTTTTCTTGTACTTGAGAGCGGTTGTTCTTGAAACTTTTTTGGTTGGTTCCAGTGAGATTTGCAGGTTTCATGGAATTTCTTGTGCAGATCTCTTGGATGGTTTTTATGCTATTAATTTTGTTGGTCGGTATTTCTAGTGTTGTTTTATTACACCGGCTATTCTCATGAGGGGTTCTCCTGTTATGTGCTTTTGTTGATAGATTTGTTGATTGTGATGACAAGATTCCTCTGTTCTCCCTTCATGTTAGGCGGTAAATGCTTATGTTTGGGTAGTTTTTATTTGTAAATTTATTTTTAACCGGTAGCATTTTCATTATTCAGCTGTTTTTTTCCGTTGTTTTAGATTCAGAGCACACGGTGGTTTGATCATGAGACAATCTCTTATATTTGCTTGATAAAATTCTAGGGCTTATTTGCTAGGAGGTTGTTTCATTGGATTTTTGGGTTTGATTCGTGGAATCCAACACAATCTTTCTTGATGTCTTATTGCTATATCTAAGGTTTGGGGTACCTGTTGGTCACAGGTCCAGGGCACGCAAACCCACCGAAAGTCCTTTCCCACGAGGGGCATCTCTTCCCTTCGGCCTTTCAATGTTGGTCGCAGGTCCAGGGCATGCAAACCCACCGAAAGTCCTTTCCTGTGCGGATTTGATGACCAAAAGTACCTTTCAAAACCTTATTTGTAATAGGTTTTAAAACCCTTTTAAAACCCTTTCTACTATTAATAAAAAAAAATAACCATATAATAATAATTTAATAATACTAATATCTATTGAATTAATGATTTAACATAAGCCCTATTGCAAATTTATTATGATTTATTTTTAGCCTGAGACGTGACTATGATTTTTTTAGTTTTATATAATTCTTCAGAGTTAAGGAATATCCTAATACTTATTTATTACATTATTTTAATTGATATGAACTAGGATTTCAATTTTTTGTTGTGATGTATAGTACTTAGTTTAATCATATAAGTAATTTTTTTTAATTAGATATAAGAAAAGATTTTGAAAGGATCTTCGAAGTTTTTAAAAAAGGGGTTTTGAAAGGGTTTTTAAATTTATAAAAAAAACATAAAAGTTTTTAAAGAAAAACTAAAGTTAAACAAAAAAAAGATCTGACCCATCCAAAACTCGGAAACTAAACACAAGAATACATAAACAAAATATAAGTACTAAAGACAAGAATACATAAACAAAATATAAGTACTTTGAATACATAAACAAAATATAATTATTTAGCAAAGATATTATTTACATTATTTAAATATTTAAATTTAGTTTTTAAATAAGATATATTAAAAATAAAAAATTATAAAAATATATTAATATTTTTTAAGGTCTTAAATTATTTAAGAATTATATTATATAATTTTTTTTATAATTTAAATTATAAGAAAATTTTGCTAGCAGGTACTTTGTTTAATGGTTGAAACAAATAGCTATGTAGCCTATAATAAGGTTCAAATCTAAACAAGAAGTTGATGTAAAAGGGAAAAGTCTAACCCTTTCAAAACCCTACTTACAAAAAATTATAAAAAACCTTTATTGTAAAACAAGATATTTATAACATAATATCATTTATATATAGTTATTAAAACTAAAATAAAGTAGATTGTAACATTCGCTAAGTTATTCAATATGTGTTTATCCAACTAGACTTTTGTTATCAAAGCATTGTGTACAACTTTATTACCATTAAATTTGAACCTTGGATCTCCTATTTAGAGTTTCAAAGAAATGAAGGAAAAAAAGATAAATGCGTTAGTAAAAATTAATCTATGATGTTAATGAGATAATATTATTTTAATCACTTTACTAAATAAATACAAAGAAAAAACTAATAGTAGAGATGTGAATCTATAGAGGGATTAAATAAAAATAAGAAAAAAACAACTTTAATATTAATTAAGATAACAAACAATTTCAAATACTTCATGAATAAAAAGGACTAAGGATTCCACAAACCAAACCCTCAAAGAAGAGGGAAGCAAAATAGAAGCAGGGATAACAAAAAATATCCTCTAAATCAAAACACCTATTGTCTAAATAAGGGAGGTAAGAGAAAACATTGTATTAAAAACAAAAGGAGATGGTGGTAGGATAAGATTTTACCATTGAAAGACAAATCTCTAGTAGGAAGGTTCATGGGACGCTCGATGAAAACAAACTCTTTGTGATTCAATAAAGTCAACATGGTTTGAGTTGTTGGGATATTTGCCAACATACCATGTAATAATAAAAGGTTGGCAAGCTTTTGTATTCTAGAAAGAAGAAGATGCCAAAACTACAAAAAAGGGAAGATGGAGATGGGATCAAAGCATCCTTACTCTAAAAAATTGGACACCTAGGTTTGATCCTCACTTAGAGAGGATAACCACCCAACCTATTTGGGTCAAGCTACCTACACTACCACTAGAATATTGGAATGAGAAGATATCGAGGAAGATAGGGAACTCTTTGGGAGTTTTTCTTGAAGTGGAGTCAAAAGTTTAAGTGGCATTCAAAAATTGGTAGCTTGAATCTTAGTGGAGATGGACCTAAGTCTAAGATTACTTGAGAATATGGAATTTGTAATAGGAAGTTGGTATCATACACATAAGTTAGACTACATTGGAGTCCCATTTTGATGTAGTTTTTGCCACCATTATGGTCATCTCAAAGCAGAATGTAGAGCATGAAGAAGTAGTAGACATAGAAAGAAGCAGATAGAAGTTGAAACTCCCATTGGTACAAGTAATAGAGAGAAGATAATAGTAATAAAAATTCAAGAAAATAAGGGACAAACAACAATCTCAAGAGCTCTAAAAGAACAATCACAGACATCACTCAATCAACAAAAGGAAAATGACCAGGAAACTAGACAAATATTCATGGATTATAGAAGAGAAGAGTGTAGATTTTCAACAAAGAGCCTAGAGGACTAGATTCAGGTAATCCAATATTATCTCTACATGATGATTTGAATGATACAAATAATAAATTTGTTTCCCTATACAAATCTAGCTTGAAATTGGTTCAGGAGGACCATATAGAGAATAGTCTTGAGAGAAGAAGGATAGAAGAGAGTGTTTCACCCTCAACAGGGGAAAGTAAGAAGATAATGGAGGATAGATAGGCAGAGGGATCAAGTAAGGATTTAGTTTGGGATGGAAGAGGGTAGACTCTCTCTGAGATCAATGGAGAAAATAAAGAAAAAAAAAAAAAAGGAAAAAAGAGAGGAAAAATAAGTAAACTAAGGAAATCCCCCATCAGCAGGATTTTCTCTCCCTCTAGTCCCTCATCTCAATGTAAACTTTTGCCTCTTGTGGGAAAATATGCTTTAAGATCTCAGAAAAAAGGCAAAGCAGATAAGAGCTTTGGGCAAATTCAAAAGAGGATGAGCTTTGAAGCTAGTCAAACTCAGGGTTCCTTAGTAGGTAGGATTTCCTATCTAAAAATAGCCCAAAAAGAGTTAAGAAAGAAATTATTTCTGGTAAACAAAGATCTATTTATGGGGTACTTAGAACAAGATAACCCCTTGAGTTAGATAATCCATGATAATAATATCTTTGAATATTAGAGGATTGGGGGCTCCTCACAAAAAGATAGCCCTAAAAGGACTTATTAAACTTTAGAAGCTTGATATTATCTTGATTCAAGAAACCATGTTAGAGGTAGGAAAGACAACATCTATTCTTAATTCATTCCTACCAAGTTGGAAGTTTATTGGGATAGACTCAAATGGAAAATTAGGGGAATTGTCTCGGGATGGAAAGATTCTTGTCAATTGATTGATAACTCCTTCATAGAAGCAAGAGTAGTATCAGAATTACACTCCAAGGAGTTAGGGAAAACAATAACTATAGTAAATATGTATGGTCCATATGGAGATAAGAAGGTTTTCTGGGAGGAAGTTTTTGGCCAAGATCTTCTAAAAAGGAGAATTTAGTGGTGGGAGGAGATTTAAACTTTGTTACAAAAAGAAGTGAAATATGGGGAGAAGAGGCCAAAATGGACCCACTAGCTAATTTTTTCCTTCACAAAATTCAAAGTGTTGGACTATGTGATATAGAACCAAAAAATCTTACTCCTACATGGAGGAACAATCAATCTGGAAGACATGGGATATCTAAAAGATTGGATAAATTTCTAGTTTCAGAGAATCTCTTAGCTTTCTTTGATAAGATGAGAACTTGGATAGATCAAGGGGGATGATCAAATAATTTTCCAATCCTTTTATATCTAGAAAAGAATGAGGATAAACCATTAGGCCATTTCAAATTCAACCCATCTTGGCTAAGGGATGAAGAATTTTAAAACATAGTAAGAACAAAATGGAGGCATTATGACCCAACCTTAGAAGAGACAACCATGTTTCTAGTTCACCAAGTAATCTTAGGAGAATAAAATTAGTCACATTAGGTTGGACCAAAGCAAAATATTAGGAAGCGAAGGTAAAACTTATTAAAATTGAATCTACTCTAAATTAACTTTACAATACCAAAGGTAATGAAGTTTTTTTAGAAAATGAAATCATGCAAGTCAAAGAACTAGGAAAAATAGAAGAGAGAATTGTTAGAATGAGAGGAGGTAAAATGGAGAATGAAAAGCAAGGCTTTATGGCTAGAACAGGGGGATGAAAATACATTTTTTTTTTAAAATTATGCAAAACAAAGGAAATATACAAACACAATTTGGGAAATGAAAGAGGAGAATGAAAACACTTTGAGAAGATTCCAAGAGTTGACACCATTAACAATTAATTACTTCAAAAGACTTGTATAAAGATCCAAACAAAGAAAATATAGTAGAGACAATCAAACTAGTTCTTAATTTATCCAAGATGGTCAATGAGGAACAAAAAAAAGCTTTGTTCTTAGAAATCACCAAGGAGGAGTTACATTCAATAGTCAAATCATTCCAAAAAGGGAAAATTCTAGGTCTAGATGGATGGACAATTGATTTTTATTTGGATTTTTATGAACTGTTGGAGGAGGATATTTTAAAAGTGGTAGAAGAATCAAGGATTAAGGGACAATTGCTAGGATCCATAAACTCCACTTTCTTGGCTTTGATTCCAAAAAATAAAATCCAAAATCTTTTGGGGATTATAGACCTATCTCTTTATGTAATACCCTCTACAAAATCATCTCAAAGATTATAGCTAAGATAATTAAAGGGATATTCTCAAATGATTTTTTGAAGAACAGTCTAGTTTTAAGTAAAAGGTAAATTCATGAAGCAATAGGAGTAGCCCAAGAAAGGACTACATTCAATAAAGACAAGGAAACAACAAGCAATGGTAATAAAATTAGATCTAGCAAAATATTTTGATAAAGTAAATTGGTTATATATCAGGTTGAGCCTAATTCAAATTGGATGTAGCATTCTCTTTGTGAATTGGGTGATGGGATGTATCAATTCAACCTCTTTTGTTGTACTTATCAATGACTCACCTTCATGTTTTTTCAAAGCTTCTAGAGGTTTGAAACAAGGGTGTCCTCTTTCTCCTCTTTTTTAAAATCTGGTAGCATAAAATTTGAGTAGACTAATAAGGAAATAGAAAAGATATAAAATGATCAAGGGTATCAAAATTGGTAATTCTTTAAAGGTAACCCATTTGCTCTTTGTAGATGATGTTTTACTTTTTGGAAATGAGACATTGAAGGAAGTCTTCGAGTATAAAGAAGTGTTGGACCCATATTGTATGACTACAAGAATAAAAATGAATCTTCAAAAAATAGAAATAACCTTCAATAGATTTCAGCTAGAGCAAATAGAAGCAATAATAAGAATTTTTGATTTCAAGTAAGTAGACTTTGATAAAGGGATAAATATTTAGGTTTTCATATAAAACATAATGACTGTGGGTACTAGGATTGGATCTGTTTATACACCAAAAAAGAGAAGAGAATCAACACTTGGTGCACTAAGTGGCTATTGTTGGGGGGTCACCTTATGTTGGTGAAATTAGTTTTGGAAGCCACCTCAGTCTACTCGCGATCCCTGTCTTACATTCCCATCATAATATTAGATAAAATAGGGAAGTAGTGTTTCCAATTTCTTTGGTTAAGGAACAAAAAAAAGATGCAATGATCCTAGTCAAATGGAACATAATAGCTAAACCAAAATCAGATAAAGGACTTCCTGTAAATATAAACTTTAATTTACCAAAAAAAAATCAGACAGAGAATAGAGCCTCAAGAATATACATAACTTTGGGAAAGCTTTAGCAGCAAAAAATTTAAGGAGATTGATAATTGCCAAAGGAATATGGTAGGAAGTAATTCAAGAAACATATTTAGTCATCTTGTCCCAATATATATAAAAAAAAAATTAAAAAAATCAAATAATATTAAACCTTCTTATTGAATGAGGCCTTGGTTTAATGGTTGAGATATATGGTTGATGCAGTTCACAAAAAGATTTAAATCTTAATAGTACTAAAAAGGTTGTATAATTTAATTAATAACACTCAATGAAAAGATATTATAATGGTTTGAAAACCTAATCAAAACCTTATTTTAAATATATATAATTTTTTTAAAATAATTAAAAATATATAAAACATAAATGTAAAAACTTACATAAAAATTCTAAATTGTCACGGTGGTTATTTTCGTTAAATAAATATTTATGAGGGAAGGAGTGGACAAATCCTTTTAAAAAATAAATTTATTTTGCAGGGTAGTGTATTCAAATGGGCTTTCAAAATTCCATAATTGGTGTGTAGAAGTGTGTGGATTTGGGTATAATAACTAACTTTCTAGAGAGACCCAGTCATAAAACCGAATATTTTTCATTTAAAATTTCTTTTTCCTGCTTGGAAACCCTTTTAGGCAGTGTCAATCATATCTATATTATTATTATTATTAATCATTGAATCAATGATTTAAAGTGAGCCCTATTGCAAATTAACAATTATGATTGATTTTTAGCCTGAGACGTTGCCTATGATTTTTTTAAAGTTTCAGAAGGAATATCCTGAGGCTTATTCATTAGATTATTTAGATTGATGTGCGTCGGGATTTCAGAAGAGCACTTTAGCCATATAAGTAATTTGATTATTTAAATGCATGAACAACATATAATTTAGTTTTTAAATAATATATATTAAAAATAAAAATTTATAAAAAATTTAAAGCTGTCAAAATTATTATTTTAAAAGGAAATGAGATAAGATTTATTATACTACATCATCATATAGTGGTATTATAAGAAAGTTATCTAAAAATGTATCATTTTGTAAGATTTGAAGATCGATCTCTTCCATCAAAACTAAAGAATCTAATTGGTTGAGCTAATGCTGTTGGATAAATTTTGAGTTTAAATGCAAGTTGTTATAAGGGGTCCTAATCCTCTAGTTTGGGGTTTTGAACTTGGGTCTCCTAAATTAAAACCCAAAGACACACCACTACAATATCACTCATAGAACAAAATTTTGAGTTAAAAACATAGGTTTAAACAAAGGAATTTTGAATTAAAAAACTCAAGTTTTTATATGAGGGGTTCAGGTACCACTATTGTATCCTGCACAAGTAAAATTTTGAGTTTAAAATATGGGTTTTTACTAGGGGTCTTGGTCCCTTTGTACCATGGTTTGAACTTGGGCCTCCTATATGAAAACCCAAAGACATGCAACTATGGTATCTCACGGGACTTACATTTTTGAGTAAAAAACATGAGTTTTTACAAGGGGTCTTGGTCTTTGATATGGAGTTTGAACTTGAGTTTTTAGAATGAAAACCCAAAGACATACCACTACAATATCCTTCACAAAACTAAAAAATTTAAGTAAAAAATACAGGTTACCCAAAGACATACCACTAGGTATCCCTATCGTGGGACTAAAATTTTGAGTTAAAAACACAAGTTTTTCAAGGGGTCCTAGTCCCCTAGTACTAGGATTTAAACTTGTATTTTCTAAATGAAAACCCAAAGACATACCACTATAGTATCCCTCGCGGGACAAAATTTAAAACAAGATATCTATAATATAATATCATTTAATGCATATTTCTTAAATTAATTGAATCCCTTTCATGTTGATGAATTCTTTATTTCTTGTTATTAATTTTTATTGAAATTATTAACTTTTTTAATACTTATAACATCTTAAGCTTACAAATGGAAGTACAAACGGGGCACCCCTTCTCGTGATTTGAACTTGGGTCTCTGTAATGTGAGCCCAAAACCTTTACCACTAGTGTAAAGGAAGATAGTGCTTAAAATTAAAATTCTTTATATATCAAAATTTTATGTAAAATAAATTTAAAACTAGTTACAAAGTTTTGTATATAAAAGTTTGTATATATAATGTAAAATAAGGTTGAAGATTGTAAAATGATAAGATTCAACACCACAATAGTGATACCACACCTAAATTTTAATAATTAATATAAATTATTAAAAAATTATGTTTTAAAAATGAATTCACCTTTGATGTGAAAATTTTAATTTTACAAGTAAAATATAAAAATAATACAAGTGCTAAACTTGTAAATATGAAATTAAATATAATCTATAATATCTTCACTTTAATTAAGCATACATATATTTTGAAATAAAAAATGGTTTATCTTAGGGATATTGTTTAATATAAGTATAAGTCTTATAATTTAGGTTTTTACAATTAAGTATAGTCCTTCAATACGCATTTTGACAAATATTTTTATGTGATAATTGATAATCTTCAACCTGTAACCATTATTCTCTTGAATGTTTAATTGTATTGAACAAAATAAATTGCAAAGTGTTTTTAAATTAAAATAAATTTTGGTTTATTTGTTTAAGAAAAATAATTTTTGTTTGAGTATATTCATGGATCAAGGGATACTTTAAAAAACTGAATATATTATATACAACATATATTTTAAAAATATTTACATACAAAATTCAAATATGTTACAATGTGAATATGATGGGTGTATGATTTTTTTACTTGTAATTTAACTTCAAAATAATATTGAAACAAGTATGTGCTTGACATGTTTCAAACTTGAGTGGTATACATCACCTTAAACAAGCATTAATCCTTCATTTTTAATGTAACTTTATTTTTCACAAGTTACTTTATAAACATAAAAGGCATAAAACATTATTGAGTTAATCAATTCAATAATTAACATTTAATATGCTTAAATAATACTACAACTTCAATTAATCCACACCTATAGTAAATAAAAGAATATCACAAGTTAATGGTTGAATGAGTATGATTGAATATCATCATATCCTCTGGGTAGGTTTTAGTTTTCTAAACAATCTCATAGCCAAATTTGGAATCAAATTTGAAAACTATTTATCCTTTCTTGTGGATGTAAAAAGAGGATTTAATTTGATAGTTTATTTTTTTTTTGTTAAAGATACTTTAACAACCAAAGCATATAGTTGGGGGCACAACAAGGGCCACCCTCCCCTTGATTTGAACTTGGGTCTCCGAAATGTGATTCCAATGCCATACCAATACACTGATAGGGACTTGACATGATGGTTTGAATGGTAAGATTATTATTTTTAAATATTGATAATTTTTTACTCACAACAAATAATGATGGTAAGTTCAAAATTGAAACCTTTAGAACCCTTCAAATACAATTTTACCCTTAAGAAGGGTAAAATTAAAAGTACCCATCATAAAAAATTAAAAAAATATTTTTCATTCTTTGACCTTGAAGTACAGTGAGTAGTCTAACTTTTGATTTAAAGGATAACTGAATTTATCCATTCAAAACTAATGCATGTAATATATTGTAATGAATTTTATAAATAAATATGAGAAATACAAATGTAGAGTAATTTTATTCAAAACGAAAGTATTTCATAAGATCAAGCGATATTAGGAAGAATTGTAATAAGAAATTTTAGAACAAGCATCATTTTGGCATATTATTCAAGTGGATTCAACTAGATTTAATAATCTCATCTTCCACTAGACATAGGCAAATTAAAATAAAAAGGAAAGTGTGTCAAACTACCATGGTCTCTCCAACAAAATATGGCATGCGTTCATTGGCATAATGTCACATAGAACTGTGTCCTTACGAGAACCAACTTAAAAGTTTACAATACATTGTTTGGTTATCAAAATTTGGTGCCCATTTTTTAACAATGACACTTTGTAAGAATTTGGATGCTCCATCCTCTTCAAGCCAAGTTTTTCTACCATATTTGTTGACACTAAGCTTTATGTGCTTCCACTATCCACAATCACCTTGCAACATTTTCCTCTTAAGTTACAAATGGTTTTGAATAGGTTCCTTCTTTGCTCAGGTTCATACACCTCCTTTGTTGGTTTCAATAATACCCTTTTCATCATAAGGGATTCTCCTTGTTTTGGTTCCTATGTGTGGCGAAGCTACGCTTTCCTCATATACTTGTATAATATGACTATGAGCTTCCTTTCCATACCCATTGGTTTGTTGTGCTAGAGGGTATCATATACTTGATGGCCAAATTCTCCATATTTGTAAGAATTTTTGGGGAATCTTCTATCATAATCTTCCCTTCCTCTTGAGAAATATTTGTTTTTCTATTATTCCAAGAACTAGCCTCTTCCTCCTACTTTTGATGTCCTTGTTTATTGTTGTTTTGTCCTCTTTCTCTAGCATTATTTTGTTGTCTTTGCAATAATATTTCATTTACCTTGAGTGCATATTGATATACCTCTTCAGAGTTCTAATTCGAATCATACCAATCTCATATTGTATGGATAATATTAGTCCATTTATGTATCTTACCATCTTCTACTCATCATCTTCAATATACCTGCTCTTATAGTCAATTTATAGAACTCTTTTGTATATTCTTTCCCTCCTAACTCCTTTTGTTTGAGGTTTTGGAGTCTTCTAAACAACCCAATTTGATAATATACAAATTAAACTTTCATCTGGAACATAAAATTTTTCCAAGTTCGAGTTTTATCTTTCTCCTTTTGTTGTCTCTCAGTTTGGACATTATCCCACCAAATTGAAGCATATCCCTTTAGCCACATACATGTAAATTTGACCCGCTTTGGACCCTTCAAGTATGTTATCCAATCAATCAACTCTTTTAGGTTTAAAATTCTATTAAAACTGAGAATATTCATCTTTGAATTACTACCAATATTTGAGATTGTCTGAATTAATTGTTGCTTTGGTTCTTCTCCTTCCTCTTCATCTCGAGCTTCCACATGACCAATTTTATCTTCTTCAATGCCACTAATATCCTTATGATGAATGCCTCTAGTTTGGGCACTCTCAATTGCATCTAGCCTAGTGGTAATTCCTCTTAGCATTTCCACTATATTTTTTGGTCGAGTCCTAGACCATGCGGTCTTCTTCCTTGTTGTGTTATATTTCCTCAAATTCTTGTCACAGGCCCTTTCTTTAATACCAAATATTTTAGGTAGGAGGGAGTCCACCTAAGAATAAACTTCTCCAACAATAAATAAATTAATTTATCTGCAATCACTTCTTGTGACGGTAGAGTCTTATGACAACCACTTCTTGTAACAA
Source organism: Wollemia nobilis (assembly GCA_028583015.1). Taxonomy (NCBI): domain Eukaryota; kingdom Viridiplantae; phylum Streptophyta; class Pinopsida; order Araucariales; family Araucariaceae; genus Wollemia; species Wollemia nobilis. The sequence continues at coordinate 2,915,609 of JAQPPZ010016601.1, read as the reverse complement.
CAATATTCAAGATAATAAGATGACAACTTCTTGTGATGACTATCTTTCAACAAGATGATAACCTCTTGTGATGACAATATTTTGGCAAGATGACAACTTCTTGTGGCAACAATATTTTGGTAAGACAACAATTAGCTAGACGATTTTCTTCATGATGACACTCACCACTACGCATCCCAAGATGACATTTGCCATGACACAATTCCAAGATGACATTTTCTAGTTGTTACTTTGCTAGACGTTTCCCCTCAAACAACTAATACGGATTCATAGTTCCTAGGATCACCATTTTTTTACGCTTAATTTGTTAAAGGTGACCACCATTATAATGTAAACACTTTTTTGAAAGCTTCCTTCAGCTGATAAGGACACACACCAGAAGACTCAAAAGGAATTATAAAACTAAATATATCCATTGCCATACAAAAGGGGGATATTTATAGCCCATTACATAACCTCGAAAGGAACCTTCTAGGAAGTAAAATATTAAATACTCAAGACAAAACCTTTCGAGTAGGTGTTTACATTATAATGATGGTCACCTTCAACAAATATTATTATTAAGCATAAAAAGTGTTGAACCTAGAGCTATAAATCCATATCAATGATTCTTAACTTGATGACACTAATTGAGTCATGTGATGGCAAGACTTAGAGGAAAATTGCCCTTCTTTTAGAACATTTGCTTCTTCTCAAACAGAGTCAAACTGCTACAAAATTTTTCTCACCTGCAACCTTACACACACTAGTCTATGCAATCTACAACGTACAACTCAAATAGCACAATTCATTTATCATTCAAATGTACACACAAAAGAAAACTTAAGATGAATAGCATTGGTGTTTTTTATATGTTAAATGATTGTACATCCAGTATTTTGCATTTGGTCCCCTCTTTTATGGACTTCTCTACACTCTTTTATTTCATCTAGCATGTTCTCTTATCTTCCTATGCATATCATTGTCTCCTCTTCATATTCTTATTTATTTATATACATGAGGTTGGAAGTTACAAATGGATTGACAATTTATCAAAATGGCTCATCCATAACCATCTTCAAGTTGGATGCTCTTGCATCATACTTGTCACGTAAGAGGAAATGTTTCATAAGTGAAGCTCATGAACATTTTTTGAAATTTGTATCAAAGATGCCATGTGTAATAATCTCGAAAGCATTTATCCGTGTCAATATTTTAGTTGGCTGGTTATTCCACTTGATCATATATTCATAATATAGTTTATTTCTTATTCTTTTGACCACTCTGGAGTCTATATTTCATCCTATTCCCTTTTTGACAATTGTGCCATCCATTATTTAGTTGGAAAATCAAATATGATATCTTCCATATTCTCCGTAGGCTAATAATAATTACAAATATAAGTTAAAATGGTTCAAAATGTAAATTTTTCAAATATTTTAAAATTATTTGAAAATTGATTTTTTCAAAAATTTATAACTTAGAACTATTAAAAACTTATATTATAAAAACAAGTTCATCAATAATATAATATTATCTAGATCACCTCATTAAATAAATATAAAAAAATAAAAAAACACGATTAAAAGGTTATTAATAATTGTTAGAATTGTTTCAATGTCCACACAAGACCATAAATTATAAGAGACAATGTGGTTATCTAAGTTTTTATCTATCTATACTTTATAGTTATCTAAGTTTTTATCCACCTATATTTTAGTATGATGTACAATCCTATATTTTTCATATTTGAACTTGGGATTTCTGATTATTAGCATGGTGTACATCTTAAGATGCTTAACATTAAGACTTTGGAATATTGAATAGGAGGTTCAACAAGACTTTAGAACTTTGATAGGACGTTCAAGGTTTAAATCCAATGGAATTGAGATTATACAAGTTTTGTTAAATATACATATATTAAATAAACATCTTTAATAAAAATTGTCTTGCATGATGTATAGTCTCATGGACATAAAATATTACTTTACTTAAACCTTAAATTTTATTTGAAAGTTTTAAAGACTTAATGTATTATCATTCAAATGTAAAGCCAACATTGAATAGGAGGTTCAACAAAACTTTAGAACTTTGATAGGAGTTTCAAGGTTTAAATCCAATGGAGTTGAGGTTATACAAGTTTTTTTTGAATAAACATATATTAAATAAACATCTTAATAAAGATTGTCTTGCATGATGTATAGTCTCATGGACATAAAATATTACTTTACTTAACCCTTAAATTTTATTTGAAAGTTTTAAAGACTTAATGAATTATCATTCAAATGTAAAGCCAACTCAAGTGTGAGGTAAAGAACTTTGTAAAATGATGATAGGGAAAAATAATAACAATATGCGAATCTAGACAACATTATTAAAAGAAAATAGGAAAATAAATACTAATACAATTATTCATCAATTATCATGCTAGCTTAACAAGGAAAGATAAGATTTTGAATGATCTCGTTAAATAAAGATAGAAAAAAACAATAATAATAATATGCAATTCTAAGGCACTTACCAAGAAGACAACAAGATTCAAACCTCCGAGGTAGCTTGTTTGCAAAGGTAGTAGTCTAATCTGAATCCTATGAGTGCGTGCCAAATTGATGATGATGATACAAATCCTGAGTGACCGGTGGTCCCATTTACGTCAGGTCAAAAATAACTAGGCATAATAGGTTTGGTGGGAGCAACCCTTGTGGTTTGAACCTTGAGTTTGTCAGTTACTAAAAATAGTGTGGTTGTGACCAACTCTTCTATATAACCAAACTAAAAAACAATATGCAAATCTAGACCATATCATTAATGAAATTAAGAAAAACAACTAAAATAAAATACTAACATTTTTTTTTTTGCTTGATACGATAGTTGGTTACAACCATGTTAGTTTTAGTAGCTGGTAAGCGCAAGGTTCAAACCACAAGGGCTGCATCCATTCCAAACCTATTCCATATCTTTGTTTTATAGCTTGACGTGAAATGAACCACCAAATGCTTGGGATTCGTACCGTCATGGTTAGTGTGGCGTGTACTCAAAAAATTCAGATCAGATTACTACCTTTGCAACAAGCTTCCCCAAGGTTTGAACCTAATAATATACTAACATAAAAATTACTAAATTATCATGCTAACTTAACAAATAAAATTAAGAATCAGTAATCTCATAGGATGAAAATAGAAAACAAAATTAAATTAGATTAAATAATATTAAAGTTTTTTAATTGCTAGTGAGGTTTTGGTTCAAGTTCAATAGTTAATATATATTGGTGATGCAGCCCATACCAAGGATTAAAAATATATGGTGCTAAGGTTTCTCACATTAACAAAATATTATATATATATATAAACCAAATCTTTTATCTATATATATTAATTATAATTATAATGAATATAAAAACTTGCATAAAATTTCTTTTAAAATTTGAATCCAAAGTTAATATGTTATACACTACATTAATACTTAGACAACACACAGTTCTAATGATCTATAATCTCATAAATTCTAAAAAATTATTTTACTTTTATATTATTAAATAATTAATAATAAAATATTATTTAAATTTACAATTAATATTAAATACAAATTTTTAATATAAATTATTAAAGTAAAGATTTATATCTCAATATTATTAATTAATTATAACATCCTTAGAATATTTGAACCTATTTTTTTTTTTTTTTTTTTATAATTAAAAAATCTACTATTTAGAGAGGGGCCACTATGAGGGGATGAATTTACAAATCCTTTAAAAAAACAATTTTTTTTTTTTTTGTTGTTGTTGTAAAGAAGTATATTTAAATGGGCTTTTGGAGGTTATATTTAAAAATAAAAAACCTTTGTCAACTTGTCAACCACCTTTCAAATAATTTCTATAATGGGTGTGTCCGAAAGTGTGTGGATTTCGGTGTTATAAGTAACTTTCCCTGTCCAGTCAGCAAACCGCATATTTTTCATTTAAAATTTCTTTTTCCTGCGTGGAAACCCTTTTGGTCACTGTGAATCATAGCTATATATAATAATAATAATAATATTATTAATATATTATTATCGTATTAATATTATTAAAGATTTTAAAGGTTAATAGATTGGAAAGTGTTTGTTTATCAAGAAGATACATAGATTCAAATTTTAGGGTAGCTTGTTTGCAAAGGTAATAGTCTGATATGAATCTTTTGAATGTGCACCGTGCACCACACTGACAATGACGGTAACATTGGGTCAACAATAACAAGGCGAAATATAGATTTGATGACTGCGTAACGTTGGGTCAACAATAACAAGGTGAAATAGATTTGATGGTTGCGTAAGTTTGTCTGTCATTTACTAGAAAATAATAGTGTGGTTATGACCAACTCTATTATGTAACCAAAAAAATAATATTATTAAAATCATTAAATTAATGATTTAAAATAAGCACTATTGCATATCTACAATTGATTTTTATCAAGCTGTTAACTATGATTTTTTTTTAAGTTTTACATAATTCTTCGGAGTTTTAAAAGGAATATCCTAATGCTTATTTATTAGATTATTTTGATTGATGTAAATGAGGATTCAATTCTTTGTTGTGAGGTTGAGTGTATTTTTTATTATATTAGGTATAAGAGGTTTTGAAAAGGTTAAGAATTTTTGGATTTTGAAAGGGTTTACAAATTTTTATAAAGAAGTAAATATTTCTCAAGAGAAATCAAAGCAAAACATAAAGAGATTTGACCTACCTAGAGGGTCCAAAAACCAAACACAAGAATGCATAAACAAAATATAAATACTTTGAATACATAAACAAAATATAATTATTTAGTAAAGATATATTTTTTTGATTGGTTGATAAAAAAGGTTTTGAAAGGTCTCGAAACCTTTTACACAAATGCAACAAAGACAGCTAGTTAGCCGAGCTGAACTAAGCGAGTTGAAAACAAACAACCCCATAGGGGAACGAAACAACCAACTTTAAACTAGAAAGAAGACGCAGACAAAAACAAAAATGAACTAGGCCCTATGTTAGACAAACCATATCCAACCACTAGACCCCAAATCAGCCACATTAGCACCAACAACCAGTTAAAGATTAATATTTCCACAACCACAATATTTATTGAAGATATTATTTACATTATTTAAATATTTAAATATAGTTTTAAAATAAGATATATTAAAAATAAAAATTTATAAAAATATATTAATATTGTTTAAAAATAAAGTTGCTAAAGGTTTTAAAATTATTTAAAAATGATATTATATAATTTTTTTATAATTTACATTATAATAAACTTTCGTTATTGGGTTTTTTTTTAATGGTTGAGACAAATAGCTAATGTAGCCCACACTAAGGTTTAAATCTAGACAACAAGTTGATGTAAAAGGATAAGGACAACCTTTTCAAAACCCTACTTAAATTTTTTTATAAGAAACTTCTATTGTAAAACAAAATATTTATAACATGGTATCATTTATATATAGTTATTAAAACTAAACTAAAGTAAATTGTAACATTCACTAATCTATTTAATATATGTTTATCCAACTAGACTTTTTTATCAAAGTATTGCGCACAACTTTATTATTATTAAATTTGAACCTTTTTTTAGGAGAACGTTTACAAATTACATCAACAACCACCCTCAAGGGGTTTGAACACAAGACCACTTAAGAAACAACCATCATCTTAGCCACTAGGGCAACTGCCTGTCGGCTAAATTTGAACCTTGGATCTCCTATTTATAGTTTTAAAGAAATGTAAGGAAAAAAGATAAATGCGTTAGTAAAAATTAATTTATGACAGTGTTAATGAGACAATATTATTTTAAGCACTTTATTAAATAAATGCAAAGAAAAAACTAATAATAAAGATGCGAATCTATAGAGAGATACAAATAAGGAAGAAAACAACTTTAATTAGCATAACAAACAATTTTAGATACTTCATGAATAAAAGGACAAAGGATTCCACAAACCAAACCCTCAAAGAAGCATAGGGAAGCAAAATCAAAGCACGGATAAAAACAAAATTCCTCTAAATCAAAACATCTATTGTGTAAATAAGGGAGTTAAGAGAAAACATTGTATCCAAAAACAAAAGGAGATAGTTAAAATGATGGTAGGCTAAGATCTTATTCTTGAACAAGTTTTACTATTGAAAGATAAAGCTCTAGTGGGAAGGTTCATGGGATGCTCACAAAAACTCTTTGTGATTCAATAAAGTCAACATGGTTTGAGTTACTGGGATATCTCCCAACATACCATGTAATGATAAAAAGTTGGCTAGCTTTTGTATTCTAGAAAGCAAAAGATGTCAAAAGTACAAAAAAATAAATATGGAGATGGGGTTATAGCATCATCACTCTAAAAAATGGATACCTAGGTTTGATCCTCCCTTAGAGAGGATAACCAGCTAGCCTATTTGGCTAAAGTTACCTACACTACCACCAAAATATTGGAATGAGAAGATACTAAGGGAGATAGGGAACTCTTTGAGAGTTTTTTTAAAGTGGACTTAAAAATTTTAAATGGAATTCAGAAATTGGTAGCTTGAATCTTAGTGGAGATGGATCTAAGTCTAGGATTACTTGAGAATATGGAATTTATAATAGGAATTTGGTCTCACACACATAAGTTAGATTACATTCGAGTCCCATTTTGATGCAAATTTTACCATCAATATGGTCATCTCAAAGCATAATGTAGAGCAGGAAGAAGTAGTAGACATAGAAAGGAGGAGATAGAAGTTGAAACTCCCATTGGTACAAGCAATAGAAAGAAAATAATAGTAACAAAAGTTTAAGTAGATAAGGGACAAGCAACAATCCCAAGAGCTCTATAAGAACAATCATAGGTATCACTCAATCAACAAAAGGAAAAGGACCAGGTAACTAGACAAATATTCATGGGTGCTATAGAAGAGAAGAGGGAGGCTTTACAATTTTTTGACAAAGAGCTTAGAGGACTAGATTTAGGTAATACAATATTATCTTTGCATGATGATTTGAATGATACAAATAATAAATTTATTTCCCTATATAAATTTGGCTTGAAATTGGTTCATGAAAACTATATACAGAATAATCTTGAGAGATGAAGGATAGAAGAGAGTGTTTCTCCCTTAGTAGGGGGAAGTAAGAAGATAATCAAGGATAGATAGATAGAAAAGTTTGGGATGGAAGAGTGTAGACTCTCTTTGATATCATGGAGAAAATAAAGAGAGGAAAAATAAGTAAACTAAGGAAAAATCCCATTAAGAAAACTTTGGCCTCTTGTAGGAAAATATGCTTTAAGATCTCAAAAAAAGGTAAATTAGATAAGAGTTTTGGTAAAATTCAAAATAGGATGAGCTTTGAAGCTAGTCAAACTCAAGGTTCCTTAGTAGGTAGGATTTGCTATCTAAAAATAGCCCAAAAAGAGCCAAGAAAGAAATTATTTATTGTAAACATAGATATATTTTTTTGGTACTTAGAGCAGGACAACCTCTTGAGTTCGATAATCCATGATAATAATATATTTGAATATTAGAGGCTTTGGGGCTCCTAATAAAAAGATAGCCCTAAAAAGACATTAAATTTTATAAACATGATATTTTCTTGATTCAAAAAATCATGTTAGAGGTAGGAAAGGCAATATCTATTATTAATTCAATCCTACCATATTGGAAGTTTATTGGGATAGACTCAAATGGAAAATTAGGGGAATTGTCTTGGGATGAAAATATTTTTTCCAATTGATTGATAACTTCTTCATAGAAGCAGTAGTATCAAAATTATACTCTAAAGAGTTAGGGGAAACTATAACTATAATAAATATATATGGTCCATATAGATGTAGGCATGTTTTAAGGGAGGAATTATTTGGCCAAGATCTTCTAAGAAAAGAGAATTTAGTAGTGGGAAGGGATTTATCTTTGTTACAAAAAGTAGCGAAATATTGGGAGAACATGCGAAAAAGGACCCACTAGCTGATTTTTTCCTTCACAAAATTCAAAGTGTTGGAGTATGTGATATAGAACCAACAAATCTTGGTCCTACATGGAGGAACAACCGATTTGGAGTTCATGGGATATCTAAAATATTGGATAAATCTATAGTTTGAGAGAATCTCTTAGCTTTATCTGATAAGATGAAAACTTGGATAGATCAAGGGGAGGATCAAATCATTTTCCAATCCTCTTATAACTAGAAAAGAATGAGGATAAACCACCTGACTCTTTCAAATTCAATCCCATTTGGCTAAGGGATGAAGAATTTTAAAACATAGTAAGAACAAAATGGAGGTATTATGACCCAATATTAGAAGAGACAACCATGATTTAGTTTACCAGTAACCTTAGGAGATTGAAATTAAGTTACATTAGGTTAGACCAAAGAAAAAGACTAGGAAGGGAAGGCAAGACTTACTGTAATTGAATCTACTCTAAATCAACTTTACAATACCAGAGATAACAAAGTGTTTTCAAAAAATGAAATCATGCAAGTCAAAGAACTAGAAAAAAGAAGAGATAATTGTTAGAATGGGAGGAGGAAAAATGGAGAATGAAAAACAAGGATTTATGGTTAGAATAGGGGGATGAAAATATAATTTTTTTTTTCAAAATTATGCAAAACAAAAGAAATATACAAACATAATTTGGGAAATGAAAGAGGAGAATGGAAACACTGTGAGAAGATTCCAATAGTTGATACCATTAGTAATTAATTACTTCAAAGACTTGTATAAATATCCAGGTAGAGAAAATATAATAAATATAGCCAAACTAGTTCTAAATTTACCCAAGATGGTCAATGAGGAACAAAAAGAAGCTTTATTCTCATAAATCACCAAGGAGTTACATTCAATAGTCAAATCATTCCAAAAAGGAAAAATTCCACGTCCAAATGGATGGACAAATAATTTTTATTTGGATTCTTATGAACTATTGAAGGAGGGTATTTTAAACATTATAGAAGAATCAAGGATTAAGGAACAATTACTAAGATCCATAAACTCCACTTTCTTGACTTTAATTTTTAAAAAAATCTAGAATATTTCGAGGATTATAGAACTATCTCTTTATGTAATACCCTCTACAAAATCATCTCAAAGATTACAACTAATATAATTAAAGAGATATTCTCAAACATTTTTTTTGAAGAAAAATTTGGGTTTAAATAAAAGGCAGATTCATGAAGCAATAGGGTAGCTCCAAAAGGACTACATTCAATAAAGACAAAGAAGAAACAATCAATGGTAATAAAATTAGATCTAGCAAAAGCTTTTGCTAAAATAAATTGGTTATATATTAGGATGAACCTAATTCAAATTGGATGTAGCATTCCCTTTGTGAGTTGGGTGATGGGATGTATCAATTCAACCTCTTTTGTTATACTTATCAATGACTCACCTTCATATTTTTTCAAGGCTTCCAAAGGTTTGAAACAAGTGTTCTCTCTTCTCCTCTTATTTTTAATTTGGTAGCAAAAGGTTTTAGTAGACTGATAAGGGAATAGAAAAGATAAGAAATGATCAAGGGTATCAAAATTGGTAACTCATTAAAGGCAACCCATTTACTCTTTGTAGATGGTGTTTTAATTTTTGAAAACAGGACATTGAAGGAAGTCTTCTAGTATAAAGAAGTGTTGGAACTATATTGTATGGCTACAAGAATAAAAATAAATCTTCAAAAATAGAAATAACCTTCAATAGATTCTAGCTAGGGCAAATAGAAGCAATAATAAGAATTTTTGGTTTCAAGTAAGTAGACTTTGATAAAGGGATAAATATTTAGGTTTTCATATAAAACATAATGACTATGGGTACTAGGATTGGATCTGGTTATATACCAAAATAGAGAAGAGAATAAACACTTGGTGCACGAGGTAGCTATTATTGGGGGGTCACCTTATGTTGGTGAAATTTGTTTTGGAAGCCACCTTAGTCTACTGGTGATCCTTGTCTTACATTCCCATCATAATATTAGATAAAATATGGAAGAAGTATTTCCAATTTCTTTGGTCAAGGAATAAACAAAAGGATGCAATGGTCCTAGTTAAATGGAATAGAATAGTTGAACCAAAATCAGACAGAGGATGGGGCCTCAAGAATATACATAACTTTGGGAAAGCTTTAGCAACAAAAAGTTTATGGAGATTGATAACTGCCAAAGGATTATGGTAGGAAGTAATTCAAGAGACATATTTAGTCACCTTAGATTGTAGAATAAATCAATTTCAAAATCCATAAGTATTTGGAAAGCACTAGTGAGAGTTTTTTCATTAGTTGGGAATTTCTTGGCTTGTAAAATAGGGAATGGAAAGGAAGTAAGGATAGAAAAATATCCTTGGCTAGGAAGCAAAGGAGACTATCAACTTCCATAAAACACAATAGATCATCTCCATAGACAAGAAAAGATGGTATTAACATAGGTGGTATCAATAAAGAGTACTAATTTGTGGAAACAAGGATGGCTCACAACAAAAGATCTAACACTGGGAGGAAATGATATACATATTTGGCATGATTACACAAAGGAACTAGACAAATTAAATATAAGATTAAATCAACAAAGAGACTTTCTAATATGGTCCAAGAAACTAGTAAGGGGGTAGTACATGGTTAGAGAAGGGTATAAGGCAAGCTGATTAAATCAACAAAGAGACTTTCTATTATGGTCTTCTTTGATGGAGCTTGTTAGGGCAGCCTAAGTAGGTGTGGGGCAGGGGGAGCACTTTACTTAAATCAAAATTATAAGACCACTTTCAAGGCAGGTTTAGGGGAAAGAATAAATAATATGGCAGAATGGAAAACATTGACCCTCTTAATGAGAATAAAAGTGGAGCAAGGACTAACAACAATACAGATTTATGGAGATTCAAATTTAGTGATAAGTTGGGTTGGAGATCATGTTGAGATGAAAAACTTGCTCTTTTGTCATTTCTATGAGTAAGTGAAATTATTAGAATATTCTATAGCATAAATTTTATGCAAGCACATTTATAGGGAACTAAATATAGAAGCAAATAGTCTTTCAAAAGATGGTTTGAACCTTTTCCTCACAATCTTCATCTTATTAAGGATCATATCAGAGATCTATTAATAGAAAAAAAAGGTCTTGAAAGGGACCCTTGCCTTTATTTTATAGAAAAATAGGCTTCAAATAATATGTCCTCAGAAATGAAACCTGAGTCCTCCTTAGTTTTGGTACTCAGGTAAGAGTCATTCGAAAAATATGATTGATTAGGAAGTTATTCCTACTTTTCACATGTGAGTCTTGTTATTAGGATTCTATTTCTGGACTGTAAGCTAACTGTAACATATTACAACAGGGTGGCCAATACTCCTCTCAGTTTAGTTTAGACCTACTTCTATATATGATGTAATTGAAATTCTTAAGGGTACTTCATATTTATAGCATTATAATTTTTTCAAACTCAAAAATATAAATTACAAAGTTTTTTTAAGAAAAAAAAAAAACATAGAGAAAAATTATAAAATAATTTTGTTTTTAAATTCCCTAAGGTTATAGACCTATAAAACAATGTGGCTATCCAAGGGAAAGTATGGTGTACAACCTTATCCATAAATGGATGTATTTGAACCACGATATAATATGAATGATACTTAAATTATTATCATGACAACATCATGATAAAACTGAGAAAACAATATTAATGCTTATAGATCTTAGAAACTTCAATTCTTTAATTATTTAATTCATAATTATTAATATTTAAAATTAGTATTAAGTTTAGGTTTTAATGTGGAGACCCAAGTTAAAGTCTTGTAGAGATATATGAAGAATTGATGCTTTATTGTAATAACACCATCACCATGCCATATAGATAAAATCAATTAAATTTCATATTCAATTAAATACTATATCTTTAAAATTTATTATTAAAATAAAAAAAGTTGATTTATAAAACATAATAATTAATTAAAAATAATTTATTTATTTTTTATCACATTTTTTTACAACAATAAAATTTTAAAATAAAAGTATAATAAATAAATTATCTGATATTTATACTTTAGTATTATTAATGTTTAATTGAAACCCATAAGGCCTCTACATACTCTTAATATGCTTTCAAAATTTTTTGACAAAGAAGTTGTCCATTTGTATTTGAAGAATATCAATGCATTTCAACATCAAGATCTCTCAAATCAATAAAGAATTGTAAATCAATAACTCATGAAATTATAAAATATGATAATGATTCTAAAGTTTGAGAATGAAAATAAACTCTTCAACCCTTAATCATAGTTAAAATTTTAAAACTTTTAATCATTGACATAGTAATTATTTTTAATAATTTGAATTCTTGAATTTTTGTTATTAATTTTTTATTGAAATTGTATTCACATTTATACACATAAGAAGACAATACTTAGATTGATGTCAAAATGTTTAATGTTAAAATGTTTAAGGTCGAGAAGACTATTGAGATAGATGAGACGTTTTTCGCAGGACTGCCCAAACTGCCGAACTCGTTTCGGCCATATCTCACTCATCCGGACTCGGATTGAGCTGAAATTTTGAGGGTAGATGCCTGAAAAACCCTAGAACGTCTCCACCAATTTTCATATCATTTGGAGCAACACAGATCCTAGCGCATCCCTATGTGTGAACGACATATTTGGCAAGCGGCTATGCGAGGGTTTCATCTGGGTTGAGTGCAAGCAGCTCCAGAGGTTGGTTTTTAGGGCCTTCGGGCCCTAGCGACCAATATTTTTGTGGTTTATGCTCAATATTTTAGCAAGAAATGTTGCAGGGGATACAAGATGGGTTAGAAATTTGTCTTTCAACAGATCATACTGTGAACTTGAGTGACAACGACTTCCAATTTGCTGCACAAAAGAAAAGTGAAAACCATACCTTTCCACGACGTCTAGGGCAAGGATTAAAGAGATCACGAAACAAGTTTCAAGCAGTTGATCAAAAAATGGCTCATATCTCAAGTGAATCTGGTGCTAAGGTGCACCCACAAAATAATTCTCCTGTGAAAACCCCTATCAAGGGTAAGAATTTTGAAGACTCAGTCCCAAAAATGAATTTTAGGGATGCCCTTCGTGGTGGACGACCTCAGCCCAATGCTAATATCAATATTAGGGCTTCCCATAAACCTCTAAGAATGCCTAAGATTGATCCCAGGAAAACAGAGTCAGGATGTCTTAAAGCAGCTGGATGGAACTCCTATTGTTAAGCTTGATATGGGTAACATTCAGACCGGCATTGAAGATTTGGAAAAAAGAGGACTAATTTGTCTGGTTCGTGGGTTTTCGTCCGAGTCTATCTCGCTTTCAAAGTCTGGGCTGCAAAAAGCTGGAAAACTAAAGGTGAGTTACAAATCTCTATTTATCCAAATGGTTATTTTCTTGTTTTATTTGCTAATAATGAAGATAGAGAGAAAACTTTTCAAGGGGGTCCTTGGTTTTTTGGAAGGGCAGGGCTTTTCATGAAGCCCCGGCATACTAAATTTAAAGCCGAAGAAGAGATGCCTTCTATAGCTCCCGTGTGGGTTAGACTCTTTGGCCTCCCTATTGAATTTTGGAATCCTACTATTTTTTCTTCAATTGGAAACTCTTTAGGAACTTTTATGATGACCACTGATTGTACTCAAAATTTTGAACATATTATTTATGCTCGGATTTGTGTTTTAATGGATTTTGACAAACCCCTACCTAAAAAGATCACATTACAATTTGGGGAAGACACTTGGGAGCAAGTAGTGGACTATGAGAACATTCCTTTTCGTTGTAGAATTTGCCATGAATATGGTCATTTGGCCAATGCTTGCCCAAATAAAATTCCCGATCAAAAGAAAGAAGATATAAACTCAACAGGTTTCCAAATACCTAAGAAGAAGAACACTAAGAAAAAACCAGTTATGAAGGATCAATCAAAGTCATCTGCTAATATGTTTGAAATCCTTTCCACAAATGATGTCCCAAGTGAGGAAGAGGAAATAATGGAAACTGAAATCTTAGAAACACAATTTAAATATGAAGGGAAGAACTCAGAGACAAACCAACAAATCAAAGGTTTTCAACAAAAAAAAAGGAGAAAATTTACACAAGAAAAACAATATTTCAAATGTCAAAACTTCAAATAATGCAGGTCCCAATATAGACTCCGTTGAACCATCTAGTAAAATTTTGGCTGTGTACGAGCATTCTTCAAGGTTAGAAGCCATCTCAGATTCAATTGGAATAAGTCAAGAAATAGGGAAAAAAAATTGAAGATGGATTCTAATAAAAAAGTAGGTCGCAAGACCAATCAATATCATATGGTAAAAGAAGGTGAAAAGCTTGTAGAGGAAGGTAAGATTAATGCCCTTCCCAACTTTTTTAGCCCTGGTATTAATGAAGATCATCACTTGGAATATTAGAGGACTCAAAGGGAGTCTTTCAAAACAAAATGAAATTAGAAGAATGATTCAGGTAAATCATCCACATCTTGTTTTCCTTCAAGAAACAAAGATGTCAATGGAGGATATGGACTTAATTGCCAGTAAAATTTGGCCAGCTGAAAAGTGGTTTCCCTCGGTTCCCAAGGGACTTCGGGTGGCATTGCTTGTCTTTGGGATCCAAAAGAGGTAGTTATTCACCATATGGTTGGCATTTGGGGTTTGTTGGCTATAGCTATTCAAAGTAGACATTCCAACCAGATTATGCTCTGCATTATTGTTTATGCTCCGACTTCTTTGGAGGAAAAAAGAAGACAATGGAAGGATATTACTCATATTATCTCTCATTTTCCTAAAGCTTGGATCTTGATCGGAGGAGATTTCAATACCATCCTCTCTCTGGATGAGAAAAGGGGGGGAAATAGAAATTTGGACAAAAGCACTGACCTCATGAGCGAATATATTGCAAACCTCCATCTTGTGGATATCCAACTAGATAATGGCCTTATGACTTGGTCTAACAGAAGGCAAGGCTTAGCTTGTATAATGGAGAGATTGGATAGGTTTTTGCTCTCTAAAAATTTCTTAATCCATGGTCACATTCCTAAAGTGAAGACTCTTAATAATGCTGGTTCGGATCATTGGCCAGTCATGGTGGAAATGTGGAAAACCAATGTGAGTTTCTCTCCTTTTCATTTTCAATTAATGTGGCTTAGAGACATTTCCTTCAGACCTCATGTGCAACAATGGTGGAAGGAAGGTAAACCTAGGCATGGGACTAAGATGTTCTGTTTTGCCAAAAGACTGCAATACATTAAATCCAAAATCAAGACTTGGAACTAGAAAGAGTTTGGGGATGTTCATAAAAAAAAACATGAAGTTATTGCTCATATTGAAAATTTGAATAAGAAAATCCGTTTAGATGGCCTCACAGAGAAGAGAAGTGCAGATGAAATTAAACTCACAACTCAGTTAGAGGAATGGGAAAAAAGAGAAGAAATCTTATGGAAGCAAAAATCTAGAATTCAATGGCTCAAAGAAGGAGATCGAAACACAAATTTCTTCCACAAATCTCTTCTAGCTCGAAGATCTCACAACTTTATTTCTTCCTTAAAATCAGATTCTGGAGATGTTGTTTATACTTGGGATGGCATGAACTCTATTGTTGTTGATTACTTTTCCAATATTTTTGTCTGCTACTCCCCTTGACTCAGCTTCACAATATAATGTTCTTCAAGCAATCCCTTCTCTTATCACTTCTGAGGAGAACTCTATTTTGACTGCTCCTGTTACTATCAATGAGCTTCAACAAGTAGTTTTTAAAATGCAAAAAGGGAAAACCCCAGGTCCTGATGGTTTTCCTATTGAGTTCTACCAAGAGTTCTGGGATATCCTTCATGTTGATTTATTAGAGGTGGTGGAAGAAGCCAGGAAAGCCAAAGAAATTTTGAAGGTTATCAATAAAACTTATATTACTCTTGTTCCAAAAGCTCAAGAGGTTGATCATATCTCAACTTTTAGACCTATTGCTTTATGTAATGTTCTTCTCAAAATCATTACTAAAATCATGGCAGAAAGGTTGAAGCCTCTTTTGCATAAGATTATTTCCCCAGAGCAAGGGGGTTATGTGGAAGGACGTCAAATAGTAGATGAGATAGTTCTTGCTCAGGAAGCCATCCATTCCATGGATATGCAAAATTCTCCTTCCATGTTCATTCGGTTAGACTTATCCAAAGCTTATGACAGAGTGGATTGGCACTTCCTTATCAAAGTTTTGAGGCAATTTGGTTTCTCTAAGGATTGGATGGATTGGATTATGGGATGTATCTCTTCAGTTTCCTACTTAGTTCTTATCAATGGCAGGCCTTCTCAATATTTCCCAGCTTCCAGAGGTATTAGGCAAGGTGACCCGCTATCCCCTTATTTATTCATCATTCTTGCTGAATGCTTGGGTAGGACTATAACCAAAAAGAGGGAAAACAAAACCCTTGAGGGAGTTACCATTGCTCATGGAGCTAGACCTATCTCTCATCTTCAATTTGTGGATGACTCTACTCTTTTAGGTAAAGCTACAGTTAAGGAAGCTTCTAATATTAAGCAAATCATTAGCTGTTTTTCTAAGGCTACTAGGCAGTTGATCAATGAAGACAAATCTAAAGTTATTTTCTTTCACTGCTTTGCTAGACAGGAATCCATGGTCTTGGATAAGCTAAGATATAAGAAGACCTCTCTTCCAATCACTTATTTAGGTATTCCCATAAATATTCAAAGGCAGAAAAATAAAGATTGGAATTGGTTGTTGGACAAAGTCAAGAAGAAAATTGGAAAGTGGACCAACAAGTGGCTTTCTTCTGGGGGTAGAATCACCTTGGTAAAATCAGTCCTTCAAGCTATTCCTATTTATGTTTCTTCCGTTTTGAATATCCCAAAGGCTGTTCTTCGAGAATTGGATCAAATCAGTCATCGTTTCCTTTGGAGTGGTACTAAGGAGAAAAGAAAATGGGCCTTGGTGAAATGGGATACTTTATGTCTTCCTAAGAGTGAAGGGGGGTTAGGATTACGGTCTTCAATTAATAACAACAAAGCTTTAGCTGCTAAATTATATTGGAGGATGTTGCATAACCCCAATGCTCTTTGGGCCAATAATCTCCATGCTAAATATGCTGAGAACAAAAGTCCTGAAGACCTTGTTCGCTATCAACTTCCTACCAAAGGTTCTCCCATTTTAGCAGTTCTTAAGACTGGTGAGGATTTGATAAAGAAAAAATTATTTTGGATCATTCATAATGGTCAACATGCAAATTTTTGGACAGATTCTTGGGATGGTCACAAGCCTTTGATAACTCGGCTTCCCGATTGGAGGCCTTGGATGGAGGAGCTTCACCGAGCTAATTGGATAAAGGTGGCTAATTATCGTCGGTACCATACTGGTAATTCAAAGGTTGGTAGATATTGGATCCCTATTGAGGACTGGCCTATTCAAATCCCAGAAAGGCAAAGACAAGATATCCAAGGCATCCTTCATATGAGATCCCTCTCTTGGTCCCATGAAAAAGATTGTTTTGGATGGAACAACACTACTAAGGGTGAGTATTCAGTTGCTCAAGGTTATTTGACCTTATGCCATAATAATCCCAACCATTCTTCCGACATATTTTCTCAATTGTGGGCTCAAAATCTCCGGCCTAAGGTGAGGTTCTTTAATTGGCTTTTATTGCATCGTAGGGTGCTTATCGGTGAGCAACTTATGAAGCGTGGTTTTCATGGCCCTTTTAGATGTGAAATGTGTGAAGAGAATGTAGAAAATATCAACCATATTTTTATTGAGTGTACTTTAGCCTCCGAGCTGTGGAGGAGAATGGCCACTTTACTTGGCTTACAATGGTCCAATTTTTTTTCTTTTGAAAAACTTTGGAGGGATTGGCCTAATCAAGAGGGTGTTGATCATTTTATTAGGCACTTAGTTTGGATGGGTTCTACCATTCTTCTTTGGAATATTTGGAATGAAAGGAACAACCAAATTTTTAATCAAGATAGGAAGGATATTCACTATATTTGGCAAAAGACCATAGCCAACTTAGTTGAATCAGTCCATCATCTCCTTAATCACCCCCAAAACTCCCACCAAATATGGGATCAAGTGATGCAAATATTGAAGATTAAACCTTCTAAGGGCAACCAACTTAAAGGGAATGTGAGTATTAGTAAGATGGATAGGAATAGAAATTGGCAACCTCCTCCTAAGGATTTTGGAAAAGTCAATACCGATGGAGCCTCTAGAGGGAACCCCGGAAAAGCCAGTGTGGGAGGAATTGGTAGACTTTCAGATGGCTCCCTGGTTTTTACTTTTGCTGAGAATTTGGGTATTCTTTCCAATAACCTTGTTGAGGGGTATGGTATCCTCGGAGGCCTTCAGGAGGCTACTAAGGTTGGATGGGAAAAGGTGTTAGTTGAGTCCCGACTCTCAACTTATGATTAATCTCTTGAAGAATCCTTCTAAGAATCATAAGGTGGATTGGAGAATAAAAAGAATTATTGAGAAGATTCAGTTAATCCGGATGGGATTTTTGAAAGTTGATTACAATCATGTGGTCGGAGATCAAAACAAGAGTGTTGATGCTTTAGCTAATTGGGCTTTGGACAAAGGTGATCTTACTTGTTATGGCCACCCTCCTATATGGTGGGCTTCTCAAATTAGGGAAGCTCTTCTTTCTATCATTTCTTTGGATGGCTCCAGCTCGAAGGTACCTAGTTTCTTCTTGTTTTTTTTTTTGCTTCTCTTTGGTTCATTCAGTTTTTTTTAGTTCCCTAGCTCATTCTATTCTTTATTTTGTTTCCTCTCGTTGATTCTTGCCTTAATAGTCTTCTGGTCTAGATAGGTCATTGTTTTGTTCATTTTTTATTTCTTTTTTCTTTTTGTTTTTTTTGTTTAGTTTTTTAAGGTGGGTGGGTTTTTTTATTTTGTTTTGTTTTTGTGTTCTTTGTGTTGTTTTTTGTTGTTCTTGTGTTTTTGTTGTTTTGTTTTGTTTTTTTTTATGTTTTTTGTTATTGTTCTTGTGTTTTTTTCGTTCTTGTTCTTGGGTTTCTCTTTGTTTGTGTTATTTCATGTTTTTATGGGTGAGTGTTTTCTATGTTTTTTGTTTTTGTTTATTGTCTGTTGTTGGTTGTTTTTTATTTTTATTTTTATTTTATTTTTTAATTTTTTAGGTTTTGGTTGTGTTTATTTTTCTTGTTTTTTTTTGGGTTATGTCTTTGTAGTGTTCTGTTGTTTTTGTCTTGTTTGTGTTTTGTTATGTGGTTCTTGTGTTTTTCTATGTGGTTTGTGTTGTGGTTTCTTTTATCTTATTGTGCGTGTTTGGTTGTGCTTTTGTTTTTGACACACTCAAGGAGCATGTTTTTTATTTTATTTTATTATTTTTGTTGTTATTTACTTATTTTTAAATTGGTTTTGTGTGTTTGTTTGCTCCTTGAGTATGTCAAAGGTGGTAGGCCAGGTCCGAGTCCTGGGCATTTTTTGCGGAATGGATACCCCCGCCTCCTTGGGTCTTACCCGAAAGTGGCATCCCTTTTGGGATGTTTTCCACAAATAAAAAAGAAAAAAGCAAAAAAAAGAAGATAATACTTAAAATTAAAATACTTTATATCTCAAGATATTATGTAAATTTATTTAAAATAAGTTTTAACTTAAAATAAATGATTTACAACTTTACTTAAATAAAATAATTTACAAATAATTTAAAACTAGTGACAATGTTGATGTAGTTATAAGTATTTTTGTATATAAAAGTTTGTATATAAATAAAATATAAAATAAGGTTGGAGATTGCAAAATGATAAGATTCAACACCACAATAGTTGTACCACACCTAAAATTTTTGCTTTCCTATCAAATTCCTCCTCTCCCCTTGACTCACATTCCCCTATTCTGGAGCAACTTCTCAGTCCTCTTAAACAGGCTACAAGAAACCAAGGAAAAAAATTACTATCGATGTTGGTAGTGACAAGAAAAAGGGTAGACCATCAAATCAAGAGAGAAGGAAGAAAGAAACTGATCTGGACATTGCCAATGGATTTCAGCCTACTATTCTTTCATCTCTATCAGATCAAACAAACATTGATTTTCCCAAGGAGGAGGGAAAAATATCCAAACCACTTCCATCTCATGGCAAAGGGGTGGGAAAGAAATATTCCAAACATTCTAGATGAAGATCCTCTCATGGAATGTGAGAGGCCTCAATGGAGTAACCAAATAGAGGTTGGTTAGATCCATGAGGAAAACTCTGAAGCCTAGCATCATTTTACTCCAAGAAACAAAAACTAATATTGAGAACAGTGAAAGGATTGGTAAATTATTATGGAAAAATAGTGAATATGTTTTTAGTCCTACCAATGGCTCTTCAGGCGGACTCATGTGCATGTGGGATCCAAACATTATTGAGGGTAAACTTATATCCATTTCAAAAAGAATCATCAACATTCTATTCTTCAATAAAGACTCCAAACACCAGTGGATTCTCTCAAATATTTATGCTCCTAACAACATTACTGGTCATCGTGCCCTTTGGACCACACTAAACCAAATGAGGAGCAACTTTCAAAATGAACCTTGGATGCTTGCTGGTGATTTCAACAACCCTCTCTATCCTTATGACAAGCATGGGGGAGCTCCAGTCACTTCCAGATGTTTTGAAGAATTTGCATATTTTGTTGATTTGAACGAATTAATGGATGTTCACTTAAAAGGTTCAAAGTATACTTGGAGCAATAGGAGATATGGCAGTCAACTCATCCAGCTGAGACTTGATAGGTTTTTATTGTCTAAAGAAGCTATTCAATTTCTTGGTGATGCTACTCTGACCTCTCTCCCTAAAATAGGGTCAGATCACAACCCTCTAATATTTGAAGGTTTGCAGCCAACTCTCCAGTTCAAAACACCTTTCAGATTTGAGTCAATGTGGCTTCAACACCATGACCTTTGAACCTGCATCTCTAATTGGTGGAAATAAAGTTTCTTAGGGCCTCCCTTAACCCAATTAGCCAAGAAAATTTGCTTTATAAAGCTTAAGTTAAAGCAGTGGAATAAAGAAGTTTTTGGGAATATTTTCCAGGACAAACAATGAATCTCTGAACAACTGATGAATATTGAATCTAGTATTCAGAATGGGAATCCAGACCCAGGTCTCAGGTAGGATGAACATAACCTTCTTGCTGAATTCCACAATCTGCTATCTAAGGAAGAAATATTTTGGAGGCAAAAATCCAGAGCATTGTGGTTAAAATAAGGGGACTCCAACACTAAATTTTTTCATGCATCAACGCTCAGACATAGAAGTTCTAACAGAATCAAGGAACTCCTCAGGAGTGATGGTTCAAGCATCAATGACATTCATGAAATCAGGTCCGAAGTTGTTTCTCATTTTGAGAATATTTTGGGACCCAATGCACCATCCTCCCTCCATGCCTATAATGCTCTTCTTCAAAATATTCCTTGCCTTGTTTCCCAAGAATCAAATGTTGATCTTCTTGAGAAGTTCACAAAAGAAGAAATCAAAGATGCCCTGTTCTCTATGCACCCCGATAAGGCTCCCGGACCTGACGGATTCCCTCCTAGGTTTTTCTAGCACTTTTGGGATATTGTTGAGAATGATGTAACCAATGTTGTCCAAGACTTTCAGCAATCAAAATCCATTCCCAGAGATGTTAATTCAACATTCTTGGCTCTTATCCCTAAGTCCCAAGTAAGTAAATCCATCTCTGACTTTAGACCGATAAGCCTTTGTAATATCATTTACAAGCTCATATCCAAGGTTCTGGCCAATAGACTCAAGGTTATCCTTCCAGACATAATAGATCACTACCAAGGGAGCTCCATCAGAGGTAGATTCATAATAGATGGTATAATTACTATACATGAACTTATTCATTCTATTGCCAAGAGCAAGAAACCTGGCCTCTTCCTAAAACTTGATATCAACAAAGCCTTTGATAGGGTTTCTTGGGACTTCCTCTTTGCAGTTTTAAAGAAATTTGGTTTTCATGAGGAGTGGGTCGCTTTAATCAAGGAATGCTTAACATCTGCCTGGTTCTCAGTCATTGTTAATGGTTCAATAATGGGATACTTTAAAATTTTTAGAGGACTCAGGTAGGGCGACCCTTTGTCGCCCTTCCTCTTCATCATCATGGTTGAATCACTTGGTAGATCCCTTAAATAGGCTTGCTCTTTGGGTCTTCTTTCTGGTATCAAGCCCTCATCTATTTCCAGGCCCATTACTCATCAACAATTTGTGGATGATACTATCCTAGCAACTCTGTCCTCAGTTCTTGAAGCCAAAATAATCAAATCTATTCTAATTTTTTTGAAGAAGCTGTTGGGTAGAAAATTAACTTTGTGAAGAGCAGAATCTATTTCCTAAATACTCTCATTCGCAGATAGCTTAAGATTGCTAGGATTCTGGGTTGTACTATTTCTCAGCTTCCTTCTACTTACCTTGGGCTCCCTCTTTTTCATGGCAATCCTTCAAAATTCTTATGGAGCAATGTCATTGAGTGAATCAACAAGAAGTTGGTAGGGTGGAAAAAAACAATGTTAAGCCAAGCGGCTAAGGCTACTCTTGTGCAAGCGTACCTCCAAAGTATTCCAATTTTTTTCATGTCAATATTCAAAGTTCCTATTTTTGTTTGCCATAAGATTGAACAAATTCAAAGGAGGTTCCTTTGGGCTAGAAATGAAAATCGGAATAGATTCCCTTTAGTTGCTTGGGATAGAATCTGCAAGAAAAAATACCAAGGAGGGTTAGGCTTTAGGGAAATCCATAAAATGAATCTGGCACTCATGGCAAAGCAAGCTTGGAGAATTGTCATTGAGGCTCAATCTACTTGGATTGATATAGTCAAAAATAAATACCTCCAACAAACCTCTTTCATGGATAACCAACCTCTTCCTCAAGGTTCGTGCTTTTGGAATTCTATCATTCAATGCAGGGACATCATCAAGAAGGGAATGAGATGGAAACTTGGTTGCAATAATTTTATCAGGTTCTAGGAAGATGTTTGGCTTAAGGATCACCCCCTCATATCTGAGCCAAATCTGGCAATTCTCAAGCCCTTCATGGACCAAACCTTTGAAAGTAGAGTGATTAACTTCATTTCTCAGTCTCCTAATCGACGTCTCTAGAAATCCATTCCCACCAATGATCTGGATGTCAATTCCACCTCTGCTACCAGAATCCTTCAAAATTTGTTGTGAGTCTTTGTTATTCTAAACTCCCAATCAAAAGATAACCTCATATGGAAGCTTAGTGAGGATGGTAAGTTCACGGTTAAATCTGCTTACTATATTCAAGATACCCCCTCACCTAGCTGGACCCCTGCTAAGTATGTCTAGGTTAAAAAATTGATTCCAAAAATTGGCTTCTTTTCCTGGCTTGCTTCTCAAAATCAAATTTTAACTATGGATAATTTAATCATCAGAGGCCTTTTTATCCCCAACTGTTGCCCTCTTTGCAAGTCCAATTGGGAATCAACTATCCATATTTTCCTGCAATGCCCTTTTTCTCTTTCCATTATGAATTCCCTGTTTGATTTGGTCAACATTACCTAGGTTCAACCATCTTCCATCATCCTTTTGTTTGAGCAATGGCCTAACCCTTTCTTTAATTCCCAGTTAAAATTCTTGTGGTCCACATGCCTACACCACTTCCTTTGGCAGATTTGGCTAGAACGTAACAACAGAGTTTTCAAAGGAGTTTCCAAAGACCCTCAATCTATCTTCCTTCGCATCACCACCTTTGCCTCTAAAAATGCCCACCTTGTCTCATCGAATGGGGCCCCCAAACCTGGTCTTGAATCTCACCTATTTGCAAGTTTTAATCTAACAAATTATGTTGTAGGAACTCCTCGACCTGTTGTTGACAGATCAGGCATTACTTGGACCCCTCCTCCTATAGGGTGGATAAAGCTCAACTTCGATGGAGCGGCTAAAGGAAATCCTAGAAGGGCTAGGAGCAGAGGCATAATCAGGGATGACAAAGGGAAAATCATTGCAGCCTATGCAAAGAATATCAGAGTTCAAACCAACAACTTGGCTGAGGCGAGAGCTCTTTATCAAGGCCTGCTTGTCCTAGAAGGCTTTGGCTCCAACAACTTAATCGTTGAAGGAGATTCCTTGTTGATCATCAACTGTCTCAAAGCTTCTCAATCCCCTTCGTGGAGCCTTTCCAATATCATTTACGAATGCAGGAGGCTTGTTAGCAGGTACTCTAATGTCATTATCCAACACGTGTTAAGAGAAGGAAATAAAGCTGCTGACTCACTTGCTAATAGAGGCATTGAGGAAGAGACCCTTCGGGTTTGGCATGTTGATTTCCCTCAAAACCTCAGGTCTGCCAATCAAGATGATGATATTTGTTTACTCTAAATTTCCTTTTGATATTTTTGCAGTTCTTGGAACTGGTTGCGCTTAGGTTTATTTGGGTTTCTTTCCTCTCTCCGTTTGGTTTGAGATGTTGTTTTAGTTGCTCCATTTTTTGTTTCTTCTTGGGTTAATCTTGTTGATTTACCCGGTTTCACTTTTATGCTTTGTAAAAGGTTCAGGGTCCCTTTCAAAACCCTTTCCCATCAATCAAAAAAAATTAATATAAATTATTAAAAAATAATTAATGATTTATAAAATGATTTCCTTGATGAAGAAATTTTAATTTTACAAGTTAAATATAAAGGAATACAAGCCTCTAAACTTGTAAATATGAAATAAAAAATAATCTATAATATCATCTTTAGTTTAATTAAGCATGCATACATTTTGAAATGAAAAATGGTTTATCTTAGAGATATTTTTTAGTATAATTTTATGTCGTGTAATTTAGGCTTTTACAATTAAGTCTAGTTCTTAAATAAGCTCTTTGAAAAATATTTTTAAGTGATAAATGATAATACTCAATATGTAACCATTATTATCCTGAATGTTCAAGTGTATTAAATACAATAAATTGCAATATGTTTTTAAATTAAAATGAATTTTGGTTTATTTGTTTAAGAAAATTAAATTTTATAAGATTTAAGTATATACATGGATTTAGGGATATTTTGAAAAAAATGAATATACTATATATAACGAATATTTTTAAAACAATTGCATACAAAATTTTAAATATATTAAAATGATATGATGGGTGCATATTTTTTTTCTGCTTGTAATTTAAAATCAAAATTATCTTTAAACAAGTATTTGCTTGACAAGTTTCAAGTTTGAATGGTATACATCACTTAATACAAGCATTTAGAGTCCTTTTTCAAAGTAACTTGATTTTTTATAATCTCACAAACTTCTTTATAAACATAAAATAACATAGAACTTTCTTGAATTCATTAACTCAAAAATCAAAAATTTATATACTTAAAAAATAGTACAACTTTAATTAATTTACACCTATAGTAAATAAAAAAATTTCACATGTTAATCATTGAATGAGTATGATTGCTTATTATCATATGTTCCTAGGTAGGTTTTAGTTTTCTAAATAATTTCATAGTCAAATTTGGAATCAAATATGAAAACCATTTATCCTTTCTTGTGGATGTGTAAATGGGATTTGACTTGTTTTTTTGTTTTTTTAAAGATACTTCAACAACCAAAGCATATAGTTGGGGGTACAACAAGGTCCACCCTCCCCCTGATTGGAACTTGGGTCTTCAAAATGTGAGTCCAATGCCACACCAATGCACTGTCCTAACTGGGACTTGACTTGATGGTTTGAATGGTAAGATTAATAATTTTTTTTTGGTAGATTAATAATTTTATTGAAACCAGGGCATTTGAAAGGCGCCCTAATGCCTTGTACAACAGAGGATCATCATAGGATAAAAAAGGATAAAAAAGGAATAGGAGAAAGACACTAAAAACTACTAGATGAAACAACATACAATCTCAAAATTACACCTCAAACTAAAATGATTTAGTAGCCTTGAACAAACAGGCACTAAGAGAAACATCAGAGCTCAAAAAGGAACAATCCTCGACCAAAAAGGAACCAAAAAAGATGCAATCCACCACCGCAGAGGACCCAGGAAACCAGAGGAAGAACCATTAGTCATCAAGAGGAGTATCCAGCTGCATGAGGGGCAAAGTAGCCCCTTTCGGACCAGTATATTTCATAGAAATCTCCTTGCTATCTTTGGGAACAACGATGCAAGCCTCCTTAGCAATCTCCATTACATATTTGTCATTTGCAGTATTTTTGACATCTATTTTGGTGTCGAAGGACACCTCAGCACTAGCTAGGGCAATTTTTTTTTGAAATTGTCACAGAATAACAAGAGGTTAAGTGCATGGCATTGCTGTTTGAGGGTTAAAATCGTCTTTCCAATGGCCAAGTGAGCAGTTTCAAGATGGTCAATGGTGGCAGAAGTAGCATGCACAACCAACTTGTGAAGATACCTTTTGATAAGGTTAGGAGAATAAGACTTGTCCTTTGGAGTTTTTACAGAGGTGGACGGAGGAGTTTTGATAGCTTCTTTATGTTTTAGCCTCTAGGAACTACGGACAGGGGTCTTTTCAAGTTTGGCTTTCTTTCTAATGGAGAACTCGGAAATATATTTGCCCCCTTTCTCTTTTCTTTTGGATTTTGAGGTTTTAGGGCTCGAGGTTGAGGATGAATTCTCCTCATCAGAATTAGGGGTAGAGAGATTACCTGAAGGAAATTACAGAAGGAGGTATTTGTAAAGGACCTTGAAAAGACCCTAGTGGCAAGGTTTGGCCTCATCCTTCTTGGAACGGTTGGTGGTGATGGTATAGTCCATGGACCAAAACAGAGCAACGAGAATGTTCATCATTTTTTAGTCCCAAAAATTATTAACAAATGCAAGATGAAAACAACATAATTGAGACTCAGGATTGTCACAAGTAAAATATTGCATTATTGGCTTAAGGATTTCTTTCCAGGGAGTTGACAAGTCATGGCAAAACAAACCTTTCTTTACCTTCTTGTGGATGGGTGAATTTTTCTTGAAGAGTGTCAACTATGCCTCCTAGTTGTGCTTATTAGGTTCGCCAGCAGCTCAAAGGAAATTTGGAACTGGATGCCATGGATGGAAACCAACCCATTATCCCAGGTTGTCATGAACGCCTTAGTAATATTGTCATCCACCCCGCTAAACAAATTGAAGAAATTGATGATCCCATGCTTATCCTTGAACATGTCAGTAGATACAAAATCCAAATCAACAGTTTCAGGCTCGATGAAAACAACTTTTCCTTCCTTCATGGTGATAAAGGAAAATAAGGAAGGACGGTAATTGGGTGAAAAAAGCCATAGATCGAAAGAAATAGAGATGGAATGGTAAATTTTCTAGGAATACCACAGGAGGACTAAATAGAAAGTAATGCTAGGCCAAAAAAGAAACCCTTGGCAAAAAGGATAATGATGGTTAGAGCATTGGGCACAACGCAAAAAAAGGTGATGAAAATAGGTGGGAATAAAAAGGTAAAACACCATCCCAATGAAGATGGATCTTCTGGTGATACTCATATGATAGGGCCAATGACAAAAATAGGTACAAAACCCAAAAGGGATTGGGATATACATTCGAGAAAGCCTTAGAAGAATGCGAAGGTAAAGCGTTTAGACAGGGTTCTCAAAAAGGTAAAATTACAAGCATCATTCCACACGAGATTGAAATGATTTAAAATTAGGGTGGACATGGCATCGAAATTCCTCATGGAAACGATTATCAACAATGAGGGGGCATAAAAAAGATGCGGCGAAGAATTGGAAATTATCAACATGGAACCCCTTTTCAAAGGAGAATAATAGGAATGATGAACAAAATCTCTATTTTGGAACTTTCTGGAACTTTGGATATGGGCCCTATGAATCACGAAAAAGGGAAGATTTTTGGTAATGGAAAAATTAAGGATTTCAAGATTCATCACGACATATGGTATTTTGATCATGATTTGCCAACTCAGCCACGTCATTGGGGAGGGTAAGATTAATAATTTTTAAATATTAAAAAATAATAATAATTTTATACTCACAACAAATAACGACAACAAATAACAACGATGGTAAGTTCAAAATTGTAACCTTTAGAACCCTTCAAATTAATTTTTTTTAGTATACTAGAAGAATAGGTAACTCATTACAATTTTCTACACCTCTTTGTGGGTTCGGATATTGCTCCTTGTCGCCACTCTAAACTCCAGTTGCATCGGGTAAAGCTTTTATGTAGCCGACTACGTTAACGTGACATGCTCACCGGTACTACAAGGTCCGAGGAATTGGAACCCTGGTCTCTGCGCTCCTATAGAAACGTTTTGATCATTGAACCAAGCCTTCGAACCCCCTTCAAATTGAATTTTACCCATAAAGAAGGGTTAAATTAAAATTACCCATCGTTAAAAAAATAACTTTTATTTTTCACCCTTTAAGCTTGAAGTATAGTGAGTAGTCAAACTTTTGATTGAAAGGATAACTAAATTTATCCATAAAAAAATAATGCATATAATATATTGTAATGAATTTAATAAATAAATATGAGAAATCCAATTGTAGAGGAGTAATTTTATTCAAAATGTAAGTATTTTATAAGATCAAGTGTAATTAGGAAGATATCAAGGAATTTTAGAACAAACATCATTTTATTTGTGTATATATATATTACTCAAGCAAATTCAAGTGGATTTGTTAATATCATCTTCCACTAGACACAGGCAGATTAAAATAAAAAAGAAAGTGTGTCAAACTACGATGGTCTCCCCAACAAAATATGAAATGGCATAATGTCACATAGAATTGTGTTCTTACAAGAACCAACTTGAAAGTTTACCATACATTGTTTAATTACCAAAATTTGGTGCCCATTTTGTTACGACGACATTGTCATTTTCTAAAGTTTTTCAAGATTAAGTTTTATATTTCCCCTTTTGTTGTCTCTCGGTTTGGACATAATCACACCAAATCAAAGCATGGCCATTTAGTTCTATACATGTAAATTTGAGTTGCTTTATATCCTCCATATATTTGTGATTGAAGAATCTCTCCCTGTTTATTATTGAATCAATAAACTCTTTTGGGTTTAAAATTCCATTAAAATTAAGAGTATCCATATTTGACTTACTTCCAATATTTGAGATTACCCGAATCATTCTTTTCTGTGGTTCTTTATTGGATTTGTAGGGGGAAAGTACAACTATAAAAAATAAATATTAGACAAAAAAACATGGAGACACCATTTGTTGTTGCAACAAAAATTTTATTTGATTATGCAATTGCACTCTCTTGAAGTCCCCTGCACAGAACACTTTTACATCCTTATATACAACACAATCCTTTTGGTCACTTAAAACATAAAATCATTTCCTTGAAAAAACACACGCTCATAGTTAATCTAAACTTAGTATATGCACTATGAAAATAATAGCAATAATTTGTTACAACCGACTTTGTAGATATTTACTTATTAATAACAAAAGCCCTCATTCATTTGTTTATCATTTGTAATAGGGGTAGATAGTGCATGTGCTTCCTTGATTTGCATTTTTCATTGTAAGGCAATCTAAGTTTTCAATAGGGAATCTAATGACTTTATAAAAAAAATTGTCCACCTGTTTACCACCTTGAAAACAACATAAATACAATAACTGCTATGGTTATTTTGAGATCTACAAATTTTGTGTATCTGCTAGGCATTGAAAAACACTCTCGTCCATTACATTAAGCATTAATTTTATCATTCTCCCCATTAATGCTTAATTTAGTAACACATAACATTTATATGATCCTTATAAAATATTTTGTTGATAAGGCTTTAGTGAACACATCAATAATTTGGTTATCAATTTTGCAAAACTTCAATTCAATTTGACCTTCTACCACAATATTTCTAATAAAGTGGAATTTAATATCAATATGCTTAGTCAGATTGTTGGAGAGTAAATTTTTGCAAATTTCTTGCTATGGCAATTACTGAATTGTTGTCACAATGAATGATTGTTTTCATATTTTGTACATACCTTAAATCTACCAAAATCCTCTTCAACCAGATTGCTTGAAATGAAGCTAATGTTGTTGCAATATTATCTGCTTCTACTATTGATAGTGCAATCATTGTCTACTTCTTTGAACACGAAGAAATCACACCTGATACCAAGTTGAATACATTTCCAGAAGTGCTTTTTTGATCATCAAGGGATATTTCCCAATCACTATCTGTATACCCAGATGTTTATAAAATATCAAAATTGCTTGTACCATGAAAATACTTGAGTATTCTTTTGCTACAGAAAAATGAATCTCACTTGAATTTTGCATAAATCATGAAATCAAACTTACAACATACATGATGTTAGATCTAGTGGCAATAAGATACATAAGATTCGGGCTTTGAATCTTCTTCGGGAGGTCCAAGGTTCAAACCGTAGTGTGGGCGAGTGTGTGAGAGGGTGGGTGTGTGGTGGCTTTGTGTTAAATTCCCTATTGATAAGTATAGCTCTCAACTTTAGGAGGGGTCATGGTTGGGAGGAGACTGCTCAATACTATACGTCGATCATAGGGGGTTTCTCATAATAACCAAATACAAAAAAAAAAGATACATAAGACTATTACTAGGCTTCTGTATAGTGTAGTATCTACCTTTGTACTTCCATCATTATTGACTAGCTTTTCGCTCACATTCAAGGGTGTGTTCATTGATTTGCAAATTTTTATTCTAAACTTCTCAAGAAAATCTACATCATACGTTTCTTATGAGATAAAAAAACCATCATTCAACTATCTTACTTCTAAGACAAGGAAGTAATGCATCAAACCTAAGTTTGTTATTTCAAATTCATTCTTCATGGCATTCTTAAATTATTCAATTAACATATGCTAATACCAGTGTAAATCAAATCAACATACAAGAAAACAATAAGTAGTATATTTGTACCTCTATATTTGACATAAAGTGTAGGTTCACTTTCACACATATTAAAGATATTTTTCAAGATACTCATCTATTATGCTATACCAAGATCTTGGTGCCTGATTAAACCCATAAATTTCCTTTTTCAACATGTAAACCTTTTGTTCTTGTCCTGCAACTTCATAACCTGGTGGTTGTTTAACAAATACTTCTTCATCCAACACACCATTCAAAAAAGTTGATTTAACATAAAATTGATGTACTGGCCAATTAAATTATGTTGCTAGTGCCAAAATAGTTCTAATAGTATCTAACCTCAATAGGAGCATAGGTATCATTGTAATCTATACCTGGCTACTATGAGAAGCCTTTAGCTACCAATCTTGCTTTGTATCTTTCAATGGATCCATCTAGCTTATATTTGTATTGTAGATCCACTTTAGCCCAATCACATCCTTTTCTAGTGGAGGATCTACTAACTCCCATGTTTCATTCCTTTCTATGATCCATATCTTGATCCATGGCTTTACACCAAACTTCATGTTTCACTGCATCTTCAAAACATCTAGGTTCTACCTGAATATGAGATAATAAAGCAAAATTTATAATTGGACTAGTAGTTTTTTCATATATTTCTTTGAGAGTTTTTACCTTCCTTGGAGGAGGACTCAAACTTGGAGGACTAGTCACTAGATGAAGAAGATGTTGAACTTGAGGAAGTGGGAGTAGAACTTGAATTGTTGCTTGGACTAGTAGAATAAGATGAAGCATATTGTTCTATATCTACAATTGCTAGTTTTTCTTATTACGCGCTTCCATTCCATTATCATGCATCATTTTCAAATAAAATTACATCACAACTAACTATCAAGCTTTCTATCATTGTATTATACAACCTATAACCCTTTGTATCCTCACTGTAGCCAATAAAAATGTATTTTTCACTTTTTTTTTTTAATTTACATGGTGGAATCGGTAGCCTCCACAAATCCAGGCAGGCTATCCAGCTTTTATGGCCGCCACAGTATTCTGCGCTGTCCGCCCTAGAAGCCACCACATAGATCTTCGCGTAGTCCGCCCCTATAACCACCATGCCACAATCATTTTAAACCTTTTACGTCGTTGAAAGCACTAGGAAAGGGACAAGCGTTCAGTTTGGCAAGGCCCAAGATTTGAACCTTGGACCTCCGCCCCCCTTATGGGGAAAAAAATAAAGAAAAATAAAATGTATACCTTTGTGCGAGGGGTCGATGAGACTCAAACCCATGACCTGAGGGCTCCCGGAGCCCTTACCACTCAACTCACAACCGGTGAGCCAGTGGGCTGATTCACTTTTATCATCAAGTTTTTTCTTTTTGTCTTTAGCAATATGAGCATAAGCAATGCAATTAAACACCTTAAGTTGAGCCACACTAGACTTTCTTCCACTCCATGCCTTGTAAGAAGTCATATTTATTACACTTTTTGTTGATCATCCATTAAGTAAATAAATGTAGCTAAAAATTCAATCCAAAAAGTATTTGGAAGACCCTTGGCCTTTAGCATGCTTCTTTCCATCTCCATAATTGTACAATTCTTACATTCAACTACTTCATTTTGTTGACGAGTTTATCTTGTAGTCAATTATATTTCTTGCAAAAATATTGAAATTCATTAGATGTAAATTCTCCCCCTCTATCTATATGTAGAGTCTTCAAAAAATAACCACTTTACTTTTCTACATTAGCTTTAAATTGTTGAAAGATAGAAAAAGCTTTTGACTTTTCTTTGATGAAATATACCCAAGTTCTTCTACTGTAGTCATAAAAAAAAATGATAAAATACCTGATTTTATTAAGTGATAAGGTTTGCATTGGATCACATATATCAACATGTACTAATTCATTTGTCTTATTTGCCCTCTATGCTTCTCCTAGTAGAAAATAATCTCGGTGTTGCTTACCAAACATGCAACCTTCACAAAATTTATCATTTCATTTAATGAATGGTATTCCTCTCACCATCTGCTTTTGACATAAAAGTTTTAGCCCTTCAAAATTCAAATATCAAAATATCATGTGCCATAACTAAGAGTGATCATTCAAGACTAATTTTAGAGCTTAAGCTTCTCCATGTGCAAGTTTAAGAGGGAAAATTTTATTTTGTAGCATACTGACTTTTGCTACAATATGATTGCTACCATTTTTGTCATAGATAACACATTCATTATTTTTTCAATGAGTTTACATAGGTTTTTATGAGGGGTCCTAGTCCCCTCATACTGAGTGGGGTTTGAACCTTGGACCTCTCAAAGAGAAGCCAAAACCCTTACCACTACAACAAACTTACAACTAAAAACTTTAAGTTTACACAGGTTTTTATGAGGGATCATAGTCCCCTCTTACCGGTGTTTTAACTTGGATCTCTTGGATGAAAATCCAAGGACTTACCACTACAGTATCCCTCACAGGCCAACACATTTATTATTTTAAAAAATAGTAGAATATCCATTTTCAATAAACTTCCCTATACTCAATAAATTATGAGCCAATCCAAGCACATATAAAATATCATGAACAAACCTTATCTCACCTTGTTTTGTTTTAATTAAAATGGTGCCTTTGCCTTTGAACTGAAATTCCTTGTCATCTCCATGCCAAACTTGAGATTTGAAAGACTTATTCATATTTACAAAGATGCTTTTGTTCCCTATCATGTATTTGCTGCAACCACTATCTAGAAGCCATACTTCATCAATGATTTCTTTTGTAATATCACAAGAAAAAATAAACTATTTTGTTCTTCCTTTTCTTAAAAAAAATTAACATGTTGCTTATGCTTTTTCCAAAAATCACGTTCATTATGACCAAAATTTTGGCAATAATAAAATTGAACTTGTGATTTGTCAGTGGTAACTACCTCTTTCTCTACTATTGATATAGTTATCTCTTTCTTTTTTACTGTCATAGTTGTCTCTTCCTCTATTGTTGTTGTATTTACCTCTTCCTTTGTTGACATTGTAGTTGCATCTTACTCTACAATTTTTTGTTTTTCATAAGATGATGCTCCTATCTTATCCATTGAAATATCAAGCTTTGTTTAAAAATCTTGTTCAACAAATTTTTCAATGGATCTATTCATCCTCTACTCATGAGTTTGAAGAGATCCCATAAGCTCATTAACTGACAACAAGGTTAGATCCTTTGATTCTTCAATAGAAATTACAATGGAATTCAAACATGGAGTACGGCTTCTCAAATTATTTTATACAAATTTTTATCTTAAAATTCTCCCTACAAGATCTAATATGATTCACTAAGCCCATCACTTGAGTAAAAACATCTTGCATAGATTCAATCTTTCATAAAAATATTTTTAAAATCTCTTCTAAGTTTTTCAAATTTTGATAATTTTTGCCTTTTTTGTCCCTTGATATGCATTTTGAAGTACATCAAATGCCTCTTTTGATTTTGTTGTTGCAATAATTCTTGGAAAAATTGACTCATATAAAGCTTTTTGAATTAAAAAAGGGCCTCGGAAAAGATAGATGAGACGTTTTTCGTAGGACTGTCCAAACTACCAAACTCATTTCTACCATATATCACTCATCCGGACTCGGATTGAGCTAAAATTTTGAGGGTAGATGCCTAAAAAACCCTATAACATCTCCACAAATTTTCATATGATTTGGAGCAAAACCTATCCTAGCACATCCCTATGTATGAACGACATATTTGGCAAGCGACTATGTGAGGGTTTCATCTGGGTTGAGTGCAAGCAGCTCCAGAGGTTGGTTTTTAGGGCCTTCGAGCCCTAGTGACCAATATTTTTGTGGTTTATGCTCAATATTTTAGCAAGAAATATTACAGGGGATACAATATGGGTTAGAAATTTGTCTTTCAACAGATCATACTGTGAACTTGAGTGACAACAACTTCCAATTTGCTGCACAAAATAAAAGTGAAAACCATACCTTTCCACGACGTCTAGGGCAAGGATTAAAGAGATCACGAAACAAGTTTCAAGTAGTTGATCAAAAAATGGCTCATATCTCAAGTGAATCTGGTGCTAAGGTGCACCCAAAAAATAATTCTACTGTGAAAACCCCTATCAAGGGTAAGAATTTCGAAGACTTGGTCCCAAAAATGAATTTTAGGGATGCCCTTCATGGTGGACAGCCTCAGAAAAATGCTAATATCAATATTAGGGCTTCCCATAAACCTCTAGGAATACCTAATATTTATCCCAAGAAAACGGAGTCAGGATGTCTTAAAGCAGCTGATGGAACTCCCATTGTTAAGCTTGATGTGGGTAACATTCAGACTGGCATTGAAGATTTGGAAAAAAGAGGACTAATTTTTCGGTTCGTGGGTTTTCGTCCGAGTCTATCTGCTTTCAAAGTCTGGGCTGCAAAAAGCTGGAAAACTAAAGGTGAGTTACAAATCTCTATTTATCCAAATGGTTATTTTCTTGTTTTATTTGCTAATAATGAAGATAGAGAGAAAAATTTTCAAGGGGGTCCTTGGTTTTTTGAAGGGCAGGGCTTTTCATGAAGCCCCGACATACTAAATTTAAAGTCGAAGAAGAGATGCCTTCTAT
Source organism: Wollemia nobilis (assembly GCA_028583015.1). Taxonomy (NCBI): domain Eukaryota; kingdom Viridiplantae; phylum Streptophyta; class Pinopsida; order Araucariales; family Araucariaceae; genus Wollemia; species Wollemia nobilis. The sequence continues at coordinate 2,880,276 of JAQPPZ010016601.1, read as the reverse complement.
AGCTCCCGTGTGGGTTAGACTCTTTGGCCTCCCTATTGAATTTTGGAATCCTACTATTTTTTCTTCAATTGGAAACTCTTTAGGAACTTTTATGATGACTGTTGATTGTACTCAAAATTTTGAACATATTATTTATGCTCGAATTTGTGTTTTAATGGATTTTGACAAACCCCTACCTAAAAATATCACATTACAATTTGGGGAAGACACTTGGGAGCAAGTAGTGGACTATGAGAAAATTCATTTTCGTTGTAGAATTTGCCATGAATATGGTCATTTGGCCAATGCTTGCCCAAATAAAATTCTTGATCAAAAGAAAGAAGATATAAACTCAACAGGTTTCCAAATACCTAAGAAGAAGAACACTTAGAAAAAACTAGTTATGAAGGATCAATCAAAGTTATCTGCTAATATGTTTGAAATCCTTTCCACAAATGACGTCCCAAGTGAGGAAGAGGAAATAATGGAAACTAAAATCTTAGAAACACAATTTAAATATGAAGGGAAGAACTCAGAGACAAACCAAAAAATCAAAGGTTTTCAACAAAAAAAAAAGGAGAAAATTTACACAAGAAAAACAATATTTCAAATGTCAAAACTTCAAATAATGCAGGTCCCAATATAGACTCCGTTGAACCATCTAGTAAAATTTTGGCTATGTACGAGAATTATTCAAGGTTAGAAGCCATCTAAGATTCAATTGGAATAAGTCAAGAAACAGGGAAAAAAAAATTGAAGATGGATTCTAATAAAAAAATAGGTCGCAAGACAAATCAATATCATATGGTAAAAGAAGGTGAAAAGCTTGTAGAGGAAGGTAAGATTAATGCCCTTCCCAACTTTTTTAGCCCTGGTATTAATGAAGATCATCACTTGGAATATTAGAGGACTCAAAGGGAGTCTTTCAAAACAAAATGAAATTAGAAGAATGATTCAAGTAAATCATCCACATCTTGCTTTCCTTCAAGAAACAAAGATGTCAATGGAGGATATGGACTTAATTGCCAAGAAAATTTGGCCAGCTGGAAAAGTGGTTTCCCTCGGCTCCCAAGGGACTTCGGGTGGCATTGCTTGTATTTGGGATCCAAAAGAGGTAGTTATTCACCATATGGTTGGCAGTTGGGGTTTGTTGGCTATAGCTATTCAAAGTAGCCATTCCAACTAGATTATGCTCTGCATTACTGTTTATGCTCTGACTTATTTAGAGGAAAAAAGAAGACAGTGGAAGGATATTACTCATATTATCTCTCATTTTCCTAAACTTTGGATCTTGATCGGAGGAGATTTCAATACCATCCTCTCTCTAGATGAGAAAAGGGGGGGAAATATAAATTTAGACAAAAGCATTGACATCATGAGCGAATATATTGCAAACCTCCATCTTGTGGATATCCAACTAGATAATGGCCTTATGACTTGGTCTAACAGAAGGCAAGGCTTAGCTTGTATAATGGAGAGATTGGATAGGTTTTTGCTCTCTGAAAAATTCTTAATCCATGGTCACATTCCTAAAGTGAAGACTCTTAATAATGTTGGTTCAAATCATTGGCTAGTCATGGTGGAAATGTGGAAAACCAATGTGAGTTTCTATCCTTTTCGTTTTCAATTAATGTGGCTTAGAGATATTTCCTTCAGACCTCATGTGCAACAATGATGGAAGGAAGGTAAAACTAGGCATGGGACTATGATGTTCTATTTTTCCAAAAGACTGCAATACATTAAATCTAGAATCAAGACTTAGAACTAGAAAGAGTTTGGGGATGTTCATAAAAAAAACATGAAGTTATTGCTCATCTTGAAAATTTGAATAAGAAAATCCATTTAGATGGCTTCACAGAGAAGAGAAGTGCAGATGAAATTAAACTCACAACTCAGTTAGAGGAATGGGAAAAAAGAGAAGAAATCTTATGGAAGCAAAAATCTAGAATTCAATGGCTCAAAGAAGGAGATCGAAACACAAATTTCTTCCACAAATATCTTCTAGATCGAAGATCTCACAACTTTATTTCTTCCTTAAAATCAGATTTTGGAGATGTTGTTTATACTTGGGATGGCATGAACTCTATTGTTGTTGATTACTTTTCTAATATTTTTACTGCTACTCCCCTTGACTCAGCTTCAAAATATAATGTTCTTCAATCAATCCATTCTCTTATCACTTCTGAGGAGAACTCTATTTTGATTGCTCCTATTTCTATCAATGAGCTTCAACAAGTAGTTTTTCAAATGCAAAAAGGGAAAACCCCAGGTCCTGATGGTTTTCCTATTGAGTTCTACCAAGAGTTCTGGGATATCCTTCATGTTGATTTATTAGAGGTGGTAGAAGAAGCCAGGAAAGCCAAATAAATTTTGAAGGTTATCAATAAAACATATATTACTCTTGTTTCAAAAGCTCAAGAGGTTGATCATATATCAGATTTTAGACCTATTGCTTTATGTAATGTTCTTCTCAAAATCATTACTAAAATCATGGCAGAATGGTTGAAGCCTCTTTTGCATAAGATTATTTCCCCAGAGAAAGGGGGTTATGTGGAAGGACGTCAAATAGTAGATGAGATAGTTATTTCTCAGGAAGCCATCCATTCCATGGATATGCAAAATTTTGCTTCCATTTTCATTCGGTTAGACTTATCCAAAGCTTATGACAGAGTGGATTGGCACTTATCAAAGTTTTGAGGCAATTTGGTTTCTATAAGGATTGGATGGATTGGATTATGGGATGTATCTCTTCAGTTTCCTACTTAGTTCTTATCAATGGTAGACCTTCTTCCAGAGGTATTAGGCAAGGTGACCCGCTATCCCCTTATTTATTCATCATTCTTGTTGAATGCTTGGGTAGGACTATAACCAAAAAGAGAGAAAACAAAACCCTTGAGGGAGTTACCATTGCTCATGGAGCTAGAACTATATCTCTCTCATCTTCAATTTGTGGATGACTCTACTCTTTTAGGTAAAGCTACAGTTAAGGAAGCTTCTAATATTAAGCAAATCATTAGCTATTTTTCGAAGGCTACTGGGCAGTTGATCAATGAAGACAAATCTAAAGTTATTTTATTTCACTACTCTGCTAGACAAGAATCCACGGTCTTGGATAAACTAAGATATAAGAAGACCTCTCTTCCAATCACTTATTTAGGTATTCCCATAAATATTCAAAGGCTAAAAAATAAAGATTGGAATTGGTTGTTGGACAAATTCAAGAAGAAAATTGGAAAGTGGACCAACAAGTGGCTTTCTTCTGGGGGTAGAATCACCTTGGTAAAATCAGTCCTTCAAGCTATTCCTATTTATGTTTCTTCTATTTTGAATATCCCAAAAGGTTGTTCTTCAAGAATTGGATCAAATCAATCATCGTTTCCTTTGGAGTGGTACTAAGGAGAAAAGAAAATGGGCCTTGGTGAAATGGGATACTTTATGTCTTCCTAAGAGTGAAGGGGGGTTAGGATTACGATATTCAATTAATAACAACAAAGCTTTAGCTGCTAAATTATATTTGAGGATGTTGCATAACCCCAATGCTCTTTGGGCCAATAATATCCATGCTAAATATGCTGAGAACAAAAGTCCTGAAGACCTTGTTTGCTATCAACTTCCTACCAAAGGTTCTCCATTTTAGCAGTTCTTAAGACTAGTGAGGATTTGATAAAGAAAAAATTATTTTGGATCATTCATAATGGTCAACATGCAAATTTTTGGACATATTCTTGGGATGGTCACAAACATTTGATAACTCAGTTTCCCGATTGGAGGCCTTGGATGGAGGAGCTTCATCGAGCTAATTGGATAAAGGTGGCTAATTACTATCGGTACCATATTGGTAATTCAAAGGTTGGTAGATATTGGATCCCTATTAAGGACTGGCCTATTCAAATCCTAGAAAGGCAAAGAAAATATATCCAAGGCATCCTTCATATGAGATCCATCTCTTGGTCCCATGAAAATTATTGTTTTGGATGGAACAACACTACTAAGGGTGAGTATTTGTAGCAAGTGTGAACACTTAATAGATTAAGTGGTTAATTTAGTGGCTAGGCTAGGTTAGAGTTGTCGACTAAATTGTTTAAATAAGTCGGCATGATATTTTTTAAATTTCTCTTCTATCCTCCTTATCCCTCCATTCTCTCCTATATTCCCTCTTCTCCCTTATCACTCCACCTCCCTTCCCTCTTATTCCTCCAACCTCCCTTCATCTTCTCCTCCGACTTCCTCCCTTCCCGCTTCTCCTCTAACCTCCTCTCCCTTCATATAAATTAGATGTATTTCCTATAGTTGGTGAATAATGTAATAGCTCTGCGAGATCTGGAATAAAGAATTGTTTATTCCTATTAATTTTCCTATTGCCACCTGGTCCTGGTTTCATATTTGGTATCAGAGCCAGCCGGGCAAGCGTGTTGGGCATGAATCCCGAGAGCGCACGATGAGTCAGCTAGGCGAGCGTGTTGGGCATGAATCCCGAGGGCACACCGTGATCGAGGAGCTGGGCGAGCGGATCAAGGAGGTGGCAGAGCGTAGAGCTAGGCTCAGTTTTTGAGGTGATTGACTACATGATTTTTGAGGTGACACATGGCAGGCAGAGCAGCCACTGACATGGCAGAAGCACGCTGGCAGAGTGCTGACTAGGCGAGCCGAGATCTGACGTGGCGAGCCGGATGCTGACATGGCGATCTGACATGGATGCTGATGTGGCGATCTAAGGTGGACGCTGACATGGCGAGTAGAGGTGGCGAGCTGACATGGCGGATCATACATGGTGGATCGGGCATGTGCTGACATGGCAAAATTTTGTTTGTCCACGTGGCGAAAGCAGATTGGCGAAAGCAGATTCGTCTGAAGCAGAGTTGGGGAGTGATTTCCCGAAGGCAATCAAAGTTTAATGCGCTCGCGCGCATATTTGAAGACCAGTTTGTCTTCCTCCCACTCAATGTGGGATAAATCCGCATTTTTTTTAAAAAATCGTCGCCCGTAGATGGAATAAGGAACCGGTCATTCCTTTTACTACCCGTCGAAGCGCGTAGCGCAGTTGGTTGGGTTGTTTGGTTGCGGCACAGAGGTCCCGGGGTCGAATCCCACCGGGGTTAGAAACAATACAATTTTTTTTTTTGTTTTATGTCGTCGATCAAGGATTTATTAATCCTTGGAGCCATAGTCCTTCCACCGGAGCCGCGTGGTGCAGCGGCTAGAGCTTTCGGGTTGGAAGCGGAGGTCAGCAGATCAAATCCCGTCGAGGATTTTTCAAAAAAACAAAAAGTGACAGGAAGTCTTCCGAAACGCCCGTTTAGCACCTTCAAAAAATTTTGGACTCCCCATGTGGCATGCCAAGGGCGTTGCCCCTTGGAACCCCATTCAAGGGTTAAGTATTGTGATGGAAAACATGAAGGTGCCAAGTTTCAATGGAGATGATTATGCTATTTGGAGCATAATGATGAAGACCTTCTTGATGGCCAAAGACCTCTGGAGCATTGTCGAAGAAGGATATGAAGAACCACCACAATGGACCTTGCTTGAAGGTGAAGAAAAGCAGGAGAAGAAGGAGCAGCAATATGCAAATTGCTTAGCTCTTATGGATTTGAGGAGAGGAATGGAAAAGAATGTTTTTCCTCTCATAGCCAGTTGTAGCTCAGCTAAAATGGCATGGCAAGTGTTGAAGGATGCTTATGGGTTTGATGAGGATACCCATAAAGCCATGTGTGACAATCATGAAGATTGTTTAAGCAAGGAGGAGCCTTGCTTCCTTGAAGAAGTTTCTGAATTAGATCCTTTTGCAGGAGCTTTTGAAGACTCTTGTGAAGGCTCATATGAAGGTAGGTCATTTGAAGAATACATACATTCTTATGATGCTGAATTCTTCCTTGAAGAGGACGACATGTGTGACGAAGAGAGTGATGATGAACTTCTTGAAGAGAAAAGAGCCGAAGATGCGGAATCCCTTCATGGAGAAGAGGATGAGAAGGCACAGGAGCCTTGTACAACTTTCCTTGGAGAAAGTTCTTGTGAGACACCCATAGTTGTAAACATGTCTTGTGAAGGCATGGAAATTTGTAATAGTCAATTATTTCTTTTAGGAGGAGAAAAAGATGAAAAGAAAAATTGTACTAATGAATTTTTTATAGGAATGGCATGCTTGGAAAGCATTCGCATTGATAGCAAAGAGGATGGATATCTCAATGGAGATACAATTGCTCAAGGACCTTGTAGTGAAGACCACTCAAAAGTGGAAGAAGCCTTTGAAGATAAAGGAAGAGAAACACTCACATTGGAGTGTTCCTTGCTTGAAGATCACCAAGGTGAGATGTATGATGAAGAATGTCTCATGAAGGAGACATATGAAGAAGAGTGTCTTTTGGAGAAGACACCATTTCAGCTATTTGTTGAAGAATGCTTCATGGAGAATGCATCGACAATTCTCATGGAGGAGAATAAAGAAGATGATGGTAGAGAAGCAATGGTCATGGAAGATCATTTGCTCCCTTATATTGAAGACCATTCACTTGGAATGGATGTGTGCTCTCTTGAAAGAGCAAATGAAGTTATATGGGATGATTTCTCAAGTTTAGAAGAGGAAGAAGAGATGAAGGGCATAATTTTCATGCTCCATGATGAAGCTTATCTCATGGATGAGATAATGAAAGAAAAAAATAATGATGAAGAAGACTATCTCAAGGAGGAGATAGAAAATAGTGAGATAGTCATTAATAGACTTCATGATGTATTGGAGACATCATCAAAGGAGATTGAGAATTGTATTGAAGAGGCAATTGTGGATGTTGATCCACAAGAAAAGTTTGATGAAGAGGAGATGGAAGCGATAGGCTTCTTGTTTGAAGATCACTCATCAAGGGTGAAGGATGTGTTGTGTGAAGAAAAGAACACACAAGACTCTCTCATTTGGGATATGGAAAGTGAGAGGGCAAATGGGATAGAAACAGAAAATGGAAATGAGATTGCTGATTTTCTTGTCATAATGGCAAAGAAAACATCACTCATGGATGATGATCACTCACTTGGAGTGACTACATTGCAGAGAAAGTGTTGTCATGAAAAGGCAACAATGTATGATTGCTTGAATGAAAAGGCAACTATGTATGATTGCTTGAATGAATGGTGTTTCAACACATCAACATGGATTGAACAAAGGAGGAGAACTCTTAGAGAAGAGTTTATGGTTGATCTTGAAGCAACATACACTGAAGGAGAACTGCTACAAAATAGCTTTATGGGAAGCACCAAATCTACTCATATTAAAGGTAAAGTTTTTATGATTAATGATTTGTTTTTTGTGAGCAGGAATGAAAAGAAAGGAGAATGTCTTCCAAAGGCATTATTGAGAGGTGATTGTCTCATTGAGACAACTTTGGTGAAGAGTCTTCTTGGAGAGAAGACAGTGATGGAGAACTTGGGTCACATGGATCCAAATTATGTGTTAAAAATTCCTTGGACGAAGGAATATTGTAAAATCATTGTGTTACGTGCAAATTTGTGTGAGGAACAACATTTTGTTGCATATGTAATTAGCTATTGCATAGCTATATTTTGTTTGAAGATCTGTGTAGAGGTATGTGAAATTGTAATATGGCAAAACCATCTACATCAGATGATGCATTGTACATACTCAGGTGGAGTATTAGGAGCTGAAATATGGTTTGAAGACCATAGAATGAATGATAAAAGAAAGTTTGGATGATTCTAATGAGAACCATTACTTGTGGCATTCAGATTGGCATACAATCCTGTCCACCATAGTAGATCAAAGCATTTTGATATGAAGTACCACTTCATCAGAGATATGGTGGAAACTGAACCTGTTGAGCTTCACTATTGCCACACTTTGGAGAATGTTGCGGACATCTTCACCAAGGCGCTGGCCAAAGCTCAATTTGTAAAGCTGAGAGACTGTCTTGTCAGTCCTCTCAACTTTAAGGGGGAGAATGTAGCAAGTGTGAACACTTAATTTATTAAGTGGTTAATTTAGTGGCTAGGCTAGGTTAGAGTTGTCGGCTAAATTGTTTAAATAAGTCGACATGATATTTTTGAATTTCTCTTCTATCCTCCTTATCCCTCCATTCTCTCCTATATTCCCTCTTCTCCCTTATCACTCCATCTCCCTTCCCTCTTATTCCTCCAACCTCCCTTCATCTTCTCCTCCGACTTCCTCCCTTCTCGCTTCTCCTCTAACCTCCTCTCCCTTCATATAAATTAGATGTATTTCCTATAGTTGGTGAATAATGTAATAGCTCTACGAGATCTGGAATAAAGAATTGTTTATTCCTATTAATTTTCCTATTGCCACCTGGTCCTGGTTTTATAGTATTCAGTTGCTCAAGGTTATTTGACCTTATGCCATAATAATCCCAACCATTCTTCTGATATCTTTTCTCATTTGTGGGCTCAAAAGCTTTGGCCTAAGGTGAGGTTCTTTAATTGGTTGTTATTGCATCGTAGGGTGCTTGAGCAACTTATGAAGCGTGGTTTTCATGGCCCTTTTAGATGTGAAATGTGTGAAGAGAATGTAGAAAATATCAACCATATTTTTATTAAGTGTACTTTAGCCTCTGAGTTGTGGAGGAGAATGGCCACTTTACTTGGCTTACAGTGGTCCAATATTTTTACTTTTGAACAACTTTGGAGGGATTGGCCTAATCAAGAGGGTGTTGATAATTTTATTAGGCAGTTAGTTTGGATGGGTTCTACCATTCTTCTTTGGAATATTTGGAATGAAAGGAACAACCAAATTTTTAATAAATATAGGAAGGATATTCACTATATTTTGCAAAAGACCATAGCCAACTTAGTTGAATCAGTCCATCATCTCCTTAATCACCCCCAAAATTCCCACCAAATATGGGATCAAGTGATGCAAATATTGAAGATTAAACCTTCTAAGGGCAACCAACTTAAAGGGAATGTGAGTATTAGTAATATGGATAGGAATAGAAATTGGCAACCTCCTCCTAAGAATTTTGGAAAAGTCAATACTGATGGAGCCTCTAGAGGGAACCTTGGAAAAGCTAGTGTGGGAGGAATTGGTAGACTTTTAGATGGCTCCCTGGTTTTTACTTTTGCTGAGAATTTGGGTATTCTTTCCAATAACCTTGTTGAGGGGTATGGTATCCTCAGAGGTCTTCAGGAGGCTACTAAGGTTGGATGGGAAAAGGTGTTAGTTGAGTCTGAATCTCAACTTATGATTAATCTCTTGAAGGATCCTTCTAAGAATCATAAGGTGGATTAGAGAATAAAAAGAATTATTGAGAAGATTCAGTTAATCCAGATGGGATTTTTGAAAGTTGATTACAATCATGTGGTTAGAGATCAAAACAAGAGTGCTGATGCTTTAGCTAATTGGGCTTTGGACAAAGGTGATCTTACTTGTTATGGCCACCCTCCTATATGGTGGGCTTCTCAAATTAGGAAAGCTCTTCTTTCTATCATTTCTTTGGATGGCTCTAGTTCTGAAGGTACCTAGTTTCTTCTTGTTTTTTTTTTTTGCTTCTCTTTGGTTCATTCAGTTTTTTTAGTTCCCTAGCTCATTCTATTTTTTATTTTATTTCGTCTGTTGATTCTTGCCTTAATAGTCTTCTAGTCTATATAGGTCATTGTTTTGTTCATTTTTTATTTCTTATTTCTTTTTTGTTTAGTTTTTTAAGGTGGGTGGGTTTTTTTGTTTTGTTTTGTTTTTGTGTTCTTTGTGTTGTTTTTTGTTGTTCTTGTGTTTTTGTTGTTTTGTTTTTTTTAATGTTTTTCGTTATTGTTCTTGTGTTTTTTTCGTTCTTGTTCTTGGGTTTCTCTTTGTTTGTGTTATTTCGTGTTTTTATGTGTGAGTGTATTCTATGTTTTTTGTTTTTGTTTATTGTCTATTGTTGGTTGTTTTTAATTTTTTAGGTTTTGGTTGTGTTTATTTTTCATGTTTTTTTTTTGGTTGTCTTTGTAGTGTTATGTTGTTTTTGTCTTGTTTTTGTTTTGTTATGTGGTTATTGTGTTTTTCTATGTGGTTTGTTTTGTGGTTTCTTTTATATTATTGTGCGTGTTTGGTTGTGCTTTTGTTTTTGACACACTCAAGGAGCATGTTTTTTATTTTATTTTATTATTTTTGTTGTTATTTACTTATTTTTAAATTGGTTTTGTGTGTTTGTTTGCTCCTTGAGTATGTCAAAGGTGGTAGGCCAGGTCCGAATCCTAGGCATTTTTGGTGGAATGGATACCCTTGCCTCCTTGGGTCTTACCCGAAAGTGGCATCCCTTTTGGGATGTTTTCCACAAATAAAAAAATAAAAAATAAAAAAGGGCTTTTGAGTCCTTTTTCCTATTCTCCTTTAACTTACCTCATTGCACTACAGACCAAGCGACAAGTTCTTGTGCATCTGCAAGTTTGCGTAACCTATCTCTTCCACAAATCTTGAGAAATAAATAATATTTTCACCTTAATGCTCCAAAAACAATTGTTATCCCCATTGAATAATGAAATTTGAAGCTGAGAAACATTATGACTACTTTTGCTAGTAGCCATATTCAACTGCTATCTTTGCTCTTTCTTTTGCTTTTGCTGTTGTTGCAACTTCTCTTAATTTTTTCTTCTACTACACACTCTCTCTACTACAACCTTCTTCGTCTTCTCCTTGTAAAAAAATCTCTCTTTTTTGTCTTCTCTTCAAAAACAAACCTCTCTTCTTTGTCTTCTCATAAATAAACATCGCTCTGATACCAATTGTTGGATTTTTAGGGAAAAAGTACAACTATGCAAAATAAATATTAGGCAAAAAAACATGGAGACACCAGTTGGTATTATAGATACTAAAATTACATAAATCATATTAGACTACAATGACACACTCTTATCAACACCATATGGCCCCATTGGGCAACCCTTAGGGGTTAATTAGGGGTCCTAACCACTTTTGGGAAGGTTTACCCCACTTTTGGAAATTTTTTGGCCATGTAGCCATGGTCATCCCACCCCAAGATGACCAAAGTTCATGGCCATCCCACCTAGGGATGGCCACAAGCATCCATACTTGGGTAGGACGACCATGGCCTAAACCCCTCAAAAAGTCAAGGGCAGGACAAATGGCAATCAAATTCTACCATTTATCCCGCTCAATGACTTATGATATATTGAAAGCCTATCTAAGCCATCACAACCTATAAATTGGAGGTCTCTTCAACCCAAAACATGGCAAGGGTTTTGAAAAGGGGTGACACCTGCCTTGCATGCCCCAACTTGCTCCTTTGGCCCTGTGGCCCTCTTGGGCTATAAATTGGAGTGATTCCACTCAATTTTAGAGAGAGGTCTTTGCAAGAATTCACCATGAAGTGCTTTCAAGATTCACTCTCCCATTTTACCCTCGTATTTACCCTTGGAATATTCATCAATTGAAGGAGTTTCCAAGACATCCCCAAATATGCACATCCATTCCAAAACCCACCCATTTTTGTGATTTAGGTCACTAAATTTGATAATAACACCCCTAATAGTATTCTAGACCAGATCCGAGAGGAATTGATGGTAAAAACCACCTTGTTTGGTGGTTGTCCCCACCTGGGATGGTTAACAATCCTAATTGGCACACCCAGGGATGGCCGTGAAGTGGCATACAATTTTGAATCAATTTTAGTGTAGATCATTTTTAGATTAGTTTATATGAATGATACTTGAATTTGGTAAAATTTGGAGTAGTTTTGGACCTTCAATTAGGGTTTTTGCAATGACAGTATCACAATTTCATTTCAATTTTTGCATAGATAATTCCTAAAGTAGATAATATATATCATACTAAGTTTTGGTACAATTTAGAATAGTTTTGCATCGTCTATTGCACTTTTTGTATTCAATGTTGCATGCATCTTTATGATTTCATATTAATTTGCACATGCTATTAACCAATTTCAAATTCTTGTGTGTAGATCCAGGTAGTCCAGTGCACGAGGAAGGAGCTAAATATTCGAATATGGATAGCTTATTGCAATGGTAGCAAAAACCTACTCTTCAATCGTGAGTGCGAGGAAGACATTGAAAGTGCGCCTTAAGTTTATAAAAGGATTGGATCATTTGACTTTGTAATGGATTGTATCAAATGAGAGCCCTCAATGGGACATTTTATAACCATGTATTAGACAACTATAATTATATAAAGAGAACCCCCATTGCTTTCACATATTTGTCATCTTTATACTTAATTTAATGTCACTTTTTGTAGAGCTTAAATAAATAAGCGTTTTTCATTTCCCTTTGCTAGATGCACCATTTTTTCCACTCTACAGTGGCAATCACGGTGGGATCCTTGTCCTGTTTCATTTTTGCAACTTTTGAACTTATTTTTGTCTTTTGAATGTTGCAGGTTCTAGCCGTTCTGGACTGAAATGACCCCTAAATTCCTAATTGGAACACCCAGGGATGACCATAACAACCGTCCCACCCACAGAAGACCCTCAAATTTGTAGTCATCCCACCCTGGGGCAACCACAAAATAGAGGGTTTGTAGCTCAAATTTCTAGAAACAACATCATTCTAGGCTTTCAAAGTATGTATCCAAACCTTCACTTTTCATTAATAATGTTAAAAAAAGGTTAAGCTTTTCATGTCTTTTCCTAGTTGATTGAAAGGTAGATTTAGCTTTTCCTAAATTTCAAAATAACAAAAAGAAGAAAAATAGGAAAAAGAATAATTTAAGTATGCAATGGTTTGATTACTTACGACCTACATAAGGGTTAGGTTGACATACAGGGTAGGAATTTTGTAGGTTATTTATTCATGCAAATTTTTTTGAAAGTGAAATGTTCTTCGTGAATTTAGTGAAGCATCATTGAGTGCTCTCTTGTTTTACTTTATTTAAAGATAAAAGGAACCACACACAACACATCACATTTTAATTTTAGTGAGTTGGAATTTCATCCCCAACCACTAATAGAGACCAACGACGGTGGGATTCATATCCACCCGTTGGTTCACATTATACAAACCCTATTTTTGGCCAAAGCTAGCTCCAATAACCATCTTAGCCATGGAAAATAACATGCATTCATCTTCATAGGGTGTATCACTGCCCACGGTCAGTATGGGTGAGGAATGGTAGGACCTATGCTCCCTGATCAGGTATGGGCTTCATCTCCATACTTTAGTTGGTTTACATGACTAGAATTTCATTGTCAGTTGTTTAGCTACAAGTATATAGGTGAAATCCCTTAAATAAATTGAGAATTACATCAACAATATTCAAACACATGAAAATATATTTCTTTGCAAAACAACAAATAAAAAACACACCAAACAATTTTAGGAACACATATAAATATTTAAAAGAGATAAACACTTGTATTATTGTGTGTTTCTATTTTTTTTGTGTATTGAATCATTAAAAATTGTAAAGGAGATAATCACGTAGGGTTTAAAAGGAAGTAGTTATGGTATTCACTCGTACGCAAGCCCATTTAAGGGTTGGCACTATAGAGAGTAGGCAAGGAGGCATAGATCATCTCTGATTTGACCCTAAGGATATGATTATACCTCCTTGGTGGCCTCCTACTCGTCCAAGTCCTAGAATGTCAAATCAAGAACCTAGCCTATAAGGGACCCCTACATGGGACACCCCTATTACTTATCAAAAATAGACACTTCACACACCTTATTTCAAGAATGGTAGCTACGCATTGAGGCTCCAACACATAGAGAAATATGACACATTTGCATGCCCGCTCAATCCACCTTGCACACCTATGTGTAGGATCAAGACTATTCACCATGGGTAGGGCCAAATGATCACAATACACCCTCAAATCACCCTGATAGGTCTTAAAAGTACAAGTACCAAGATGAGTATGGTACTCATCACCCTAGGTGAGCCAACACTATCCTCCCTCATGGGGCCAGAGTAAAAAATAGGATATTAAATCCTCTGATGTGTATAAAACATTCCTTGAATGCATGGAAACCATAGAGAGCAAGAAAACTAGGTCTGGGTTTCAAAAGCCCACTTTGCACCAACTACGTAGTCAACCACTTCATCCATCTATACCTTCCCCTCCATACCCAGAGCATTTTAAAATTCCCAAGTTGGATAGATTTAAAGGACAGGAAGATGCACAAGAGCATATCACTAGGTTCATGAACCAGTGCTTCAGTATCTAGGATAATGATGCCTTACTCTTTAGAATATTTTTGATTACCCTCTCTAGCCTAGCCGTAGAGTGGTACAATCAACTTCCAAGGCACAATGTCCATATCTTTGAGCAATTTGCAAATGCATTCCTAGAACGTTTCACCTTTAACACTAAGTGAAAGGTGACTTTAATAGACCTCACGGGGTTGAAGCAGTATGAAGATGAGTCAATCACAGACTATGGTAACAGGTGGTGAACACTTCTTGCTAAGCTACCATACCTACTACCAATGTCTGAGTTGACTCGAATGTTTTCTAAGAGTTGTTTAAAGCCAATTTAATTATTGCTACAACTCCAACAATATCAAACTCTTGAATAGGCTAGAAAAATAGAAGAAATTAAAATTCAAGAGGGGGAAATCGCAAAACCCTGCAAAAAGGAGTGGACTAAGAACCCAAAGGGAAATCTGGCACAATCAAAGCTAGAAGTAGTTAACCAAGTTTCCATCAATGTTCCAGGGCCTATGCAACCAATGCCACCTCAGAAGGCAAATTATCAGGCCCAACCTCCTCCTGCAAGTTACAACAACAACACTCAAGCGAATCAGGGGCAAAATCAGCAATGTCATCCTAGGCAATAATTTATGCCCTTCGCTGAGTCTATGGACTCCCTATTCGATCATCTATGTGTAGCCAAAGTGATTACTCTACTTGAGATCCAGCCTATAGATTCGAGTACGGGTAAACAAAAGCCTATGGGATGTCGTGAAGACCTATATTGTAGGTACCATAGGTAGATTGGACATGACTTGCCAATGTGCTATGGTTTCAAAAACCTAGTACAAGATATGATCGAGAGGAATGACCTTCAAGTTGATAACCCTATTGCAATAAAAAATCAACAAATGGGTGTTTTTAAAGACCCATTGCCCACTCATGAGGTGTAGGAAAATCCTACCAAATAGGTAAATGAGGTCCATATGACACCCCCTCAACAAGGGTTCATCGGGATGGTTAGCATTGTGACAAGGAATAGATATTATCCAAATCAAGTTGCACCACCTGCAGCTTCAAGCGATATTCCCTCAATGTCACAGCCTCCACCACCTCTAGTGCAAAGCCTTCCACCTCATCCAGTGGTTACAATAAAAAGTAAGCTTGCTCAAAGCTTACGAACAACATCGGCTAGACTCTCTATATATGAGCTTATTCAATAGTCTCCACCTCATCGAGAAGCTCTTATGGAGATCCTTAAGTCAATTGACCTACAGCCCCAGGAGTCTAACTCCTTTATCAATTTTGTGGGGCATGTTCAACAGTGTAAAGAACCAGTGATCACATTTCATGAACATGAACTCAAACCAATAGCAAATGATGTGGTTGATCCTCCTCTACACATCATTGCATGTGTAAATGGAACACCCTATAAGAGAGTTCTAATTGACACTGGTTCATCAAGTAACATCATCACCACAAATGCTCTCAAACATCTAGGACTTCCAACATCCCATATTGTTGCATCCACATATACCCTTTGAGCATTCAATGATACTATATGCTCAACGGTTGGCACTATAGTCCTACCTATCCAGGTGGGATGCAAAACTATACCAACTTTGTGTCATGTCTTGGAGGGTGCAATGGCCTATAATATATTGCTGGGTAGACCTTGGATTAGGGACATGAAGTGTGTGCCATCCATAGCTCACCAATGTTTGAAGTACACTCATGAAGGGCAAGTACATGTTGTCTCTACAGACCTTGAGCCCTTCAAATACTACAACTTGGTGCAGCATATCCCCGAGTCAACCTTACCATCAACTCATGTGGAATTTCAACCAAATACATCCATTCAAGGTCCAAATCCTTCACCATCACCTTCCATTAATCCATTACCATCTTCTTCCATACCATCATCATCATTGGCACCTTCAGAAACACCTTCATCATCATCCAATCCTCCATAGAGGAACATGTCGAAGAGGCCTATTGATGAGATCCCTCCAATCATCTCCACCATTTCCATGGAAGAGATTCCTAGTCTAGCAGATGAGGAACCATCTCATGAGGTAAGCATTGAGTCATCTCAAGCCTCACTTCCATCTCCTCCATCCTCACCATCCTAGGTCATAGTCCATTTGGCTACTACGGGTTTAGGAGAGTACCTAGTGAGGAATATCACAATAGTTCCAGCCATTGAGACAATACAGAATATGGGATGACCTCGTCTTCCCATAGGTACCATTGTACCTCTAGGTATACCTCCCAATCAAATAAATTTTATATATGGGGGTATTGAATATGGCACATAACCATCTCCTCATCAATAAGAGGATGAGGAACCCTTTTCTGAGGACATCAATTATATGTCCAATCCTGACTATGCCTTGCGATATCTCCATCACTGCCATTGGCATGGCTATGGTTTGGGGTTGTACAAGCAAGGTACTCACGTTCCTTGCCAGCCACAATATCAATTGCCATATGATAAATCTAGTTTAGGACACAACAAGCCTGTGCCTCTCGATGTCCTCATAGAGAGTTTAGAGCACCTAGGTTTGAACTATAGGGATGAGCTTGCACGCGATCCCTACACTAATCCTAATCATATCCAATATTTGAGGTATTTTTTTCCTATAAATATGATAGATCAAGGGATATCTCATGATTTCACCCAATCCTTTGAAGAAGGTGAAGGTTCGCATACCCTTCCATATGATAATGAGGAAGAGGATCAAGGTCCCCCTTATGAATGGACAACTGATGATGAATCAGATTATGGTGTAGCACCTATTAACTACCCTAGTTCAGATGAGGAATACGAGCAGGTCATCCCATTGGATGATGAAGAAGAGTTCTATCTACGTATGTTCCCATTGCAACATCCCATCTGGCGATAACTTTTGCCACTCGAAGAGCAAGCTCATCGCCTTCCACATAGACCACCTCTGGTCATTCCACCTCCACCGCAACCACCCCTGTGAGTCTTGTGACAACCTCTTGTCACTAGACCCAATCACCCATCCAATGGAGATCATCCATCCATTAATATGATTTCCATAGATCTTACTACACCCTTGCATGATCTGAATAACCCATTAAAGCCATTGCACCTCGACCTTGAGGTAATTGACTTTGATCGAGGAGATTCTCCACCATCTCCATCAGAGTATTGGCCATAGATAAGGGGTCCATCCAAAGGTATCCATAAACCCTTTGGTCACCCAAAAAGCCCCAAAGGTATCTATAAATCCTTTGGTCACTCAAAAAGCCCCAAAGGTATCTATAAACCCTTTGGTCACCCAAAATGCTCCAAAGGTATCTATAAATCCTTTGGTCACCCAAAATTCCCTAAAGGTATCTATAAACCCTTTGGTCACCCAAAAATCTCCAAAGGTATCTATAAATCCTTTGGTCACCCAAAAATCCCCAAAGGTATCTATAAACCCTTTGGTCACCTAAAAAGCCCCAAAGGTATCTATAAACCCTTTGGTCACCCAAAAAGCCCTAAAGGTATCTATAAACCCTTTGGTCACCTAAAAATATCCAAAGGTATCTATAAATCCTTTGGTCACCCAAAAATATCCAAAGGTATCTATAAACCCTTTGGTCACCCAAAAAGCCCCAAAGGTATCTATAAACCCTTTGGTCACCCAAAAATCTCCAAAGGTATCTATAAACCCTTTGGTCACCCAAAAATCTCCAAAGGTATCTATAAACCCTTTGGTCACCCAAAAATCTCCAAAGGTATCTATAAACCCTTTGGTCACCCCAAAAATCTCCAAAGGTATCTATAAACCCTTTGGTCACCCAAAATGCCCCAAAGGTATCTATAAATCCTTTGGTCACCCAAAAATCCCCAAAGGTACCTATAAACCCTTTGGTCACCCAAAAATGCTCCAAAGGTATCTATAAACCCTTTGGTCACCCAAAACTCCCCAAAGGTACCTATAAACCCTTTGGTCACCCAAAAAGCCCCAAAGGTATCTATAAACCCTTTGGTCACCCAAAATGCCTCAAAGGTATCCATAAACCCTTTGGTCACCCAAAAAGCTCCAAAGGTATCTATAAACCCTTTGGTCACCCAAAAGCTCCAAAGGTATCTATAAACCCTTTGGTCACCCAAAAAGCTCCAAAGGTATCTATAAATCCTTTGGTCACCCAAAAAGCCCCAAAGGTATCTATAAATCCTTTGGTCACCCAAAAACCCCAAAGGTATCTATAAACCCTTTGGTCACCCAAAAAGCCCCAATGGCATCCA
This sequence comes from Wollemia nobilis, assembly GCA_028583015.1. Classification (NCBI taxonomy): domain Eukaryota; kingdom Viridiplantae; phylum Streptophyta; class Pinopsida; order Araucariales; family Araucariaceae; genus Wollemia; species Wollemia nobilis. The sequence continues at coordinate 2,861,929 of JAQPPZ010016601.1, read as the reverse complement.
CTAAGCCCATTGGTCAAATGTATATATATTTATCAAAATCCAAAAACATCATTAAAATATCAAAAATACAAAAATATTGCATTGCATTACATTTCATATCATTGCATTATACAATCACTTGCATTAAGCATACCCATCATTGCATTTTGCATTCTAGAGTTGATCATACATGTCTAGCACTAGGTCTGTCCACTAGCCATCCTTCAAAATCAACTTTATCAAAAGTCATTATTCACACCCGTCTACATTACAATTATCATTTCCATACACATTCCCCACCTTTTATATTTGTGTCTGTTTCCCTTCACCTAGTCATTTGTTATAAGGCATCATTAGGGTTTTTGGTCACTCAACCATCTCTAGTTTTCTTTTCAGATTTTGTAGAAAGCTATCCTGATTTTTAGAAGGTAGAGTCTTGCTTTGATTGTACCTTGTATACATCATAATCCCAACACATTTTCACATTAATAAATCCAAGTTTTGCACAAGGAAAGATGAAACCTACAAAGTGGTCCGTGTTACCTTAAGTGAAAAGTTTACCTCGCTCATCCCCCTATGTGAATGGTTCAAATATGTTAAGAATTGACAAAAGGACAAGCTCCTCCTTACCCAAAGCAATCAAAATCCCTTGCCTCATGCCAAATTGGGGTAAGTATCCAAAGAGAAAAAGAAAAATAAATAGTGGTTTTTACCACTATCAAAAGAAAAAGTAAAATAAATAGTGGTTCTCACCACTACCAAAATCCCTTGCTCACCAAACAAAAATGAGAAAATCCCTAGAGCAATTCAAAAATAAAATAAAATAAGGGAGTACTAAACTTGAATCCTTAGAATTCTCAGCATTTGACAACCATAAGGTGATCCTCATTACAGGTTGGGTGGCATCAAGCCTACCTAGAAATGGTGGTATCCTTATGCATGATGATATGTCTGTCACATTAGTGACCTACTTTTGTATAGACCAATGTTTGCATGCGGATGAGCTAGCTTTTGGTAGCCTGTATTACCTAGTGGTCTAATCCAACTACGTACAAAACTCAGGATAATGATACTCATAGGGTGATCTTCAGTACATATGGGCTGCATAAATCTTGTTTGGAATTGGGGTAACTTTATGTATTATCATAACAATGAACTCACATGCACACATAGATATATTGAATATCTTGGTCATCCTAGCAAATTTATACCTTGCCAAAAAGTCTTGCATGGTTAATATACAACTTTTGACTAGGTCACTAGAGTGTTTGAGTCTCATGAAAACCTCAAGGACATTCTATAACATCTTACTATGCATATCATTCCATAACATTTTATCACATGTTTTTTAGTTTACATTTTCACAATCCATTACATAGTCTTATGATAACGTTAAAATGAATCGATGAATTTTGTACAGTCTATGGTGCTAGCATCTAGTGTGTCAAATAGTATTCATAATTCATCAGTACAGATTAACAAATCATCCATTTCATTATGCATACACTGATACATATCATCAACCAACATCATATTACAATACATACATCCATAAATGCATCAATAAACTAAGAAGCAGACATAAATGCACATATTTGCTCACCACAAGGAGCTTCATAAAGGACAATTAAGCATATCTACTGGTCCAAAATCTTCAAAAATCATAAAATCAACAAAAAAATCAAATAAAGCAAAATCTCAAGTGCACCTCATACCTAGTTATTTACCCTATACACTTGGTGGTTGTAGCAACTTGCACTCCATGCAATCCGACAAGATGAGTAAATTACCATAAGGCTACTTGAACCAAATTATTCATAGTCAAACTAAAATATCTTCACTTCAATCCCCAAGAAGGCCATTGCGGTTAGACTGCTCCATGGGAATGAGGTATTCATTTCCTTTCTTCTATGAAATCTCTTCAAAAATAAAAAATTCAAAAACAATTGAAACACCAAAAAATCACAAAAACAAATGAAAAAACAAAGAAAATGGCCTAAAAACCACCAAAAATAGGTCAAAATTGATAAAATTCACAAAGGATCAATATTGAACTCAAATTGTTCATTGATGAATTGAAAAGTCTCTACTTCAATCCCCAAGAAGGCCATTGTGGTCGGACCACTCCATGAGAATGAGGTATTCATTTCTTTTCTTCCATGAAATATCAACAAAACCATCAAAATCCTCACAAAATTGATAAATTTTACAATGGGTAAAGCTGAAGGAATCCTAATCAAGTCATATTGGTCAAGTGACTCATCACTTTCATCATTGGTCATGCCCTCATCGACTCATCACTTGAGGGGGTAGTCATAATAATGAATTCATAATCAAAATCAACACTCAAACACTCAAAAGTGCAACTTGCATACATTCAAAAGAATCATTGCCAAAGATAAATTTCAAGCCTATGTTGGGGTAAATAATTTAGCACCAATTCAACAAAACAAAGTCTTGGTATCCTTGGAAGCCTTGAGATACGTATCCCAAAATAGGTGTATAATCCAAATAAGGAACCAAGACCAAGTATACCCTAAGCCCCTAAGACTGCCATTGTAGTGTGGCTGAAAGGTATACCAAAATCAATCCTTCAATTATGTCAAAAGCAAGGATTCCAAGAATGTATGCTCTTTCCATAATGGAGGCATCTAAATTTGGTTAGGTTACTAAATAACCTTAATCATTTGATAGTTTAGTCATCTATTTTTTCTCCACGCTCTGTTTCACACAATGCATCTCAAAAAGGGGCATCTGTAGACACTAAAATCATGTCAATCCGATTAGACTACAATGATGCCACTCTTATCGACACCATATGGCCCCATTGGGCAACCCTCAAGGGTTAATTAGTGGTCCTAACCACTTTTGGGAAGGTTTACCCCACTTTTGGGAAGTTTTGGGCCATGTAGCCATGGTCATCCCACCCCAAGATGACCACAGTTCATGGTCATCCCACCCAGGGATGACCACCAGCAACCATCCCTAGGTGGGATGGCCATGGTCTAGGCCCCTCAAAAAGTCAAGGGTAGGACAAATGATAATCAAATTCTACCATTTATCCCACCCAATGACTTATGATAGATTGAGAGCCTATCTAAGCCATCACAACCTACAAATTGGAGGCCCAAATTGGAGGCCTCTTCCACCCAATGCATGGCAAGGGTTTTGACAAGTGGCAACACCTACCTTGCATGCCCCAACTTGCCCCTTTGGCCCTATGGCCCTCTTGGGCTATAAATTGGAGTCTTTCCACTCAATTTTAGAGAGAGGTCTTTGCAAGAATTCACCACGAAGTGCTATCGAGATTCACTCTCCCATTTTTCCCTCGTATTTGCCCTTGGAATCTTCATCAATCGAAGGAGTTTCCAAGACATCCCCAAATACACAAATCCATTCCAAAACCCACCCATTTTTGTGATTTAGATTACCAAATTTGATGACAACACCCCTAGGAGTATTCTAGACCAGATCCCAGAGGAATTGGTGGTAAAAACCACCTGGTTTGGTGGTCGTCCCCACCTAGGATGGTTAATAGTCCCAATTGGCACACCCAGGGATGGCCATGAATTGGCATACAATTTTGAATTAATTTTAGTGTAGATCATTTCTAAAGTAGTTTATATACATCATACTAGAATTTGGTGAAGTTTGGAGCAGTTTTGGACCTTCAATTAGGGTTTTTGTGATGACAGTCCCAATTGGAACACCTAGGGATGACCATAGATTCTGCTCACAATTTCATTTCAATTTCTGCATAGATCATTCCTAAAGTAGATAATATGCATCATGCTAAGTTTTGGTACAATTTGGAATAGTTTTGCATCATCTATTGCACCTTTTGTATTCAATGTTGCATGCATCTTTATGATTTCATCTTAATCCACACATGCTATTAACCAATTTCAGTTTCTTGTGTGTAGATCCAGGTATTCCAGCGCATGAGGAAGGAGCTAAAGATTTGAATATGGATAGATCATCACAGCGGTAGCAAAAGCCCACTCTTCAATCGTGAGTGCAAGGAAGACACTAAAAGCGCGCCTTGAGTTTATGAAAGGATTAGATCCTTTGGACATTGTAATGGATTGTATCAATTAAGAGCCCTCAAGGGGACATTTTGTAACCATGTATTTGACAAATGCAATAATATAAAGAGAACCCCCCATTTATTTCACATATTTGTCATCTCTATGCTTACTTTAATGTCGCTTTTTGTAGTGCTTAAATAGATAGGTGCTTTTCATTTCCCTTTGCTAGGTGCACCATTTTTTTCTCTCCAGGTATTGCAACAAATTTTTTATTTAATTATGTATTTGCACTCTCTTGTATTCCCCTACAAAAACAAAACACTCTTACATCCTTATATACAACCACAATCCTTTTGGTCACTTAAAACAAAAAAATCATTTCCTTGAAAAAACACACTCATAGTTAGTCTAAACTTAGTATATGCACTATGTATATAATTATAATAGCTTGTTACAACCAACTCTACATATATTTATTTATTAATAGCAAAATCCTTCATTCATTTCTTCATCACTTGTGACAGGGGCAGGTAGTGCATGTGCTTACTTGTTCTGCATTTTCACTATAAGGAAGTCTGAGTTTTTAGCATAGAATCTAATGTCTTCATAAAAAACTTGTCCACATATTTACCACCCTAAAAACAACATAAATATAGTAATTTTTATTTTCTAGGCACTACAAAACACTATTATCCATTACATTAAGCATTAGTTTGATCATTCTTCTCCTTACTCTTTATCTCGAGCTTTCACATGACCAATTATCTCTTCTTTGTTATCACTAATATCCTTAAGATAAACACTTCTTTAGGTAATCTCAATTACATATAGCCTGGTAGTAATTCCTCTTACCATTTCCACAATATCTGTTGGTCAGGGTCTCAAACCACGTGGTCTTCTTCCTCATTGTGCCATATTTTCTCCAATGTGTATCACAAAATCCTACTCTAATACCAAATGATGTAGACAGAAGGAGGGAGGTTGACTAAGAATGACCTTCTCCAACAAGAAATTATTTAATTTATCTACAACCACTTCTTATGATGGTAGAGTCTTATGATGACAACTTCTTGTGACAATTATATTTTAGCAAGACGAAAACATCTTTTGATGATAATCTTTCAACAAGACATCTTCTTGTGGTTGTAATATTTTGAAAAGATGATAATTAGCTAGACGATTTCCTTCATGATAACACTCACCACCATGCACCCCAATATGGCATGTGCCACAATATGTTTTCAAGACAACATTTGCTAGTTGTTACTTTGCTAGATATTTTTCCTTAGATGACTCTCAACTTGACGACACTAGCTAAGTCATGTGATGGCAAGACTTAGATGACAATTGCTCTTCTTCTAGAATGAATGTTTCCTTTCAAATAGAGTTAGATTGTTGTAAAATTTATCCTCACCTACAAACTTGCATACACTACTCCATGCAATATACAACATACAACTTAAATAATATAATTTATTTTTCATTCAAACGTACACACAAAAGAAAACTCAAGGTGAATAACATTGGTATTGTCTATATGTTAAATGACTACATCCAATATTTTGCATTTGTTCCCCTTTCATACAAATATCTCTACACTCTTTTATTTCAACGAGCACGTCATTCACTCTTCCTCTTCTCTTATATTCCTATGTACACCATTATTTCCTCTTCCTATCCAGATTCCTTTATATACATGAGGTTAGCAATTACAAAAAAATTGATAGTTTATCAAAATGACTTGTCCATGACTTGTCGAATAAGAGGAAATGTTTCATACGTGAAGCTCATAAATATTTTTTAAAATTTGTAACCAAGATGCCATGCTTGGCAATTTCAAAAGTATTTATCCACATCACACTGGCTGGTTCTTCCACTTGATCAAATATTCATAATATCATTTGTCTCTTGTTGGCCACTTTGGAGTCTATAACTACCTCTATTTCATCTCATTTCTTTCTTGACAATTGTGTTATCCATTCTTCAATTGGAAAATCAAATGTGATATCTTTAGTATTTGTCATAGGCTGATAATAATTAAAAATATAAGTTAAAATGGTTTAAAATGTAAAGTTTTCAAATATTTTAAAATTATTTGAGAATTGATATTATATTAAAAAAGTAATTTTCACAATATTATATAAAAATGTTATAACTTAGGATTATAAAAAACTTACATTAAAAAAATAAGTTCATCAATAGTATAGTGCTATCTAGACCACGCCATTAAATAAATATAATAAAAAAAATCACATTTAAAAAGTCATTAATAATTGTTAAAATAGTTTTAATGTCCACGTAAGGCCATAGATTATAAGAGAAGATGTGGTTATCTAAGATTTTATCTATCTATACTTTATGGTTATCTAAGTTTTTATCCACTTATATTTTAGTATGGTGTACTATCCTACATTTTTCAAAATTAAACGTGGGACCTCTTACTGTTAGTATGATTATATATTAAAATGCTCAAGATTAAAATTTTTAAACATTGAATATGCGGTTCAACAAGAATTTGAAGCTCTAAATGGTTTAAATCTAATGGAGTTGATGTTATACATAATACTTCTAAAACTAAAGTTTGGTTGAATAAGCATCCATTATGAGGATTGTCTTCCATGGTGTATAGTCTCATGGGCATAAAACATTACTTTATCTTTATTTTGGATTCGAACCTTAAACATCATTTGAAAGTTTTAAAGTCTTAATATATTATCATTCTCAGGTAACACCAACTCAAGTGTGAGGTGAAACACTTCCTAAAATGATGATAAGAAAAATTAATAACAACATGTAAATATAGACCACATCATTAAATGAAAATAAGAAAAAATAAAAATAAAATACTAATAGGATAATTAATTAATTATCATACTAACTTAATAAATTAAGTTAAAAATATGAATGATCTCATTAAATGAATATAGGAAGAAACCCCATGGGAGGATAAGGTCCTTAATGCACCATACTTTATAATTAAAGTATCTATTTCTCTTATCCGTAATTGGAAAGCTTGGCAATCACTTTCTCATTTATTAGCTTGGAAGTTTGACTCCTCATATCATAGTTTAAGCATTGGCTTAAACAATCTTTGGTGGAGTAAACTTATCTTCCATAATGATAAACCTTTACCTTTGTGCAATGTTATTCGAGGATTGAAATTTCTAAAGAAAGGTATAAATATAATAAGAGATATTTGGGATCCAAGTAGTTGCTCAATTATCACATGAATCCAAATTTACAATTATTGACCCCTTCCCTCTTCGTTCAAGGAGTCTTATGGCCTTATTGTGGCTTCCATTCCATGTGAGGTCCTTATAAAGTTAGGAATAACTTACTACAAAATATGTATTGACCTGAGATGACATAATGACCATAGAATCTCTTCCATTAAACCAATTGGATCTACAAAAATATTTTGTGTCCTTTACCATTGGAGTGTAAGATTAATGTCAAGTGGCAAGTCAATTTTACCAATGGCCAGTGGAAGTATTTTATTGCTCAAATTTGAAAATTTCCGATTGAATCCAAATCTCAACTTCTTGGAGGGCGGGTTTTGCATCAAAAACTTCCAAATTTTGAAAGTTTGGTTTTAATTTTACATATTTCCCATCAATGCAATTTTTGTAATGCGTCAAAAGCTCTTATTCCTTTGTTTTGGTTCTATGACATGGCTAAACAATTTTGAAATGTTTTTTACATATTTTTATTCTAATGGAATTGAGGTTATACATCATACTTCTATAATTAAATTTTAGTTGAATAAACATCATTTATAAGTATTGTCTTGCATAATGTATAGTCTCATGGATGTAAAGAATATTATTTTACCTTTATTTCTGATTTGGACCTTAAACCTTCATTTGAAAGTTTTAAAGTCTTAATATATTATCATTCTTATGTAACACCAACTCAAGTGTGAGGTGAAACACTTCGTAAAATGATGATAGAAAAAAATAACAACAATATATGAATATGAACCACATCATCAAACAAAAATAGGAAAAAAACAAAAATAAAATACTAATATGATAATTAATCAATTGTCATTCTAACTTAAAAAATAAATTTAAGAATATAGGAAAAAAAATTAATAACAATATGCAAATCTAAACCATATTGTTAATAAAATAAAGAAAAAAATACTAACATGAAAATTAATACATTATTAGTCCTCCGAGGGACAACAGGCTTTGGCTCTTCTCTCGTAGGTCCAAAGTTCAAATAATGGTGTATGTGGCTATGTGTTAAATTCCTTATTGACAAGCTAAATTCTCCCCCCTTATGACAGGTCATGTGTGTTAAATTCCATATTGATAAGCTCAATTCTCCTTCTTATGATAGGTCATGGTGGAATGGGGATGCCCAACCCTAAGCTTTTGTCGTATCGTAGGGGTTTTTCATACTAATAAAATCTTAAAAAACAAAAATTAATCAATTATCATACTAACTGAATAAATAAAGTTAAGAAGCAATGATCTCATTAAATGGACATATGAAAGAAAAACAATAAAGACATATGAAGAACACAATCTTATACTAAGAGGGGGGTGAATAGTATAAGATCAAATTTTACTTTTCTTTCCCAAACAATATTATCCAATGTTATCAATTGCAATATCAACAATAGTAATCAAAGCAATGCACAAATCATCACACACATGAGAGACACCAATTTAACATGGTTCACCCAATGTGGGTTACATCCACGGAGAAAATATTTTTTCTAAATTTCCTTAACAAATCTCTTGGGAAACAATTCCCTATTACAATATTTATGGACCTTTTTCCAAAGGAGATCTCAATCCCTAATGCTTTGATTTGTGGATATCTATCCATATAATAACTCTATCCCCTTTGCCCTAGTTCATGGATCTCTCTCCATAAGAGAAATCTATTCCTTTTGTTATGGTTTGTGGATCTCTCTCCACAGGAGAACTCTATCCCCTTTACTATGGTTCATGGATCTCTCTCCACATGATAACTCTATCTCCTTTGCTCTGGTTTGTGGATCTCTCTCCATAGGAGAACTCTATTCCCTCTACTTTGGTTCGTGGATCTCTCTCCATAGGAGAAATCTATCCCCTTTGCTATGGTTTGTAGATCTCTCTCCATAGGAGAACTCTATCCCCTCTACTATGATCTGTTCCAAAGCTTGCTCTCAAATCTATCTCAAATTTACATAAAACATCATCACAAGGTTAGCACAAATCTACTCTAACTCTGTTCACAAATATATCTCAATGTTGTTTCAATTCTTCACAAGACTTGCTCAAATCTACCTCAAAGCTACTCCAAGTCTTCTCATAAGACTTGCTCAAATCTACCTCAAAGTTGCTCCAAGTATTCTCACAAGACTTGCTTAAATATACCTCAAATCTGCTCCAAGTCTTCTCACAAGACTTACTCAAATCTACCTCAAAGTTGCTCCAAGTATTCTCACAAGACTTGCTCAAATCTACCTCAAAGCTGCTCCAAGTCTTCTCACAAGACTTGCTCAAATCTACCTCAAAGCTACTCCAAGTCTTCTCACAAGACTTGCTCAAATTTGCATTAATGCTATTCATAGAACCTGCTCAAACATTCCTAAATCTTGCATACAAACAATGCTTATATCTCTTTTAGAAATACTTTCTTCAACTAGGCAATTCAGACATATTCTACCTAGAATTTGTTTAACCTCTGGAACATATAGAGAATGATATGTACTATCAAATATCCAATATGTTCTTCATATTCACAAATATTACATTCAATTAATCCAATCTCTATCTCTTGCAAAATCCCTTTCAAATCAAATCAAAATAGTGTATAACTTGCTTCACAAATATGGTATATTTTTCTTGCAAATTTTCTCTCAAAGATCAACCACACTAATGCACAAATTTCCCTCACAAGATTGATTTCAAACACTTTCACAATTGCTTTCAATATCTCTCAAACCAATGCTCAAAAGATTTCAAAATGATGTACAAACTTGGTTCTCAACTCTAGCTCAAGTATTTCCAATCATGAAGCACAAATAGTTCTCAAACTTAATGCAATTGTTTCAATTTTATCTCAACAATTGATGCACATGAATGTCTCAAACCCTAACTCAAATATTTTAAACAATGTATTCCAAACAACCCTTTTATCTCCATCTTATGTTCCAAAAATTTTACTCAACAAAACACCTTAAAAAAGGAATGATATGCCCATACCTCTTATTTGCTCTTATGAAGATATGTCCTCAAAACTTGTCTCACAAACAACTGATATTTCTTATGCCACTTCAATGATTAGATAGCAAAAGTACCTTTTTCAAAACACCCACATGAACTTTCTTTTCAAAAAGATATGCTCTAAGAATTCTGAAAATGATCTTCAATAACTCTTCTTTGTTATCAAAATATAGTAGCATTAATACTTATCAAAAAATCTCAAAATCACTTTTCACCATACAAGAATTACAACAAAATGTCAAGCTACTATTACACCTTATTACTCCTATTCTTGCATGCAAAACATATTTTTCATTTATGCACTTTACAAAAATAAAACTATATAAAGCACTATTGTTATTTGTGTTTTACAAAATAGAAGACTTTTAAAAACATATCTTTGCACTTAATATTTTATTAATTCACACCCTTATAACTCCCTAAGTGCAAATTTAAACTTTACTAAATTCAGCCCTTATGACTCCCTAATAGCAAAAATTAAACTTTATTAAACTTAACTTATGACTCCCTAATAAAAAAAATGCTTTATTGATCTCAACTCTTATGGCACACTTAATAAAAACTAACCCTTACGACTCCCTACAGATCAAGCAAAAAATTTATATAAAAATTTGCCCTTACCACTTCTGCTACTGCGGGGATTCGAGCGTGCGACCTCATGGAGCCCACACTCTAGCGCGTGCTAGAGCATCATGAGGGCTAACTACCCACACAAAAAACTTAATGCACTAAATTCCCTTTAAACCATCGCAATCCTTCATTTCATAAAAAATGTGAACCTGTCATCGTCGAGTATCGATCTTAAGATCTCCTCCGCGCCACGCCTTATGCAGGGTCTACCTACCACCTGAGCTATCTGCTCGATTGGAAATTAACATGCGCTACTCCTCCTTGAACTTTGTGTGCCATCCACCTAATTTAAAACACGTGCATCCCTATTTACCCTCTTGCTGTCTTCATTCGAACACCGTGTGTTGTGCTTTGCAAAAGGACGAAGTAAATAAATCAATGCCAATTAATTTCTCACACAACCTCAAATGATTTGTGGCTCCACCTTATATATGCATTTTTACTTAGGAAAAACATCGACACTTTGTCACTTAAAAGAAGATTTAAATTTTGGTGCCAAAGGAAATTCAAAATTTTATTATTATAATATTTAATCTTTTAATTTAAATATAATAATTAATAATTTTAAAACCTTTATCTTTTGCTTTGGGAACTTCTCCAACCTTGAAAATAATGAACCTTTTTCAAAGGAGCTTTATCTACCTTGTCTTCCTTTTTCAATAGAGGTATTTGCCTTACAATTTTGATATTTCAACGTAGAATATGATTTTCAATCATTTTACCTTTGATATCGATGACAACCAAAATACTCAAAATTTTCAACACACTCCCCCTTTATCATTGATGGTAACCCTTTCTAAAAATTTCTTTTCCTACCACTGGATTCCAAATCTACCCCCCCTAAGAAATTGTTCCTTCTGACTAGATGCTCTCCCCCTTACTCAAATATCTCCTCCTTTGATATCAATGGCAAAGGGAATCCTTTGGGGCTAAATATAAGACTATTATCTCAGTGCCCTCCCCACCTCCTCTCCTTCAGGTGGTTAATTTTGGGTTGGGAGTATCTCTACTCTCAACATACAATGCTCTTTTTATTTTTCAACCTTATTTTTCAACATTTTTGTTACCATATCCTTTTGATCCTTTTGAGTTTCCCTGTTCTTGCTTGTCTTTGGAAATTTTGGAAACTCTTTTATACACCACTTGGTCTTATACCTAGGATTATTGCACTCCTAACACCTAATTTTGTAGTTCTTGGAAGGTGTAAATATCTTAAAGTTCCTCTTGGTGAAGCCATAATCATTTCTATCATGAACCCTGCAATGTATCACTTTATGACCAAAGCGATTACAAGAGTAGCAATACCCTTGAAAGAAATATCCATATTTTAATGAGTTGAATTTCCTCGTAGTGAAACCATACACCTTTCCATGAACCCTACAATGCATAGCTTTGTGACCAAAATGATTACATGAAAAACAATAACCTTTGAAAAATATTCATCTTGTCTTGAAGCCTCTGATCTCTTAGTCCTTTCTTTGCCTTCTCTGTGATGATCCTTGTTTCTTGTTTGTCCATTCTACAAATTATCTCCATAGATCTTAGTTTCTTCTTTAATATCTCCCTATTAAACTTCCTTTTCTTTTGAGCTTGAGCTTGACCCTTCTTCTTGTTTCCCTTGTCCTTCAAAATCAAGTCCTATTTTGCTAAATGAAGATCTTTGTGCATTGATAATTTTATCCAAAGCTTTTGAACTTTTCCCAAACCTGTGTAGCTTATACTTAGAATATTTCACTTCCATCCTTAGAGAAACCACTTCATGTTCTAATATTTCACATTCTAACTCTTTTGCCTTTAACTGTTCAACCATACCTTCTTCAATTTTCTTTGCCTCTTCAACCTTAACTTTTAAGTCAGTGAGATCTTGTAGAAGCTTTGCCTTTGTTTTCTCATCATCTTGTACTTGAGCCTTCAAAATTAAGTTTTCCCTTTTCAACTTAACAAGTTCTTTTCTTTATCAATTGTGGCTTCCTCTTCCTTTTATAAATGTTTCTCTTCTTCTTGGTATTCAAGAGCATCTTCATACTCTTCTACTTCATATTCAATAGGAGCATCGTATTTTTATTCTTTTTTTAAAATTAAATTTTCTTTTTTTTCACTATCTAAGAGGCCTTCATCAAAGTCACTTGAAGCACTACTTGCTATTTCAACATAAAAACTCTTCTTGTATTTTTGAAATACCCTTTTCTCATGCTTGATTTGACGGTGCCTATCTTTCTTTTCATGAATGATTTTTTTTTTCTTTTTATTGTATACCTGTTCATATTTACTGCTACTACATTCATCTTGTGGATAATTAGTTGTATAGTGACCAATGTTACCACAACCAAGACATTTGTTTTTTCTTTCTTCCTCTAAATCCTTGAATGCTGCCTCTCTTCTGGATGTTTGATATTTCTCTGTCCTTATCTCATAGGCTGTGAGATTTCTATGTAAGATCTTCAATGCTACTATACCCAAATCTTGAACAATGATCTGGAAGGTGGCCAAAGTTACCACAAATAAAACATTTGAGTATTCTTAGTTCCTTCTTATTCCCTTTTTCAAAGTTAGTTTCCTCTTCACTGCTTGATTCATCATTTGAATCTATTTCCACTTCTCCTCTTAGAGAAACTATCTCTTTGAGAGAAAAATCAAATTCCTTTTCTTCTTTACTACTACTGTACCCATTTTGTGGACAATAATGTGCCATGTGAGCAATTTTACCACACTTAACACATCTCACAAATTTTTCTTCTTCCTTTATCTTAGTCTCAAGATAAAATTCTTCTTCATTTTCATGTCTCATGGTTCTTCTTTTGTCTTTCCTTGCCATGTGTGTTCTTGTAGATCTTCCTTCAAGTTGTTAGGCTTCCCTGAAGGAACCCACTCTGATACCAATTGAATAACACAAGCTTATACTGAGAGGAGGGGTGAAAAGTATAATATTAACTTTTACTTTTATTTTCCAAATAATATTATCCAATGTTATAAATCACAATATCAATAGCAGTAATCAAATCAATACACAAATCATCACACACATGATAGACACCAATTTAACGTGGTTCACCCAATGTGGGTTACATCCACGGAGAAAATATTTCTTCTAAATTTTTTCAACAAATATCTTGGAAAAAAATCCCTATTACAATACTTATGGACCTCTGTCCAAAGGAGATCTCAATCCCCAATGCTCTGATTTGTGGATATCTCTCCATAGGATAACTCTATCCCCTTTGCTCTAGTTCATGGATATCTCTCCATAGGAGAACTCTATCCCCTTTGTTCTGGTTTGTGGATCTCTCTCCACAGGATAACTCTATCCCCTTTGTTCTGATTTGTGGATCTCTCTGGAACATATATAGAATGATATGTACTATCAAATATCCTATATGTTCTTCATATTCAAAAATATTGCATTCAATTAATCCAATCTCTATATCTTGCAAAATTCCTTTCAAATCAAATCAAAACAGTGTATAACTTGCTTTAAAAAGATGGTTTATTTTTATTGCAAAGATTCTCTCAAAGATCAACCACACTAATGCACAAATTTCCCTCTTAATATTGATTTCAAACACTTTCATAATTGCTTTCAATTTCTCTTAAACCAATGCTCAAAAGATTTCACAATGATGCACAAACTTGGTCTCAACTCTAGCTCAAGTATTTCCAATCATGAAGCACAAATAGTTCTCAAACCTTAGTGCAATTGTTTCAACTTCCTCTCAACAATTGATGCACATGTATGTATCAAACCCTAACTCAAATATTTTCAACAATGCATACCAAACAACCCTTTTATCTCCACCTTATGTTCCAAAAATATTTACTCAACAAAACACCTTAAACAAGGAATGATATGCCCATACCTCTTATTTGCTTTGATGAAGATATGTCCTCAAAAACCTGTCTCACAAACAAATAATATTTCTTGTACCACTTCAAGGGTTAGATAGCAAATGTACTTTTTCAAAACACCCACATGAACTTTCTTCTCAAAAAGTTGTGCTCTAAGAATTCTGAAAATGATCTTCAATAACTCTTCTTTGTTCTCAAAATATAGGAGCATTAATACTTATCAAAAACTCTCAAAATCACTTTTCACCATACAAGAATTACAACAAAATGTCAAGCCACTATTACACCTTATTACTCCTATTCTTGCATGCAAAACATATTTTTCATTTATGCACTTTGAAAAAATAAAACTATATAATCACTCTTATTATTTGTGTTTTTCAAAATAGAAGCATTTTTAAAACATATCTTTGCACTTTATATTTAATTAATTCACACCATTATAACTCCCTAAGTGCAAATTTAAACTTTACTAAATTCAGCCCTTATGACTCCTTAATAGTAAAAATTAAACTTTATTAAACTTAAACCTTATGACTCCCTAATAAAAAAATGCTTTATTGATCTCAACCCTTATGGCACACTTAATCAAAACTAACCCTTATGACTCCCTAAAGATCAAGCAAAAAATTTATATAAAAATTTGCCCTTACCACTTCTACTACCGTGGGGATTCGAGCAAACGACCTCATGGAGCCCACACTCTAGTGTGTGCTAGAGCACCATGTGGGCTAACTGCCCACACAAAAAATTAATGTACCAAATTCCCTTTAAATCGTCACAATCCTTCATTTCATAAAATTTCAAACAACCTGTCTCCACCAGGTCTCGATATCAAGATCTCCTTCGTGCCATGCCTTACACAGGGTTCGCCTACCACCTGAGCTGCCCGCTTGGTTGGAAATCAACATGTGCTCTTCCTACTTGAACTTTGTGTGCCATCCACCTGCTTTAAAATACGTGCATCCCTCTTTACCCTCTTACTGCCTTCGTTCGAACACCGTGTGCTAGGCTTTGCGAAAGGATGAAGTAAATAAATCGATGCCAATTAATTTCTCACACAACCTCAAATGATTTTTGGCTCCACCTTATATATGCATTTTGACTTAGGAAAAACATCGATGCTTTACCACTTAAAAGAAGATTTGAATTTTGGTGCCAAAGGAAATTCAAACTTTTATTATTATAATATTTAATCTTTTAATTTAAATATTATAATTAATCTTTTTAAAACCTTTGTCTTTTTCCTTGGGAACTTCTTCAACCTTGCAAATAATAAACCTTTTTCAAAGGAGCTTTGTCCACCTTGTCTTCCTTTTTCAATGGAGGTATTTGCCTTGCAATTTTGATATTTCAACCTAGAAGATGATTTTCAATCATTTTAACTTTGACATAAATGACAACCAAAATACTCAAAATTTTCAACACACTCCCCCTTTGTCATTGATGGTAACCCTTTCTAAAATTTCCTTTTCCTACCACTGGATTCCAAATCTGCTCCCCCTGAGAAGCTGCTTCTCCTAACTGGATGCTCTCTCCCTTACTCAAATTTCTCCCCCTTTGATATCAATGGCAAAGGGACTCCTTTGGGGCTAAAGATAAGACTATTAGCTCAGACCCCTCCCCACCTCCTCTCCTTGAGGTGATTAATTTTGGGGTGGGAGTATCTCTACTCCTAGCATACAATGCTCTTTTTATTTGTCAACCTTATTTTTCAACATTTTTGTAACCATATCCTTTTGATCCTTTTGAGTGTCCCTGTTCTTGCTTGTCTCTGGAAGTTTCAAAAACTCTATTTTACACCACTTGGTATTATACCCAGGATTATTGCACTCGTAATATCTAATGTTGTAGTTCTTGGAAGGTGTAAATGTCTTAAAGTTCCTCTTGGTGAAGCCATAATCATTTCTGTCATGAACCCTGTAGTGGATCACTTTATGACCAAAGTGATTACAAGAGTAGAAATACCCTTGAAAGAAATATCCATATTTGAATGAGTTGAAATTCCTCTTAGTGAAACCATACTCCTTTCCATGAACCCTGCAATGCATAGCTTTGTGACAAAATTGATCACATGAAAAACAATGCCCTTTGAAAAAATATTCATCTTGTCTTGAAGCATTTGATCTCTTAGTCCTTTCTTTGCCTTCTCTGTGATGGTCCTTTTTTCTTTTTTATGCATTGTTTTATTTCTTATTGAAGCTTACCTTCTTCAAAATATCTGCATAGATCTTGGTTTCTTCTTTAATTTCTTCCTCTGAAACTTTCTTTTCTTTTGAGCTTGAGCTTGACCCTTCTTCTTGTTTCCCTTGTCCTTCTTCAAAACCAAGTCCTGTTTTGCTAAATGAAGATCTTTGTGCATTGATAATTTTATCCAAAGATTTTGAACTTTTCCCAAACTTGTGCAACTTATCCTTAGAATATTTCACTTCCATCCTTAGAGAAACCACTTCATGTTCTAATATTTCACATTCTAACTCTTTTGCCTTTAATTGTTCAACCATACCTTCTTCAATTTTCTTTGCCTCTTCAACCTTAAATTTTAAGTCAATGAGATCTCATAGAAGCTTTGCCTTTGTTTTCTCATCATCTTGTACTTGAGCCTTCAAACTTAAGTTTTCCCTTTTCAACTTAACAAGTTCCTTTTCTATATCAATTGTGGCTTCCTCTTCCTTTTCTGAATCTTTCTCTTCTTCTTGGTCTTCAAGAGCATCTTCATACTCTTCTACTTGATCTTCAACAAGAGCATCTTCTTTTTCTTCTATTGTTGAAATTAGAATTTCCTCTTTTTCACTATCTAAGAGGCCTTCATCACTATCACTTGAAGCACTGCTTGCTATTTCAACATAAAAACTCTTCTTGTGTCTTTGAAATACCTTCTTCTCATGCTTGCTTTGATGGTGCCTATATTTCTTTTCATGACTAATTTTCTTTCTTTCTTTTTCTTGTATACCTGTTCATATTTACTGCTACTACATTCATCTTGTGGATAATTAGTTGTATAGTGACCAATGTTACCACAACCAAGACATTTGTTTTTCTTTCTTCCTCTGAATCCTTGAATGCTACCTCTCTTCTGGATGTTTGATATTTCTCTGTCCTTATCTCATAGGCTGTGATATTTCTATGTATCTCATCCATGTGTGTTCCTATAAGATCTTCACTGCTACTATACCCAGCTCTTGAACAATGATCTGCAAGGTGGCCAAAGTTACCACAAATAAAATATTTGAGTATTCTTAGTTCCTTCTTATTCCCTTTTTCAAAGTTAGTTTCCTCTTCACTACTTGATTCATCATTTGAATCTATTTCCACTTCTCCTCTTAGAGCAACTATCTCTTTGAGAGAAAAATCAAATTTCTTTTCTTCTTTACTACTACTATACCCATTTTGTGGATAATAAAGTGCCATGTGACCAATTTTACCACATTCAACACATCTCACAAATTTTTCTTCTTCCCTTCTCTTAGTCTCAAGATCAAATTCTTCTTTCTTTTCATATCTCATGGTTCTTCTTTTGCCTTTCCTTGCCATGTGTGTTCTTGTAGATCTTCCTTCAAGTTGTTAGGCTTACCTGAAGGAACCCACTCTGATACCAATTGAAGAACACAAGCTTATACTGAGAGGGGGGTGAACAATATAATATCAACTTTTACTTTTCTTTCCCAAACAATATTATCCAATATTATCAATTGCAATATCAATAGCAGTAATCAAAGCAATGCACAAATCATCACACACATGAGAGACACAAATTTAATGTGGTTCACCCAATGTGGGTTACATCCACGGAGAAAATATTTCTTTTAAATTTTCTCAACAAATCTCTTGGGAAACAATTCCCTATTACAATGTTTATGGACCTCTGTCCAAAGGAGATCTCAATCCCTAATGCTCTGATTTGTGGATCTCTCTCCATAGGATAACTCTATCCCCTTTACTCTAGTTCATGGATCTCTCTCCATAGGAGAACTCTATTCCCTTTCTTCTGGTTTGTGGATCTCTCTCCACAGGAGAACTCTATCCCATTTACTCTGGTTCATGGATCTCTCTCCATAGGAGAAATCTATCCCCTTTGCTATGGTTCATGGATCTCTCTCCATAGGAGAACTCTATCCCCTCTACTCTGGTTTGTGGATATCTCTCCATAGGAGAACTCTATTCCCTCTACTATGGTTCATGGATCTCTATCCATAGGAGAAATCTATCCCTTCTGCTCTGGTCTAATCCAAAGCCTGCTCTCAACTCTATCTCAAATTTGCACTAAAAATCATCACAAGGTTAGCACAAATCTGATCTAACTCTACTTAAAAATCTGTCTCAATATTTTTTCAAGTCTTCATAAGACTTGCTCAAATTTGCCTCAAAGCTACTCCAAGTATTCTCACAAGACTTGATCAAATATATCTCAAATCTGCTCCAAGTATTCTCACAAAACTTGCTCAAATCTGTCTCAAAGTTGCTCCAAGTCTTCTCACAAGACTTGCTCAAATATACCTCAAAGTTGCTCTAAGTCTTCTCACAAGACTTGCTCAAATCTACCTCAAAGTTGCTCCAAGTCTTCTCACAAGACTTGCTCAAATCTACCTCAAAGTTGCTCCAAGTCTTCTCACAAGACTTGCTCAAATGTACCTTCAAGCCTTCTCAAAAGACTTGCTCAAATTTACCTTAATGCTGCTCACAAAACCTGCTCAAACATTCCCAAATCTTGCATATAAACAATACTTATATCTCTTTTAGAAATGCTTTCTTCAACTAGGCAATTTAGACATATTCTACCTAGAATTCATTTAACCTCTAGAAAATTATTAGAATGATATGAACTATCAAATATCCAATATGTTCTTCGTACTCACAAATATTGCATTCAATTAATCCAATATGTATCTCTTGTAAAATCCCTTTCAAATCAAATCAAAATAGTGTATAAATTGCTTCACAAAGATGGTCAATTTTTCTTGAAAAATTTCTCTCAAAGATCAACCACACTAATGCTCAAATTTCCCTCACAAGATTAATTTCAAGCACTTTCACAATTGCTTTCAATATCTCTCAAACCAATTCTCAAAATATTTCACAATGATGTACAAACTTGGTTCTCAACTCTAGCTCAAGTATTTCCAATCATGAAGCATAAATAGTTCTCAACCCTTAATGCACTTATTTCAAATTTCTCTCAACAATTGATGCACATGTATGTCTCAAACCCTAACTCAAATATTTTCAAAAATGCATACCAAACAACCCTTTTATCTCCACCTTATGTTCCAGAAAAATTTACTCAACAAAACACCTTAAACAAGGAATGGTATGCCCATACCTCTTATTTGCTCTAATGAAGATATGCCCTCAAAAATATGTCTCACAAATAGCTGATATTTCTTGTGCCACTTCAATGGTTAGATAGCAAAAGTACTTTTTCAAAACACCCACATGAACTTTCCTCTCAAAAGATGCGCTCTAAGAATTCTGAAAATGATCCTCAATAACTCTTCTTTATTTTCAAAAGATACGAGCATTAATACTTACCAAAAACTCTCAAAATCACTTTTCACCATACAAGAATTACAAAAAAATGTCAAGCCACTATTACACCTTATTACTCCTGTTATTGAATGCAAAACATATTTTTCATTTATGCACTTTGCAAAAATAAAACTATATAAAGCACTCTTATTATTTGTGTTTTGCAAAATAGAAGGCTTTTTAAAACATATCTTTGCACTTAATATTTAATTAATTCACACCCTTATAAATCCCTATGTACAAATTTAAAATTTACTAAATTAAGCTCTTATGACTCCCTAATAACAAAATTTAAACTTTATTAAACTTAACTCTTATTACTCCCTAATAAAAAAATGCTTTATTGATCTCAACCATTATGGCACACTTAATCAAAACTAACCCTTATGACTCCCTATAGACCAAGAAAAAAATTTATATAAAAATTTGCCCTTACCACTTCTGTTGTTGCGGGGATTCGAGCGCATGACCTCATGGAGCCCATGCTCTATTCCGTGCTAGAGCACCACGTGGGCTAACTTCCCACATAAAAATATTAATGCACCAAATTCCCTTTAAACTGTCACAATCCTTTGTTTCATAAAAAACATGAACAACCTGTCGTCGTCGAGTCTTGATCTCGAGACCTCCTTCATGCCATGCCTTATGCAAGGTCCGCCTGCCACCTGAGCTACCCGCTCGATTGGAAACCAACATACGTTGCTCCTACTTGAACTTCATGCGCCATCCACCTACTTTAAAACATGTGCATCCCTCTTTACCATCTTGGTGCCTTCGTTTGAACACTGTGTGTTGTGCTTTGCGAAAGGACGAAGTAAATAAATAGATGTTAATTAATTTCTCACACAATGTCGAATGATTTTTGGCTCCACCTTATATATGCATTTTGACTTAGGAAAAATATTGGTGCTTTGCCACTTAAAAGAAGATTTGAATTTTGGCGCCAAAAGAAATTCAAACTTTTATTATTATAATATTTAATCTTTTAATTTAAATATTATAATTAATCTTCTTACAACCTTTGTATTTTCCCTTGGGAACTTCTTCAACCTTGAAAATAATGAACCTTTTTCAAAGGAGCTTTTTCTACCTTGTCTTCCTTTTTCAATGGAGGTATTTGCGTTGCAATTTTGATATTTCAACCTAGACGATGATTTTCAATCATTTTACCTTTGACATCAATGACAACCAAAATACTCAAATGTTCCAACAACATCTAATATAACAATTAAAAAAATTAAATGATATTAAACCTCTTTATTGGCAATGAGGCTATTGTTCAATGGTTGAGATATATGGGTGATGCAACTGAAAAGTCTATTTGATATCATGGGTGTACATTTTTCCGGATAGGCATGGTGAAAATCAATGACAAGGCAAACTGCCAGGAATAGAAAGATAAGGTTTAAAAAAAAAGGAAAAAAGTCAATTTGCCTGTAGTAGAAGGATAAGGAAATTGCTGATTTTTTCTATTTGTAAACCATATATATTCTGTTCTTTTCAATTTTCCTATAGTACACAACTCTATATTCCTTTGTAACTCTGTATTTTTTCTGTAACTCTCTATTTTGTTCTTTGCAATCAATATTTTTTTTTGTGTGTGCCTTATTTTCTAAAACATCTCTCATTTGGTATCAGAGCTCAAGAGGAGACTCCTACTCTTGGAGAGCTTCTCGATCTGTAGGGTTAAATGGATGCAAAACCTAGTTTTTTCCAGTTGGAAATACCCATGTTCAGTGGAGATCATTATGAATATTGGAGTATTCGTATGATGACCCTTTTAATATCTTATGACCTGTGGAATTTGGTTTCACAGGGCTATACTGAGGTGGATGCGGTTGTCTTTGCTAGTATGACTGCGAATGAGAAGAAGGAGCTCCTAGAGACTCGAAAAAAGGATTCTAAGGCTCTTTTTGCTATCTAGAGTAGGATTGACGTTTCTATCTTTCCCAAGATTATAGAGTGCAAGGTTTCTAAGGAAGCTTGGTATAACTTTGAAGCTACTTATAAGGGATCGACCAAATTTCGTGTGGCTAAATTACAAATGTTGTGTAGGGATTTTGAATCTCTTTGCATGTCTGAGGAGGAGACCACTGATGGTTTCTTTGCAAAGGTTCAGGACTTGGTCAATGTTATACACTCTCATGGAGATGTGCTAGGAAACACTTAGATTGTTGAAAAGGTACTACGTAGTTTACCCAAAAGATTCGACCCCATCACCATAGCTATTGAGGAATCAAAAGATATTTCTTAGCTAACCGTAGCAGAGTTTCTTGGTAGTTTGACTACCTATGAGCACAAAATTCATGATAGAGCTGAGGCCCTCGATCAGGCATTTTAGGGGAAGCTTCATTTTAGTGATCAGGGGTCTACATCAGGAAATGAAGCTCCTCCCTCTGGTTCTACATCTTACTCCAGAGGTCATGGCATATCTAGACATGGAAGAGCCCATGGTAGAGGTCATGGGGGAGGATGTTCTACTGGTGGCAAATCTTAGAGCTCGACTCTCTAACATTGTGATTTTTGTGGTAAGGATGACCACACTGAGCAATACTGTTGGAAGAAGAAGAAAACACATCAGTCAACCCACTATATTGAAGGAGAAGGTAACCACAATGTTTTCTTGCTCAGTCATAACAACTTTGAAGTTGTAGATGACTGTATTTGGTACCTCAATAGTGGTTGTTCTAATCACATGTCTAGCAATAGAAAAATGTTTGTAAATCTTGAGGAAACGGCTAGTGGTCATGTCAAGTTTGGAGATAACAACCAGGTAAATATTTTTGGCAAAGGAACAATTGCTTTTAGAGCAAGATCAGGTCAGGTCATGCATATGCATGTCACCTACTATGTTCTTGGGTTGAAGCATAATCTTCTCAGCATTGGATAACTTTGCCATAAAAACTACAAGGTTGTATTTGAAAATAGGAGCTACAAGATCACGGATGAGATAAATCATAGGGTGATTGCTACTATTCTCATGTCTGAGAATAGAATGTACATGTTGAGGATGCAACTGACTGCCAATTGCTTGAAAGCCACTAAAGACCTTCCTTGGTTGTGGTACAAATGGTTTGGGCATCTCAAATTTAAATCCTTGACTAGTTTGCATAAGCCATTTAAAGGTTTGCCCACCATTTCCCATCCCTCTCATCCTTTGTGTGAAAGCTGCATTGCTGGTAAACAACACATGGAGTCCTTTCCAAAGCATAATTATAGGGTAAAGTCTCCTCTTGAGCTGGTGCATGCTGATCTATGTGGACCAATGTAGACTCCTACTCTTGGATGTAAGTGCATATATATGCAACTCTTCACTAATGACCACTCTAGAATGACCTGGTGTTATTTACTATAAACTAAGTCAGATGCTTTTGATTGCTTCATTAAGTTTAGAGCTTATGTTGAGAAGCAATCTGGTTATTTCATTAAGAATTTTAGGATTGAAAGAGGGGGAGAGTTTATATCCAATGAATTTAAAGAATATTGTAGCAAAAATGAGATTTAGAGGCAATACACAACTGCTTACACACCACAAAAAAATTGTGTTGCTGAGCGAAAGAACCGAACTATTTTGGAGATGGCTCGATGCATGATCAAAGAGATGCATCTTCATAACAATATTTGGGGAGAGAATTCATACTGCAGTATATATTCTTAACCGCTTTCCTACTCAAGTTATCACAAATTTCACTCCATATGAAGCTTGGTTTCGCCAGAAACCAAACATCTCCCACCTTCAGATTTTTGGATCCACTTGCTACGTTCATGTCCCCAAGGAGAACAAGAAGAAACTTGATGAAAAGTCCATCAAATATATCTTTGTTGGATACTCTAATGAGTCTAAGGCATATCGGTGCTTCGATCCTGTTACTGGTAAGCTACATACTAGCTTAGATATAAAGGATATATATCTAAAAACGTCGAGAGTTATCAATATCGAGGCGCCTGTTTTAGTTTAAATATTTTAAATGTTTGCAACAGTTGGTTAGTCGGCTATTTTAGTTTAAATATTTTAAATGTTTTTGTTAATGTCATTTTTTTTAATAAAAAAAATTGTTTACGGTGTGACATGTATGATCTCTTTGCCTCCCACCCCCCTGTCTGCCATTGTAGGAATGCCTCTCGACGTAATTAGCAGGGATGTGATTTTCCATGAAGGGGGAGTCTACAAGAAGGGGGAGGACACTGTTGTTGACAATCCTCCTACATTTATATTTTATGACGATGTTGCTCCTGATGATTCTTATTTGGCCTCTCAACCTTAGCCTTCATTATCTCCCACACAAGCCACCACCTCACCACATCAAGCCCAATCAAATAGTCCCCATGCTGCTCCTACATTACCATCAGCTAAGAATAAATGGATTAGCACGCGATATCATCCTCCATCACTAATGTTGGATGAATACTTCAAAAAGAGAGTGACTCGGTATCAAACTAGAAGGGGTAATCAAGAGGTAAACATCACATATGCTCTTATCTCTCCTTCATTTTTTGAGCCTTCATCATTTCAAGAAGCTACTGCTCATGATGTTTGGAAAAGGGCCATGGAATAAGAGATAACATAGATCCAAAAGAATGACTATTGGAAACTCGTTTATGCTCCCAATAATAAAAAGGTCATTGGTGTAAAATGGATCTATAAGACAAAGCATAATGTTGATGGAATAGTTGCAAAACACAAGGTACGTCTTGTTGCTAAAGGCTATGCTCAGAAAGAGGGGCTTGACAATGATGAAACATTTGCTCCTGTAGCTCGCTTGGAGACTTTTCGTTCTCTCTTGGCACTTGCATCTCATTTTGGTTTGAAGGTTTATCAAATGGATGTCAAGTATGCCTTCTTGAATGGCTACTTGAAGGAAGAGGTCTTTGTGGAGCAACCAAAAGGTTAACAATGGCTGGACAACAACACAAGGTATATTTCTTGAAGAAGGCTCTCTATGGTTTGAAGCAAGCATCCTGGGTTTGGTATGCTCAGATTGATGGCTATCTTAGGCAACATGGTTATCAAAGATGCACAACGGAGAGCACAGTGTATACCAAGGTTGAAGGTAATGATTTCATCATTATTTACCTTTATGTTGATGATATTATCTTCTTGAGCACAACTGATTTCTTGTTAAATCATTTTAAGAGTGCTATGGTTAATGAATTTGAAATGAGTGACTTAGGGGAGATGAGTTACTTTATTGGCATGCAAGTTCAACAATCTTCTTCTGGCATTTTTATTTCACAATCCAAGTATGTTGAGGATATGCTTGTCAAATTTGGTATGAAGGATTGCCACCCTGTTGATACTCCAGCTGTTTTTGGTTGTAAACTCATGAAAGATGATTCTTCACCACTTGTCAATGCGACCTTATATCGCTCCTTAGTTGGTAGCTTGATGTATTTGACTGCTACTCATCCTGACATCATGTATACTGTGAGTTTGGTAGCATGGTTTATGCATTCTCTTCATGAGTCTCATTGGAGGGCAGCCAAACACATTTTAAGATATGTTCGTGGCACGAAAGA
Source organism: Wollemia nobilis (assembly GCA_028583015.1). Classification (NCBI taxonomy): domain Eukaryota; kingdom Viridiplantae; phylum Streptophyta; class Pinopsida; order Araucariales; family Araucariaceae; genus Wollemia; species Wollemia nobilis. Next base: position 2,836,182 of record JAQPPZ010016601.1, on the reverse strand, counting down.
CCATGGATTGTGTAATAATTCACTAACAATAATCTACTTACTACTTACATCGATGTTGACTGGGCCGGGTATCTTGATGATAGAAAGAGCACCTTTGGGTATGCATTCTTCTTTGGTGAATCTCTTATCTCTTGGAGTAGTAAGAAACAACAGACTGTAGCTCTTTCTACAACAGAGGTGCAGTATATTGCAGCATATTCAGCTTGTACTTAGGCTATTTGGCTGGAGCGTCTATTCGGTGAGCTTGGTATGGATCTTGGGCTACCCATTTCTATTCACTATGATAATATAAGCATAATTGCAATGACAAAGAATTTCGTATTTCACAGTAGAACCAAGCATATTGATATCAGGCACCATTTCATGAGAGACTTGGTCGATGATGGTTTTCTTCAATTTACCTTATGTTCTACTGATACTCAGTTAGCAGACATCTTCACCAAGCCCCTGCAAAAAGCTCACTTTTGCTATATCAGAGACTGCCTACGCGTACATCCCATTTCACTCAAGGGGGAGATTGAAAAGTCTATTTGATATCGTGGATGTATGTTTTTTTGGATAGGCATGGTGAAAATCAATGACAAGGCAAACTGCCAAGAATAGAAAGATAAAGTTAAAAAAAAAGGAAAAAAGCTAATTTGCCAGCAGTAGAAGGATAAGGAAATTGCTGATTTTTGCTCTTTGTAAACCATATATATTCTGTTCTTTCCAATTTTCTTGTAGTACACAACTCTGTATTCCTCTATAACTCTGTATTTTTTCTGTAACTCTGTATTTGGTTCTCTGCAATCAATATTTTTTTGTGTGTGTGCCTTATAAAAAAGGTTCATATCTCAACAACATCAAAAGGGTTCTATAGTTTGATTAATGACATCCATCGTGGAGATATTGTAATTGGTTTGAGGGCCTAGTCAAAGCCTTATTTTAAATATATTAAATTAAATTTATTCTTATATATTAATAAATGTAAAAACTTACATAAAAATTATAAATAGAATGTTTAAGGTTTAAATCCAAAGATGGGTAGGTTGTACACTATATCAATACTTGGATAACACATAGTTTTAATGAATTATAATCTCATGGATTAAAAAAATACTTTACTTATACTTATATATATTAGATATAAGAAGGGGTTGTGAAAGGGTTCTCAAACCTTTTATAGACTGAAAAAGGGCAATCCCAAGCAAAAATAGCAAGGATTACATAACATTGATAGAATTTATAACCCGTTGAATACAATCCAGCGAGTGGAATAATCCCACAAGAACAAGAAACGAAGGATCCCAATAAAGAACCCCACAAAAATATTGAAGCCTAACCAACAACAACCCTGATAAAAAAAGAGTAAGAAGTTTCCACAATAGCCCCAAAAAACCAAAGCAACTAGAAGATAAGGTCCTCGGGAGGACCAGCATTAGAACCAATTCCCCATCAAAATTAGTTCTTAGGAGAATGTCTCCAGCATCTCATGGCACCGCCCTAGGGGTATCCTAGTACCGTTGCATCACAAACTTGGTGTCTTCAGCAAAAGCGATGGCCACCTTTCATATCCCAATCAAAGACTTCTGGTTATCCTCCAATAATATAAGGAAAGCCATTGGAGATTTTGAAAGATCCATCAAATTCTTTGCCATACGATCAATGAGACCCTCAATGATTTTTACTTTTTTCATTACAGGATCATGATCTTTTGACCTCAAGTTCTCCATAGACACCGAGGATTTCTCTGCCTTAATAGATTTCACAAAGAGATATCTAGAACACCTAGCTTTCCCTAAACCCCCTTTAATCCCCATTAGAGAGGCCAAGACTGGTCCCTTCGGGGAAGTCTTTATTTTTATTTCAGGAATTCTAGGGCTAATAAGAGATTTGTCCCTTTTTCTTGTAAATGTGGGGCTTATTAAATCTTCCTCTAACACCTTGGAGTTGCTCAAGTTAGAGTACGATCCCAACGAAGCCTTCGCAACTATGGTCTCCTTCTGAAGTAAAACTTGATTAAGAGCCACTTCTTCAGAGATTCCTCTCAATTTTACCACATGCTTAAATAATAAAAGGATCAAGCCTTTGATGAATGAGATTAGAGATTCTCCCTTTCTTAACATCTAGCATCGACTTTTCTAAAGAACTGAAAGGGAAAGACAGGACATTCATAAACCTCTTACAACGAATATGGTTAAGAAACATGACATGGTAGCGCCTAAGGATTTCTCTTTTAGAATATAACGTGAATAGTCCATCGTCACTAAAGCAACCCTATCCCATGGTGTTGTAAGCGTACTCCTTTGATAGCCATTTTGGAGTTTCGGTAAGATTTTATTATCACCCCAAAAATACTTCAGCTTCCTTGTCAGTGAGTGTTTTTCTCTATTGTGGAAAATACCATCAAATGGCAAACCTATCACCTCCATAATGAGAGATATAGAGATTTCAAACTCTATACCACCCAAGCTCACCACCCTATTTTCCATGAGTGCGCCAAAAGCTTTGAGAGGTGTTTATTGTGGTCGTGGAATTTCAAAATACAATCCAACATACCCCTTTCTTAGAATTTTCTTAACATCTTCCTCCACTTCAAACTGACATGGTTCACTCACTACTACTTCCTTCATCTCCCCTTTAATCTCCCAAAAAAAAATAGACCGGAGGTACAGCCAAAAAAAAAACCAATCTCACACCAACTAAACGAATCACAGGCCTAAAAAAATATCGTCAACGAATTTAAAGGCTTCAGAATGCCATTGAATAGAGCTTGCACACCACCTCAGAATCATGGAAAACAAGTTCCAATCCCTAAGATGAGACAAAGTGGAGAAAGCGAGAATATCTTATCGAAACCAAGCAGGAAGAAAAAATAACACTTTATAAACAATCAAAGAACTGTTCTTTCCTCCTAGGGCAGAGCCTCGTAAGAAAATACCGCCCTACCACCTTAAGAGCTAAAAAGAAATGCATGAGAACAAGGAAACCGAACTGAAGACTCTCCTATCGAAGTGACACCCCAATCTAAGATGATGATGATCCACCAGTAACATTAACCCAAGAGTCATGTACAATAGATTGAAAAAAGCCTCTCATTGTCATGACGGGCCAAATCACAATCTGTAGACAAATCGCATGTAGATGCTATGGATGGTATTCCAACTCAAAAAAAACTCCACTTGGGCCAATGAATGGCTGATGTCAAAACAACGAGCCACGCTAACAAGGAACCACTAACCACATGCCACTTAACAAAAGAAATTATTGAAAGCAAAAAAAAAAAATCCCACCACTATTGTCGAAGATAGAAGCTAACAAAACTAGACCACCCTAGAGTGAGACTTCCAATAAGTAAAGGGAGCGCCATCCGACGATAATTTGAATTTTAAAAAGAGCTTAAGACAGCCAACCGCAGGAATCTTTGACAAGCAGGATTTGAAAAAAAAGAAAAGGTAATAAACAGAGAACCAACAACCAAAGACCAAGACTATACTGCGGATGTCTAGACCACCAACTGAGAAAATCGCTTCTCCACACTGAAAGCCCATTCTAAGACAATCTAAAATTAGCCATAAAATTAGTAGCCCTCTTATCTTTTCTAAAAGAGTGCTGAATACGAACCTCCTCCCAAGATTGGATAATCCAATTTGGATTCCTCAATCATACTTACCAAATTCCAAGTAGGGGTGTGAGAACCCATAACGGCCTATAAATATATAATTGGCAATAAGGAATTATTTAATTTTTTTGGTTACATAGGAGAGTTCGTCACAATCACACTATTTTTAGTAAATGATAAGTGCAGGGTTCAATTTACATGGGTTGTTCATCATACTACTACCTTTGCAAACAAGCTGCCCCCCAAGAATTATTTACATTTAAAATTAATATTAAATACAATTTTTAAAATATAAATTAATTAAAGTAAAGACTTATGTCTAAATGTTATTAATTATTTATTTATATATTTAATTAGTTATAATATTGTATTATTTTTTAATAATATATCTCCAATTGAGAGCGAGTCCAACCAAGAATGAGTGCAATTGGAAGCGAGTGCTGCCGGGAGTGAGTACAGTCGAAAGCAAGTATGAGTGCAGTCGAAAGCAAGTGTGAACGTAAGCAAAAAGTGAGTGCAGTTGGAAGCGAGTGTGAGTGTAAGCCAAGTGTGAGGAGGAAGTGTGAGTAGGATGTCGAAAGCAAAGTGTAATTCACTTGAAAAGAATCCAGTGTGAGTTGTGAGCAAGGAGGAAGTGTTAGCAGGAAGTCAAAAGCAAAGTGTGATTTAGTTGAAGAAAATCCAGTGCGAACAGAGAGGAACTGCGAGGTGGGAGGAAGTGCAAGATAAGAGGGAGTGCAAGCCGAGATTCTGTCATGGTGAAAGAGTAGTGAGTTCATCTCGAGTGCATCAATGCTTCAAACCCTTACGAAAAATTCATGGAATATTATTTCTAGAAAATTGTTGAAGCAAAGGAATGCCAGGAAAAGGAAGAGATAAGGGCTATTGCAAGTCAAGAGCGAGTGCAAGCCGAGTATGTGGTAGGAGAGAGTCCAAGTTGGGAGCGAGTGCAAGCCGAGAGGGAATGTGATCCAAGAGGGAGTTCAAACCAAGAGCAAGTCCCATTAGCTACTATGGAAAGAAAGTCATATTTGAATGCCCTAATGGAAAGTTAGGGTGCCCTAGTTGGAAGTATGGAGGCCCAAGTTGGATGTAAGCATAAGAGCGAATACATGGCTTGTTCGATCCAGGTAGCAAATGTTATACCAGAAGTGAGTATCAAGGATGAGATGATTGAGCATGATATAATGGTTCTTAAAAGTAGAGGGTTAATATGTAAGTTCCACTTGGAGATTCAAAATTTGATCAAGTGGAAGTGGGGATTAAATTACACAGTGACTTTTATTCCTAAAGGTTTTTCCCTCATCATATTTTCTAGTTAAAAAATTAAAGATAAAATAATGGTTGGTGGCCCATGGTTTAGGGGAAGAGATGCACTTTATTTGAGACCATAAAATATTTTTTTTTGTTGAGACAAACTATTAAGAAACTTCTAGTATGGATTAAGCTTTTTAGATTTCCATATCAACTTATAAATAAGGATGTTATGAAGAATATTGGAAATACCCTAGGGAAATTCACCAAGGAAGGACTAACTACTAAGGAGCAAAAGCACACTATATACTCGAATATGTGTTGCTATGGATTTTTCAAAACCTTTGCCACAATCCATTAAGATAAAATCTAAATCAAGAGAATGTGATCAACAAGTAGATTATGAAAATATTGCATTTCATTGCCACAATTGTTATGAGATTGAACACATGGCAAGAGTTTGCAAAGTGAAAACTATGAATAAAGAGAAAATTTTTTAGCCATGAGATAAACTTCATGACAAAGCAAGGAAATCATACAGTAATAGAAGCTAGATCAAATCAAGGATATTCCACTCCGAAAGAAGACACAAAGAAAGCCTATCTACAATATCATTTGTTAAGTTCAGAAGGAATTAAAGGTGCAAAAGAAGATATGGAGAGAAATTCTAAAACAAAGACAACAAAAGAGGTCAAGTTTATTCCAGGTAAATCATATTCATTTTTCTCAAGTAGTATAGAATCCTCTCCAAGTAATAAGAGTGAAAGGGATGAAGATGTTATCCCTTCCACTTTAAGGTTTGAAGAATAACATAATAAAGAAATGAGGATGGAGGAAACCCATAACAATATAGGTTTTTTAGAGTAGTATAAGAAGGTAATTGCTACAAAAGAGAGTCCTTGCACATTGGGGTTTCTAGGTCAACATAAAGAAGAAAGTGCTTTTGAGGTTATTCCTTGCACTTCAAATCCTTCAGAGGCAAAGCTAAAGATGATAAGTCTTACTATGAGTAGTGTGAGAAGATTGAGAGATTGATGAAGATGAAAGTATTGTTGGGAATGAAAAAAGAAAGAAAGACCCAAGGAAAAAAAAAAAAAAAAACCTAGAGGGATATTGATATGAGAAAACAAAAGCAAATATCACAAGTGCTAACAAGAAGTGGGACTAAACCCACAAATAAAAATAAAATTTGGGACATTCTTATTAGAAAACATTTAGAGACGGTGCAAGCTAAGACACATGAATACTCTTAAATGACATAGGATGAAGTAGAACTATGTACACAACTCTAGAAGCAACTTCAATTTGAAAACTAAGAAAGGGAGGATAAAAAATAAAAAGAAATATTTGGAGATTTAAGATGAAGGCCAAAGATTCATTTGACAAGAGTGAGCTGGAACATCCAAAAGTTGAATAGTAAAAAAAAACAACCCCATTTTGAACCTTGCTAAGAGAAAAACAAGTTATCAAAAGTAAATGTATAACTTAAATTTCTTTAATAAAATTTTTATTTTTTTAAAAGATTTAAAATTAATAAATAATTAATTTAAAATATATTATAATTAATTAAAATATATATATATATTTTTTGGTGGTGGCCACAAGGGGTAAACAGACTGTGACCACGAGGGAACCATTACATAACATATCCGCAACATGTGAGGCGAGAGATTTGAACCTGGACCTCTCAGCAACTAGAGAGGTTTAACTACCCACTTGCTCTCCAACTCCTCTACATGGGCGAATATAATTAATTAAAATATTATTATAATGTAAATTTTATTTATTTTTTTAAAATAAATTTTACCATAACTATATAAAAATATCACAATAACTTAACCATCCCTTAATCGAAACTTAAATTTCTTCTAATTAACCTAATTTTATTTATTTTTATAATAATTTTTTTTATTATATTGTTCTTCCTCACAATAAGGAAGAAGATAACCTTCTCGTTTTTACTTAATGTTTAGAGAAGGGCTACTTTAACAGGGTGTATTATCGTGGTTATTTTCGTTGAATATTTTGAGGGTGGACTGGACAAATCCTTTTAAAAATGGAAATTTACACGTTTGTGAAGTTATCAACCACCTTTCAATTTCAATTTTTTTTAATGGGTGTGTAGAAGTGTGTGGATTTGGTATAATAACTAACTTTCTCTGTCCAGTCAGCAAACCGAATATTCTTCACTTAAATTTTCTTTTTAGTACTTGGAAACTCTTTTAGGTAGTGCCAATCATAGCTATATAATAATAATAATATTAAAATTATTGAATTAATGATTTAAAATAAGCACTAATTGATTTTTAGCACGAGACTTTGACATTGATTTTTTTTTTTTAATTTTATATAATTCTTCAGGGTTTAAGAATGATTATTTAGATTGATGTGAACGGGTTTTTGATATTGTTATATAATAATATTATTATTATAATAATATTATTATTAAAATAATTGAAATAATGATTTAAAATAAACTTTAATTTTCAATTTCTACGGTGAAAAAAAAAACTAATTGGTTTTTAGTATAAAACTTTGACTATAATTTTTTTTAAATTCTTTGTTGTTTGTTGTGATGTATAACACTTTTTCCATATAAGTAATTTGAATATTTAAAAAAATAAAGAAAATATAAAATTTAGTTTTTAAATAAAATATATTAAAAATAAAAAATTATAAAAATATTTAAAATTTAGTTTTTTTTTTATTTGTGGAAAACATCCCAAAAGGGATGCCACTTTCGGGTAAGACCCAAGGAGGCAGGGGTATCCATTCCGCCAAAAACGCCCAGGACTCGGACCTGGCCTACCACCTTTGACATACTCAAGGAGCAAACAAACACACAAAACCAAATTAAAAATAAGTAAATAACAACAAAAATAATAAAATAAAATAAAAAACATGCTCCTTGAGTGTGTCAAAACCAAAAGCACAACCAAACACGCACAATAAGATAAAAGAAACCACAACACAAACCACATAGAAAAACACAAGAACCACATAACAAAACACAAACAAGACAAAAACAACAGAACACTACAAAGACATAACCCAAAAAAACATGAAAAATAAACACAACCAAAACCTAAAAAATAAAATAAATAAAATAAAAATAAAAATAAAAATAAAAACAACCAACAACAGACAATAAACAAAAACAAAAAACATAGAAAACACTCACACATAAAAAAAATGAAATAACACAAACAAAGAGAAACCCAAGAACAAGAACGAAAAAAACACAAGAACAATAACAAAAAACATAAAAAAAAACAAAACAACAAAAACACAAGAACAACAAAAAACAACACAAAGAACACAAAAACAAAACAAAACAAAAGAACCCACCCACCTTAAAAAACTAAACAAAAAAACAAAGAAGACAAAAGAAAAAAAAAATGAACAAAACAATGACCTATCTAGACCAGAAGACTATTAATGCAAGAATCAACAGAGGAAACAAAATAAAGAATAGAATGAGCTAGGGAACTAAAAAACTGAATGAACCAAAGAGAAGAAAAAAAAAAACAAGAAGAAACTAGGTACCTTCGTAACAGTAGCCATCCAAAGAAATGATAGAAAGAAGAGCTTCCCTAATTTGAGAAGCCCACCATATAGGAGGGTGGCCATAACAAGTAAGATCACCTTTGTCCAAAGCCCAATTAGCTAAAGCATCAACACTCTTGTTTTGATCTCTCGACCACATGATTGTAATCAACTTTCAAAAATCCCATCCGGATTAACCGAATCTTCTCAATAATTCTTTTTATTCTCCAATCCACCTTATGATTCTTAGAAGGAGTCTTCAAGAGATTAATCATAAGTTGAGAGTCGACTCAACTAACACCTTTTCCCATCCAACCTTAGTAGCCTCCTCGAAGGCCTCTAAGGATACCATACCCCTCAAGCAAGGTTATTGGAAAGAATACCCAAATTCTCAAGAAAAGTAAAAACCAGGGAGCCATCTCGAAAGTCTACCAATTCCTCCCACACTGGCTTTTCCAGGGTTCCCTCTAGAGGCTCCATCAGCATTGACTTTTCCAAAATCCTTAGGAGGAGGTTGCCAATTTCTAGTCCTATCCATCTTACTAATACTCACATTCCCTTTAAGTTGGTTGCCCTTAGAAGGTTTAATCTTCAATATTTGCATCACTTGATCCCATCTTTGGTGGGAGTTTTGGGGGTGATTAAGGAGTTGATGGACTCGATTCAACTAAGTTGGCTATGGTCTTTTGCCAAATATAGTGAATATCCTTCCTATCTTGATTAAAAATTCGGTTGTTCCTTTCATTCCAAATATTCCAAAGAAGAATGGTAGAACCCATCCAAACTACTCGCCTAATAAAATGATCAACACCCTCTTGATTAGGCCAATCCCTCCAAAGTCGTTCAAAAGTGAAAAAATTGGACCACTCGTAAGCCAAGTAAAGTTGCCATTCTCCTCCATAGCTCAGAGGCTAAAGTACACTCAATAAAAATATGGTTGATATTTTCTACATTCTCTTCACACATTTCACATCTAAAAGGGCCATGAAAACCACGCTTCATAAGTTGCTCACCAAGAAGCACCCTACGATGCAATAAAAGCCAATTAAAGAACCTCACCTTAGGCCAAAGCTTTTGAGCCCACAATTGAGAAAATATGTCGAAGAATGGTTGGGATTATTATGGCATAAGGTCAAATAACCTTGAGCAACTGAATACTCACCCTTAGTAGTGTTGTTCCATCCAAAACAATCTTTTTCATGGGACCAAGAGAGGGATCTCATATGAAGGATGCCTTGGATATCTTGTCTTTGCCTTTCTGGGATTTGAATAGGCCACTCCTCAATAGGGATCCAATATCTACCAACCTTTGAATTACCAAGTATGGTACCGACAGTAATTAGCCACCTTTATCCAATTAGCTCGGTGAAGCTCCTCCATCCAAGGCCTCCAATCGGGAAACCGAGTTATCAAAGGCTTGTGACCATCCCAAGAATCTGTCCAAAAATTTGCATGTTGACCATTATGAATGATCCAAAATAATTTTTTCTTTATCAAATCCTCACCAGTCTTAAGAACTCCTAAAATGGGAGAAATTTTGGTAGGAAGTTGATAGCGAACAAGGTCTTCGTGACTTTTGTTCTCAGGATATTTAGCACGGAGATTATTGGCCCAAAGAGCATTGGGGTTATGCAACATCCTCCAATATAATTTAGCAGCTAAAGCTTTGTTGTTATTAATTGAAGACCGAAATCCTAACCCCCCTTCACTCTTAGGAAGACATAAAGTATCCCATTTCACCAAGGCCCATTTTCTTTTCTCCTTAGTACCACTCCAAAGGAAACGATGACTGATTTGATCCAATTCTCGAAGAACAGACTTTGGGATATTCAAAATGGAAGAAACATAAATAGGAATAGCTTGAAGGACTGATTTTACGAAGGTGATTCTACCCCCGTAAGAAAGCCACTTGTTGGTCCACTTTCCAATTTTCTTCTTGACTTTGTCCAACAACCAATTCCAATCTTTATTTTTCTGCCTTTGAATATTTATGGGAATACCTAAATAAGTGATTGGAAGAGAGGTCTTCTTATATCTTAATTTATCCAAGACCATGGATTCCTGTCTAGCAGAGCAGTGAAAGAAAATAACTTTAGATTTGTCTTCATTGATCAACTGCCCAGTAGCCTTAGAAAAAAAGCTAATGATTTGCTTAATATTAGAAGCTTCCTTAATTGTAGCTTTACCTAAAAGGGTAGAGTCATCCAAAAATTGAAAATGAGAGATAGGTCTAGCTCCATGAGCAATGGTAACTCCCTCAAGGGTTTTGTTTTCCCTCTTTTTGGTTATAGTCCTACCCAAGCATTCAACGAAGAATGATGAATAAATAAGGGGATAGCGGGTCACCTTGCCTAATACCTCTGGAAGCCGGGAAAGACCGAGAAGGCCTGCCATTGATAAGAACTAAGTAGGAAACTCGAAGAGATACATCCCATAATCCAATCCATCCAATCCTTAGAGAAACCAAATTGCCTCAAAACTTTGATAAGGAAGTGCCAATCCACTTGTCATAAGCTTTGGATAAGTCTAACCGGATGAACATAGAAGGAGAATTTTGCATATCCATGGAATGGATGGCTTCCCGAGCAAGAACTATCTCATCTACTATTTGACGTCCTTCCACATATCCCCCTTGCTCTGGGGAAATAATCTTATGCAAAAGAGGCTTCAACCTTTCTCGCCATGATTTTAGTAATAATTTTGAGAAGAACATTACATAAAGCAATAGGTCTAAAAGCCGAGATATGATCAACCTCTTGAGCTTTTGGAACAAGAGTAATATAAGTTTTATTGATAACCTTCAAAATTTCTTTGGATTTCCCGGCTTCTTCCACCACCTCTAATAAATCAACATGAAGGATATCCCGTAACTCTTGGTAGAACTCAATAGGAAAACCATCGAGACTCGGGGTTTTCCCTTTTTGCATTTTAAAAACTACTTGTTGAAGCTCATTGATAGTAACGAGAGCAATCAAAATAGAGTTCTCCTCAAAAGTGATAAGAGAAGGGATTGCTTGAAGAACATTTTGTTGTGAAGCTGAGTCAAGAGGAGTAGCAAAAAAAATATTGGAAAAGTAATCAACAACAATAGATTTCATGCCATCCCAAGTATAAACAACATCTCCAGAATCTGATTTTAAGGAAGAAATAAAGTTGTGAGATCTTCGAGCTAGAAGAGATTTGTGGAAGAAATTTGTGTTTCGATCTCCTTCTTTGAGCCATTGAATTCTAGATTTTTGCTTCCATAAGATTTCTTCTCTTTTTCCCATTCCTCTAACCGAGTTGTGAGTTTAATTTCATCTCGCACTTCTCTTCTCTCGTGAGGCCATCTAAATGGATTTTCTTATTCAAATTTTCAAGATGAGCAATAACTTCATGTTTTTTTTTATGAACATCCCCAAACTCTTTCCAGTTCCAAGTCTTGATTTTGGATTTAATGTATTGCAGTATTTTGGCAAAACAGAACATCTTAGTCCCATGCCTAGGTTTACCTTCCTTCCACCATTGTTGCACACGAGGTCTCGAAGGAAATGTCTCTAAGCCACATTAATTGAAAACGAAAAGGAGAGAAACTCACATTGGTTTTCCACATTTCCACCATGACTCGGCCAATGATCCGAACCAAGCATTATTAAGAGTCTTCACTTTAGGAATGTGACCATGGATTAAGAAATTTTCAGAGAGCAAAAACCTATCCAATCTCTCCATTATACAAGCTAAGCCTTGCCTTCTATTAGACCAAGTCATAAGGCCATTATCTCGGTTGGATATCCACAAGATGGAGGTTTGCAATATATTCGCTCATGAGGTGAGTACTTTTGTCCAAATTTCTATTTCCCCCCTTTTCTCATCCAGAGAGAGGATGGTATTGAAATCTCCTCCGATCAAGATCCAAGCTTTAGGAAAATGAGAGATAATATGAGTAATATCCTTCCACTGTCTTCTTTTTTCCTCCAAAGAAGTCGTGGCATAAATAGTAATGCAGAGCATAATCTGGTTGGAATGTCTACTTTGAATAGCTATAGCCAACAAACCCCAACTGCCAACCATATGGTGAATAACTACCTCTTTTGGGTCCCAAAGACAAGCAATGCCACCCAAAGTCCCTTGGGAACTGAGGGAAACCACTTTTCCAACTGGCCAAATTTTATTGGCAATTAAGTCCATATCCTCCATTGACATCTTTGTTTCTTGAAGGAAAACAAGATGTGGATGATTTATTCGAATCATTCTTCTAATTTCATTTTGTTTTGAAAGACTCCCTTTGAGTCCTCTAATATTCCAAGTGATGATCTTCATTAATACCAGGGCTAAAAATGTTGGGAAGGGCATTAATCTTACCTTCCTCTACAAGCTTTTCACCTTCTTTTACCATATGATATTGATTGGTCTTGCGACCTACTTTTTGATTAGAATCCATCTTCAATTTTTTTTTCCCCGTTTCTTGACTTATTCCAATTGAATCCGAGATGGCTTCTAACCTTGAAGAATGCTCATACACAACCAAAATTTTACTAGATGGTTCAATGGAGTCTATATTGGGACTCGCATTATTTGAAGTTTTGACATTTGAAATATTGTTTTTCTTGTGTAAATTTTCTCCTTTTTTTTTCTCGTTGAAAACCTTTGATTTGTTGGTTTGTCTCTCGAGTTCTTTCCTTCATATTTAAATTGTGTTTCTAAGATTTCAGTTTCCATTATTTCCTCTTCCTCACTTGGGACATCATTTGTGGAAAGGATTTCAAACATATTAGCAAATGACTTTGATTGATCCTTCATTACTGGTTTTTTCCGAGTGTTCTTCTTCTTAGGTATTTGGAAACTCGTTGAGTTTATATCTTCTTTCTTTTGATCAGGAATTTTATTTGGGCAAGCACTGGCCAAATGACCATATTCATGGCAAATTCTACAACGAAAAGGAATGTTCTCATAGTCCACTACTTGCTCCCAAGTGTCTTCCCCAAATTGTAATGTGATATTTTTAGGTAGGGGTTTGTCAAAATCCATTAAAACACAAATTCGAGCATAAATAATATGTTCAAAATTTTGAGTACAATCAGCAATCATCATAAAAGTTCCTAAAGAGTTTCCAATTGAAGAAAAAATAGTAGGATTCCAAAATTCAATAGGGAGGCCAAAGAGTCTAACCCACACGGGAGCTATAGAAGGCATCTCTTCTTCCACTTTAAATTTAGTATGCCGTGGCTTCATGAAAAGCCCCGCCCTTCCAAAAAACCAAGGACCCCCTTGAAAAGTTTTCTCTCTATCTTCATTATTAGCAAATAAAACAAGAAAATAACCATTTGGATAAATAGAGATTTGTAACTCACCTTTAGTTTTCCAGCTTTTTGCAGCCCAGACTTTGAAAGCAGATAGACTCGGATGAAAACCCACGAACCGACAAATTAGTCCTCTTTTTTCCAAATCTTCAATGCCAATCCAAATGTTACCCATATCAAGCTTAACAATAGGAGTTCCATCAGCTGCTTTAAGACATCCCGACTCCGTTTTCCTAGGATCAATCTTAGGCATTCTTAGAGGTTTATGAGAAGCCCTAATATTGATATTAGCATTGGGCCGAGGCTGTCCACCATGAAGGGCATCCCTAAAATTCATTTTTGGGACCGAGTCTTCGAAATTCTTACCCTTGACAGGGGTTTTCACAGTAGAATTATTTTGTGGGTGCACCTTAGCACCAGATTCACTTGAGATATGAGCCATTTTTTGATCAACTCGCTTGAAACTTATTTCGTGGTCTCTTTAATCCTTGCCCTAGACGCCGTGGAAAGGTATGGTTTTCACTTTTCTTTTGTGCAGCAAATTGGAAGCCGTTGTCACTCAAGTTCACAGTATGATCTGTTGAAAGACAAATTTCTAACCCATCTTGTATCCCCTGCAACATTTCCCGCTAAAATATTGAGCATAAACCACAAAAATATTGGCCGCTAGGGCCCGAAGGCCCTAAAAACCAACCTCTAGAGCCGCTTGCACTCAACCCAGATGAAACCCTCGCATAGCCGCTTGCCAAATATATCGTTCACACATAGGGATGCGCTAGGATCCGTGTTGCTCCAAATGATATGAAAATTGGTGGAGACGTTCTAGGGTTTTTCAGGCATCTACCCTCAAAATTTTAGCTCAATCCGAGTTCGGATGAGTGAGATATGGCCGAAACGAGTTTGGTAGTTTGGGCAGTCCTACGAAAAACGTCTCATCTACAAAATATTATTGGTATATCTTGTTTCTCATTAGATTTATCAGTCAATTTTTGTATGCCAATATTTAAGGATTTCGATCTTTCCTTTCTTATTGTAGCTTTTACATTTAAAATTTAGTTTTTAATTAAAATATATTAAAAATAAAAAATTATAAAATTATTATTATTTTTATTATAAAAAGGAATTGAAAAAGGTTTTATCTGATTACATAATTATCACATAATGGTACTACTTTGAGTTAAAAATACAAAGTTTTTATGAGGGCTCCCAGTCCTCTCAAAAGGGGGTTTGAACTTGGGTCTCCTAAATGAAAACCCAAAGACACACCACTACAATATCACTCATAAGACAAAATTTTGAGTTAAAAATACAGGTTTTTAAGAGGGGTGTAGGTCCCCTTGTATTGGGGTTGGAACTTGGGTCTCCTAAATGAAAACCCAAAGACATACTATTATGGTATTCCTCATTGGTAAAATTTAGAGATAAAAACATCGATTTTTGCGATGGATCCCAGTCCCTAGTACCTTGGATCTCCTACATGAAACCCCAAAGACATACCTCTACGGTATCACTCATAGAACTTAAAATTTTAAGTTAAAAATATGAGTTTTTATGAGGAGTCCCAATACCTTGATGTTGGGGTTTGAACTTGGCTTTTTTAGAATGAAAACCCAAAGATATACCACTATAGTATCCCTCATGGGACTAAAATTTTTTGAGTAAAAAACACAGGTTTTATGATTTGAACTTGGGTGTCTTGAATGCAAACCTAAATACATACCACTACAGTATCTCTCATGGGGGTCTTGATCCCCTCGTATGGGGGGTTTGAACTTAGGTCTCCTAAATGAAAATCCAAAGACACACCACTACAATATCCTTCATAGGAGAAACGTTTGAGTTAGAAATACAAGTTTTTACAAGGAAAATTAGTTAAAATGCAGGTTTTTATGAGGGGTCTAGGTCCCCTCATACCAAGGTTTGAACTTGGATCTCTTAGATGAAAACCCAAAGATATACCATTACGTTATCCCTCACGGGTAAATTTTAAGTTTTTTTGGTTACATAGATGAATTGGTTATAATCATAATTTTTAGTAACTGTCAGCGTAGCTGGAGGGTTCAAACTATCAGTGAAGGCTTCCAACACATCCACCGTCTCGTTAATGGTAACCCGACATGAGATGGGGACCGTCGGATGCACAGGGTTTGCACCGTCTTCGTTAGTCTGGTTCAACACGTGACATGAAAGGGGACCACTAGACAAGCAAGAAACAGATCGCCGTCTTCAATCAGGTGCAACACGTAGAGGAGTTAGATCAGGCTACTGGCTATGCATGGGCACACTCATGGGATTGGAACCTAGGTCTCCTCTCAGTAAGCGCACCAACTTACCAATCCACTCGAATAAATTTTGAGTTAAAACATGGGTTTTTATGAGGGATCTCGGTTTCCTCGTATCCGGGTTTGAATTTAGGTCTCATAGATGAAAATCCAAAGACATATTTTGAGTTGAAAACATAAGTTTTTACGAGGAGCCCTAGTCCTAGTCCCTTAGTATCGAAGTTTGAACTTGAGATTTTTAAAATGAAAACCCAAAGACATATCACTGCATTATCCTTTACCCTTCACAAAACTAAAAATTTTGAGTATACTAAAAATTATGATTGTAACCAATTCATCTATGTAACAAAAAATATATATATATTGAGTAAAAAACTCAGGTTTTTATGAGGGGTTCTGGCCCCCTTGTACCATGGATTGAACTTGGGTCTTCAAAATGAAAACCCAAAGATATACCACTACTATATCTCTTATGGGCTAACTTTTTGAGTTAAAAACATGGGTTTTACAAGGGGTCCTAGTCCTATATTATAAGAAGTTGGTTATCTAAGCATGTATTATAAGAAGTTGGTTATCTATATCATTTTGGTAATATTTGAACTTGAACCTCAGTCTCCTCCATCAAAGTTAAAGAATCTAACTGATTGATCTAATGCCATTGAACAAATTTTGAGTAAAAAATGCAAGTTTCTATGAAGGGTTCTAGTTCCCTTATATGGGGGTTTGAACTTGGGTCTCCTAAATAAAAACCCAAAGACACACCACTCCCTGTGATTTGAACTTGGGTATCTGTATGTGAGCCCAAAACCTTTACCACCAATGTAAAAGAAGATAGTACTTAAAATTAAAATGCTTTATATATTAAGATTTTATGTAAAATAAATTTTAACTTAAAATAAATGATTTACAACTTTACTTAAATAAAATAATTTGCAAATCATTTAAAACTAGTTACAAAGTTGATGCATGTAAAATAAGGATGGAGATTGTAAAGTTGATGGATGTAAAATAAGGATGGAGATTGTAAAATGATAAGATTTAACACCACTAAAGTGATAATACACCTAAAATTTAATAATTAATATAAATTGTTAAAAAAAATAATGTTTTAAAAATGAATTCACCCTTGATGGGGAAATTTTAATTTTGTACAAGTCTATAAACTTGTAAATATGAAATTAAAAAAATCTATAATATATTCTAGTTTAATTAAGAATGTATACATTTTGAAATGAAAAATGGTTTATTTTAGGGATATTATTTAATATAAATTCAAGTCTTGTAATCTAGGCTTTTACAATTAAGTCTAGTCCTTCAATAAGCTTTTTGACAAAGATGTTGAAATCATAAATGATAATCTTCAACATGTAAACATTATTCTCTTGAAAGTCTTGAATAAAATAAATCGCAAAGTATTTTTAAATTAAAATGAATTTTGGTTTATTTGTTTAAGAAAATTAAATTTTATAAGATCTGAGTATATACATGGAGTGAAGTGTACTTTGAAAATTTGAATATATTATATATAACAAATAATTTTAAAACATTTGCATATAAAAATTCAAATATATTACAATGATGAATATGATGGGTGCATAATTTTTCTACTTGTAATTAACATCAAAATCATCTTGAAAAGAGTATTTGCTTGACAAGTTTCATACTTGAATGGTATACATCACCTTAAACAAGCATTTAGAGTCCTTCTTTCTCAAAGTAACTTTATTTTTTATAATCTCACAAACTACTTTATAAACATTAAAAAAAAAATCTTGAATTCATTAATTTAATAATCAACATTTATTATACTTAAATAATACTACAACTTCAATTGATCTACACTTATAGAAAATAGAGAAATTTTACATGTTAATTATTGAGTTGTATATTATCATATGCTTTGGGTAGGTTTTAGTTTTCTAAATAATCTCATAGTTAAATTTGAAAAGCATTTATCCTTTCTTGTGGATGTGTAAATAGGATTTGACTTAATGATTTTTGTTTGTTTAAGATATTTTAACAACCAAAGCATACAGTTTGAGGTACAAAAAAAGGTCAACTTCCATGTGATGCAAACTTGGGTCTCCGCAATGTGATTTGAATGTCATACTAATGCGTTGTTTTGACAGAGAATTGACTTGATGGTTTGAATGGTAAATTTAAAATTATTAAATATTAAAAAATATTAATAATTTTATACTCAACAAATAATGATGGCAAGTTCAAAATTGCAACCTTTAGAACACTTCAAATGCAATATTACCCTTAAAGAAGGGTTAAATTAAAATTGCCCATCACTAAAAAAATTACTTTTGTTTTTCACTCTTGCATAGTGAGTAGTCTAACTTTTGATTTAAAGGATAACTGAATTTATCCATAAAAAAATTAATACATTTAATATGTTGTAATGAGCTTAATAAATAAATATGAGAAACCCAATTGTAAAGGAGTAATTTTATTCAAAATTTAAGTATTTCATAAGATCAAGCGATATTAGGAAGAATGATATCAAGGAATTTTAGGACAAGCATCCTTTTGTTTGTGTATATGTATATTACTCAAGCAGATTCAAGTGGATTTGTTAACATCATCTTACACTAGACATAGACAAAGTAAAATAAAAATAAAAGCGTGTTAAATTGCCATTCTCCCCAACAAAATATGGCATGCATCCATTGGCATAATGTCAACTATGTCCTTACTAGAACCCAACTTGAAAGTTTACCATACATTGTTTGATTATCAAAATTTGGTGCCCATTTTGTTACCACACACTATTATTTTCCAAATTTTTCTAAGTTTGAGTTTTATCTTTTCCCTTTCATGTTTCTTGGTTTGGACATGATCCCACCAAATCGAAGCATGACCCTTCAACTATCTACATGTAAATTTAACTCGCTTTGGATCCCCTATAGATTCGTAATTGAAGAATATCTCAATGTTTATTATCCAATCAATCAACTCTTTTGGGTTTAAACTTCCATTAAAATTAAGAGTATCTCAATGAGGTCTTTCTCTTCCTCATTGTTCCATATTTCCTCCAATGCATATTGCAAACTCCTACTCTAATACCAAATGATTTAGACAGAAGGAGGGAGTCCACCTAAGAATGACCTTCTCCAAAAACAAATTATTCAATTTATCTACCACTTCTTGTGATGGTAGAGTCTTATGATGATCACTTGTTGTGACAATAATCTTTCAGTAAGACAATATTTTGGCAAGATGATAACTTCTTGTGGTGTCAATATTTTGGCAAGATACTAATTAGCTAGACAATTTCCTTCACGACGATACTCACCACTACGAATGCCAAGACAAGATGTGCCACGACATGACTCTAAGACAATAATTGCTAGTCGTTACTTTGCTAGACATTTTTCCTCAAACGACTCTCAACTTGATGACACTGGCTAAGTCATGTGATGACAATACTTAGATGATAATTACCCTTCTTTTGGAATGATTGTTTCCTCTAAAATAGAGTTAAACTGTTGCAAAATTTATCCTCACTTACAAAGTTTCACACACTACTCTCTGCATTCTACAACTACAACTTAACTAACACAATTCATTTATCATTCAAATGTACACACAAAAGAAAACTCAAGGTGAATATCATTGATATTGTCTATATGTTAAATGCTTGTACATCCAATAGTTTGCATTTGTTCCTCTTTTTTACGGATGTCTCTACACTTTTTTATTTAGCCTAGCACGTTGTTCACTCTTCCACTTCTCTTATATTCCTATGCACACCATTGTTTCCTCTTTCTATTCTTGTATATATATGAGGTTGGCAGTTACAAATAGATTGACAATTTATCAAACAATGCACACCATTATTTCCTCTTTTTATAATCATCGGGTAAGAGGAAATGTTTCATAAGTGAAGCTCATAAACATTTTTTGAAATCTGTAACCAAGATGTTATGCTTAGCAATCTAGAAAGCATTTATCCATGTCCCTAGTTTAGTTGGCTAGTTCTTCCTATTGACCAAATATTCATAATATAGTTTACCTCTTGTTCTTTTGACCACTGTGGAGTCTATCACTACCTCTATTTTATCCCTTTCCTTTTTTTTAGCAATTGTGTTATCCAATTTTCAGTTGGAAAATCAAATGTGATATCTTCGATATTCTTTGTAGGATGATAATAATTAAAATATAAGTTAAAATGATTTAAAATATAATGTTTTCAAATATTTTTAAATTATTTGAGAATTGTTTTTTCAACGAGTTTACATAGGTTTTTATGAAGGGCCTTGGCCCCCTCATAAAAATTATTTGAGAATTGATATTATATAAAAGAATTTTTTTCACCATATTATATAAAAGGCTATAACTTAAGATTATAAAAAACTTTATTATAAAAACAAATTCATCAATAGTATAGTACTGTCTAGACCACCTCATTAAATAAATATAGCAAAAAAAAAATCATAATTAAAAATTTATTAATAATTGTTAAAATAGTTTTAATGACCACACAAGGACATATATTATAAGAGAAGATGAGGTTATCTAAGATTTTATCTACCTGTACTTTATTGTTATCTAAGTTTTTATCCATCTATATTTTAATATGGTGTAGTGTCCTACCTTTTTCAAATTTGAACTTGGGTCCTTTTATTGTTAGTATGGTGTACATCTTAAAATTATTAACATTAAGACTTTGGAACATTGAATAGGAGGTTCAACAAAAATTTGAAACTCTGAATAAGAGGTGCAAGATTTAAATCTATTGGAGTTGAGGTTATACATCAAAATTCCATAACTAAAATTTGGTTGAATAAACATCCTTTATGAGGATTGTCTCACATGGTATGTAAGCTCATGAATGTATAATATTACTTTACCTTTATTTCAGATTTTAACCTTAAATCTCATTTGAAAATTTTGAAGTCTTAATATATTATCATTCTAATATAACACCAATTCAAGTGTGAGGTGAAGCACTGCATAAAATGTGATAGAAAAACTATTAACAAGATGTGAATCTAGATCACATCATTAAATAAAAATAGGAAAAAAACTAAAATAAAATACTAATACGATAATTAATCAATTATCATGCTAACTTAACAAATAAAGTAAATAATATATGGAAAAACGACCATAACAATATGCAAATCTAAACCATATTATTAATGAAATAAAGGAAAAAATAAATACAAACATGAAAATTAAACAATTATCATGCTAACTTAATAAATAAAGTTAAGAAGCAATGACCTTATTAAATGAACATAGAAAACAAAACAATAAAAATATTTGATATAACAATTAAAAATATTAAATGATATTGAACCTTTTTATTGGCAATGAAGGTTTATTGGTTGAGGTATATGGGTGATGCAACCTACACAAAGGTTCAAATATCAACACAAAAGGGTTCTATAGATTGATTAATGATACCTAGGATGAAGATATTATAACCGGTTTGAGGACCAGTCAAAACCTTTTTTTTTGTTTGTGGAAAACATCCCTTTCGGGTAAGTCCCAAGGAGGCAGGGATATCTATTTCACCAAAATCACCCAGGGCTCACACCTAGTTTACCCCCTTAGGTGCACTCAAAGAGTATGTCTAACCCAAAGTAAATAAACCAACAAGTTGTACATGTACCGACTAGAAAGGTCAACGAAAAACCAATTACTCAAAGCTCATGTAGATTGTAGTAGTCATAAGGATTTCTCTAGCCTACTTTCACCATGACTAGCGCTAGCAACACCCTCATTATATTTATTGATTAGAGAAATAATTCTATGCTTGGTGCCCTTAGGAGCATCCATGTTAGCAAACTCGTTGATCCAAGTGATCTCTTAGATCTCTATACAATCCCCAATTAGAAATAGCATCATCCATTTTATTTGTAAATATCTACACATGAAAGTACTCCAGGGACTAAAACGAGTATCAAAGTTCTTTTATAGTCTGAATATATCCCCTAGTCTCTAGTTAGAGAGTGAGAAATATTGTTTTTGGTCTTTTAATTGGTTGATGATCATCTGGGAGTCCCATTCAACATAAATATTTTACCAATTTTGTTTAAGGGTCCACAACAACCCTTCAAGGAGGGTATGTACCTCAAGATGATTGTTAGTGGTATATTCAAGGCTAAAGAAAAATAAAACCTCCCATATTCCCTTGATCATCATGAAAAATGCCACCCTCGCTAGTGATGCACCATCAAAGTTGAACTTGACAAACCCTTTATGGGGAGGTTGCCAACTGATTTTTGTATGATTCTCAAAGTTTTTATTTTTCTTGATTGGGCACAAAAATTATTTTATCATCTAAATGTTCGCTCAACCATTGATTCTTGATATCTCTAATATTGATATCCATGGGTTTATCCCAATCCTCCCACAACTTGACCAAAATGAATTCAACCACTACCCTCTAAAAAGAAAGCTAGATTTGGAATTGGGGGATTCTTTCATCCCTGAAAAATTATTTTATTTCTCTATAACCAAATTGACCAAATAATGTAAGCAAGGGTCCATTCTTAGATAACTCTAATATAGTCATGATCAGAGTTTCAACCAACCCACTCCAAAATCATATCCTTTATAGTCTAAAAATTGTGAAGGAGCTCTCTCCAAGAGTTTGCAAATTCCCACGAGAGGGATTAAGCAAAGGGGTAAGAGATGAAGAGATGGTTAATGGTTTCAGTATCAATTTCACAATTTGTGCATCTAAAGGGGCCATAGTAGCCTCTCTTCATCAAGTTATTATCATTTAATTTTTCATCTTGCACCACCAGCCAAACAAAAATTAAGATCTTGGACCAAACACCTTTCCTCCATATTCTCTACCAAATTTGATTCCCATCCCTATTGAAGTTTGCCTCCATAAGAAAATTGTAAGCTTTCTTGGTAGTAAAGTTCCCGTCTTCCCTTCTCCCCAAAATTAAAAAGTTTGGACCCTTTCAGTAGGAAATATTCCTACTAGATATGATTCCCCAAGGATTTTATTTATCAAATTTCTTGATTTGACCAGACTAGGACCGAGGTTATTTCAAAAAATTAAGCACCACCCTACCAATATCATGGGGAATGGAATAACTAGTCCTTGATTCTACTCCAACCCTCCTCTTCAAACATCTCCATCAAATCAATCAAGAAATGATATTCTCTTAAAGGTTCATACTAGTTCCATGCATCCTACTGGAAGAGAGCATGGTTGCCATCCCTGATCTTCCAAAAGACTACAAAATGCACCCACACACTATGCGACATCAAACTTGTCCATAGAGAAGAACCTTGGGGAAAGTGTTCCTACCTAATCAACTCCTTCTAGTCCACTCAAGGATATATTTTTGCTTAAGAATTTTGGCCTAAAAAAGGTTCTCTCCATTGCAAAATCTACAAAATAGTTTCTCATTAAGGGCTTTGTTGAAGATTTGAAGATCTTTGATTCCAAGACCCCCCTCTTGGAAAGGTTTACAAATATCTTTCCAAGAAATAAGAGGTCATTTCCTTTCTAGAGAGGGACCATCCCAAAAAAAGTCCATTTAAATTTTTTAGAGTTGTTTTAAAACCTTTGCTGGCGCTAATAAAACAGAGAAGTAGACCAAAAGAGCTTGGAGAATGAACTTGAGAAGGTTTAATCTTCCAGTCGAGGAAATCCATTTGAAATTCCATCCCCACAACCTATCTCTAAATTTAGATATAATTTCACTCCAATCTAATCTTTTAGGAGTAGAGTCAGTCAAAGGAATTTCAAAGTAATTGAAAGGAAGACATGACCTCTCAAAGCTAAGAAACCTAGAAATATTCACTTGGACATGAATATGAGTGTTGAAGAAAAAATCTTTGACTTCATCACATTGATTACCCCTTTAGAGAGGGTTAGATAATCCTCCAAATTCGAATAGCATTGAAATCTCCTCCAATGATCCAATTATCATTTCTATATTGGTCATGAGAAAAGAGAATATTATTCCAACACTCCAATTTGTGATGGGCATCAATAGGACCATAAATGTTTGTGACCCAGACCTGAAGAGGGGAAGAGACCAATATGAACTTAATAGAAATCCACCAATTACTTGTAAGGGATTCCACTAGCATACACTTTATAGGATTCCATAGAATCGCTAAACTCCTTGCTTGTCCCTTAGCTGCATTTACCATATCTTCTGCTCCTTTCCAAATTTGATCAATTTTACAAGCCATCTCTTCTAGATTTAGCTTAGTTTCTTGAAGAAGAATTATGTCAAGGCCCTCCAAGCCTATCCTTCTCTTAAGGACTACATTTTATTAGAGAGTGTAACCCATGTATATTCTAGGAGAGGATCTTCATTGCGAACCATTTGTAAAGGGTTTTCCTGCTAAAAACTCTGTACTCAAGGGAACCATCAGTTAAGAATCCATGAGGGTCTTCCCTGTATCTTCTAGGAGCTTTATCAAAGATTTCCTTCCTCTCAGTTAAATTAATTTATTTATCTTTCTTTTGGTATATGAGGTAGACTTTAGTCCCAAATGTAGAGCACTTGGGGAGAGGGTCCCATAGTCTTTTGTTTTTTTCTTCCTCTTCACTTCTTCAGTGTCCTCTTTTTTATTTCATTCAAGATTCAAGGTTTGCGAGATGCTATAATTGAAAGGGACAATAGAAAGATCATGTACATTAGGAATTAAGGAGGGGTTTGAGGAAGAGGTTACCACATTTTTAGGAATAGGTCTTTGTTGTAGGAGGGTTTGGCCAATCTCCTCCTTTTCTAGTTGACAAGACCCCTTAAAGGGAGGGTCCAAGGATCTTTCACCCAAACTTTATTTGCACTAAATAAGCTCACTAGCATCCATCGGAGTATCTTTGTGGCTCAACCTTAGCTAGGGATTTCTCTGGATTAAATCCCATTCCTCTAGGTTTTCAAGATTTTCATTTACTACTCAACAAGAATTTCCATTACATTTTCCCCCTTATTCCCTTCCTTGTTTATTTGTTACGTTCCTCTCAGGGGATATCCATGGATTCCTCCATCTCTCGGTTTATATCTTAAAGAACCGCAAATTTATTTATTTGTTGATTTTTTTGTTTGCCTTTCTTCTGCCACACATGTTTATCCTTTTTGTTTGCCAATTTTGGAGATTGCCACTCTTCCTTCTTCCCTATTGGATCCTTCTTTTTATTTGTCTCCTCCACTTTTTACTTAAGGATAAGACAATTTCGTAGGATATGGCCATGAGCATTGCAAAATCTACATTGAAAGAAAATATTCTCACAATATGAGTCTTGGGTCCACTCAAAATCCCCTGCACTTAGAATAATTGCCTTTGAAAGAGGGCATGATAGATCTACATGGAGATAATCTGGGCAAAGGTAGTTACAAGAGCCTCTTTAATTACTTTGAACATTCCTATATATTTTCCAATTATGTTTCCAATTTCTTTCAAGGTTTCCTCATTCTAGAATTCGAGAGGGAGAGCATACAACCACACCCAAACTAGGGCTTTGGTTGGATTTTCTTTGTTGGGATCAAAACCTATGGTCTAGTTCCGCATAAAAAGACTTGCCCTTACCATGAAGTAAGGACCCCCATATTGAATCCTCTCCTTATCCTCCAAGCAGTTGTAAATGGCTATGAAGAAGCCTTTAGGACAAAGTTTAAGTTTTACATCTCCTTTTGCCTTCTAGACTTCCTTTATCCAATTTTGTATATCCTGCTCCATCAGCCAGAAACTTGTGAAGTGGTAAATTAATGCCCGCTCGGATAAATAGGAAATTTCTTACTTAAAGGATTTTGGTTTTACATTGAATCGTAGTAACTCTATAGTTTTTTCTAGGTATTTATTGAGGGTTAAGGGTTGTGTAATCTTGTCTTTTTTCCTCTTTAATAGTTGCATGCTTAATACCTCTCGAAGAGCTCCCACTTTCTCCTTTAGTACCTTTTTTTTGCACCACATCTCAAAAAGAGGGAGGTGGTAGACCCCTGAATAGGTTGCCATAAAAATAGAGGAAGCCACACACACAAAAATAGAAAAAAAGGGATAACTCTGAACAATACCTTCCTTTGCAACTAGAAACCTTTACACCACAATGAAATGTTTGACCAAAAGCTCACAGTGCATGTACAAAAGAAGCCTTAAAACTAGACAATATGGGCTCTTGAGCCTACATGCAAGGGTAAAAAATTGCATCTAGGTTGCATGCACCCACTAATTTTTACTCCATCGAAGTTGCATGCAAACCTCAATCTATAATATGAAGATTAATCTAATTTAATCAAAATCTTATATTAAGTATATAAAATTTAAACTTTTTATTTAAAAAAATAATTTATATATATATATATATATATATATATATATATATATATATATATATATATATATATATATATATATAAATGTATATTATTAAATGTAAAAACTTACATAAAAATTCTAAACTAAAAGTCTAAGGTTTAAATCCAAAGATGAGTAGGTTGTACACTATATTAATACTTGGATAACATAACCCCCAAGGGCTAGGTGGATTGGTAAGTGCTAGTGTGGTTGGGCACTTACCAAGAAGAGACCTAGGTTCAAACCTTGGGGGAAGCCAATTACAAAGGTAGTAGTTTGATCTAAATCCTTTGAGTGTGCATCAGACCGACAATAACGGTACGAATCCCAAACACTTGGTGGTCCATTTCACGTTAGGCTAAATAATAATGAGATGGAATAGAATTGGTGGATGCAGCTCTATGTGGTTTGAACCCTGAGCTTGCTAGCTACTAAAAATAATGTGATTGTAATCAACTCTCCAACTAAGCAAAAAAAAAAACTTAGATAACACAATTTTGATGACCAATAGCTTCATCAATTTTATAAAAAAAAAAATATTTTTTATATTTATAATTAATTGATAATGAAGTATTATTTACATTTAAAATTAATATCAAATACAAGTTTTTAAAATGTAAATTATTAAAGTGAAGATTCATGTCTAAATATTACTAATTATTTATTTACATATATTTAATTAGTTATAATATCATTATATGTTTTATTAAAATAATATAATAATATAATATATAGAAAGCCATTTCAATTTCATATAACTATTAAAAATAAATTTAAAATTAATAATTTTAATTAATTATTAAATAATTTATAAGATATCTTATAATTAATTAAGGTAATATTATAATATAAATTTTATTTATTTAAAATAAGTTTTTATTTGTATTACATTTTTATTATATAATAATATCACACCATAACACCTTAATAATTATACATATATCCTTTATCAAAATTTAAACTAAAATTTTAATGCTGTTTGAAATAATAAAATTTCATATATTGTTATTCCTTACACTAGGAGGAAGAGAACCTTGTTTTTATTTAATGTTTTGAGAGGGGCCATTAACACGTTTTTTGTTTAGAGAAGGGCCATTAACACGTTTTTTTTTTTTTTTATTTATGAGGGGCAGTGGACAAATCCTTTAAAAAATTATTTTTAAGGAATTATAATTTTTTTTGTTTTTTTATAAGTGCTTTTCTTTTTTGAACAACTAGTCACAGGGTCAAATCACATTGCTTCCGGTCGTAGCGTCAAATCATGGAACTACCACTATAACCCCTACCTCGCCTCAATAAACAAGACCTGGAGTGAGGGAGACCCCCGGTGGCTCGGAGTTGGTACCGTCGTCATCAAGCTGGCGCACACTCAGCGGATTCTAGTAAGGTTACTTTGCCCTAGAGTGGGCATGTCCGTGAGGTTTGAACCTAGGTCTCATCTTGGTAAGTGTCCAACGTCTTACCAATCCACCTAGCCCTCGCAAACAAAACCTTATGTTAAGAAAAACCGTTCCCCGTGTCCCTGGAGACCAAGACTTTCCGTTCCACGGGGCCTGTCCCATCCAAGTATACCCTTCAGGCTAGTCAAGGTTTTTTGGTATCGGGGCATAGGCTGCCAAGCTTGAACCCCATAACCTCTTAAGGAAACTTACCAATAAAATACATGTAAGGAAGTATATTCAAATGGCCGTTTGTAGGTTATATTTAAAAATAAAAAGTCCGCCTTTGTGAAGTTATCAACTACCTTTCAAATAATTTCCATAATGGGTGTTGCCAAAGTGTGGGGATTTGGGTGTAATAACTAACTTTCTCCTGTCCAGTCATCAAACAGAATATTTTTCATTTAAAATTTATTTTTCCTACTTGGAACCTCTTTTTAGGCAGTGTCAATCATAGCTATATGATAATAATACCATTAAAATAATTGAATTAATGCTTTAAAATAAGCCTATTGCAAATTTACAATTATAATTGCTTTTTGGCCTGAGACGTTGACTATGAAGTTTTTTTGAGTTTTATATAATTCTAATGTTTAGGAATATTCTAATGTTTATTTATTAGATTATTTTGATTGATGTGAATAAGGATTTCAATTCTTTGGTGTGATGTATAGAACTTGTTTACCCATATAAGTAATTTGATTATTTAAATACATTAACAAATTATAAGCATCTAATAAAAGTATTGTTGACATTTGAAGGAAAAAACATTGTTAATATTATTTAAATATTTAAATTTAGTTTTTAAATAAAATATATTTAAAATAAAAATTTATATAATTGTTATATAGTGTTATTACAATAAAGTTAGTTATTTAAGTATGTATTATTTTCCTTCCTTAAAATTAAGGAAGAGTTTTTACGAGGAATATTGATCCTTTCATACCGAGGTTTGAATTTGGGTCTCTTAAATTAAAACCCAAAGACATGACTACAGAGTATCCTCATGAGACAAAATTTTACACGGGTTTAAATTTGAGTCATGCCTTGGCTAGTTACAAAAAATAGTGGCTATAACCAACTCTTCTATCTTGTAATAATAATAATAATTGAAATCGTTGGGGCTTTGGCTCTTCTTCGGAGGTCCAAGGTTCAAACCGAACAGTGGCTATAACCAACTCTTCTATGGTGTAATAATAATAATAATAATAATAATAATAATAATAATAATAATAATATTATTATTATTATCGATATCGATGATGTGATCCGGGTTCAATCCCATGGTGGATGTGTATAAGAAGTATTACTAAAAACAAATAAGTAATAAATAATAATTAATAATAATAATAATTTTTTATTGAGCGGTGGCTTTTGTGTTAAATTCTCTATTGATAAGTATAGCTCTCAACTTTAGGAGGGGTCATTGTTGGGAGGAGACATAGAGGTTTCTCACAGAAAAATAAAAAAATATAATAATAATAATAATTATTGAGTCTCCTAAATGAAAACCCAAAGACATACGATAGACTTAAAAAAATAATGTGATTTACCAGAAATGATTGAATCCTAGTGAGTTGGATTGGCAGTAGACCCTTTCTAATGTTGAATTTGGTAGTTGGTTGTTTGTAGTAATCATTTAGGTGTGCATGACTCTCTCTTTGGTAAAGCGGAAATTTTTTTGAGTTAAAAATGTGGTTTTCCAAAAATAATTGAATCCTAGTGAGATAATAGACCCTTTCTAATGCTGAATTTGGTAGTTGGTTGTTTGTAGTAATCATTTAGGTGTGCATGAACCTCTCTTTGGTAAAGCCTTTTCGTAATCCAACTATTGACATAATTTTTTTAATAAAATAATATTATTTTAAACACCTTACTAGAGAAAAAAACCAATGCTAAAAATATGAATTCACACTGAGGTTAAATAAAAATAAGACAGAAAAAACTCTTTTAATCAAAGCACTGTGTGCAACTTTATTCAACTAAACTCTTTTTATCAAAGCATTATGTGCAGCTTTATCACCATTAAATTTGAACCTTGGGTTTGGACTTGCAATTTTGAGTTATAAATAAATGTAATTTTTTTTTAATAAAACAATATTATTTTAAACACCTTATTAAGTACAAGAAAAAAAACCAATATGAATTTACACTGAGATTAAATAAAAATAAGATAAGTGGTGGAACCAAATTCCAATCACGCCACTAGACTTACATATTAATTAGCAAAACAAATTATAAGTATTTCATAAAAAGAACCTAGAAAAAATTATAAAATAAATTAGTTTTTAAATTTATCAAGATTATAAAACAATGTAAGGAGTTAACTACTTCCCAGGTCTGGCAGAGGATTTTGCGTATGATCCAGGAAACTGTGTCTGCAAAATGTCAGATTATTTCTCCCGTGGACCATGCGGAACGTCAGATCATGGAAAGATTAGGCTTGATGGTTAATGGTCCTGGTCCTAATGTCTCTTGCGGACGGATGGGTCAGAATAATCGGGTGCGGAGGGCTGGCAAATGGAATCCGCCTCCTCCGAGAGTGCTGAAAATTAATACGGATGGATCTTCCCGGGGTAATCCGGGTAATGCTGGTATTGGTGGTGTGGGGCGGGATAGTAGTGGTACTATCCAATTTTTTTTCTCTTGCTTTAAGGGACATCATTCTAATAACTTCATGGAAGCACTCGCAATTTTATATGCTTTGGAGCAAGGGTATGTTTTGGGTTGGCGTCGGATTGTTTGTGAATCTGATTCTCAGATTGTTATAAATTTGTTAAATTCTGGAGATAGTCTTCATGGTTGTTGGCGGTTGAGTTGGGTTGCTCGGCAAATTCTTAATATCTCTGCTCACTTGGAATTCATTTCTTTTGTGCATATTCCTCGAGAGTGGAATAGGGTAGCGGATTTGTTAGCTAAATGGGCTTTTAAGTTTCAAGATGGTTGGGATGTTCAAAATTGGTCTCAACTTTCTTCTGATTGCTCTCAATCTCTCTCTTCTTTATTGAGAGCTGATATGTCTGAATAGCTTCTGCTTTTTCTTTGTATCATGAATGTTTTTTTCGAGTTAATAAATTTTTACCCTCTTTTAAAAAAAAAAAAAAAATTATCCAGATTATAAGACAATATCACTATCTAAGGGAAAGTATAGTGTACAATCCTACCAATAAATAGATGAATTTGAACTTGATATGATAAGAATGATACTTAAATTATTACGATAACAACATAATGAAAAAAAAGAAAAAAAAAAAATTCTTATGGATCTTAGAAACTTAGGTTCTTTAATTATTGAATTCAAAATTATTAAAATTTTAAATTTAAATGGGTTTTTGATGTGAAGACCCAACTTAAATTCTTGTCAAATAATATACATAATTGACATTTACGACGTTATCATGCGATTTGTTGAAATATGTAGCAACGGGAACACCATCACATTGTTATATAGATAAAATCATTTAAATTTTTTTCACTTTTTTAGGGAGATCCAAGGTTCAAACAACGGCCTGAGAGTGTGTGAGGGGGTGAATATGTGGTGGCTGTGTGTTAAATTTCTTATTGATAAGCATAGCTCTCCATTTTAAGAGAGGTTATGGTTGGGAGGAGTCTGCTCAACCCTGTGTATTGGTGTATATTGGTCGTAGGAGTTTTTTACACTAACCAAATAAAAATAAAAAAAATTAAATATTATACATCCAATTAAATATTATATATTTTTAAAATTGATAATTAAAATGAAAACAAATGAATTTATAAAACATAATTAAAAATAATTAATTATTTTTATTATAAAATATAAAATTTTAAAATAAAGGTATGATAAATAAATTATTTGATCTTTATAATTTATCTTTATTAATGTTTACGTGAAACCATTAAGGTCTCTATACACTTTTAACAAGTTTTCATAGTTTTTAACTCTTATAAAGAAGTCCATTTGCATTTGAAGAATATTAATGCATTTCATCATCAAGATCTCTCTAATCAATCTCTTTAATATAAAGAGTAAACTAATAACTCATGTTTTCATAGTTTTAAACTTTAAACAAGAAATCGTCCATTTGCATAGTATCTCCCCAATCAACAAAGAGTTGTAGATTAATAATTCATGACATTAAAAATTTTAAGCATTAACATAATAATAATTTTTAATAACTTTAAAATAATGACTATAATTTTTAAAAAAATATAATTCATTAAAAATTTTAAAATAATTTTTTTAAAATAATGACATTAAAATATGATAATCATTTTAAAGTTTGAGAATTATAATAACCTTTTCAATCTTTAATTCTTACTTACAATTTTTAAACATTGATATAATAATTATTTTTAATAACTTTAAAATAATGACTATTTATATATTTTTAATTTAACTCAATTCAAATCCGTTCATGTAGAGGAGTTGGAGAACAAGTGGATAGTTAAAACTCTAGTTGAAATCGAGAGGCCCAAGTTCAAATCTCTCCCCTCACATCTTGCAGATATGCAAATAACCGTGACCACATAATAATTTAACTCAATTCAACACTTTTTACTTAAATTACTTGAATCCTCTATAATGTTGGCCAATTCTTGAATTTTTGTTATTAAGTAATTTTTATTGAAATTGTATTCACTTTTACTAAAATAAGAAGGTAGTGCTTAAAATTAAAATGGTTTATATTTTTTACTTAAATTACTTGAATCCTCTATAATGTTGGCCAATTCTTGAATTTTTGTTATTAAGTAATTTTTATTGAAATTGTATTCACTTTTACTAAAATAAGAAGGTAGTGCTTAAAATTAAAATGGTTTATATTTCAAAGATATTATGTAAACTTATTTAAAATTAAATGATTTACAACTTTACTTAAATAAGATACTTTACAAATCATTTAAAATTAGTGATAAAGTTGATGCAGTTATAAATATTTTTTTATATAAAAGTTTGTATGTATATAATGTAAAATAAGGTTGGAGTTACAAAATGATAAAATTCAATGTCAAAAAATAATTAATGTTTTAGAAATGAATTCATCCTTGATGTGGAAATTTTAAGGTTGGAGATTACAAAATGATAAGATTCAATGTCAAAAAATAATTAATGTTTTAGAAATGAATTCATCCTTGATGTGGAAATTTTAATTTTACAGGTCAAATAAAAGGGAATACAATTTTTTAAACTAGTAAATATGAAATACAGAACAATCTATAATAATTTTAGTTTAGTTAAGCATGCATACATTTTTGAAATGAAAATGGTTTATCTTATAGATATTGTTTAATATAAGTTCGAGTTTTGTAATTTAGGTTTTTACAATTAAGTCTAGTCATTTAATAAGCTTCTTCACAAAGATATTAAGTGATAAATGATAATCTTCAGCATGTGACCATTATTCTTTTGAATGTATGACCGTCTTGAACAAAATAAATTGCAATATGTTTTTAATTTTTTTTGATTGGTTGAAGGAAGGGGTTTTGAAAGGATCCCTAAACCTTTACAACAAGAGAAGGCCCTCGTAGAGGAACCTACAAAACAATCTAATTACAAGAAAAGGGCCTCGAAAAGAAACCTAAAGAGCAATGACCTAGGCACGAACTTGAGATTAAACCAAAAAACCAAAGCCCAAAGCAAAGAAATGGTATTCCTCATTAAGATTTGTCTCACCTTAAGTTTTTATTCATGGTGGATAGAAGCTTATAATCTTGGGCTTATAAAGCAATATTTTGAGAACCATTTTTAACACTTTCAGCAGTTGCAATTCTTGAGAGAGGAGTTTTGAAAATAGGATAATTTTTTTTCCTAGATTTATGATTCTTGGCAAGTGGAGGAGAATATTCTAGTTGAGGCCTAGTTGAAGGAAGAGGTTTTGAAAGGATCCCTAAACCTTTACAACAAGAAAAGGCCCTCGTAGAGGAACCTACAAAACAATCTTATTACAAGAAAATGGCCTCGAAAAGGAACCTAAAGAGCAATGACCTAGGCACAAAATTAAGATTAAACAAAAAAACCAAAGCCCAAAGCAAAGACATGGTATTCCTCATTAAGATTTGCCTCACCTTAAGTTTTTATTCATGGTGGCTAGAAGCTTATAATCTTGGGCTTCTAAAGCAATATTTTGAGAACCATTTATAACACTTTCAGCAGTTGCAATTCTTGAGAGAAGAGTTCTGAAAATAGGATAAACTTTGTCCCTAGATTTATGATTCTTGGCAAGTGGAGGAGAATATTTTGGTTGAGGCCTAGAGAGATCCTTAGAGAGAGGATCTCTTGCCTGACCGACCACCTAAGGAGGATATTTTAGTTGAGGCCTGTAGAGCTCCTCAAAGAGAGGGTCAACCACCTGGTTGACCACATGAAGAGGGATTTTGGAGAGAGAAAAAATGGAAGCACGATGCAAGAGATATCCAAAGGTTGATAGAGGGGAGGCAAGAGTGGGAGCCTAAGAAGTAGTAGTAGAGGACACCTCTATAGCAAGGTCAGTAGGAGCAGTAGGGGTATGATCCCGAGGAGCAATTATAGAGGGTGCCTCCAAAGCAATATCAATAGGTGCAAGGGAATCAGGGGTAGGGTCTTGAGGAGCATCTCGAGAGGGTTGGGTCATTGAATATGGATAACAAGAGGAGAATTATTCAATTTTTTTGCAAAGAGAACAAAAAAAAGGTCTGCTTTCATACTCAATAGCTTGAGTCCAAGTGGAAAGATCAGAGACCAACTTGATGTATTTTGGTAGTTCTAACTCTAGATTGGTAAGGATGCACATTCTGGCATAAATCATTCGAGACTTTAATTTGGTAGCTAGATCGAAGAAAACGAAGTCCCCAATGGCTCTTGCAATGCCAATGAGGATGTCTTCATGCTAGAAATTAATCGATAGGCAAGGGAGTCTGAACCAAATGAGAGCAAAATTAATGCATTGGGTGTTTGGGTCGAAGTTCAAACCTCATTTTATTGAGATGAGACCACATCATGCATTGGGTGTTTGGGTCAAAGTTTCAACCCCATTTTCTTAGGAAGAGACCATGTCTACCATAGAACTAGGGTCCTCCTTTGAGAATGTGAGTCGAGTCTTCAATGTAGTGCAGCCCGACGAAGAAGAAGTATCTAGGAAGGGACACTATCTCCTTGTGCCCCTAAGGCTTCCATTTGGAGAAAGTCCATTTTTTGATGAAATCTATATCAAGGCATGAGCCCAAGAATTTCCCTACCAAAGAACTTGTATCTTGAGACACAACCAAGTGCATGAGAGTTGAGGAAATATGAAGATAATTCTTACCAGGGTGAAGGTCAAAAAGGTTGTAGATCCCACACCCAAAAATAGAGGTCTTTTAAACTTAAGTAGCCTACGAGGTAGGAGCAGAGGTGAGGGATGACACTTGCTGGGAAAACCTTGAAACACACCCAAAAACCACAATCTCTAGATGTGCACATGGACTACAAATATTGCTACCAATGCCCAATTCGAAGTTCAGATCTAGGGCATGTCTGTCTCTAGGATCTAGGTCAGGTTGCAATCTCTGATACATCTCAACGCATTTTCCATATTGGGACCAACATGAAATTGAGGTCATTCACTTGATCCTGCCCATGTGTTTTTAAATTAAAATGAATTTTGTTTATTTGTAGATGAAAATTAAATTTTATAAGATTTGAGTATATACATGGACTGAGGGTTACTTTGAAAAATTGAATATATTATATATAATGAATATTTTTAAAACATTTGCATAAAAAATTCAAATATACAATGATGAATGTGATGGGTACATGATTTTTTTTGCTTGTAATTTAACATCAAAATCATCTTGAAACAAGTATTTTCTTAACAAGTTTCAAGCTTGAGTGGTATAGATCACCTTAACAAGCATTAATAATCTCACAAACTACTTTATAAACATAAAAATACATAGAACATTCTTTAGTTCATCGATTCAATAATCAAAATTTAATATATTTAAATAATACTACAACTTCAATTAATCTACACCTATAATAAATAAAGGAATTTCACATGTTAATCATTGAATGGGTATTATTATATCATCATATGCTCAGGGTAGGTTTTAGTTTTCTTAATGATCTCATAGTCAATTTTGGAATCAAATTTGAAGACCATTTATCCCTTCTTATGGACGTATAAATAGGATTTGACTTTATGTTTTTTTTGTTAAAGATCCTTTAACACCTAAAGCACACAATTGGGGCACAACAGGGGCCACCCTCCTCGTGATTCAAACTTGGGTCTCAGCAATGTGAGCCTAATTGTAATGACCCACTCGTTACTCAACTCAAAACAACCCAAGAGAGAGTAATTTATTTTTAAAAGTGCAAAATTTACAAGTAAGGTTCACAAGATATTTCCTTTTTACATATATACATCAGTATGACATAACCACTTTTGAGATTGATCATAGCTGTTGAGCGGTGTTTTCACCCAATTGTGAAAGCACACTCTCCGGTAGGATTTGGGTTCCAAAATCCCCTCTTGCAAAGAAGTTAAACAAACAACTTCTCCAAAGTTCTTGTTATATTAGCATTTGCATATGTGCATCAAATAAAGATATTCAATTTAAATGCTAGGAACACCTTAGTGGTTGCAAGTAACTGAAAACAAGGGGCACTGTTGGTTTATTTTACCATGAAACTTTAGTGATTGTTCATTGAACCCTGATAAAGTAAATGTGAGTTGGCCCTCATATGACCACGATGTAATGCTTTAATTCCTTTTATCTTGATGATTTTAAGATAGATTTTATCTTGCATTAAATCTTCAATGATGAATATGGTCTCCAAATGTAGCTTCAAAATGTCACTTTAACTTATCCCTCTTAAATGAAATCGGATTTTCATCAAGATGAACAATTAAGTGCTTTAAGGAAAAGACCTTCAATGTAGTATTCAAATTATCCCTCTTTCGTAAAATTGGAATTTTTATGAAGAAAGGGTAATTTTATGCCCTAAATGGAAATTTATGAAAATGCCGTAAAACATAACCCCTTCAATGAAATTGGAATTTCCATGAAGGGAATGTCATCATAGGCTCATGAATGCAAAACAAAACTGGAAAAATGAAATTTGACCTTAAAATGGAAAATTTCCATTTTCGGAATTTTAAAATCGTGAGCAAAACAAGCAACTTCGATGAATTTTTAAAAATACTAAAAAAGTCCGAAAATGAAATTTCAAAGTGCGTATTTGAAGTTTGAATTATAATCTCCGCAATGGTGAAATCATTTTTAGATTTTGAAATTTTTTTAATGTTTATTTTAATGTCTGAAAATAGGAAAAAATTCTGAAATTAAAATTTTTGGAAACAGAAAATTTAAAGTTTGCATCAAAATAATTGCTGAAAACACAACAATGCAAAAGCTCCTTCAGTTTGATAGCACCCCATCCTGCAAAACCGAATACGTGAGAGTTTCGTACATGCAACCTAGCTTATCTGACCTGCAAAATAAACACAATCAAAGTAAACTAGGTGCTGGTTCCTAGGGTCTTAAATAATTTCCAGATTGCAGACATTCACATGAAACAACCCAAAATAATGGCATCAATTTCACATACAAGTCTGAAATCTGAAAGGGGAAAAATAAAACAATTAAAATTAAGCATGCAGAAAATTTCTCATTCTTTCTTGCTAACAAGGCCTGAAATTTATGAATAAAAGCTTTCACATTCCAATTAAAATCCCTGCTTTACAAATGTGGCCATGCCCAAAGTTCCCATTTGGCCATGCCACCATTTTCGTCCCCCGTTTTTTTTTTTTTTTTATCTGACCTGCAAAATAAACACAATCAAAGTAAACTAGGTGCTGGTTCCTAGGGTCTTAAATAATTTCCGATTGCAGACATTCACATGAAACAACCCAAAATAATGGCATCAATTTCACATACAAGTCTGAAATCTGAAAGGGGAAAAATAAAACAATTAAAATTAAGCATGCAGAAAATTTCTCATTCTTTCTTGCTAACAAGGCCTGAAATTTTTGAATAAAAGCTTTCACATTCCAATTAAAATCCTTGCTTTACAAATGTGGCCATGCCCAAAGTTCCCATTTGGCCATGCCACCATTTCCGTCCCTCGTTTTTTTTTTTTTTTTATCTGACCTGCAAAATAAACACAATCAAAGTAAACTAGGTGCTGGTTCCTAGGGTCTTACATAATTTCCAGATTGCAGACATTCACATGAAACAACCCAAAATAATGGCATCAATTTCACATACAAGTCTGAAATCTGAAAGGGGAAAAATAAAACAATTAAAATTAAGCATGCAGAAAATTTCTCATTCTTTCTTGCTAACAAGGCCTGAAATTTCTGAATAAAAGCTTTCACATTCCAATTAAAATCCCTGCTTTACAAATGTGGCCATGCCCAAAGTTCCCATTTGGCCATGCCACCATTTCTGTCCCCCGTTTTTTTTTTTTTTTTTGCAAGCAGAGGATTTTAGGACTCAGATCCTACCGGAGAGTGTGCTTTCACAATTGGGTGAAAACACCACTCAACAGATTGTTAATTGTACACGTCTCATCAATAGCATCTTCCAAGAACAAGTGGTGAAATTCTATCATGTCTTCAAATTTATTTATTGATTTTCTTTCCATTTCTCTTTCAACCACTTCATTCAATTCTATGGTGGGTTCCATCCATTCATATATATCAAACATTGTTGAATTTAGAACCCCTTCATCTAGATAATCATGTATCTCTACATGATCCTCACTAGTGGATGTTGTCTTAGCAATTTGTACCTCCTCTTGGACTACATCTAAGGTGGTCATAAAATGAATTTGATGAGAAACACATTGATGAATGGGAAGATGTTGAAGAAGTAGTTGAACGTCACCACTTGATTTTGAAAGATGATTATTATGATGCTTGGAAGAAGTGGGAAGACTACACTCTCTCCAAAACGACTAATGAAGCTTGTGTGCCAATTGATATACAGGACAACATAATTGCCTACTCAAAGGAAGATATTACAACTCCTGTACAATTTGAGGATGTTTTGGAAGAAGGTTTCAAATCTCATCAAATTTTGGAAGATTATGATGATCCTATTGCCAAGAACAAAGAAAGAAAAGAATTTATGAATGAATCAAAAGATCATGTCACAAATACCATGGAGTTTCATCCCTCAAATTTGGAAGATAATTTTTATAATGGTTGGGGGAGATATGATAATGCATTCTTTTCTCACACTTTTATAGATGAAACTCATATTTCACTTGATTTGCAGGATGTTGAAACTTCCACCTCACATGAAGAGATACCATGGATAGTGAACAAAGAATTAGAACCAAATGACAAAGAGATTGATCAATTGGAAGCAACTCAAATGAAGGATCATCAAGATGAATCATGGGACATACACTTTGACCAAAAACATTTGGGTGAAAATTTGCATGACCATGTTTTGAATTTGATTGATGTTTATGATGAAATGTCATTAAAGGTAAATGAAAAACAAGGTATAATTTTTAATCACACCTTTAATAGCATGGTTTTAATGAATGGAAAAGAAGTTGATGCGCTTGAATTGTTAAACCAAATTCATCAACAACTACTAATTGAATCTAGGATAAAAACTTTTAATGATCCTAATTTAGTAAATATCCTAGATGCTTGTAAATTGTTACACAAATTTGATTGGCCTACAAATTTGGAAAATGATTTGGCTTTGAAATTTGTAGAAATAGGCTACTACTTACAAAATTGCATATTTGAAAAGGATAGCCTAATTCTAAA
The DNA here is from genome assembly GCA_028583015.1 of Wollemia nobilis. Taxonomy (NCBI): domain Eukaryota; kingdom Viridiplantae; phylum Streptophyta; class Pinopsida; order Araucariales; family Araucariaceae; genus Wollemia; species Wollemia nobilis. The sequence goes on along the minus strand of JAQPPZ010016601.1, from coordinate 2,796,759 downwards.
TCAAGGAAGGAATTATGAGGGTTACATTTTAAAGAATAGACATGATAAAATTGAAAATCATTTATTGTCTAATCATTCTAGTAATTTGATGCTCACCTATGGGAGTATTATTGGAACAAAATCAAATTGGTATGGTGAGCGTGACAAGTGGAAATTTGTTGCATTTTTTGGTCTAGTCTTGTTTGTGTTGGATTCCCACAACATTTGGCATACATATCATGTTATATTTTTGTTGAAATGTTCTGATCATGTTTGGGATCCAGGGAAGTGATAATCCAAGCTTTGCATCATCTTGTATTATATTGTACATTTGTATATAGTTTTTGGTCTTTTGGGTTTGGTTTTAAGTTTTGTGTGTCAGTCCTTTGGACATGTTGGTTTGTCTATAAAAAAATAAAAAATTGAGATGTCAACTTATGCTTAAGGTTAGGAGAATACGAAATATTGGAATTGTCTTGTAGAAGCTCCACAAGTAACATAAACATCTTGTTTGATTTTGTGATACATGAAAGAGTCAGTTTTGCATGACAAATCATTTCATTTGCAAATTCAAGAAATAATGCATTCATGTTCCATCTCACCTTACATACATCTCATCTTAGTTACATATGCATCTTGGGTACAAGTCATTTAAGTATGTCAAATCCTCTTAGGGTTGTGTTATAACATATATGTAAGTAAATCCTAAGGCTGGAAATTGAGTCTTGAGTTATCTAGAACCAAGCACGTCTCATACATTAAAAAGGATCTTGAGCAAAATGATCAAAACCTAACTTGGAGGAAAAGGTTGGGCGAAAGAAGTTTTTCATGTCTATCCTATTATGCAACATGATCCTTAAAACAAGTGGTTTTGACCACTTACATAGAGCTTAAAGCCTAAAATCAGAGTAGTAAGGATAGGGTTAAATCCTCATCGAACTTAGGTTGAGGATCCAATTCCCCAAAACTTTGATTTGACCCACATGGAGTAGTAAGGATAGGGCATAAATTCTCATCTCGCTTAGGTTGAGAATCTGATTCCCCAAAGCTCTTATGTCTCATTTCATAATAAATCTTGGATTGTAAGGATCGTACTATTTGTCCTCTACAAAGGATGAGTAGTCATCCCCAAGGTCTAAGCAACAAAATTAATATTTTCCATTTACACCTAAAGTTTGGATTGTAAGGATCGTACTACATGTCCCTAGCCAGGATGGGTAGTCATCCCCAAGGTCCAAGAAGTAAAAAATAATAAATAAATTTTTCCCATCTCATCTTTATATTGGATTGTAAGGATCGTACTACTTGCCCTCTGCAAAGGATGGGTAGTCATCCCCAAGGTCCAAAGAAATGAAGATAAGTTTTGGATTGTGGGGTTAGAAATGCCCATGCATGGCATCATGTCTTGTCTAAAAAAACAAGACCACTGATTGTCTAGAGGGTTAGACTAGCATGACCATTTCTTCCATAATTGGTTTAATTATTTTGCTTAAAGTGAGGTAATGAACTCTAAATCAGAATAGTAAGGATAGGGTTAAACTCTCATCTCGGTTGGTTGGGAGTCTGATTCCCCAAAGTTTTGATTTCACATTCACTTGCACATGGGTTCCAGATGGTAGAGACTCATAACCAACTTTGGGATACAATAAGGTAATGAATTAGTGGATCCTAAGAGGGTTTGGCAATCTTGAATGCTTGTACATAATAATAGAAGAATGACTATGCCTTGTTATGAAAGCAAAAATCTCCTAGCACATTCATTAAGGTACACAAATCATTCACCATCCCACATATGCATTCATGCAAAACTGATAATGGAGTGTGGATCAATTTCAAATGATAGGGAAAGAAAGTCATTGCACACACCGAGCTGATGCTTAGCAATTCTGATGTTTCATGTATTTTTGATCTATTGGCATTTTTTGGATATTTATTGACGCTTGTGTTAAATTTTTGAAGTATGTTCAGGTTTTCTTTTGGGGTTCTCATCGAAATGCTCAGGAGCATTTCCCAGCAGAGTCGCCATTTGTTGTGACTGTTTCACAACTAGCCCCAAAGCTTGGGGACCCACATTTTTTTTTTTTATAAATTTTGGTGTGGTTTTTGTCTTTTTCTTTTTTATAGGTTTATTAAAGTGTTTATAATTCAAACATTAACTTTTGGGTTAATTTATGTTTAAAAAATAAATAAACTAAAAAAAAAAAGGAATTAAAAAATAAATAAATAAATAAAACAAAAAAAAGAAAAAAGAAAGGATAAATAAATAAAAATAATATATATATATATATAAACCAATGAAAAAAAAAAAAAATAATAATAAAAATAAAAAGGGATAAGATATTTTATATATATATATATATATATATATATATATATATATATATATATATATATATATATATATAATATCTTATATTTTTCATGGAGGCCACGTATAGCTCTTAAAGCTTTTAAAGCATCTTTTATTAGCTTTAAGTAGTATGTAGTGGTAGATTTGTTTTTTAGCTTTTTTTTTTTTTTTTTTAGTTTTAATCTTTAGTTAAGTGAAATTTAGTTTTTGTTTTTTTAACGTGTTCTTTTTCTTTTTGCAGGGTATTGCGTAGGAAACGAAAGGGCCATGAGAAAAGAAACGCACGACATGGAGAACGCCAAGCGAATGGAAATTTAAACGAAACGGAGAGCTGCGAATAGCATTGGAAATGAAATGAAGAGTTGGAAAACCAATGAAAGGGCATATTGAATATTTTTTTTAAATAGGCCATACAAACACAAAAAAAGGGGACGGAAATGGTGGCATGGCCAAATGGGAACTTTGGGCATGGCCACATTTGTAAAGCAGGGATTTTAATTGGAATGTGAAAGCTTTTATTCAGAAATTTCAAAAAAAAAAAAAAAAAAAAAAACAAACCTACCACTACATACTACTTAAAGCTAATAAAAGATGCTTTAAAATCTTTAAGAGCTATACGTGGCCTCCATGAAAAATATAAGATATTATATATATATATATATATATATATATATATATATATATATATATATATATATATAATATCTTATCCCTTTTTATTTTTATTATTATTATTATTTTTTTTGTTTTTATTTTATGTTCATTTGTTTATATATATATATATATATTATTTTTATTTATTTATCCTTTCTTTTTTCTTTTTTTTGTTTTATTTATTTATTTATTTTTTTAATTCCTTTTTTTTTTATAGTTTATTTATTTTTTAACATAAATTAACCCAAAAGTTAATGTTTGAATTATAAACACTTTAATAAACCTATAAAAAAAGAAAAAGACAAAAACCACACCAAAATTTATCAAAAAAAATGTGGGTCCCCAAGCTTTGGGGCTAGTTGTGAAACAGTCACAACAATAGCTTACGACACTCAAGTGGATAGGAATGATCAATTTCCCATAGCTTAGGGTTCTTATTGTATGGGTTATGACCCTCAACGCATTTGGGCTACAATCCAGAATGTACATTCGAGCTACAATTCAAAATGTGTTCCTTCAACCGATTTGGTAGTTGCCTCCTTGTGATTGTCCCAAATCATGGAAATATCATGATAGGGTACTAGTAAGGATGTCAAAAGCATTGTAATCCCAAGTACCTCCACATGAATGTAAATAAATCACATATGATTTACCATATCTCTCTGGGCATATTATAATCCTTTTCTTTAACATTATATAACCATTTAAATGGTCAAATATCTTGAACTAAAGTATTCTTAAGTGAATAAAAATCATTCCATCATATAAATAAGACATGAATTCATTCATATTTCATATTAGCAAAAGATTATGCATATTTCATTTTCCTTTCATAACATTGCAGATAATTTTGATTGTATTTCAAAAGAAAACCCTTGCTTCAATTCATATCCATAATAATAACTTTTCATAGAAGAGCATGCAATAAATTAAAGTAGAAAATGCAAGTGTTAAAGATAACACCACTTTTATCCTGGGAAACCCCTAAGGGAAAACCTAACCTTGAAAGACATCTCTTTTCATTTCATAAACATGATGTTCCCAATACAATCAATAAGGAATTTCCATGATTCCTTTTTCCAAAAAAATCCATATAAATACATAAGAATTTCCATGTACTATTTGTTGCCATGATAGCAAATGAATAACCACAAGTATTTCTGATCCAAACTCTTGTAAAGGATGTTGAGAATAAAAAATATTCACCCTCTCTTGTTGTAGCTATACCTACAAATTCTAAAATCACATACACAACCATGCTATGATACCAAATGAAAGTTCTTAAGGTGGAGAGATAAAAAAACAACAATAAAGTAATTATGATCTAAGACAAAAATAACATTAATGGAGCATGTATATCACCCAAAAACGGTCCAGGAGTATTTACTGATTAAGCTAAACCAATTCTGAATGCCAAATGATGAAATATCCTCATCCAAAAGCTCCAATTTGAGCAAACTATGTTGCTGGTACAAACCATAAATTTTGGTCTAGAATTAAAAAAGGACACAAATATAAACTTAAAAAAGCTCCACAATTGTGCACACTGAAATAATATTGTTCTTCTCACCTTTAAAAAAGTTCCAAATATAAAATATATAATGATCAATCAGCCTTGATCATGCAAAAAAGCTAAAAAAACTAAAAAAACTAGCTTTTTATAAAAAACAACTTTTATTATGCCACTTTGCATGTTGTTTTTTATTTATTTTTAAATTAACTAAAATTATTAATTTGCATGAATAAAGCACTCAATTTAATATATTTTTCATGTGCTTTATTTTACAACTCACATATTAATTTAATAATTATGGATGACTTTTAACATCACCCTCAACACTTTTCCCCATCGTGCCTAAAACTCCCTCACTTCTCATCTCGTGCCCCACCTCCATTAAAAGGTTTTATAGGTTGTGCCATTTACCTTCCCATCAATATGTTAGATCACAAAAGGCACAATTCATTTGGTCTAGTTCCCCTCCAAAAACAACTCGCTTTAAAAATTCTCAAATTTTCATCCATTTCTCTCAAATCCTTATTTTCGTTGTTCATATACATACTACGATCGTACAATGTCATTTTTATCAAGCGTTTCATCATCATTTTCTACTTATTCACCCATCACATCATTGCTTGAGGGGGTAGACATCATACATTACAAATGCTTTGCACATGTTGAATATACACACTTAATCTTGGAAATAATGTTTATCCAAAAACTTTGTTAGAGACTATCTCAAACCCTCCTTTGTTGGGGCAAACAAAAGAAAAATATCAATTAAATTTGATGCAGTCCATGTTAATGTTTGTATGTTTACTCATGAATTCCCTTCATCAAGGTGGCAAGTTAAGTCCACTTACAATCGATCGAAGCTTCACAAGGACACCTACCCTTGTGAGTGCATACAAGGGGTATTTTTAATATCAAGTTGAACCATCGGTAAGTTGATAAGTATCTTCTAAGGGAGGGGTGTTTAAAATTTATGCATACCTAGATATAAATTCTATCAGTAAAAAAGGGGGGTTGGAAAAGAGAGGGTGGGGGTTATATTTGAGTTGCATACCAAATATTTATAAAGAGGTTAGGGCACTTCTTAAAAGGACTAAAATTGCAAAAGAAAAAGAATGAAAATATATTTCAATAGGAGATTCACAAATTTTTGGATAAAAATTAATATTATTGTTGATGTTCATCACTTATTATTAGAGGTAATCTCTAAGAAGTATGAACATATTTATAAACTAGCCTAGATATATAATATATATATATATATATATATATATATATATATATATATATATATATATATATATATATATATATATATATATATATATAAATGCCGAGAGTTATCAATATCAAGGCGCCTATCTATCACACCCAAATATTAATTGGCACCTGGTACAAATTATTAATGTCGGCGGATGATTTTCTTAATGTCAGCTTTTTTAATAAAATATTAATATTGTTTACGGCTGACCTTCCTGGCTACCATTGTAGGACGCCTATCGACGTAATAAAGGAATTTAGAGTAGATAATTTAGCCAATTGTAATGTTAGACTTAATTCCAATAAAATTCACATTTTAAAATATAATGGACCAAATAAAATGCAATGAGATGTATAATCAATACCCCACCTTTGACATGTAGTTAATCCCTTAACAATTTTTCCAAACCCTAAATGCAATGAAATCATCAAAACCATTCTTTCTTTCTTTGCTTCCTTGAATTCGACAGAGCATCTTCATTCACCCTTTAGATTTTTTCTTGAGGGCGGTTCAACCCTTTAAAAGGATCCTTAGCATTCCTCATTCCTGTTGTGCTGAAGATTGCATGGAGTTGAAATCAAAGTATTCCCTGAATTTGATAGAGCGACTTCATTCACCCTTTATATTTTTTTTTGCTTAAGGGTAGTTCGACCCTTTAAAAGGATCCCCAAAATTCCCCGTGCCTATTGCATCGAAGATTTTACGCAGCTAAAATCAAAGCGTCTCCTCTTATGAAAGGTTGAACAGGGGATATTTGGCTTCTTTAGCTCCAATTTGTTAGGTATTTGAAGTATTTGAAATGTCAGGCTTCTCAAATTATTAAATGAATTTCTCAAAATTTTCACATGTATAGACTTTAGTTTTCATAATGAAATTTTTAGATATCATCTTACAAGAGTCCTATTGTGCATTTGCTTTAGGAATATAGGTGACATCCACCTCTTAATACTAATTAATTTGGATGAATGTCATATTGCTCTGGTCTAATGGGGTCTTTTAGGCATCCCCTTGAAGATCTTGTTGCCTTCAGTCTAAAAGGATTTATACCTGTATTATGTGTAGCATAGTGGTTTGAAAACAAGAAAAATAGGGATTGATATAAAGAGGGTTCATCTGTTAAAACATTTAAGTAGATTTTATTTTTTTCTGAACATTGATAGTATAATAATGCAGCCCTTATCTCCTTGGGCCCTTCAATAGCTATTAAACTACATGTCACAGTCCCCTTTTAGTCTAGATGATGAACGCACACCCCATTCCAAGGTGTGTTGCATACTTGAGCATACACGTATTTATCACAAATACTATAATTTAATATATGAGGATAACTATTCTAAACAACATCAAGTTAAATGACTTTTAAGATTCACGAGCATTACACATATCAAACCACCCCATACTCCTCTAGGTCCACTATCCATGGAGAGGCACTTGTGTTGTGCTATATACCTATGTGCACATACCCTACCCCTTCAGATTCAAATCTTGGATTTTCTATCTAGAATATCCAAACCTTCACCATTAGACCCATTCAAGTTGTTATCCTACCTTTATTGATTGGCCTAAGAAATTTTCACTATGTGATTATGTAGTGTGTTGGATCCTAAACCTCTAGCAACACATGAAATATCAATGGAGAAAGTCATTAATCATTTATATCCACTATTAAACAACCTTCAAATAGACTTCAATCTTCCAACTAATAGGAGCATAGGCCAAGAAGGATTCATTGTTGTCACCCTTTTGCACAAAGAATGTTTGTTGCCATGGCAAGTTGGAGTGTCTTTTCATAGAATTGAATAATACAATCAACAATTCTATTTTGTATGCAAGTCTCGTTGAGGACTTATAGATGTTTATGGTGAATAAAACCTAGTAGCATTGTCAACTATTGTAGACAAGTTGCTTTTGAGGTTGATATTAAGCAAGAATCTACTGTTCTCAGGATTTTTTACTAGTCAATATCCTACCCTAACAAGTTCTCTATAAGTTGTTTAAAAACAACCAAGCATAGAATTTTAATTGAGTATCCATATTCTACAGCAAAACAAGAAACCCTTCTTTATTCATACTAGTGAATGACAACACACATAAGGGCTTCATTGTTGTGTTAACTCAAGTGCATAGGTGTTGTTATTTATGTGTGGTTGGTATCAAGTAACTTGCAATTAGACTTCACTTTTCCACCTAATAAGACTGCAAGGAGAGAGCTAGTAGCCAACATCATTTTTTGTCACACTTTTGAAACAAAGGCATCTACTGCCATGGAGGGTTAGAGTGATATATCTTTGAATAAAATGATACTACTAGCAATCTATTCAATTCACAAGGCTAAATTTGGGCTTATAAATAATGACAGTCAATCAATCCCATTATTGAGACTAAGAATTGCATATGACTTACTTCTAAGGTTGATATGAAGCCATTAATGAACATTTCCTCTCTTTAAGCATTTGACAAGTCAGTTTCATGCCCTAATCAAAACTTATCAAATGTTTTAAGTGCCCTAACAATAATGGACAATGAGAGTTAAATTTTAATCAAGTAAACAAAATACTAAGCAAATCCCTTGCTGGGTATTAGTTCAGTTATTTGTTTTAATAGCATCTTGAGTCACATAGCACCAATTAGTAGACCAAACTAAATCTCATAAATTTTTTTCAGGTACTGCCCAACAAATCAAACATGAAAACTTACAACATTCATTGTTTGTAAATAAAATTAACTATAAACTAGGCCCAAAAATGTTCCATAGCACATAAAAACCTAGAGTAATCTTATTGGTCAAGTATTTTTCCAAAGTACAGTATTTTCTCTAAATTGAGATGCCTCACAATTTCCTTTAATAATTGCAATTAACTTATTTTTGTGATCAAAAGGACCATAAAAACAAGCTAGAGTGTGTTCTTTAGTCAAACTATAAAATTGACAAAGAAGCTTTATGACTCTCTTGGTGGCCATTTGGCTCACCAAACTAACAAAATTTTGATAAAACAATCCTATTACCTTCTTAGAATGAGGAGAGTCAGGTCCTATTATAGGATTTTTAGCAATAAATTCACTGATCTCCCCTCCTAGGGAGATTGTATATAAAAACAGTAGGATAGTGATCCAAGTAAAGCTTAACATTTAGTGCTTATGCATACAATATTGGATGCTTAATTTCTTGTAACTAGATGTATAATGCTTACTACATGTTATTCTACTGACTGATGTTTCCTGAGGCTAAAGGTCCTAGCATATTCATCTACATCCTATTGAATTGCTTTGTATTTTGAGGCATATAACTTCTTGTATATACTCTTGTTTACTTCAAAAATAATTTGTGTTATGAGAACTTTCAAGCATTATGTTTTGGATATGGTATGGACTAGTGTAAATTAAAATTGCCTTGTTGCTTCAATGAATGCACCTTGTAGTAAAATTGGCACTATTCTAGCATCTTGGAATATAACTACTATGTCGGTAGTCTTTGTGAAGGCAAAAATTAAGTTGAGTTTAATGGTTGAAAAATACTGGTAGCCATATGTGATTTATCATTTATGTTTTTGCTACTTTTGTCTTGTAGTATAGAGAACATGAGAAACAAAAAAAAAATTGTATTAGACCATACAAAGTAAAACCATATGTACAATACATAAATAAATACCATTCATATAAAAAAAGAAAACCATAGATTAGAGATAAAAATTTATAATGATTTTATTTTCATTGATATCAAATATAATGTACAATTACAAGCTCTATATAAGAGTTGGACAGTATTGCACAAGGAAAAGAACAAGAGAGCTTCCTCCATGAATATCGTAAGTAGAGCACATAGGTGAGGTAACAACATGTATGTTGGTTGGTAGCACTTGTTAGATATACCCTACGCAAATAATCAACATAATGGTCACCATGTGTACATTACATAATACTAACTCAAAGACTCATACAATGTCGTATGTTTTATTTATTCATTAATCTCATGCTAATAAATACCTTACTTATCTGTCTACATTTATTTCCATATTAAACTTTCCAACATTAGTAATGATGCTCATGAACTGACTAGAAGGCAAGGAATGACAACTAGGTTGGCAAAGGAAACTAGGATAATAGTGAAAGTAGCCTTGGTAGAAATAATTGTGAAGGCTATGAAGGTTTTTTACTGCTACAAAGTGTTTGATCATGGATGATGCTAACATTGACGGTGTGCTTGCTGTAATTGTTGAATCACAAACAGATGCAAAGCTACCTATTTTCCTTTTCCAACTAAAGACCAGGTCATATCACCTTATCTATTAGCAAAGTGTACTAAGAAATGTTTCTTTAGAATATTCCTTTTGATTCTTCTTGGTCTCATGCTTCTACTTAATCTATTTAGCTACCTTTTTAATCTCCTATGATTTCCTTTTCAATTCAGCCTCATCCAAATTGTTTTAATCCATTAATTGCAGCCTCTACCTCTATTATTGCTCAGCCATAGTCTTAGGAAAATTAATTTGGTTTTGTATGGCCTAATTTTCTTGCTCATTTAGCATAAGTTTATCCTATAGGTGCCAACTCTTCATTGTGCATTATTGCTTGGCCATAGTCTTAGAAAAATTAATTTGGTTGTGCATGGCCTATGTCTCTTGCTCATGCAGCATAAGTTTGTCCTGTAGGTTCAGATTCTTCATTGCATTCTTCTTAGCATATTTTTACAACCAGGTAGTGATGTAGTGGTTTTGACTCTCAAAAAACATGAAATGCAAAGAATCTATCATCGGACGAATAATTGGATCCTTCATGTCTCTGGGTGGAAATATCCTTTCAATTTAATGGTAGAACATCTTCTTTTCAAATGTCTGTCATATATTCCTCCTCAAATTATTACTTCCTATTTATGTGATGAATCATACTCAAAATGCTTGTGCAATATTTCCATCTTAAGAAATCAACCTCTTCTATCTACTCAATAATTTGAAGTGAAGATCAGCTAACTCTGAAGACAAGTCTCAATTGGTCAAAAGCTCCAAAATATATCCTTAGTTTTCATGAAGGTATACTTGTGAGCATCACTACTGATCTCATCCTTCTCAACACCTCTAGGAAGTTGTTATGAACCTTTTTATTTGGTATATTTTTTCTTAATGGGTTAATATGAGATTAAAATAGGCCCCATTTGTATTACATCATGCCCTTATAGTGGTATTACAACTGCTTGGCAATTATGCATGTATTGCTTGGAAATATTTGAGCCTAGGTATCCTCCTTGAGTGTCGAGGAATTTAACATTTGAGCTAATGCCATTTGATTTTATCTGGTCATTGTTTCTTCTATCTGTATTGGAAAGCATATTTAGTCACTGGTCAAAGGCATTTATATGCGATATAAATTTTGTAGGAGTCACAAAGAATCTTGTCACAGGGTTTATTATGAAGGGGTTACAAGGAATTTTTTATAGAAGTTATAAATAATAATGAGGGAGTTGCAAAGCATCTTGTATTAATTAGAAAGTTACAAATTATCTTATCATAATGGAGGAGTTACAAAGTATTTTATCATAATAAGGGAGTTAGAATCATCCACCATATATTATGTAAAAAAAAACAATTATAATATACTTCATGTTTTAGATGGTGTCCTTTGGAGAATGTGCTTTAGAGTTGCCTGTGAGAGACTAATTATCTTGTTCAAGTGTAGCACCCATAATACCCTTGGAGTCTTTAGGCCTAATTTGGAGCCGACACTTCCTTAGGAAAGTATCTTCTTTTGTGTACTATCTAGAAGTGCATTTTGGTATACATTAAAGTTTTATTTGATTTGATATTTTAGTTTTCTATTTGGGTTTTATATTTCAGTTAAGTTCAAGTTGCAGTATGTTTGCTTGTCATTCGATACTATATATCCATTTATAAAAACACTCAATTTTGGTCACAAGAACAAAAATATATGTTTAGACTTTCAGATTAGATTGTGCTTCAATTTTAGTTCAGATTTTGGGTCTCAAATATGTATTATAACAATTCAAATTTTAGATCTTAATTCAATTCAGATTTTATTTCAAATTCAGATTTGACACATAACAGAAGTGCTTATGATTGTGCCTCACTCTCAAATATCTTTCTTCTCTCCTAGAGTATTAAGCCACAAAATATTCCTTGCACCTTACTTCAAATCATACTGCTAAACTGAATATTTTTATACCACATCTCCACTTATGAGTTGAGTAAATGCTCCCATTGGTTGCCTGGTCATTGGCTGCTCTAAAATAGGGATCTAATGTTTATGAATAGGAAGAATGACATGTATAGGAGAGGTGGGTGTCTCAGGCTTGGTATCAAGTGCCTATCCAAAACTACCTATATTTTTCGTGTTATGGTAAGGAACCTCAGGGTCGACTCATGGAAATGTTTCATATCATCCTTGATTGCTTAAAAAGATATATTAATTCTTACTAAATATTTGCAAATATGGTTTTGGCAGACTGAGTAAATATAGGTATGAATGCAAAGGATACTTCTCAAGCAAAAATAAAAATAGAGGTGGCATGCAGGAAATTTTTATTTTAATTTTAAAATCTATTCTAATTTAGTAATGTTGACTATAGGAGGGGAAGTCCTCTAAGGAGTCTAACTCCTTAAAGGGTATTTAGAAGAGTAGGCATATTATGTTGTGATTTTGAAGTGATATTTTTTGCATCACTGTAGTCTCCCTCATCCTCCTCAACATTACCATCCACACATCCACACATCCACACTTCCATACATCCATCTCAATCATCTCTTTGAGATTAAAAGCTTGAGGGTACTCTAAGGCTGTTCTTCTCCTCATCTAATGGGATAAAAATTATCTACACTTCTTGGGATACAGAGAATTAATGATACCACTCCTACCTATAGTTGTCTAAGATGTGGAATTAGATGTAGGAGGTCTAAGCTGCTTTGCAAGTACCATTTTCATGCCAATATGCTTTTGTTTCTTGACTGTGTGCATTCTTGGGGTAGTTAGCAATGACATGTCCCTTGATCTTATGAATGTGCACTATACTTACTTTTTGTTCTTGTTGATTTCTTCCTTAAATTCTTTGAATGTTTACATCATGTCATTACATAATGCTTCAAGGAATGCATATTTGACTTATCTCATTGTCATTTGAATAATTTAATCCATAGGCCCTCATGCTTGTTTTGTCTTCATTTTCAAGATTCATAGCTTGATTGCATGCTTTTTTGTAGGTGGTATTAGGGAATACATTCATCTATACTTTGAAAGTAGCTCTTCAAAAAACCATCTCTTCTTCAAGATGTTTTCTAGTGTGTTCTAAATTTTATATTTTTGCAATATTTGGTTATAAGTGTGGTTTGTCTTTTCTTACCTTGTATAGCATTATTTCTCTTTTCTCAATTTCCAGTATGATCTCAAGAATTCATATTTTTTAAAGGCAATATTCAATGCTTATTACGTTTGAAATTGAAATTTGGTATGTTCTGTTTCCCATTCTATCATTACCCCTTTAAGGTAGCCAAGAATGACTGCAACTATGAGGTTTTCATAGCATCCTATGGACAAATAAGGGAAAATTACTAAAATGAAAATAATCAAGAAATATGGAAAGGTCACCTACACACCAAGGGTGGATTGGCACATGTAGATCCAAATAACAACAAAAGAGACTTAAGAATGACATCTATGTGTTGGCTTGGATTGGCACATGTAGATCCAAATAACAACAAAAGAGACTTGAGAATGACATCTATGTGTTAGCTTCTATTAAAAATGGTAAAAATATACATAGTATAGGGTTTTCCCATCATTTATACTTGTGTGGGGTGGGGTTCTAATCTGATTAAATTATAACCCTACATTTAGCCCCATAATAAGAAATTATAACATCTAACTAAGATATCAATTTAAGGGGTTAATCAACAAAATAGTTGCTAGACCTAATATTTATAATATTTGGGATTTGTAAGAACTTCAATTTTAATAGTTGTATTTGTTGCATGGGGAGTATTGGTAAGAATGTTGTGCCTAGGTACACAATATTCTCTCTCCCTTGCAGATAATGAAGCTAGCAGTAATGTTAGAGCTAAGCAGACTCAACCTATAGTAGTACTAGGATGGGTGACCAGTTGGGAAGTCACAATACATAGATCATGAAAAATTTTGATCTATGCATTTTATTTCAAAAAGAGATTTATTTTGAGAATTGAATCACAGATGCCAACATAACCCTCTAATATAAGGAAATGCTGTAACATATATCTATACATGTGTTCCTAGTTCTTGGATCTGGCAAAAGTTTGAAACAATATGATAGAACTTCTTTTTGTACTCGTTTTGTAGCTACCACAATTGCTATCAACTTAGTAGAAGTTGTTATAAATTTTTCCAACCCCTTAAAGTCATTGTTTTGGCTATGAAATCTATCATAAGTGGAATGTTTGCTATTAACATATTCTATTATGCTTGTAGGAAACTGTGATATAATATTTTGATGTGTAAATTTTATTCAGATCATGCTATGAATTATGCCTTTGTTCTTACTTTGCCGAATGAAATAAATCTATGGTTGATAATTGCAGTTCAATTCAAAGTACTTTCCTGCTTGCATAATGGATATGGATTCAATGACTTGTACAAAAATTCAATGATGTGTTTCTTGCCTTTTGAAAATATATCATGAACATGATTTGTTTTCTAATTGATTACAACATAACTGATTCACTATAGGAAAATTAGTTGATGAGGATTTTGCATGTTGTTGCATTTGTTGTCTCTGAATATTCTTCCACTGAAGGACAAATGTGCAAACCTTTTAATCCCTTGTTAGGAGAGACATATGAAGTAGATTATCCTGACAAAGGCCTAAGATTTTTTTTAAAAGGTTAGTTTTTGGACAATGTTGAACTGTATCATTATCTTCACTTGTAAATATCATAGATGGAAAATGTTGGATTTCAGTTTCACAAGGATTTGGAAACTATGGCAATGTTTTAGTGAACTGCTGCAATGATCAAAAATATTTTTGTCTAGTTGTCACTAGATAAATTTTTGTTTCTGAAGTTTTCTATGTTCTACCAAATTTACCTAGTATTTCAATTGGCATTACCAACATCAAAACTTCTGGATTAAGTCGAGGAATGTGCCTGCTTGGTTTTTTTATCTTGGTTATTCTTGTTAATAATTGCCTCCGCTTACTACTAGATCACTGAAAGATCATTCACATTGTAATACCTTTAGAAATGATAAAGTCATACAAATAGAAAGGTTTAAAGTAGCCACTACAATTTCTTCAAAATGATAAGATTACCTCAGGTACAATTCATGGTCGACGAGGCTAGTCAAGGTCTTAAATGAAGCTATGTATTAAACACTATGCTATGTTATTTATCTTAAATTTCTTTTTTAGTTTTTTCAAAGAATATAGTTCTTGGATGTTTGGTCTAGTCTATTTTTCTCTTCTATTATTTTTCATCTTATTCTATCTACCCTTCTTATACAATCAATGTTGTATACTAGACTTACCCTATACTAAAATACCAGAATATTCTTATCCTCAAATGCATTGCAGATTGTCTTAGAGAATAGAGTCCTTTGATCTTGATCTACTCATTTTTAAGATCCTATTCAAATTCATTTTTTTCATCTATCGCTATATAACTATCCGTGCAATTCAAGGTTGTATGGGGATGTTGGTGTGGGTGTGTGTTTTTAGTGGTGGGGAGGGGAGTGTTTGGCAATTGCGACTATTGAGTAGCCATTGTGTACCCTTAAAACATTGATATGTGGTGTAAGGGTGCAAGCCTACACAGGTTCAAACCTTGGAAAAATGGTTATTGTGTAATGCAATTGTAAAGTTGAGAGAATAATTTGGGCATCCCCTGGTAAAATCTTAAAGTTGAAACTCAAAACATAAGATCATCCCAAAACTTGGTAAAACAGTAAACTGAATGCAAATAGAAAGTTGTAAAGGCATTGAATAGGAGTTAGAGAAAATATTTTCAGTGAGGTGGAGAGGAGTGAATGGTAATATTTCCTTTCTCCTTTATCTTTGTTGTTTTTTATTAGTAATATTTGCTTTCTTCTTTATCTTTGTTGTTTTTCATGTTTTTTCTTATTTTTACTATGGGGTTTGACTTGGGTTTGTGTTGAAATGAGGGTGAATGTGCTAAGTGTGTGGTGTTGCACTTAATGTGTATTAGGTATGGGAAGGGGTGTATTTTGTACCTATACCCAAGTATCCAGTATGGATGCATCTCATGTGTGAGCCAAAATATTTGGGTATGTGCACTAAGATAAAATTAGTTGATATATACTAGACTGGTCCCTATTCTAGAATTATTTTGTACAACTATAATCCAAAGGTGAGTAGATAGTGTGTTTTAGAAATGCTTTTGATCCATTACAAAAAATAAATTACATCGATGACCATGAATGATCAATGTTGGTTAAAGGGATTGTAAAGTATAATTTATTCAGACACTAACAAGGGATTGTATATTATTGGTTAAATGAAATGTGTGAAGACCAAGAATATACATATTTTCATTTCAAGTTAGAGCTCAAACCACAAATTTTTGTTATGCTCATAAAGACTTGATAGTTCAATGAAGTCAAACATGTTCAATGGATATACATTAATAAAATGGTAAAAATACTAAGGGATATTAAAAATTGATTTAGATTATTTTCAGCAAAATGGTAAGTTTTGAAAATGGATTATTATTAATTATATAGGGGTTTACCACCAGGGGTTTAATAAATTAAAAGGGGAGATGGTAAATTTAAATAATATGGATTTTTTTAGAAGTTTGTGAATGCACGTATTTTGAAGGCTTTCAACTAAGTGACCCCCTCATGCCCTTGGCTAGTCAGCTCATCACATTAAATCAAACTCAACAATTTATCAAAGGTAAAATTTTAAAGATACTCGTCCCTTCCAAAATTAGGGCATCTTTCATTGATCATGATGCAAGACAATCCTACGTATCCTCCCTCAAACAATCACCATGACTCTACAAAAAGCCACAATCAATCATTCATCAATCATATATCAACCACCGATCTAGTGTCATAAGTTTTTGCATTGCACCATGTTTTCACACAATGCAATACAAAAAAGGGATAAATGTAGATACCTAAAAATCTCACATTAGCCCTTCTTTCACTATTCACATATCCACTATTCATTCACTATTCACTATTCACTATTCAATATTCACTATTCACTATTCACTAATCCCCTTTGGCAACCTAAGCCCTCTCCTACACCTAGCCCTTGGTCACCATGTGACCATCCCTTTGGTCTAACCAAGGGATACCTCATCCTAGTCTACCCTTTGACTAGTCTACTTGCCACCTAAGCCTAAATCACCCTAGCCTAACCTTGGTTACCTCTCAACCTTGGTCAAACTCCACATTATGATCAACCCTAACTATGGTCAACATAACTCCAAGTGCACACCTCTCAACCTTGGTCAATTATTAACCTTGATCAACTCTCACCCTAGGTTTTCCTAACCTTGGTCGACCTAAATCATGCTCCATTTTCACATAAGATAAAAGTCTTGTCTCACCTTTATCCTCACCCCACATGGGTAAATCAAAGCCCATACTCCCCCTTTCCATTTTATCTCCCACTAACCTTTGGCCTCATCCCACATGGACAAATAAGGCCCATCCTTTACCCATCCTACCTTGTCTTACCCTAGGTTTCCCTAACCATGGTCAACCTAACTCATGCTCCATTTCCATATAAGACAAAAGTCTTATCTCACCTTTATCCTCACCCCACATGGGCAAAGCAAAGCCCATACTCCCCCTTTCCATTTTGTCTCCCACCAACCTTTGGCCTCATCCCATATGGACAAATAAGGCCCATACTCCTATACTCAAGCTCTCATTTTCCATCAACCATCATGGATGCTAACATGTACTTGTTGACATCCTCTTTTGTTTTGTAAGTTGTTCTCAACTGTAGGTTCAAAAGTCTTCCCGACTTAGAAAGGAGCTCCAACAACAAGCCAAAGGTTAGAAAACCCTCCAACTACATAAGCATTACTGTCCTAATTAGCTTTGTAATTTTTTCCAATACTTTTGTAATACATTAGCCCAATTCCATTTGAGTCTTTTTATTTGTATTCCAAAGGGTCTAATTGAGATATGCCCCCAAATATTTCTAATAATTTTTGTAGGGTTATGTAGGTTTAGAGGACTTACATGACTAACAATGGAGTAAGTCCATTCCCTTCAAGGTATCCAAAGAAGATACTTGCAGTTGTTTGTCAGTTTCATTGAAAGAGGACCTCCATTGTGGAAGACTCATATAGTAGCCTTCAAAGGCATATTTGTAAAAGGGCAACACTTATAACCCCCTTTTAATTATGGATTCAAAACAACAGTTTTCTTACTATACAAAAATTATCCTTCATAGTGATAAACCTTTAGCTATGTGCAATGCTATTCGAAGACTATCATTTCTAAACAAAAATATAAATAGAATAAGAGATATTTGGGATCTGATTAGTTATTCAATTCTTACCTAAAACTAGATCCACAATTATTGCTCCCTTCCCTCATAGTTCAAAGAATCTTATGACTTAGTTATGGTTTTAATACATTAATGCGCAACAAAAATAAAAATAAAAAATAGAGGTATATGACATAATCCTTGCAAGCCTACCTCACAAAACATGCCACCATATAAATTCTTACTGAAGCAGACAACACTAGAAGCACATCACCCTTTCCTACTTCATACATTGGCTTTCATTTCATCGGGTCGTATGATTTGCTGCTACTTTGGATATCCTATGCTTTTTTCCAAATATCTGTACCTACTTGCAAAATATATAAATATGCAGACGTTGGTGGCATTGAGAAAGGCAAGCAGCCATAAAAAGTAGTCCAGATGGCATTTGTTCAGATTATTGACAATCCAAGGACTGCTAACTTTTGCACTGATTGTCTCCACAATACTAGAAAGAAAGCTGCACAGCAAGTTGCCAACTCCTAGCACGCTCAAGTAAACGGCAATCCCTAGGCTTTTCATCCTATGCGGCACTTGACTGTAAAAGAACTCCTGTATTCCCACCAAAGCAAATGTACCTGCAACGCCAAACAATACGTACTGTGGAGTTAGCAAGAAAACGCTGAGAGGGATTGCTTCATGTGGATTTTCTAGCAACCCATTCCTTTTTGCGGTTTGTAGCCTCTTGATCTCTACGAGTGCTGCAGAAACTAGACCGAGAATCGAAAAAACAAAACCCACACCAATTCTTTGCAGAATGGTTATGCCTCGCTCATTGCCAGTAATCCTCCTCACAGCTGGAACCAGAACTCTGTCGTATAGCGGCAAAAACAACATGTTTGATATATTTCCGAAGGCAAACACAGAAGCGGATGGCAGCTTGAAATTGGATCCAATTTTCCTATCCATGGTGCTACTCTGCTTCACGAAAAATGTCGTTTGCAGCGTTAAAACAGATGCAAATGTCAAGCAAGTTAGCCAAATGGGTGTAATCCTAAGGATTTGCTTGGCTTCTTCTACTTGGGTCACAGTGCAAAGTTTCCAAGGGTTGCCCTCTTCTCCTACGGAGTCCATATCTTCTCGCTCAACTCCACCGCTGCACACATCATAAACAATCCAATTCTTAGACTGAAGCTTACATATCTAAGTAAAAGTACAGAGTAGAGGAATTACACATAATGAAGAGAGAGGCCTTCCATCCTCCAGTAGATGCAGTACAAGCAGGCCTTCCTTTGAAGTCAAGAGACCCATCCTTTACCCACAAACTCGATCCTTCGACCTCCTTATCAGACATCTCCTCCATTGCAAATCACTTGCCTTGCAATAACATAAACCAAGAGAACGTGTGGATAAAGGCTAAGCCCACCTGACTTTCTTAACGTGGATTTGTGGCTGACTTTCAAAGGTGAGCGGTGGGATAGCTCTGTATTTTAAATAATAGAAGCTAATTCTTCCGTTCCATTATGATTGCTTTCCAACTAATATTTGCCTTTGAGGGCCCATGTGCAGTATTCAATAAGTTACAGTAGGAAGGAACAGGATTCTACCGCTTCTGTTATGTTCCCATTGCATTGATTTTTTTATTTTGCGTAATTGGAATCTCTCTGTACAATTTCATTCCATTTAAACAAAGTGAAGCAACCTGCATCATGATCCTGAAAGAAGTTCCATCAAAGTGCTGTCATGGTTCCCCATTAAAAAGTAAGAAAACAGGTTTTTTTTTATATATATATATATATATATATATATATTACAACTCAGAAATAAGAAATCTTAACAATTATGATAATTTCTTACCTGACGCATCCTTCAACTTAGAAAATCTAAGTAAGAAAACAGACATCTATATATATATATAATAGAGCTCAGAAATAAGAAATCTTAACAATTATGATTATTTCTTACATGACGCATCCTTCAAGTTAGAAAAACTTGTGTGTTTTTTTATTATTGGATTCTAACTGTTATGTGGTAAGTCAATTTTATCATAGGTTTATTTTTTTCCAAATTTAAAAAGTTTTTATTAAATTTAATATTGATTTTTTTTGATGATGTGTTTTGTATAAAAAAAAAACTTTTAAAGTTTAAGTTTAGTTGAAAGATGTGTTTTGTATCAAAAACTTTTAAAGTTAAATTTAAATTGAAGATTAGCTTCAATTTTATATATTTTCCTTTAATGTAATTTTTATAGTGTTTTGGATCAAAAACTTTCAATTTTTGAAAGTTTAGCTTTAATTTTAAATATTTCCTTTTAATTTTTGTAATGCTTGAGAAGTTCTTATTCACTTGTTTTAGATTTTTGAAATGGCTAAACAATTTTGAGATTTTTTACACTTTTTATTCTCCTCTTTTACTAAATCTTAGAAACTTTCTCTGCTTGTTTCTTTTAACAAGATCATTGTCCCAAAATCAAGGTTGTTTGTAGACTCATTTTTTCAAACATATTTGGAAGTTCATATGTAACAAGGTGATAACTAATTCGGAGACTCATTAATGATAGACATGCTCAAAACTTCTCCACACTACAGGATCAAGGATATGGCAGCAAAATATAACTATAGTCTCTTTATTACTATTAGCTTATATTCTTATGTATACTCAGCTATAAATGCTTTACTTTAAAGAAAAACATTTAATTTTTTTACTTAGCTATGGATGCTTTACTTAAAAAAACCGAGTGCTTAAAAAAATCTTTAATTTTTTTTTTTTTGGACGCTCCTCCTATAAATCCTAGTATATTTGAAAGAATGTAGGGAAACAATAAAATTTTTATTTTTTGAAAGCTGCCTTTATAAACCCTAAGAAAATTTGGTGTTCTTGTTGGAAAGAATGAAAAGGAAGGGTGTAGATAGGGTTCCCACTCTACACGGAGAGATCACCCACCAACGAAGTCTTCCTTTTTTTTTTTAAAATGCAAACTACAATCTAGAAAAATCTCCTTTCTTTTAGAAAGCTGGAGGAGGAAAAAGCATGTTCAGCATGTTTTTTATTTAGTACTGTTGTATGTCCTGACGTAGAAAATACAAGAAAAGAAGCTCCCGTTTTTTCCTGGTGTTTGGGCCCAGCATAGAATAAGAATGGAAAAAGCTCGTTCTTTGTTTTCTTGGTTGTACTCTTACAGAGACAAAGATTCAATTAAATAAGTGCAATGAAAATGAAGGGTGTAGATAGTGTTCCCACTCTGCACGCGGAGAGATCACCCACCAACGAAGTCTTTCATTTCCTTTATGCCAAAGACAATCTAGAAAAATCTCCTTCCTTTTCGAAAGCTGCAGGAGGAAAAATCATGTTCAGCATGTTTTTTATTTTGTACTGTGGTATGTCCTCACGTATAAAATAAAAGAAAAGAAGCTCCTGTTTTTCCTGGTGTATGGTCCCAGCAGGGAGAATAAGAAGGAAAAAGCTCGTTCTTTGTTTCCTTGGTTGTTCTCAGCTCGTTCTTTGTTTCCTTGGTTGTTCTCTTAGAGAGACGAAGATTCATTTAAAGATAGTTTATTTGGCATGGCAAAGATTTAGGTGTATTTTTTTTATGAAGAGAGTTCAAGTTTGATTTCAAAAGATTATGTAATTAGAGATTGGTTTATCTTAGAGAGTTTAAGAGTTTTTTTTTATTTTTTTATTTTTGAGGTGTTAAAAGATTTGTATTAGACTTATCATACATTGCTTGGTCAATGTACTAAGTAATTGACGAAGGTGTCAAATATTTTTTTTTATGGTTACAAATATCAGTTTTTCACAACCACATGGATGATAATAATTAGGCAACTGCCATTACACCAAATGCCAAAGAGATATACAATAAAAAAACATTTGAAAGGTTGAAGGACAAATTATGTTAAGTTTCTATACAAATTGATATTCATTAACATTTAGAAATAATAGTTAGAAATAATAATTGATGCATTAAAGTATGTACTAGGAGTTGTCCTTACATAGGTTGTGTATCCAATTACCTTTGACAATGAAACAATTTGAAAATACCCCCACATACAACAAAGAGTTTTATTACATAGGATGTGTATCCAATTACCTTTTACAATGAAACAATTTGAAAATACCCCACATAGAACAAAGAGTTTTATGTCATTATCCAAGCATCTAAATAATATAAACATTATATCTTACAAAAAGACACATCATCCATATAAATTTTCTTCTACTTTCTCACACTATTCTTTTTGTCTATCTTTTAAAATAAATCATGTCTCTTTCAAATACATCCTCTTCTTGAAATAAAATATATAATTTTAAACAAAGCCCTTTTTAAGTATTAATATTTATCCTTGTTTTTATTTTATTATCTGTTTTTTGAATTATGAATTCCAACAAATAATGACAAGGTCATTCCTCCATAAATTATATAATGTTGTAGTTTTTAAAAAAAAAAGTAATGTGAAGTACAACGGGTAGGGCAAGTAGTGCCACACTCTCAAGGCATAGAAAGGCCTCCCTCCCTTTGGGGTGTTCCACAACTTCTAATGTTGTAAATTTAAAACAATTAATCTAACATTTCATTACCTCTTTAAATGATGAAACTATATAATATATTTTTATATTTTAAAACAACGCAACCTCAAATAATATAAACAAAAGAAATATATATATTAAAATTTTGTTATAATCATTTATAATTTTATATAAAAATTAATGTATAGATTTTTTTTGATTGGTTGGTAAAAAGGGTTTTGAAATGTCCCTAATGTATAGATTTTTTTTGATTGGTTGGTAAAAAGGGTTTTGAAATGTCCCGAAACCTTTTACACAAAGAAGGTTTGACATAAACAAGCTTAAGTGAAAGAAAAAACCCTAGAGAGGATATAAAAAAACAATTGAACCTCAAATAATATAAACAAAAGAAATATATATATATATATATATATATATATATATATATATATATATATATATATATATATATATATAATTTTAAATTCATCTCATAAAAGTTTGTTATAATCATTTATAATTTTATATAAAAATTAATGTATAGATTTTTTTGATTGGTTGATAAAAAGGGTTTTGAAAGGTCCGGAAACCTTTTACACAAAGAAGGTTTGATATAAACAAGCTTAACCCTAGAGAGGATCAAAACAACCAACGTTAACCTGGAAAGAAGGCTAAAACTGAAACAACAAAAGACAAGGGGTACAAACTACAACAATGATACCCATAAAAAATAGAAAACAAACATCAAAACCTCAACCAAGATTACGACATTTGGCTCAACGAGGTTTGGTCACTGAGCTTTTTGGACCAAACATCTCCACTATGCTAGAAATTAGCATTTTTATTTGCCATTCCTTGCCACCTGAGTTCAGGGGTGACAATTGCCTTGTAAATTTTCTATGCCTTCATAAACTTGCCCTTTAAACGGATTGCAAGAAAACGCATAAGGGAAAGGAAGATATGTGTTGACGTCTACCAAGTCATTAGGTCCCAATTCAGCCACATCAACAACAACAACCATTAAGATTTCCATTTGCATCAATGTGGACCATAATACATAGAGGAAAATTGTTATACCAGACTAAGTTGTCATGTTCAACTCCTTGATTGGCAAGGAGATCAACAACTGTATTTTTTTTCCAATAAACATACTGAATTGTAACATGTGTGATGCCTTCAATTATAATAAAACAAAATATTGCAAAGTTATATTATTAAAAAATTTCATGTAATTTTAAAATAAAACAAAATTCTTTACAAATATAAAAGTATTTACTATATACACTTAAATCTTAAAATATAATAAAAATGTAACTTTAATTTTAAAGAAATTAAACTTGTAAAAAGTTTGACATATTCTTAAGTTATATAATAAAATAAAAAATTACTTAACATATTACATATTTAAAAATATAAAAAAACACAATAAATAATATAAATAAATACATATTCAAAATATTTTGAAATATTTGGACACAATAAAGACCTCATTCAAATATTTCTAATGGCTTGTATAGGTAACAACCTGAAATTTTCAAAGATTTCTAATATAGGTAACAACTTGAAATTTTCAAAAGTGGCACTACTTACCTAGATTTGATTTCCATAGGCTTTTGTTAACAATAATATAGACCATTCCAAAATTTTTTTAATAGGGCAGGATTTTTAAGGAATAACTGTAAAACTTCGTTTTATTATGGAAATGGAATATATAAATAAAATTATAATAAAAGTGATCAATAAAATAGTAGAAAATAAATAATTTTTTAACATTGATCAATAAATCATTAAAAATAGGAATTTTTTTATCACCAATTAATTAATTAGTAAAAAATAATTAATTAATTAATTAGTAGAAAATAAGGAATTTTTTTATTAATGATTAGTATTTAATAGTAACTATGTTTATTATTATTTTATAATAAATGATTATTATTTTATTTGAATACATAAGGGAATTGGTTATATTCATACTATTTTTAGTAGCAAGTGCAAGATTTAAACCATAAAAATTGCTCCTAACAAACTTATACCACCTAAATATTGTTGTTTTTTTGTAGATAATATCTGTTGTACCAATAACTTTGATTTTTTTTTTTTTTTATGGAAATGAAATATATAGATAAGATTATAATAAAACTGATCAATAAATTAGGTAGAAAATATGGAATTTATCTGATGTATCATAAATAATACTTAATAGTAACTATGTCTATCATTATTTTATAATAAATTATTATTAATTTTTTTTAGATATATAGTGGAGTTGATTACATTTACATTATTTTTAGTAATTGTCAAGTGTAGGGTTTAAATCACACAAGGAGCTCCCAACAAGTTTATACCACCTAATCACATTGTTGACCTGGCCTGCGGGGAACCATAAAACATGCTCAAACATGTCCTATCAGTATAACACACACTCAGACTACTAGATTTACAATAAACATGTCCCTAAAATTTAAACCCAAGTTTCCTTTTGATAAGTATCTAACCAATCAAACAACTACCAATCTAATAACCCTTGTTAGAGTTGTTAAGATAAACTTTTATATTAATTTTTTTGAGACAACTAACAATCTACTAACCCTTTACCGTTGTTAAAATTGTTAAAATAGGCTTGTATATCAATTTTTTTTCCTTTATCTAGCATCCATATTGATAAAAAATAATCTTAAATTATTTTACAAAGCCTTTTATATATTTAGAGATCATGGAAAAACATTTAAATTCTTTTACAAAGCCTTTTACCAATAGTATATTTTTATATATATATTTAAGGATAATGGAAAAACAAGTTTTAAATATTTAGTGGAGTTTATTAGATAATATGAAATTTTTTATTTATAATTTAAATAGAATTTATGGTTAAAATTTTAATTTAGGTTTGAAGTTTAAGTATAAAATGAAGTAGGGTTGTATAGGATGTTTTATTGAAAGATATTTGAAATAAGTTGTTGAGTGAATAATATTTTTCAGAAAAAATAGAATATAAAAATTCAAGATAAATTAAGATATGCCTTCCACCTTTTTCATATAACCTCACTTTCAACTTTCCTAGTTTAAAAAAGTGATTATAGGTATGATTCTATAATTTATTTCTATTTTTTAGTTAATAAATTATTAAATTTTTCTCTAATAAAAATAAAATAACAATAAAAATTATTTTAGTTTTATATTCATATGTAATTTCAATAAGAATTTATATATGTATGTCGAAATGAACCACTTTCCACATTTTTTTTTAAACTTTATCTCCATTTTTTTAAAGGTGATTATAGATATGATTTTACACTTTATAGAATTAAAAAATAACAATAATAATTACTTTAAATTATGCATCTACTTATAATCTTGACAAGAAAACCAAATTTTCTATTTATTTATGTATGTAAGTTAAAATGTATTGACAATATCAAGCTCATTCCCAATGTTGGAGACCTTGAGGATATTGGTAATTGGAGGTCAATTAGTATTCTTCTCCTACAAAAATTAATGCTAAAGCCTTTGCTCTTAGATTGCGTGACCTCTTGCCTCTCATCATTTGGCCACACTAGACAGGGTTCATCAAGGGCAAATACATCCTAGACAACATCATAGTTGTCTAGGAGGGAATGGAATGAGCAAGGCAATCTCAATAGAAAGACTTATTTCTTAACATTGATTTTGCCAAAGCCTATGATAGGATTGAGTGGCCTTTCCTTCTGGCCAAGTTGGAAGCCCTTAGTCTTGATCCTAAATTTCTAAGCACTGTTAAAATGCTTTTTTTGTAGATGATTTGGTCTATATTACTATCAACAACCAACAATCCTCTCCTTTTTATTTATATAGATCTAATCGACAAGGGTGTCCTCTTACCTCAACTCTGTATGTCCTAGCTGCTGAGGGCTTTGGCTACTTCGTTGAAAAGGTTGTTGTGTGAAAGGGATCATGTTTCCTAACACTTCCCAACAATTGGTCAATGGGTATTTTGTCGATGACTCTTTTCTCACCCTAATTGAGGAAGAGGACAATATGGCACATACCCTTCATTGCTTAGATATCTTTTTTTGGCCTCTGGTTCGAGCATTCAATAGCAAAAAATGTAGTGCTACAAGTAGTATTTTCTACCCACACCCCTATGGCTCAATATTTATAGGTGGAAGTGGATCCAAAATGGCAAGATGTTTCACTTTCTTGGAATCTCTTTTAACTTTCAGGCTTCATCCACTAACCTCTCATAGTATATTCTAGACATGGTAGAAAAGAAACTTCAAAAGTGGCTTTCCAAGAAAATTTCTTTAGTAAGAAAATTTCAAGTTTGCTCCAAGATACTTGTTGCAACGCACGTCTACTATTCTTCTTGTTGGGTTCCCTCAAAAGCTTCCTATCAAAAATTGAGAAGCATCTCCAAAAAATTTTATGGGCCTCTCTTTAAAAAAATAGGGTTTCCACAGAGTTGTGTGGGATTACTATTGTCTTCCACGAGGGTCAGGAGGGTTAAGGCTCCTTGATACTTTTTGCTAGGGCACTGCCTTGTGTTCCAAATGGGTCGTTCATATTGTGCATGTCAATGATGCCTATAATAACACCTACTTCGAAACTACATAGCCTTTGGTGTCCCCTATGGGATAAAATCTTGGAGGGGGCTTGGTGTACAATCCATTTTGTTGATGAAGGTGCTAGTTCAAATTTAGGGAAATTTTGTTACTAAGAGTATTTGGAAGGCATGAGAAGCTCTCCAACCCTAGTTGCTTTGGAATGAAAATGGTTTTAGTACTAGACTCTATTTTTATCAGTAATCACTATGGTGGTCTCCCATTTTCACCTATCACGAGCAACCATTGGTCAAAATTCCCTAGGTCTACACTCTTTAGTTTTTCCATAAGGGCATTCAAGTCATTTCTAACATATTTTTCAAGCGAACTAGGAACTAGCTTTCATGAGCAAAAGTTAAAATACAATTTTACCTCTATAAGTCTGACAAAGAAACGTTCTAGGCAATTCAAGCCACAGTCTCTCTTGAAATTCTTCATAAAATTTGGGTTTAAACCCTATGTCCTTGGTGAATGGACTAGAAATGATATCTTGATACTCCTTTCAATCACTATAAGCCATATAAAGGGTACCATTAGCTCTCACCACATCTATCCAAGGTCCCCAAGTTAAATCAATGATGGAGAATCTAGACAACTAGTAGAGATTGGAAGAACATATTTCATACTCTATGAGATGTTTTTGAGCCTAGAGTGGCTCACTTTATGTGGTGTCTTCTTTTACAGGGAATTCCTGTAGGAGAATGCCTCTATCATTTAGGACTACATATTCTCAATTGTTCTTTTTGTCATTGTGGGGAATCCATTGAACATTTATTTTGGTATTGCCCTAGGGTACAAGCAACATGGAAATGGATTCATGATTTTTTAAATATTTTCTTGGCCTATGGTTCTTATTTGGGATACAACCTAAATGCCAGTACATATGGAGCATATTTGACATATTTTTAGGGTTGGCATTCTATTTAAGATTTGGAAAAACTATAATGGATTTTTTTTGGTCAACATGCATCTCCAAAGTTTTCTATGTATTCAAAAGCTCTAATATGCTCTAATGTTTTACTTTAGATTCAAGCACAAACGAACAAGGTTTCCCGTAACGTTCAATATATGCTAATTCTATTGGATCATTGGGAAAATACTTCCTACACTATGAATTGAGTTTTGCCCTCCCTACCTTGCTAGAGATATTCTTCTTCTCTAAAATGGGATTGAGACCACAAGACTCTAACTACTTGTATCCATCACCTGTAGGATCAGTGTTCTAGGGAAGGATTTCGCTCTATGCCATAGTATTACCATGGGGTATCATCATCTAGTTGGGCTACCACTTTACCTTAGACTGCATGTGATATTTTAGAGTTGCAGAGCAATGGTTCTGGGTGGGATTCAGTTCCCATAGACCATAATCCTCCCATTGACTGGTAAAATCATTCGGATAAGGATCCCCCTCCCTTTGGTAGTGCTACTCCTATATATGGTGACTTGAGTACTAGAAGACCTTCTGCCCTTTCTTTTTTGTTGATATGTTAATTGTTTTATAGTCATCCTAGGCCTTTTTTTGGCCTTGGGTTGATTATCTGCATAGGCTTTTGTGGTGTGCTTCTATACCACCCATTTTTTTTTGTGATTGATGCACTCTTATTTTTTTAATAAGATCAAGTCACTTTCAACAAAAAGAAATTAGTTATTGTTTTTTTTAATTGATTATATAATATTGCATTCATATAGTAGTATTTTTTTGGATACATAGAGGAGTTGGTTACATCCACACTATTTTTAGTAATTGCCAAGTGCAGGGTTCAAACCATAGGAGCTTCTCCCAAAAAGCCTATACCACCTCGTTATTGTTGATTTGATGTGAGGCAGACCATCGATCGCTTGAGATTCGTATTGTTGTTGTTAGTCTTACACACACTGAGAATATTTAAATCATTCTACTACCTTTGCAAACAAACAAGTATACCCACAAGGTTTGAACCTAGGTCTCTTCTTGGTAAGTGTTTGGTCAGACAGATAACTACCAATCCATCTAACCCTTGGGGTATTTTAGAGTAGTATTACAACATTTTTTATGGGTGTATCACTTGACAAGATTTGAATGTTGGTCTCATCCTTGAAAGTGGAGGAATTTAATGAGTTGAGCACATATAATTTCATAATTATCTTAAATTTTCAATATTATTATAAATTATCATTTGACAAGTTTTGAATGTTGGTATCCTCTTTGAAAGTGGAGGAATTTAAATGGAGGAATTTAAAGAGTTGAGCACATATCATTTGATAGTTATCATAAATTTTAAATATTATTATCAATTATCACTTGACAAGAGTTGAATATTGGTCTCCTCCTTGAAAGTGGAGTAATTTAATGAGTTGAACACATATAATTTGATAGTTATCATAAATTTTAATTATTATTAAAAATTATAAAATATCTATCTTTGTTTATTTTGTAATATTTTATTTTATTTTGATAAATTTATCTTTTTAGATGAGCTTTTTTGTTGAAGTAATGTGAAGTACAATGGATGGTACAACTCGGACCACACTCCCTTGGGGCATAGCGACCTCCCTCCCTATGATTTGAACTCAGGTCACCAAGATGAAATGCCAATGACATATCGTTGGGGTGTCCCCGTAGGACAATATTTATCTTTATTTTTTGATGAGGTTTTTCATAAGTTATTTAAATTTTAAGTCATCCACTTGTAAGGACTTTTTCTTGACTTGTTTTATGTAGGACAATACAACTTTAAATATTTTTTTAACCTTAAGTCTTCTTGGCTTATAAAATAAATAAATATGTTATTGACTTATATAAATATTTATTTTAATGCTTATTAAAAATATATATTTATTGGGTCCGAGGTGTAGACCAATTGGTTCATCCAAATCCTATAAGGGGGCGGAGGTCCAAGGTTCAAATCTCCGGCCTCGCCGGACTGAACTCTTGTCCCTTTCCTAGTGCTTTCAGCGACGTAAAATGTTTAAAATGATTGTGGCATGGTGGTTATAGGGGCGGACTGCGCGAAGATCTGTGTGGCGGCTTCCGGGGTGGACAACGCAGAATACTGTGGCGGCCATAAAAGCCGGACAGCCTACCCGGATTCGTGGCGGCTACCGATTCCACCATGTAAATACAAATATATATATATATATATATATATATATATATATATATATTTTCTTATTTCAATTGCAATAGGATGTAGACTTATATCAAATTCCATTATCATCTCTTTATTTTTGCATGGATACTTTCCTTTTGAGGTAATCATATTCTATGCAGATTTAAATTTTTATTTTTATTTTTTATTAGAATCTTACCTAATCATTTTTATTATTTTTTATAAAGTCATTATTGAACTAAGGAATTATCTTGACTTCTAATTTAGTATTCCGTCCCAATTTTAACTTTGATAAAGTTAAAAGGGACTACCAAGGGCTCCTCCCAACCTTTGGATTGAGGTTGGATCCCCACTCTCCACATAGAAATACTCCTATGCTAACCTACACTAATTGCATGAAAAGTAAAGTGTGAAAAATAAATATGTATAAAAGATTAAGGGTGTGAGTGATCAAAATTAATACAAGTTTAGACCATAGCAAGAGAGTACAAGTGATTCAACACATGAGAATTTGAATAACATAAATGTTATCCCATTCATTAAGTATGAAATTATTTAAATGATAATATGAGGAAAGGGCAATGCCTCAATCATTGCACACTTAGCTGTAGTGACCCCGGGACGAACACACCGCTTTTACTCTACTTGCAATACTATAACAAAATGAAATGAAACACCATGAAATGCATATAACATGGAAATAAAAAAGAGAGATTCTTTTATTGATATTGAAACCTGGTTACATGTCGGTCCCTCTGAGGGATACCCATTTCGATACAATGAATTAGAAGTGGGTAAGATGTCCTCTCGTAAGGGGTGGTGCGCTTTTAAAGGCTTCCCAATTTCACATACAAAAATGTATGAGGGCTTACAAATGCCTTCTTCTCCAAGTCTGATTCTTGGAGGGATATTTGTGCTTTAAAACGTTGTTAATCCATCTGATGAACCTGTATTCATGCGAGCAATGAAAACAATAACACACATGCTTAGTTGTCCAAGATTGCCTCCCTAGATGAGGTTGTTAGTGATAAATATGATAATAAAAGGAAATATGCTCAATTAATGAAACTAGTTCTATGAATGTGAATGAATGAAGTAAATTCTATGCTAATGATATGAAATATAAAGAAATTAGAATAAGAGACACTAACACCTAAACCCTAGACTAGGTTTTGCGGGCCACTGTCCAGGAAAACGACCGCTAAGATGAAATCTCTCTCTATTGACCCAAATACTATGGTATTAAGTTGCTACTAATATTAAATGATTACTGTATGTGTATGGATGATCATCTCTCAGTTGGCTATAACTTTTTTCTCCTCAAGGGTGCTCAGATCTTCTCTCCAATCCAATAGGACTTTGTTGTGTATGCTCTCCAATAAAAAGCTCTATCAAAGAAGTCTACTAAAAGATTATCCTTGGTATCAGAATTGATATATGATCCCCCTCTGTCCCTTTGGTGCTCTCAGGCTTGAACATTTTAAATATATGTGAAACCCTAAAGTCTATGTTCAAAACCCTACCCTAGACTAGGTTTTGCAGGCCACTATCCAGGACAACGACCGCTAAGATGAAATCTCTCTCTATTGATCCAAAGACTATGGTATTAAGTTGCTACTAATATTAAATGATTACCGTATGTGTATGGATGATCATCTCTCAGTTGGCTAGAACTTTGTTTCTCCTCAAGGGTGCTCAGATCTGCTCTCCAATCCAATAGGGCTTTGCTGTGTATGCTCTCCAATAAAAAGTTCTCTCAAAGAAGTCTACTAAAAGATTATCCTTGGTCTCAAAATTGATATATGATCCCCCTCTGTCCCTTTGGTGCTCTCAGGCTTGAACCTTTTAAATATATGTGAAACCCTAAAGTCTATGTTCAAAACCCTAGGATTGAATCCCTCATGCGTACTAGATGTTAGAATGATAAGTTTCTCTTTTTCTATGCTTTGGAGGCCAGTTAACTGAAGTCTAAATTTAGACTTGAGTCTCCCATGTAAATTGGTCGTTAGCATGAGAAGTTTTGTCATTGTATATGTTTGAAGGCCAGCTAACTAAAGTCTAAGTTTGGAGTTGAGTATCCCATGTAAACTGGTCATTAGCATGAGAAGTTTTGTCATTGTATATGTTTGAAGGCCAGTTAACTGAAGTCTAACTTTGGACTTGAGTCTCCCATGTAAACTGGTTGTTAGCATGAGAAGTTTTGTCTTTGTCTATGTTTGAAGGTCAGTTAACTGAAGTCTAACTTTGGACTTAAGTCTCCCATGTAAACTGGTTGTTAGCATGAGAAGTTTTGTCTTTGTCTATGTTTGAAGGCTAGTTAACTGAAGTCTAACTTTGGACTTGAGTCTCCCATGTGAACTAGCCATGAAGGGGAATGCAAAGTTACTCTCGCTCACATTTATTGCATGCAAACTACCACTTCCACTCATGATTAGGCCTGTTTGTCGGCAAAATACTTTTTATGGCTTAGCCGCTGTTGTCTACAGCAGCTAAGATCTAGCCGCTATGTAGTGGCTAAGGTCTGGCCACTCTAGGCTTGAGCGACTAAGGTCTGGCCGCTCTAGGCTTGAGCAGCTAGGCTTGGATGGGCTCAGAATGCCCTAGATGAGTGGTGATAACCACTTTTGATACTTGTAAAGTCCAAGCTTTAGTCATATGGTCTAGGAATGTGCCTATGTGGGTATTTCTCCTTAATATGACATGTTTTAGGTGTCTACATTAGCAAATCAGGATGATGGTGCCATTGATGGAATGCCTAAGGAATTTTCTAATTTCTCAATGATCTTATGAGATCAAAGCATAATGTGAGTCTCATAGAGTGTAAATATGAATTATCATGGCCAAAATATGAATACAATGGCACCTTAGGCTCCTATTTATAATTGAAGTTTATCCCTAAGTTACCTAGGGTGAGAAACAATTACTCCTAGTAAAAGTAAATATTTGGGAGCATCTTTAGCAAAATGATGTACCACAAAAAATTATATACCTCTAAAAGGCTTAGAAGGCTTCTAAAATGACTTAGTATGCCACTACATGCTAAA
This sequence comes from Wollemia nobilis, assembly GCA_028583015.1. Lineage (NCBI taxonomy): Eukaryota > Viridiplantae > Streptophyta > Pinopsida > Araucariales > Araucariaceae > Wollemia > Wollemia nobilis. Next base: position 2,763,347 of record JAQPPZ010016601.1, on the reverse strand, counting down.
ATATCATTTTTAAAAATATTTTCCTTGGGATTCCTGTCTTCAGTTTTAACCCTACATTGACTATTGAGTTACTCATTCAAGTTAACAAGCAAATCACTTACTTTAAGTAGTGAACCACTAGTAGAACCTAAGTGATTGGATCTTATAATCCAATCAATACATTTTGTAAGTAATTTGGTCCTAAGCAAATTGAAACCCTCTAATAACGAATCGATATTGAGCCAATCGACACCTATACTAAATATAGATAAATTTTTGAGGGTTTTCTAAGGCAATTGCTATTTAAATATGCTATTTTATGCTCCTTAAAAATTACAAATCCCAAGGTGGTGTCGAGAAACTATATTTATTATGAATTTATAGGGCACAAATATCTATTAGTGTGATATCAAGACCCTACATTTATCCTTGGCCATAAAGTCTACAAAATTAGGATCCTTGTAGTATTTTGTTTTTAATTTCTCATTATCCAATATTCTATTGTAGCAATCCTAGCAACTTCTACTACTACTTATTGCCTAGTAGTTGAATTTAGATGAGGTCCTTGACTTCCCCTATCAGATATTTGAATGGGTTCTTTTATATTCTTCATAATTATCTATTAGTTTTTACAACTTGGAGTATATAGACACCAACTTCTTATAGACCTCAACTACATCCCCCTTATCAGCCTAATATTTTTTCATCTTTAAACATGATATTGAGGATGTTTTTATCTAGGATCTTCATTTGTAGGTCAATTATATATGGCATCCCTACAACAAATAAACCCTAAATTTCTTTGGTCACCTCCTATGCTTGGGATATTAGGGATGCCATATTGTCTTTGCAATCTTGGATATCTCTTTGGGTATCCCTAGGATAGTTGTTGTGCTTATGATGTCACCATAGAAGAGAGAAATTTAATAAATTCTTAGTATTCACCCCTAGCAAATAGTCATTCTTTCCCTTATTCAATTTTTTATTTCACTTTGTCCAAGCTCTACTCTACAAAGATGATAAACTATAAGTATTCACAGATATTCTTCATTTTATCTTTCATATTATCCCAAAGGGACTTGAATCAATGGGTGTTATGTGCCTTCTTGGGATCTATGGTTATATCTTTGTATTATGAGGTTTTCAACTCTACAATATTTTGATCTTTCATCTTTAGGGCTTCTTGGAGTTGTTTTATTTGGTTTTTCCCTTGTGCAAGTTATTTTAGAAGGTCTTCCATATTTTGCCATTTTTTTTAGCGTTAGTAAGTTAAATGTGAGGTCCTCAACCTACTTATTCAACTAGTATTTTTGTAAAACATACCCTTTCAAATTCTCATTCCCCTTCTAGAGTTGATGCTTGTATGCTTTTAATTGTGCCACTCTTATTTCATGTGTTTTTTTTGTTACATTGTTTCATCCTTAATCACTAGTCAACAAAACTTTATGGCTAAACTAAGTGTGAATTGGTTTATATGTTAAACCATTTAGTATGGATACATTCGATTTAGGACCAACTTAGTCACCTCAATAGTCAAGTCAGTGGAAACTATCATCACCTTAGAGGGATTAGAATTTTCCCCTTTGCAATGCAAATCTTATCCCCCTTTCTTGTCAACTATGTTTGCATGAGGATTCATGCCCAAGAGGTTTTATATTTAAGTCACTCGTACTCATTTTTCCATTCATTTTCCTTAGTGTAAAGGATATAAAACTCCTTTTTTTATGTATATTTTCTTTGACCTACACATTGTTTTCCATACAAAGGCTAGACTTAGCCCTATAGTTGTGTTGGTTCAAATGGGGTCTTCCTACTAATTCAACCACTTGAGCTAGGAAGGTAGGCATTATTTATTGGAGTAGGATTTATCTTACTTGAGATGGTGGGTGAGAAATACATATGGAGGTGGAAGGCAAAGCAAATTGTATGGTTATGGAAGGAAATAGGATGGAAATGAAGAGTGGGTTTTGATGCCAATTATACTAGCACATCAAATAGTAATTACATTGTTGATGAAGGTAAGGCTAACAATGGTGATATGGTATATGGGAATAATGGTTATGGGGTAGAAAATTTAATGGAAGGTGATCAAAATGAAGTGATAATTATGGTCTCATATATGCAATAGATCATTGGAGGTAAAGTGTCTGCAAGAGAATGATGAGTTGCATTGGTGGAGGGTGAGAAGTTTAGTAGAAGAATGGATACAGATAGGAGAATAATAATGAGTAGAAGAATAAAGGATAGAGAAATAAGGGGGAGTCATAGATGGTATAAGGTAAGTAGAGATGGTTATAGCAATGGATACAACACTAGTAATTCCCAACTCAAGAGGGGCACCTCCTTGAGCGATTTCTCCTCCTCAAGTTGAGCTTCTTTCCTTTGATGTTCTTATGCTACTAAGACATTTATACGCATTGAATGGTACATTTTGAAAATATTTTGTCTTCACTTGTAGTATACCTACATTTCTAGCATTGTAAGTGTAGTAAAGATGTTAATATCTATCATAGCCTTCTTCTTGGATCCTTGGGAGCTTGATGGGCTAGTCATCATTTCACTAAATATCTTACCATTTTGTGTTCTTGGGACATTTTTTGTCCTATATTACAAAGAATTGATGGTGAAATGGGTTGCCTATGGTAGGTAAATTTAATATTCCCATCTCATACCTCATCTATTTTCCATTCTAGGATTGTATTATTATAGTAACCCAATTTTCTTAAGGACCCAAGCTTATGATCGTTCATCTTGATGTTAGGGTTAAAATCATTCTAGTGGGTCAATGGAGCATTTTAAAATTTTATATTCATACCCATGAATGATTCCCAAAGTTTCAAGGGCTAATTCAAACCACATAACAATCTCATATTGTTAAACTTAAAGGCTAATCAAAATATAATAAAATATTATCTTTGATTTTGTACATTCATAATGTTGTCATATTAAAGTATGGTCTGTAATTTATAGAAGGATATTTGCTAGTAATTATTTTTTCTAATAAGCTATATGTGGATTCCATTGGGGTCCACTTACATCAAGATAACAATATCCTACATTTGCTATTAGGTTAATTAGACCATATCCGAAGAGAATTTACAGAAACATATTCTAGAAATAATGCAGAAATAATAACTTAGGAAATAATGACACCATTCAATGCACATATAACACACAAGATTTACCCTGGTTCACCCAATTTGGGCTAGTCCAACAAACAAGAGTCTATCCTCCTTGATATATTATTCTCTCTCTTATCCCTAAAACAGGACATTACAATAATTATATAAGGAAACTCATACAACCATAAAACACCAAGTGGTATTAGGGTACCGTGGATACAACACCATGGGCTAAACCACCCACACCCACTAACCACCCACCAACCGTGGGAATCTCGGGGGTCGCTCCAAAAGTAGCGATAAAAGTAGGTGAAAAGTAGCGATAAAAGTAGGTGAAAATTTCGGCGTCGGCTACGCCGGGATGTATCACTTTCACCGTATCCGAGGGCGTCCCCCTACGCACCCCGAGCCATCACCTATTATGTAATCACCTTTATCATAGCCAGGGGTCCTTGGGGGCCTTCGGCCCCCCCGAACCCCCCCTACCCGTTGTCTTTTTCGTTGTAGTGCATGTCGTACAATTCTTTTTCGGCAAAGAATGAGACACATCCAACATTCTCCCACTTGTTGAATACTTTGCCAGAACCATTTCAATTGAACAAAATCTAAACTTTGCAGTGCTTACAGCCTTGGTTAAAGCATCTGCAACATTTTCCTTGGTGTCTACCTTTTCCAAAAACACTTTCCTCTGTTCAAGCATGTCCCTACAAAAATGGAACTTTGTATCAATGTGCTTCGTTCTTGAATGGTAAGCGGGGTTCTTTGCCAAAAATATGGCACTCTGACTGTCACAGCTTTATCTTCACAGACTCCTTGAAAGAACCCAATTTTAGCACATAGTCTTTGTAGCCATACAACTTCCTTACTTGCATCAGTGGCTGCCATATACTCAGCTTCAGTAGTTGAAATAGCAACAACAGTTTGCCTCTTGCTCATCCAACTAATGGCCCCTCCGAACAAATTGAATACATAAGCACTAGTAGATCTTCTCCTGTCCAGATCTCCAGACCAATCTGCATCAACAAACCCTTCTATATCCAATTGTCTATTTTCTTTACCTGTACCCTCATAGCAGATTGTAAAATCAAAGGTGCCACACAAATATCTGAACACCCTTTTCATAGCAGTCCAATGCTCTTTACCAAGTTTAGACATATATCTACTCAAGACTCCCACTGCATGGGCAATGTATGCTCTAGTACAAACCATGGCATACATTAAACTACCTACAGCATTTGCATAAGGAATATGTGACATTTCCTCTACCTCTTCTTCTATTTTTGGACATTGTTCATCAGACAATTTTTCACCTAAAGAAATAGGTACCTTCACCGGTTTGCAATCCTGCATATTGAACCTTTTCAACACTGTCTCAACATACTTTTTTTGATCCAGCCACAACTTTCTGTTAGAGCGATCTCTTTTTATTTGCATACCCAATATAAAATTTGCGAGGCCAAGATCCTTCTTGTCAAACTCGCGATGCCAACTGAGACTTTACTTCCATGACCAGTTTCTTGCTATTTCCAATTAGTAACATGTCATCAACATAAAGAACTATAATGACAATTACATTACCAATTTTCTTTGAATACACACAGTGATCAGCATTGCTACGAACAAAACCAATTCCTAAAACATAAGTATCAAATTTTTGGTACCACATTCTAGGTGATTTTTTCAGTCCATACAATGATTTCTTTAACTTACATACCAGATCCTCCTTTCCTCGCAATGATGAAACCTTCAGGCTGCCTCATATAGATTTCTTCCTCCAAATTTCTATGAAGGAATGCAGTTTTCACATCCATCTATTTTATTTCAAGATAAAATGCAGTAGCCACAGCTAACATAAATCTAATTGATGTTAGCTTTGCAATGGGAGAAAAACTTCACCATAATCAATTCCTTCAACCTGGGAAAAACCTTTAACAACCAGGCGAGCTTTATATTTCTCCACTTTACCTTTAGCATTCTACTTCTTCTTAAAGATCCACTTGCAACCTATTGCTTTCCTACCACTTGGTAATTTCACTAAATACCATGTTCTGTTCTTTTTCAGAGACATCATTTCCTCATCCATGGCCTCTTCCCAACGGTTTTCCTCTCCGTAATTAATGCCTTCTCTAACTGTTCTAGGATCTTCATCAGTAACAAACAGATAGTACAAAAGAAGTAGGAAAAGTAGATGGACTATACCTTTTAGGTTGCTTCCTTTCTCATGTTGATCTCCTTACCACTGGTGTATGAACCTCTTCTTCATCCTCTTCCGGATCCTCACCTGTATGCTCCTCTTCCATATCCTCATCTGTATGCTCCTCTTCCAGATCCTCTACTGTCTGATAGTTTTCCATGAGATCAAATTGGACCGTTCCAGGTTCCTCTTCTGTAACTACCTTCCTAGAATCACTGATCATCTCCCTAAACACCACATCTCTACTATACACTATACTTTTAGTTTTTGGATTCCAAAGCTTATATCCTTTAACACCATCTTTATAACCAATAAAGATACATTTAACAACCTTATTATCTAGCTTACTTCTTTTCTCCTTTGGAATATGCATGTATGCATCACGACCAAAAACTCTGAGATGTGAAATAGAAGGTTTCTTACCAAATAGAGCTTCAAATGGAGTTTGATCTGGCAATGCTGATGTAGGTGACCGATTTTGCAAGTAGCATGTTGTACTCACTGCTTCTACCCAGAATTCCTATGCCAAACCTGCACCACTGAGCATACTTCTAGCCTTCTCCATCAGTGATCTGTTCAACCTCTCTGCAACTCCATTCTATTGAGGTGTATATGGAGTAGTCTTCTGTCTTGCAATACCACATTGCTTACAAAATTTCTCAAATATATTAGAACAATATTCCCCTCCATTATCAGACCTCAACACCTTAATTATTTTATCATTTTGATTCTCAACAAGTGCTTTAATTTCCTTAAATTTTTCAAACACTTCATCTCTGCTCTTAAGAAAGTAAATCCATGCATATCTTGAAAAATCATCAACAAAGGAAGCATAATACCATGATTTTCCAAGATACGGCATAGGAACAGGACCAAAAATATCACTGTGGATCAAATCTAGTACCCCACTAGATATTGTGGCACCAGATGGAAAACTAACCCAATTCTGTTTACCATAAATACAATGTTCACAGAACTCATAAGACATTGAGTAATTAGGGATACCATGAACCATACCTTTTGTGTATAGGGTACGCAATCCCTTTTCTCCAATATGTCCCATCCTTTGATGCCAGAGTGTTGAGCTTTTATCAGAATCAACCTTAGGAATAGTTGAGCTATTGCACTCATTTGTCATAGTGCTTCCCAATAGCTTATACAGTGTTTCAATATGAACTCCCCTTGCCAACACCATTGATCCACGAACCATTTTTCATGAATCTTTTCCAAAACTGACATTCACTGCTGCATCGACCATTTTGCTTACCGAAATCAAATTTCTAGCAAGTCCCGAAATATGCATCACACCTAGTAGGATCTTAACCCTACCATCCTGTAGAAAAATTTTCACTCTTCCACGACCCATGATTCTGAGTGGTGAATCATCTCCCAATAGTACCTCCCCTCCATCATATATTTCATATTCACTGAACCACCCTCTATGAGGAGTCATATGAAAAGAGGCACCAGTATCAATCAACCAATCATTTTTATATAATCGTGTGGAGCACAATGAGCAGGATGCCAGATATACATCCCCTGCTTCATCAATGGATTTATTCATATATGTGGAAGTCGATTCATCTAAATTTTTTCCATACTCAGCTTTCTTTGATCTGCAATCCTTCTTCATATGACCAGGCTTGCCACAATTCCAACATTTTCTCTCAAACTTCCCCCGAGACTTGGATCTACCTTTAGACTTAGACCTATCACCATATCTAGATTTGTCCTTCTCCTTGGAACGCCCTCTCACTGTTAGGGCTTCCTTAGATGTGCCCTCCATGGATTTTCTCCTCATATCCTCAGATAATAGAGATGCCACTATATCTTCAAACTTCAATGTGGATGAAGTTGTACTACCAATTGCTACTACTAAGTTATCCCATGAATCTGGTAAAGAGCATAACGAAGTAATGCATTTATATTCCTCACTCAACTTAATATCTATAGATGTTAGTTGACTTACCACTGTATTGAATGCATTCAGATGATCTACAACCGAATCCCCGTCATGCATCCTAAGATTGTACAGTTTCTTTCTGAGGAATAATTTGTTCACTAGGGACTTCGATTGATACAAAGCCCCTAACCTCTCCAAGATATCCTTTGCTATAGCTTCTCCCGAAACATTGATGAGCACCGAATTTGCAAGACACAGTCGAATCAGACTCCTTGCTTTTCGATTCATCTTCTCCCAATCTTTATCAGAAGTACCCGTAGGTTTTGTTGTTTCTGAAATAGCAACCCACTGATCTCTGTCCATGAGCATATCTTCTATATTTAACTTCCATAGCTCAAAACTTTTGCTGTCAAATTTCTCGATTTCTATCCTTGAATGATTTCTTAACAATTTTTCTTCAAACTCCTTCTGCATAAATCCCACTCCAGAATAGGTTTCCTCTCACTCCTAGAAACCCTAGATCTTCTTCAAACGGATTTAAACCCTAGCAATAAAGGCGTCCCCCTATGGCTAATGACTTGGATCTGATACCAAATGAAGAGAATTTACAGAAACATATTATAGAAATAATGCAAAAATAATAACTTAGAAAATAATGACACCATTCAATGCACATATAACACACAAGATTTACCCTGGTTCACCCAATTTGGGCTAGTCCAGCAAACAAGAGTCTATCCTCCTTGATATATTATTCTCTCTCTTATCCCTAAAATGGGACATTACAATAATTATATAAGGAAACTCATACAACCCTAAACCACCAAGTGGTATTAGGGTACCGTGGATACAACACCATGGGCTAAACCACCCACACCCACTAAACACCCACCAACCGTGGGAATCCCGGTGGTCGCTCCAAAAGTAGCGATAAAAGTAGGTGAAAAGTAACGATAAAAGTAGGTGAAAATTTCAGCGCCGGCTGCGCTGGGATGTATCACTTTCACCGTATCCGAGGGTGTCCCCCTACGCACCCCGAGCCATCACCTATTACGTAATCACCTTTACCGTAGCCGGGGGTCCTTGGGGGCCTCCGGCCCCCCCGGACCCCCCCTACCCATCGTATTTTGCGCTGTAGTGCCTGTCGTACAATTATTTTTCGGAAAAGAATGAGACACATCCAACAATATCCACTTTGCCTTTGTATCAAAAAGATTCTTCATTTTCTTCAAATTGTAGTATTTTTGTTATCAAACTGTTTGTTTCATTTTCATTAAGAGATATAGTATCCCCATTAGCTAGTTAGCTTTTAAAATTTAAAATTTTCCAAGGCAAAGATCAACACCACAACTAGGTAATTTTTTCTACTATATTTTCTTCTCTATAGATATACATTTCAAAGATACTACCTTTGACTATGGTTGGAAGAGAAAAAATAATTTTATTTCTTATCCAATATCAACATCCATTTTTATTGATAGCATTAATAATAATAATTTATAAATCCACCTCAATTTAAATATATCTTCATCATTTTACAATTGCAGTTTTGATACTTATCATTCCTCTAATCTTTGAATACTTGTTACTTTAATTTCCATGTTATCTTGAGTAAGTGAGGATAGTTTTACCTTCATTACACAACCTTTTCTAGTTTTCCCTATATTTCCTTCAGAAGCAACTTGATAGGGAATTTTATGGATTGATTAATTCTTTTGCCATCAATTGGAGCATCCTTTCCTATAGCTAGGGTATCCTTGCTTCCATTTAAGGATTTCATTTATGACCTTTCCTCCTTGCTAGCTAACTTTCCTCAAAAGAAACCTTTATTTTTTAAATACAAATATCTCCTAAAAATATTTTAAGTTGATTCTCACTCCCTACTCCACATTCGCTCCTTGGCTTTTTATAAAGCTTTACTCTAATTAATATAAATCATTTACCATATATTAAAATAAAAATTATTCACTATTAAGATAAAAAGATTCAAAGCTAATAAAAATCATAAGACAAAGGAAAGGAGAAGTTAGTAAAATAATATAACAAAAATGCCAAAAGGTAAGTGAGAGAGGAATAATAATAATCAAGGATACAAGTTTCTCTCCTAACTTGTCAAGATCTCCTTCAATCCTTCAAGTAGGAGAACCATACAATTGAGAGATCAAGTTGAAGAGTTAGAGGTCCAAAATTTCTTTAATTAGATAATGATTGTTTAAATAGGATCCCAAGGCCTCAATTTATAGTTTTTTAGGCCTTGGAGGAGGGAGCTTGATGCATTCATGGATGATGGGAGAGGTAACCCAATTTGAAAATTCTAAATCCAAAATGGTCACCCTAGGGGGTAATACCTACAAGGAATGGTACCATAAATGATCCAAATCCAAAATGGAGGTAGAGGATCCAAGATTTTTCATCCTTGGCCTTGAAGCATAGAATCGTGAATCAAATTTTGATATTGTGATTCCATGGATGTGACTACTAAGGGTCATTTAGATGGGGAAGGAGCAGTACTTCAAAATATACACAGGAATATTCTAGGTGCAAAATTATGCTTTGAAATGGAGACCTATACTTTCACCTAGTTAGGAAAAACCCTTGGGAATTAATATTGAAATGACTAAAATTGCACTTTTTCTAGGCTTGAGGATTAATTTTAAGAAACTGGACAAATGGGTGGTCTAATTTTGGGCATCGATAGTAACAAGCTCACTCACACACACATACACACCCACCCAACCATAGTTTGAACTTGGGTCTTTGGAAGAGAGACCAATGCCTGAACCACTATGTAAATTTTAATAATTAATATAAGTTGGTAAAATAACAATTAATGTTTTTAAAAACAAATTCACCCTTGATGTGGAAAATTTTACAAGTCAAATATAAAGTAATACAAACCTCTAAACTTGTAAATATGAAATAAAAAATAATCTATAATATCTTTAGTTTAATTAAGCATGCATAGATTTTGAAATAAAATATTGTTTATCTCAAGGATATTGTTTAATATAAGTTCAAGTCTTGTAATTTAGGATTTTACAAATATTAGTTAAGTTTAAGTGATAAATAATAATCTTCAACATGTAACCATTTTTCTCTTGAATTTTCAACTCTCTTGAATATAATAAATTGCAATGTGTTTTTAAATTAAAATAATTTTTGGTTTCTTTATTTAAGAAAAATAAATTTTATAAGATTTGAGTATATAGATGGATTGAGGGACACTTTGAAAAAAATGAATATATTATATATAATGAATATTTTTAAAACATAAGCATACAAAAATTCATGCATATACAATGATCAATGTGATGGGTGCATAAATGTTTTATGCTTGTAATTTAACATCAAAATATTCTTCAAATTAATATTTGCTTGACAAGTTTTAAGCTTAAGTGGTATACATCACCTTAAAAAAGCATTTAGAGTCCTTTGTTTTCAATGTAACTTGATTTTTAATAATCTCACAAACTACTATATAAACATAGAATGACATGGGATATTCTTAAGTTCATCAATTCAATAATCAATATTTAATATATTTAAATAATACTACAACTGCAATCAACCTACACCTATAGTAAAATGGGAATTTCACATGTGTAACAACTCATCAACTCAACCCAAGGGAGAGATATATTTTTTATTTTCACAAGGAAAACTCACAAAGAAGTCCCAATAATTTTTAGCATTATAAGACATAACCAAATTTTAAATTTAGTATCGTTGCAGATGACACTCAAGTGGATAGGAGTGCCCAACATCCCATACTTTTGGGGTTCACTTTTCTAAATCTCACCATTTAAAAAATATACCATCAGTGGTTTCCCCACTTTTTCTATACCCTCACTAGTATAGGATAACTTGACCATGGTGTAGAGATTATCCCTTAAAGCCCATAACACTTAAAGGGGATATATTTTCCCTAACTCTACATAGGTATATCTATATAGGATTTTTTGAACATAATGCCTTAGTAATTAGTTACCACACCTCTACGGGTTAACTAAGGCCATTATCACTCATCTGGTAATTAGCATGGGTACTCGATCCTCACCATTCAAGGTGCCATAACTATATTATCTTATAAATGATTCGATGGATCAATCCACCATTTATATTCCTAAACCTCACTACTTAAGACTACCCAAAAGCCTCACTGCTTTGAAAACACCTGAGCCTCATTGTTCAAGGTGTATCATTCACAAATATTTGGTGATTACATCATCGCAACTCCTCCTAGATTGACAATACCTAGTTTTGCATCACCACAACTCCTCTCAGATTTATAATACCTAGTTATTGCATCACTGCAACTCATCCCAGGCTTGGGTACATCTTGAATCAAGGGTTTTCTAATATGTCTCTAGTATCATGCCCAAAGATCCATCCAAACCAAGAGTCTAACAATAAAATAAAACCATCTCTCCAAAAGGAAATAAAGTTCTAGATTAAATTATAAATTAATCCATCATAACACATTTCCTAAATACATTTTAAATCATAAAGCTATCATCTAGCATTTCCTTTATTTGCAATAAGAATGATAAATTCAACATCTAAGTAATAATCACCATAATCCATCAATTAGATGCTACTCATCATTCATAATCACATTCTTTGAATTTACAAATAATTAACTAATTCCAAAATCATTACATATTCAAATTTTGTTCAATCATAAAAATGCAAAAATAAAATACATATCATCTCTTTTCAAAATACAATATACTATCCAAGAGATCCTCCTCACTCTCAATTACAATATAACATATCAACATAAGCAATATTTAGATCATTCTTCTTTCCAAGGTCTTCATCTTGATAGGACATCTTCTACAAACTTGGAATAGAAATATAGGGATCAAGACAACTCTTTAATGCATATGCAAGCCTAAGATGCACAATGCAACAAACCATGTAATAATGCAACAATCAATCATTATTGAGAGAATCCCATACTTCTCTCAATCATGGATGATCTACTCAATCCTCACCCGTTTAATCTTTCAAAGACAACATATAACATAATTTTTATATATTTCTCAAACCTTATTCTATGCTAGCTTTATTTGTAAAATATAATGCCTTGCTATAATATCAAAAGGCAACCTTATTTTACTTCTAATATAACCCTTATTTCATTAAATATTACCAATCCAAATAATCCAGAAGGAGAAGTATTCAACATCATCCAATTAGATATTATGAAGAACACAAGCTTATACTGAGAGGGGGGTGAACAGTATAAGACCACTTTTTACTTTTTATTTCCCAATAAATATTATGCAATGTATCAATAGCAATATCAACAATAGTAATCAAAGCAATGCACAAATCACCACACACAATAGAGACACCAATTTAATGTGGTTCACCCAATGTGGGCTACTCCACGGAGAAAATATTTCACTAAAATTTTCTCAACAAATCTCTTGGGAAACCTTTCCCTATTACAATGTTTATGGACCTCTGTCCAAAGGAGACACCAATCCCCTAATCAAGTTCATGGATCTCTATCCATAGGAGACACCAATCTCCTCTGCTCTGGTTGGTGATCTTCTAGAAGAACTGTTGCCTCCACTACATTGGCTAATGGATCTCTATCCACTGAAGACTCTTGTCCTCACTCAGAAGACCTATCCTCACTACCCTGGCTAATGGACCTCTATCCACTAGAGATTATCATCCTCTATACTCTATCACCTCCAAAGCTTGCTCTTAGCTCTATCTCAAATCTGCACTAAACATAGTCCTTCGATCTAGCACAAATCTCTCAATATCTATCTCTGTGACAAATAGTCCTAAATCTACAAATTTATCCTCAAATCTGCACTAAACACAGTCCTTCGGTCTAGCACAAATCTCTCAATCTTTATCCTCAAATATGCACTAAACATAGTCCTTTGGTCTAGCACAAATCTATCCTCAAGCCTTAACACAAATCTTGACTCAATCACAAATCAACTCTGCTAGATCTGCCCCAAACCTTAACTCAAGGTTTGAACAAATCAATCAATCAAATCTGCTCTCAAGTCTTCTCAAAGACTTACCTCAAATCTGCCTTGTAAGCTTCCACAAAATCTCACACTAATCTATCCACAAGTCCTCTCTAGAACTTGTCCAATTTCTCAATTATCTTCAAATTTTTAACTTCCAAAGTCCCAATCATCCACAAGTCTTCTCAAAGACTTACCTCAAATATGCTCAACAAGTTCTCACTAGAACTTGTCCAATCTTCTCAACAAGTCTTCACCAAGACTTACCTTAAATATGCTCAACAAGTCCTCACTAGAACTTGTCCAATCTCATAGAAATATATAGAGAATTGTTAGAGACTCAATATGCTTCACACTCACAACAATGCTCAATCACTTTCTCTCTCTCTCTCTCTCTTTTTACCATAGAAACATATAGAGAATTTTTAGAGACTCAATATGCTTCTTACTCACAATAATGCTCAATCACTTTCAAACTCTTTCTCAAATCAATTTAGAATATAGAACAATTTGTTTCACATAGAACTAGAACTATCACTTCAACACTTCCACTTGACTAGGCTCAATCAACTCCACTCAATCAATCACTCAATGAAATACTCCTTGCTCACAAACCCTAGTCCAAGCATATGAACACTCACTCAATAATTTCCAACAATGCTTATCAAACAATCTCACATAACAATGATACTCATGATCTTTCACAAACCCTAGTTCAAGATAGTTCTCAACTTCACATAACAATGATACTCATGTTCTTTCACAAACCCTAATCATGCATATGAAGTTTCATTCAATATTTCCAACAATGCTTATCAAACAAGGTTTTTATCAACAACTCTCACTCAGAAAACCTTTAACAATCAAACTCAACAATGCTTATCAAACAACCCTTTTCTCTCCAACTTAGCATTCACAACATCCAAAAATCACTCACAAGGAAGATGTGCCCATACCTTTTGTTTGTTGAAGAATTGACCTCAAAACCTGTCTTAAACACAATTTTCTTCTTTGCCAATTTCAAAGGTTAGATGACAAAATATCACACTAACACTCTCTCAAAAATATTTCTCAATTACAAAAATAATCAAACTCAAATACACCTTATTACTCCTTCTTTGAAATAAGCATTCACCAAAACACATAAAAATAAATCTTTTATTAAACCTTATAACTCCACTCTTAAACAACTCAAACCACCAAATAATTAAATAAAAAATTATTTAATTTTATCAACCTTATATCTCCCTAAGCTCATAAATACACCATACAACCTTAGAAGCACAAATCAATTTATAACAAAAATTTATTACCTCACAAAGTGCTCCCGATGGGATTCGATCCCACAACATAGTGCCTCCAGTGCCTTAGCTACGATAGCCAAGCCACGTGAGCTAAGCGCTCACGTGGAAGGCAAAAGCGCTCACAACGCTTTGTCTTCCACCTAGGTACCAAAATCCAAAAAGGCTTTGGCATCCTTGGTGCTCAAAATACTACACACCAACCTCCACTGTGAGTCGAACGTGGGACCTCACATTCCTAGGCGCTTCCACTTGCCACTAGCCCACTTGGCTAGGTGGTGACAAGGCCTTCGTGCCTTGTCCCTTTTCTTCCTTCGCTCACCTGCCAAAAGGGTCAAACATGGACTCTTCCTCCTCTTGCTCAATGAAAACTTGTGCACACGATTTGCTCAGGGAATAATTAAAAATCATGGATACTTTATGCCTTGGGTCTCTTCCCTCCTTTATATGCATAATGTGGTGTCTTCGATGATGTCGACGTGATTAATTCAAAAATTTGAATTATAAACTTTATAACCCTAACTCTAGGGTTTATTAAATTAAGTTATAAACTAACTTATAATTAAATTATAATTAACTTATAATTAATTTAATAACTCTTTAGAGTTAATCAAATTAAATTATAAATTAATTTATAATGAAATTATTATAATTAATTTAATCTTTAGGTCTCAACCTTAGACCTCTAATATTATAATAAAATATTATAATATTATTTTTCTTGGGCCTTCCTGTTGCTCTTTAGACCTCATCTGACCACCTTGAATATTATAATTAGGGGCATTATAATATTATTTTCCTTAGGTCTAGAAGCAATATTTTTCTTGCATAATTGACTCCTTGACACCCTTCTTTTTGTCCTGCTCACTGAAACTGACTCTTGACATCAATGACAATAAATCCTGCTCATATTTCCAACAATCTCCCCCTTTGTCATTGATGGCAACCCACTTTATTTTTACCATTCCTTTTACCTTTTCCTGTTCTGCTCCCCTTGAGAAACTGCTCCCCCTAACTGAATGCTCTCCTCCTAACTCAAATCTCTCCCCCTTACTCAAATCTCTCCCCCTTTGTCATCAATGGCAAAGGGTCACCTTTGGGGCTCGGGGCTAAGAATGAAACTCTTAGCTTAGCCCCTCCCCCACCTCCTCTTGAGGTGGTTAATTCTAGGGTGGGAGTATTTCTACTCCCAGAATGCAATGATCTTTACCTTTGTCCACTTTCCTTCTCATCTGATCCTTCTGATTCCTCTGACTATTCTTGTTTCTGCTTGTCTCTAGAATTTCTTCTCTACACCACTTTGTTGTATGTCCATCATTATTGCACTTATAACACTTAATGTTATTATTCCTTGGAGGTGCAAATATCTTGGGATTTCTTCTGGTGAAGCCATATCTATTCCTTTCATGAACCCTACAATTCATTGCCTTGTGACCAAACTGATTACAAGAGTAGCAATACCCTTGAAATAGTTGTCTATTTCTGAAATTTCCCATATTCTTGTCTTTCATGTGTCCTGCATTGAGAAGCTTTGTGCCCAAACCTGTGACATGAGAAGCATCATCCATTGAAATTACCTTGCCTTGACCTCATTGGTCTCTTAGTCTCTTTTACCCTATGTTGATTCTTGTTCCATCTGTTCCTCTTTTGTGCATTGTTCCTTTCCTTGTTGAACTTTCTATTTTCCAACTCATCCTTAGAAGTCTCACTCTCTCTTACACTCTCTTCTTCTAAAGTTTCTTCTTCTTCAGAACTTGAGGTTGACTCCTCTCCTTGTTTCTTTTGTACCTATTCAAAACCAAGACCTGTCTTGTTTGTTGACCATCTTTGTACCTTGATCATCTTATCTACGATATTTGAGCTCTTTCCAAACCTGTGTAACCTATCCTTAGACTCTTTTATTTCTTCCCTTAGTAGAGCCACTTCATGTTCTAACCTTTCACATTCTAAGACCTTTGCTTCTAACTTATCTTTGAACTTCCTTGTCTTAGCCATTGACTTATTTAGATCCTCTATAAGCTTTCCTTTCTCTTCATCACATTCTTGAAACTGAAGCTTAAGTTGGGAGTTTTGCTTTCTTACCTTCTTTAATGCATCAAGGGCATGAATAAGTTCACCTTCAAGATCAACTCCTCTTATTTTTTATTCTTCCTCTATTTTTTTACCTTTGAAAACATCTTCATTCTTTTCTGACTTGTCTTCTATAGGATCACCTCCTTCTTCTAATGCCATTAGAATATTCTCTTCTGGTCCTTCAAGTGTATCTTCATATTCATCATCACTGAAACTGAAACCACTCTTTGTACAACTATCTTCAAGATGACCAAAGTTACCACATCTAAAACACTTGAGGATTATTGGTGACCTTTTCTTAACCATTTCCTTTTCTTTTGTCAAAAATAGAACTTCATATTTATCATTATCTGAGGAACTATTATCACTATCACTTGAGTACTTACTTGCCTTGTTTGCATAGTAACTCTTCTTCTGTCTTTGAAAGAACTTCTTTCCTTGCTTGCCTTGTCCATCCTTGCCTTTCTTTTGGTACCTGTATTTTTTTGATTCCCTGTTCTTATGATCCTATTTTTCTTCATCATTGCTATTTCTAGCTTCTTGAAAATCAGTTGCATAGTGACCATACTTTCCACAATTGAAACATCTAACATATTTTGCATATTTAAATCTTCTTGGATCCTTGTTCCTTCTACCATAATTTTCTTCTTC
Source organism: Wollemia nobilis (assembly GCA_028583015.1). Taxonomy (NCBI): domain Eukaryota; kingdom Viridiplantae; phylum Streptophyta; class Pinopsida; order Araucariales; family Araucariaceae; genus Wollemia; species Wollemia nobilis. Next base: position 2,746,125 of record JAQPPZ010016601.1, on the reverse strand, counting down.
ATCACTGGATGACTCATTGCTTGAATCTGACTTCTTACCCTTTGTCTTCTTAGTAGCTTTGAAGGCTGCTTCTTTCTAGAGATTAGGTTCCTCTTTTGTTCTCATCTCAAAAGTTGTAAGAATGCCAAGTAACTCATCCCTTGTCAAAATATCACCATATTTTGATTCCTCTATAGCTAAAATATTTTCACTAAACCTTTTTGGGAGAGATCTTAAGATCTTATCACAAACATCATATTCTTGAACCTCAAGTCCAAGTCCTTGCATGGAGTTAACAACCTCATCTACATGAAGTAGATAAGCACTAATGTTTTCCTCATCCTTCATTCTTAGTTCTTCAAATTGTCCTTTGAGATTTCACAACTTTACCTTTTTGACCTTTTTATCTCCTTCATATATGCTTTGCAACTTATCCCAAATTTCTTTTGCTGATTTGCAATGCATAACCTTAACAAATTTTGTTCTATGCAAACCTCTCAAAATTGCATTCATTGCTCTTGAATTGTAATGATGTAGAAGCTTACCATATTTATCTGTAGGTGGAGTAGCTGGTGGTGTGTATCCATTTTCAACTGCTTCCCATATTTCATTGCCAAGTGCCATCAGGTGAATCTTCATTCTCATACTCCAAAATACATAATCGCTTCCATCAAACACTGGTGCTGAATTATCTGAGGATCCACTCTTAGAATCCATTGTGTTCTTGTAAGATTTTCCTTCAAGCTATTAAACTCTTTCGAAGGAACCCACTCTGATACCAATTGAAGAACACAAGCTTATACTGAGAGGGGGGTGAATAGTATAAGACCACTTTTTACTTTTTCTTTCCCAATCAATATTATGCAATATATCAATAGCAATATCAATACAATAGTATAATCAAAGCAATGCATAAATCACCACACACAATAGAGACACCAATTTAACGTGGTTCACCCAATGTGGGCTACTCCATGAAGAAAATATTTCACTAAAATTTTCTCAACAAATATCTTGGGAAACCTTTCCCTATTACAATTTTTATGGACCTCTATCCAAAGGAGACACCAATCCCCTAATCAAGTTCATGGATCTCTATCCATATGAGACACCAATCTCCTCTACTCTAGCTGGTGATCTTCTAGAAGAACTATTACCTCCACTACACTAGCTAATGGATCTCTATCCACTGAAGACTCTTATCCTCACTCAGAAGACCTATCCTCACTACTCTAGCTAATGGATCTCTATCCACTAGAGACTATCATCCTCTATACTCTATCACCTCCAAAGCTTGCTCTTAGCTCTATCTCAAATCTGCACTAAACATAGTCCTTTGATCTAGCACAAATTTCTCAATTTTTAAAATTTATCTAATCTATCCTCAAATCTACACTAAACATAGTCCTTTGGTCTAGCACAAATTTATAATCTCTGTCCTCAAATCTGTACTAAACATAGTCCTTGGTCTAGCATAAATCTGCTCAATATATTCCTCAAGCCTTAACACAAAGCTTGAATCAATCACAAATCAAATCTGCTAGATCTACCCCAAACCTTAACTCAAGGTTTGAACAAATCAATCAACTCAAATCTGCTCTCAAGTCTTCTCAAATACTTACCTCAAATATGCCTTGTAAGCTTCCATAAAATCTCACACTAATATATCCATAAGTCCTCTCTAGAACTTATCTAATCTCTTAATAAGTCTTCACAAAGACTTACCTCAAATCTGCTCAACAAGTTCTCACTAGAACTTGTCCAATCTGCTCAACAAGTCTTCACCAAGACTTACCTCAAATCTACTCAATAAGTCCTCACTAGAACTTGTCCAATCTCATATAAACATATAGAGAATTGTTAGAGACTCAATATGCTTCACACTCACAACAATGCTCAATCACTTTCACTCTCTCTCTTCTCTCTCTTTTTACCATAGAAACATATAGAGAATTGTTAGAGACTCAATATGCTTCTTACTCACAATAATGCTCAATCACTTTCAAACTCTTTCTCAAATCAATTTAGAATATAGAACAATTTGTTTCACAGAACTAGAACTATCACTTCAACACTTCCACTTGACTAGGCTCAATCAACTCCACTCAATCAATCACTCAATGAAATACTCCTTGCTCACAAACCCTAGTCCAAGCATATGAACACTCACTCAATAATTTCCAACAATGCTTATCAAACAATCTCACATAACAATGATACTCATGATCTTTCACAAACCCTAGTTCAAGATAGTTCTCAACTTCACATAACAATGATACTCATGTTCTTTCACAAACCCTAATCATGCATATGAAGTTTCATTCAATATTTCCAACAATGCTTATCAAACAAGGTTTTTATCAACAACTCTCACTCAAAAAACCTTTAACAATCAAACTCAACAATGCTTATCAAACAACCCTTTTCTCTCCAACTTAGCATTCACAACATCCAACAATCACTCACAAGGAAGATGTGCCCATACCTTTTGTTTGTTGAAGAATTGACCTCAAAACCTGTCTTAAACACAATTTTCTTCTTTGCCAATTTCAAAGGTTAGATGATAAAATATCACACTAACACTCTCTCAAAAATATTTCTCAATTACAAAAATAATCAAACTCAAATACACCTTATTACTCCTTCTTTGAAATAAGCATTCACCAAAACACATAAAAATAAATATTTTATTAAACCTTATAACTCCACTCTTAAACAACTCAAACCACCAAATAATTAAATAAAATTTATTTAATTTTATCAACCTTATATCTCCCTAAGCTCAAAAATACACCATACAACCTTAGAAGCACAAATCAATTTATAACAAAAATTTATTACCTCACAAAGTGCTCCCGACGGGATTCGATCCCACAACACAGTGCCTCCAGCGCCTTAGCCATGGTAGCCAAGCCGCGTGAGCTAAGCGCTCACGTGGAAGGCAAAAGCGCTCACAGCGCTTTGTCTTCCACCTAGGCACCAAAAGCCAAAAAGGCTTTGGCATCCTTGGCACTCAAAATACTGCACACCAACCTCCACTACGAGTCGAACGTGGGACCTCGCGTTCCTAGGTGCTTCCACTTGCCACTAGCCCACTTGGCTAGGTGGTGACAAGGCCTTCGTGCCTTGTCCCTTTTCTTCCTTCGCTCGCCTGCCAAAAGGGTCAAACGTGGACTCTTCCTCCTCTTGCTCAACGAAAACTTGCGCACACGATTTGCTCAGGGGAATAATTAAAAATCATGGATGCTTTATGCCTTGGGTCTCTTCCCTCCTTTATATGCATAATGTGGTGTCTTCGATGACGTCGGCGTGATTAATTCAAAAATTCGAATTATAAACTTTATAACCCTAACTCTAGGGTTTATTAAATTAAGTTATAAACTAACTTATAATTAAATTATAATTAACTTATAATTAATTTAATAACTCTTTAGAGTTAATCAAATTAAATTATAAATTAATTTATAATGAAATTATTATAATTAATTTAATCTTTAGGTCTCAACCTTAGACCTCTAATATTATAATATTATTTTTCTTGGGCCTTCTTGTTGCTCTTTAGACCTCATCTGACCACCTTGAATATTATAATTAGGGGCATTATAATATTATTTTCCTTAGGTCTAGAAGCAATCTTTTTCTTGCATAACTGACTCCTTGACACCCTTCTTTTTGTCCTGCTCACTGAAACTGACTCTTGACATCAATGACAATAAATCCTGCTCATATTTCCAACAGTATTATTAACTAAAAACCAAAACCCTTAAATCAAAATTATAAAAGCAACATATTTAATAATAGATAATAATTTTCTATGGAATATAAAATTCAATTACCATTATATAGTTTATTCAAAATAATTTAAGGTAAAGGTGCTTTATGCTATATATTATAATGTTGATTACCTAGGCAATGAAACAACCTTGTTGGAATATTACCATTAGTAAAAGGTTAAAAAAATTGTTTTTACCTTGGGTAAAGGTAACTTACCTTTTACCTTACCTGGACGGCAGTGGACGGCAAAATTTGGGCGGCAAGAGAATTCTATTCATCCTTCCTTTCCCCCAATTTCTCCTTCCCCCCTTTCTTTCTCAAATAGGTTATTTACTGCCTATTTAATCTATGTAACCTAAGTTTTAATGTTAATGCAATTAATCCTTTTTCGTCCACACTCACCTTTCACATTTGGTATCAGAGCGACACGATTCCCGAGGCAGAAGCACGGATCCTGAGGTAGCCCGTAGGAGCCGAGGTGGCACGGATCCCGAGGCGGCCCGTAGGAGCAGTCCGACACGTTTCTCGAGGCACTGGAGGTGGCCCGTAGGAGCAAGATCCGCATGATTCTCGAGGCACTGTTGACGTGGCACATGATTCCCGAGGCATGAGATTGACGTGGCGTGACGCGTGGCGACGTGTGACTGGCGCGCGGCCCGAGGTGTGGTGACGTGGCACTGGCGCGCGGCCCGAGGAGTGGTGACGTGGCGATCCGCGCGTGCATCGATGGCAAAAGGATCCTGCGGCGTTAGTGACTGCCCGTAGGCAGTCAAAGCACTTTATGTGCTTAGCTCTTTTTAAAGAGCTTTTACATCGCCCTACGGGCGATGTGGGACTAAAGTCCCAAGTAAAATCAAGCTTCGCGCCGAAGCGCGAAGCCAACATTAGCTTCGCGCTCGACGCGGAAGCTAAAGGGCGGGGAGCACGCATTGCTCCCGGATCATCCCGGTAGCGCAGCGGCTACCCTCAGCCCTGACACCCGCGAGGTCGCAGGATCGACTCTCGACGGGGTCAATAGATAATTAAAATTAAAAAAAAAAAAAAAAAACTAAGGAATAGTTTAAATTTAAAAAAAAATAATAATTTTTTTTGTGTGTAATTTCCTAAGAGGAAATATCTGTTCATTAGTTTTTTATAAATTTTTTTTTTTTCAAAGTTGATAGAAATTTCCTGAGAGGAAATAATTGTAAAGTTTTAAAAAAAAAAAAACTTTGAAAGTTAATTTTTTTTTATTATTTCCTAAGAGGAAATCTTTGTAAAAGAAAATTTCTGGGAAATTTTCTTAAATGATAAGATCGGATGGATGTTATCATGCCCTCTGCAAGTTGTTATTGAAAACAAACCCTGAAAACTTTGATAGGCACGTGAAAACACTAGGACTTAATACAGTTTTTTCACAGCTTGCAAAACGCGGTTATTGCACACCGGAGAAATCCTAATCAAGGATACGAAGCATATTCAGAAGATAACTCCTTTGGCAGCAGATTTGAACAATCCGACATAGTTGCAATTGCTTCACAAGGATCCGAATATACTCATTATAGTAATTCAGTTGAAATCCTTCAACCTCCTTCTCCTGAAATAATATTGATCAGTGACGATGATGAACAAATCGCTGACAATTTTGTAATTGCTGAACAACAAGTGTGAGTTGTTTATGATTGTAAATCAAGCAAGGCTTGATAGTTTGTAAAGTCTTTTTTGCAATAAGACTATAAAAGAGAGGTTTCTTGTTTTAGTAGATAATAATGGGATCACATAATAATCTACCAATTCCCGAATTCAGTGGGGATAATTATGAGTACTGGTCCATCAAGATGAGGACATTACTCATTGGAAAAGGACTATGGGATATTATTGAAGACGGATACATTGCTCCAACAGATTGGACTACTTTAAGTGCAAATGATAAGAAGATCTACAAAGATGCACAGAAAAATAATTCTTTTGCCTTATACCATCTTCAATAAGCATTAGATCCTAGTATCTTTCCTAGAATTGCATCTTACTTAACTGCTACAGATGCATGGAATGCCTTGAAAGAAGGATTCCAAGGAAGTGATAAAGTAAAGCAAGTCAGGCTTCAGACTTTGAAAAGAGATTTTGAAAATCTCATAATGAAGGAAAATGAAAGAGTCGGAGACTACTGTGTACGAGTCAAAGCAAGTAGTTGATATGATGCAAACTTTAGGTGAAGACACAAAAAATGAAACAATTGTGAAGAAAGTGTTGCGAACACTTCTTCCTAAGTGGAATCACATTGCTATCATAATTGAAGAATCCAAAGACCTTTCTACTCTTACATTTGATAGTTTGATTGGATCATTAACATCACATGAAGAGCGACTTCAAGGAGCCCCTTCAACAAGCTATGGAGGTGATGACAAAGCCTTCACTTCGAATGAAACTGCAAGACGAGAACAAGGAAGAGGCCGAGGCAGAGGACAACAACAAAGAGGCAAGAGCCAAAGCAACTCCTACAGAGGAGGTAATCAAAACAGAGGTGGAAATCAAAACAGAGGAGCCAATCAGAACCAAAGAGGCAATGCAGCCCGTGGAAATCAAGGACGAGGAAGTAACAAGACTAAAACAACTTGTTTCAATTGTGGGAAACAAGGTCACTTCGCTCGTGAATCGCTGGTCAAAGTCTTCAAAAGATCAAAGCAGTCAATATGGCTCATTCTACGAAGAAGAAGAAGGTCCATCAAACCTTTTTCTCTCTTATGGACAGCCAGATCAAAATCTAAATGATACATGGATTTTGGATACTGGTTGCTCCAACCACATGAGTGGCAAAGAAAATCTCTTTGCTACATTAGATTCAAATTACAAATCTCATGTTAAGTTAGGGGATAATAAATCTTTGCAAGTTGAAGGCATTGGAGCTATGGCAGTTCCAACAAAAGAAGGCCTTAAAAATGTGAATGACATATACTATACTCCACAACTACAACACAATTTGTTAAGTGTTGGCCAAATGATGGAGAAGCATTACAAATTAGTTTTTGATGAAAGCAAATGTACAATCTTTGATAAAAACAATTGTAACCGGGTCATCACATAAGTACCTATGACAAAGAATAGGTTGTTCCCTCTAAAATTTGGTGAGCCAGGGGGAGCTCAACTTGCAAACATTGCTATTACAAATCCAAGTGAATTGTGGCACTTGAGATATGGTCACCTCAATTCCGCTAGCTTGAAAATGTTAATATCACAAGCTATGGTGACAGGACTACCAAAAATTCTAGAACATAAAAAGGTATGCGAAGCATGTGCTTTGGGAAAGCACTCCAGAACGAAGTTTCCAAAAGGCCGAGCGTGGAGAGCAAGCTATCCTCTTCAGCTAGTACATTCGGACATCTGTGGTCCAATGCAAACAAAAAGTCTTGGAAACAATTCTTATTTTCTAACATTCATAGATGATTATTCTAGAATGTGTTGGCTCTATTTTCTGAAACACAAAGATGAAGCATTTGATTGCTTCATAGACTTCAAAAATAATGTAGAAAAGCAAAGTGACTACTATGTCAAATGTCTTCGCACTGATAAAGGAGGAGAGTACTCCTCAAATGAATTTCTTCATTATTGTAAGCAAAATGGGATAAAAAGGCAGTTCACCACTGCCTATACCCCACAGCAGAACGGTGTGGCTGAGAGAAAGAACCGCACCCTTGTTGAAATGGCAAGAACAATGCTTCATGCAAAACATCTCACAAACAACTATTGGGCAGATGCAGTGAGAACAAGTGCATATATTCTAAATAGAAGTCCGACTTCTAGTTTAGATGGTATCACTCCTTATGAAGGATGGTACGGTAAGAAACCAAATGTCAAACATTTCAGAGTATTTGGTTCTTTATCTTATGCACACATTCCTGAGGAGAAGAGAAAGAAGCTTGATCCAAAGAGTCAAGCATGTGTTTTTGTAGGGTATTGTGATTCAACCAAAGGGTATAGATTGTACAATCCCACGACACATAAAATCATTATCTCCAGGGATGTAATTTTTGATGAAGGGGGAGAATGGGGTCATAAAAAATTTGTTGATTTTGACTCTAATTCGGACAGTTCTACATTAGTACCTCCCACATTGGTACAACCCAAGAAAAGCAGTGGAAAAAGTCCTCCTCCACAAATTCCACATCAGGAAACTTCATCAAGTACATCAAGTGGTACACCAAGTCCAAGAGGGACTTCTTTGTTGGCACCACCAAATTCTCCAAAATGATTTCAAAGATCAGTAAGCGCTCCAAGCCCGATGGATATTGATTCAGTTTCTCAAAGGAAAGAGACAAATAGAGGAAAGCACATACTACATAGTCATCCATCTACTCAAATGTTGGATAGGAATTTCCAACAAAGATACACTAGGAGTCAAGCTAGTGAGATGGATGACATTTTGTCAAGACTTGAAAATCTTCAAATGTCATGGGATGATGAGTCTCATGAACCAAGGGGTGATGTAGTCAATTATGCTTTGTTGGTCGCCGCATAGCTAGAACCTTCTAGCTATGAAAAAGCATGCACTGAAAATATATGGCAAGATGCCATGGAAGAGGAAATATCCTCAATTAAAAAAATGATACTTGGGAGCTTGTGAAGCTTCCCAAGGGAAAAAAATGTGTTGGATGTAAATGGGTCTATAAGACCAAATTCAATGCTGATGGAAGCATTGAAAGGCACAAGGCAAGATTAGTAGCTAAAGGTTTTACTCAGAAATATGGAATAGATTATGAGGAAACCTTTGCTCCAGTTGCTCGACAAGAAACAATTAGAACTGTTCTTTCCTTGGCAGCCCATAAAGGATGGAAAATTCAACACATGGATGTGAAAAGTACATTTTTAAATGGATACCCGATGTAAGAAGTGTATGTTCAACAACCTCAAGGTTTCCAAGAACCAGAAAAGAGAACCTTGTTTATAAATTAAAAAAAGCACTTTATGGCCTCAAGCAAGCACCAAGAGCATGGTACTCACGAATTGACGGCTATTTCAGCAAATATGGTTTCACAAAAAGCAAGAGTGAACCAACACTATACTACCTGAAAATGGAGTAGATATCCTCATAGTTTGTTTATATGTGGATGATCTAATATTCATGGGTAGTAATAATAAAATGAATATGGATTTCAAAAACTCCATGATGAATCAGTTTGAGATGAAGGATCTCGGATTAATGAGATACTTCCTAGGAATGGAAGTACATCAATCAAAGAATGGGATCTTCATATGTCAACAAAAATATGCTCATGACATGATCAAGAAATTTGCTATGCAGTAGTGCAAATCAGTTGCAACACCAACTGGACATGGAATCCAGCTAAGCAAAGAAGATGGAGCACCAAAAGTTGACTTGACCAATTTCAGAAGCATGGTTGGGAGTTTAATGTTTCTCACCAACACTAGGCCAGATATACAAGTATGTTGTTTCTCTTGTATCACGGTTTATGGCATGCCCATCCGAGCTGCATCTACAAGCAACCAAACGAATTTTACGATATGTAAAAGGTACATTGGATTTTGGAATCCATTACCACAAGTCTAACTCTTTGAAGTTATTTGGTTATAGTGACAACGATTGGGGCAAGAATATAGATGACAAAAAATCTACATCGTGGAACCTGTTTTAGTCTAGGTTCAGGACTAATAACTTGGAGTTCCAAGAAGCAATCTGTTGTAGCATTATCATCTACGTAAGCCGAGTACATAGCCATTACTCATGCCGAGACTCGATCCTCTCGGTTGAGGAAAATCCTTGAAGAGATTGGCGAAAAACAAATTGGTCCAACCAAACCGAATTGTGATAATATTAGTGCCATACACTTGGCATATAATCCGATCCACCACAAAAGGTCAAAACATTTTGATATGAAGTATCACTTCATAAGAGATATGGTGGAACAAATGACAGCTTGAGCTTCAATATTGTAGCACTTTGGATAATCTAGCAGACATCTTTACCAAAGGCATGGCTAAAGCTCAATTTATAAAGCTGAGAGACTATATAGTTAGTCCTCTCAACTTTAAGGGGGAGAATGTTGGAATATTACCATTAGTAAAAGGTTAAAAAAATTGTTTTTACCTTGGGTAAAGGTAACTTACCTTTTACCTTACTTGGACGGCAAGTGGATCTACAACATTTGGGCGGCAAGAGAATTCTATTCATCTTTCCTTTCCCCCAATTTCTCCTTTCCCCCTTTCTTTCTCAAATAGGTTATTTACTGCCTATTTAATCTATGTAACCTAAGTTTTAATGTTAAAGCAATTAATCCTTTTTCGTCCACACTCACCTTTCACACAACCTTCATTAATAATATAAATAAAAGCATTGGCAAAAGACACCATAAAAGGAAGCATACATCAACATTAAAGTTAAAGAGCAAAAATACAACTAACTCGAGCAACAAAAAAATGCATGAAGGCTCCAAACATGAAACCCAATCTAAGGATACACTCAAGCTTCAAAACAACACAAATGCAACTTACTATCACAATCTGAGGTGGCAAAAAGAGGGGTAGCTAGCCCTACAACTAACCTCTAAACTCATAATGGCAACCACACATGAACCTATCCAATATGGTGAAACTAGGTCTACGCAACACAAAAACCAAGAGGTAGACATAGGAGAATACCAAGTTGGATATAAAACACATGCAACATGGATCCAAAGAGGATGCCTACCATTCCTAACCATCCTACAAATAGAAAAAGCTATCTATAGGCTCTCTCTCTTTGATGGATCTAAGGTTCACTATGCTATGAGCCAAATGATAATACAAACATAATCCACTCTTCAAAAGAGACTTCTAAGACATCTAGGTTATCTAAAATTGATTCCACTACAACTAAGAAAGATAAAATCTAACACTACTACAGATAGTAGCTAACACAAGGAAGGCTATAACAACAAACCAAAAATAAATCTTATGGCTTGCTATTCTATGAAAAGCAACTAACCAAGCCTTCCTCAAAACACATAAACTACTCTCCTACAACAACACTTAAAATAGGTTAAGGAGTTGAATAACAAATTAAGCAATTAAAATACAATACAAGGAATGTATCAACTGGGTTACCAACCTTGTTTTTGTGTAGTTGATCTTAGTAACTCCTGCAAAGAAGCATCTCAACAAAAAAACCTTATCTTCCCGATCTTTGTTCCCCACTAGCGATGCAAATCTTGACCAACCTCTTGCACATATATTTCTCCCAAGAAACCATCTCGAAAGAGATATCCTTTGCATGCTAGCTCATAATGCACAAGAGTAATGTTTCTTTCCAAGCTATACATTCCAAGATGCCAATTCTTCAAACATTGCCAATATTCTAAAAATAACATCTTTCCAACCTTACCTTAATTATGAACTTAACTTCATATTTATTAAATATATTCCTTAAATAAATGCTATCAATTTATTAATGTTCTAGCATTAATAATCAAATCACTTATCCACTTCTTTCTAAAGCTACCAACATTAGAATAATAATAATTAAATCAATTATTCACCTAATTAATTTAATTACTATCAAATGCTAATATTAACCATTAACATTGATATCAAACAATTCCACATACAACAACATAAGGGCTCTTTCTAAGCTATCCTTTCCCAACTAAGATGCAATAAAAAATATGCACAACAAAGTTTATCGTTAAGTAAAAGCCTACGATAATTGCCATGTTATCACCCTCCTATGAAGGATGTCTCTTTTGCTTTAATAGCAACCTCCTTGCCCAATGGTGCATTCAATCAAACATACATATATGCAATGAATCTACATGAAGGATTTCATTTTACCCTTGAACTATCAATGATTAATTCATCCATAATTTTCCTTTTTGGTCAACTCTTGTCGTTGTCCCATACCAATCCACCTATGAGAGTACCTGGTCCTGCATCCACAAAATTCATCAACAATACCATATTATCAAAATAGCATAATTCATCTTTAAAAAGTATAATTATCAATTCATCATGAGATAACATAATAATATTGTATTAATATCCACACATTAGTACAAAAATCACACAAAAAGAGCAGTCCTACCATGAGGATCGTTACATACTCCACCTAGGACTAAACACATTACCTTTTGTTTTTTAAAAGCAACAATATATATTACTTAAACAAATATAGGAATTGCTTCCTCATTTTCTCAGCATCTTCCCAAGTATCATAATTTTTGGAATAATGGTCCCATTGGACCTTACATTGATCTAGGGTTTGTTTTCTCAAAATTATAGAATGAAACCCTAGAATCCTTATCGGTCACACCTTCATGGTTGAGGGATCTGCCATTTGTAATTTTAAAATATTCCAAACATGAGAAGGATTAGCAACATACTTCCTAAGCAAGGATATGTGGAAAGTATCATGGATCTTTGATAGGTTGGGTGGTAAGACAAGATTATAGGCTATTGGACTAATCTTATAAATGATCTCAAAAGGCCCAAAAAAATGAGGGTCCAACTTAGTTGACTTGATGTCACATTTCATGGGTCGTACCCTCAAGTACGCTTTGTCTCCCCCAAATAATTCTCTTGGTGATATTTTTAGATTAGCATAGTTCTTATGAATATTGGGTGCTTCCTTGAGCCTCTTTCAAACCACTCTAAGTTGCTTCTCCATATCTTTGATAGTATTGGGTCCAATCACCACCTAATATTTCAAATTAGCCCATGATAGAGGTGTTCTACATCTTCTACCATACAAGGCCTAAAATAGAACCATTTCCAAGAATGCACGTTATACATTATTATATAGAAATTCAACTAGATGCAAATAGTCTTTCCAATTAGAATTTTGATCCATGCAATACATACGAAGCATATCTTCAAGAACCTAGTTAACCCTCTATATTTTCCCATCTATTTTTGGATGGTAAGTAGAACTAATATTCAATTTATTTCTCACTGCATGATGAAGAGCCTATCAAAATTTTAATGTAAACCTAAAATATTTTTTTGATATGATCACCTTAGAAAAATCATGTAACCTGATTATTTCCTTGGTAAACTTATTTACCACTATCGGTGCATCATCCCTAATGTTCCATATCACTATCTTTGGCAGGTGTGGTTAGAAAGGAACCATAGAGTCTTTAATGAGTCTATCCATGATCATCAAACTATCATTGCTAGGATCCTATCCTTTGCCAATGAGAATTTAAACTTTATCCCTTTTAATATCTGCAGGAGACCACGATTGCTCAATATTTAAGCTTAAACTTGTTATATGAGTCTGTGCCTAGGGTAGTCAACCCCAGAGCTAATGTTAAGTGGTCCCCACCTCCTATGGGTTGGTTTAAGATTAATTTTTATGGAGTGGCTAAGGACAATCCTGGAAGAGCAGGCGCTGGCAGCATTGTGCAAGATCTTAATGGAAATATGATGCTTGCATTTTCTGAATATTTGGGAACAAGGATGAACAACGAAGTTGCAGCTAGAGCTATGTGGAGAGGACTTCAAATGACTCAATAATTAGAAGGCAATTTTATCATAGAAAGAGAATCTATGCATGTTATAAATATCCTCAATAATTGGAAAACACCTCCTTGGAGGATTAAAACAATTGTTGAAGAGGCTAGGATCCTTTTCCAGGGAAGACAGGACAGAAAAACCCAACATGTCTTTCAAAAAGCTAAAAAAATTGCTGATAAGCTGGCCAATTTGGTGTCGATGGTGACGAAATTTTCAAATGGGAACATGGTGTCCCGAGAAAAGTAGATGATCTTATTCAACAAGAATGCCAAGAATGATAGTCGAATTTACCAACAGGGAAGGCACTGTAAGTTCAAAGGCTAGGAGTATTCCCGCCTCTTTTTTGAAATGGACTCACAATAAAAATTATCCGAACTATCATTTTTTGTGGATGCTTCTTGGAAATACCACAAAGACTAATGGGGATAGTCACATATCAGATAACATGGATCCTAGTCGTCTTAGTAATTTGAGGTTGGTTGATAATCATAGGGAAAGAAAGAAATGACAATATAAGACTTTGAACCAGAGCCACATGGACCACCAGATAGCCATTGCTATAAATCTAGTTAGCATGTTCACTTCTCCAAGGTTGATTGTCCAAGATGGGATGTGGTCCCAAAGCATGTCATATACGAAAGAAAGCAATTACCAAAGAATTATTAAGAGTAACTGTCAATACAAAGCTTGTGGGAGTTTTTTTCAGTACTTTAGTATGTGTGTCTACAACTTTTTGTTTCTCCACTGTTTCAAGGAAGGGATCCGTGTCTGTTTATTTTTTTGTAATTATGATGTAGGTGTGTTTTCTTGGGGTATACCCAAAATGTTGTATGGGAAGTTTCTTTTTGATAACAGGCTATGTGTCTTACCAGATGTAATGGCTTTGGAGGCATGTAGATTTTACATATATAGGATACTTAGTAAGGATATGTTCATCAACAGCCTTGGGCTGATTTTTGTAAAAGGTTTTAAGTCAACCTGTAAAACCCGGTATTAATGCTATAGTATCTTATCTACCAAAAAAAAATATGCAATCTTAGTCAACTTTTCTACCACCATAAGTATTACATCATGTTGGTACCTTGTCTTAGGTAAACCCACAATAAAATCCATAGATATAACCTACCTCTTCTGAGTAGGTATATCATGTGGGTATAATTATCTTGCTAGATGTTGATGATCTACCTTTACCTTCTAGCATTCCAAACATCTAGTAATGAAACTATTTATACCTTATTTCATTCTAAACCAATAAAAGGTATTTTTCGTTTTTTCTCTCATCTTTTCACTTTCTATATGAGCAAAATATGGAGAACTATGCGCCTCTTGCATAATAATTCTCCTTAAATCACATGTATTGGGTATAACAACCCTATATTTAAAACATAAAGGTCCATATTTTATGTTAAAATCCTTATTTTCCTCAAGAATTTTCTCAATTTTATGTTGGATTTTAATGCAATACTAGTCGTGTAACTACATTCCTCTGAATTTATCCATCAAGTCTACATGAATCCAGGTTAATGTTTCTATATGCTTTCTCCTACTTAAGGCATCCAAAAATTTGTTTTTCTTTCCATTGATATACTCTATACCAAAGTCATATTTGGCTAGGAACTCTATCCACATTCTTTACCTTACATTCAACATTGGCTGGGTAAAGATATACCTTAGGTTTTGGTGATTCATCCTTAGCTCAAATGGTTTTACCAAAAAATAATACCTCTATAACTTAAGATCATGCATCACCTCTACTAACTCTAGGTTATGTGTAGCATAATTCAACTCATGTTTCTTGGATTTATTGGATTCATATGCTACTATAGCCCCATTTTGGGATAATACCACTCCCAAACCTTTTAAGAAAGTGTTTGTACATAGTGTAAAATTCCCATAAGGATTTGGTGTCTTGAGAATTGGTGTTGTAGTCAGATTATTATTTAGAGTCTTAAAGGTAGCCTCACACTTATATGTCCATTTGAACTCTTTCCCTTTTCTCTAAAGGTTGGTAATAGAGTAGGCAAATTTTGAGTAGTCCTTCACAAAAAACCTATAATACCTAGTTATTCATTTTGAATCCAAAAGGGTAGTCCCCATTTTTTGAGAGTCTAAGTCCCCCTTCCTTAAGGGTGCACAAGGTGGTGCACCCTTACTTAGCCTTGTGCACTCCACTCTTAGTGGAGCATGCTAAAAAATCCCTCGGGTGCACAAATTGTGTGTGCCAAGATAGGTCTATGCGCTCCATTAGTGGGGTGCATAAAGACCACATCAGTCACACTAAGCTATGCGCTTGTTCCTAGATTGTGTAACCCATTATAGAATAGTGTGCACGAGCCATGAATTCCGTGCAGATTCTGTGTGCTCCATAGGGAGATGGAGCATGCAAAAGTCCAAAGGGGCACACGAAGTTGTGCGTCCTATGTGCTCCAAGAAAGAACAAAGCACATGAAAGCCTAAAGGGGTGCATGAAGTTGTGTACCCTAAATAATCCCTATGCACTCCATTATAAATGGAGTGCATGAAGTCCCCATGGGTGCACGCCCTTGTACGCTCACCTCTGCCCCATGTGCTCCACTCTCTAGTGGAGCACACTAAGTCATCTAAGAGGTGTATGCCTTCACGTGCTCCTGACCCCCATCACACATTCCATTCCAATGGAACATGTGGAAAGCTTTGGAGCACATGATTAGTGTGCTCCCTTTCTAGCTAGTATGCTCCACTCCTAAGTGGAGTGCATAACTTACCATCGGGCACACAAGCTTGTGCACACCAAACAGAGTCTATGCACTCCATTCATTTTGGAATGTGCAAAGTTTTAGTTTGGTGCACAAGCTATGCGCCTACCTTTGAGTTGTGTGATATGTTGTGGAGTGTATAAAAATATTGAGGGTGATTGTGCACCCCATTGAGTCCCAAACACCCCACTCCATTGGGGCTTGCAAAGAGTAAGCAAGCGCATGAATCCATGTGCTTGCCTCGGGGTTACATAATCCAATCCCCCAATGGAGCATGCAAGAATTTAATTGAGCATAGACCACACACACTTCAATCGAGTGCACCATACCCCAACCAACCTCAAACTACCACGTAGCTAATGGGTTACCTCCCAGCTGTAATTTTTATCTATAGGTACCATTTACTACCAAAAATTTGGGTGACATGGTACGCTCAGCCTATCAACTTACCTTGTCAAAAAAAAAAGCGCATGCACTCCACCTACTGAAATTAAATGCTCATGCTTTAATATGATGGTGGTGGATCTATTTTGTGCCATTTGTGCATGCAATAATTGTTCTCAATGAGGTCGAGCACAGAGGAGGAGAGAAGGAGTCTGTGTTTTCTTTCACATCCATTCCCATGGCTTCCACAAGCTTAGTCGTGATAGAAGTATCAATTATTAAGGGGAGAATTACCACAATTACTGGAGCATCATCGGTGACAAGGAGGATGGAGAGAGCACGAGATCCCAAGGCCCTAGCAAGCTTACCAGATACCAATAGGGATATTACTATTGATTAGTAGAATGAGTTCAAGGGAGTGAGAATCTATTATTTTGATCCCACCAAAGAAGATAGCCAGTGACACCCAACGTTGCTTAGGAGCGTGTACATGACAGCTTACCAAGACAACACCGAAACTACCCCTATTTGAAACAAGTGGAACACCAATTTGGGGAATTTAACCTATCCTAAATTCTATCATTCATTAGACCTCTTAGCCTGGTTGGTAGTAGCATACGATTCTAGAAGTTGCACCATTCGCAACTATAAAAATCAAGTGGTGGTTAGGGTGACAGCAAACATAATCAAGTGGGTATTTCACATTGCTACAACATCTCGGGTGTTGGAATTTAAAACATTGGCCCTCCAAGCCAATTATATGATAAACACCTCATTCCTAGAGACACTCCTAAAGAGGGGGAAATGCAAACCATCGGGCTTTCCTATCAAGAAATTTCTGCTTCAGCCCGTGTAGGATTACACATACATGATCAACTTGGAATTAGGCATTAAATATTTAGAGACAATTACAAAATAGGTTATGTTTCTAATCCTATAGTGAAAAAACTAATAAAAACCCCCTCTACTTATGGGAAAATGTTATCAGTGATAACATTAACCAGGAATTACAGGATCTACATGAGGCTATATTGGATGGTAAGGAGGAGATGCCTCCTTTCTCTTATTACTCATTTTTGATCCATTTGTTCATGGCACAATTGGAAAAATATTTAGTGGCTCGAATGGGGGGGTGATAGCTCCCACTATCCAAGATCAATTATTGTGCATCCAAGAGGGGTGTTCTAGCTACAAGACCTTCTTTGAGAAAATCCTTCCCATGGTACACCTCCAGTTATGTGGGGAAGAGCTGGACAAAATTGGGGTTGGAGTAAGGGAATTTCTACACAAAGCACAAACAGTATATTTCTTCTACACGAAAGAATTTTCCTATATCAGGTTGTGAGATTCAAAAATATCTCCAAAGCCACTCCCTGTACACTACCCAACTTCAATTGCTATATTGGAGATTACTCAAAAAATAGCCAAGGAGGTTAAAATTAGATACCTAAGGAAGAAAGGATATGTGCCATGGCTGCCCATCCCTTGCTCAATGGGCCCCTACACATACCTTGGCCACTTTGCCATGTTGTGGGCCATTTGGAACATGGATACGTACTGCTTCCCAAACGTTACTTGGAGGACCTATGATATAGACGACTGTCACAGAAAAAATGTTATTGGTAAGCTCACCCTTTTGCAAGTCACTCATAGTAAGGATAATTTGGAAGATGAAATATATAAGGCTTTTAAAAATAACCAGTCATTGGATCTGGTTTGGAGGATGAAGGAGAGGCCTTATAGTAGGCTTGAAATAGTTGGTGATTATAGCTCTCAATTGAAGTTTCACCAAGGGCTATTGGTGGATAAGGTGGTCCCACTGGTCCTAGCTTCTCCCCTGAAATAATTTGAGGATCCCACCTTCCAAGTTGTCCAACAGGACACTGACCTCTTCGAGGTCATGATGAAAATTATCGATGAGGCACAGCAGGAGCAAGCAAAACTCCCTTCTTCTTCTAGTTCTCCCACCACCACCTCAAAAGGAAAGGAATTGGTCTCCTCCTCATCACAAAGTATAGTACCATCATCTTTGACACTTATGTGTCATTCAAAAAATACTGACCTGGTAGTGGGCCAACCTTCCTTATTTTTTGCCACCTTGGTCATCAATCAAGAAAAACATCCCATTCCCCCCAAGGTTTTAAGGAAAATTATAGAAGTTGGGGGGATTTCTAATATACTAAGAGAGTATGAGGTGTAAGAAAGAAGCCCCTTATGGTATCCTAATAGAAAAAGGGCCAGAATAGAACCTTCTATAGAGGACATCAAGAATATTACGCTAACAAGGGTGAGAGATACCTTCCAATTCACTATCGATGAGTAAGATCAAATACAGGATATGGAGGAGCAAAGATCTCCTAGTAAGGTTATAATCAAGCCTTGAAGGATAGATGGGGAGGAGGTAGTTGATGTATCTATAGCACCTTAAATTTGACCCATTTGCATGAGAACATAAAAAAATTGTAAAAACATCATGTTTGCATTAATTACCTCAAAATTTGTGCATATTTGATGAGATCGTACTATGACCCCCAAAATCATAGTACGACCTCCAAAATCGTAACACGATTTTAGTCTTACGATCCTTGCGATCGGTGTACGATAACGTCGATCGTAATACGATCTTGCCCAAAAATAGAAAATTCAAAAATGGAAAACGACAAAAATTAGTTGAACGGTTTTTGTCCCCACCTATGTAACTGTGCGAGAAATGCGAGATCGGATCCGTTCGGCCTCGCCCAACTTAGAAGAAGTTGTAACAATCCAACCTCCTCCCTATTCTGGACACTCCTCCCTACTTATTTAACCAGACCTCTCCCTCTAAAATTTCCCCTGACTCCTCGCATTTGGAATTCTTTCACTTGATTGTGCAGTTTAGTTCTAGATATTTTGCTGTTGTGAGCAAGATCGGAGGATATTGTTGCAGATCGAAGGATACGATATCGCTATCATCGTACGATCAGGCGAGTTCGGTGTACGATCCTATCCTATAGGCTATGATATTACCTGCAACCCACTTGGGGGCAACCCCAAGCTATGGTTTGCGTATTTTAACTTTGTTTCATTGGATTAATCTTTCATTTATCATCCTTTATTTCATAGAATACTAGATTTATGCA
Organism: Wollemia nobilis; assembly: GCA_028583015.1. Taxonomy (NCBI): domain Eukaryota; kingdom Viridiplantae; phylum Streptophyta; class Pinopsida; order Araucariales; family Araucariaceae; genus Wollemia; species Wollemia nobilis. The sequence continues at coordinate 2,726,651 of JAQPPZ010016601.1, read as the reverse complement.
TATGCATTCTTGGAGTTCACCTAATTTCATATAATTGCATGTTTTATGTAGTTTTGAACATTTATTCATCAATTCATGTTATTACAATTATCTAATAGTCGACATTAGATCTTAATTCTTCTTATAAGCATCAATACAACTCTCTATTTTTTGTTTTTTGTCCCTACCTGTGTTTTTGTTGATCCTTGGAAAAATCAGAATAGTCTATCTCTGTTCGTACTACGATCTTGCAGAATCGTAGTACGATATTGACCTATTGCGTATGATCTGGGCTGCACTCAAAAATTAGAAACTTCAACAAACTTCTGGATATAGGTAAGGTTTGAAATCACTTTCTAGCATTGCATTTGTCTTTCTAAATTCTATTTTTCTGCCTGCATTTAAATCAAAATAGCATATAAGTTAGATTAGATGCATATTGGCCAAACTAGGTATATTTGTGATTTGAATCAAAATAAACACATCAAAACAAATCCCAAACCTAGGCTCAAAAACTGCCACAAAATGTTTCCTGGTGAACCCAAACCAATTCGTCAAAAAATCACCACTTAGAAGGTATGATTAAGTACCTCTCTTTTGAGGTGTAGACCACTCATTCTTCCATTCCCCTCTAAGGCATGGATCCATCAGCCTTGAGGAAAGGAGTGCGAGAATTTTTGGGCTACATTCTTTGGTGAACCCGACGTGAAACACATAGGTATCTTTCTGATTTACAAAACAAAACTTAAACATCAAAAATATAAAAAAATCAAAATCATAGATGGTAGATTACAACAGAAGAAGAGTTGTTCGAATTAATGTTGGTACATCATTAGCAGTCCTAGAAGTTTCTTCAATAGTTGGAAGCTCTAGATTCACATCTCAAGAACATTGGAATGAACTTGATAGAAGATTAGATATCATAGAAGCTAGAAAGTCTGAACTTAAACAAATCATAAGGGTTGATCTATCTAGAATCCTGGATCCTGATAGGTTATCCTTTTATAATGACATTAGAAGAGCTTGTGAGAGATGGTTAGCAGATAAGAGAGCCCTTATTTCCCCAAGCCTATATTCTTTTGAAGACTATCTTGAGAATGCAATTGTAGTACACAAGTTCTTGTCTCACGTAGAGGATCAAGAAGTTGTCTTGGAAGATAAAAGAAGATTTAATAGAGTTCCTAGAGTTGTGCTCTATCATGAATATTGTCATGAGCTATACTTTTGTATGCCTGATTATGAAGTTGAATGTATCACCATAGCTCACTTCATAAAGTTCTTGAAAATAAATTTCCAATTTGAAGAAGAACACTATATGACACCTGATGAGTTGGAACCTATTAATGATATTCATAAACTTTTTCAAGAAAATTAAGATATAATATCTACACTATAATATTTTCTATTATGTTTTCCTTCATTCTTTGCAATTTAAAACTACAAAAACCCAAAAACAATATCATATTAATTAGGTATATATATAAAATATATACCCCCATAATTTGAATGCATATATATATAACATATATATTTGCAAAAACCTAATCTATCAAAATACCTAGAATTTTAAGGAATGGTAAACAAATAGAAGATGATTTTATGCAAGAACCACCTCAGGAAGAGCCCACTCAGGATGATCTTGATAAACCAATCATTGAAGATTATGTAACTTCAGAATCAGATGATGAAGACATAAATAAAGAAGAAGAAGGACAATACAATATTCAACCTCAAATGGATGAGGAAGGTAATCTCATATTTAAATCTACACAACATTTTACCGAATTCATAAAATATAACATAGAAGTCATCAATCAAGTAATAGAAATAGAAGGTCAACTTCCCCTTGGAGATTACTCTATGGAGGCTACTTTAGAAGCTGCTCTCCGATTGGCTGGAAGACCGATGCCACACATAAAACATAATCAAGCTGGCCCATCTCAAAATGTGAATCAAACTCCAACTCAAAACATCAATCAATCAACACCTACAACAAATCCAAATCCTCAACAAAAATTACAAACTTCTGCTACAAATCAAAAGACTTCTATACCAAGAAAGGTTAGGAAAATACCAAATCCTAACAAGAATCAACAAAAGGTTCAACATAACATAGTTCCATCCTATAACACCATTCCTACAAGCAATTTACATAATAGTGTTTCAATTGGAAATCCTTATGTAACACAATCTTATCTTCAAAGACCTAATAATATGATGCAACAAAATCAACTTATTGGACAACCACATGGCCTTGAAGCTATGGTTAAATAGTTAGCTTCTCACCTAGACCAGATAGATCCCTACCATCCCTCATACAATTATCAGGAGATGTGTAGCCAACCCTTGGATCCTATGGTGGTTTCCCAACCATACCCTAAGCACTTCCCTATGCCTGTTCTCCCGATATATAAAGGAACCGAAGATCCTATTGAGCATCTTCGTATGTTTAGGACAACTTGTCATGATATCTCATATGATGACTTGTTGTTGCTAAAGATGTTCCCAAAAAGTCTCGGAGGTATGGCATTAGAGTGGTACTATCAGTTGCCTACAAATTCTTTGAGAAACTTTGAAGAGACAGCAAAAATGTTCATCCATCAATTTAGTGCCTACATAGAGAGGCACGTGACCATTAAGGATTTATACAACTTGAAACAGGGCAAAGATGAGAGCTTTGCTGAATTCTTGACTAAGTGGAGATAATTGCTGGGAAAATTGCATTTTGCATTACCTCATCGTGAGATGTTAGACATTTTTATTGGTAATTTGCAAGAGCAATTGTCTTATGAACTTTCTATAACCACAATAACCACCTTTGATCAAGCTATAGATTTAGCAAGGAGAGTTGAAGATGCTCTCATTAGAAGAGGTCAGTTTAAGAAGAAAGATGAAGATAAATCTTCTAAAAATCAATACAAGAATAAACAAGTGGTAGGTGATGGAGTCACTGATAGTAGAAATACCGCACTTATCAATACTATAGAAGCAATGAATAAATTTGTATTGAAAATTCTAGATAAACCTCCAAGAGAGTTTACAAAGTTAAATCAACCTTTAACCATAATTTTACCTCAATTGTTGGAATGAGGTTTAATTCAGTTGCCCAACATACGACAACCAGATACAACTACAGCTGGATTTAGAGCTGATTTGCATTGCAATTTCCATAGAGTGGATGGACACTCAACCAATTCTTGTAAGCGGTTGAAACATATGATACAAGATTTGATTGATAATAACAAAATGTCGGTGGAAAGTTTCCCACCAAAATAGAATGTTCAAAATAATGCTCAGAATAATACACAACAAAATCAAACTCAGAATGCAAATCAAACCTTGGATATTTTCCAACATCCTTTACCTAAACATGGTAAAGAAGTGGTAAATCAGGTGGAACATCATAACGTTCCTCCTCCAACTAGGTATGTGGGAACCATTAGTGGTTTCATACCTAATCAAGATTCAGAAACATCATTTGGAACTACATTATCTGTGGTCACAAGTAGACCCATGCATAACATACAACTTCCATATCCAGATGATACAGAGAATGAGATAGAAAGTGATTTGGATATTACATCCAACAATTCGAATAGCTCTGAAGATGAATCAGAGGCTATTCTTCCTATCACAGACTTGATGGTCCCTGAAGAACCATTTCCTAGGAGGGTCACAACATGACCTTCATCACAACAATTACTCCCTAATGAGCAAGCAGTGAATGCTAGACCTCGGCCCATCTATTATGGACATAATAATGTTATAGGTACCATCGGAGCTATTACTAGACAACAAGCACAAAATTCTCAAACACAAGATCAACATCAAAATGATAAATCAGCTCCATTCATATTAAAATCTCCTACAAAAGGGAATAATACATCAAATGTACAACCAAAACCTCCTTATGATATTAATGAGCAGCTTGCTAACATTACAACAAGGATTTCTCTCTTGGATCTTTTAAGGACTTCTTCCATACATAGAGAAGAATTAATGCGTACATTGAGTACAATGATGGTACCACAAGATATACAACCTGAGGCTGTTATAAATACTATTATACCTCAAGAAATAGATTGCATTGATTTTCGAGATAGAGATATTCCTCTTCATAGTATGCATAAAGACAATCCTCTATATATTACAACATTGATTGGAGATGTAGCAGTCAAAAGAGTTCTAATTGATAATGGTTCATCCCTAAATATTTGCACTTTTGATTTCTACCAAATATTTGGATTTAGAAGTGATGAAATGAAGAGAACTGATATGATCATAAAATCTTTTAATGATGAGATGCAAGAAACATGTGGAGTTATATCAATTCCATTGCAGGTTGGTCCAAGAACTTTGGATACGACTATGTTTGTTGTACATTGCCCTGCATCGTACAACATACTCTTAGGTCATCCTTGGATCAATGCAATGAGAGTTGTACCATCCACCTTGCACCAATGTGTTAAATTTGAATTTAAAAATCAATTGGTTACCATTCATGGTGACCCTAGACCATTTGACATGTGCACTTTGGCAAAATCGATTGGGGTTCAGTTTTGCCCCACTTTGTCTGCCACTCACCCTAATTCAGTTGCATCTTCTAAACATGCAAAAATCTCACCTAAACCATCATCATCTTCACCTCCATTAATTATATCTCCATATTTACCATCTACATCTTTAACACCTCCATATTCTACACTTCCTACACCTCCATCTAGTTCTACATCCACATCTTCTGAACCTACATCTTCTTCATCAACATCAACATCTCTTCCATCTACATCCACACAATTTATATTTATAACATCTAAAACTGTAGAAGATATTCCTTCTACCTCATATCCTCTTTTAGATGAATATCTACCTGATTTATCCATAATTCTCACAACATCAGAAGAAGAAAAATTCTCCATGCAAGATTCTCTTGCCTTAACTCAATTACCGCCATCTCCTCGGACATTGGGCTTGCCACAACCTATGGGAAGCATATATCATGTTGGGAGTTGTGCGTTTATTTATAAGGGATATGATTGGGGTAGAATAAGACCCATGACTATCACAATTGATCATGATGGATTTGCTAGGTGTTATTTTTTTGATAAATATGAAAAATCAAAACCTATGATGCTTAAATTAGGATATAAAGGTAAAGGTTTAGGACCTTTCCAAAATGGTATAAAAGAACCCTTAGAAGTTGAAGTATGGCCTGCCAGATCTGAATTAGGCCTTTTTCCTAGGAAGTGTCAACCATTCCCATTTGAGGATGACGATCATCTAATATCATATCAAGATTACCTAGATCAACAAGAATACCTTAAGTCTATGGGTAGGATGTTCTCTTGTAATATGTTATCCATAGCCTATCCAGAAATGATTGTTGAACCAGATGAACAATTGGAAGGTGACATCTTCCATGACATTTCTATTGAAGAAATCTTACATAATGGGTTTTATTTTGATGGATCTATACCATGTATAGCCCATCTTGATGCTATAACCCCTCAAGAAGAATTAGCCAAGTTAACCTTGGAAGAATTACAAGAAATGGGTGTTTCACCCGCTCCACCTAATTTTGAAAGAGATCTAAATATTGAAGTGGAAAATGTTTTGGAAGTTAATATTGGTACAGAAAAGAATCCTCGCATAGTCAAGATTGGATCAGAATTAAGTGAAGAAAAACAAAAATAATATATTGCATTTCTCATAGAATATAGTGATGTATTTGCTTGGACATATGCAGATATGCCTGGTCTAGATCCTTCTGTGGTTATGCACCATCTAGTAGTGTGTCCGGATGCCAAACCGGTTAAACAAAAGCTTAGAAAGATGCATCCTAAAGTTGCCCTACTAGTCAAAAGTGAGTTACAAAAACTCCTTGATGTGAGTTTTATTCAAGCCATTGACTATGTTGATTGGATTTCTAATGTTGTTCCTGTAACTAAGAAAGAAGCTACCAAGATTAGGGTTTGCATGGATTTTAGAGACATTAATGTTGCATGCCCTAAAGATGATTTTCCTCTTCCTAATATGGATCAAATCATTGATTTTATAGTCGTAAGTGGAATGTTATCCCTTATGGATGGCTTTTCAGGATATAATCAAATTAGAATAGCTCCTGAAGATCAACCTAAAATAACTTTCATTACCCCTTGGGGGACATTTTGTTGGAAGGTAATACCTTTTGGTTTAAAGAATGTAGGTGCAACATATCATAGAGCTATGACATACATATTTCATGATATGATGTATGATATTCTACATGATTATGTAGATGATATCATAGCTCACTCAGTTGAAGAGGATGATCACATAAATGATTTAAGAAAAGTATTTGATCGGTTAAGAGAATACCTTATCCGTTTAAACCCAACTAAATGTGTATTTGGAGTTAAATCAGGTAAATTATTGGGGGTCATTGTTTCTTTGCATGGCATAGAAATTGATCCCCTCAAAATTAAGGCTATCTTAGATATGCCACCTCCTAAAAATATATCTGAACTACGAAGTTTACAAGGTAAGCTTCAATCTATCCGTCGCTTCATAGATAAGTTGGTGGATAAAACAAGACCTTTTCTTAAACTACTTAAAAAGAATATCCCTTTTCAATGGGATGATGAATGTAAAGAAGCTTTTGAACATATTAAACAATATCTTTTAAATCCTCCTGTGTTGGTTCCTCCTAAGCCTGATCATCCATTTATTTTATATATTTCTGCTTCGAAACTTGCACTTGGAGCCATGTTAGCTCAAATTGATGATGAAAAGAAAGAACGAGTGACTTATTATATTAGCAGAACATTAATAAGTTATGAAACTCATTATACATCATTAGAGAAACTTTGTTTAGCAGTTGTTTTTTCTATGCAAAAATTGTGTCATTATATGCTTAGTCAGAAAACTTATGTCATTGCTAAATCTGATCCATTAAGGTACTTGATGAGTCGACCTTATCTATCGGGTCACACAACTAAGTGGGTTCTCACTCTAAGTGAGTTTGAACTCACGTTCATAGGTCAAAAATCTATTAAAGGTCAAATTATAGCTGATCAATTAGCTGTTGCACCTTTAGAGTCTACTCATCCCCTCACCATTGAGTTTCTTGATGAATGCCTCAATCTAGAGGAAGATCATCCTGAAACATGGTCTTTATATTTTGATGGAGCTCGATGCATGAGTGGTGTCGGTGCAGGTATTATTTTAATATCTCCTCAAAAGCACCTCATACCTTTATCTTTTAAATTGCAATTTTCTTGCACTAATAACACTATTGAATATGAGGCTCTAATTCTTGGATTACGAGCCACCCTAGCATTAAAAATAAAATATTTATTAGTTTTTGGTGATTCTCAGCTTGTGATAAATCAAATCAATGATATTTATCAGACACGAGATGAGAAAATTCACCCTTATAAAGCTTATGTTCTACAATTAATATCATTGTTTGAAAAAGTCACTTTAGAAGCTATTCCTAGAACTAGTAACCGTGTTGTCGATGCTATGGTTGCGGTTGCTTCCCTATTGCCTTTGGAGTTGGATGATGAATATGCTACTATCATCATTCATCGACTCCAAGAACCTGCTTCTACTAAGTCATGTTTAGAGCCATTAGATGTGTTTCTAATCAATGAAACCACTCCTGAACCTTGGTATATGGATATCTTCAACTTCCTCCAGAAGGGCACTTTCCCTGAAGGTCTTGATAGAAATCAACGTAGATTGTTACGCAAGCGAGTTGTTCACTTTGTAATTATCGGTAATACCTTGTATAGAAGGTCTTTTGAAGGTATTTTACTAAGGTGTTTAAATTCAGAAGAGTCTAAGAAAGCCTTGAGTGAAGCCCATGATGGATCTTGTGGGGGTCACTTTAGTGGTAGTGCCATTGCTAAAAAGCTCCTTAGGATAGGATATTTTTGGCCTACCATGGAAAAGGATGCACATGATTATGTGCATCATTGTGACAAGTGTCAAAAACATGCTGACCTTGTCCATGCTCCTGCTCAAGAACTCCAAGCTATATCCTCCCCTTGGCCCTTTTCTAAATGGGGTCTAGACATCATTGGTAAAATAAATCTTGTTTCATATGATGGCCATAAATTCATAATAACTACGATTGAGTATTTTATGAAGTGGGTAGAAGCTATACCTTTAGCTTCTTGCATGGGAGCTCAAGTTTCTAAATTCATTCTTAATCAAATCATTTGTAGATTTGGAATCCCATCAAATATTATTTTAGATAATGGAACTTGTTTTAAGAACAAAGATGTTAAAAAATTATGTCAAAAATATAAAATCCAACATCGTTGGTCTACTCCCTATTATCCATAGGGTAATGGCCAAGCTGAAGCATCTAATAAAACTCTAATTAAAATCCTTAAAATATTGGTTAATAAATCAGGTCGTGACTGGCATGTACAATTGTATCCTGCCTTGTGGGCTTATCGAACTAGTATTCGTACTCCCACTGGCGCTACACCTTTTGTCTTGGTTTATGGTGCTGAAGTTGTTTTCCCATTCGAGCTAGAAGTTCCTTCTTTAGCTCTTCTACTTCAAGATGTTGAAGTAGGAGATGAATATCGTGTTGGCAGACTCAGTCAGCTGGAACTCCTAGATGAAAAATGCATTCATGCTTTAGAGCACCTTCGTGCCTATCAAGACAAACTTAAAAGAGCATATTCAAAGAAAGTTCATAACCGATCTTTTGAAATTGGTGATCTAGTCTTAAAAGAAAATAAAAAAATACTAATGCAAGAAAAGATCTTAAAGGAAAATTCCAACCAAATTGGCTTGGACCATTTATCATCACTACTAAATTTGGATCAGGTGCATATAGATTGGCTACCTTGGATGGAAAAGATCTCAAGGAACCCATGAATATTATGCATCTAAAAATATATTATGCATAAGGCCACAAGTCTCATCATTGTACATAGTTGTAAATACATTTTCATGCATTTCAAATATCTTATCAAAAACAACCAAAAAAAAATCACAAAATCTGAAAATCTACAAAAATATTTCCAAGGCATTATTATATTTATTTCTGCATTTATTATTTACCAAGATTGCAAGTTATATTTTAGTTTACTTCAGATAAATCCAAAATTTATCTTGAACCATGCACTAAAATTCACATAATTAATAAATTTTGATTTTGTCATTTTGATTATAAATCTCTCTTGCACCAAAAGCACTATTACTTCATTAAATAATTTTGAGTTTTGAGAATGATCTTGCTACTTCTTGAACCAAGAACACATTTTTACATCTTAAAATGATTTGTTGCAAATTCGAAAGTGATACTACATAGTAGGTCTTAATACCTTAAGTGAAAAGTTTCCCTTGCTATCCTATCATGTGCATGGTCTAGAATACTGAGAAATTGGCAAAAGGACAAGCTCCTCCCTACCCGAATAAAATCCCTTGCTCTACGCCTAATCTGAGCAAGTATCCCGAAAAGAAAAAGAAAAAAAGAGAAAGAAAAGAAAAGAAAAAAAAGAAAAAGAGAAAAATCAAGAAAAATGTTTTTCAAAACAATAAAATCCCCTTGTTCAAAAATGGACAAGAAATCCCTACCCTATAAATGTGAAGAAAAGAAGGGGGTATTGAACTTGAATCCCTAGAATTTCTCAGTTATTTGAAAACCATGAGGTAAGCCCCATAACAGGTGATTTGTGCCCAACTTGCTTGGCCTTGGGTAATTCCTTTCACGTGGCGACATGTCTGTCACATTAGCGACCTTATTTTGTACAGACCAATGTCCGCTTATGGATCAGCTAGCTTTTGGTAATTTGATTTACATAGTAGTTCAGTACCAATGCATGCACAAAATCATGGTTAAATGAACATTTCACATGCACACACATTGGTTCATTCAAGTTCGCTTTATCATTACCTTACTCAAAATCGGTAAATTAACCTCACAAAGCACACACATTTGTTACTTGAGAGATTTTGTATCATCATGACAATCAAAATGGATAATGAATTCACTTTTCACACACTGGTTCTAGATAAATTTGAATTTGTCTTTGAAATAAGTTAAAATATTTCTTTGAGATTTTGTTAGATAATTAATTTCAATCCTTTGCATTAGTTCCTACAAATTATTTTATCATCATAATACAATAATTTATTCCAAATAATATTACAAAATTAAAAAATTATTCATCATGCATTTCATTTTTTATTTTCGCGATGATGGTATAGTTCCTAAGTAACTATTTCTCTTCAAATTTCACACTTAGGAATTTTATGCCTAGCGCAAGTCATCTTTCTAATTTTTCATGCCCAAAATTAGTCCATATATTTTCATAAAAATTACATAATATTTTTGGAACATGTGACACAATGATTTATCTTACATTACTTTGCATTTTAAAAAGAACAAATAATTTCATATCATCATACATTTCATTTTTTTTATTTCGCGATGATGGTATAGTTCCTAAGTAATTATTTTTTTACATCTTCACACTTAGGAATTTTATGCTTAGCGCAAGTCATATTACCAATTTTTCATGCTTAATTATTTTCTCATCAACATGTTAATCCACAACAAAATTTTCTCAAAATCAATTACCAAAATCAACATTTTCTTTTATCATCCTAAAGTCTTAAGATTATTCTTAAGCACACAACCATTAGCAATATTAAACACTTCTTCACAATAGGATCAACTTCATGACCTAGCGAGCATCGATCTCCATCAATGGTCATATAACAACACAACATCCTTCGAAGTTTATTGCTAATCTATTAAATCTATCATTATACAACAACATATTTTTCAAAACACATTCCCAAAAATTAGCTTATTTCATTTTATTTTAAGCATGATTAAAACATTCATAAATATAAACATGATCATGTGAGATTCACACAAAATTAAAATGCAAATTAATCAAATAAAATACATGAAGTCACATAGAGACAAAAATATATATATATATACATCTCGAAAATCCATATACAAAATAAAGTTAGACTGATATGCCACAATCCTCAAAAATCGGCATACTCAGTCAAATATATCATACAAATATACAAATATCTAGGCTCACTCCCTAGAAGCCCTAGAACTTTGTGCCTCATCATCTCTACCAGGGGGTGGAGGTGGTGGTCGCATCTCCCATGTCTTCGTAGTTGTCCTAGAGGAAGTCACCCTGGATGTAGAGTGGGACGATGACCCAAAGTGAATCGGTGCCACGATATCTATAGGTAAAGGCTGTCTACTCTATAGGTACTGCTATAAAATATAAGGTTCGATAAAAGATCATTTGCTACACTACTCGTAGAAGCTCATCTCCTAGCCATCTCCACTCAGATCGACCTATCTGAGTCGATGTCGTAGCCGCAACACTCTGTCCACCCTGAGCCCTAGCCGCTGCTAGATCCTCCTCCAGAGTTTGAATCTTGCTCCATAGACCCACATCCTGAGCTCTAGCCTATGCTAGGTCTCCCTCTAGAGACTCTATCATAGTCTTCTAGAGGACATTCTCCCCTTGTAGCCTAGCCACCTTCACCCGTAGAGCAGCCATCTCACTACTCTCTCCCTCCTCCAATACCCTCTTGCCCTTCCTGGGTGAGTATGGTCTCTCCTCCTGATGAGGATATGCTCCTCCCTCCTCCTGGGGTGATGGTCTCCATCACCTTTACCGAGATATGTGTCCACCTCGAGTACGAAGACCTGGTCTCCTCGAAGAAGCCTGTGTAATCGACTATCTCCTGACTAGCTGCATGATGCTTCTAAAAACTCGATCAAGCTTAATCACTATGCTCCTCCATAGTGTCAATCAAACAGGATAGATACTAACATACCACTATCGATATCTATTAGTAACCCCAGCATCATCCCCAACCATTGTCTCTACTGGAGCATCATCAGGCTCAGGGTCCAAAAATTGAGCCAAATTGGGAGCCCCACTAAAAGTAGTAGGATCCTGAGTAGATCGAGCAAAAGTGATATTCCTATGAGGAGGAATATCCTATCTAAGCCCAAAATGGTGTTGCACCCGATCAACATGGTGCAACTCTACCTCTCCCTCATGCATCTGTACCCAGATGGTCCGCTTGACATGGGCCAACTCAAATGCATCCTCCCCCCATCCTAGTAGCCCTCTCCAAGACCTCCACGTAATGTCATCTGGTAGTAACTCATCCAAGAGCTGCCTCACTATTAAAATAAAACATAAAATAACAAAATATTAGTAATCGGATTTAAAAATAAACAGTAGCAAAATCGTATAAAAAATAGATGATATCGTATCGATTTTGTGATATCGTATCGATTTTACGATATCATATCGTATGATATCACTCACATCGATACGATATTAATGAAATCATATCAATTTCTCTAATATCGTATGGTACAACATTGCAAAATAATTATAGTTTTGTAAATTGTTACGATTTCGCAATTAGGGCTACGCGACGGTAGTCGTGCCCTAAAATTTTAAATTTAATTAAAAATTTAATGAAAAACATGCAAAATATAAGCTAAGAAAATATGAAATTCATACCCGGAGTACTCCGTCTCTAGCACAAACCAAATTGGCACGATGGGTAGCTCCCACCATTTTTTTCTCCAGAGCACTAGATAAGAAAATGAATTAAAATTTTACCTTTTCTTTCTTATTTACTCTTTTTTTTGATTTTTTCCACCTAAAATGTTCAATAGGTGTAAAAACTCGAAGGGGGTACCATAAACATCATATTTTGAAACAACTTGCATAAAAACTTAAAATCATCAACAAAAATTGTAATAAATTTTTGCTTTCTCGTAAAACATGTCGCTCTTTTATTTAACAAAATTTTCTTTTGAAACTACACTAAAGAGGGGCAAAATGTAGCACCTTAAATTTGACCCATTTGCATGAGAACATAAAAAATTGTAAAAATATCATGTTTGCATTAATTACCTCAAAATTTGTGCATATTTGACGAGATCATACTACGACCCTTGAAATCATAGTATGACCTTCGAAATCGTAACACGATTTCAGTCATACGATCCTTGCGATTGGTGTACGATAATGTCGATCATAATATGATCTTGCCCAGAAACAAAAAATTCAAAAATGGAAAACGACAAAAATCAGTTGAACGGTTTTTGTCCCCACCTATGTAACTATGCAGGAAATGCGAGATCGGATCCGTTTGGCCTCGGCCAACTTAGAAGAAGTTGTAACAATCCAACTTCATCCCTATTCTTGACACTCCTACCTTCTTATTTAACCAAACCTCTCCCTTTGAAATCCATCCATAACCCCTGACTCCTCGCATTTGGAATTATTTTTCTTAATTGTGTAGTTCAGTTATAGATATTTTGTTGTTGTGAGCAAGATTAGAGGACACTGTTGTAGATCAAAGGATACGATATCGCTATCTTCGTACGATCGGATGATTTCGGTGTATGATCCTATCCTACAGGCTATGATATTGCCTACAACTCACTTGGGGGCAACCCCAAGCTATGGTTTGTGTATTTTAACTTTGTTTCATTGGATTAATCTTTCATTTATCATCCTTTATTTCATAGAATACTAGATTTATGCATATGCATTCCTGGAGTTCACCTAATTTCATATAATTGCATGTTTTATGTATTTTGGACATTTATTCGTCAATTCATGTTATTATAGTTATCTAATAGTCGACATTAGATCTTAATTCTTCTTATAAGCATCAATACAACTCTTTTTTTTGTTTTCTATCCCTACCTATGTTTTTGTTGATCCTTGGAAAAATTAGAATAGTCTATCTCTGTTCGTACTATGATCTTGTAGAATCGTAGTATGATATTGACCTATTGCGTATGATCTGGGCTGCACTCAAAAAATCAGGAACTTCAACAAACTTTTGGATACAGGTAAGGTTTAAAATCACTTTCTAGCATTGCATTTGTCTTTTTGAATTTTATTTTGTTGCCTACATTTAAATCAAAATAGCATATAAGTTAGATTAGATGCATTTTGGACAAAATTAGGTGTATGCACGATTTGAATAAAAATAAACACATCAAAACAAATCCCAAACCTAGGCTCAAAAACTGCCACAAAATGTTTCCTAGTGAACCCAAACTAATTCGTCAAAAAATCACCACTTAGAAGGTACGATTAAGTACCTCTCTTTTGAGGTGTAGACCACTCATTCTTCCATTCCCTTCTAAGGCATGGATCCATCAGCCTTGAGGAAAGGAGTGCGAGAATTTTTGGGCTATAGTATCTACTACCACCTTTGAGATCCCATTGCCACCCAGCATGACAGAAGCCACCATCGACATAAGAAATGATGTCATAAGGGCTACGGCTGCACCTGTGGACATGATGAAATCACAATTGGATTCTCAAGTGCAGGTGGTAGAAGTAGTAGAAAAATAGCTAGAAGAGTGGAAGGCTAAGGTTGCAGAAGTAAAGCAATTATAGCTCAAGGTGAAACAACTTCAAAGTGAAGTTGATAAGTTGAAGATACCCGCTCCTTCTACTGTGTAGGCCAACATCCAGTTTGGGTCGGTGGATGAACTCAAACAAGAAATGAAAGATAAAATAGGGGAAAATATGGGAGAACTAGAGTCCCTCTTCATAGATATTTATGCCACTAGAAATATGGTTAGCCTCTTGCGAGATCGACTGCAACAAGGAGAGCAGAGGGTAAATGCCATATTCTCTATCTAGAAGATATTCAAGGAATAATTCGTGCCAATCATTAGGATTATGGCCACTTTATCATATGATTCCCACTACTTCTTTACTGAAGAGTACACCAAGGTTTTCATCTTCCTACAAAATAGACCAAATTGGCTCAAGTGGGATCAAGAGGTGGTAGAAGCTGAACAAGAGGTCAACGGTGAGCTGGAAGACTGTGGTTTCAAATTAGAAGATTTCATGAAGGCACCCAACATTAAGGAATTTGTGCTCCAAAATATCCAAGACTTTGACTTGGACTCTAACGGTAAATTATCAAAACAATTTACAATCTTGGTGTAGATGGTGGACCGCCTATGTGTCTTCACTGAAAACACTACGCAGTGGGCGAGAGACTAGGTCAATAAAGCCACTCAGGATTTGAATTTGTTGTTATTCTTGTTAAATTTTCATGATGATGCATGGGAGTTTATTGACCAGGCCATTCAGAACCATGGAGAAGGAGTGGGATACAGTTCACCCAGAACACACGCACTAGGATATGCACAACCGCCAGTCCAGGGCAGTATAGGAGGTGATACAAAACCACCACTTGTATAATAGAAAGGGCATGGGATACATGCCTATTTTTTATTACATATTATTTTTTAGTACAATAGGATTGATCTAGCTAGGGTAGGCAGTTACAGCATGCAGGAAAGCCTGCATTATAAGAAGGAGACTACTACAATTGATGTTTTTTATCAAACCTCTGAAAGATAAAATCCCAGGTATAAGTCTTGTCTAATGTTTTAGTCATATTATCCTTGTGTTATCTGTCTATGTTTCTTACTACCCTTTCTTTCTTTCTGCCATTTCCAAGGACTGCCATAGAGTGTTGTTCATCGAGATCATTTCTTGTGCACGTACTAGAGTTGGAGACCCTTACGTTGTTGCAATCAGGATGGAGAGAAATCACCTCTTATTATGAATATTCAAACCGAGGGTTATTTTAAATCGTTGACATACAGGACCCAAGCACTTTGCTGATTCTACTTTATGTAAATCTTATGAATATTAATACAAACTCTAACTCTTCCCTTGCCATATTCTGTGTTTATGGTCTGTGTAATGCTCATTTATGTGTACTAAAACATGTGGATAATGTTTTATTTTCACTAGTTTAATAATTTTCTTACATTATGTTATTCGAATGAATTAAAACAAACTAGTTCCCCCATTTATTTTTCTACTTTGATCATAAATATAAATCTACTATGACTACCCAATGGATAAGGCACTAGTTTGGGCTTGATAAGATTTGTTTATAATAGGTTTGGTCACAAAATAATCAAAACAACATAGAATCATTTTTTCTGGCATAAGTGGGTGATTGCACCATAAAATCAAATAGATAAACCCATATTTGGGGTTTCCTTACCCAACCTAGTCTGTATAGAGCTTTTTGAGTAATCTGTTCCTAGGTTAAAGAGGTGGATCAGCCAAAATCCACAATACTGGTTGTTATTCCTTGAGTTTCCTATGACGTGACAAAGCTTTAAAGGGTAAGTAGGAAAACTCCACAATGGTTTTTGGTGTCATTGTCGGGGAGGACCCATGCTTATACTTTTTATCATTTTACTCCCCTTACGACATATACATTTTGTTTCCCTGTGAGATTGTTTTGGGCTGAGCAATATTGGCTAGAGAGCACCCTCGTTTTACACCTTGTACTAGTGATTTTGAAGAAATTTAAAACATAAATGACGAGCTGATATAGCAACCACGAGACAAAGTAATGAGAATCTCTATCTTAAACTATCGGACCCATAAGTACTTTTTAGAATGCGTAAAAGTAAAAAGTAAGCTTTGATTTTCGTTCCTTATAGTAATTAGAGTAATAGAAATATTGTGTTCATTCCTCAAAGTCTCCAAAATAGTACAATTCCACCTACTGCACCTACTGTCCCAAGGAGCCCTAACACACCATGGCCAATATTCCTTTGAATAACTTGTACCTAAATAGGTATAGGCCCTTTGTATTACCACAAGCTTTGAATACATTACCCCCAAATGCCCACAAATGCCTACCTAAGTTCCTAGGGGACAACGCCATGACTGGGGAAGACCATATAAAGATTTTTTATATGCCATGGACAACCTGGAGGTCAAACATGAAGATGTTATCCTTAGGTTATTCCTTCAAACTCTAGAAAAATATGCCAAATAATAGTTCAATAGTCTGGCAGTAGACACCATTGGTACTTTCCAAGATTTAGAAGTTACCTTCCTCATAATGTACGGAGAGAAGAAGAACGAACAATCACTATTGATAGAACTGGCCACAATGAAGAAAAAGGATAATGAAATAGTAGATTATTTTAATAGGCAATTCACAAAACTAAGAAATAGAATCCCCATAGCATTAAGGCCCAATGATCACTAGTCCATTTGTTTTTATAAACATGCCTTCCTTGGTGATTTCAACTATGAGCTAAGGTAGCAACCCACACTGACCATTTATTCATGTATGGAGAAGGCCACTATCATAGAAAGATATATGATTAGCGGTGGGAAAATGAAGCCCGCATCAGCAGACCCTAGCCCTAGCTAGCCTGAAAGGAGAACTAAGAAAGTGGGGTTTGGCATTTAAAAAAAATCAAAACTCGACCCCATTGAGAAATTTTCATCCTAGATGATGGAAATTTTTATGCCCATGAATAACCGACTATCTAAAATGAAAAGGGATAAGGTTTATGGTGGAGAACCCCATCAACATCAGAATGAAGGCAAACCTCCTTCACCAATGATGATGTGAAAATTGGTCCATTGCCTTCACCAATGATGATGTGAAAATCTTGAGAAGGCCTGAAAAAAATTGCTTTGAATAGATAAGGTAGGTTAAATTGACCCCTATAGTAGAAAATGTTGAAACTCTAAAGAGTGCATGCTACCAGTCTACGTAACAAAACTATCCCTGATAGGCCTGATAAGAAGAATGCTACTAAAGAAAGAGAACTAGTCAGTGGGAAGAAAAATAATGAGGTTCATCAACCACCCCCTCCCGAAAAGATAGAACCTGCCAACAGTGGGGCAGAAAACAAAAAAATAGAATTTGACATAGGGATGGAATTAGCCAAACAAAAAATTAACATAACCTTCGAGGAGTTGATGACTGTCCCTAAGTATAGAGAATAGATCTGTAGGGCCTTTGGGTTGACTGACCAAGAGGAGGACCATGTTCTTGCAGCCTCAAGTTCCAATCCTTCAAGTAGAACTCCTACCTTAGTTAGGCCCTTCTATATCTCCCTTCGGTATACATCTGGGTATGGTGACTGCTATGTGATACATAATTGCATGCTTGATAGCGGGGAATCTCATAATGTTATGCCAAAACAAGTGGTCGATCAGTTGGGATTAATGTGCACAAAAGACTCCCCTCCCATATCTGTCATGGACAATAGGCAAGTGCCTTATGTGGGAATCATCACAGGCCTTTTGGTTTTCTTAAATCAATATCCAAAGAAGGGAATTGTGATGGATGTAGCAGTATTTGATGTGGACCCATTATTTTCCTTGCTATTATCTAGACACTGGGTAGAAAAATTAGGTGGGTCAATCCAACTTGACTGGTCGTATGCCACAATCCCTATGTCATCAAAAGAATAGGAAACCCTAAGGAGATAACCCTTTAACAAGTGATCAGTTGAACTCATGAAGCCTAACAACACCACAATAAATTTGGTTAGCTCGGTAGAAGATAAGGAGTTAGGTATTTATTACCTTTGGTATACCCCTTTTCTCAAGGAAGTACCCAATGTAGAGGGGTTGGATCTCAAAGTTAAAGTAGCTATAGATGCTGAGTTGGATAGGGTCCTCACCACTGAAATGTGGACTATGACATTTGATGGAGCTAAGTCACAAATAGGGACAGGTGCTAGAATAAATTTAACTAATATAAAGGGAAACTATCTAGGTGTGCCTTACCGATTAGAGTTCCCCTGTACAAATAATGTAGTAGAGTATGAAGCACTACTATTGGGTCTAAGGAAAGCTAAGGAGCTAGGTATCAACTACCTCACTGTCTATGGGGATGTTGAGTTAATCATACAACATATTAAGGGGAAATACCAGACCAACCACCCTAGGATGAAGCAATACAAGCAAGTTGTTCTAGATAAAATCAGTAGATTCTTGGCCTTTAATATATCACACATACCCAGGGAGAAAAACCATATTGCCAATTTGTTGGTTGTGAATGCTTCTGGGGCAGATAGTCCTGAAATTGATATAGAATACATATATAGGTTTCCCACTGTATATGTGTATCATCCCTCTATCCCTCACAACATGGTTTACTTGCAAGTTTTCCAAGATGATACCGATATCAAATATTTTATGATAGTACAAAACCAGTTTGTTGGGGTGATTTGTGATGAGGAAGATGAAGAAAAACTACAGCATGTTATAGGAACCTCCACTGAAGTAATACAACTTAAAACTAATAAAATTCCTAGGGGACTAGTGTCCTTGGAGTCTCTCTCTGATGATTTTGATAAGGCACATAGAACTACACCCCATGAATCAGAAGGTCAAGAGGTTAATGTTGGGATGGTAGGTGATCCAAAGATGGTCAGGATTGAAACTCCTTTTTCCCAGTGATTATTGAATCTCTTTTTTCCCAATGGGGGATAGACTTAATTGGAGAAATCCACCCCAATTATTTAGGAGAACATAAATGGATTGTTACTGCCACATACTATCTAACCAAATGGGTTGAAGCAACCCCTCTCAGGAGATCCACAACAACAAAATTTATTAATTTCTTGGAGGAAAGTATATTAACCAGGTTTAGGGCACCTAGAAAATTGGTAACAGATAATGCCAAGTACTTCAGTTCCTATGATATGGTTGATTTCTATACCAAATACAATATAGAGTTGGCCCACTCTGCAAATTACTACCCTCAAGGCAATGGACTAGCTGAGTCCTCCAACAAAAATATAATTACAAGGATTAAAAGATCATTGGGGAAGAATAAGAGGGGTTGGGACAGTGAACTAAAGTATGCCTTGTAGGTAGATAGGCTATCAGTAAAAAGAGCCACTGGCAAATCACCATATGAATTAGTTTATGGGGAAAAGATATTGCTGCCACCTCATATAGAAAGGGCAACCCTCTGATTGTTACTAGAGGACCATGAAGAACCCAATGTGTTTTAAAGAAGGATGGACCAAATGATGCAATTGGAAGAATATAGGAGGGAGGTCATTACAAGGATGATCAATCAAACCAACAAGACTGTTCAACTATTTAACAAAAAGACCAAAGGTTAGACTTTTGCTATGGACAAAGTAGTGCTTTATTGGGACCCAATGAATGACAATCACAAGGAGCAAGATAAGTTTGAGCCTAAGTGGCTGGGACCTTATCAAATTACTAAAATAGTTTATCAACATACTTACGGGCTTGAGGACACGAATTGAGAAGTGATGCATATGCCAATAAATGGGTAGCATTTGAAGTCCTTCAGTCCCATTGGGTGAAGCCCTATGATAAAAAAAGGGCAAGTGTGTGTAAGTCAGTTGTCGGTCCACCTGAAGAGTCTAGGGTTCTTAGGTTTGTGTCCTCCATCCACCCCCTGTCCTAGTCAAAGTCGGTGTTGACTCCAAAAAGGTAGTCCCCATTTTTTGAGAGTTTAAGTCCCCATTACTTAAGGGCACACAAGGTGGTGCACCCTTACTTAGCCTTGTGCGCTCCACTCTCAGTGGAGTGCACTAAAAATCCCTCAAGCACACAAATCGTGCATCCCAAGCTAGGTCCGTATGCTCCATTAGTGGGGCACACAAAGACCACATTGAACACACTAAGTTGTACACCCGTTCCTATCATGTGCACCCCATTGGGGAATGGGATGCACAAATCCCCTAAGGGGCACATGAACCATGCGCCCCACATAGAGCCCATGCGCTCCACAGGGAGGTGCAACATGTGAAAGTCCAAAGGGATGCATGAAGTTGTGCACCCCACACCAAATTTGTGTGCTCCACTAAAGAAAAAAGTGCATGAAAGCCTAAAGGAATGCATGAATTTGTACACCTCAAATAATCCCTGTGTGATCCATTCTAAATGGAGTGCATGAAGTCCCCATAGGCCCACACCCTTGTGCGCTCACCTTCGCCCCATACACTTCACTCTCTAGTGGAACACACTAAGTCATATAAGGGAGGTGCACCTTCGCATGCTCCCCTACCCCCATTGCACACTCCATTCTAATGGAGCACATGAAAAGCTTTGGAGCACACGAGGAGTATGCTCTCTTCCCGGTCAGTGCACTCCAATCCTACGTGGAACATGCAACTTCTTGTGGGGTGCACAAGCTTGTACACCCCAAATAGAGTCTGTGTGCTCCATTCATTTTGGAGCACATAAAGGTTTAGTCGGGTGCACAGGCTATGCACCCACCTCTAGGTTGTGCGCTTTGTTCTGGAGTGCATAAAAATATTTAGTATGCACAGCCTATGTGCCCCATTGAGTCTTGCACGCCCCAATCCCTTGGGGTGCACAAAGAGTAAGCGAGTGCACAAATATGTGCACTCGCCTTGAGGGCTATGCACTCCAACCCCCCAATTGAGTGCATGGGAATTTAATTAAGCATAGACCACATACACTTCACTCGAGTGCACCCCATCCCAACCAACCTAAAACTACCATGTAGCTAATGGGTTGCCTCCCAACCACAATTTTAGTTTGTAGGTACCATTTATGCTAGAAACATGGGTGATGTGGTATGCTCAACCTATCAGCTTACCTCATCGAATGAAAAAGTGCATGCACTCCACCTACTAAAATTAAATGCTCATGCTTTAATATGAGGGTGGTGGATCCATTATGTGCCATTCACACATGCAAGAATTGTTCTCGATGAGGTCAAGCACAGAGGAGAAGAGAAGGAGCCTGTGTCATATTCCACATCCATTCCCATGGATTCCACAAGCTCAACCGTGATAGAAGTATCGATTGTTAAGGGGAGAATTACCAAAATTATTTGGGCATCACCGGTGACGAAGAGGATGAGAAGAGCACAAGATCCCAAGGCCCTATCAAGCTTATCGGGTACCAATAGGGATATTACTAATGAGTAGTAGAAGGAGTTCGAGGGAGTGACCATCTACGCTTTTGATCCCACCAAAGAAGATAGCCAGTGACACCCAACATTTTTTAGGAGCCTGTACATGAGGGCTTACCAAGACAACACTGAACCTCCCCCTGTTTGAAATAAGTGGAACACCAATTTGGGGCATTTAACCTATCCTAAAGTCTATCATTCATCAGACCTCTTAGCCTGGTTGGTAGTAGCATACAATTCTAGAAGTCACAACATTCACGACTATAAAAATCAAGTGGTGGCCAGGGTGACAACAAATAGAATCAAGTGGGTATTTCACCTTGCTACGACATCTCGGGTGTTGGAATTTAAAACATTGGCCCTCCAAGCCAATTATATGATAAAAACCTCATTCGTAGAGACCCTCCTGAATAGGGAGAAATGCAAACCATCGGGCTTTCCTATGAATATTAATATAAACTCCAACTATTCTCTTGGCATATTCTATGTTTATGGTCTATGTAATGCTCATTTATGTGTTCTTGCAATCAAAACATGTGGATGATGCTTTCTTTTCACTAGTTTAATCATTTTCTTGCATTACGTTATTCAAATGAATTAAAATGAACTAGTTCCCCCTTTATTTTTCTACTTTGATCATAAATATAAATCTGCTATGACTACCCAATGGATAAGGCACCAATATGGGATTTATAAGATTTTTTTATAATAGGTTTGGTCACAAAATAATCAAAACAACATAGAATCATTTTATCTAGCATAAGTGGGTGATTTCACCATAAAATAAAATAGATAAACCCACGTTTGGGGTTTCCTTACCCAACCTAGTCTGTCTAGAGCTTTTTGAGTAATCTGTTCCTAGGTTAAAGAGGTGGATCAGCCAGAATGCACAATACTAGTTGTGATTCCTTGAGTTTCCTATGACGTGAAAAAGCTTTAAAGGATAAGCAAGAAAACTCCACAACAATTCCCATGAATCTTCTAACTTTGAACACATAGTGGGTGTAGACCAACTCAATATGGCTTCAATTTTCTTGGGATCAACATTAATCCCATTTATTGATATAATATACTCCAAATACTGAACTTGTGAGGCATAGAAATCACATTTTGACAAATTTCCATAAATTTGGTTCTTCCTCAACACCTCTAACACTAATTTCAAATGCTGGTCATGTTCTTCTCAAGCGAGGGAATATATCAAGATATCATCCATAAATATATAAAAAAAATTATCTAGATATTTTTTGAACACATTGTTCATCAAATTCACAAAAGTTCTTGATGTATTTTTCAATCCAAATGGTAGCACTATGAACTCATAGTGTCCATATCTAGTCTTGAAAGCTATTTTTAGAGTATCCTCCTCATGGATTCTTAGTTGGTGATATCATGATCTCAATTCAATATTTTATAAAATAGTCGCATCCTTTAATTGATTTAAAGGAATCATCAATACTAGGTAATGGATACATATTCTTTATGGTGACCTTATTCAACATTATGTAGTCAATGCACAATCTTAAGGAACCATCCTTCTTCTTACCAAACAAAATTGAAGCCAATATGACACACTAGTTTTAATCAAACTTTTCTCTAACAAATCTTGAAGTTGCACCTTTAACTCTTACAAATCAATAGGAGTCATTTTGTAAGGTGTCCTTGCAATGGGTTCAACTCCAAGCATTAATTCAATAGTAAAATCAAATTCACATCAAGGTGGAAGTCCTGGGAAATCTTCTAGAAACACATCCCTAAATTTATGTAGAATTGGATATTTATTAAATATTTTTGCATTTATATCATCACCCTTCTTACCATTTATCTTAACCATATATAACATTCCATCTCTTTTGATTTCCTTCTTAAGCTGCATAGCTAAAATTAAATGTGGTTGAAAAGACCATTTCCTGTTTTGAACCCTTATTCTTTTTTATATTTATCCATATAATTCATCCATATTTCTTGAAAATTAATTAAGGCTCCATGATATTTTAGCCAATCCATCCCTAGGATGATGTCAAAGGCATGTACTGGTTCTACATATAAGTTCTAAATAGTTTATCCATTGGGTAAGGAGATCTCAGTGATTGGAAAGCATTGATTCATTAAGTTTATCTAGACCCATACTCGACTTTCCACCCTTGTACCAAAAATCTAGATTTTTTGGCATATCCCCAATGGAAATAAAACTATCTATGGCTCTGCAATCAAATAATACCTTTACATTCCTATTGAACAACTTACCATTTAACAACATGGGAGTTTCCTAACCATCTAGGTTCTAATTTTCTATGGCTACATAGATTCAATGTCGTTGCTCCTTGGTTTTTTTACTCAACTCTGGTCTTTGGGGACACTTATTTGCATATTGATGACACCCACAAATGAAATAACCTATCTTGGGTACTTGAGATATTTTCTACCTTTTATCCCCTATTTTCTCCTTCTAAGCTGAATCATTTTGCTTCTAAATTTGAGGTTTTAAATTGTCCTTCTTTTGGAAATTCTTCTTATAATTCCCTTGGTTTCCATTGTTCTTATTTTTAAACTTTGGATTTATTTTAATCTTTTTATTTTAATATTTATCACATTTCATAAATCCAACACTCCTCCTCTTCTTAAGTTCTTGTTTCTCTCCTTCTATCAACCTTCCATAGTTGAATAAGGTCTTCTTAGTGTGTTAAATTGTCTCTTCTTGTTGAGCCAAATCATATCATTTTTGAAAGGTTTTGGGCTTGAGAAAATTAATCATTGTTTGAATCTTAGGATCCATCCCCAAGATGAATTTATGTACCTTAAATCATTTATTGATATCATGATCAATAATATATTTCAATATATTAATGAATCTTTGATAATATACTTCCACAATTAATGTACCCTATTTGAGCATAGAGAACTCATCAAAATTATCTACATAAAATTGATTCGATAGGAATCTCTTCTTAAATGCGCTTACAAGGCTATACCATTTAAGGTCCACTATTTTTATTCATCTTCCAACCTTTAATGTGCTACACCATTCCAAGGTTCCATCTTAAATATGGAGGGTTATCTAAACAATTTGGGTTTCGGGTGAGTAATTATACATGGAAAAATAATTTTCCAATTCATTCAGCCAAGACTCTACTGAATCATCTCTTCTCTTCCATTAAATTTATATACCTTGACATTCTTAAGGTCCTTGGAAAGCTCAACCTCAATTCGAGCTTTATCCTCATGGATTCCTCTAATAGGATTATCTTCCTATCTACCTTTCAAATCCCTATTACTGGTCTCATGATTAATCAGTCTTTTCAATCATTTCAATTGTTGCTCCATATGATCTTGAAGCAACTTAACTATAGAAGAAATATTTTCCACCCTCATTGGAGTCCATTGTTCTTCTAGTTTTTTTTGAAGTTCATTGTTCTTCCAAACTTCTTATTGGAGTCCATTGTTCTTCCAAATTTCTTGGTAGAGTCCATTGTTCTTTCATACTTCTTTTGGGAACAAGTTGTAGCTTTCTCTTGCATAGCTGACCTTTAATTCTTTGATGATACTCATATTAAAATAGGTGTCATCTCCTATTCCATAAAAAAGAGCTAGATAAGTAATAATTTTTCCAAAATTATACTTAATATTAGTTAGTTTCATCTCCTCATGAACTAACTTAGACCATTATCACTCACCCGATAATGATCATGGTCACACTTACCTACCCACAAAGTTCTAATTATGGGAAGACCATTATCACTCACTTGATAATGATCATGGCCACACTTGCCTCATTGCAAGGTACCATTCTCTATAAGAAGATGTACTTTCTAAGATTTTTACTCCTTGGTATGACCGATCAAGATGGTGTGTAGTACTCATCTTATCCCAAATCAACTTAATATCTCTAGAAGAGTAATCCTCTCCAAAGTAGCACATCAATTCAAGGCTTATCCTATGTTCTCTCCATGGAAGCTTCTAGCCCTATGACCTAGGCTCTAATACAAACTATAAAAACCCACCAACAAGACCCAAGGGAGAGAGATATATTTTATTTTAACAAAGAAAATTCATAAATAAGTGTTAATATTTTTTAGCATTATATGATATAACCACATTTTGAGCTCATTGTCACTGCAGATGACACTCAAGTGTACAATAATGGCCAACATCCCATACTTTTGGGGTTCACTTTTCTAAATATCACTATTTAGAAAAAATACCATCAGTGGTACCACCACTTTTCCTATACCCTCACCAGTATAGGATAACTTGACCACGATATATGTATTATCCTTTAAGGTCCACAACACTTAAAGGGGGACTCATTTTCCCTATCCCTACATAAGTTGGTCTATATAGAATTATTTTGGCATAATGCCTTAGTGCTTATTTAACACACATCTATGGGCTAACTATGTCCATTACCACTCACTTGGCAATGAGCATGATCACCCAATCCTCACTATTCAAGGTGTCATCATGATATTATCTTGTGAATGACTCGATGGATCAATCCACTTTTTAGATTCATAGACCTCGCCACTAGTAATAGGTCCAAGCATCATTTCTTAGGACTATCCAAAAGCCTCATCACTTTGGGAAGCCTCATTATTCATGGTGTATCATTCATAAATATCTAGTTATTGCATCATCTCACTCCTCCCAAATTCACAATATATGGTTATTACATCATCGCAACTCCTCCTAGATTCACAATACCTGGTTATTGCATTACCATGACTCCTCCTAGACTTGGGTACATCTCGACTCATGGGTTTTCCAATATGGCTCTAGTCTCTTGCCTAAAGACCCATCCAACCTAAGAGTGTAGAAATTAAAGAAAATTATCTCTCAAAAAGGAAATAAATTTCTAGATTAAATTATAAATTAATCCATCATAACACATTTGCTAGATACATTTTAAATCATAAAGCTATCATCTAGCGTTTCTTTTATTTATAATAATAAGGATAAATTCAATATCTAAGGAATCATAACCATAATATATCAATTGGATGCTATACATTTTTCATAATCATATTCTTTCAATTTGCAAATAATTAACTAATTTCAAAATTTATTACATCTTCCAATTTTTTCAATCACAAAATGCAATAATAAAATACACATCTGTCTTTTCAAAATACAGGATACTATCCAAGATATCTTTCTCACTCTAAATTACAATACAACATATCAACATAAGCGATCTTTAGATCATTCTTCTTTCCAAGGTCTTCATCTTGATAGGACATCTTCCATGAGCTTGGAATATAAATATAGGGATTATGACAACTCTTGGAATAGAAATATAGGGATTTTGAAGTCTAACATGCACTATGCAAAAAATCATGCAATAGTGCAACAAACAATAACATGCAATGATTATTGAGAAAATACCATAATTCTCATAATGTATTATCTACTCAAGCCTCATACATTTAGTACTTCAAAGAAAATATATAACATAATTTTTATATATTTCTCAAACCTTATTCTATGCCAAGTTTATTTGTAAAATATTATGCCTTGCTATGGTATCAAAAAGCAACCTTCTTTTACTTATAATATAATATTAACACTTATTTCATTAAATATTACCAATCCAAATATTACAAAAGGAGAAATATTCATCATCATCCATTTAGTTATTATTAACTAAAAACCAAAACCCTTAAATCAACATTACTAAAGAAACACCTTTAACAATAGATAATTTATTTCTAAGAAATATAAAATTCAATTACCATTTTATAGTTTATTCAAAATAATTTAAGGAAAAGATGCTTTGTGCTATATATTATAATGTTGATGACTTAGGTAATGAAACAAACTTTATTAACATTTTAAATAAAAACGTTAGCAATAGGTACCATGAAACTAAGACTTAGCCTAACTAATATTTTTATTTAATCTAAACCTTAGTCTGTATTTGATACCCTCATCACATACAACAACAATAAAGTTAAATAGCAAATGGATGATTAACCCGAGCAACAAAACAATACATGAAGGCTATAAACACTTGTGGAATGTAAGGGGTCTCAATGCCCCTTATAAGCACAAAGTTTTGAAATCATTGAGAAAAGATGCCAATCCTCAGATTATCCTTTTATAGGAGACAAAATTAGATGACCAAAAATTTGAAAGTATAAAAAAAAGAAATTGGAGGGAGGTGGAATTTGTAGTCTATCCTAGAGTAGGGACCTCAGGAGACCTTATGTGTGTGTGGGATAATAACAAGATTGAAGGAAGGCTAATAGTGTTAAATGAAAGATTTATAGCTATTAATTTGTACTCAAAGGAGGAGGATTAGCAATGGATACTCACTAATATTTATGCTCTGATCATAGTGACTGGTAGAAGGCATATATGGAGGGATTTATGCCAACTTAGAGAAGCCTTTTCTAGTTCATCTTGGGTTATAGTAGGAGACTTCAACTCTCTCCTTTACCCATTAGACAATAAGGAAGATAAATCATACTTTTAGAAGGAATAATGGAATTTTTACAATTTGTAAATGCTAATGAGTTGATGGATGTAGAAATAAGAAAGGATAAGTATACTTATAGCAATAGATGAATAGGGAATGAATTAATCCAAATTTGGCTTGATTATTTTAATTTTCAAAGGAAATCTTGTTATCCTTTAGATACACAAATCTGACTGTGTGGGTGAAATTTTGCATCCTTTCACTCACTCTCCTTTTTGCATGATGATGCTCTTATGAACTGGCCAAATTTTGAAGTTGAGCCAAGGCATTGATGGCTAAGGAAGATTTCAAGATCGAAGCAGGCGGATGGAAGAGTAGGCTACCATGATGTAAGGAGTGGTCCCAAAAACTCACCCCAAATTTAGATAAAAGAACCAAAATTTTGGGCCTCTGCTCATGGACAAAAGAATGGAAAGGTAGCACGAGGATTATTCATCCCAAGTTCTCATCCATAAATTGGATGGAACTTTAGGCTAGATCCCGATCACCTGTCCATAGCATAGAATATTGGGATGATGGAAAACAAGGAAGTGTGTCCAAAAAACCATCCAAGGTTGAGGTCATCACACATCAATATGGGAGCTTTGAGGATCCTAAGAAGTAAGCATTGATGATCTCAGCTACCTGATATAAATGGCCAATGAGTGCGATGAAGGAATTTGAAATGCACAACTTCAAAGGC
Organism: Wollemia nobilis; assembly: GCA_028583015.1. Classification (NCBI taxonomy): domain Eukaryota; kingdom Viridiplantae; phylum Streptophyta; class Pinopsida; order Araucariales; family Araucariaceae; genus Wollemia; species Wollemia nobilis. Next base: position 2,697,756 of record JAQPPZ010016601.1, on the reverse strand, counting down.
AACCAATTTATGATTTTTCTATGGCATAAAAGGATAAAGTATATTGGAATTTAAGAAGTTGTCAGAATTATCAAGGGCTCAGATCTGTGCATGAGCGCCTACTTTGAACAACTACCATTACTCCCTAGAGCATAACCGCAGTAGATCTTCTAACCACCCCAAAAATATTTTTTGCTTGATGCCATCAATGCTATATTTTAAATATATTGTAAAATATTATATAAATAGTGGAATGCTTACCATTCCAAGGGATAGATCTGTGGCCATTACAATTCATATGCAATTATTCTCGCCTTGTAAATATAAAGCATATCACTATTTGATATCTCAATTCGTCTTCACTTCATTTTGCTTAAGTTTGGATGTTTATTTTTGTGATGGTCATTTGATCTTGTTCACTTAATTTTTCAATCTAGATTTTGTGGGTCTTGCTGAGTGGTTCTAGAATTCACATTCACCTCTAGGTCTTAGGGTTTTATTTTTTCTAAACCTAGTCGGGTGGGAGCACTCTAATTCTTCAATCTAGATTTCATGCACCCTCCTGCTAGTTATAGAATTTACCCTTACTGCTACACTGAACAATAAGTGAGGATGAGATGAGTTGATCTGTTAGGTGGTGTGCCATTATTTCCATCGGTGATGTTGGGCGTGTGTGTATTGATGTTGCTATATCCCATCCTTGTTAGTTTTAGATATGACCCCCCTTTTCTTTCTTTCATTCCATTTTTCCTTTTTAGACTTTGTGATGTAGGTAGATCGAACCAAAGGATCTGACCTTCTCTAAAGATCAACCGTACTATCTCTCTTAGGCTAGGTGGCCATTTAATGCTGGTCGAGGACTACTGGGAGTACCCCCCACCTATTTGGTACTTGTTTTTGCACCAATAATTTTTGGTGACTCTATTGGGGAACTCATTGAGTTTTCATGTTTGAAGAAAATCAAATTTTGGTGATACTCTAATTTTCCCACATCTTTAAAAATAACTTGGCAAATTTGACTGTGTGGCAAATACAAATCATGAGATCAGTTGCCTTTTTATGCTGAAAGACTTCTACATCCTAAAGGAATCAAAGTTTGATGAGCAGCCTTGACCTCGATAGTAGATAAAGTATATTCATCTAATGACTCTAACTCTGATGTATGAACCAAGAATTTTGAAGGTGAGTGCCTCAATGACCCAGAAATTCTACCCATAATTAAATGATCCTAGCCCACTCAATCTCCAATGCTGGCATGAAATTCTTGAAAGTGCCTTGAAGAATCTAACTAGATATGATGGCACTTTAGGAATCACTCGAGAACATATTAAATATGTCACTGCACTAGCAACCTTCCATGGCATAACACATGAATATGTTATGATCAGGATCCTGATATTATCTCTAGAAGGGAGGGTACTATTATGGTATTGATCCCTTGGGTAGAAAACCATATGCTCATGGATGGACTTAGCGAGAGCTCTAATTGACATATTTTATGGATCCATGGATCCCTTCCAACTCTTGATGTACCTCTCTTTCATCAAGAAGGATTATTTTGAATCTATCATAGATTTAACATTAGATTCAAAAGAAGCTGGAAGAGGATTCCTCTCAAATACTAGTCATACCTCATCTAGGCTCACCTGTATTATGTTCGAGCTCTTAGCTCGGATATCAAACTCCTCTTATATAAATATAGGGAAGAGATATTCTCTCAAATATTTTAGGAGGCCGTACAGTTAGATAAACTCCTACTTCAGGCAAGAAATATATCTTTAGAGAACTCTACCCTTCCATCCCCTTTCTCAATCACTGTTGTACAATATCCACCATGGATGTCATATCAAGTTGTACAAGAGTGAGGGTTGTAGTTGAGTGGAACACAAAAGGGGGAGCTCTTCTCAAGCCCATCTAGAGGAGATACAACTATGAATCCTACCATGAACAATGTTACTACTTGCACCTTCTCTCAGCAAATAGAGGACATAGACCAAATAGGGGGTTCCACTTGTAGAAAGGGAGTAATTTTGCACGCTTTTTATATCTTGGATCAAGGTCCAAGGTATATTTATGAAATCTTAGCCAATTAGAGGGTAGGTTCCAAGGAGGTCCCATCCACAATAGGGCCAATCAAAGCACCATCCTATAAAATGCATGTAGAGGCATCGAACGTGCACAAAATAGGGATCTCACAGAAAGTGGATCCCAAGGAGTGACAACACTAGAGCCTATTGCCAAATGAACCAGAACCTAATGAAGGCTCCCACATGGAAAATTTTATTACCATGCTGATCATTAATTACATAAGTACTGATATGCATGATGATCTACCAAGTTGTAATCTCTGTGCAACTTGGAAAACATTTTGGTAATACTGACATGACTACAAGAAGCATCTCAAGTTCAACATAGTCTGGTACAGATATTGCAAATTCACCAGATAATTTATAGTACGAATCAATGGTTATGGTGTGCCATTCATGCTACAATTTTGTGTACATAAGCTGACAACTAAATAAAGGTGCAATAGGCACATGGCCAGTGACATCATCCTATACAATGGTGACCCGTGATGGACTTCCAAAAAGTATAATGGTTTTGAAGCACTTCCCTTTATTCCCAATGTTCTTCTTTGTGTTTTTTTGTGACCCCGTGCCCAATGGATCAAGGTTCAAAATGCATGCATCACTTCATGAAATCTCTAAAATGATATCCGCTACATCATGGAAAGTAGTGCCCACTCCTCAAATAATGGGATGATTGATCTATAAGTAGCACCTTTAAAGGTAAAGGCAACATATGTTGAGAAAAATAAAAACAAGGCTAAAACTGAAGATTCCCTGTGGGAGTGGTAAAAATATAATGAAGTTTCTGCATGATTGCATTAGGAAAAATGTTGCAAGTCCCTTGAGTATTCTGGTTCTGGTCCTTATTGGGATATATTTATGGAAATGCGATCTACGGGGGTGTCCCATGGATCACCTTCCCTTTTTTCTTTTATTTTATTGTATTCTTTCCTTCCTTCTCTTTCTTCAGTTATTTGTTGCTTCTAACCGACGAGGTTAGTGGTAGTCATATTTTTACTTCAATCATTTTCTATGTTTCCCTCCCTTCCTTATTCCCATCTCGTTTTGCTTATTTCTTCCACTTGTTGTTTTCATCCTTTTCGTCCCTCTTGTTTCCTTTCACATGATTTTCCATTCACCTTTGGCCATATTCCTCACTTGTCTTGAAGTTTCATTTGGCTACTTTTGTTTATGTGTCTTCACTATCCCCTCCTTCCCTCCACTTTTTATATATTTTTTGTGTTTAAAAAATGGTTACTTTCTAGGTCCTTTTTCATGAAAGGAAAAGCCCCTGTGATCTGCCAAGAGTATGGGTGAAATTTTACATCCTTTCACTTACTCTCCCTTTTTCATGATGATGTTCTTGTGGATTGGCAAAATTTTTAAGTGGAGCCAAGGCATTTATGGTTGAGAAAAATTTCAAGATCGAAGTAGGTGGATGGGAGAATAGGCTACCATGAAGTATGGAGTGGTACCAAAAACCTACCCCAAATTTGGATGGAAGAACCAAAATTTTGGGTCTCCACTCATGAAGGACAAAATAATGGGAATGTAGCATGGGGATTATTCATCCCAAGTTCTCATATACAAATTGGATGGAACTTTATGCCAAAGACTGATCACCCATCCATAGGATGGAATATTGGGATAATGGCAAACAAGAAAGTGTGCTCAAAAACCCGTCCAAGGCTGAGGTAATCACACATTAAGATGGTATCTTCAAGGATCCTAAGAAGTAAGCATTGATAATCTCATCTACCTTGTATAAATGGCCAATGGGCACAAGGAAGGAATTTGAAATACACATCTTAAGAGATAGTCAATTTCTAATTTTTCTATGGCACAAAAGGGTAGAGTAGATTGGAATTGAAGAAGTTGTTAGAATGATCAAGGGTTCAGATATGTGCATAAGTGTCTAAATTCCTCTAAACAACTACCATTTCTCAATGGAGTAGAACCACAATGAATCTTTTGACCATCCCAACAAGATACTCCTACCTGATACCATCAATGTTGTATTTTGAGTCTATTGTAAAATCTTCTATAAATAGTGGAATGCTCGCTATTCCAAGGGGTGGCTCTGTGGCCATTACAATTTATATGCAATTCTTCTTGCCTTGTAAATATAAAGTATATCACTATTTGGTATCTCAATTTTTCTTCACTTCATTTTGCTTAATTTTGGATGTTTATTTCTATGATGGCCATTTAAGCTTGTTCATTTAATTCTTTAATCCGTATTTCATGGGTCTTGCTGAATGGTTCTAGAATTTGCATCCACCTTTGGGTTTCAAGGTTTTATTTTTTATAAAGTTGATTTGGGAGTGCTCTAATTCTACAATATAAATTTCATGCACCCTCTTGCTGGTTCTAGAATTCGTCCTTACCCGTTGCATCGAACGATAAGTGAGGATGAGATAAGCTGATATGTTAGGTGGTGTAAAGTTATTTCTATTAGAAATGTCAAATGTGTGTCTTTATGTGGACATATTCCTTCCTTGTTAGTTCTGGCTATGTCTTTATGTGGACATATTCCTTCCTTGTGTCTTTGCGGCATAGGTAGTTATAACCTAAGGAGTCGACCTTCTATGGAGATTGACCACCCTATCTCTCCTAGACTAGGTGGTTGTTCAATGCTGGTCAAGTACCACTAGTCATACCCCTCGCCTATCCGATGCCTAGTTTTGCACCAATATATTGCTCTTCCAAAGGCGGGTTTTGATCACAATATCCTTATTTAGGATACTGGGGCAAGTAAGAGGATCTTCAAATGCTCTTTTTAGTTTGGGAAAATATGGCTGCAACATGAAGGGCATTAGTGTAATATATCAGATTGGTGGAAGAAATATTTCTCTAGAGTGAAGCTAATCCAAATGGCCAAAAAATTAAGATTTATTAAAAAAATCTTAAAATTTGGAATAGATATTTTTTAGGCATCTCATCAAGACGAAATCAAAACTAAAGCAACAATTTTTAGACATTGAATAGGTCTTGCAATTAGATATTTTACCAATGAAATGATGGACAAAGAGAAGAAGTTGTTTGCTGACTATCCTACTATCATGGCTTGTGAAGATATCTTCTTTCAATAGAAATTAAGAGTAACTTGGCTAAAATAAGGGGATCAATATACAAAAATAAATCATGTTCCAAACTTAAGTCGTAGGAGCTACAATAATATTAAGAAAATTGTTAAGATGGATACTTTTGTTACTGATGATCCTCTTCAAATCAGAGAGGAAGTTTTTAACATATTTTTCAATTTGATAGGATATGAGGAATCTCAAGACGATGTGTAGACATGGAAAATTGACCCACTTTGAGTGGGAAATCTTCCTTAGTGCCCTTAAGAGGCCCTCACCCCTTGCCAAGTGCAAGGGAAGGCCTCTGTCCCTCCCCTTTTTAATTTATTTATCTTTTAGCGAAATCGTGCCCCGTATTTATGAGGCGCGACTTCGCACCAACGATATCGCGCCCCATCAGGATGGGGCGCGACTTCGCTGTTTAACCAAGTTTTTTAAATTTATTTTATTTTATTATTTTTTAAGCCCGCTTAGACCCAGGTTTAAACCTCCTCGCGTGTTTTGGCATCGATTGTGAGTTTATTTGTGCCCGCTTTCCTTCTTTCGATTGTCTATAAAAGGAAGGATGTTCTTGCCAAATCAAGAGACATGCAAAGTTTAAGTGCAAGTGTGATATGCAAACTTTTTATGTGCGATCTATATGCAAATTATTTAGAGTTCATTTTTGATTTACTTTCTCTACTGCAAGCTAACCCCCGAAGTGCGAATTTTGGATTGATCTTCTATTGCGTGGATTGGATTGATTTGTTGTGTGACTTGGTGGATCCGTGGCATAGCTTGGAGAGATAGAGTGCCCATATGGATACTTGGTTCTCTTCTGCCTACTTCTGTGACATCCATTAGGGTTTGATCACTTTGTTGTCTGCATTTATTTCATCTTCTACTTTCGCTTCTTATTTTTCTTTATTCTGCAGCGAAATCATGCCTGGCATTGGCGAGGCATGACTTCGCTTGCCCTAATTAGGGCAAAGTTATTCATAGAAGCAAAATCATGCCCCGTCCAGGTAGGGCATGACTTTGCTGCTATGATATCACGCCCGCTCTAGGTGAGGCACGATTTTTCCCTAGGGCACACCGAGGGCAATTTTTAGATTCTGCTTTCACTGTTACATTCCATTCTATCTCTAGATCATACTGTTGTACTTTTCTTTCTATTTTCTGCTGCTGTATTTCTGATTTATGATTAAATATCCAAAGGTCAATTTCTGCTTTTGTATTACAAGGTCATCTAAAAGGACCTAGGGGGCTTGACTACTGCTAGATCTATCATACAATGGCCTATGCAAGGCCCCTAATACTAATTTCATTTTTTAGTGTTTCATAAGTGATCTTGCAGGAACAAGAATCTTTGATATCATTGGACAAGAGGTAGAAAAGGGCTAAATCAACCACCGGTCTAGATAAGTGCTCTATCAATCTTATTGGTTGAGAATCTGGTTTCATTGTTGATTTCTAGGCATCTAAAAGTGAAAAGCATCTAGCTTGCATCTAGGGATAATTTTTGTGTATTTACTCCTGCATATTTCTGCTTTAAAGGTTTTCTGAAATAAAACCCTAGGTTAGTGAGCATTCAAAAGAAAGAATCATTCTAGGATAGCTCTTGTATGCTTGCATTCTATTTTCAATTGCATTATTCTATTTTTTGCATTGTCCTTTATCTTTTCTAGCTTAGATCTAGAAAGGCCAAATTTAGGTGATTGTCTAAAACTGAATACATCAAACAATCCTGAATATCCCGAGGACTTGGAGTGAGTCCTTAAACCATTCCTGGTGAACCCTTCCCCCTAGCACCGAGTGTAGAGTACAACATACCCCCATGGTTCACCCCACAAAAGGGTTCCCTCCTTGCGGATCCAACCCTTTTGTTTGGGAATTGTATGTGGTAGGGCAGTTTTCCCCCTCTACATCTTTGGTGAACCCGACGTGAACACCTCCTTTTATTTTAAACACTAAGCAAGATCATTAATTCTATTTGGAAAATATTTAAGTAATTTAGAATTTGTTTAATAGTGTTTTTCCCTATTTTGTTTTTCACTACTTCTAATGGCTCCTGTTCTTAGAAGTCAGAGGAAACAATTAGAATCTGATTATGTTCCTTTGGAAGATGATCATATTGATGGGAAAACCCTAATATAGATCTAGAAGAGCAAGAAGATGTAAATATGGAAACCGAATCTAATTTTGATCCTCTTGTTGGGCCTAATGGAAGTTTAGTGTTTTCATCATTTGATCACATTTGGGAATTCATGAAAGCTCATAAGGAAAAGCTATTGGAATGTATAGAGCGAGAAGCTCATCTTGAAAAAGAGGATGCTACTCCTTCCCCTCCTAATAGGTCTCCTTTGCTTCATCATGATATTCCTACATCTCAATATTTGCATCAAAGTAATCTTAAGGATCAAGTGACTTGTGCCAATACTAATACCACCAATGTTGGAGGGAATCTGCAAGTCCCTCTAACCAGTAGTGGCCCAAAAATTTATTCTCAATTTCCTCCTACATCCTCTAACATCAACACTATTGCTTCTATTCCACCAAATATTAGTTGTTCTCAAAATGCCACATACAACCAAGGTATCCTAAGTTTAAATCCAACATCAGGGTTTCAACATGCATACATTCCTCCTTTAGGGAGTCTGGGGAACACACATAGCAATCCAGAAATGCAGAATTTAACAAGTGTTGTGAATCAATTGGTCTCAAGAATGGATATGATTCAACCATCAGGGTTTACATACAACTATAGGGATATGTGTAGTCAGCCATTGGATCCTATTGTTGCTGCCAGGCCTTATCCTAAGCATTTTCCCATGCTAGTATTGCCGATCTACAAAGGGATTGAAGATCCAATAGAGCATTTGAGAGGATTCAGAATAGCTTGCCATGATCTTGTTTATGATGATATGCTTTTATTGAAAACATTTCCAAAGAGTCTTGTCGGAGTAGCATTAGAATGGTACTATCGGTTACCCAACTATTCTTTGAAAAGTTTTGAGAAGACTGCAGAGATGTTTGTTCATCATTTTAGTGCTTATATTGAAAAGGAAGTGACTATGAGAGATCTATATGATTTAAAGCAAGATAGAGAGGAAATTTTTTCAAAATTTTTAGCTCGTTGGAGAAGTTTAGTTGGCCGATTAAGACAACCTGTGTCTCAAAAATATATGCTTGATATATTTACGAGAAATTTACAAGAACAATTATCTTATGCTTTAGAAACTACTACTGTCACATATTTAGACCAAGCAATTGAGTTAGCAAGAAAAGTGGAACAAGCCCTCATCAGGAGAGGTCAACTCAAGGTTAAAGAAGATAAGCCAACTAAGTCTCAACCTAAGAATAAACATATAGGAGGTAATAGTGATAGTAGGCCTATTAATAATGTCAATAATAGCCTACAGAATATTGTGCTTCAGAAACCTCCTCAAAGGAATTTCACGAGACTTAGTATCCCTATGGAATCAGTTTTAAAGCAACTATTAGATGCTAAGGCAATAGAATTACCTCCAGTAAGACAACCAGATACTACAACTCATTGGTATAAGGCAGGACAATATTGCACTTATCATAGAGTAGAAGGACATTGGATGAACACTTGTAAGAAATTGAAGCATGTGGTTCAAGATCTAATTGATGCGGGACGTATTGATTTAGGAAATCTCCAATCAATGAGTAGTCAAAATCCTACTCAACAAGCTCCAACAACAAATCAAGATATGGGAATATTTAAGGATCCTTTACCTAAGCATGAGCAACAAGCAGCCAATCAGGTGGCTCACCAAGATGACTCCCTACGCCATAGCAATGTGGTTGGTATGGTTGGGGTAACCACAAGAAAATAGGCTCAGAATCAGCAACATCAACAAGGACAAAATTTGGTATCTCAGCCTAGTACAGTTTCAAAGGAAAGCCAGAGAAAAGATTCAGCTACAAGGATTCCACCTATAGTATTGAGACCATAGTCATAGGTTTCATTTGATCTTCAGAAGCAGCTAGCTAGTACTCCAGCAAAGATATCAGTGTTAGAACTATTGCAGACTTCTCCTGATCACAGGAATGCTTTAATGAGATTTTTACAGCAACAATATATTTCTCCAGATATCCCTCCTGATGCCATAGTTGACACTGTAGGTTCTTTTGGGATACATCATGTCTCATTTTTAGATGATGATAAACCTTCCTCAAACTTGCATGAAGATTCATCACTTTACATCACCACACTTATTGGGGATACCCTTGTCAAGCGAGTATTGATTGATAATGGTTCATCCCTCAATTTGTGTACATATCAATTCTTTCAAAAATTTGGATTAAAAGAGGAATATTTAACAAAAACTGATATCATCATTAAAGCTTTCAACAATGAGTCCCAAGAAGCCTGTGGTGTCATATCTCTCCCATTGAAAGTGGGGCCAAGGATATTGGATACCTTGTTTTATGTGGTACATTGTCCTGCTTCTTTTAATCTTCTCCTTGGGTGACCTTGGATTCATGCTATGAAGGTCATCCCTTCTACTTTTCATCAGTGTCTCAAGTTTGAGTTTAAGAATCAAGTTATCACCATTCTAGGCGACCCTCGACCATTTGAATTTTGTTCAAATATAGAGCTAGCCCAAATAGATTCTTATTCTTGTCCCTCTATTTCTTCAACAACTTCCTCATGTTCCTCCTCTCAAATTTTTGAGCATTTTCAAAGTTTAAAAGTGAGTGAGGAACATAGGACCCATATTCTCTCCTCGGATCATGATAATCAGTTTCTTCAAGAGCCTCTTCTGGATCTAGCTAAGCTACCACCTTCACCTAGAACTATGGGCCTGCCCCATAAGAAGGGTGAAGTTGTACACTTTGGCATGTGTGCTTTTATCTTTGGGGGCATGGCCTCCGAAGAAAAGCTTCATGGTAGCAACCCATCTCTCAATGAGCACTCTTTTGCTCAATGCTATCTCACTAATGACTATCCCCTTCCTAAGCAGATCCTGTCCGGTATGGGGTATGCAGGTAAAGGATTGGGACCACAACAGAAGGGTATTCAAGAGCCCTTGGATGTTGAGATTTGGCCTAGGAGATGTGGTATAGGTTTTATACCTAACAAAAATGAACCTTTGCCTTTTGAGGATGATGACCATCTTATGACTTATGCAGAATATATAGAATATCAAAAGTTGTCAATAGATGATAATAAAAGTATTGATTTTTCTTTTCCTTCAAAGGTAATGTTTTGTAACATGATTGGTTCTGTCTATGCTAAAGATAGTTACGCTTCTGTATTAAGAAATGAAGAATCTTTGTTTAATGTCTTTTTTGCTAAGAGAAATGGTGTTGTTAGAAAATGTAGTGATTATCGTGCTATGGGTGTTAAAAGAAGAGCCTTGGAAGGACTTTCTCATGCTTTTCATCATCGAGAAAATGCACTCCTTGGGGATATCTTTGATCCGACACCTCATGGCATGTTAATCCATTTTAATAAGATGAATGGTGCATTTAGGTTTTGCATTGATTTCAATTCTTAACAAAAATAAATAAATAAATAATTGCACTTGCATTTCATCACTTGCTTGTTCATATTGCATTGTTGCTTGTCATCTTTGCATGATTGCTTGACATCTAATTTAACACCTTGCATGTTTGCTTGTCATAAATGCATGACTGCTTGTTCATGACTATTTTCTCATATAGATTTTGGGGATATTACGACAATGGCATGTGATGATACCTAGTTAGGTCATAGCTCACATGCATTGCACTTCTCACTAGGACTCTAATGCCTAGCAAGATCCCCCTAGGGATTCTTTCTCTCCTTCCTTTTTTCTTGTGATTTCTTATCCTCCTTTTTTTCGATGTCTTCATAATGTTGTACAACAATTTCCTCATAGTCCCGCTCTAGGACAACACTTGCATAATATTTCATATACATATATATTACACCCCATACGGGATATTTATACATCCTAGTGGGTATTATACTATTCATGATCTTCTATCGGGTCATACTCTCTTTTGACTCAGCAGGCTTAACACCCCATTACAGGATAAGCTCCTTGGTCATTTTCAGTAGACCTCGACATACATCCTAGTGGGTAATCACCTCATAGTAGTCAATAAGGGAGCAACCACCCATAGTGGGTCAAAACTCCACACACTTGGTCACATTAAGGCAAGTGTTGTACCCTTAGCGGGTCTAGCAACTTCGCTCATCCAATCCATAATGTCTGGCTACACTGGTTCATAGCAACCTACGCTAGCCTTATATTTTTGGGTCATTCACTCTTCTCCTTTTCTGATGGTTGACCTTTGGGCCTCTCTTCTTTCTTCTTCTTCTCTTATTTTCCTCTTCTTATTTCTTCTTCTCTTCTTTTCCTCTTCTTCTTTCTTCTTCTCTTCCTTTTCCTTCTTCTTCCTTCTTCTCTTCCTCTTTCTTCTTCTTCCTCCTTTCTCTCTTCTTTCTCTCTTGTTTTCCTTGTTGGTTTCTCCTTCTGCTTTTCCCCTTTCCTCTTCTTCTATTTGCATTCATTTCACCCTTCATGTAGTGTGCATTAGGATAATTTACATACATTCAAAATACTTAAATAAATAAAATAAAATAAACACATAAAAACATGCATTAAATAATTTACACATAAAAATAGATAAAATCTGTAGCTATGTATTACTCGTAAGACAAAAGAGTACATCATGTGAGGTTGGTGTACCACAATCTAGACTCGGTACACTCAACCTAGGGATGCACACCATAATAAAAAATTGGTGTATCATCCTGATCCCTAGCCTAGCCTACCCTAGCTCTGAGAGCCAGCTCCCTCTGGCCCTCCCTGGGGTGGAGGTAGCCTCAGTGGTGCCACCAACTACTGAGATGTCGATGGTGCCTATGATCGAGATCATGACCTACTAGCTGCTTGAAGGGATGGAGGAAGCTCCATCCTCTACTCTAGAGGGATAGCTACATAGTAAGCCATCTCAAAAAACATGGCCCTCTAAATGGTCATCTCCAACCTATCATCAGTGCATCGTAACTCTACCTGAAGGAGCTGCACCATATCCCCTACTTGGCTACTCCCAATAGTAGCCATCCCCTTAGCTCGAGCCTATTGGCACTCTCTATCTAGTTGGATTACCTCTCCCTATAGCTAGGACACCTCTGCTCATGTAGTGTCCCTCTCCATCTATAGTCGGGCCACCTAAGCCTGTAGAGAAGCTAGTTGTACCTACAACTCCTCTATGCCCTAGATTTGGCCACCTACCACTATCAATGTTGATGCCTCCCTAGGGTCTCTGGCTCATGGCCCCTCTACCTATAAGGGGGTATCCCCCATCCCTCCCTCATCGGTCTCTACTCTAGGGATGGTCTCCTCCACCACCTGGATCTAGACCCGTGTCAACCTCTATCTAGGCATAGTAGGCTTTGTACCTTCTCTATGGTCCTGCGAGCTACCTCTTAGAATACCCACTGCATGCCTAGGCTCATCACCTAGTGCCTCTACACTGGTATGGGTGGTGAGATCCTTTGAGGTGCAACCCCTCTATACCACCACCTATACCCGATGGTCGCCCTACATCGTCCACCCCTAGGTCGATGTAAGGAGGATCATCCTGGTCCTCCTCGGCCCACCTGGTGAAGTCTGGCCTACCTCTGACCCCTTCTGGGTCTCGGGTCACCCTTCGGTACTAGTAGTCCCCTAGGTCTAGGATTCCTTGTAAGATCTTGAACTACCTCAGGACTTGATCAAATCTGAGCACCTCTGGCTCTCCCTACTCTGACCTCAGCCATCTGACCCTCCTCACCCTCACTAGCTCTATCCTATCATCTGCCCATCCAGGGTGAAGCCTCCATGGTTGTCAGATGAGTTGCACCTCTTGTAACTCATCGATCACCCACCTCGCTAGTGGTAGGTTCCTTACATAGGCCCTCATCGTCCTCTCTAGGGATCGAGGCCATCTGTATGTTATTGGCACTCTAGGTTGAGTAACGGTCCTAGTAGTGCTAACTATCTCTATATCATAATGTGCTCCCAACACCACACCTAGAGCAATGTCATACAAACTAGTCTTGTATTGTTTATACATGATGTTGTACAATATCTTATATAAATGGGCCAACACATAAGGACCCCATGCGAAGTGGACTCCCTGCTATCGCATGTCTACCACTACCCCTGCTAGTACCCATGGCAAGTGTCATCTGCTAGTGTGGCAAGTTAGGAGACCTACCACCACCCCTACGAGTACCATGGTCAAAGGATCCACTCCATAGCGGCCAACTAGGTCATCAACTACTATGGTGCCCTCCCACACCTGGTGGGTGAAGCCTATAGAAAATTGTTGTAGTGTAGTGGCCTTCCCTCGGGCCTCGTAAACCTCTCTCCCTTGATGGGGATCCTCAAGATCCACCACATGTCCTCTAGTGTGATGATCATCTCCCCTATTGGTAGCTAAAAAGTAGAGGACTTTGGATACCATCTAGGGTAGTCAACATAGCCCTGTCTGTCTCGATCTATGGCATCCTCACCATGTCATCCAACCCAACCACCTCTAGTATCACCCTCTCCACCTACCCTAGTGCATCTAGCTCTACTAGAGCCCCTACCCACCACTCTCGAGTCTCGAGAATACCTAGCTGCATTTAATAAACAAACACAAGAATTTAATCAGTTTCATCATAAAAATCAAATTAATTAATAAAAATATTTTTGATTCAGCATAAAGAATTTTCAAATCCTTTTTTTTTTTTTTTTTTTTTTTTTTTTTTCCTCTCTTTTTTTTTCTTAATTCTCAAGTCGTACCCCATTTTTAGGCGCGACTTCGCTTTCAGAAGTCGCCCCCTATTTTTTGTGACTTCAGAAATCATGCTTGGTTTTTCCTAGGCATGATTTTTCGCATTTCACTCAAAATGTAAAATCATGCTTGGCTGCAAATTTGTGCCTAGGTCATGGCATGAATTTCACTAATTTTTATGATGATTTTCCAAAAAAACCCTAAAAATCCTAATTGCATGAACCGAGAAAAATATTACGAAAGAGGGACATCGATGATTCTTACCCATTCTCGAGCCCCGACCTCACCCCTCGCAGTCACCGCTCGATGAACCGAAAGTGCCATCGTTATTTCTCTAGAGCCCTTTTCTTCTCCTCCTCGTAGTAAAAGTGAATTAGGGTTTTACCCCTGTTTTCTTTTTAAACCTTGTTTTGGATTTTCTCTCTCCTCTTCTTTTTTGATTGTCACCTGTTCTTTCTCTTCTTTCTTTCGTTTTGAGTTCTTATGAAATATTAATTTTTCATAATCACTCGAGGGGGCACCCCGACCTATAGAGGCATTAATGTCCCTAATGCCTCGATTTACGTGTAAATTATAAGGTGTCCGAAATGACACCCTTTTTGCACCATCCTTTTCTTCTAACCCAGCTACCCCATTTTTTTTTGTAGTTATTTCTTTTTCAGTGTGTGCCTACATCTTTTCTTTGATGCATTTACTAGGCCATAAATGCATCAAAGAGGGGGTAAAATGTAGACACGAAAAATTGACCCACTTTGAGTGGGCAATCTTCCTTAGTGCCCTTAAGAGGCCCTCACCCCTTGCCAAGTGCAAGGGAAGGCCTCTGTCCCTCCCCTTTTTAATTTATTTATCTTTTAGCAAAATCGTGCCCCATATTTACGAGGTGTGACTTCGCACCAAGATATCATGCCCCATAAGGATGGGGCGCGACTTCATTGTTTAACCTAGTTTTTTAATTTATTTTATTTTATTATTTTTTAAGCCCACTTAGACCCAGGTTTAAACCTCCTCACATGTTTTGGCATCGGTTGTGAGTTTATTTGTGCCCACTTTCCTTCTTCCGATTGTCTATAAAAGGAAGGATGTTCTTGCCAAATCAGAGACATGCGAAGTTTTAAGTGCAAGTGTGATATGCAAACTTTTTATGTGTGATCTATATGCAAATTATTTAGAGTTCATTTTTTATTTACTTTCTCTACTGCAAGCTAACCCCTAAAGTGTGAATTTTGGATTGATCTTCTATTGCATGGATTGGATTGATTTGTTGTGTGACTTGGTGGATCCATGGCATAGCTTGGAGAGATAGAGTGCCCATCTGGATACTTGGTTCTCTTCTGCCTACTTCTATGACATCCATTAGGGTTTGATCACTTTATTGTCTACATTTATTTTATCTTCTACTTTCACTTCTTATTTTTCTTTATTCTATAATGAAATCATGCTTAGCATTGGCGAGGTATGACTTCGCTTGCCCTAATTAGGGCAAAGTTATTCGTATAAGCGAAATCATGCCCCATCTAGGTAGGGTATGACTTTGCTATTGTGATATCATGCCCGCTCTAGGCGAGGCACGATTTTTCCCTAGGGCACATCGGGGGTAATTTTCAGATTCTGCTTTCACTGTTACATTCCATTCTATCTCTAGATCATACTGTTGTACTTTTCTTTCTATTTTCTACTGCTATCTTTCTGATTTATGATTAAATATCCAAAGGTCAATTTTCGCTTTTGTATTAGAAGGTCATCTAAAAGGACCTAGGGGGCTTGACTGCTGCTAGATCTGTCATACAATGGCCTATGCAAGCCCCCTAATACTAATTTCATTTTTTAGTGTTTCATAAGTGATCTTGCAGGAACAAGAATCTTTGATATCATTGGACAAGAGGCAGAAAAGGGCTAAATCAACCACCGGTCTAGATAAGTGCTCTATCAATCTTATTGGTTGAGAATCTGGTTTCATTGTTGATTTCTAGGCATCTGAAAGTGAAAAGCATCTAGCTTGCATCTAGGGATAATTTTTGTGTATTTACTCCTGCATATTTCTGCTTTAAAGGTTTTCTGAAATAAAACCCTAGGTTAGTGAGCATTCAAAAGAAAGAATCATTCTAGGATAGCTCTTGTATGCCTGCATTCTATTTCCAATTGCATTATTCTATTTCTGCATTGTCCTTTATCTTTTCTAGCTTAGATCTAGAAAGGCCAAATTTAGGTGATTGCCTAAAACTGAATACATCAAACAATCCTGAATATCCCGAGGACTTGGAGCGAGTCCTTAAACCATTCCTGGTGAACCCTTCCCCCTAGCACCGAGTGTAGAGTACAACATACCCCCATGGTTCACCCCACAAAAGGGTTCCCTCCTTGCGGATCCAACCCTTTTGTTTGGGAATTGTACGCGGTAGGGCAGTTTTCCCCCTCTACACGATGTTTCTATGAACATCATAATGTAGAACATCCCTAAGCTAGTCACTAACCAACTCAATGTCTATAATTGTCGTCCCTTCAAGAAGGATGAAATTAAGAGTGCAATGTTTGACATGAATTGTGATAAGACCCTAAGATCGAATGACTTTCTTGGTATTTTCTTCCAAATATTTTGGCACATTATCGGGGTGAATGTTACCCAAGCTGTTATGGAGGTTCAAAGAACACAACAAATTCCTAGAGATGTCAACTTGATTTTCTTAGCTCTTATTACTAAGGTGGCAATTGTTAGGACCTTCTCTGAATTTTGACCTATAAGTTTATGCAATACTTTATATATATTATATCCAAGGTCCTAGCCAACAAAATTAAAATAATTATACCCTTCATAAGTAACCCCCTTCATGATGATTTTTTTAAAGGGTGACAAATCTTGGATAGTATTATAACCATTTATAAGGTGATTTATTCCATAGGTAGAAGTGGATATGTTGGGATGTTGTTAAAGTTGGACATGAATAAATTTTACGATAGGGTTTCCTAGAAATTCATTTTCAAAACCATGAAAAACTTTGGCTTTTATAAAGAATGGATTAAGCTAATCATGGCATGTGTTTCTTCAACCATACTTTTAGTTTTAGTAAATGGTTCAGTAGTAGGGTATTTCTAAAATAGAAGAGGACTCCATCAAGGAGATCCATTATCTTCATACCTTTTTATAATCCTTGTTGAAGCTTTAGCGAGAGCAATCTCTATTGCTATATTGAATGGGAAATTGAGGGTATTAAACTTCCCTCTTCTTTATCTCCTTAACCCACAAAATATTTGTGGATGACATGATAATTACTACAAATATTCAAACCCATAGGCCAAATAATTGAAATCTATTTTGGAAAATAATGAGAAGGGAGCTAGTCAAAAAGTGAATTATGTTAAAAATAATATTTATTTTAATAACACGTCAGGACCTAAGTAGGCTAGATTAGCTAATTTTTTTGGTTTTGATATAGAGGATCTTCCCACAACCTACCTTGTGATGCTCCTATTCAAAGGGAGGTTGTATGAGGAGTTATAGAATCTAGTTGTAGAGAGATTAACAAAAAATATTACAAGGTGGAGGGGTTCTTTGTTTAGCTAGGATGGCAAAGCCTAACTAGTAAAATCATCTCTATAGAATATCCCAATGTATTTTATATCAATGTTCATAATACCAACAAAATTTATGATAAAATAGAGACATTTCAAAGAAAATTCTTATGGTCTGGTGTAGAAATTAAAAAAAGTATGGTGTTGGTAGCTTGGGAGAAAGTTTGCACAAGGAAATAAGTGGGTGTTTGGGCTTAAAAAAATTAAAAAGAATGAATAAAGCCTTGATGGGAAAATTGGGTTGGAAATTTTTAAAGGATAGAGACCTCGTTTAGGTCCACATCCTTATATCCAAGTATCTCAAGAACCACTCTGGATTCCTATAGGGAAGTGAGTTACCTCAAGGTTCAAACTTTTGGAATAACCTTAGCTTACCAAAAATTAGTTGAAAAAGAGCATTTTTTGGAAGATTGGAATTGTATTCCAAGTCCATTTTTGGAAGGATAGATGATTAAATAACATTCCTTTAAGTGAGGAGACAAATTTTGCTAGGTTGGAACAAGTCATGTCTACTCTCTATGGAACCTTTGTGCAAAACCACATCATCTCTAATGAATTTGGTAAAAGGTGGAAGCATCTACAGGTATATGGGTTGGATAAGAGGAATCAATAGAGCTTGAGGAATCTCAATAGAATGCTATAGGCCTATTTTTTAAATAGTACAATAAATTTGGACACTCTCCTATGGAAGAATAAAAAGGAAGGTGAGTAATCAATTAAATTTGGTTACTATGTGTTGGAAGGAGAGGTCCTAGGCTAGATGCCTACTCAAAAAATGTGGATCAAGGATATCCTTTCAAAAATTTCCTACTTTTATTGACTATCAATCTAAAACAACTTTATGATGATGGATAATCTTCATAAGAGGGAAATGATAATTACCAATAGATGTGTGTTGTGTGATAATAATTGAGAAGATACAAATCATCTCTTCACTAAGTTTCCCTTCATGAGTGAAATATTGAACCAGTGAAAAAAGTGTTTAGTGAATTTCAAGTTACCTAGTTCCTTTCAAATTCCCTTCCAGACCTATGTCTCCAATGGGAATCCCCATTCCAAAGTAAGATACTGAAAATGTTATGGAAGCTAAGCCTCCCCCATGCCTTATGGGGAGTTTGGAAGGAATGTAATAATCATATATTAAAGGATAAAAGAAGATATATCACCTCCATTTAAGCTAGATATTCCACTGCCACTGTGGAAAATTTCAAGATCATAAGTTTTAAAGATGCCTAGGAGCTTGATCGGTAAAAATATATTGTGAACAATTGGGGCTTTTAATTTTAGTTTCAATGCCCTTATTCCCCATACAAACTTGTAATCACTAACAAAAAGTGGAAGCCACTATCCCCTAGATATCTGAAGCTAAATTTTGATGGTGCAATGAAAGGGAATCCAAGAAGAACCAAAGTAGGTGGTATT
The DNA here is from genome assembly GCA_028583015.1 of Wollemia nobilis. Classification (NCBI taxonomy): domain Eukaryota; kingdom Viridiplantae; phylum Streptophyta; class Pinopsida; order Araucariales; family Araucariaceae; genus Wollemia; species Wollemia nobilis. The sequence continues at coordinate 2,678,867 of JAQPPZ010016601.1, read as the reverse complement.
TTTAGAGATCATAAGGGAAAGGCTATCCTGGCCTATGCAAAGAACTTAGGGGAGTAAATAAATCACTTTGTTGAGTCCAAGGCTATTTCCTAGGTTTAAATCTTATCGAGAGCCTTATGATTAAAAATATAATTGTAGACTGCATTTCACAAAATATTATTAACATTTTGAAAGGAAACCAGTCTGCTAGCTAGAGTGTTGTTGATATGTTTTTGTAAGCTAAGCACAAAATAATATCTTTGGAGAATATTCAATATAACCATATTTTTAGGGGATCACAATAGGGTCCTGCAAGACCAAAAATTTCTTGGGAGGGGGGCTCTCCAGGTGTCTTCCCATGGAAATCCTATTCCTCTTTTTTGCGTCCCTTCCTTTCCCCTGTCCCAGGTCCTTGATCCTTTCCTAGTTTCCTTGGCACCTTTTCCCATCCTTCAAGGAAGGAAGGTGTTGCAGACGATATCCTTTTGGGGGGATATCCTTGATCCACTATTCTACACCTTTCCTTGCCATAAGGTGGGAAATTTTTTATCCCATTTTTGTCCCACTGTTCCATCCTTCGGTGTTTAGGTTCTGGGATGTTCAGGTTCAGGTTCTTCCATGGGGCTCTTCTTGGGTTTTCTTGGGTTGCTTTTGGAAGTATTCTTAACATTTGCTCATTGAGGATATTCAGTGGTGATTGGCTGGGTCTGAGGATTTTTGGCTTCTTGAGTAGTTTTACACAAAATCCTTTTGGTCAGTGGAAGGACCATGTGCTTTATACTATGACTCTGATATTTGGATTCGAGGTGGTGGGTCTTGTAGGATTTCAGTTCCTTTCATGGCTTTGCAGCCTCTAGTATTTTTGCTATTGAATCCTTGCAGGTTCTCCTCCTTGTTTCCTTAAAGCTATTTTTTAGCAGGTCTGAGGAATTATGGGTTCATGATTAGTTTTGCACAACATCCTTTTGGTCTTGAGGGGTTGCCCATGTGATTTCTACTATGACTATGCTCTTTGGGTCTGAAGTGGTAGTTCCTTTCATGGCTTCTGGAGGCCTCTGGGTTTATTTTTGTTTATTCCTTATGGGACTTTCTTTTCTTTGACCCTAAAGATGTTGTTGAAGGTTGTATGGGATATATGGCTGCTATTTTTTGGTTTGTGCTCTAACGTTTATAGTCATGCATCCTCGTGCTTCCTTCTTGGTGAATTCTTGTGGCACTTTCCCATCCTTTCCTTCAGAAGTGTTGTTTTGCTACTACTGCTTCCTTTGTTGGGTAGGTGTTTTCGAAGGCTTCCTTTTCTGCATAAGGACCCTGTGGCCTAGGGTGTTCCTTTTGCTATTGAACCACTACAGTACCATATTCAGGCTATTGTTCCATTTTGCTTCTTTTTGGGATCCCCTATGTGGGATGCTAGTTTTCTTCAGATCTTTATTTCCTAAGGGTGGTTTTTGGCTTTCCCACCCTTGGGATGTTTCAAATTTAAAACTTTGGCTTTTTTTACTTTTCACGCCCATGGGAAAGTTTCAAAAGGATTTTTTGTGGTTGGGGTGGTTTGGCACTTTCTCTCAACCTTGTTCAGCGCCTTGTGATTCAATTTTGGACTTTCGATGGGCTTTCCCTTCCTACCTATTTTTACTTTGGCATTAAGGAAGACGTCTTCCTCTGGTGCAAAGGATTATGTGTTCCTTACTTTGTTCCTTTGGGCTATCCTTGCCTGTCCTTTTGTCCATCCTTGGACAAATTCCTTTTGTTTCATTTTGATGTTTCGTGTTGTATTATGATCCTTTGTAATCAGGTTTTGGGATCCTTGACAAAAATCCACTTTTAATCTACCAAAAAAAAAAACCATATTTTTAGAGCAAGTAATGGGGTTGCATATAGCTTGACAAACCTAGGGTGACCTTGGATGGTTTCAGAAATGGGAAGCTAGCTTTCCTAGTTAGGTCTAGGATTTGGTAAATTTCAAAGCCTACGTCCATTATGAGAAAATGAATCACAATGTATAGAAGATATAAGGGTATAATCAAGTCTATGCTGGAGGAACCACCATGTTTACCTAGAGGGGGTAATTCAGGGCAAGCACAATTTGCCTACCTCTCAAAAGAGGGCCAAATTAATAAATTCTAGAGTTGGATTGAGTAGGGTATTTAGTTCCTTCTAAAAAGAAGAATTGGGATAGAATCAGATAAAAGGAGTACACGTTAGTGTTCTTGTGTAGAATTTCTACCTAATGGTACCAAAATCATCATAGTTATATAGGAGGATTGCTTTCATTATGCACTCCTTGTCCTTTATATTTTTTATCTCTAATGTTTTTTTTTGTGAGGTACAAATTTAACGATTCAATGGAAGAGATTGGAGCATCATTGGGGTATATGTTGCAGTTGTTGAACCTTATTGTTTGATCCTCATATGCATTATTACTTTTTAATTCTGGTTTTGTTGATTCATGCTCGCATGTGTGGCAAAGAACTTATTTCTAGGATTATTGGCCAACCTCTTGAGCTTCCTCTTTTTATTCCATAGCAAAATGTCACTTCTGCCAATATTGAAAATTCTTGGTTAAAGAGAATTTCAATCAATTAAGATGTGGAATTTATGGAGTCAAAGTCATCAGGAAGATACCATTTAGATGGTATGGGTGGTAACTTTAGCAATAATTATCTCCATTCAATTGAGATGCATAAAGACCTCATGGAGGGGATATTTCTCTTAAAGAAAAGTGTGGCATGTGTCACTACATATTTTTACAATTCATTTTCTTTGCCACCACCCCCATGGGTGTCAAATTTTTAAGCTTTTGAAAAACTGTTAGTTTTTATCTCTTCAAAAATACTTGTGCTTTCCTCCGATCAAAGGAAGCAAAGTCAAGACAATGAATTTCTTTGAGTTTGTGTGAGGAAATGGAGTTGGTGGCCTATGAACTGGACTCATCTTACATTTTCTAGATTTTTTGATAGGTTTGGTCTCTTTGCCTTTGGATCTTTCTCTTTAGTGGTATTTTGTGTTGGATCTTTAGTATTATGTTTTAGGTAGTCTTGGTTGATGGAGTCTTTCTGTGTGGCTCTTCAGTTGGGTGTTTTATCTCATATTTTTTATTTTAGTTCTAGAGTTTTAATGTTTAATATGTGAAAGGAAGTGTAAAGGTTTGGGGACCCTTTCAAAACCCCTTCCATCTACCATAGTAAAAAAAAATATATTTAATTTATAATGCTGAAATAAAATGTTTTATTATTTTAAAATATGTTAAAATTAAATTTTGTATTAAATATTTTGACTCCATGATGCACCTTGATTCATAATAATCTTAATTAATAAAATCTAGATAATAACAATAATTTCATTTTTATTAAATATAAATAAATCATAGCATAAAAAATTACTAGGTGTTATGTAATATATTTCCAATAGTAGACAATTAAAAAGTAAATAATATTTTTTCGGTAATGATTCTTAAAAAGTCTTAATTTTTATTGGTCTAATTAAACACCCCTTATTTGTTTTGGTTAATCGAGTGACATCTATAGTCCTATGCTTAACATGGACTCAAAAATTATGTATCAATGACATGTGATCTTTAACTTGAAGTATGGTAATTTTTTTGCATAATAAATCACTTAAAAAAATTTCTTTAGTATTTTTTTTTGTTTGTGGAAAACATCCTAGAAGGGATGCCACTTTTGGGTAAGACCCAAGGAGGCAAGGGTATCTCTTCCACCAAAAATACCTAGGGCTCGCACCTGGTCTACCACCTTTGACACATGCAAGGAGCATGCCTGAAACAACACAAAACAAGAACACACAAACACAAACACACAAAAAGCTAAAACAAATAAAGCATACTCCTTGAGTGTGTCGACAACACAAAACAAGAACACACAAACACAAACACACAAAAAGATAAAACAAATAAAGCATACTCCTTGAGTGTGTCGACAATAAAAAGCACAATCAAACACACAAAAAAAAGACACAAACCACACAGAACAAACACACAAACAACATAGGAAAACACAATCAAATAAAACACACACAATAAATAAATAAAATTAAAAAAAATGACAAAAATAAACAACCCCAAAACATGAAACACACGGAGAAAACCACAAAAATAGCCTAACAAACACTACCATAACAAAACAACAAAAAGAAACAAAAAACCATAGAACACGAAACACATAGAAAAACCCCCAAAAACAACAAAACAAAACAAAACCAAAATAGAAACAACAAAATGAATCAAGTACACCACAAATGAAATCCAAAAAAACAAATACAACAAAAACTAAGCCAAAGGAGCTATTGACAAATCCAACAAAATACGATAACACTAAAAAAAACAAAGCTTAACAAATTACCAAAAATATCATAAATTGCTTAGAAAAATAGCTAGAGCTTCCAACATTGCCATAAAGAGACTGACTATAAACCTTAGGATTATGGCATCCTTATCCTTTTATTCATATCTTGCTTCATTCCAGTTGGGACTATAGGCTGGTTACTTGGTACCACAACACTACTATTGGAATTTGTATGGTCTTTTTGAGGATCCGTTTTGTTTGTAGTTTGAATCTACCCTTTTGTTTTGCACTTGGGTTGGTTTTCTACATTGTACTTTTTTTCCTTTACTGTTATTTCTCAGCATCAAGGCAAACTCTTTTAATGATTTCTCATCATGCAATCCTTCCTGTTTCCTCTCTTCATCAAACTATGTCTCCATAATAAATGTTTCCATTTGACCATCCTCATCATCTGCTTGCTCATCCGTGGAGAGAATTTCAAAGGTGTTAGGAGAAATTATTGTTTTCTCTTTTGTTGCTATTTTTTTTTGTGTTTTTTTGTTTAGGGATTTGAAACCCTGCCAAGTCCCCATCCTCTTTCTCTTTATTAGGGACCTTATGTGGAAAATCCTTGGCTAGATGACCATATTCATGATAAATTCTGCATCTAAATGGAATATTTTCATAATCTACTACTTTCTCCCATATTTCTTCCCCATATTGTAAAGTAATATTCTTTGGAAGTGGTTTGTCAAAATCAATCAAAACATAAATCCTTGCATAAATCATATGCTCTAAGTGTTGGGTGCAATCAAAAGTCATCATGTAAACTCCTAAAGAATTTCCAATTATTGCAAATATCTTTGGATGCCAGTATTCTATCAAAAGACCAAATAAACGGACCCAAACAGGGGCATTTGATGGCATCTCTTCCTCAGCTTTGAACTTGGTATGCCAGGGCTTCATGAAGAGCCCTACCCTACCAAAAAAAACCATGGCCCCCCTTGAAAAATGTTCTCCCTATATTCTTCATTATCAAAAAATAAGAAAGTAGCCATTAGGGTAAGTAAAAATTTGGAACTTACCTGTAGTGCTCCAGTTTTTGGCAGCCCATTGCTTGAAGGTAGCAAGAGTCGGTCGGAATCCCATGAATAAAAAAATTAGGCTTTTCCTCTCAATCACATCTATTCCTTTTTGGACATCCATTATTTCCAACTTCACTACTGGGGATCCATTAGTTGCTTTCATGCAACCCATCTCTGTTTTCCTTGAATCGACCTTTGGCATCCTCAATGGTTTCCTTGGAAATCGTTGATTGTGTTCCCCTCCTGTTAGAGGTGGTCCTCGATGGATTGCTTCTTTAAAATTTATTTTTGGCTCAATGCATGCATCTTTGTTGAAACCCTCCATCCGAAATCAAATAAACCCTATTTTCATGTAAACAAACCCTAATACCTACTTTCATCCAAGAAAACAAACCCTAATTTTTTTTAATCAAGACCCTCACACCAACGACCATAAGAAACCCCATCCCAAACAAGAAAAATTGTAAAGCAAAACTCAAATGACGGATTTGGACCATTCCATTTGCATTCATGAGCATTGCGCCTAGGGTCTGGTTTTTGTCCTATCTCAAAAATCCTTTAGAACCATTTAATATTCAACGATGTTGAGCGATTATGCTTTTCCCTCATGGTCTTTGAATTTCGCTATGTTATCTTCTTGTTTGGTGTCTGTCAAATCATAGGAATTTCATTCAAACACAATGTTTCAATCGACCGCTTCAACTCGAGCAAGTACTACCGCAGGGTATTTTTACAATTTTTGTTTTTTGTGTGTGGCCCTAATTCATGGTCTTTTCCAACACATTAATATCCTAGAACATGATTTCTATTATCAATTAACAAATAAAAATATGATACAATTATCTTTTGTTTCTTTGCTATATGTTAAATACTTTTATCCTCTTTAAAATATACAGTTAAATAATAGCTCATAGGGCTTAAATCAATTGATGGATGGTGAAATGTTTCACATTCTAAATTAGGGTTCAAAATCTATGGGTGAACCTTAACATTTTATCAAATGATGTTAGTTCAATCAATTAAAATTTTCAAATTTAATAAAGAAGACCTATCCATATTCTAGTAGCAACAAATTTTAGAGATACAGGAAAGATATCTCATTGCCAACACTTCCATAGTAGAAGGTTGAAGTAAAGGTCTCATTGGGAAGACCATAGAAGTTACGAGAGAGAAGACCCTAGAGAAGAAATCTCAAGGAGAAACAAGGATAAGGCTTGATGAGCCACATTAAAGGAGATTCAAATAATGCCATTAAAGGAGTTATCAGGAGAACTCATTGGAGAAATTTACCATAGAGGAGAATTTCTTGATAAGGGAATATTTTTGGATAATTATTGCCATCTAAAAATAAGCCCAAACAGAGATAGATTTGGCAAGAAGCTTTCCAAATTTTGGAGGAGACTGGTGAAGACCTAAAGATTTCAGATTCTTGAGAAGTCCTTGATTAAATTTAGAATTCAACAAGGATTTTTAAGGAAAAAGGATCCAAACATTACTACCAAACCTAAAAGGTTTGAAGATTGCCTTTGAAGGCTAGAAGGCTCATTCAAAGAAAGGAGATAGGGGTTTTTTGAATCTACAACAAAATACTAAAGGGTTCTTGAAGGAAAATCTCAACTATGATTTGGAGGAGTTCCCTACCAATTTTTTTAGATTCAAGGACAACATTTTAGTGGAGAAACAAACTGCTTTACAATCTAAAATATTTTAGTTTTTAGGAAAACAAGAAAGCAAAAATTTGGGAAGCATCAATAGCTATTGAATTTCAGAGTTTGAAGAAGCATCATGAAGGAGAGTTGAAGGTGAGATCAATATTACACTATACTAGTTATTCTTAAAGAGTTTCTTAAGATGCACTAAGTATTTTTAGTTGCAGTGAAAATTAGTGCATACTTCGAGTTACTTTGAGAGTTCATTATTGCACTATATTAGTTATTCAAATTTCACTAAGGATTTTAGTTAAAGTGAATATTAGTGCAAAGTTAAACCTCTCAAATAGCATACTAATTGCATGTTTAAGATATTGGATTCATTGTTACTAAGTTATCCAAGTAAAAGGTTAGTGTTGTCTAGTAAGGAACATAACATAATTTTCTCTCAGGAAACCACATTATTAGAAAGGTTAAAGAGCTTGAAAATAGAAGAAATTTAGTCTAAAATATTGGTGCAAGTTAAGGTAAAATATCTTAATTATTTACATTGCAAAAAAAAACACCATTCTTGTCCTTTAGAACAGCAAGAGAAGGGCAAATGATATATACTCTAAAAGGTTTTACAATGACCATCAATACACTATTTTCAAGTGGCCATTATAGCTAGTAAAGAGGTATATTATGAGTAAGAGAAGAGATCTAGTCAAGTCTCAAGGTATCTAAAAGGTACCATATTCACCACCGAATCGAGCACCCACAATAGCAGTTACCTACAAGCATTAAGCCAACATAAGGAGCTTGTTATCCAACACATATCCACGTAATAAGGATATCATATCAGAGTCTACATAAGAAGCTTATTATCCAACACATATACACATAAGAGAGAGCATATTAGGGTCTACATAAAGTGGCTATCATCTATTGTATATCAATAAAGAAGGAATAGTGCTAAAGAAGCAGTTACAAGGTGCATTATCCAAGGTTTGATGTAGATGAACCGTTAGCTAAAACAAAGCACCTAAATCCTTCATTGAAAAACCATTTAACCTCTATTACTATTCCATTGATACATATTAGTTGGAGCCACCCTCGTAGCATCGTGATTCACTTAGAAAGAAGGTGTAGAAGACAGGTTACTAAATGCATTTGTAGACGAGAAGTATACAAAGAAAGATATGTTGGAAAGAGGTCTACATGCACAAAACGTGAGCATCACTTGCAATGTGGAACCCAGACATCTTGTACCACTTGGAACAAAGGGAATATTCACCCTATTATCTCTAATGCTCAAGAGAATGGTGCTCATCTGAGTAATACCTTCCATCATAGTCTTAACACCCAAGAAGGTATTCAACATACGTTGTGTGGTATAATGCTCTTGAAATACCAATACCATTGAAAAAGGAGATAGAAGGGTCTTGGTAACTCCTTGTTCTACTTGGCACATGCATCAAGAAGGTATAAGCACATTTGTAGCTACCATAAAAAGGAGTATTGAGGAAGTGCATTCTATGCAAGCATTGAATGTAGAGAATTTAAGGTAAATTTAAGTGGTATTAAGAGTAGATTCAAGGTATTATTAAGAGTGATTATCCAAGGAGTAGAACCAGATTCAAAGTAGCATTAAATACTAATAGAAAAATTGTTGCCATAACTATCATACATATGCCATTGAAGGAATATGGCATCCACTAATACAATTCCCACTATTCAGGAGGTTACAATATTATAGAGGTAAGGTTTTACCTTAATTAAAATTACTTTCATTTAGGAGTGATAAGGTGTATAACATAAGGTTGAAGTTCATTCATCATTTACGTTAGGGGTTTTAGCAAAATCAACCTTAATACATTTGAAAGCATATCAAAGGAGTACATAGTATTTCAAATCACTTTAGTTGAAATACAAGTATTTTAATATTTGTAATTAAATACCATAGGAGATATAAGGGTTTCTACTTGGAAAATAAAAACTTTATTATATTGCAAATATTATTAATTTCTAATATTCCAAATTAGGGAGTTATAAGGAATACTACATCAAACATAGTTTATTGGAATTTAAACTATTGGTTATTAAAGGTTAAAGAAGGAAGTTCATTAATTGCTTATAAGAGTTGGAATTATTTACTTATACTTGTCCCATAGTCACATTAAAGGGACAAAAGAAATCCAACCATAGATAACTTCATCAAATTGAAAAGTGCATAGGAAGAAAGGAAATTAGGAGTTGAACATCAAACCATTAGGGAGTCAAAAGGGATTCAACTCAAAGTAAACCTAAGATCTAAGTCTACTATCAAGCACTTTATCAAAACCTTAGATTAATTAAATCACTTGGGAGACATAAGGAATCCTACAAAACCTATGTCTATCAAATTGGTTCACATACTCTAAAACTATGGAGCTATAAGGATGTCTACTCCAAATAACATATTAAATAAAGTAATTATAAAATGAGCAAGGAAAATACCAATATGGCTTAAAAACATGATTTATGATTCAAATAATTCATTGGATAATAAGGAAGATGAAAATAGAAAAGAAGAATCAATGGAATTTAAAAGGATTTCTAAAAATTCACAAACTAATAGTTTGGTGAAAGTGGATTCTTCAAGAATATTTTCCAATAAAATAGTAAAGGGGATTAATGACAATGAGGAAATTGAAGATCATATTCAAAAGGTAGAAAATAATATTGATAAAAAATATCTCATACAAATTTATGAAAGAAGTAAATATAGAATAGCTTCAATTGTACACATATGGTTTAACTATTTCATCAAGGAAATAGATAAACATGATATTCCTAAACTAGATAACAAAGAAGTTGGGATATCTTTACTATGTACTTATTGCAACAAATTTGGTCATGAAAAGGTTAACTGCTGGAGTTTCCATCCATGTAAATATTGTGGAGGAAAATCTCATCCATATTACTGTTGTTACAACAAATACAAGTACTATAAAAGATATGAGGAGAGACTAATATTCAGATTAGATTGTTTCTTCCAAATTCTTATTTCAGAAGCATTCACTAACAATGAGCTCAAGCTTGAATTTTTTGAAGATCAAGGATACAGGTCATACAAGAACAGAAGAGGAAGTAGTTATGATCCACTTATGACTCACAAGATTATCAATTCTCTAGTTCAACAAGGTTATCTAGAAGACTTCAAGAATTCTATCAAACACTTTGAAATACCAAAAAATAGTGGAATGAAGAAAACATGGAGAGACAACATAAAGACTAAACCAAACAAAGAAGAAGAACTAGATCCAATAAAATAATATCTGAAGGATGAAGATCCATATTGAATACTAAAATCTTCAATACCCAAATAATGTAATACAAGAGGGTGTTAGAGTATATTACATTATTTGGTACATGTCAATATACCACCTTGGGTACATTATTAGATTAGGAGTTTATCTTATGTTAAGTGGTTACTTGGGGAAGAAGTAATAAATGCACAAGTGTTAGAATGTACAATGATGTAAATGTGCATGTAGTCCACATGTACATGAGTCATAGGAATAGGTAGAGTAAAGCCCAAGGAACTTATATTCCTATATATGGACCTTGAGATATAGAGAGAGTGTGTGAGAGATAAAGTTACTATAGAGTAGTGAGTAGGTACAATGTAGATCTTCATTGTAAAATTATGGAGTGTTCATAGTCCTCCATTATATTGCATTGTACTATTTTTGTGAGATTTCATTAATGGTATTTTACTGAGTTATTGTAGAAGTATATTCTCTTATTTTCCTATATATTTAAGTACCATTATCATATACTTACCATAATACATCACCAAAATATAATAAAATGTAGTCCAACGTAGCACTAGAGCAACATCAATATTGTAGGGAGCCAAAACAAGTAGTAGCAATATCCAAACATTGTTGGAAGATCTAAAAATTGTTGGAAGAACCAAACATTGTTGGAAACATTACTGGAAGGTGTAGCTTTTTTTGGTACATACAACATTTACGGGAAGATATAAATAAAATTAAGAGATACATCACATATTTGAGAATATAAAATGTATTGGAATCCAAAACTTTACCATCGAATGGAACATCAATTGGCTCGAGGAAATTGAGTAACATATCGAGCATTTTCTCTAAAGGTAGATGAAATGTTCCTAAAATGAATGAGTGAGTAGAATGTAATGCATTGCATGCACTATGACATCTAGCAGGTTCTAATCAATGCAACATATTCAAAACAATTTCAAAATTAATGAAGGGAACACGTTCTAGAACCCTAAGTCACCTCACAGGAGCAATCATGGAGATTAGAGCGTGAATGCAATTCAAAATCGTGAGCAATTCAAAGTTGCATATTTTAGAAGGTATTCTAAATTTAGTCATTAAATTAAATCTTTTATTTAAGTTTTGGGAATAATAAGGTTTTTTTATTTTTTGGTTTTTAATATTAGAGATATGGAGTAATAAGGATTCCTACTTAAATTTTTTAATTATTAGATATTCAACTTTTTTATTTATTTTTTAAGTTTGGAATGATAAGGAATTCAACTAGTTTGTTTAAAGTTTTTTTTAAGTTTCATTTTTTTGGTAAAAGGTTAAATTTTTTAATATTTAAATATATTTGAGGTTTTTTAATAAAGAAGTTTTTATTATTTCAAATTTTTTAAGAAAAAATGAAATTAACAATATAAGGAGATTTTTTAAAATTTTGTAAATTCAATTTTGGAGTTAAAAGGCTTTCAACATCAAGTGTTAGGAAATAAAATTTTGCAAATTTCATTTTGTTTTCTAAACTAGGGAATCATAAGGATTACTACTCCATAATTAGCAAATTTGAATTAGTTAAATCTAGGAGTTATAAAGTTTTCTACCTCAAAGAATTTCAAAATTTTGTATTGAGTTCCATTGTGTGTAACAATAACATTTTCCTTTTTGAATCTCAACTTCTAAAAGGACCAAATTTTGCATCATGGAAAAACAAATTGAAATAAATCCTAATTGTAGAAAAACTCTAGAAAATGGTTAATGGGATAAAGAAAAAACCTAGTGAGGATGTAAGAGAAAAAAAAATATTTGAAGAAGGTGATGCTAAAGTACTTTTGTTGATAACATTTGGAATAATTGATGAAATATGACCATACTTAAGTGGAGCAAAAACTTCTATAGAAGCATGGATTACTCTTTGGAAAATATTTGAAGGGAAAAACAAAGCTACTATTCTCAATCTTCAATCTTAGTTGTATTCTTTAAAATTTAATAATGAATAAAGTATAGAAATATTTCTTCAAAAAGTAGAAAATATTTAACACTAGGAGAAAAAGTAGAAGATAAATTTCTTGTTCAAGTAATATTAAGAGCACTTCCAGAGAGCTACAAACATCTAGTCACATCTTTGCAAGTCTTAAGTAAAGAAACTGTGTTTGATAATTTAGTCAACATTCTACAAGAATATGAAGTAGAAAACTCAATCAAAGATGAGATGACAAATAATGTCTTAGAATCAAAAGATAATAAAAAATGTAATATTGCTTCAACATAAAAATATAGGTCAAATCAAAATTCAAGTTATTGTTAAATATGTAAGAGAGGGGAGCATAGTATAAATTTTTGTAAATACAATCAAGGAAATCAGTATCATGGAAATAAAATTAATATGAATCAATATGGTCAAATAAATAAACCAATGTAATAAAGACAATATCAATATACATATCAATACAATCCTCAACGACAACAACATTTTCAATATCAATTTCAACAATGCCAATATTATCCTCGATATCAATATGGTCATCAAAAACAATCACAATTACAATATAGAGAAGGCAATAAAAAGATAAGGACCAAGACTAAAAATAAAAAAATAAAAAAGTAAAAGAAGAATATAAGAAAAGAAAAAATATATAGAAAAATGAAAACAAGTGTTGGAACAAGAACCTAATGGATCGCATACTGAAGATTCTCACTTGAATATTGAAGACAAAGATGAAGACCATGATTGAAGACTAAAGTATTCAATAACAAAAAAATGTAATACAAGGGTGTGTTGTACTATATTACATTATTTGGTACATGCTAATGTTACCCCATAGTACCTTCATGGTACATTTGTAAATGCTAGATTAGGGTTTAGTTATAGTTTAGAGTGTGAGTTGTATTTACCTCTTTATGTAAGTATGAATGTGCAAGAAATATCATGTGAGTTTTAGTGCAAGTGTAATTTGAGTAAATGTACACAAGTGTCTTATATGTTAGAGTACAACTATGTAATGTAAATATGTGTACAACTATATTAGATTAGAGAGTGCAAGTAGAAGTGTAAGAGTCATGTATAGGTGTGCATTTGTTATAGATTCAAGTATGCAAGTGGCAAGTAGATAAGCCAAGAGTCATGAGACTTGGCATATGGAGAGAAATAGTCAAGTATCCAAAGATTCATATCACTATGGCTATATTATGGAGATAATGCTCTAGATATAGAGATATAAAGAGAGAATCATATTGATATATCAAATTGTAAGAAGAAAAGAAGCAATAAAGCTTGTATACATTTTTGAGCAATTAATATTGTAAGTTATTCTTCATGCATAGTACATGAATGATTCAGGCTATTTACATTTATATTTCAGCATATTATTGAAGGTTATTTGATTTATTATAAGCCTTTATCTACATATTAATTTGCTCATATTATTCTACTCATATTATCATTATCTTGACCTTATTATATATTGTGGTTATTTTATATTTTATCCTATGATATTTGAGATAACCTATGATATATTGTGGTAGTATTAAGGCTTAAAAATCCAACAAGCCTCCTATAGAGCCTTCTAGAAATATCTTGTTGACTTTGTACTAGCTATTCTAGGGAATAGGCTCTTATCTTAGTAGACTAGATATGGTACAAAGCTAGTGAGTTCTTCTTCTTGGCTTCTTTCATAGCCTCCCTATCATTATTTGGTATAATGGTCCAATATTCTACTTATTCATAACTAGATTTAAATATATACTTTAATTCATTCCATCTCAATAAAGTTTTTATTTTTATACTCTAGTAATCATAATATTTTTTATTAAATTCTAGAATTGGAAGAGAAGTAGTGTTGGATATGATGAATTGTAAGAAATATCTACAACACTAGATCATTGGAGTGATTACAAACATAATAGGTTAAAATTTTATAGACATAAGTTGTGATAAAAACTAGAGGGAAGAGGGATTTGTGAGATGTAAAGGTGTTCATAGCATAACATGTGAATTTTGATATGTCTATGCTCTCTAAATATGAGTATAAACATTGGCGTTTCATACGATTTATATATTTTGAAATCATAATATGTTATAGATGTTGTCTATGTGAATATGGAAAGGTTCTCAATTTTCCCTCTAAGGATTGAACATACATCTTCTTCTAGCTAAAGGCTTACTAATGCATCAACATCCAGTGTAATCCAAATGGTTATGGGTAATGACATAATTCTTAATGGTTATGGGTAATATGTTTCAAGTAACCATTCTTTTAACTGTCACTCATGCATATAAATGGACATAAATCCATTATTGGGGAGAAAAGGAATAACATGTTAGAGAGGAGGAGCAAAATGCAAAGTCAGGAAGAAAAGAGAAAAAGGAGAAAAAGAGGAATTAGAAAGAAAGAGAAGATGGAAATATGTGCATAGGAAGATAAGAGAAGAGGAAGAGGTAACCACATAGAGAGATAAAAGAGTGTGGAGGAGAGTTTCAAATATGGAATGAATACAATATATTGAATGTACAACCATTTGGAATATTGAAAATACCATTACTATTCATCTTAGATTTCTTCTAAATATGTATTTCAATGATAAATGTATTGTGCTATTTAAATTATATGTCATAGATTGCTTGGCCTAGTACGTGTAATATTGCAAGTGAGGATAAGGTACTGCAACAATCCAAGTTTATATCTTGTTCAAGAATAAGTATGATTAGTGGAAAGATCATGTTGTCTTGGCATGTGTGTATCATCTATGAAATTCCATCGATGCAAGTGCTATAGCCAAAGTACTATTATCATCTCATTTTCATAGTCACCTGACTCATTGAGTGTCAAAAAATGAAGTCATGATTGTTGACTTACCACTTTCTATCTAGTGAGGTGTTATCATGTGATATCATCATGTGTTGTCATCATGAAGACATATATCTGAGCAAACAACAACATGCAAGTATTGCCTATTGCCATACCATCTTGGGAGTGCATTTTTGATATGTTAGAATGTAGGGTGTTCTTGTGCAAATGATATTTTAAGATTGTCGACATCCATGAAATTTCCATCATACTTGATGTTGTCATACCCAATACCATCATGCTAGTTGTAGTCTTGTAAAATTTACCGTCAATGGAGTATTATCTTACTCAATATCATTTTGTAGAACACCATATAGTGCATGTAAATTAGAACAAGAATTAAAATTATGTTGCATGTGAGTGAGCCAAAACCTAAAGAAAAAAGGAGTTGGGAGTAATAGATTATATAGGGGAGTTTTATAAATTAACCATAAGGGCTAGTCATATTGAAGACGATGAATAAAAGTGGTAAGCTATATAAATAAACTAATATTGTACATACAAGATGAAATCAGTCTGATTCTAATTAGAACGATTGAAGAAGCATATCAATATGCACTTAAGGTGAAAAAAAATTGATTTATAAGAAATAAAACAATTCTATATAAAGGAAACCATTCTCTAGAGGAAGAGAACAATAAAATAGTGGTAGAGGGTAGCATATGGAGGAAGCAGAAGCTAGTACTCCTCAAATAATTTCAACTAGAGCACTAAAGAAAGTAGATATCTCTCAAGAGGAGGAGGTGGTTATGGTTGAGGAATGGGTAGAGAATTCTCCAATAATTTCTTTAGATATGGAGAAGTTGATCATTGGAAATTTAAATTTCCAATAGTACAACTTAATAGTGTTAAAGAAAAAGAAATTAGGAACCATATTATACAAGCAAATGAAGAAAGTATTGCCTCATCCAAGCACATGGAGGAAATAGAACAAAGAGAATCCATTATGATAAAAAGGGTATTGTTAAAACCATCCAAAGAGGTGTATGAACCAATGTAAATAAGAAGTATTTTTAGAACCATATGCAAATTGAAAGGTAAATATTGTAAAGTCATTGTGGACACCAAGAGTATGGATAATTTAGTGTTTATGGAGATGGTAGAAAAGCTTGGGTTGAAGAGGATTGAATACCTAAATTTGTATAGGGTGTTATGGTTGCAAAAGGGACATCATATTTTGATGAGTGAATAATGTGTAGTACACTTTCAAATTGGTTCTTACATGGAAGAGATACTATGTGATGTTATACCTATGGATGTATGTCATGTCTTATTGGGAACACCATGATAGTTTGATAGAAATACAGTTGCATGATAATAGGGTGAACACCCACACTATTGAGAAATATGGAAAGAGGTACACATTAAGTCTCTTAAAGGACAAAGGAAAAAAATGGACAACAATCCTAAAGTGTGCTCGAGTACGAAAAACAAATTCTTGAAGGGTTATGAAACAAGTGGAGGTAAAGGAAGAACAAGGCAAGAGAATAAAAATGGGGAATAGGTGGTTGGTCCAAGTCATAAATATTAGTGATGATGAATATGATGATGCGATGATTCATACTTTTGTTTCAAAGGGAATTTGTAATTTTACACCCTCCATCCACTCTTTCCTTTTTCAAGATGATGCTCTTCAAAGGGTTTGCCAAGTTTCAAAGCACTAGTGAGAGTTTGAAATATAGAAGTGGTAGCAGCAGGTGAATGGAAGGTTATTCAAAGAGGATGGGTAGAAAGTAGAGTGGGTAGACAGTTAAGTATTGCCTTTGGATGGTGGTATCCAAAAGGACCACTCACTTATCATGAAAAAACATTGCCCAACTAGCAAGGGAAGAAATATCTTAATTACCTACCCACAAGGAATATGAAAACCCCCATCCATTGTTGGGTGGGACTTTGGAGCACATATTGGGTAGAAATTTTGAGAAATATCCATCCTCCTTCATAATATCACTTTGGGTGGAAATTTTTTATCCAATGAGACAAGCGAAGTAACCGCTCAACATTTGAACTCTCGTTATCACCTATAAATTCAAATAAGGAGGTATTTATTGTTGCAACTACCTAGTACTAGCCATTCATGTGAAGTTATTGATATGAAATGTGCTACTCCCAAGGTTATTTATTCCTTTCATTCATAACCTAACTGGAGGACCGTCGATTGGATGAAGGGGTAAAGTAAATAAGGATCAACTACCTGGGAAAATATGATAGAAGAATCAAGGGCTTAGATCAACATAAATCATCTACCCACTTCTAAAAGATTGCCACCATCTCAAGGAGTAGAGGTACTAGTTGAGCACCTGTCTACTTCATCACTATTTTCCTTACTATCTCCACTAACTCTTGTATTTTGAATACATTATAATTTTTCTATAAATAGTGGAATGTTGGTCATTCCCAAGGGTAACTCTTTGGCCATTACAATCCCCATGTGAATACAAGAATATTACTATTTGATTTTCAGTCTCATTCTTACATTTGTTTCAAATGTAAATGTTTACTTCTACTTTGGCTACTTGAGTGACTCTCAATTAATTTTTCTAAACTAGATTTCATGGGGTTTACTCAACAATTTTGGAATTCATATTTACATTGGGTTGGGGATTTATTTTTGCAAAAAAATTGGCTGGATAGGAGCACTCTAATTATGAATACTAGATTTCATGCACCGTCCATCAATCCTAGAATTCACTTTCAGCCCATTGCACCAATCACTAAAGTGAGAACTTGATTGGGTGATCTATTAGGTAATATACTTGTGTCCACTATCGACGGTGTTGATGATGCATGGGTTTTGATGTGGTAATAACCTGTCCTTGTGAGTTATGGCTATAACATCCCTTTTAGTTTCATTCCCTCTTATCTTTTGCATTTCCTTGTTCATGATATAGGTAGCTAGGACCCCCATAAGGAATCAACCTTCTCTAAATATTGACCTCCCAACCATCCCCCTTCTGGGTGCTGCAATACCGTTCATTCGATGTTGGCACTGGTTTGCACCCTCGATGTCAGATCTCCAACCAATATTTTTTGGTGAATATACTAGGGAACTCATAAAGTCTTCATATTTAAGAAAATCAGATCTCGGTGGTACTCTAGTTTACCCCTATCTTACAAAATCACATGGTGACTCCTCTGTGTGCTTAGATCTAAATCATACGACTAGTTGTCCCATATAGTGTGTTAAAAGATCCAAATATCCCAGAGGACTCAAGGTTTTATGAATAGCCTTGACCTCACTAGAAGAGATAGTATGTTCATTTGGTAACTTTGACTCTGATGTAAGAATGAGGACTTCTAAATACTAGTTTCAATATGGCTCAGTTATGTTATCCTTAGTGGGATGACCTTGGTCCACTAAACCTTCAATGTTGGCATAAGATTCCTAAAAGTACCCTAAGGAGATTAACAAAATATGATGAAACTATAGTATTTTATTGAGAAAACATCAAATATTTCACTATAATAGCATCCATCCATGGTATATCACATGAATATGTCATGATCAGGCTTCCGGTATTGTCTCTAGTAGTGAGGGCACTAATGTGGTATTGATCCCTTGGACGAAAAAGCATACGTTCATGGGAAGACTTGGCAAGAGCTCTGGTTGACACATTTTAAGGCTCTATGGATCATTTCCCACTCTTGGTGCATCTCACATTTATCAAGAGGGATCCTTTTGATTCCATCATAGATTTCAACATATGATTCAAAAGGAGTTGGGAGAGGATCCCCCATGAATGTCAACCATCCCCTGCCAAGGCTCACCTATACTATGTTTGAGTTTTTAGTTCATATATAAGCCTCCTCCTATACCAATAAGGGGAAAAGAGATTCTCTCAAGTATTTAAAGAGACTATACAAGTTGAGAGACTCCTAATACAAGCAAGAAAAACATCTTCAAGAGATATCGCCCTCCCATCCCATTTTTCATTTATTTATGTTATCGTTCTAATTTCAAAGTATCTGCCATGGATACCACCTAAATATGTGTATGATCTAGAACTAAAATTATGTGAAACACAAGGGGCGGATCTTTTCTTGAGCTCACAAAGAAGATACACAAGCACGAATCTTATGATGAACAATTTTATTGCTTGCACTTTCTCCCAACAAATTGAGGACCTAGACCAAATGGGGAATTCTACCTACAGAAAGAAAATAAATTTTCATATTTTTTGTATCTAGGAGCACACTGAGAAAGGGCCAAGCCATATTTAGGAGGTCTTAGTTGATCAAAATATAGGTCCCGAGTAAGTCCCATCCATAGAAGGGCCAATCAATGTGTCTTGCCGAAAGACGTGTTTGAAGACATAAAATGTGTGCATGGCAAGGATCCCACAACATGTGGATCCCAAGGAGTGGTGACACTAAAGCCTATTGCTAGATGAACTAGTACCTAAGGAGGGCTCCCACATGATAAAATTTATTACCACATTGGTTGTCAAATGCATAAGTACTGGTATGCATGATGATCTGCCAAGTTGTGGGTATATTGCAGCTTGGAAATATTTTGGGTAATACCAGTCGAACTACAAAAGGTAGCTCAAGTTCAATATAATATGATCAGGTCATTGCATATTCAATGTATAATTTCCAAGTTAAATTAGTGGTTGCAGCATGCCATTCGCATTAAATTTTTGTTTAAATAGATTGATAGCTAAATAAAGTGCATAAGGCATATGGTTAAATGGCATCATATTGTACCATGGTGACTCACAGTGGACTATTAGGAAGTACATTGATTCTAAAACACTCCCTCATTCTCTGTGTTTTGTTGTGACCCCATGCCCAATGGATCAAGGCTCGAGATTCAAGCATCACTTCGTGCAATCCCCAGAAGGATATCCACTACATTATCAAAAGCAGTGTTAGTCCTCAATTAAATGGGAAAATTGATCTATAAATAACACATAAGAGGGTAAAAGCAACATGTGTTGAGAATCATAAAGCCAAGAATGAAGCTATGATAGAAGATTTCTTGGAAGAGTGGAGATGAGAAAATAAAGTTTTATGTGATTGCGTTAAAAAGAGGTGTGTACTCGCCCAAAATTTTTGCACCCTTACCTTCAGGCTATAGGATCCATGCCCGAAAGGGGGATGCGAGAAGGATGGGACAATACCTCGGACTGAGAGGCCCTTTGAAGGTCGCGCCTCTCGGGGGAGGGGTATAAGGGTGAATTTTTGACGGATGGTGGGGTTCACCAGGAAACTTTGAGTGGCAATTTCCATGCCTAGGTTGAGAATGGGTTTGATGTGTTCATTTTATACTCAATCATTCATATTCCTAGGTTGGCCAAAATGAATCTAAGCTATTCTATATGAAAATGCCGATTTATATGAATACAGAAAGCATGAATGAATCCTAAATACAAGGAATATGTTAAATGAGAAAGAATGCACCTGATTTCGGATGTCTGATGAAGATTCTGAAGCTTGTAGGAGTCCAGATCATCCCGAATATGACAGGATCATCTACAATTGTACATAATCATCCCAGATCATAGTCGATCATCTGAAATCAGACAAGATCATCATCGATCTGATGAATTCGTCAGAAACCTGCAATCACAGAAATAGACACCAAAAACCAAAAATGCAACTGCAAGAATAATGCAAAATGATAGAAATGAGAGTATAAATGCTTAACTGATAAATCTAGATAGCAGATTAAAGGAAATGCATTGTTTTAATAACTTATTTTAACTTTATCATGCATTTATGCTAAATGAGGTGAACTCTAGGATGCATAATGAAAATAATCAAGCTAATGCATAATAAAATAAGGAAGGAAGATGAGAAATGCAAACTCAGGGCTCTGATTGCCCCCAATATGAACTGCAGTCGAGATCACCTCCAATCGTACGAGATCATCACCGATCTACGATAGGATCATCCAAAATCATGTGGAATCACCTACGACGATCCGAGCTTCCTCCAGCTGAAGCACAGTGAAAACCTGCAATGAAAACTTAAAACTACGAGTGCAAACAATGGTAGATAGGACGTCTTAACACAACAAAGCTAAATGGCAGGGAAAATCAACCAGGGAGAGAGTCAAGAGAAGAGCCAGGGGGATAAACTGAGAAAATCCTAGTTTATATAGGATTAGGGGAGGTTAGGAGGTTGGGGATCATCCCAATCTAGGAGATCTCCAACGGAGGAATCTCCAACTGCGTAGACACGCTTCTGCCCAAGTTGGAGAGGCTGTTGAAATAGAAGCTAATTATGAAAATTTGGTTTTGGGATGAAATCGTCTGGACGTTCTGTTCCAGACGAATTCGTCCGATCTGGGACGATTTCGTCTGATCGACGACGATATCGTCCAACGGTCAAAACAACTCCTAAAAATGGCATGAAAAATGGGGGGAGCGGTTAACGGGCGGTTTCGGGGTTAAAATTCAAATTTTTATCTTTTTACTAAGGGTTTAACTGTCTCAATTTTAGGGTGCTACATTTTGCCCCCTCTTTAGCAAATTTTTTGAAGAAAATGCGTTAAAGACGAGTTCTTCCCGCTTTACGAGAAAGCAAAAATTTATTCCATTTTTTAGACGATGATTCTAGGTCGAATCGTACAACTGCTTGCTATGGTGCCCCCTCCGAGTTTTTACCCAAATCGAACGTTTGAGGTAAAAGCGCGGAAAAGCAAAATTTAAAAAAAGTTGTTTTTAAATAAAATTAAAAAAATAGGGTAAAACCCTAATTCATTGTTACTGTTCACTTTTGCTGCTTCAGAGCTCTGCAGGCAAAATGGTGGAAACGACACACAGATCGACAGAGGTCCGACGCGGGTTGCGGGTAAGGATCTAAACTTGACATATTATGTTTTTAATTTGATTTGTGTGATTTTTAATTTGAATTTTGACTATTTTTGGGGTATCACGGCCATTTTTAGGCCGTCGACGACGTCGGGATGAAATCGTCCCAATTTCATCGAAATCGTCCCTAGATCACCGATTTCGTCTAGGGGCGAAATCGATGAAATAGGGGCGATCCCGTCCAACAAGGGGCGATCCCCAAGTTGAGAAATCGGAGACGATTTCATCCTACCAAGGATGATTTGACTTAATTTAGTATGATATCATCCAATAATGGATGATATCATTTTTTTATAAGATGAAATTGATTTAACTGATTTTAATGATTATCTATTAATGATTTTTGTTGTTTTATTATTTATTTTGTAGAGGGGATTACTAAAAAGTTGAGAGTGGAAATACGGGGGACTTAGAGATGATGTAGCCACACTCGACCAGGCGAAGCGAGACCGACTATCGGAGGTTGGGCTACAACATGTGGCAGAGATGCCACAAATACCTATAGACATGGGGCTATTGACAGCCCTAGCAGAGAGGTGGTATCCGGGGTCATCTTGCTTTCGGTTACCGATAGGGGAGATGGCTCCCACTCTAGAGGATGTATGGAGGATCTTGAGGATCCCCATACATGGGCGATTGATGACTCCTATGGCCAATCAGGGCCATGCCATGATGCGACTGTGCGGAGACCCTAGCTTCACCTTAGAGAAGGGTGAGTGAACATCGAGACATTGAGGTAGATGCCTGGGGCATCTCGATTGACTCAGGTTTTGGTAGGGGTAGTGGGTGGCCTACTGCTATGCCACTAGAGTGGATGCAGGTTACCATGGCTGCTCTCAGATGTGGTCTGCGATATGAGAGACCATGACTATAGGTTTGCTTGGGGTAGCTTTGTACTATGCCGCTTGTATAGGATCCTATACGGGGTCGTATACAAGGGAGGTCGATGTCTAGTACTGACATCGTTGCTATAGGTTTGGTGTTGGGAGCACATTGCGATGCGGAGGCCGATAGGGCTTCCACTGATAGGGGTTGACCGGGAGAGACCCTAGGTTTTCTATTGGTGGCTCTAGAGAGGGTCACAATGGTGGATAGATCTGTCGATGTCTCGAAGGTTGCTAGATGACCTCATCCCTGACCAGATCACCTAGAGGCCATGGAGAGAGCATCCAGGGTGGGGAGAGGATGGACAAGAGTTGGCTCACATCAGGTGAGTCTTCTGGCTGAGGATGGAGTGGGGAGAGGTAGAGCTCCATCGCTATGACCAAGTTTTGAGGTAGTTCGGTCTATAGTAGGGGATCCCTTCTCTCAGAGACTACGAGTACTCCTAGACTATCCGAGATAATACTACACTGAGTGGGGCTCCAGATATGCAATGATTCTAGAGTCAGGATGTTGATGATGCCCCCATTCAGCTAGTGGATGGGGATGATGTTGGGGTCATATATGGATATGATGCCTGGTATGTAGGCATCCACCCTCCTCGAATGATGAGGGCATAGGGTCCGATGCACGCTGTGGTGCGATGGATGGGGAGGCGGTGCCAGGCTACCATCGATGCAGCGAGGGGTCATGGAGGGAGGGAGCAATGATGGTCTCCTCAGGAGAGACGTCGAAGAGTGCCACAGGCTCTGGAGAGACCATAATAGCTAGAGAGGAGGGAGGAGGGACTCCCTTCTCAGTAGAGGGATAGGCCACCATCGCCCGATAAGGGCAAGGGTGTCGAGGTGGGGGAGAGCAACGAGATGGTGGCTCTTCGAGCAGAGAATGCCCACCTTCGGGCTCAGGTGCAGACACTACAGGATGAGGCTACATGACTCAGGGCTCGGAGCGGAGGGGCGAGCACTCAGGATCTGGCATGGGCTATTGCTCAGACCATGTTCTACCAGGGATTGTACTATCATGTGGTTCTAGAGGGGTAGAGGATACCGCTGCCAGCCCCCATTGCGGAGCCGATCATGATGGGATCATCGAGGACATCCTCATGATCGACATCGAGGACCCATGATACAACATGGACCTCGATGGGACCACCTCCTCCATGCTAGGGTGGGAGAGGAGATGAGGCTGAGAGCTCGAGGGCTTCTCGAGACTAGCTGCTTTTGACTATAGACTATATATTTGAGAGGATTGAGTATGCCAGGGTATAGATTGTGGCATACCAATCCAGTTTTGATATGATGTACATAATTTTGATATATATATATATATATATGATTTTGTGATATGACTTGTCCATATGTTTTATGATGCTTTAAATTTTGAATTGTTGATTGATTATTCATGTAATTATGTCGTTGGAAATAGTATAATTTTATGTCATGTTGTAAAATTTAAATGAAATAATCTGATGTAAACAAATTGGTTGTTTGTGGTATGATTTGATGAAAAATAAAGGGACTTCTAACAATAATTTCAAAGGACATTGTCACTGTTATATGACCATTTCATGGAGTCACCGCTCGCTAGGTCGTCAAGCTAATCCCAATATAGAAATATTGCTAAAAGTAAAAGAGTGCTTAAGAGACTGTCTTAAGACTTTGTGTTGTGATGATGAAAAATGATGATGGTGATGATTTGTTTTCAGATTTTCATGAAAATATTATGCATGAAATATTAAAAATATGATTTTTGCTAGGCATAAAATTCCTAAGTGTGATAAAATTTTGAACAATTCCTTAGGAATTATACCATCGTTGCAAAATTGAATGTTGACATAATGAAATGAAATAGAAAAAGGTGTTCGTTCTTTTTAAAGCACAATTGTGTAACATAATGATGTAAGCCATATGTTTTTATGAATTAAAATAAATGGGAAATAAAATTAGAACAATGGTTTGCGCTAGGCATAGAATTATAGGTATAGACTTATACCATCATCGCGAAATCCAAAAATAATTTGCATAATTGATTTTTGATTTTGAGATAAACAGAAAATATATAAGATGAGGACTTGCGCTAGGCATAAAATTCCAGTTTAGGTTTTAGGAACTATACCATCGTTGCGGAAGTCGAAAGTATATATAAACGTGACTTTATTGCTAGATTTTTGAACATGTTTTGAAAGAAAATTTTAGATTTTGAAAAAAAATGTATTTAATTATTTTTATACTAAACAGATGTTCTCAAATAAGAAGATGAAATTATTCCAAAATATTTGCATAAATATTTTAAATTATCTCAAAGACAAAATGTAGATTTATAAGGAACCCTCATGTGCATATGTGAGTTCATTGCCGATCTTGATTTATCATAATGATACAAAATCTCTCAAATACAAATGTGTGTGCAATTGTATTGTTCATTTACCAATTTTGAGCAAGATAATTTGATACAAGTAATTTGAATTAACCAAATAAGTGTTCGTTGACCATGATTTATATGCATGTAACCATACTAGACTACTATGTAAGTCGGGTCATCAAGAGCTAGCTGATCCATAAGCAGACATAGGTCTGTACAAAAGAAGGTCGCTAATGTGACAGACATATCACCACGCTAGGAGTTACCCAAGGCCAAGCGGGTTGGGCACAAACCACTTGTTATGGGGCTTACCTCATGGTTTTTGAATAATTGAGAATTCCAGGGATTCAAGCTCATTCACCCTTCTTTTCTTTTCAAGGGGTAGGGAAAGGGATTTTATTGCTTTTTGCTTTTTCTTTTCTCTTTTTTTTTTTTTTTGTATTTTTGCTTGGAACTGAGATAATGCTGAAATATTGTTGCGATGGTACAAAATGATATTTTTCTTTTTCTCATTTTCTTTGACTTTTCTTTTTCTTCCTATACTAGGGATACTTGCTCGGATTGGTTGTAGAGCAAGGGATTTTTATTCTGGGTAGGGGTGAGCTTGTCCTTTTGTCAATTCTCAAAGATTCTAGACCATGTGCATGATAGGATAGCAGGGGAAACTTTTCGCTCAAGAAACCACTTCTACTATGTAGCATCATATTGAATTTGCAATGAAATCATTTTAATGTGAAAAGATATACTTGGTTCAAGTAAATAACAAGATCAATTCTCTATGCTCAAAACTTTATTTAATTCAACTGTGGACTTTGATATAAGAGAGATTAATAATCATACCAAATAAAATCAAGATATTTATTCATGTGAGTGTGAAAGTGTGGGATTCCAAATAAATGCTAATTTATCCAAAATAATTGAAAATATGACTGCAATACTTCAAGAATTGACAGGTGCAAAAATAGAAAATGTTTTTGAAGATTTTGATGATTTTGATGTTTTTTATATTTTGGTTTTAATTTATGAATTGAAAGAATAAATAATATTACTATTTTTTTTGAAATTTTTATATGAATTACTAAAATGAAACAATATGCAAAATAACAATATATACAATGATGAAATGACCATATTTATGCATAATAGCGTTTAAGATGCATAATGTTCATAGGTTCTTTAAGATCTTTACCATCTAAGGTAGCTAATCTGTATGCTCCCGATCCAAATTTAGTAGTGATAATATATGGTCCAAGCCAGTTGGGCTCGAATTTACCTTTAAGATCTTTAGTTGCATTAGTATTTTTTTATTTTCTTTTAAGACAAGGTCATCGATCTCAAAGGATCGATGATGAACTTTCTTGAGGTATGCTCGTTTAAGCTTGTTCTGGTAGGCTCGAAGATGTTCCAAAGCATTGATGCGCTTCTCATCTAGGAGTTCCAGCTGACTAAATCTGCCAGCACGATATTCATCTCCTACTTCAGAATCTTGAAGTAGTAGAGCCAAAGAAGGAACTTCTAATTCAAAGGGAAAAACTGCTTCAGCGCCATAAACCAAAACAAAAGGTGAAGTGCCCGTGGGAGTACGAACGCTAGTTCGATAAGCCCACAAAGCAGGATATAATTGAATGTGCCAATCTCGGCCAGATTTATTGACCAATATTTTGAGGATTTTAATTAATGTTTTATTAGATGCTTCTGCTTGGCCATTACCCCGAGGATAATAGGGAGTGGACCAACGATGTTGAATTTTATATTTTTGACATAATTTCTTGACATCTTTATTTTTGAAACAAGTTCCATTATCCGAGATGAGATTTGCAAGAATTCCGAACCTACAAATAATTTGATTAAAAATAAATTTGGAAACTTGGGTTCCAGTGCAAGAAGCTAAGGGCATAGCTTCAACCCACTTCGTGAAATACTCGATGGCGGTTATGATGAATTTGTGTCCATCAGATGACACAGGATTGATTTTTCCAATGATGTCTAAGCCCCATTTTGAAAAGGGCCAAGGAGATGAAATAGCCTGTAGTTCTTGTGCAGGCGCATGGACAAGGTCAGCATGTTTCTGGCACTTGTCGCAATGGCGCACGTAATCATGTGCATCATTCTCCATGGTAGGCCAAAAATATCCTATCCTAAGGAGCTTCTTAGCAATGGCGCTACCACTAAAGTGTCCCCCACAAGATCCATCGTGGGCTTCACTTAAAGCTGATCTAGATTCTTCTAGATTCAAACATCTCAGTAGGATACCTTCAAAAGATCTCCTATATAACGTATTGCCAATTATTACGAAGCGACTTGCTCGTCTACGTAATAACCGATGCTTGGTTTCTATTAAAACCTTCAGGGAAGGTCCCATTTTGAAGAAAATTGAATATATCAGTGTACCAAAGTTCAGGAGTAGTTTCATTGATTAGAAACACATCCAAAGGTTCTAAGCATGATTTATTTGAAGCGGGTTCCTGGAGTCGATGAATAATGATGGTAGCATATTCATCATCTAACTCCAAGGGTAAAAGAGATGCAGCTGCAGCCATAGCATCAGCCGCACGATTATTAGTTCTAGGAATAGCTTCCAAGGTAACTTGATCAAATAAAGATATTAATTGTAATACATATGCTTTATATGGATACAATTTATCATCTCTGGTCTGATAAACATCATTAATTTGATTTATAACAAGTTGAGAATCATCAAAAACTAATAGATTTTTAATTTTTAGTGCCAAGGCAGCTCGTAAGCCAAGGATTAGAGCTTCATATTCAGCAGTATTATTAGTACAAGCAAACGTTAATTTAAAGGATAGAGGTATAAGATGTTTCTATGGAGATATTAGAATAATACCTGCACCAGCCCCACTCATGCATCGGGCTCCATCAAAGTATAAGGACCATTGCTCTGGATGGTCTGCCTCTAGTTTAAGGCATTCATCAGGAAACTCAATGATGAGGGGATGGGTAGACTCTAAGGGTGCAGCAACTAATTGATCTGCTATGATTTGACCCTTAACAGACTTCTGTCCTATAAACATGAGTTCAAACTCGCTTAGAGCAAGAACCCACTTTGTTGTGCGACCAGATAAATAAGGTCGACTCATGAGATACCGCAAAGGATCGGATTTAGCAATAACATACGTTTTCTGACTGAGCATATAGTGGCATAGTTTTTGTGTAGAAAATATGACTGCTAGACATAACTTTTCTAATGTTGTGTAGCGGGTTTCATAACTGATTAATGTTCTGCTAATGTAATAATTGGCACGCTCTCTTTTCTCATCATCCAGTTGAGCTAACATAGCTCCTAAGGCAAAATCTGAAGCAAAAATATACAAGATAAATGGGCGATCAGGTCTAGGTGGCGAAAGCACAGGTGGGTTAAGAAGATATTGTTTGAGGAGTTCAAATGCTTCCTGACATTCGTCGTCCCAATGGAAAGAGACATCCTTCTTAAGAAGCTTAAGAAAGGGTCCAGTTTTATCCGCCAGCTTATCGATGAAGCGACGGATAGCTTGAAGCTTACCTTGTAAACTCCGTAATTCAGATATATTTGTGGGTGCAGGCATATCAGTGATAGCCACAATCTTGAGAGGGTCAATTTTGATGCCACGTAAAGAAACTATAACCCCCAATAATTTACCGGACTTAACTCCGAATATACATTTGGCTGGATTCAATCGGATAAGATATTCCCTTAACCGATCAAATACTTTTCTCAAGTCATCTAAATGGTCATCTTCGTTAATAGAACGAGCTATAATGTCATCTACATAATCATGTAGTATATCATGCATCATATCATGAAAGATATAAGTCATGGCTCGTTGATATGTTGCACCTACATTCTTCAAACCAAATGGCATCACTTTCCAACAAAAGGTCCCCCAAGGGGTAATAAAGGTTATTTTAGCCTGATCTTCAGGAGCTATCTTGATCTGATTATAACCATAAAATCCATCCATTAAGGATATCATTCCACTCCCAATAGTAAAATCAATGATCTGATCCATATTGGGAAGAGGAAAATCATCTTTAGGGCATGCAACATTAATATCTCTAAAGTCTGTGCAAACCCTAACTTTGGTAGCTTCTTTCTTAGTTACTGGAACTACATTCGAGATCCATTCAGCATAATCAATGGCTTGTATAAAAATAACATTCAGGAGTTTTTCTAACTCCCCTTTGACTAGTAAGGCCACTTTAGGATGCATTTTTCTAAGTTTCTGTTTAACAGGTTTAGCATCCGGATGGACTACTAGGTGATGCATAACTACATAAGGGTCTAGACCTGGCATATCTTCATATGTCCAAGCAAAGACATCTTCATATTCTTTAAGAAATGCAATGTATTTATCCTATTTTTCTTGACTCAATTCTGATCCAATGTTGATTATGTGAGGATTATCCTCGGTTCCAATGTTAATTTTTATGACATTTTCTACTTCCATGTGTAGATCTTTCTCAAAATTAGGTGGGGCGGGTGAAACACCCAATTCTTGTAATTCTTCCAAGGTTAGCTTGGATAATTCGTCTTGAGGAGTCGTGGCCTCAAGCTGGGCTATACTAGGTATAGAGCCATCAAAATAAAATTCATTATGTAATAATTCCTCAATGGAGACATCATGGAAGATATCTCCCTCCAACTCATCATCGGATTCAACGATCATCTCAGGGTAAGCTATAGATAGCATATTACATGTAAATGGCTTATTCGTTAAACGCAAAGCATCACGTTCATCTAAATAATCTTGATAAGATATGAGATGGTCATCATCCTCAAATGGGAAGGGCTGACCTTTACTAGGAAATAGGCCCACACCACATCGGGCGGGCCACGGTTCTACCTCAAAAGGTTCTTTCATACCATTTTGGAAAGGTCCTAAACCTTTCCCTTTATATCCCAATTTAAGCATTATAGATTTGGCTTTAATATACTCATTAGTAAAATAACATCGAGCATATCCATCATAATGAGTCTTGATGTTTCTGGGTATTCTACCCCAATCATATCCCTTATAAATAAAAGCACAGCTCCCGACTTGGTAAATACTTCCCATAGGCTGTGGGAGGCCCAAGGTATGAGGAGATGGTGGCAAATTATTTAAAATAAGGGAATCTTGCATAGAAGCATTCATTTTCTCTGATATAAGAATTTTAGATAAATCGGGTA
Organism: Wollemia nobilis; assembly: GCA_028583015.1. Lineage (NCBI taxonomy): Eukaryota > Viridiplantae > Streptophyta > Pinopsida > Araucariales > Araucariaceae > Wollemia > Wollemia nobilis. Next base: position 2,648,530 of record JAQPPZ010016601.1, on the reverse strand, counting down.
AGAGCTCATCAGTAAGAGCATAAGAGGTAGAAGGAACATTTCCTACATCTTCTGATGCGGAAACTATGCCTTTGGTGGATGTAGATGTTGTAGAGATGTCGATGGATGGGTCTATTATAGGTATAGAAGTTATAGGAGTAGAACAAGAGGCATTGGTTGTGGGATTAGGATCTTTCTGAGGTCCTAATGTGGTTTGTTTAGAGGATGGTTGAGCTGTATGTAGGGGTGGAACTGATGGAGAAGAAGTAGATGACGTTGTGGGTGTGTGTTTCACATGTTTAGATGGATAATGAGAATTAGGATGTGTGGATGACAGAGTAGGGCAAAATTGAACTCCAACAGGTTCTGCCAAAGCACACATATCAAAGGGTCTAGGATCACCATGAATGGTAACCAACTGATTCTTAAATTCGAATTTAACACATTGATGTAAAGTTGAGGGAACGGCTCGCATCACGTTGATCCAAGGGCGACCCAAGAGTATATTGTACGATGCAGGGCAATGTACAATAAACACGGTCGTATCCAAGGTTCTCGGACCAACCTGCAATGGGATGGTAATAACTCCACACGTTTCTTGTGTTTCATCATTGAAGGCTTTTATGATCATATCAATTCTTTTCATTTCATCACTTCTAAACCCAAATATTTGGTAGAAGTCAAAAGTGCAGATGTTTAAAGATGAACCATTATCAATCAAGACTCGTTTAACTGCTACATCTCCAATTAAGGCAGTAATATATAAGGGGTTATCCTTATGTAAACTATGTTGCGGTATGTCTCTATCCCGAAAGTCAATACAATCAACTTCATGAGTTATTATAGTATTGGCCATGGCTTCGGGTTGAATGTCTTGTGGTACCATCATCTGGCTTAATGTAAGCATTAATTCATCTCTATGTGTAGGAGAAGATCTTAAAAGGTCCAAAAGAGAAATTCTAGCTGTAATATTTGATAGTTGCTCATTAATATTATAAGGAGGTTTAGGTTGAACATTAGGTGCCTGATTCCCTTTATTAGGAACTTTCAAAACAAATGGAGCTGATCCATCATTCTGCATTTGATCTTGTTGAGAGTTTTGAGCCTGTTGTCTAGTAACAGCTCCGATGGTACCCACAATATTATTCTATGGATGATGAATGGGTCTCGGTCTAGCATTTATGGCTTGCTCATTAGAAAGGAATTGGTGAGACGATGGTCTAGTAGTGACTCTTCTTGGAAATGGTTCTTCTGGAACCATATAACTTGTGATAGGGAGAATAGGATCTGATTCATCTTCAGAGCTATTCGATTGATTTGATGTGATTTCCATATCACTCTCAGTCTCATATTCTGTATCACTAAGATCAGATATCTGCATATTATATAGAGGCCTGGTTGTAACCATGGATAAAGTTGTGTCAAAGGTTTCCAAATCATGAATAGGTAAATGCCCACTAATAGTCCCTACATATCGGGTAGGAGGGGGAACATTATGATGTTCAATTTGATTAGCCACTTCCTTGCCATGTTTTGGTAAAGGATGTTGAAATATATCCAATGACCGATTGGCATTCTGATTCTGGTTTTGGGGGATGTTCTTTTGAGCATTATTAGGAGGATTTTGCTTAGGTTGAAAGGCTTGCACCTCCATCTCATTGTTATCAATTAAGTCCTGTATTTTATGTTTTAATATTTTACAAGAGTTGGTAGTGTGTCCAGGTCCTCTATGGAAGTCACAATGTAAATCAGCTCTGTATCCGGGTATAGTTGGATCAGGTTCCCGGATATTTGGTAATTGAATCAAACCTCGTTCTAATAATTATGGTAGAATGGTTGATAAAGGTTGATTTAACCTAGTAAATTCTTGAGGAGGTTTATCGGGAGGTTTCAGTATAAACTTCTCCGTTGTCTTCGCAGCATTAACATTAGCAATATTTCTACTATCGGTGACTCCATCACCCACAACTTGTTTATTCTTATATTGATTTCTGGATGTTTTCTCATCGTCTTTCTTTTTAAGCTGACCTCTCCTAATGAGAGCATCTTCCACTCTTCTGGCTAAGTCTATAGCCTGATCGAAGGTGGTCAAGGTAGCAATTGATAATTCGTAAGATAGTTGCTCTTGCAAATTATTAATAAAGATGTCCAACATCTCCCTATAAGGTAACACAAAGTGCAATTTTCCTATCAACTGTCTCCACCTAGCTAGGAAATCAGCAAAGCATTCATCTTTGTCTTGTTTTAAGTTGTACAAGTCTTTAATGGTCACATGCCTTTCGATGTAGGCACTAAATTGATGAACAAAAGACTCGGTTGTTTCTTCGAAATTCCTCAAAGAATTAGTGGGTAATTGATAATACCACTCTAATGCCATTCCTCCTAAACTTTTTGGGAACATTTTTAGCAATAATAAGTCATCATGTGATATATCATGACATGCTATCCTAAACATACGAAGATGCTCTATAGGATCTTCCGTTCCTTTATATATGGGTAGGACAGGCATAGGAAAATGTTTAGGATATGGCTGTGCTACGACTATAGGATCTAAAGGCTGACTACACATCTCTCGATAATTGTACGAGGGATGGTAGGGATCTATCTGATCCATGCGGGAAACTAACTGTTTCACCATGGCTTCAAGATTACTAGTTTGTCCACCATATTGGTTCGGTGGGACATAGGTATGGGATTTATGAGTGTATGACGGTGTGACATAAGGATTAGATGCTATATTGCTATTATGCAAAGTGTTGGTAGGAAGAGCATTATGAAGGGGATTTGTAGTAGTATTATGTTGTATCCCAGATTGTTGGTAATTGGTGTTTGGTTTTGTTTTGGGCTTTTGTTGATTTGAAGTATGTTGATCAATAGCTTGGTGAAATAGAGCAGTAAATGATGGTTTCTTTTGTGCGGGAATAACCCTAGGCTTGCTAACAGGCACTTTAGATGGTTGGGTAACCTGTTGTTGTTGCATGTTCTGGATTATAGCTGCCATATCCAAATTGGATGGTCCAGCTTGATCACTCTCTTGATCAATAAAGGACAAGGGATTAGTGCGTGTGTGAAATACGTCTTCTAGAGTTGCTTGAGTGTCACTAATTCGATCCTTGTCCATATGGACTACTCTATTAAGAACACCAATATTAGTATTAATGAACTTCCAGAATTGTTCCATGTTTTCAAAAGTGACAGCTCCTCCCGGAGACATTTTAGGGGATGAGGATCCTTCCTCTCTAACATTTTCTTCTTGTTCATTTCTTACAGCAAGCTCTTCTTCTTGCTGGTCTAGGATTTCTTCTTCCTGAACTTGGTCTTCAGGAAGGACATCTGGGTTATTTAATGGTTTTCCTAACCAATCTTCTTCTTCTTCAGTCTGTTTTCCATTCCTAAGTCTAGGCATTGTGCTTAAACTTAGATTTCAGAATATATATATATATATATATGTGATAGGTTTGAGAGGTATATATTTTAATTATATACCTACTATAATACTTAAAAGGGAAATGTTTTTGTTTTTGTGTTTTATAATATTATTATAAAGATAACAAATAGCATTCTAGTTGCAAAAAGAATAACAATAGTAAAAAGAATGACTTAGTTTTCTATAAATAGTTTATGGATATCATTAATAGGATCAAGTTCATCAAGAGTCATGAAATGCTCCTCTTCAAATTGGAAATGGTTTTTCAAGAATTTGACAAAGTGTGCTATAGTAATATGATCTACTTCGGACTCGAACTTGTAGAAATAAAGTTCATGGCAATACTCTCGATATAACACAGCTCTAGGAACTCTATTCCATATCTTTCTATCCATAAGAATGACTTCTTGATCCTCTATACGAGATAGAAACTTATGTACTACAACTACGTTCTCAAGGTATTCCTCAAAGGTGTACAATTCTGAAGACACAAGTGCTCTTTTATCTGCTAACCACCTATGGCAAGCTCTCTGAAGTTCATGGTACAAAGTCACCTGATCGGGATCCAGGATTCTATCTAGGACAAACCTCTTAATTTGCCTAAGTTCTATAGATCTAGATGAAATAATATCCAATCTCCTATCAAGTTCATCCCACAAAGGTTGGACTCTATTTGTTTGAGGTACTCTAAGTACAGAAGTAATCTCTATGGTTGTTAATTGATTTTCAACATTTATGGTGACAACTCGTCTTTTATTATAATCTACCATCTAAATATGATATGCAACTTTTAATTATTTGTCTAATGATTCTAGATGTTACTTAATAATAATTTTTTTTTTTTTTTGTTTTCAAAAGGCTTTTAGTTTCACGTCGGGTTCACCAAAATGTATTGACCCAAATTTTTTGCGCCCTTACCTTCAGGCTATAGGATCCATGCCCGAAAGGGGATGCGAGAAGGATGGGACAATACCTCGGACTGAGAGGCCCTTTGAAGGTCGCGCCTCTCGGGGGAGGGGTATAAGGGTGAATTTTTGATGGATGGTGGGGTTCACCAGGAAACTTTGAGTGGCAGTTTCCATGCCTAGGTTGAGAATGGGTTTGATGTGTTCATTTTATACTCAATCATTCATATTCCTAGGTTGGCCAAAATGAATCTAAGCTATTCTATATGAAAATGCCGATTTATATGAATACATAAAGCATGAATGAATCCTAAATATAAGGAATATGTTAAATGAGAAAGAATGCACCTGATTCCGGATGTCTGATGAAGATTCTGAAGCTTGTAGGAGTCCATATCATCCCGAATATGATAGGATCATCTGCAATTGTACATAATCATCCCAGATCATAGTCGATCATCTGAAATCAGACAAGATCATCATCGATCTGACGAATTCGTCAAAAACCTGCAATCACATAAATAGACACCAAAAACCAAAAATGCAACTGCAAGAATAATGCAAAATGATAGAAATGAGAGTATAAATGCTTAACTGATAAATCTAGATAGCAGATTAAAGGAAATGCATTGTTTTAATAACTTATTTTAACTTTATCATGCATTTATGCTAAATGAGGTGAACTCCAGGATGCAGAATGAAAATAATCAAGCTAATGCATAATAAAATAAGGAAGGAAGATGAGAAATGCAAACTCAGGGCTCTAATTGCCCCCAATCTGAACTGTAGTCGAGATCACCTCCAATCGTACGAGATCATCACCGATCTACGACAGGATCATCCGAAATCATGTGGAATCACCTACGACGATCCGAGCTTCCTCCAGCTGAAGCATAGTGAAAACCTGTAATGAAAACTTAAAACTACGAGTGCAAACAATGGTAGATAGGACGTCTTAACACAGCAAAGCTAAATGGTAGGGAAAATCAACCAGGGAGAGAGTCAGGAGAAGAGCCAGGGGGATAAACTGAGAAAATCCTAGTTTATATAGGATTAGGGGGAGGTTAGGAGGTTGGGGATCATCCCAATCTGGGAGATCTCCAACGGAGGAATCTCCAACTGCGCAGACACGCTTCTGCCCAAGTTGGAGAGGTTGTTGAAACAGAAGCTAATTATGAAAATTTGGTTTTGGGACGAAATCGTCCGGACGTTCTGTTCCAGACGAATTCGTCCGATCTGGGACGATTTCGTCTGATCGGCGACGATATCGTCCAACGGTCAAAACAACTCCTAAAAATGGCACAAAAAATGGGGGGAGCGGTTAACAGGCGGTTTCGAGGTTAAAATTCAAATTTTTATCTTTTTACTAAGGGTTTAACTACGCCAATTTTAGGGTGCTACAAGGTGTTGCATTAGGACCGAAAAATGCTCCTAGAATTCTATTTATTCTTGAATCTTCCATGGTATTTAATGAGATATGTTGATGGGAGAGAAATCTATAGGGGTGTCCCATGGAACGCCTTCCATTTTGTTTCTTTTATTTTTCTACATTCTTCCCTTCCTTCTCTTTCCTTATTTCCTTATTGCTAACTGATGAGGTTAGTGGTAGTCACCTTCTTACTTCTATTGTTTCCTGTGTTTACCTCCCTCCTCTCTTCCCCTATTGTTCTCTCCTCCTGTGATCCCCCTTATTTTATTCCCTTAAACCCTCTCCCACCTCATTTTCCATTCACCTTTATCCATATTCCTCCTTTGTGTTGTAGTCTTCTTCGACTACTTTTTTTATGTGCCCTCACTATCCCCTCCTCTTTCCCCTCCCTATTTGTATGTTTTGTGTATTTCAAAAGTGTTACTTTCTGGGTTCTAATTTCATGCAAGGGAGAATCCCCTATGAATCGCTAGAAGTGTGGGTGAAATTTTACACCCTTCACCCTCTCTTTCCTTTTTCAGTATGATGCTCTTCAAAGTGTTTACCAAGTTTCAAAAAACTAGTAGTTGGATGGAAGATAGAAGCGATAGCAGTAATGATGGGTGGCAATAGGTAGTAGGTAGATGCAAGATTATTCAAAGAGGCAGGGTGAAAATTAGAGTGGGTGGACATTTAAGTCCTACTTTGGATGGTGGTATCCGAAATGATTGCTCGCTCGTCAGGTAGAAACTTCGACCAACCAACAAGGGAAAAAATATCTTAAATTCCCATCCACAAGAAAGATGAAAACCCTTGCCCATTATTGGTTGGGACTTTGGAGCACATATTGGGCAAAACTTTAAGGAAATACCCATCCTCCATAATATCACTTTGGGTAGAAAGTTGTTATCCAATGAGACAAATGAAGTAACCGCTCGATATCTAGACTCCTACCATCGCTTGAAAATTTAAATAAAAAGGTATTTATTATTGCAACTGCCCAATACTAGTCGTTCATGCGAAGTGATTGATTTGAAATGTGCTACTCCCTAGGTTATTAATTCGTGTTATTCATCACCTAACTAGAGGACCATTGGCTGGATGAAGGGATAGAGTAGATAAGTATTAAAGACCTGGTAGAAATAACAAAATAATCAAGGTCTTAGATCAACACTAAAGCATCTACCCCCTTCTATAAGATTACCACCATCTTGAGGAGCAGAGTACTAGCTAAGAACATGTCTACTTTAGTTTTTTTTTTCCCACCTATATCCACTAACACTTGAATTTTGAATTAATTGTAATTTTTCTATAAATAGTGGAATGTTGGTCATTCCCAAGGGTGGCTCTTTGGCCATTAAAATTCCCATGTAATACTTATCATTGCTATGTGAATACAAGAATATTACTATTTGGTTTCTAGTATCATTCTTAAATGTGTGTCAAATATGAATACTTATTTCTACTTTGGCTACTTGAGTGACTTCCATTTAATTCTGCTAAACTGGATTTCATGGGGTCTACTCGATAGATTTAGACTTCATATTTATAATTGGGTTGGGGGTTTATTTATTTAAAAATTTGGTTGTACGAGAGTGCTCTAATTTTGAATCCTATATTTTATGCACCTGTTCATTGGTCCTAGAATTTAATTTAATTATGTTGTGCCAATCGCTAAAGTGAGAAGCTAGTTGGGTGATCTATTAGGTAATATGCTCGTGTCCACTATCAGTGGTGTTGAGAGTGCATGGGTCTTGATGTGGTCATAAATTGACCTTGGGAGTTCTGGCTATGGCCTCCCTTTTAGTTCCTTTCCCTATTTTATTTTCTCTTTCCCTATTCATAGTGTAGGTAGCTAGGACCCTAAGGAAATTAACTTTTTTGGAGATCAACCACCCAGTCATCCTATTTTGGATGTCGTAGAGGCATTCATTCGATGTTGGCACTGGTCCACATCCTCAATGTCGAATCTCCAACCAATAGAAACATAGATAAAGAGAAAATAAATGATAAAGAGACACCAGAGGAAAATGAACCTATTTAGGTCATTGATGGCTATGATGAAGGTCATATTATTGAAGAACATAGTGGTGATGAAGAGATTGGGTACTTTGAAAGGCACACCAAATGTATTGATTCTAAATTAATGAGAATATTGGGATATACTGGACAAAGATTGGGAACATATGGGCAAGGTGTGGAAACACCCATAATGCTAGATATAAGACCATAGAATGGAGGCCTTAGATATATAGGTCAAGCAAGAAGTGGTAAGACCAATTGAGGGAAGAGCAATCATTACAAGGGACGAAGGTCCTAGGATGGGTGGTGTGATCAATTTAGAATATCTATACATATAGAAATTGGGTGTTTGAACCTACATCCTTGTGAGATTTATGGAGGATATGATCACTCTAATAGAAGGTATTGGCACTAAGATAAAGTAGTAAAAAAATACATGTTTCATTGTGGTTGGTTGGATGTGAAGGAATGGAAAAAATGTAAAATATGTTGAGTGAATTCTATAAGATAAGGTTTTTTTTCCCAAAGAAAGTAAATCTAATATAGTAAAGATAATATTGTAAATAAATCCAAGCTAAGTGGGGAGTTACTTGGAAGTGCAATTCATGACCTAGAGGTAATAACGATTTTTTTTCCTAACATGTATGATGCAAAAGCATCCAATGTAATTCAAACAATTATGGGCGAAAACATAATTCAAGATAGTTATAGAAAATATATTTTGGATAACATTTATTTTAACCGTCACTCATGCATATAAGTTGATATAAACCCCCTATTGGGAGAAGAGTAATGACATGCTAGAGAGGAGCAACAACATGCAAAGTGGGGAAGAAAAAAGAAAAAGGAGAAGAAGAGAACTTGGTAGGAAAGGAAATTTGGAACAATGTGCATAGAAATATAAGAGAATAGGAAGAGGTAATGACATACAAAGTAAAATAAAAGAGTGTAAAGGTGAGTGTTATAGGGGGAAAAATGAATAATATTGGATGTACAACCATTTGGCATATTGACAATACCATTACTATTGACTTTTAATTTCTTTTGTATATGTGTTTGAATGATAAGTATTATACTATTTGACTTGTATGTTATATATTGCAAGGCCTAGTGCATGCGAGATTGTAGGTGAGGACAAGGTATTGCAATAGTACAAGTGTATATATCATTCAAAAAGTAGTGTAATTTAGACAAGAGTGTGGCAAAAGCATATCATCTTGTCAAGTGAGTGCCATTTGGGAAGTATCATTGTGGCAAGTGCTACAACCTAGAAAGTGTTATTTTTGTCTCATATTCATCGTCACTTTACTCATCAAGTATAGACAAAGAAAGTTGTGATTATCGACTTGCAACTTGTCATGTGACACCATCATGCATTACCATCATGAAGGGATTCATCTAATTAAAACACCATCATGCAAGTGTCGGTTAGTGCCATGCCATCTTGGGAGTGTAGTTTTGAGAATACTCGCATGTAGTGTGCCATTATGAAAATACCATTTTGAGTTGTTGATGCCTATGAAATTATTGTCATACCTGTTGTCATCATATCCAATACCATCATGCTAGTTGTAATATTACAAAAATATTCCATTTTGCAAAAAATCATAAAACATGTGCAAATTAGAATGAGACTTAAAATTACGTTGAAAGTGAGTGAGCCAAAATCATTTTTATTGTGAGAGGACGTTTTTGTTCATTTGACCCTCTTCACCTCAACTACATCACTTACCTTACCTCATAAAAGTAAATGCAAGGATTAATGTCATGTCTCTTTTAAAAAATTAAATGCATGACTTGACTTAAATTTATATTCTTGTCAATTTAAAAATATAAAATTTTAATATAATGTCATTATGGAAACTTGTTAATAAGTTCTTGTCTATAGAAACATGTGTAGGGCTATTTAATTAAACTTAAATCCTCTTGAGTGAAGGTCGAACTAGGATTATGGGACTTTTTACTAGATGTTAATTCATATAACATAGTCGACATATTACCCTTTTTTTCTTTTTCTTGAAACATGGTACCATACAAGAATCATCTCCTCTTATCATCAAATATTGGTTGCTATTGCACTATATCTATATATTAGTTAAGTAAAATTTTCACAAAACTTCAAGAAGTCACTATTGTATTGTACATATAAACACATTAATATTTTATTTATTAGGAGGTTAAGGTTGTTCAACTCTTTAAAGATAAAAAACATTACTGTGTAATTTTTATTTATGAATGGTTGGTTTTAAAGAAGCTAAATTTTATAATGAATTTTTTAATAAGATCAAGAAAATGATCACATATTCACTTTATATTAGTGATACAAATATATAAATATTACAAATTTAAAAACATTAAAGGAAAATAAATTTGTGTTCTTCAAGTTTGTAATACATTTTATTAGTTTAGTAATTTGATGTGACTGATTGACTAAATACAACCAATTGACTTACATGATCATTATAAATAATTATAGATTAATATTATTTCATTTTATTAAGATGTAGCATCATCATATAAAAGAATACTACAAGGATATTAAATTTTGAGTGCAAGATTTTATTTAAAATATAATATTATATTTACTCATTAATAATATCACAACCATAAAAACAATATATGGATCTAGACCACATCATTAAATGAAAATAGATATAAAACGTTCCTCAAAATAAAACAAAATATCAATATGATAATTAATCATTTTTTTTATTGGTGAATAGGGGTTTTGAAAGGATCCCATAATATTTTACAAAAATATGATGATTAAGAGAATAGATCCCAACCAATCTACAATAAAAGCAATAGACCCTTTGTGGTCCATTGGAGATAAACTGCTAAAACTAAGAGGAGAAGCCCACATAGGGGTAGGAGAGAAAGCCTCATAGGGTAAGAAGAGAAGCCCTCCCAAGGCAACAAGAAATATCACCCATGCTAAAACATATCTTCCATACATGGCACTAGGTAATGTCTATGAAGTCCACACTGTAACAGGTCCTCCATATGTGGCAAATGTTGTGAGAGTCGCATTGTGGTGGATCAAAACTAGGTATCCGATGACACCTATGAAATCTTCATTGATACACATATTTCCCATGTTTATAGTATTAAGAAAAAACATAGTTTGAAGAATTATCTGAACACTAATGATCTCAAGGAGTTTGATATACATTGAATTCTCTTCTACGAGAACATAGAAACTCTATGTTGTAGCAAATATGTGGATTATGGTAACACTAGCTAAGTCCCTCAAAAGGAAAACAACATCCCTCCAACCCTTTGGGGAGAGATCACTTAAAGGACACAAATAGAAAATTATCATTGAGCAATGCAAGAGGGAAATTCTAGGTCCAAATGGTAATGTTGGGTTTAGAGACACCTAAATTGGCTAACTAATCAGCAACTTGGTTACCTTCTCTATAGACACGTTGAATGGTAACATTGGTGGATAAGCTTAGGAGGGTTTTGGCTATAGAAATTGGGTTGGAGATGTTACAAGAATCATACTGAGTCCTTGCAAAGCTTTTAATGATTTTTATCAAATCACCTTCAACCACTAAGTTAGGACAATATAGATCTTGAAAAAGATCTCGTGCTTTATCAAAATAATTAGTTTAGACCCCAAGGTTTTTTGCAAAGGCCACAATGATCTTCCCTTCATTATTTTTGAAAATGTCTCCAACACTAGTAGGGCTAGGGTTATCCTTGGCCACTCCATAAAAATTAAATTTTATCCATATTAGGGGTGGAGGAGACCATTTAGTGAGCGAACAATCCACTATAGATTTTAGGGGATATATAGGACAAGAGGGAAGATTTAGGAACCTAGCCAAACTAGCTTCATTTGAAGATTTAGGGGGTCCAAACCCTTAGGTGATAGAGCGGTTCTTAGTGGCCGCCTGGAGGATTCTTGAGAGCACAAACTATAAATCATGGATAGAATTATTAAAGGCTCTTGAGTTATGTTCTTTCCAAAATTTCAATAAAATGAGGGAGACAAAAAGTCCAAAAAGTTTTTAAGTGAAATATCTTGAAGGGGTTGGGCCACTCCAAGCACAAATTATTTAAGAGAAATGGTGGAGCCTAGACAATCCCAATAGTGGAAAATAAGGATGAAAGAATTTTGAGAGAAAAATTGTAAGACAAGAATATGTGATCGGTGAATTTGCAAGCTTGATTGCACATGTAGCAACAATTAGGAATAGGGACTCCATGGATCTGAAGGTTAGTAATGGAAAGGATTATATCCTAGATAGAAATCCAAAAAAATAAATTGACTTTGGGTATGAGGTGTTTATTACAAATAATATTTGAATGGAACCATGACTAACCTAGACTCTCGATGAGGAAATATGTATATTTAACATTAAAAAAACATTCACTCTAAGAACCCAAAGGAGCTTGTCTTCCATTAGATATTTGGGGATGACACAAAGGTGCAACATGTTAGATAAAATAGAAGTAGCTCTTCTTTGTTCCTCATTCAGATCACCAAGAGGAAAGGATTTACAACACCTATTGTTGGTATCAATGAAATTGCACACTTTTGAACCAAATAGGGTATCGATAATAGGTTTTAAGCAGATTAGATCAGTGCAATTCGAAAGTGGACTATCACTCAACCATCTATCTTTCTAAAATTTTATTTTCTAACCATTGTTAAGCTTCCATAATTTCTTGATGATATCTTGACCTTATGATGGAATTCCATACTGCAGAACCTAAGATGGGTGAGGGGTCATCCAAGAAATTTGCTTGGTTCTAGAGGTACTTGGCCTTGATAATGTCAACCTAGAGAGAGTTTTTATTCTGAAGGACCCTCCACCCTTGTTTGGCTATAAGAGTTGAATTCATGTTTTTGACTTTCCTGAGCCTAATACCTCCATATTATTTCCTGGAATAGACTTGGTCCCATACAACTAAATGAAATCTCTACTTATGTTCAGAGCCTAACCATAGGAAGTTACATTGGATCTATTTTATTTTGTTGTATACTTCAATCAAAATATAAAATATGGAAAGAAAGAAAATAAGGATGCTCTGGAGGGTGGTTTTGACTAAGGTGACCTTTCCATCCTGACTAAGGAGATCAACTTTTTGCATATTCTTTCAATGATGGGATTCCATAAAGATTTTTGTTAGGTCCAAAAAAGAGAAGAATTGAGAGGTTAGCAACAATAGAACTGAGAATGTTAGCTATACAAGCTTGCCATATTATGGGGGTATTGATAAAGTAAATTTTACTTTTGGAGAATTTGACCTTTTGATCAGAAGTTGACTAAACAAAAAACAAGATTGACTTGATGGATTTATCTTGAGGAATAGAGGCACCGGTGGAAAGGAAGGTGTTATCAATGAATTGCTAATGGGATATGGGATTAAGAGAGGAGGCTGGTTTAATACCTAATATTTCCCCTTTGGAACAAGAAGACCTTAAGGTTCTACCCAGAGCTTCAATAACAAATATGAAGAGAAAAGGAGATAAAGGGTCTCCGTGTCTTAGTCCTTTAAAACTCATTCTAACTTAAAAAATACAATTAAGGATATGAATGATTTCATTAAATGAACATAAAAAACAATAAAAACATTTAACATAACTAATTATATATATATATTTGATTATTTATAATATCATTAAATATTTTATTAAAATATTATAATAATATAATATATAAGCAACTATTTGAATCTTATATAACTATTGAAAACATATTTAAAATGAATAATTAAATTAATAAATAAATATCTAATAATATATATTAAAATTAATTAAAATAATATTATAATGTAAATTTTATTTATTTTTACAACAATAAAATTAAATATGTTGTTTAGATTTTTTTCCCTTTCTTCTTTAGGGGTTTTCCTACTTGACTCATATCGGTAAGTATTTACTTCACTTAAAGGGACTTGAAGGGGTTTGGTATTGGAACCGTCGATCTCAAGTTGGCGAACACTCACTGGAAAACCGGTTGGTCTACTACCTCTACCCAGAACCCTCATGTTTTTATTTAATTTTTAGAGAGATGTGTATGAGGGGAGGAGTAAACAAATCCTTTTAAAAAATAAATTTATTTTGTGCGGGAGTTTATGCAAATGGTCTTTTGGAGGTTATATTTAAAAATAGAATATAGGAAGTCACACCTATGTGAAGTTATCAACTACCTTTCAAAAACATTTCATAAAATCTGAGTTTAATAACTAACTTTATCTTTAGATATTTTCCATTTAATTTTTTTTTTTCCAAAGTGAAACCCTTTTAGGCAGTGTCAATAATAGCTATATAATATCATTAAAATCATTGAATCAATGATTTGAAATAAGCTCTATTGCAAAGCCTAAGAGGTTGAGTATGATTTTTTTTTTAGTTTTATATATTTTTTTACAATTTAAAGGTATATCCTAGTGGTTATTTATTAGATTATTTTAATTGATGTGAAAGAGGACTTCAATTATTTGTTGTGATGTATAGTGATCATGAAAGAACTATATTTATCTAATAAAAATATTATTAATTTTTTTTATTGATAAAAAGGGATTTTGAAAGGGTCCCCAAACCTTTTACAAAACAAGAATAAAAAAGGAGGTGGTCCACTACGAGGAGACCTCAACCAACAAAACGAACTAAGAGATCAAAACAAAAAGAGCAAAGAGAAGATATTGCCCAAGGACTGAACAAAAATGAAGCAAACATACAAAAGGATCGACCTAAATGCCAAAGGACAAAGGATTATCCCAAAATTCCAAAAAATAGAAAGATCATCCTAAAACAACTAATCAAAAGTGGGAGGATGGTTATAATCATCACTTTCCTTCTTTAGGGATTCCATAGCCAGGGTAATCACCTTTTAATTTTTGAGCTTGTTGATGACCTTACCAACCTGAAGAAGCATGGAGGTCTCCAAGGAAACGATATCATCCAAATGGATCATCGGATCAGTATCCTCAATGGACTGGGTTGAGCCCGCACTAGGGGAGAGGTCATCCTTAATATGTAGAATTTTGATGGAAGCATCATGATTCTTCTGCTTCTTAAGGATCAATGAAGAGGGATAAAGGGAAGCCTTCATTGGATCAATCACAACAATGGTTTTTCTTTTCTCTCTAGAAGAATTGGCCCTGGATGAGCATAGATAAGGAGAGAGAAAAGCCTCAGAAGGTCCAAAAGTAAGCTTCTTCTTGCCACATTTTCTAGAATTAGTGATTCCCACTTCCACTTCCACTTCATAATCACTCAACACATCCTTCAGAGTGGCTTGAGGAGATCCTTCTCTAAGGACAGAAGTAGATAGCCGATTTTGGCGCTACCCATGATGGATAGCGTAGACCTCTAAACTTGATTTTGAATAGCATAATTGTAAATTATCAGGTGCAACCCCTAGTGCTTTGGATGAGAAGATTTACCTTTTATCACATCGTTAATGGAAATATCCATGGAGTGAAATAGGTACTCAGGGATGTTTATGACTTTAATGTCCATTAAATGATTGAGGAAAGTCATATGAAAGTTGCAAAGGGGCAAAGATGACTCGTCAATTGTAAAATACTGCATAACAAGGATAAGAACCCTATTCCAAGGGGATGGGAGGTCCTCCCTGATAATACCATTATCCTTCTTAGCAAAAAATTTCCCTTTATCTCTAGAGTGCACCAAATTCATAGCCATAGAATTCTTGTCCTAGTGGATGAAGTCATCATCATTAATTAGACCTATAATTTTAGCAAGAACATCGATGGTAATGTTGAATATCTATCCATGGAGGGTCACAATACCATTATCCCAAGACTTAACTAGCTGCATGAAGATATCAAGATCATTCCCTTGAAATTTTTAAAGGAAAGGGATAAAACCATGGGAACTCAAAATTTCTTCAATCGTGGGATCAATCTAGAGGAAAATGGGCTCTAACAAAGCCATCTTTGAAAGCCACCAGAAAATAGGCTCACTCACAGCTCCTTCTCAAGACTTAAATCAAACACCACTCTTCTAAAGCATAGAAAAAGATACGAGTAGATGGGGAATTTGCATATCCCTATAATTTAAAGGTGATTTACATAAGTAGCCATAGATTGACATGTCAGTGATTCAGGAGGAATCATTGGAAGTGGATTATTGGTGGCACACCTTAGTCCATAAACACCTTGTCACTCATGCCAATCTAGGATCGAGGAAGGGTATGCTAATGGGAAAAGTGCACAAAGAAGGATGAAGCAAAACACTTGGGTTCTTGGGACTCCAAGATCCACCACTTGAATTCTTGAAACTCAAAGGTGGACCAAGATTGGTGTAATTAACCTTCCATTCATGATTTTGGAAAGTGGTCCATTGAAATGATGCGTTGGAGTGTTGAAAAAGGCCTTGAGCACATAAATTTTTTCTTGCAATAAAATTATGACTCATTGAAGAGTACAATACCATGGTAGGCTACCGTTTGCCAATGGACACATCAAAAAACCCAAAGCTAGAAGAAACAAGGATCTCAGTTCAAAAAATGGCCATGTGGCTAAAACCTTCATTCAGACATAGGAATATCCATATATGCTGGCAGATAGAGGTCCAATAATCATATACAACAAAAATGGGACGTGAACTACCATAAATCTGACCACCTTAAGTAAAGGAGGAAAGGTCATTGGAAACACATATGTCCAACAATCTCTAGGGGAAGTTGTCCATGTTGGACATTTTGATCTCATTTAGTTTTCATTGATGTCAAGGTGAAAATTCGTCATTGATGCCAAAGTAAACATATGAAGACGTCATTAATACCATGGAGAAAACCATCAATAGCACCAAGAACAATGCGAAGAGTTGAAGAAAAAGTTGGGAAAATAATGTTTTATGAGGTTTTATGGTAAAATCATGGTGGAAGATTAAATGGTATTATTAAAATCATTATGAGGATATAAAAGTCTCCTCACACATTGAGATGGCAGTTAAGATTTTAAAATATCCACGGTGGTAAAATAATTTACAAATTAAAGGTTTAAGTTTAAACCCAAGGAAGGCTTTAATCTCAAAGTTAAAGTTTATAAATATAATTTATAAAATTTAAATTCCTTAGAATTTAAATAATTTATAAATTATAAAAGGTTTCGAAATGCGCCAAAGTCATCAAATAAAATTGAGCGTTGATGTCTAAGGCATAATATGAAATCGTGTATAAATAATATGCCAAGAGGCATTCAAAAGCATCCCTCTTCGAATTATTTTTTGATGCGACCAAGCTAAAGGAATTCGTTCAAATAATTGAACGTTGAGGAAGAAGACAAAGAACTTATTTGTCTTATTAGCGTAGGCAAAAGACAAAAGTGTTCAACATTTGAGGTAATTTGAGGCATTTTATGTTGTCATTGATGTCACATGGATCACATTTGGTTTTGGTGGACAAAATATTTCATAAATAAGCATTTATGATATTTTGG
This sequence comes from Wollemia nobilis, assembly GCA_028583015.1. Taxonomy (NCBI): domain Eukaryota; kingdom Viridiplantae; phylum Streptophyta; class Pinopsida; order Araucariales; family Araucariaceae; genus Wollemia; species Wollemia nobilis. The sequence continues at coordinate 2,631,363 of JAQPPZ010016601.1, read as the reverse complement.
AAAGCATGGCTATTTAGAGGGTTTTTATGAAAACCAAGGCAGGCAAAATAAAAGGTTTTATTTAAAACCATGGTGGGCTTATGTGGAAAGGGCTTTTCTTAAAAGCCAAGGCAGAATTTTGTTTCATCGAAAAAAGACCTCCGGTGATGAAGATATTAAAGTTTAAAGTTTAAGTTTAAATTAATGGAGGTCCGACCTATGTGCAATTAATGGAGGTTGGCATATATATATGTAAAGGTTTCAATTTATTTTGGAAAGTGGGCATATTATATATTTTCGGAAAGCTTATTTCAAGGGATATTTGACTAACTTATTTATAAGGAGAAATAAGGTGTGTGTAAAGAGATATTTCTGATTTTACAAAGGGGTTCCAAAAGTGAAGTTTGCCTTGTTCTTTTTCAAGAGGATTAATTATTTCATGAGGTGATAAGGTATGCAATATTGTGATTTATTTTATTTTATGGTATAAGTGGTTTTGGGAGTGAAAAGGTTATGCAATGTTTTGATTTATTTTATTTTATTTTATGGTACAAGTGGTTTTAGGAGAGATAAGGAAGTTGTGCAATTAAAGGCCTTGGTGATGATTATTGAAAAGTGAAGTAATGTTGATTATTTTGTGATCTACTAACCCTTGTGAAGATTGGTAAAAGAATTTTGTGATTGTGATAGATTTACAAAGGGGTTTCTTCACTTTATAAAATGTATGGGCACTTCCTAAAATATCATTGGAGGGAAAATGATTATTTGTGGTTTCCTTTTCAAAAGTGGTTGGTTGAATGCATCAAGGTTTTCTGAATTGAGAGTTGTGTTTAAACCTTGTGTTATTAGCATAGTTGTTGAAGCCCATTGGTTGTTAAAGAACATGAGTTAGAAAAGAACATGAGTATCATTGTTATGTAAGGTTTGTGGTTGAGCATTATTGGAAATATTTGAATTGATTTGAGATTGATTTGAGTTGAGAGTAAGATTAGAACATATTGAGTCTAACAATTATCTTTATGCTTCTATGAGATTGACTTGAGTTGAGTTGAGATTGATTTGATTTGATTTGAGTTGAGATTGAGATTAGAACATATTGAGTCTCTAACAATTCTCTTTATGCTTCTATGAGTTGAGTTGAGTTGAGATCATTGTGGATCATTGTTGTCATCCATTGAAGAGTACATTGCCATTCATTATTGAGTTCATCTTTGAGCTTTGCCTTGATAGATTTGTGGATGAGATTTGAGTGCTACTTGAGCATGATTGATTGAGCCTTTGAGAAGGCCCTTGTGGACAGTTTTGGGACAACTTTGTGGATAGATTTGTGGATATATTTGTGGATAGATTTGTGGACATATTTGGGACAAGTTCTTGGTGAGCTTGTTGGACATATTTTGGGCAAGTTCTTGGTGAGCTTGCTAGAGCAGATTTGGGCAAGTTCTTGGTGAGCTTGCTAGAGAAAAATTGGGCAAGTTCTTGGTGAGATTGCTTGAGCAGATTTGACAAGTTCTATGTGAGCTTGTTAAGCAGGTTTTGTGTGAGCCTATTAAGCAGGTTATTAGTGAGCCTATTGACAGAGCTTTGGAGGTGACAAAGTATAGAGGACAGAGTCTCAGTGGACAGAGATCCAGTAGCATCACAATTGAAGATAGATCTGAGTGAAGAGTCTTCAAGTGGAGAGAGGTCCACCAGTTAGTGCAGGAGATAGACATAGTCTTCTAGAAGATCACATAGCCAGAGCAAAATGGGAAAGAGTTCTCTTGTGGAAGATATCCATGAAATTGAGATTAGGGGATCAACATCTCCTTTGGATAAATATCCATAAACATTGTAATTGGGAGTGATTCCCAAAGAGATTGATTGAGAAATTTTTAGTAAAATATTTTCTCCGTGGAGTAGCCCACATTGGGTGAACCACATAAATTGTTGTCTCTATTGTGTATGGTTTTTGTGCATTGATTTTATTACTGCTATTGGTACTGCTATCTTTACACAACATAATATTTAACTGGAAGAATAAGTAAAAAGTGGTCTTATAATGTTCACCCCCCCTCTTAGTATAAGTTTGTATTCTTCATAAAGGTGTAAGTGCATGGTGTGACCCATATTGGACATGGTGTTCCAATGGTACAACGCATCGTGTGAGAGAATTGGAGTGGAAGAAGTCCATGATCGATTTGCATGGACGATTGGTGTGTTCGAATTGAGCACCAAGGAAAAGTTTTTGTTCGCATTCAGTTTGAGCACTAGGTGTGGTAGAAGGAGCATGAGGTGCTCGTGGAGTATTAAGCATGTGTCAAGCACACATGGTGGTAAGGTCTGTGGCTTGAGCACTCGCAGAGGCAGAGATTATGGGTTCAAATCCCACTAGTGGCAAAGGTAAATTTTGATTAAATTTTATATTGCCTAAAGTTTTTCTTAAGGGATCATTTGGAGTTATAAGGGTTTGTGAAGAATTATTTTTAATTGATTTATGTTTGGATTTATAAGGGTTTGTGAAGAATTATTTTTTTGGTAAATTATTTGTGCTATTTGGAGTTATAAGGGTTTGTGAAGAATTATTTTATTAGTAAATGATTTGTGCTATTTAGAGTTATAAGGGTTTGTGAAGAATTATTTTATTGGAAATTAATTTGCTATTTGGAGTTAAAAGGGTTTTTGAAAGATTGTTTTATTGAGAAGTGATTTATGAGGTTTTTAAAATAAATAAAATTCAATTTATGCCAAAGTTCTTCTTTCCATTAAAATTGATTAAAGAGGTTTTGAGTTATTTTGGTGGATGTTGAATTTATTTTAGTTGGGAGTTTATAAGGTGTTATTGGATAAATATTTTATGTATGTTGATGGTTGTTTTTGAAAGGTGGAATGATAAGGTGTAATTGAGTATTTACATTATATTGTGAGAAATATCTATCTACTAACCTCTTTAAGCTTGGCATAGAAATGTTTGTGGTTGTGTTATATTTATGAGATTCCTTCATATTCAATAAAAAGGTATGAGCACATTCTTCCATAGTTGAGTTGATTGATTGGTTTTCTAGAAAATAAGTTTGGAGTGAAAAGGACTTGATTAGGGTTTCCTATTGAGTTTGTTGAGTGAATGCTTCAAGGTTTACTAGAATAAAGAATTGTTGTTAAAACCTTGTTTTATAAGCATTGTTGTTGAAGCCATTTGTTGTGAAAAGAACTTAACTAGGTTTTGAAGAGAACATGAGTATCATTGTTATGTGAGATTTGTTTTATGAACATTGTTGAAGTGAGTTGTGTGAAGAACTTGAACTAGGATTTGAAAAGAATATAAGTATCATTTTTATGTGATATTTGTTGTTGAGCATTGTTGGAAACACTTTGAGTTGATGTTTATATGCTTGGACTAGGGTTTGTAAGCAAGGATTATTTCATTCAGTGATTGGTTGAGTAGAGTTGGTTAAGCCTAGTCAAGTGGATGTATGAAGTGATCATTCAAGTTCCATAAAAAAAACCATTCTATATTCTAAATTGAGTTGAGAAAGTGATTGATTATTAAGTCGAATAAGAAGAATATTGAGTCTCTAACAATTATCCTTATGTTTCTGAGAGAGTGATTGAAAATGATTGAGCATTGTGATGAGTATAGAGCATATTGAGTCCCTAAAAAATCTCTTTATATTTCTATGATATTTGATCAAGTTCTGTGTGGACTTGTTGAGAATATTTGGACAAGTTCTATGTGGACTTGTTTGAGCAAGTTCTGTGTGGACTTGTTGAGCATAATTGATCAAGTTCTGTGTGGACTTGTTGAGCAGAATTGATCAAGTTCTGTGTGGACTTTTTGAGAAGAATTGAGCAAGTTATGAGTGGACTTGTTGAGTAGATTTGAGCAAGTTCTATGTGGACTTGTTGAGCATATTTGAGCAAGTTTTGCATGGACTCATTGAGTAGACTTGAGCAAGTTCTAGAGAGGACTTATGGAGTAGATTTGGACAAGTTCTAGAGAGGACTTATGGATAGATTGGTGTGAGATTTTTTGGAAGCTTACAAGGTAGATTTGAGATAAGTCTTTGATAAGACTTGAGAGTAGAGTTGATTGATTTGTTCAAACCTTGAGTTAAGGTTTAGGGCAGATCCAGTAGAGTTGATACAAGTCTTTATTTAAGGCTTGAGGATAGAGATCGAGGACATATTTGTGCTAGATCAAATGACTGTGTTTAGTGAAGATTTGAGAGCAAAATTTTGTGAAAATTTGAGGATAAGTTTATGCCAGACCAGATATAGAGATTGAGAAGATTTGTGCTAGATCGAAGGACTGTATTTAGTGCAGATTTGATATAGAGGTTTGGAGGTGACAGAGTAGAGAGGACAGTAGTATCCAGTAGATAGAGATCCATCAGCTAGGGCAGTGAGGATAGGTCTTATAAGTGGGACAAGAGTCTTTAGTGGAGATAGATCCACAAACCAGTGCAGTGGAGGCAGTAGTATTCAAGAGGATCACTAACCAAAGTAGAGGATAAGGAGTTCTACTGTAGATAGAGATTCATGAACTTGATTTAGGGGATTTGTGTCTCCTTTGGACATAGGTCCATAAACATTGTAATAGGGAAAGGATTCCCAAGAAATTGATTGAGAAAATTTTAGTGAAATGTTTTCTTCGTGGAAGAGCCCACATTGGGTGAACCACATAAAATTGGTGTCTCTATTGTGTGTGATGATTTGTGCATTGCTTTGGTTATTATTTTTTATATTGCCATTGATTATATTGGATAATATTGTTTGGGAAATAAAATTAAAAAGTGGTATTATATTGTTCACCCCCTCTCAGTATAAGTTTGTGTTCTTCAATTTGTATCAGAGCAAGTTCCTTCGAAAAGGGTTTAACAACTTGAAGGAAGATCTTACAAGAACACAAATGGAAAAGAAAGGCAAAGGCAAAACCATGAGATACAAGAAGAAAAGAACACACATGGTCATGAAATAAAAGGAAGATGAGTTTGATATCATTGTGTTAGGAGGAAAAATAGAAATATATTCAAAAGATGAATCAAATAGTGGAGAAAATATTAGATTGATAAAGTTTTGTACCAGATGTAGAAATAAAGGTCACCATGCAACTTATTATCCACAAGAAGGTGAAGAATTCTTTGTTTGTGGTCAAATCGGTCATGATGCAAGATACTATCATGGATTCAGTAGTAGTGAAGATGAAATGGATCTAAATGATAACAGGGATAGTCAAAACATGTATGAAGAAGAAAATCTACTTTCGATAATAGAATAAAAAGGAGACGATCCTATAGAAGATTCAAAAAAATAAAAATGGGAAGATACTCTTAAGGAACTTGTTAAATTGAAAAGAGAGAATCTAGAATTGAAGGCTCAAATACAAGAATATGAGAAATGTAAGATAAAGCTTCTACAAGATCTCTCTAAATTGAGAGATAATATTGAAAAGGCAAGGAGAGCTGAAAAGGATATGATTGAACAGTAAAAGGTAAAAGAGCAAGAATGTAAAAGACTTAGTGTTGATCTTGAAAAATTAAAAAATGAGAACTCAATATTAATTATTCTATCTCAAGAATATGAGAAAACAAAAATAAAGTTTCTACAAGAACTCACCAACTTCAAAATCAAAATTGAAGAGGCAAAGAAAATTGAAGAAGGTATGAGCAAAAATTAAAGACAAAAGATCTAGAGTCTGAAATATTAGAGCATGAGATAATTTTACTAAGGATGGAAGTAAAATATTCTAAGGACAAGCTACACAAGTTTGAGGAAAATTCAAAGACTTTGGAGAGGATTATCAATGCACAAAGATCATCAGTCACCAAAATATGACTTGGTTCTGAAGAAGAACAAGGAAAAGAAGAAGCAAAAAAAGGAGAGTCAAGCTCAAGCACAAGAAGGGAAGAAGCTTCAGGAAAGAAGCATGAAAGAGAAAGTGAGACTTATAAGGATAAATTGGACAATAGAGAGTTCAAAAAATATAGGAACAATGCACAAAGAAGACACAGATGGAACATAAATAAGAATAGGTCAAAAGAGACTAGGAGACCAATGAGGTCAAGACAAGGAGGCTTCAATGGAAGATGTTTTTCATGTCACAGGTTTGGGCACATGGCTTCATAGTGCAGGACATAGAAAATATAGGAATATGGGAACAAATAACTTTTCCATGGATATTGCTACTCATGTAATCAGTTTTTTCACAAAGCAATGAATTGAAGGGTTCATGACAGAAGAGGATATGGCTTCACTAGGAGAAATCCTAAGACATTTGCACCTCCAAGGAATAATAACATTAAGTGTTATAAGTGCAATAATTATGGTCACACAACAAAGTGGTGTAGAGTAGACATTCCATAATCAAGCAAGAATAGGAACAGGAATATGGATATAAATAGGAATAGGAACATGGATATGAACAGGAAAAAAAATAGATATGAAAAGGAACAAGAACATGGATATTAACAGGAACAAGAACATGGATATGAATAGGAACAGGAACAAGGATAGGAATGTAGACATGGACAGGAACATGAACATGGAAAGAAACAATCAGAGGAATTAGAAGGATCAGATAAGAAGGAAAGAGGATAAAGTTAAATAACAATGCTTTCTGGGAGTAGAAATACTCCTACCCAAAAGTTAACAACCTTAAATGAAGATGCTGGAGGGGCTAAGCTAAGAGGCTCATTATTAGCCCCAAGCCCCAAAGGTGACCCTTTGCCATTGATGTCAAAGGGGGAGAGATTTGGCATTTTATTTAAGGAGATATAATTGAACCAGGGGGAGCAATGTCCCAAGGGGAGCTAAACAAAGGAAAGGTCAAGTTTTCAATAAAAGGAAATTGGTTTGCCATCAATGACAAAGAGGGATATTGTAGGACATTTTGAGCTCATTTAGTTGTCATTGATGTCAAGGTGAAAAGTCATAATTGATGCCAAAGTAAACATATGAATATGTCATTAATACCATGGAGCACACCATCAATAGCATCAGGAACAATGTGAAGAGTTGAAGAAAAAGTTGGCAAAATAATGTTTTATGAGGGTTTATGGTAAACTCATGGTGGAATATTAAATGGTTTTATTCAAATAATTATGACGATATAAAAGTCTCCTCACAGATTGAGATGGAAATTAATATTGTAAAAGACCCATGATGGTAGAATAATTTACAAATTAAAGGTTTAAGTTTAAACCCAAGGAAGGCTTTAATCTCCTTAAAGTTAAATTTTATAAATATAATTTATAAAATTTAAATTCCTTAATATTTAAATAATTTATAAATTATAAAAGGTTTCAAAATGCGTCGATGTCATCAAATAAAATGGAGCACTAAAGTATAAGGCATAAGGTGAAATCATGTATAAATAAGATGCCAAGAGGTATCCAAAAGCATCCCTCTTCGAATTAATTTTTGATGCGACCAAGCTAAATGAATTTGCACAAATTGTTGAGCATTGAGGAAGAACATAAAGAGATTATTTGTCTTATTAGCACATACAAAAGATGAAAGGTGTAAGTGCATGGTGTGACCCATATTGGATATGGTGGTCCAATGGTACATCGTGTTGTGTGAGAGCGTTGGAGTGGAAAGAGTCCACGATCGATTTGCGTGGACGATTGGTATGTTCAACTTGAGTGCTAAGGGAAAGTTTTTGTTTGTGTTTGGTTTGAGCACCAGGTATGGTAGAAGGAGCACGACATGTTCATGGAGTATTAAGCATGCGTCTAGTGCACACAGTGGTAAGGTCAGTGGCTAGAGCGCTCGCGGAGGCAGAGATTGTGGGTTCGAATTCCACTAGTGGAAAAGGTAATTTTTGATTAAATTTTATATTGCCTAAAGTTTTTATTAAGGGGTCATTTGTAGTTATAAGGGTTTTTTAAGAATTATTTTTAATTGATTTATGTTTGGAGTTATAAGGGTTTGTGAAGAATTATTTTATTGGTAAATTATTTGTGCTATTTGGAGTTATAAGGGTTTGTGAAGAATTATTTTATTAGTAAATGATTTGTGCTATTTGGAGTTATAAGGGTTTGTGAAGAATTATTTTATTGGAAATAAATTTGTGCTATTTGGAGTTAAAAGGGTTTTTGAAATATTGTTTTATTGAGAAGTGATTTATGAGGTTTTTAAAATAAATAAAATTCAATTTATGCCAAAGATCTTCTTGCCATTAAAATTTATTAAAGAGGTTTTGAGTTATTTTGGTGGATGCTGAATTTATTTTAATTGGGAGTTTATAAGGTGTTATTGGATAAATATTTTATGTATGTTGATGGTTGTTTTTGAAAGGTGAAGTGATAAGGTGTAATTGAGTATTTACATTATATTGTGAGAAAGATTTATCTACTAACCTCTTTGATCTTGGCATAGAAGTGTTTGTGGTTGTGACATATTATGAGATCCCTTCATCTTTAATAAAAATGTATGAGCACATTATTCCATAGTTGAGTTGATTGATTGGTTTTATGGAAAATAAGTTTGGAGTGAAAATGACTTGATTAGGGTTTCCTATTGAGTGTGTTGAGTGAATGCTTCAAGGTTTTCAGGAATAAAGAATTGTTGTTAAAACCTTGTTTTATAAGTATTTTTGTTGAAGCCATTTGTTGTGAAAATAACTTGAACTAGGGTTTGAAGAGAACATGAGTATCATTGTTATGTGAGAGTTATTTTATGATCATTATTGTTGAAGCGGTGAAGAACTTGAACTAGAGTTTGAAAATAATATAAGTATCATTGTTATGTGAGATTTGTTGTTGAGCATTGTTGTAAATATTTTGAGTTGATGTTTATATTCTTGGACTATGGTTTGTGAGAAAGGATTATTTCATTGAGTTATTGGTTGAGTAGATTTGGTTGAGCCTAGTCAAGTGGATGTGTGAAGTGATTGTTCAAGTTCCATAAAATAACCATTCTATATTCTAAATTGATTTGAGAAAGTGATTGAGCATTAAGGTGAATAAGAAGAATATTGAGTCTCTAACAATTCTCCTTATGTTTCTGAGAGAGTGATTAAAAGTGATTGAGCATTATGATGAGTATAGAGCATATTGAGTCTCTAACAATTCTCTTTATGTTTCTATGAGATTTGAGCAAGTTCTGTGTAGACTTGTTAAGCATATTTGGACAAGTTCTGTGTGGAATTTTTTGAGCAAGTTCTATGTGGACTTGTTGAGAAGAATTGAGCAATTTCTGAGTGGACTTGTTGAGGAGATTTGAGAAAGTTCTATGTGGACTTGTTGAGCAGATTTGAGCAAGTTCTAGATAGGACTTGTCGAGCATATTTGGACAAGTTCTAGAGAGGACTTGTGGACAGATTAGTGTGAGCTTTTGTGGAAGCTTACAAGGCAAATTTGAGATAAGTCTTTGATAAGACTTGAGAGCGGAGTTGATTGATTTGTTCAAAATTTGAGTTAAGTTTTAGGGAAAATATAGTAGAGTTGAGACAAGCCTTGAGTCAAGGCTTGAGGACAAATATCGAGGATAGATTTGTGCTAGAATGAAGAACTATGTTTAGTGCATATTTGATAGTAGATTTTGGTGTATATTTGAGGATAATTTTGTGCCAAAACAAAGATAGATATTGAGCATATTTGTGCTAGACTAAAGGACTATGTTTAGTATAGATTTGAGACAGAGCTTTGGAGGTGATAGATCAAAGAGGATAGTAGTCTCCACTGGATAGATATCCATCAACCAAGGTAGTGAGGATAGGTCTTTTGAGTGGGTATAAGAGTCTTCAGTGAAGAGAGATCCACAAACTAGTGCAGTGGAGGCAGTATTCTTCTAGAGGATCACTAGCCAAAGCAGAGGAGAAGGAGTTCTCTTGTGGATAGATATCCATGATCTTGATTTAGGGTATTAGTGTATCCTTTGGATATATTTCCATAAACATTGTAATAGGGAAAGGATTGCCAAGAAATTTATTGAGAATTAGTGAAATATTTTCTCTATGGAGTAGCCCACATTGGGTGAACCACGTAAAATTGGTGTCTCTATTGCATGTGATGATTTGTGCATTTCTTTGGTTATTATTGTTGATATTGCCATTGATTATATTGTATAATAGTATTTGGGAAAGAAAAGTAAAAAGTTGTCTTATACTGTTCACCCTACCTCTTAGTATAAGCTTGTGTTCTTCAGTCCACCTAATTTTTTAAGGATTCCCTTGAAATTCTAATATTTTCCATGATGTATGTAGATCTATTGCCTTCACGAAGGACGTGTTGGATAATGAAATTGTTAAATGTATTGAGGATGTGCTTTGACTCCTCTACCAAGTTGAGAACACACCAAGTAGGAGCCCAGGATCCCTTAAGATAGTTGATGGTATTGAGAGAATCTCCTTCAACAATGAGGTTTTGAATCAAAAGGGTATGAGCAGAAAAAAGATATTGATATAGAGCTACAACCTCGGTGATATTTTTCAATTGGATATCAATGTTCTTAGCATAAGAAAGTATAATATCAACTTGATCATCTCTGATTATACCTTCATAGATGGCCTTACTAGGATTGCCTTTGGCTACCCCATCAAAATTAAGTTTAAACCACCCTAGAGGATATGGAGACCAAGAAATTAGGGATATATCCACCATAGGATAATCTTAAATGGAAGCATTAATAGAAATATTTAGCGATGTGGAAACCCTTGCTTCAGACCCTAAAAAATGGAAATAAGAAGAGGAAACGATGTTGGCATTCTTAATAGTAGTTGAAAGGATATTCGAAAGCATTGAACCAATATCTCTAGATGAGCCATAAAATGCTCTATTATTTCTTTCAAGCCAAACCTACCAAAGAAAGTGGGGTAGCAAAAAGTACCACAGGGTCTTAAGGTGAGAGAATCTAAAAGGGTTTGGCCATTGGACACAAATATATTGCACAAAATTTGGATAAACCCAAACAATGCTAAACATTGAAAACATGGAAAATGGCACTTAGGAAGATACACTTGATAAAAATGTGGTTGACCAACTCCCATGCTGACTGGAAAAGATAAGACCAATTCGGGATAATCATAACTCAAGAAATAAGGTTATCAATAGTAATGACTCTATTTTGAACAACAAGCCAAAATAATTAAGTGATCTTAGGGATGAGATTTCTCATACAAATACGGTTCACTGAAAACTAGCACTGATTGGGCTCATCTTGAAGGAAATAAATAGATTTTACTGAAAAGATATCCGAATCACTGCATTTCCAAAGGGGAGAATCTTAAGGAAAACTGGGGATGACAAAAGCTGGTTGGAAAGAACAATGATTATTGCATGTTGCTCAAAATTGATGCCATTCGAAGGAAATATTTTCTAGACCTATAATAAGGAGGGCTCCTAAGAAATGAAGTGGCAAACCATATTTCCAAACAAGTGGTTTGTAATTAGCATGAGAGTGCATAGGTTAGCATAATTGATGAATGGTTCATCCGATAGCCATGGATATTCCTAAAAATAGATGTGGGACCCATCTCCAAGATGCCATCTAAGGCCCTTTTTGAGGATGTTTCTGGTTTTGGTAACTGAGTTCCAAAAAGTTGATCCCTTAGGGAGGATGTTGTCATCTAAGAAGGAGCTTCTCTGGAGATACTTTTTCTTGATGATGTCAACCCAAGTGACCTTGGCATTAGTGATGATATTCCAACCTTGCTTACTTATCATTTCCATGTTCATTTTGTCGATTCTCCTAAAGCCTAAGCTGCCTTGACATTTCCTGTAGCAAAATTTATCCCAAGCTAATAAGGTAAACCTGAATTTGTTTTCAGATATACATCAGAGGAAATGCTTCTAAATTTATTCTATCTTATAAGACATCACCATGGGAGACTTAAAGATATACAAAAATAAAATTTGGATACTTTGGTGATACACCTAGATAAGAGTAGCTTTGGTAACTTGACTAAGACGTGCTCCCTTCCATCCAATAAGCTTCTTCATAATTCTCTGGATGATATTGTTCCACATGCTTTCAAATGGTCTACCATGGAAAAGAGGTAGACCAAGGTAAGTGGAAGGGAGGTTGGCAATGGAACACCCTAGGATTTTGGTAATTTTTAGTTGTCTTTCCTTGGGGGTGTTAATGAAGTAGATTTTGCTCTTGATGAAGTTGAATTTATGGCCTGCAACTTATTCATAAGAATTTAGGATAGTCTTGATGGTTATGGCTTTCAAAACTAATGAGCGGGTAGCGATGATGGTATCATCCATGAATTACTGGTGTGATATTAAATTAATGCTAGAAGAAGCTTTAATGCTTAGTATGGCCCCATAGGGATAGGTTGCCTTGATATATCTTCCTAAAGACTCCACCAAAATGATAAAGAGAAAGGGTGACAACAGGTCACCTTGCCTTAGCCCTCTAAGACTTTTGAAGTACCCTACCATTGATCCATTGATGAGAATAGAAAACCAAATGGACAAAAGGTAAACTTTAATAAGGTAAATATAATCATTGTGAAAAACAAACCCAAAAATCACAATAAAGGGAAATTCCCACAAGACTCTATCAAAGGCTTTGTTCATATCAAGCTTGAGAAAGAAGCCTAGTTTTCCACTTTTGGACATTGAATGGATAAGCTCATGAATGGTGATAATGCCATGGATGATAAGTCTTCCTTGAATAGAAATCCCTTGACTAGGATCAATGACAGTAGGAAGGATGCCTTTCAATCTATTGGCCATGGTTTTCGTTAGGATTTTGTACATGATGTTGCATAAAATGATAGGCTAGTAGTCGTATAGACAAGAGAAATCATGGGATTTTGGGATCAAAGTCAATAATGTTGAGTTAATATACCTTGGAAAATTTTTAGTTCTTTGAAATTCTTATATGGTTACAGTGACTTCATTAACAAAAATGTTCCAAAAGGTTTGGAAAAATCTACGTGGAAAGCCATCTGGGCATGGGGCCTTGCCCATAGATATAGAAAGAGAGCATCCTTGATTTCATCTTGAGAAAAGGGATGAAGTAGCATGTTTTTGAGATACTAATTAACGAACTAGGGAATATGTTGTAGAAGAGAGCTTGAAATAGACTCATGTCATGGTTGGTAAGGAACAAGTATATCCTAGAAATGGCCCACAACTTTAGACCTAATGTCAAGAACATCAGTGGTGAGATTCCCATCCCTTTTTTAAATATATCTGATTCTATTTTCACTTCTATGCTTGAGAATAATAACATGGAAGTACTTAGTGTCGGCATCTCCCTCCTTGAACCATAGGGCTCTAGATTCTTATCTCCAAAATATCTCCTCTTTGGCCAAAATATTATGGAAATCATACAATAGACATTTCTCTCTAAATCTGAGATCAGCTTCAAAACTTTAAGATTGAAGTTGCTCTTCAACATCATTGAGTTGGTTGATGATTAGTTTTTTTGATTCAAAAATATTTCCAAAGATATCTTTATTGCATACCTTGAGATTTATTTTGATGAACCAAATATTTTGGTCTAACTGAGAGATCCTAGGGCTATTTAAGTATTGATTCCACCACTCAAAATTTTTGGATTTGAGATCTAGGTTTGGATCCAAATGGACTCAAACCTGAAAGGTGGTTTGAAGAAAGAGGTAGGTCTAAGTCCTTAAAACACTAGGGGATTATGGTCTAAAGAAAATTTGGAGAGGGATAAAAGAGAGGCATCCCTGAGATAAGGAATAGATTCTCTGAAGATGAAAAATCTAAAAAGTTTAATTGGATGAGATGATCTCCTCCTCTTTGATTACTCCACATGAATTTAGTGCTTTTCAGATAAATGTCCATGAGTTCATTGGCATCAATGAAGTTTGCAAACTCCTCACAACACTGAGGAGTTATGGGAGTCCCTCCAAGTTTATCCATGAGATAGAGGGGGTTGTTAAAATCTCCAACTAGCATCCAATTTTCACAAGGAAAGGAATTTCTCATTTGAGTAAGGTAATCTCAAAGGACTACCTTCTCAAAAATAATGTTAGGGGTATAAATGTTGGATAGAACCCAACAAACTTTAGAATATTTACATCAAAATAGGATATTGATGACTTTTTCCAAGGAGGACAACACTCAATTATCCATATTAGAGGGGTCCCAAAGATAGAGGAGTCCATTAGATGTTCCTCGAGCTATACTAGCAAAAAACTAACAAGGATTCTAGATGGTTTTAACAATATTCTTAGAATTTGAAAGGTCAATCTTAGTTTCTTGAAGAATAATAATACTTGGCTTAAGGTCTTTTCACAAGGATGAAACAACACATTGTTTCATTGATCCATTGAGACCTCTCACATTCCATGAGAGAATCTTCATTTATAAAGTTTTGAGTATGATTTTCCCCCCTTTTGGCTTGTGCATGGGGGGTTTGGGTATTTTACCTTGATTCTTGGGTATTTCCTTGCTTGGAAAATATAATAGAGAAGACAAGAGAGTAGCTTGAGTGCCATTGGCAATTTGATCCTCAATTTATTTTCTTCTTTGATATTAGATGGAAGGTCTACCCTTCTTTTTGCCTGTGCCAATGTCAACCTAAAGCTTCCTTTGACTTCTAGTGTTGGATATGAGAGGACTGGAGGACTCTCCTAGCTCAAGGGAGGCTAGATATTTGGATGGGGATATGATATGAACATGCCAAAAACAAAAGGGACTTATTTTGGAAGGAGAAGTGGAAAAAACTTCATCATTCAGTGAACTCTTAATAGGCGAAGCCTAAGGAGCCTCACCTACCTTCTGACTTCTGTGAGCTGGTTACCAACTGGACTCAAATTGGGACTTGACGGGGTGACATCTTCAACCAGACCTTGTTTCATGATGGAAGGATCTAGGGGGTTAATCTCTTCAATAATAGGATTCAGGGGTAAGACATTCTAAGAAGCAATGAAAGTAGGTTCTTCCAAAGGAACAAATTCAGAATAATTAGTTTCAAACAACATGTTAAAGGAATTAATGTTAGTAAAAAATGAATGAATCTTCTTCGACATAGGATCATGAGGCTTGAAAGGAGTCCTTTGCTTACCTTTTGATTCTATCAACTGATCATTTCTACCTTGATCACCTTGGTTGCTAGGAATCTCCATAGGCTTAGAAGACTGGCTAAAATTTGTTGGACCCTTAGCACAGGAGTGATCTTTCTTGGAATATTTCCTAATAAAGGGGTAGTGCATCCTAATATGACCTTGATTTTGACACTCAATGCAAAAAATTAGCTTATTTTTGTATTTGATGGTTTGATTTAAATATTTAAGTTTAGTTTTTTTAAGATGAAGTATTAGGATGGTATAATTGAATTTATACATCATAAATGTATAATATGGTCTCCTTCCCCATGCTTCAATCTTGGTAGTTTGGATATCACTCCAATAACATTAAAAATGAAAACTTATACAAATATGTATCGGGGGATAACATAATGGTTCAGGCTTTGGATCTTCTTCGGGAGGTCCTAGGTTCAAATAACAATGTGGATGAGTGGGTGTGTATGGCTATGTGTTTGGTCCCTATTGATAAACTCAACTCTCACTCTTATCAGAGGTCATGGTTGGGATGGGGATGCCCAAACCTAAACATTTGATAGTAGGGGTTTCTCACACTAACCTAAATAAAAAAATTATATAAACATATTAATAATAATGTTTAAAAATAAAAAATTTTAAGGTATTCAAATTATTTAAGAACATTGCAATGGTATAGTTTTAGGCTCATTGAAGACCCAAGTTCAAACCATGTGATGTGTGAGAATATGATATGATATGATATATATATATATATATATATATATATATATATATTACATAGAAATCTTATAATTTAAATTATAAGAGAATTTAATTGTAAAATAAAATATTTATAATATAGTATTAATTAGTTTATGATAGTGTTAATGAATCAATATTATTTTGATCCACCTCCCCCATCGTTTCCAAAACTTGCCTTGCATTTTTCCAGTCCTTACCATTTTTACCCCCACAATCATCATTGTTTACTTGCCTACCTCTCCGCTTCCCAAAGGGTATCATTATCTGCTATGCTTGCTCATGATTGGTGGGTTTTACCTCGTGTCTTTGCATGTCACCTACATCATCAGTCCTTCTACATGTTTTGTGATGATTAAGAGCTTCAAGAATTTCCTTGAATTTTTTCTTCCTCTCGAGGTCAGATTTCTAAATCCTTGTTCCTATCCTCAAAGCAATTGCTTTCTAATGCATGTGTGCTATGTTCCTATATGGGCTTTGCCTTGCATGTTAATTTTTTTTTTTATGATTCAGATCACCCATTCCTTTGTCAATTGGTTTATGTTCTGGTTCCTTCCTTGCATTAAAATGTGTTACATTGAACCAGATATGTTGGAGTTGGATGCTCTTGTTGAATCCATCCTCAATAAGAGGGGATATTTACCATTCCTCAAGAAATTATTTGAGAATTATTATGACATAACATTGGCTTTCCTTTATAGTTGATATGGTGGTAAGGTGATCATTTGAGTTAAATATTATTTTGTGGATGTCCAGCTTCTTGCAGAGATCATAGGCCAATCCCTAACTGGAAGACCCTTGAGGAGAGAGAAGCATAATTGGTAGGTTGAAATCAAGGAATTCCAATATATGACCAGAATGCTCAAACTGGGCAAGTTTGGTATGCACAAGTTTGACCTTACTTCTACATGAAATAGAGTAATGATACCCATAATACAGTATATTACGGTTGATGATCCTGATAAAGTCCTTTGTAGTTTCTATTTGGCTTTTGTAAATAATTTTAGGGATATCAATGTAATCAATGTACCTAAAGTCCTCTTTCGTTCCATTAGCTATCCCATTGATACTTTTTGTAAAAATAAAACTTCTTTGTTTCCTTCCCATCAAGGGTTGTTCAAAATTATTTACAACCATTTTCTCATCCATTGCCTTGAAGGCTCCCTTGCAGACCCAACTCCTCTTGCTGACCCTCCCTAAGAAAATCCCAACCCCTCCAAGGCCATCCCTAAGGAAGGCATTTCCAATATCCCTACATCGAATGCCCCCTATCTAGGAAGATAAATCTGATGGTCTCAGATAGGGATGTTGATTATTCCATGAGGAAGAAGGTCAAGGTCAAAGAGCTTGTAAGCGCTACCAGATTCTCTACTTGCCTTAAGAGAAATTTTATCCAAAGTCAACAAAACATCTAGGAGGTGGTGTATGATGATGAAAATGATGACCCTACCCCTAATTTGCTATAGAAACTAATAATTAAAACAACTTCCATGACTATCTCTCAATCTAAGGAATTATCATCCACTCTCAAGGATATGCGCAATGCACTAAACATGCTCTTTTTCCATGAAGAATTCTCTGTTGTGACTATTGATGAACCTAAGGTTTTTTATTCTAAAGTTAACATCAAGGAAGAGGTGAAGGAAGTGGTGAAGGATGGTAGCAAGGATGTTGCTTAGGAGAAGTTGCCAGGGATGTGTTCAAGGATGTTGCTTAGGGTGACTCCAAGGTTGTGTATTGGGGAGTTTTTTTTTTTTTTGGTCTTGTCGAGTTTGTGTTTCTTTTTTTTTATTATTGCAGGTTGGATGCCTTGCTATCTCATATTTTTCCTCTTCAAAACATCCTATAATACTATTTTTGTAACAAGGTTTTGGGATTCCTTTCAAAACCCATTTTAATACATTTTAACTTATCAAAAAAAATAAGAACAAGGAAAAAAATTATATAAATATACATTTTTTTGGTACTAGTAATAAAAGAGGGTTTTGAAAGGATCCCCACAACCTTTTAAAAAGTGAAAGTCCCAAATGCAACCACCTAGGGACAACCAAAAAACACCAATTGGTTCCCATACACAAACAACGAGGATACCACATAGACCAAAAAAAGAATCTAGTAGGGATTTGGAAGAACCGAGAGATTTCAACACCCAAAACCCACCCAAAACATCCTCTTGGCCACATTTCTCCTAACCGTTAAAAAATATTCAAAATAAAAAAAACAATGACCCTGACAATCGTCTTTCTGAAAGGATTCATCCACTATTCCACAAAGGGATAATGTGGAACCTGTTGTGGTTCATCCACAACACACCCCAAAAGTGGGGACCCACCTTTGTTTTTGCAGGTTTTAGGGAAGATCTCAAAGACCCGGATGCTAAAAATGAAGAAAAGAAGAAAAATGCCTAAGTGTTGAAAGGGTCGCGAAATCGCGACATGTCGCGAAATCGCGACCTGTCTCTCCATCGCTGCGACGACGTTTTTTGGAAGCGTACGGAAAGTTGAGAATGGTAGCGATTTCGCTACAAGTTGCCGAAAGAAAGGTGGTAGCGAATCGCTACCACTTCGTGAAGCAAAGGCGTGAAAGAAGAGTGGTAGCGATATCGCTACCACTTTACAAAGCAAAAGGCGTGAAAGCAAGGTGGTAGCGATATCGCTACCACTTTGTGAAACAAAGGCTCGAGACAAAAGTGGTAGCGATATCGCTACCACTTCATCGAAGGAAGGCTCGAACCAAAGTGGTAGCGATATCGCTACCACTTCATCGAAGGAAGGCTCGAAACCAAAGTGGTAGCGATATCGCTACCACTTTTTGAAAAGAAGGCAAAGCAAAGTCGGTAGCGATATCGCTACAACGAGCTACTACGGGCGTACGGACCAAGAACATGTCACGATATCACGACATGTCCGTTATCGCGGCTAGGAAACGGAAGAGGCCAAATGCAAATTCTGTCGGGATTTCCATGGGAAAGCGTTACGAAAGGTGCAGGAGACGCAGGACACGTGGCGGAAATGATAGAACCAGAGTAACGTTTCATAACAACAGTTACTGGCCGCAGAGATCGAGCGTTACGAATGCACGCAAAGGTTAGAATACCAAAAGGCGGGAATTGAAGCGAAGGGTCCCGGAGTCGAAACGAAGCGTCATGGAACAGCCGAGAACGCGCGACAGAAAGGTTAAATAGCAGAAATGTAGATGGATACGGGGCTGGAGACTGTAACAAAAAGCATTATTTATTGAAATAAAGGATTTTTCTTTGGTAACACGACTTTTGTGTGTAAAATCAAAAGGAGATCGAAGCCAAAACTATTGTTTTACTGTCAATCTTTCCGTTGCATCATTTTGTCTTGTATCTATTTCGTTTACGCCATGGGATGGGTTACGATAGGTGAATGGTAGAATGATGCAGCTTATATTCTTTTCCTTAGAGTCTTGCATCTGATCTGATTAGATTGTGTGTTAGTACAGATCTGATCGGTTGGGTTGTTTTGGGGACTTCATCTCTTAACTTGGGATTTTGCAGGGAGGAGATCGTTAACCATTTTAATATCCTTCATTATTTTCCAACTGACTCAAAAATAACAGTTTCTGTTTTATTCCTTGATATGCTTAATTTCATGTCATAGACTAACATTGAAATAACAGAACTATTGAATAGAGATAAAACGAACAAGTTAACCTTAGAATAAATTGTGAATATTAGAACATCAAAAGGAGTTTTGTTTATTTTTGATTAATCAAACAAGTCAAGATTATAAAGTTCATTGAGAATCAACAAAGGCCCCTTGTTAACAGCTATCTGTAGGATTTGAGTTATTCTGGGATATATCAGTTGTATGTATTAAATTGAAATTCATTTTTATATACGTAAAAGTTGTTTCACAAAGAAGCTTGGAGAAATAATAAAAGGAAGGAAAATAAAATAAATTATTTCTTTGCAAGAAAGAGTCTTTTGTTCGAGACTCTAAGTTGCGTGTTATTATTTGTAATATGACAAATTAACACTCAACATTTTGGCGCTAGAAGGAGGGCCTTCCGTATTGCTTTGCAATTTTGATTTGTTCTAACAA
The DNA here is from genome assembly GCA_028583015.1 of Wollemia nobilis. Taxonomy (NCBI): domain Eukaryota; kingdom Viridiplantae; phylum Streptophyta; class Pinopsida; order Araucariales; family Araucariaceae; genus Wollemia; species Wollemia nobilis. Next base: position 2,611,605 of record JAQPPZ010016601.1, on the reverse strand, counting down.
TTAACGTGGGTAGTTTTGTTTCCACCTATTGTGCTTGCGGTGTAACATTTAGACATTTTATCTGGCAGAAGAGTTGAGAAATCTTTTAGAGTCCTAGAGTTTCCAAGCTGGCCCAACCTGAGTACATTGCTACTAGGTCTAAAACCACAGGGGAAACTATCTTCCAAAGCCTTTCTCCCACTGCTAGGAGGCCGAAAAACAAAACATTAGAAGTTGAAATACCACCCAAGATACTTGAGTTAGGGATTTCTTTGGACTCAAGTACCTCTAGTGGGCCCGAACCCTTAAGTTCAAGTGGGATAGTAACACCAGTTGTATTTGTCTCCACAGTTCCAGGAGTTCCAATTGTTCCCACAGGGTTGACACCTTTGAATAACATGGCCCAACAACAACAACAACAGCCACCTGCCCTTTGGTATGGTGCTCAGAGTTCCCCTTTAGATATTCCCGGGGCAGTCCACGACTTGCCTAGAAACATTGAAAGGGGATTACCCAAATTCATTCATGATGGTCCAACAACAACAGAAGATCATGTCCAAATCTATAAAGATTACATGTTTAGGCAGGGGGTTACTCACGAGGATGTTGCCTGTCGAGTTTTCCCTGCTAGTCTAGACCACATTGCTAACGAATGGTATCGAAATTTGCCAAGCAGGGTCCATAACTTCATGGGCCCAGCTAGAAACCGCGTTCATAGGTCAATTCGTACAGCTTAGTAGATCCCTCCATGACATACAATTTCTTCGTATCTTGCAAAAGACAAACCAATGAACCCATTCGAACGTTCAATCAGAGATTTCAAAAGCTATATACGAATGTGACTCGTCACTTTGCGGTAGACCCCGCAATTGCCTTGCAGCTATACTTCGGAGCCTTAGATCCTTTAACATCTTTGTTGACTAGAAGGAACCCTCAGGTTACAACCCTTCCTTTGGCTTATGCAGAAACAATGACTCTCGAACAACAGATGAACCTGCCAGGCGCAGGATTGTCTCAATTGACTGGGATGGGACAATATGGCCCATACAGCCAATTTGCCATGATGAACCAGGTAGTAGCACCACAGGCTCCGATGTTGAACAACTTCCAAACACCCACCCAAGTTACGCCATTGTCAGGTTATCCGAATGCCGCTGTTCAAACACAGAGTTTGATTCAAAATAACTCGATGGGTTTGCATGGGTTCGGTATGGGCAATAATCTGTTGACCATGTCGGGGTTTGCTCCAATTAACACGCCAAGCTCAGTGACTTATCCAACAATCACTCCCATTCAAAGTGTGAATCCAGGATGGAATCCACCTGCCCAAACTCAAGCCATTCAAAATGGGAATCCAGGATGGAATCCACCTGCCCAAACTCAAGCCATTCAAAATGGGAATCCAGGATGGAATCCACCTGCCCAAACCCAAGCCATTGTACCCACCCGTAGGTGGCTAATGCAGCCAACACAACTGGACCTCGCAATTGCAGTGCCTCAACCACAAGGGTCCGAAGCAGCCATAGAAAATATGAAAGAAACGTTGGCCAAGGTGTTGGTAACAGTGGGGAATGTCAATAAAAAAGTTGATCAGGCCATGGGCCATAACCGACCTCACAATCATAGAGGAAAAGGAATGTATAACACGCAGCCCTAACAACGGGCGGGTACCCAATCCCGTTGCCAACCAGGTAGACATTTCGGAAGACTGTGGAGATGCAGGATCTTGTGATAATGATTGCCCGCACTGTGGCCACGTGAAACCGGAGTCTATGCTAACGGAGGTCATACATTCCCATGAAAGTGAAGAAGAGGAGGATGTAGAATTTTTTGGAAGCGAAGATGAAGAAGCTTTGGAAGTTCATGCAAACAAACGTTTTGGGAAAGCAAATCACAAATATTACACTAGGAGTTCTAAAGAGCCCAAAACTTCCTCCGCTCCTCCTAATAATCAATTACTCCCTCCCCGACCCTAAAGGAGATGTCAATCCCCCTCCTCCATCGAAGGTCGAAAAGTCTAAGATGATGCAAAACTTGCCAAATCCAGAAAAGCTCACTTACGATTTGGTGGAAGATATGAAGAAGAATAGGGCCAATGTATCGATGTATGACATGGCCCGATTATTAGGCCAAGAAGTGAGTTCACCAAAAGGATTAAATCCATTCGCACAAGTTCATGAAGCTAAAAGTGCCGAGTCCCAAGTGGTTGTACAAAAAGAAAAACGAGATATACCTCCCTTTTTGGTAACCATTAGAATTGCAGGTAAAAACTTGCACAATTGTTTAATAGACTCAGGGGCCTCGGCTACTATCATGCCCTTAGAAATCTATAAAATATTGGGACTTACACCAAAGCCTTCTAGGAGCAGGGTGGTGCAGTTGGACAGGTCAACCATGGAGGCAGTAGGAGAGCTGGGTGATGTGCATATTCAAGTCAATTCAGAACCCAGAGTTCAACAACAGCATAGACATATTGGTGCTCGATATTCCTATCAAATATGGCATGGTATTGGGAAGAGATTGGAGTAAGAACCTAAACGGTTACATTGTGACAGACTCTTCACACATGTGGCTGCCTTGGAGGGGAGTGGCCAATCAAATTCGAATTGACAGAGAACCCCGACTCAAAGAGATGATCACAGATTACAACAAGCCGAACGAGATCCAAGACATTGAAGCCGAGTTGGGAGCATACCTGTTTGGACATAGAAGCACTCAAAAATACCCATGATGAAAGGATTGGGCGCAACTTTACTGAAGGACATCAAGACATTTGGACCTTAAGATTTGATGGATCCAGGTCCAGACAAGGAGCAGGAGCCGGTGTTGAATTGTCATGTTCGGACCAGGAGCCTATATTCGCTGCATACATACTACAGTTCCCTGCCACCAACAATATGGCAGAATATGAGGCTTTGATTCTTGGACTACAACTGGCCATTCGAAAGAAAATTAAATATATCAAAGTCCTTGGTGATTCGGAACCGGTGGTGAAACAAGTGAGGGGACAATACATATGCAAGGACAAAGCGGCTCGTGCTTTACCGAACTAGGGTCAGAGATTTAATAGATGAGTTTGACGCCTTTAACATTTCTCTGATCTCGAGAAAGGGCAATCGTCTGGCAGACTCCCTAGCTGTAGCAGCGAGTATGTTGAAGCCAGTGGACCATAAGAAATGCAAGAAGTTCTCTATAGAGTTGGTCCCTTGTCCCTCGATACCATATAATGTTACGAACTTCCAAGTATTTGATAGTGACAGGCACATATTTCATTTTGTCACTAATTCCGGTATATTTGAAAAGCAATACATAGATGAAGAAGAAAGGGACGTAGAGGAGGTAGTTTCGAAAGATAAAAATCCTGTAAAAAACAACAGGATGCCTGATGAGATAGCTTCATTAGAAAAAATCTTTGATATCGGATGCAAACCAAGAAAAGGTAAAAGGGTTCCATCTCCTGGAGAGGCCTGTGATTTGGTTAACATTGGAAGTGCAGAAAATCCCCGGGAGGTATTCATAGCAAAAGCATGTACCAAGCAGGAGAAGGATTCCATAGCAAATGCATTAAAAGAATACATAGATTGCATTGCTTGGAGTTATAAGGAGTTGAAAACCTATGATCATAATGTCATAATGCACACGATTCCACTGAAGCCAGAGTCCAAGCCCTTCATGCAAAGACAAAGGCGAGTTAATCCATTATTAGAACCCTTGATAGAGAAAGAGGTGAAGTGACCGTTAGAAGCTAAGATCATCTTTCCCGTTAGGCATTCCACGTGGGTTGCTAACCTAGTCCCCGTGAGGAAAAAGAGTGGAGAAATAAGGTTGTGCATTGATTTCAGAAATCTCAATAAGGCATCCCAAAAGGACAACTACCCGTTACCCACCATCGATGAAATACTCCAAAAGGTAAACGGGTCAGAGATGATGTCATTCCCCGGATGGTTATTCGGGATATAATCAGGTCCTTATCCATCCTAGTGATAGGATGAAGACCGCTTTTACGACAAAATGGGGCACCTTTGCATACAGGAGAATGCCCTTCGGACTATTGAACGCAGGTGCCACTTTCCAACCGAGCTATGGATTTTGCTTTTAAAGGGCTTATTGGTAAGTGCATCATTGTTTATGTCGATGACATTCCCGTATTTTCTAAGAACAGAGAAAACCATGTCAGGGATCTTAAGAAAGTCTTTCAAAGATGCAGGGAACATGGTATATCTCTCAACCCAAAGAAGTGCATCTTCGGGGTAACATAAGGAAAACTGTTGGGGCATATAATATCTAAGGATGGAATTTCCATTGACCCTGAGAGAATAGAAGCCATACAACAAATTCCTCGTCCCAATAGCAAGAAGGGGTTGAGATCATTTTTCGAAAAGATCAATTTTGTCAAAAAATTTATCGCAGATTTTGCAGAGATAGCAGGACCTTTGAACGACATGCTAAAGAAAGAGGTCCAGATCATTTGGACAGATGAAAGGATAGAGGCTTTTGATAATATCAAGGATGCGATTTCTAAAGCCCCGGTTTTGGTGAGTCCCGATTATACGAAGCCTTTCTATATCTACACATTTGCTTCAGATCACTCCTTTGCGAGTGTTTTAACTCATAAGAGTGAAGGCAGCATTGAAAATCCCATTGCTTTCCTGAGTAGTCCTCTCAAAGATGCGAAGCTGAGATATTCTACCCTAGACAAGCAAATGTATGCGCCGGTTAAGACTCGTAAAAAATTCAGGCACTACATAGTCCACAGTAGGGTCTTTGCTATCGTCCCGCATCCCGCTCGTCAAAGCCATGTTCGTTCATAATGAATTAGGTGAGAAGCGTGGTAAGTGGGTTTCAACTTTGCAGGAATTTGATCTGGAGATTCAATCGATGAAGATAGTGCGGGGGCAAGGGTTAGCTAAGGCAATCGCAGAACAGGATCTCGCAATTCCTTGTCAACATTATGAAGTCGCTGATGTAACCAAGGAGGAGTGGTATGCAGATGTGGTGTACTATCTACTAAATGGTAGGTGTCCATCATTTTTGAATGCTACTCAACGCAGAGCCTTGCGTTTGAAGTCTCGCTAATTTTCTAGTTAGATCCGGCACATTATACGTAAAGAACCATGAAGGTATTTACCTTCGTTGCGTTGATCAAGAGGAGGCAGTGCGAATACTCGAAGAGTTTCATGGTAAACATGGGACAGGGCATGGGTCTGCTAATGCCACACCCCATCAAATCCTCAGAGCCGGTTATTATTGGCCTCAACTATTCAAGGATGCCCATTCTCATGTGAGGTCATGTCACATATGTCAAACTGCAGCCAATAGAGACAGAAACGCTTCCATGCCTTTACAGTCCGTAATCGAGTCCAGACCTTTCACGCAATGGGGCCTAGATTTTATTGGGATTATCAGCCCCAATTCATCCGATGCTCACAAATATATTCTGATGGCT